>JAREIS010000232.1:727500-2170256 GCA_030060385.1 Muscicapa striata striata
AGTTCATAATCAATTTGCTTCTTAACCTTAGAAAACCACTCACCATGTTTTGATACTTCCAAAGAAGAAACCATCAGGAAAAATATCTATCAAGCGATATATTACATTGATCCTGTTCTTCAGTAGCTCTGATGTATTGGTTGGGAAGTTTAGGTGCAGAGCCTCACATGGAGCTTGAACTATGTGCCCACAACATATGGCAGGCTGGAAATAACCTATTGTCTACTGTAGTCTGGAACTTATGGCCGTGCCCAAAGGGAAAATTCCAGCAGAAACACCTGGAGAACTTCAGAATAGGGTGTTTAATGTGCTACTTCTGTTTGTCATCCTAATCTTCTCTGTTGAAGAGGCATTACCAGATATTCTCAGGACTACATCCATTTACTCTAAGTTCTCTTCTACCTGCTAAGAAAAACCACTGCTTCCTAGATGAAATTATTTCATACTCACTACTATCTTACCACCAAATGTCCTGCTGAAATGTGGGAACTGTTGTGTTCAACGCTTCTTGTGCTTGAACATTATTGTTGGATATTTGCAAGACTTGGACCACCACTAGCATATGCATTTGAGTCTGAAGCCTACATAACAGTCTACATTTCCTTTCATATATTGTGGAAGCATCTTGAAAGAGTTCCGTAACATTAATTTGCTGTTCTTCTTGGCTTTCATCAGCTGATTACTTTGCTTAAAACTGATGACTCTAAAAATACTGTATCAGACTTTCAGGGAATTAAAGAGGAAGTTTCTTATGAGTACCTCCACGGTTTTCTAAGATCCACAATGAAATAACAGACTACAAGTAGGCTAAAATAAAATACCTAATGAATACAAAAAATACTTTCATACTTATATAAACCTGTTAGTTTTATATAGGACTAACTTGCAGTTTGTAGGGTCTTTCACATAGCATAATTTTTTTCAGATTTTTTGTGGGTTTTATTATTGTTATTTTATTATGTAACTGTCATATAGTTGTTATTTACTATTTGCTAAGTAAACCATTTACAGTGGCTTAATACTTCAGTCATGACAATAGCCCAATCAGACTTTTAGTAATGCAATGTTTTGTCCTTGATACCATCCAAAACAAGAGCTTTCTGACATCGACCAAAATGCTATTCTTGTACTTTGAATTTTACAGGAACTATTTACTTTGTTCGATAAACCTGAAAGCAAAGGAAAAATGCCATTTTTCCTTTGAAGAGAATTTTGATATCAAATTAATATTAACACTTTTTTTGTCCTAGAAATCAAATAGGCTTGTCACATTTGCTTTAAATATAATATCAGAGAGTATTATTAGGAATAATTGGAATATTAGAAAACACACACTCTAATAATTATTTGCTCAATATTTATCATATAATTTTTTTTTACAGTCCTAAAAAATAAGAATGAGTCTTTAAACTTTTCCCCATTCTTTTGATTCTCTTTTTTCTTCTTTTTGGTAAAGAACAACTAACATTCAGGTGAAATTTCTTTGTTAAGAAATTTTTTAAACAAATGTTTCAAATATTGCATTTTGATGCTGCCAAACTACAAATTTCCTATAAGAAAGCTCTTTTATTCAAAATCAGGTGAAATATTGCAGAAAAGTACTGAAGGTAAAGACAAAACATTAATGTGTAAATTGATAGACATAAGATCTTTTTGTCTGCATAATTTAAATTAGGAAAAGACCTCTCAAAATGCTGATTTCTTAACATTACTCGAGATAGAAAATATTTCAATATTTTTCAATTTTTATATAACATGAAAAAATGTTGATCACCTATTATTTATCCAGACTAATCCTTCCTTTCAAAAATTGATTTGTATAATTTGGTTGGTTGGGCTTCCCAATGACATTAATGATATATTCACATAGAATTTCTATATTTTTCTGATATTAAAAAAAAAATCAAAATAACCTAATTATATGTCAGTTGTCTTCAAAATTCATAATCTTTAAAGAAACATAAGATTTTTGGTCATACACTGAAGTTTCAAGAAAATAAATAAATAAGTGAAAGCTTTCATCAATTACACAGAAAAAACATAATACAAACTCCCACTAAAATAAAAATCATCACTGACCCGCAGACAAGTTGTTTAATGTTTGTAACACAGACACGGACATCAAAGAATCAATTACACTGCAAGTAGATTGGAAATTGTAATATCTTTAATGTCTACATTCAGAGGCAAAATAAAAAATGAATAAGATAAGTGTCCTTCATACTATACAAATTGAGTTGCAAGATTCTTTTTTTTTAGGTGCTCTTTTTTCCAGAAAACAGATTTATTCTGCAGGCATGTGCTCTGTTTGTTTAATAAGACAACATATTTCAATACCTTCTTCTTTTTTTTTTAACATAGAAAGTGTGATGAAAGGCGAAATTCAAAAGCATAGTGATGGTAAATCATCATTACTCTTGCAAAGTGATAAATTTTACTTGTTCCTGATTAGCCCTCATTGTACCTCACATTAATGGTAACCTTTTCTGCAATCTGTGCTCTGTAATGTCAAGATGGATAAATAATCTTTCACAGTACTAATTAGAATGGGGTATTTTTAAAATATTCCAGCTCTAATATACAGGCAAACACTGGTTCATCTTGAATTGCACATTAACCCCAGGATGTGGTGGGTTGTTTACACGGAGATGCTGGCCTTTGAGGTAGAACTTGAACAAAATTAACATAAAATGGGAATAAGGCAAACTGCATTCTTTCATACAAAGGGTAACCCATTTCTAAAGAGTAAGCGGAGATAGGATTGCATTTATGATGGAGTATGTGCATAAGAGTAATGTTGATGTATGTCAAATAAACACACAGAAAATGGTAGAAATTTGGTTTCCAGACCTATTTATTAAATTGCTCCATAAACTAAACTCTCCTGCATCTGTTGCAAGATGGCAAGATTATAAAAGAAGAAATACATTGCTAATGCTTTCTTGGTACTGTGAAGAATGAAAGATTTCCTTCTCTTTTTTCCCCTTTAATGCCCACCCTAGTCAAAAATTTCAGTATTTTAATTAGAAATCTAAAAGTAATCATATGGCATAATTTTCTATGATCTTGCAGCTCTTTCAAATACAAATATTTGTTTAATAAATTTTTACTGAAAAATGTTGATAAAATGATAATTAAAAAAATAGTTTCTAACGTACAAATAATAATTTGAAACAAGTCTATTCAGAACTTCATTTCTCTATTCTGCACTAGTGTCACCATGATTAATTGTGCGATAATAATGCGTAATAATATAAGAACAAATCACACAGTGAATAATAAAGGTGCTCTATTATTGAATACTTCAGCTAAACCTTACAGTCTGGAGAAGAAGAAAGAGCTGCATTCTCTTTTCTTTAATAAAGTGTTCAATGATTGAGATTGTGGGCTCAGAACTAGGTAGACAGATATGCAGAATGAGCTGACAGAGCTTCAGCAGTCCAAAAAGGCCACATTGTTTTATTCTTGCATTAATAATTTATCCATAAGTGGACCTGTGAGTTAATAAGCTGAGGAAACTTTGGAAGTACGCATAACTAAAACAGTCGGTTAATATAAGAAATATTTCAACTTTTCTTTAGCACTGACTGCAGCTGGCAATCTATTTTTGGTTCTGAGGTGTGTCTTCCCACTATTTTCATGAATATGGGCCTCTGAGAGTTCTAGTTTAATAGAAAAAAAGGAAAGCAAAAACCTGAAATGTGGTAACAGAGCCAGTTGTCAGGAATCTTACCAAACACTTTGCCAATCACATTTTTTGGAAATTCCATGGCAGAATAGCTGTAGGCTGTATACATTCCAGGCATTTCCCTGTACTTGGGAAATATTTATTAAACCTATATTTCATGTACATACACTCGCCTACTTGTTTGTCAAAGTGTATTTACGAGTGATGACTTACTCAGTCTGGAGAATTTAGGCTTTGGAGAGGAAAATAAGTTGAAAAACTTCTTTAGCATTACAGGAAAATATAAATATAAGACCCTCAGAGCAAACACAGTGGTATATATCCTGCCTTTGGTCTTCTTTTCCCAAGTGAATTTACTGTGGCCCATTGCTTGACAGTTTTAACAACTAAATTACAGTAGCTCTCCATTAAATAACAAAGATATGATTGGTAGTGTACTTTACATTCTCAAGGCAGTTTTCTAACCCCCTAAGTGGATAATTGTCAGTTATTGCTTTTAAACTGTGAGCTTTGCATGACTTTATTAAAAGTTTGTGAGATCCAAAGCCTTACAAAGCTAATAGCAATATATACAGGAGGGGTGTGTGCACCACTCTGTTATAGGGAGGAAGATTGGGAACATGTGTGAGGCTTTTGATGGAATCATACACGTGCCTTCTTCCTCAGATACCTCACCCTTCAGATATCTGTGGAAGGGGCAGAATTTTACCCTTTTTGATATTATTCCCCCCTTTCCTCACCAGATTCCTCCAAAAATTTTGCCAATGAGCAAGTGCTTGTCTGTTTTTAAGCAGCTGGTTTGAATTGAACATATATGTAATTGCTTGGAACATAAGAGTCCTGAAGATGGAAACAAGAAGGGCAATTTAATAGATAACTTCATCCAGAGAAGGTAAAATATCAGTGGTATATCCACAAATATAAGCAGAAATTGGTGAAAGGCAGGAACACCTGATACTGCAAATTCACTCTAAGCCATTGACTAGCTTTGACTATACAGCCCACCATGTAATCTCCAAATCCATTGAGTGAATGTGTATTTCTCAGTAATCATAAAGGAGTTCCTATATTTTACCTTTTTCTTATTTAAGACATTAACTAAAATACTTTCATTGTCTAATTCCTTTCCTTTCCTTTCCTTTCCTTTCCTTTCCTTTCCTTTCCTTTCCTTTCCTTTCCTTTCCTTTCCTTTCCTTTCCTTTCCAGCCCTTTCCTTTCCTCAGTCCTTTCCCCCTTTCCTTTCCTTTCCTTTCCTTTCCTCCTTTCCCCTCCTTTCCTTTCTCCTTTAGCACTTTCCGCCTTTCCTTTCCTTTCCTTTACCTTTCCTTTCCTTTCCTTCTCCTTTCCACTTTCCTTTCCTTCCCGCCCTTTCCTTTCCTTTCCTTCTGCCTTTCCTTTCCTTTCCTTTCCTTTCCCCTTTCAGCCTTTCCTTTCCTTTCTTTCACTCCTCCTTCCTCCCTTTCCTTTCCTTTCCTTTCTTTCCTTCCTTTCCTTTCCTTTCCTTTCCCTTTCCTTTCCTTTCTTCCTTTCCTCTTCTCCCTTCCTTTCCTTTCCTTTCCTTTCCTTTCCTTTCCTTTCGCCTCCTTTCCTTTCCTTTCCTTTCCTTTCCTTTCCTTTCCTTTCCTTTCCCCTCCCTTTCTGCCTTTCCTTTCCTTTCCTTTCCTTTCCTTTCACCTCTCCTTTCCTTTCCTCAGCTCTTTCTCCTTTCGCCCCTCCCTTTCCTTTCCCCAGCCCTCAGCCTCGCCCTGCACCTGCCTTTCAACCTCGCACTTTCAGCCTCTTTCGCACCTTCCATCCTTTCCTTCTCCTGCCCTTCCTTTCCTCTTCCTTTCCTTTACCTTTCCTTTCCCTCCCTTTCCCTCTTCCTTTCCTTTCCCTTCTCCTTTCCTCTTCGCTCTTTCCTCTCCTCCTCCCTTCGCCCTTTCCTCCTCCTCCTTTCCTTTCCCTTTCCTTTCCTTTCCTTTCCGCCTCCTTTCCCCCTTTCCTTTCCACTCCTTCCTTTCCTTTCCTTTCCTCCTTTCCTTTCCTTTCCTTTCCTTTCCTTTCCTCCTTTCCTTTCACCTCCACTCCTTCCTTTCCTTTCCTTTCCTTTCCTTTCCTTTCCTTTCCTTTCCTTTCCTTTCCTTTCCTTTCCTTTCGCTTCCTTTCCTTTCCCTCCTTCCTTTCCTCCTTCGCCTCCTTTCCTTTCCCCCGCTCCTTTCCTTTCCTTTCCTGCCTTTCCTTTCCTTAGCTCGCCCTCCTCCCAGCCCTCCCTCTGCCGCTTCTCCTCCTTTCCTTTCCTTTCCTTTCCTCCTTTCCTTCCTTTCCTTTCCTTTCCTTTCACTTTCCTTTCCTTTCAGCTCAGCTCCAGCCTCCTGCCTCCCAGCCTCGCGCCTCTTCCGCTCCAGCCTCGCCTCCTTCTTTCAACTCGCCTTTCCGCGCCTTTCCTTTCCTCCTTTCGCTCACTCCTTTCCCTTTCCTTTCGCCTTTCCTTTCCTTTCCAGCCTTTGCCTTTCACCTCCTTCCTTCCTTTCCTTTCCTTCCGCCCCTTCCCTCGCTGCCTTCCTTCCTTTCCGCCTCAGCCAGCCCTTTCCCTCCTTTCCTTTCGCTTCCCTCCTTCCTTTCCTTTCCACCCTTTCCTTTCTTTCCTTTCCTTTCCTTTCCTTTCACCCCCCTTTCCTCCTCTTCCTTTCTCGCTCAGCCTCCTTTGCTGCCTTTCCTCACTCGCCTCCCTGCTTCTCCTTTCCTTTCCTCGCCGCCTTCCCCCAGCCTCGCCCTTTCCCCTTTCGCTCGCTTTCCTCGCTCCGCCCGCCCGCTCGCCTTGCTCCCAGCTGTCCCTTTCGCCCTTTCCTTTCCCCGCTTCCGCCCCCTCCTTCCTTTCCTTTCCCCTTCCTTTCGTCGCCTTTCCTTTCCTTTCCTTTCCTTTCTTTCCTTTCCTCCTCCTTTCCTTTCCTTTCCTTTCCTTTCCTTTCCTTTCCTTTCCTTTCCTTCGCTCCTCTTTCCTTCCTTTCACCTCCCTTTCCTTTCCTTCCTCCTCTCCTTTCCTTTCCTTCTTCCCTTTCCTCCTTTCCTTCCTTCTTTCCTTCCTTTCCTGCCTTTCCTTCCTTTCCTTCCTTCCTTTCCTTTCCTTTCCTTTCCTTTCCTTTCCTCCTTTCCTTTCCTTTCCTTCCTTTCCTTTCCTTTCTTCCTTTCCTTTCCTTTCCTTTCCTTTCCTTTCCTCCCCTTCGCTTCTTTCCTTCCTTTCCTTTCCCTCTCCTAGTCCTTCCCCCCTTCCTTCTCTCTTTCCTTCTTTCCCTCCTCCTTTCCTCACTCCTGCCTCCTCCCCTCCCCTTCCTTTCCTCCTCGCTCCTCACCTTCCTCCTTTCCTTCACTCGCCTCCTTCCTTTCCACCGCCTCCGCTCTGCCGCTCCTTTCACTGCCTTTCCTTTCCCCTCCTTTCCTCCTTCAGCCTCTTCCTTTGCCTCCTTCGCCCTTTCCTTTCCTTTCCTCCTCCTTCACCCTCTTCCTTTCCTTTCCTTCCTCCTTTCCTTTCCTTCGCCCCCCTTTCCTTTCCTTCCTTTCCTTTCCTCTTTCTCCTTTCCTTTCTTTCCTTTCCTTTCTTCCCCTCTTCCTTTCCTCTCCTTTCTCTCTCTTTCTCTCCTTCCTCTCCTTCTCTCAGTTTCTATGCTAGAAATAATTCACTTTGCAATCCCATTTTGTGCTCTCTTTTCTGCGTTTCTGCAACATTTTACTGGCAGGTGTCTTAGTCATTGCAAATCTTTTGCAAGGTAGCTTTCCAAACCATGGTCCCTTACAAGGGCAGAGATGACACTGGTGTAGGTGTTAGCCATTCAGGCATTCAATAAAACCAGAAGAAAACAACTTGTCGACGTAAAGTCGTCAAATTTATTTGAAGATTTCATGTGGAGTGCTATTGTCATGGCTGGTCTAAACTATCCCTCTAAGAATCACAAAATTCCAGAATGGGTCAGGTTGAAAAGGACCACAGTGGGTCATCTGGTCACACTTCCCTGTGTAAGCAGGGTCATCCCAGAGCACGTGGCACAGGGCTGTGTCCAGAGGGCTCTGTAATATCCCTGGTGAGGGAGACTCCATCAGCTCTCTGTGCAATCTGTTCAAGTGAACTGAACACTAAAGAAGCTTTTTCTCATGCTCAGGTGGAACTTCTTGTGTATCAATTTCTGCGAGTCCCTTTTGTCCCGTTGCTGAGCCCCACAGAGCAGAGCCTGCTCCATCCTCTGGTCCCTCCTTGCAGACAGGGATGAGGATCCCTCTCAGTTGTCTCTTCTTGAGGCTGAATAGCCCCAGCTCCCTCAGTCTTTCCTCCTAAGAGAGATGTTCCATACCCTTCTCTATCTTTGTTACCCTCCAGTGGATCCACTCCACTCTTGTCTTGAGGAGTGTGGAACTAGACACAGTGTTATGTCTTAATACACTTACTTGAATAAAACAAGCTGTTTTTCCTTCAATCCCTTGCAGGGATTCTAATTATCCAAGTGTATGCTTTTCTTCTCCCAGATTCAATGAGAAGATGAAGTCATCTTCATTCCTCTTTTTTTTTTTTTTTTTTTTGGTAAAGAACATCTTTTATACATCATATAAATCATTATTCCTCAACTACAAGAAACTGTCACACCCTACTGTTACATAAGAATACATGGAACTCATTTACTGCTCAGCTGTGGTCAGAAGTTGCATCAGGGAAACATGCACAATCATAAAATTATACAATCATGGAGCTTGGAGATCACCTGAGCAGTTCAGCTCAATGCAAGCCCAGTTAAAACAGAGTATTCCAGGAATTGTTTGTCAAAGTTTTAAATACATCCAAGGATGTAGCTCAGTGAACATTTCTCTCTGGTAGGTGTGGGGTTAGAATTTATCCTTACATCTACTCAGAATTCCCTATGCTCCAGCTGTTCTCCATTGCCTTTCCACCTTCCCATGTGCACTTTCAAGAACAGTCTGGCTCCATTTTCTTTACAGCCTCTCACCATGCAGCTGTAGGTGGTCATGTCAACAAACCTCTCCTTAAATTTCTCTTGAGTCTGAGAAAGCACAGGTCTACAAGACTTCCATCCTCATAGGTAACTATTATCAGAAAAACAGGAACAGACTAAATATAACAGGAGGGAGTCAGCCAGAGAGGCAGAAGAAAGGCTATTGTTTTATGTTTTAATACAAGTTTCTTCCATCTAAAATAGTCCTGAAAAGAAGTGACAATACATAGCATTTGGGTTGCAGAGTTTTAATCAATACTTGAGTGCACAGGAATGTGACAAGGGAAAAATGCAATTATTTTTGAGTACTATATAACAAATTTGAACAGTATGACTGTTTTCACTATTGTAATATCCTCTCTACCAGAAATTTTTATTCAATAGAATTGTTTTGGCATGGTGAGATCATATAATGTTAGACATGGATCAAGAAACAGTGACTTCAGAATATCCAGTTTCAGAAACTACTTTTTATGGATTTACAAAAAATGTATTCCATTTCAGGAAAACAGCAGGTCTACTGAATTGATAGAGAATTCATTTCTCTCTGAAAATTACATCTTATCTCTTAAAATTCCATACTTTGTCTGATTTTGTTTCTTTGGCAAATCTGAAGAAAGATATTTTTGTACAGAGGTATTTTAAGTTATTTGTCTGGTAGCTGAAAGAACATAAGACAGGATAAAAAGAGGGTCCAAATATGGTCATGTAGGCAACCAGGAAATAATGATTCAGCATCACACACAATGTAAAAATGAACCAATAAAATAATTATGAAACCAACTGAAAACAACTTTTAAAAGCATGCTGTTCACTGTCTTGTCATGGGGTGGTAGCTAAAGCCAGAAATATATACCAAAAATTATGAAGTATAAAGACATTGCTGTCTAATAACCTAGTCTGCTCGAGAAGTTTGTCAGAAGAATGCTAGAAACTGAACTGCTATAGCAGGAAAGTATTAATTCTGTACCTGCCCTGCCAATTCTGTACCTGCCTTGTCTTTAACATTCTTTTTATTTTGATCTTTTTTCTGCTGGTCACTTTCAGACACCTGATACCAGGCAAGAAGGGTCCTTGACTTCATGTGGGGATGATAATTATTCCATAATAGTAACTATGATATGACTAATTGCCACCTCTGAAATTTGGTAGGACAATATTGCAGTCTGTGACCATGCAGGCCATTTGTTGTCCTGCAGACTCCTCAGGATGATGAGGCATGGTGATAAACAGCAGTGCATTTAATTCACACAGCTTGGAATGAATTTTACTCACTGATCCTAAGCCTTATCCATGTATAAAACCATTTAAAATGCTGGTAAGTCTGATGAAAACATGCAGAAAACTCTGGAAAGTCAAATTTCTCACAGAGAACATGGTGCTGATAATATGTTCTAACCCAGGTCACAGTCTCAATCCCCATACATGCCACTCACTTAAAAGTTGGCCTTGATGTTCTTTATGTGGCCCTTACAAGTCAGAATATTCTGTGAAATCTGTGGTGTTTCTACTGCTGTTAGCCACAAAAAAAAAAAAAAAAAAAAAAAAAAAAAAAGTGGCCTCAGTTCTCTTCATAGTCAGCAGGATCAAAAAAGTACTACTTGGATTTGAATGTTATGGGTTTCCTATCTAAAATGTGGATTTTAAAAAAGAAAATTAACCTTGTCAAGCATCATTACATGACAGAGTTACCAAGAAACTCTCCAGAGTCCAACATTCATGATTTATGAATCTATCTGAATTCAGACACCTGGAAAATAAAAAGCATCATGGTTAGGTCTTGTACAGTTTGCTAGTACATTAGTTATAATATTGTTGTCATTGAGAACCACATGTATAGCTATGCAGTGGCAATAATACTTATTTCTACCAGCAAATTTAATTCAGATCCTATACATTGGTAAAATATCATGAATTATATCAAAGAAAAAAAGTGGGAGTAAATTCTGGCATAACTCTTTGGCTAAGGAAGGTTGCCTTTAAATAAATGAAGTTTGATTTGATAACAAATTAAACCAAAAGTCTATCAAATCCAGAACACTGTTCCTTTTCTATTCACTTTTATTTCTCATACAACCATTATCACAGTGTATCTAAGAACCTTCCAGTAAAAAAATGGAATACATTTTATCAGCTTAAGTTTCTCATTTTAATGTGTACAAAGTTTATAGCAAATTATATGTTATCTATTGATTATGTTGCATTTCCAGGTACATAAACAAAACAACAAAACAAAATAAAACAAGTTATCCATAAGTAACTGGCAATAGATCAGACTTTTGCATGATGAAGGATCTATCAGGAATACTGAACTACTAACTAACCTTACATGCTGGTGGCTAAAGGGGACTTTCCTGAGACACTTCTCTCTTCAAAGTACTTGGTTCTGATACCTACATGTGTTCTAACCTTCAGTCATCAGAATAGCTGCATTTCAAACAGTGACCACAATGAACTCCAGCAGAGAAAAAAATGCTCAAGTCACCTTTTACAAATCACTCCAGTGCTCTGACTTCTGTGAGGGATCAAAATGGAGAACAAGAACAATGTACTATGACAAAAAATGTTTACATTTTTTTTTTTTTCATAGAAAGTAAAATAAGAATAAAAATGCTTTCAATAAGAACATGTGCAGAAGTCAGGTCTAGATATTATTTGAAATTTAAAGTCAAAAGTTTTTAATACATTTACATTTGGCTGGAATTCATTCTATCCTCTCTTCTGTGAAAATATATCATAGGACAATTATTCTCATACAGATGAACCTCACTGAAAATCTTCATTTTGTTTAGGTTTTATATTGTTTCATATTGTACCCATCTTCACTTTCCCTATAGATTTTCGGCCATTGTCTATGGTGATGCATGCAGTGTTTCCTGAGGAGTTCAAGCTGGAACACTTGCTGACAAAGAAATATTGCCCTTGATTTCTCTGGTGGAGAAGGGTTTGTGCAAATCTAAATAACTATCCTTTCTGCTATGCAGAAATTTCAGAAATTGCATGAGATGTAAATTTGGAAATGTTACTCATTTGCAGACTAACACCTGCTGTGTTTTCAATATACAGGTCACAAGTTCACAGCAAACTCTACAGAATTACTGGGTACTCAAGCTTTTGAATCTCATCAGAGCACACAAGCACATAAGTGATCATTGTTGCTTTAAAGAGTTGTTCACAAAACATTGCAAAGATGATACATATTTTTGAAAAAGCAGCAGTTTTGCTGATTATCCATCATTTGCATCACAATCATGGACAAATTTCACACCTCCATTCATCGTTGACTTTTAGTTTAATATTTTTCACCAGTTATTTAAGTTCTGGGAACATTATCTGGGAAATGAATTTGACCTATGAGCAGTGGTTGTAAAAAAAGGAAAAACAGAGTTGATGACAGCAGTCATGATTTTCAGAAACAATTTTCGACCTTTCATTTGTGGAAACCAAAAGGAGCTGTGACTGCTCATAGTATGTTAAACTGTGTTCAAGCAAAATTTACGTTCAGGGGATTCACAGCACTTTTGATATTGTGTGCTACAGACCTCCTTGTGTGCTCAGCTTGCAGATGCTCTGAGCTTATTTCAGCTGTAACAAAAGAGCACTGGAACTTGTGCTCAAGCTATAGCAGTTTACACTTTTAGCTTGACTATATCTAGTTCAAGCCTTAAATGTCAGCCAAGATGGCAGCTATTACATAAGTGGGGATTGAAACAAAGACATTTTAGAATCCAAAGCATAGCCTATGCACTGCTGAATATATCAAGCTTTTTAGAGAACCTTGAATGTACATAATTATACAGTGATGCATATAATTATTTGGCAACAAGCTAGAGGGGAAAAGTACATTCCCAATTGCATGTTTGTCCCTTTATAACAAGGTAGAGATGAAATTTTGTAAAAAATTCTCTACTCTTTTCCTTTTCTTCATTACAGCTATAGCTTTTATGACTGACTTGGGATATGTGTCCCCATTTTTTCTACAAATTATCACTAGAGAATTCTCAGTAACTTCATAAAATACCCTTCCTTTCCTATATGGAAAATTTTGGCTATGTGTTTTCTATTCCAAATGTCGTTGTCTAGCACTCAATGAATTTTACTTATGAAAAATTACTCAGATGTATTTTCTAGTGTTGGAAATATAACATTAAATTAATGGAAGCTTGCACTGTGATAAGTCTCTTGCACAAAAGAGATCAGTCATCTTTTGTGAGCAGGACACTAGATTAGATGATCCATTTAAACTAGGTGTTAACAGAGCAACATAAGCCTATGCAGCCTGATAAATTTCCAATCAAATTACAAATCTCAGTTTCAGTTTGTAACAAGATTCATTAATTTTTTTTGTGCATGTGTGTACTTCTGACCTGGTTAGCCATGTACTTAGGACAGGAAAGGTTGGGATGAATTACTCTTTGAGTTTCCTTTCAAATATAAAAATTATTTACTTTTATTTGTATAGTCTCCATCACAGAGAGATATTTTGGATAATACCACAAATAATATATGTGCTGCTTTTCTCCCTCCATAATATTATGTTTAGATTTCACTCTAATTTCTGTACATATATAGACAAATCAAGAGAGATCATAATCATAAGTGTGTAGAAAAGTTTGGGTTGAAGAGGCCTAAAGATCATCTTGTTCCAGCCCACAGAGATGGGCAGAAAGCCAATCTGCTCAGAGTCCTGTCCAACCTGGCCTTGAACACTTCCAGGGATGGAGCATGAACAGTTTCAGACAGCACATCAGTACCTCGACACCCTGATGGTAAAAATTTTCTTAATACCTAATCTTAACCTCCTCTTTTTCAGTTTAAAGCCACTGTTCTCTTTCTCAATGCCCTTATAGAAAGTCCCTCTCCAGGTCAACTGTAGCTCCTTTTAGGAGCTGGGTGGTGATATAAGATCTCTCCAGAGCCTTCTCTTCACCAGGCTGAATGTGCTCTGTATCCACAACACCTCCATAGAGGTTCTCAAGCCCTCTGAGTATCTTTGTGGCCTCCTCTGGGCTCACTTCCAGAGAATCACCATTCTTACCATTTTATGTTGGTACATAAACAGCAACCAACTACTCTGCCTGATATCACTTGCAAACCTCTGAGAGGTTGCTCAGTCTTACTGTCCTTGTCTTTGACAGAGATGTAAAGTAATACTGGCCCCAACATTAAGCCCTGAGGAATGCCCATGTAACTATTGTCCCCCTCTTTGTGGGAGGGAAAATTCTGTCCAGACCCTGTGCACTCTTTAAATTGAAATGATCTAAAGCTCAACGATAATTCTTTCTTAGTGGAAGTAGATTTGTTTAATTTTTGATGACCTAAACCAGTAGATAAACAAATCTCTTTTCTATCTTTTTACAGGTTGACTGCAGAATAGGAGATCTGCTTTCACCAGCTTTGCATGCATTCAAACATCAGCCTCTCCCTTAAACACCCTACTAATTTCAAAAGGCCTCTCTTTCATCATCTATTCTCACAGTTCCATTGCATTAAGGGCTCCTGAATTTCCACAGCAAAATGGAAGATGAGATTTTTCAAGAAACTCAGTTGTTCACACAAGTCTTCCAGCTTGATCTTAGTTTTCTGTAGCTTCTTCATTGCTAGGAAACATTGTGAGTTACAAACAGAGAGAAATGATTACTCTGTCCTAATCATGAATGTGGGCCAATGACTAAAGTCCTCACATAAATCAAAAGTGCTGGAAAAGGCAAGCACCCCCTTCTGGGCCACAGGTACTTCAGGATAGCAAAAGTAAGGATTAAGGAGCCCTTACTGGCTACCTTTCCAGCATGAAAAATCAAATGCGATTTGTCCAGATTAGTGGGCTTAGTCTCATTCTGATTATCTGGTGCCACAAATATGTGACCCATGCCTATGCCTCTGATTTTTAATAAACACATTTGCAGGGTCCAATAGTTCTGCAATTTGTACAGAAAATTAGATGTAATTTGCCCTGAATGCCACTGGTTTCTCGGATAGTTCAAAAAAATGCCAGGCAGTTCAGCAAATAACTACAACATCTCTGCAACTGACTCAGGCTGGAGATCAGGTTTCCTTGATGAATCTTTCTCTTGTCTGCTTCAAATCCAGGCTCTCGCCTGCCTTCAATTTCCATAACCTATATATCCTCTCCAGCCTTCCTCCACATTGGTTTTTCCAAATCCTACTACTCCCTACTCTTTAGAAACACTCAGCATAAAGGGTCTGATGTAATGACAAATGAGCTGCTTTTTTCTCGTTGCAATCAAGGACATTGGTGCAGACTCTCCCACAAGTGTGGGACAATGAAGGGCTACATCTGCTCTCTCAGACCTGTGCCTACCCTTCCCTACCTCTGCTCTAGCATTTGCAGAGGTACCAATGGATTTAGGATAGTTGTGCCATTTAGTGATCTATCCTGAAAGCCTAATAAAGAGATGGAAGAGAGATGGAGAGAGATGGAGAGAGATGGAAGTAGTAGTGCTTGTTTTTTTTTTTTTTTGTTTTGTTTTTTTTTTTTTTTTCCTTTGATGTTCATCATTTGGCAGTGTCCTCCTCCACCTTGCTGCCCAGTGAGGGACACAGATGGCTGATGCCTGTTCCAGTTAGCTTGAATAGCCAGTAGGAGCCTTTGGGGCTTTTAAAAAAGTCTTCCTCTAGGCTGCTCTCAGCCCCAACCCTAAATACAGTCAAATAAAAATTTGAAATATTATGTGGAAAGTTTTCTCTAAGGAATGTCAAGTTCATGCCACAAACCTATGATCCTTTTTCTCCCACTCTTGTCTATATTATTTTTTTATTTTTTTTTTTATTCCTCTTCCTTCACAACCTCCTTTCTGGCCCCTCAGCCTCCCTTTCTTTCCTTTCTGTTTCTCTTCTTCCTTTGCCATCTGCTCCTGGCTTTCATTGTTTGGTTTTCCCCTTCTCTGGCAATACAAATATCTCCCCACCGACTCCAAGAGCACTATTGTGCAAAATGGGTTTTGTTTCTCTGGGCATTATTGCAGCTGCTTTTTGCTTCAGTTTAAACACAAATTACAACAATAATATGAACACTTAGGTTTGAAACTAAAAAGAGTATCTCACACAATAAGCATATTTTAATTTGAAATAATAGTAGGGCTAAAGCCTCCATAAAGTGGTGTTTTATGGAGTAGAAGCCACACAAGATACTGAATAGATGGGGAAGAAATAAATAAAGACATCCCACCCCTTTTCTAGGTTATTTTTTTTTCCTATAACTACCAATAACCCACTATTAAGCTTCAAGGACAAAAATAATTCTTAGACTGTCGAGATATCACATCAGAACTAGTCTTTTTCCCCCTGGCATCAGTTTGGAAAGATGATTCCTCAAGGCACCTGAAGTCTATAATTGTCAGATCACTCATTCCCATGGAGAAGTCCAAGCAGGTGGTATCTGCTCTGTGATTATTTCTCTTTTTCTTTTTTTTTCTTTTTTTTTTTTTTTTTTTTACCTGGTTTCTTCACTGTCCCCAAATGTCAGATGTGTTACAGAGGAATACCTGTATGTTGGGGGAATGAGGAGGATATTGGAATAGGTTAACTCTATCTAAGCTGGTGCAAACAATGTCAACTTTGAAGTTTAAATTCTCATTTCCAAATGGAGGCTTGTGTGGGTTTTGTGATGTGTAGAAGCCCCAGGTGGGAGATGGGTCCCCATGTGTGAGGTGCTGTACAAACACATTAAATTCCCTGACTAGAAGATCTTACAGTGTAAGTAAAGAAGACCAGGGAGAGGCTGGAGGGTAGAGGCTGAATTCGCACAATCTTTGTTTTATAGCAAACATCTAAATTAAATGGTGTCCCCAGTGGGCTGAAAGAAATCTGAGGTAGAAATGGACATTGAACATCGATTACCTGAACCTCAGTGTTTTGCTCATAAAGCAGTTTAGTCTTCAGGCAAAATCTAGCCTCCGGTTTGATCTTTCAATAACATTCTTTACTTCCTTATCATTTTCAGAAGCAATGGGCTTTCACACTGATGCATTGTAAGGTAGACCAGGCACAAAGGAAGAGCAATTCACTGCCCATTCATATGCAGCCATCTCTTGTGCAGAGCACAGCGGGCATATAACAGCTACCTAGCCACACTACAGAGAATAAAGAAGACAGTGTTTAGCGGATGCCTGGGTAGAATGACTAGCAGGTGGGGTCTAACCTTCATTCTTGAACAGAAGTGTTATCAGATTTTTAATGATCACAGAGCAAGCAAAGGACATATACAGATTCCCTCTCTCTTTTTCTCTGTGTGCATCTGTGTGTGGGTATAAGATCACGTCTGTCTCTTGCAGTTGGGCCATGCCTAGATGAGTAGGAAAAGTCATCTCCTAATAGAGGATTGTAAAAACCTCCTTACTATCAAAAGAACAGTCTGTGCCTTTTCTTTCTCCTTTTTTTTTTTTTTTTTAAAGAAAAAAAAAAAAAAAAAAAGAAAGGACTGGGTTCTATTCTCAGCTTTACTGTTCAAGATGGGTGATTTGTCTCGTAATTGTGTTCGCTGACTGCAGCAGATGGATTCATTACTAGGGCTGGTCAGAAATCTTTCAACACAATGTGTTTTTCTGTGTGTGTGAAAATGATGAATCATCAAAACTTAAACTTTTCATGAAGATATGTCAGTGCAGAGGAAACTTTTCTCACAGAAGTTTTCTCAGCTCCCCACTGGGGCTTGTGATTAAAACCAGAGAAAGCAAAAGCTTCTCATCTTGGGGTAGCCCAGAAGATAAGATGTGTGGGCACTGAGGTTTTGAGTTTCTGTTCTGAATTTTCTGAACTGTTTCTTTTCTCATGTGTGTTAGTTACTTTACCACCAAATTATTCATCACACTTCCTTATATGTATGTGTATATATAAAGAAACATAAATGGAGTATTAGAGTTTAAACAAGCAAAATTGAGAGAAAAATGATTGTTTGCTGGACATGATTTAAGTGAATGCAGGTCATGTCCCCTATTAAAGCCACCATATGCCTTTTTTTAAAACAGAAAAGCATTTAAAATCTTCAGTGGGAGCAGTTTGATCATTACAGGCCCTTCTTCTCAAATCCACCAGATCCTGTTAGTTTTTGTTTCAGTAGAAATTACCCAAATAATCCAGAGGGACTAATGCTCAAGGAAAAGTCTTGAAGGCAAAGTCACTTAGCTCATGACCACAGCTGAGGAGTAACATTTTACAACGAAAGGAGGTCATCAGCCTAGTTATCTACTCATGTTTATACCCCGTAAAGACTTTTCCCCTCTGAGTGTTTGTTTAGCTTGTATATAAACTATTGCTGATTGTACTGCTGCCTTTGGGATCCAATCTTATGCATGACTTACCCTGTGCATAAAGAAGTTTGTCTTGGACCTCCTTAGCAAATGTTCAGTCTAGACTCTAATCAGCACAGAGAGAGAGAGACACTTCCAACAGGAGCTACAGCCAGCAAGAGGCCTATTTGGAAGACAGACAGGACACCAAATGTGTCTTTTAAATAGGGCAAGGCAGCTTGCTAATGGGCAGGAATTTGGCCCTGAGGTTTCAGCTTATGACAGCCATGTAAATGACAATCCCGCTGTAGCAATGGGAAGAGAAAATCAGTAACACTGCCCTATCAGTGGGAACAATAATAGGGAACAAATAAAGGACCACTGTGGAGAAAAACATTAGGCTGGGATTTATCTAAAGCAGAGGAGGAAGAAAGAGAAGGGAAATGTGTCAAAATTTATTTCCTAAAAATAGCATGGAAGTCAATAAAATGGCATCTCAGTAATGGAATAAGAGCACGAAGATGACAACGAAGTTGTCACCAAAGGTGAGATAAAACTCACCAAAGTGAAAAAATAGTCCCAAATTATTGCAAAGGTCCATTCTATCTATCCATTAGCAGCTCTACCTGTTCCCTTGAGTTTTTGTTCCAGACCAGTTGAGCATTTTCCATTTCTAGAATCATTCTGTGATTTGCTTCTTACTTAAAAATATTTTTCCTGTAAGAAAAGTGAATCATGAAATGCATAGCCAAGTATTCTCCTTGCAGGACATCTGGCATGTCCCATTTTTTTTTTTCTCTGCACAATTCATAATGTATAAGAAGTAGCAAATCCATTGTTGAAGTTGGTTAGCACATTGCAGTTCACAAAGGTCCACCGGTATATTGTTATGTTTAAGGTGAATAAAACTACACAAAAATTTGTTACTTTGAATTGCAAATAAGATTTTACCCCCATCCAGCTAACTTCTGCTCCTTTGTACTGTTTTCTTGGGATTTGAAGAAATGTATATTCACTCCATCATGGAAGTTGCAGTTCCTTTTGTTAGTTCTTTAGACCACCTTTTTCAAACTGTTTTAAATTCAAATAACATCCTGTAAAACATGTGAGATATCTTATGCAGACTTCTCACAATGGTTTTCATCTTAAAAAAAAACCAGATTGTAAATGTTTGATTATGGCTTCCTCACAACACCATGATTTTTCTCTTGCTTACCTGTGTGTACATGTTTATATGGTGCAATGATAAAGAACATGAGGTTTTCATGGCTCATTGACGTTTTATGAATCAAATCAGATCATAGATAGAGAAACACCTACTTACTGTTTATCTTTTACTCTAAAGTCAGCTCAGGATTCATCACCCCCTTATTTCCCCCACGGTATGTTCTTATAGCTATATCCAAATTTAAATGTCATGAGGTATTTGGCTTTCATCCATGTTATCTTTGTGCAGTTAAGGGTGCCATCTAAAGCTTGATTCTCTTCCATCATTTTATGTATTTATTTTGGCAGAAACTTATTAATATACTCTGTCAGGACAAAACTTTGCACTATTTGATCACTTCTTATTTGCATTTTTAATAGTCCCCATTAGACAGCCTCCAAACTAATTAGCCAAGCATCTGTAATAGAAAACTCCTGTTTCCTATTTTCAGAACTAAGAAACTAATAGCTGAAGCCCTACTAGAACAATTAAGTAATAAGAAAAATACTGTGTTAAGGTTGGCAATAGACTAGCTGCCATAAATCACTACAATAATGACTTTCAGCTCACAATGTTTAAGTAGATAAAAAATTAACCCACACACTGTTTCAGTGGTCTACAAAATAGACATGTCCTAGATTAAAAAATGAAAAGAAGAAAAAAATGTAAGTAATGTCTACAGAATCGTTCAGATTTTGTTCACTGGGAGGGAGGCAGAGGCATTTAGTCTTCAACATGGCAAAACCTGTCAGTTTTCATTGTGCTTCTATAAACTTAAAAATTATGACATAAATATCAGTGAAAATTATTAAATATATGGGCTTTAGCTTAATCTTTAACCCTTGAAGTGCTTTGTTCCCTTTGATTTCAGCATAGATATTTGGTGCCTAAATCACTTCAAAGTCGCAGATCTTAGGGCTGTTATTCAGTTGCCCAAACACTGATCTGTTGCATTAGATATTATAAATTATCCCACACCCATTCAGCTACTGCTGGAAAATGGATTAAGGGCATGAGGCATCCATATTCAGGCAACTGACTTTTGCCTGAAGTAATTTCCACTGCTTTTCAGAATTTCATTCAGAACTTACTTTTTTCTATCATCCAGAATGACAGAAGCTGTAAAAAAAAAAACGGAGTTTTGTTTGTTTAAGTATCACTATCAATATTTTCTTCAACAAGTAGAAGATGCAATACATTATTTTGCCAAAAGAGTCTTTTGCCAACATAACCATTCTGAGACTCTATTTCAGAAAGACAATCCACTAGAATGGAGAAGTTCCATGTAACAGATCGAATTATAGGGAATGGCAAGTAGCCAAAAGAAAAGTTAAAGTAATTTTGTTGTGAGTTTTCAAATTATTTTCAGTCCCCTGATGGAATTTCAAAATTCCCCCAAATTAATAAAAATAACAACACTTATTTTTGAACAATAACAGATATTTGAAATTCTTCACTAGTGTGGGAAACTGTTGGTTTCTTCACTAAGAGGTTAGTCAGTCACTGCAGCAGATTCCCAGGGAAGTGGTCACATCATCCATCCTGTCAAAGTTCCAGAAGCATCTGATTTTTGTTTTGCAACCCAGACCCCTCAAAAGGGCAGTTGGTATTTTAAAGTGTTTTCTTTTTTGCACTATCTTAATGTCCTCCAAAATCCTTTACTATTACCTAACAAAGTCAAACACTTAAGTTATAACATCAAATTTATATCAAAGGTCATACTTTGTGTTTTCATTTTTAGAAAATAAATTGAAAAAAATCTTAAATAATATGTCCTCTGCCAAAAAAGAAAAAAAAATGGAGAAAAATAGTATTTTCTAAAAATCTATAACAATCTTTAAGTTTTTATTTTTAACTTCTACTAACTGAGTTATTGATTTACCCAAGAGGTTTAAGATTAGATTTTTATACAATGAGTATGAGAATGGTAAAATTTAGTTCCTGAAAAGATACAGCATCTTGTTTTACTTACATCCCTTATTACTTTGAATTTAGTTAACATGGTAATGAAGATAGTTACATGCTTAAAGCAATGGAACTAAATAATGATGTTAATAATAATAACAACAATATTTTAGAGAAATAATGAAACTACCTGATTACTTAGAGCTAAGAATATGTACAGTTAAAAACATGCTCCTCTTATGTAGTTAAGTGCCAGCAAGAAACAAAAAATATTTAAATATCTTTTACTCTAGAAATAGTATCACCATATTAACTACAGCTCTACACCTTGACTTGCCATTAAAACTTGCCATTAAAAAGTACCTTAGAAATTATTTTTCACCTAAGTTTCCTTTAATTTGTTTTTCTTCCTTAATCTCTTTGTAAATTACAAGATTCCTCAAAAGAAACAAGCATGAAAAATCATTCAAAGAAGTTCAGGTTTCAGGATACAGGATAACACTTTTAATCCCTTGATCTTAAAAAACAATCCCTGAAGGAATTTTGAACACAGTTCCGTACTACAATTTAAAAAAAAAGAAGAGGGAATTCTTTTTCTTATTTGTTTTTGTAATTAGGAAAGACTTATGTTTCTGTCTTAGCTGCTCATTCTGAAAATCATATTGGAAAAATAACTTCAGTCCTGGTTTATAGCTCTTGGCTATGCCAAGACTGCACCCTTGCATATATACTAAAAACTCACCCATTGGACTCTTTTTTAATATGGTTCTTGCCTCTTCACACACACACTGCTCTTAAAACACCTCTGCTCAGTCTTTCAGCATTAAGTTACTGTGAGACTCTTTTTGGATGTGTCTTCAGCAACTTGAACCAAACTTTGCCTGCCTGTGCCAGCCACCATGACACTGAAATGAGTGTGAATGTGGATGTACTAAAGTAATTCTGAAGAGTGATTAGAGCCAAAATTTGAGCTTGGTTTTTGGAGAGGAAAGGCTGGTGAGCCAGCACATTGTGGCTGCCCATTATACCGCCTGCGAGGAGACAATAACTTTCCCAAAACTTGTCTGATGCAGCCAAAAAAACAATGACACAGAAGCAGACGTGTTTGTTTCTTATCAGCAGGGATCCCATTGCTGCAAACACCACAGTGTTTTGGACTCTAGCTCTACTTGTCAAACCATTGCTCTTGCTCCATCGCCAAGCAGCTTACAGAAGGCAATTAAGTATTGCATAGGCATTTGACTGTAAACAATTATGGAACTTAATATCCTGTAGCTCAGAGGGGGAAAAATGCTTCCTACACTGGCTGAGCTGGCAATCAATGACTTTGACAGGGGAGAACTCTGTCTCTGAAAGACAAATGAAGCTATTTCAACAATCACCCCATCACCATATTCTACCACAAACTGTCTTCAATTGGGAGATTATTTCTTTTACAGGGTCTGGCAGTAAATGAGATCTAAACGCCAGGAAAGAACTGGCACAGACTTTTGACTGTTCAGCTTGACCACTGAAGTCTATACACATTCAGAAAGGCATATCATGCTGTGTGCTTTTCTGAAGCTGACGAGGAGAGCTGAGCTGTGGTGGGAGGCCGGCAAGTGAGTGATTCTGCATTATTTGGAGAGCCCACGCAGCTGAATTTTGCTACACAGCCTGCCAGAGATGGGATCCAGGCAGGCAACCTTTGGGCAACACAGAAGCTTGATATCAAGAAACAGGAGCCTCAAAAAGCAGACCAGCAATCTGCAGAGTTTTAGTGACAATGCCAAGTTCATGCTGAGAGCTTTGCTGAGGAAAGTAGGGATGTGTCATTTGACACAAAATATTCAGTCAAAACATTAAAAAAAATCTCTTCATTAAACTTAAAGATGTCTTTAAAGATCACAGCAGAGGTTTCTTTGCTGTGACAAGTGATCTCCTGAGTCACATCAGATGCATTATTTAGTTTCCAAAAACTTAATATATAATATTATATAACCTAACTATAAATGTTATAGTTACCATATAGGAATTTCTGTAAGTATTTCTTATAGCATTTCAAAATGTTATTCTTATTTCTTGTCCACAGACACCCTTCTATCATGTAAACCAAATGATTAAGTGTAATCTTTGAGGAGAAAAGAAAGCTCTGTCATCACCTCAGGGGTGAAAAATCCTGTATTGCTTTTACATAGAAATCATATAATAAGTTTTAATACCAGGTGGATGGTATTATTTGTTTCTTTCGGATGAGTAAAGGGATCCATGACAATATTTGAGACATTCATGTAGGTCCAGATACACCTTTAACCAAATCTAAATTCCCATGACCAATATGATAATCTCACTACAGGATGATCCAACCTGTCCTAAGCCAGATATGTTCCTAAAGTGAAATTAATCACATTTTTGTCATTTATTTTCATAATCTATAAAAGAATCAATCAATAAATAAGCAAACAAACAAATGAATGAAGAGGTCTAAAGCTGAGGAAGGTGAATAACCTCCAGAGTGATTAATAGAAGGTCCTGAGAGATAATTGAACAAAAAACCATTAATAACTGGGGTCTGTGGACTGGCAGAAAGTAAAGTCATTGCCAGGGCTTGAACAGAAGCTTTGGGATGAGATATAGACTCCTGATGAGATCTGTGCTCCCAAAAATCAGCAACACTGACATTCACTTCAGCAAGAACAGCTTGTCATGCAGACCTCTCATCTTCCTGACCTAACCTATTAGGATCTAAACAGACATTCACAGTAAATCACTAAGAGTAAGAAAGAAGTTCTTGGGGTCAGAATTCGGGGTTGTTTAGGAGCAAGGGGCAGGAATCAGTGCAGGGAGGAGATCAGTGATGTGTGGCACAGAGAGTGGGCCATGAAGGCAGTGACCCAAGCTATGGGGAGACACTTTGACCTCCAGCATATAGGGGCAAGCTTTTCCAGCCTCTTCCACCTCCTGCCTCTCATGCAGGTGCCTGGATCCTAGACATTCATAATTTTGTGAAACATATTCCCTCAACATCTCCTTCCTCTCCAGAGCCACCAAATGTCTATTCCATAGCTCCAGCCCTGCTTGTTACACAGCAAGACAAAGGTGGTTTTTTGGGGGAAATTTCTCAGTAGCACTTTACCAGGTCCCTTAAAGGTGTTTAGTGTTTGGGCCCCTTTCTAGTGAGTGTGCTGTGTCACTAGGCAGGACCCAAGCATTTACAGACAGAAAAGACAGGAGGAATGCCTGTACTTATAAAATTTGCCTGGTGAATTCCCTGCCTCTGCCTCTAGCTTCATGCTGGAACTCAGCCAGTCTGGCAGTGTCAGGGTACAGGATCCTGACACTGGCTCCTGTGGAAAATCAAGACCTTTTTGGTTGTCACCTCCTTCTCCAAACACCATTGGGAATCCCTCTCCTGAGCTGTGCTTTAGCTCTCCTTGTCTCCCCTGCCCTGATGGCTGCTCCGATCTGACAGTCTGGCCAGCTCTGAAGGAGCTGCACGTGAAAAACCACAAACAGATTCTGCAAACTGTTTCTGCAGTTGCAGAAATGGTGTCATAGGAAAGTTTTCTATAGATAAAACAATTAGAAGAAATGTGTACAGTATGAGGAGTGATGGCTCTTGAATGGGCTGCAGTTGTCACATAGTGAAATTTTTCATGTCCTTCCCCTCTTCTGAGTAATTAGTGACAGGACAAGGGGAAAATGGGCTGAAGCTACACTAGGGAAATGTTAAATTGAATTAGAAAAAATTATTCACCAAAAATGTTGTCAAGCAATGGAACAGGCTGCCCATGGAAGTGGCAGAGTCACCGCCTCCAGAGATCTTTAAAAGATGAGATGTGTAGGTGTGGCACAATGATTATTGATGAACATAGCGCTGCAGGGTTAATGGTAGGACTCTGGAAGGTCTTTTCCAGCCTAAATATTTCTATAATTCCATAGCAGAAGAGGTCAGATGGATATGGGAACATCTTAACAGTAACAAATGGTAAAAAATGGTGCACATTATGTTGCTTTAACAGCTTCTTTAAAAGACTGATTATAAAACCCTTCTTTTCCCAGCCAATTTGTACTTTCTGAAGGCATGCATGAAGTGATAAAAATTGTTTTTAAACTAGCCATTTCAGAACCCATTTTGCCTCTGCAGTGGTCCATGTACACTTGCAAAATGTGTATTGCTTTTAACAGCATTTTATATTTGGAAAATTATTATATGCCCACAAGGTTTGACTGCAATGGTTCACCCACCATGAGGATGAGGACTTTCTGAGAATCACTAACAAATTAAGAGAAAGAGTGGGATTTCTGTACGACAAGAAAAAAACTACTTTTCCAGGAATTGGTAGGAAAACACAATTTTGATGTTCTTGGTTCTGGATGATTGTAGCTTGTTCATGGGAGGCTTAAGAAGAAAAAGTGATGCACTGAAAGTCTAATGGAGTAATAATAAAAGCAAGAAGAAACATGCTGTCTTCATTATTCCTTTATTAAGATTCACCTAGTACACCTGATGACATTAAGTAGCTGCCAATAAGATGTGAATTAGCAACCACATCTCTGGAGACTATAGTATCTCCTTTAAGTGCTCTTTGTTCAAAATGGAGGAAGATTCATACATGTCCTTTTCAGAAAGATATAAATCTTTTAATACAGCTGTATAAGACAGGCCAGTACTCAGAGTTAATTCCTGGCTCAGATCATCATGAGTTCTTGGTCAAAATCTCTTAATTTATTTAGTTTGACAATCAAGTTGTGAAATGGGAAGGAATCATCATTAAAAAAATTGAAACTTGAGATATCATGAGAGTCTACATGGATGTGTACCATAGAATCTTTGGTGGCCTCCGCAATATTGAAACCACCTGAGCTATTCTTCCCTGTCCTGTAGTGAAGGCTTATCATTCCTCAACCAATTTACAATCAAACACGTCTCACTGTAAGTGTGATCTTTATTTTGGAGTACAACATTTCTGGAAATTACTCAGTAGGTGGCATTTTTAAAATAATTTTTATTAAAAATTTTTTTTTTTTTTTTTTTTTTTTTTTTTTTTTTTAAGATGGACAAATTATAAAGTAAAGAAAGGACATAAGAGGAAAGAAAATGAGGAGTAAGAAAATCTTTTTTGTTGTTGTTGATGAAGGGCAGTCTGCTTTAAAAAGTTGTTATAAATATGATGGTCACATGCACATTTCAGACAGAAAAGAACTAGAATAAATCAGGGCATAGGACCAACATGGTCAGAATTGAAGCAGAGTTTCCAAGATGATCATGGTTGACTTCTGATGGTAAAAGTTGAAAATATAGATTAGATGTTCAGAAGGAATGGTTTTAGGACCACATTAAGGTTAGTTTTAATTCCTGGTGTAAAATTAAGTAAAGGACTTTATCAAGTTCATATAGGAAGTTCTTGAAATAAAATCCTTTCTCAGATCTTGATCTAGCAGAAAATGTCACAGAACAGAATTGCACTGACCTCAGTCAGATACATTTTTGCCCCAAGATTAGAAAATCAAAGTTGCATTTACTGGATGAAAACTTCTATCTTGAGAACTGTGATCTTGTAAAAGGTTTGAAAGAGAAAATGAGAATCAGTCATAGCTCATCAGCAGAATATGGGATCCAATGAGATGTTATGTTGTAGAGGACCAATATGATCCTTAAACACATAAAGGAAAATATATCAGATGGGAGAAAGGAATCTTTTTATTAGTTTGTACTTGGCATTGATATGACCATTATAGGAAAACAGTCCAGTCTTCGTACCTGCAGCTAAGAAAAGATATTGAAAAAAGATTGGAAAAGGATTGGAAAAATTCCACAGGAATTATTACAGGTTTGAAAACACTGTGCAATGAAGTACTGCATGCTCTATTTAATTTTTCAAAAGGAAGATAAAGGCATAACTAGACATGGTCTATAAATATCTCCTGAAAGAATAAAAAAGTGATAATAGAAGTTTCTTCAGTCTGAGAAGGAAAAACTTGAAAAGATCCAGTGGTTGGGGATTGAAACTTGAAAAACTGATTCTGAAAAGAAATACTCATTTTTAACAAAAATTATGAAAAAAACCAAAACAATAGAATGACTGACGAAGAACTGTAGTGCGTTTTTCATCGCCTAGAACTTTCAAATAAGAAAAAAAAGTTTTTGTTTGCTTGTAGAATGTACTGTACACGCATATATTATAGAAATAAAACTGGAATTTCTTCACAGAAGTAATGTCTTCATCTGAAGTTCAGCAAAAATTTCAAAATCAATTATTTTAATATCAAATAGAAAATGGATGTTTTATCTAAGATGGTTATGCAAAAAGTCTTTCCTCCATATCCAGTGGATAAATACTAACACTTTCATATGGCTGTTCACATTTTCCAGACAGGGGTCTTTGGTTAGATGAATCACCCTCAAAATGTGGGTTTCTTCTGGTTAAAGAAGAGGGAGGTTATGGATAAGTGTTGTCTGAACAAACATAGGTATCTACACTTAGTCTTACCACTGGTCCACCCTCAAATCAAAACCAGAACTGGTATTTCTAGTGCACAGCTGAGCTCATCCTAAGGAGAACTAAGCTGGGCCTAGGAACTGTTCCCTAAAAATACGTATTTATTGTACTAAATTGAAAGCTCTAATACACCAGTTTCAGATCCTGTAGTCTTTTACAGTTAGAGTTGTATGAGATGAATCCCATCCTTAGTTAATACAATTTCTCATGGCCTTTAGGCTTAAAGGAAATTCAGTGAATAATTAAGCATTGAGATATAACTATGATAGTGAATTTTACATAATTCGTGAAGATTTTTTTCTAGCTGTAACTTGAAGAAGCAGGGTTGGTCTCTCTGCCTCATTTAAATTTTGCTGAGTAACTGACATTTTCCTACAGTAGTTCTATTTTGTCATTGAGGGGAGCTTTATTTTAAAGGACCAGGTCATGACTTTGGGTTATATTACTTTATAGTGGGCAATCTCAGTTCTACCCAGAATACTTTATATGTCTGAGGTCAGACTTGTAGACACCTTATTAGCATCTTCTTAATTTAAAGATGTAGAAACCCCATAGGTGAAGTGAGACTTGGTGTGTGTGAAAGGCAGAAAACCAGGAAACTTAATAAAGATTTGCCAATCCTGTTATTGTCTTACACCTTTCATTCTACTAACTTAGGAGCAGCCTGTGATACTATAAATTATATACCTATTTTTGAGTGAAAGGAACTACATGATGAGTTGTGAGACTTAGAAAAATCTAGTCAACATTAGAGGAAGCATCTTAATGATAGACAGAGAGACAAAGTCTAATCTCTGTAATTCCCTGATGAAACATACACTGAGGCTTAACCTAATCCCTGAAGGAATGACAGCAAAAATAAGGTGAAAGACCAATTAGCCTTCTCCCATACTAATCCTGGTTAGAGCAGCTTATTCTTTTTCTTACACTTGTGGAGACATTCCTTGTACCATGGAAAATCAAAATTGTGCTGGCCATACCTTTTCTTCAGAATAATTTCACTGCCACAGAATATCAGTCCTTGTTATCTGTAAGTTTGTCACATGCCAGAATTAAAAGATTTCTGATCCCAGTGGAAGATTCGGTAGTGATAAGTCAAAAAGATAAGCCAGGCATGAAAATTAACCCTGGATAGAATGATTTTAAGTTGATTCTATTCAAATTAAATGGAAGGATGAAAACAGGTCTGTAACTAAGATTTTGAGTGGTAAAGGACAAAAGGAAATTAGGCGGAAAAGTCAGCTGGGTGGAACAGATCCAGAGCATGAATATAAAGAAGGTCTGTATATTTTCTTTTTCCAATATAGGAAAACTACTGAGAATTTCTACCACAAGAAAAAAAATTACACTTGAGTAAAATGTAACTAGGCTATACTGAATGAAAAATTGTAACAGAATAATCAGTATGGAAAAAGAAAAACTAATAAGCAATAGAAGTCAAAAACATTTATAGACATAACAAAATTATTTTGGACATTGAAAGGCCAATATTCTTGAAGTTGTTCAAGACTCATTAGCAAGAAAACAATATACACCAAATGAAAGATAAAGATTAAGGCAAAAAATTATTATGTTTCAATAATGAATGTATATTCTGGTTGTCAAGGGAAATTAAAATATTCAAGCAGCATTAAAGAAGTAGAACAAATATAAAATCACAACTGTTTAAATGTATTTCAGCCATACATTTTACCAATTCAACCTAATTCTGTGGAGAGCATATTTCCCCATTTCAAAAATGATGAAATAGCATAGGGTAGAAATCAACCTAACAAACATAAAAGTGTTCTATAATCCAGTTTTATAAACCAGTTCTATAAACCAGATCAGAACAAAAACTTGAAGAAAAGAGAACATTCAACTGTATGTATCTGAATCTTCAAAGTCTTATGACAGATTTGTGTTGGATTTAAAATTATCATGAAGTCTGACATAAGCAATTTTAATATGAATAGTTTGCTTATTTTCCAGTGAAAAGAACCTGTAACATTTACATCTTTACTTAAGGTCTGCCAACAATCTTTTTTGAACTTGATATTTGCCATATAACTCCTTGAAAAGTAACTATATTTTTTAAAAAATCTGTTCTAAATAGAAAAATTCTTTAACAATGAATACCAGGAAGCTTCATCTTCTACACTGTTTGATGAGAAACAATGATCTACACAGGATTCTTTTTAATCTTTTGTGTGTGTTGAATACTGACTAAATAACAAAGTTAGAACTGCCTTAGTCAATGCAACTTATTTCAGTTAATAAACCCATCTAAATGAATTATATTGTCATAAATCTATAATCCATTATTCCTCACTGGAAAAGGTAAACAAGGCCCAGCACAATGTGTCTTTATTTATGAGAACTAGTGCATCATGGTATTCATGTGGTCACAAAGACATCTTCAAGCTAGTGACAGACCAGGAAAGAATGCAAGCATGCAATACCCAAACAGTGCCTGTAGGAGTAAAAAAAAAATAACATATATTCATAATTAACATATATTCATTAATTCATTTAAAAAAAAGTGTAATCAACATACTTGAAAGGACAATTTTCCAGTGGAACAGTCTGATGCTCTTTTTTCAAATAAGAAATCAATGTTATCTTGGAGGTGAAAAAGGAATGGAAAACTCACCTTCCCCTATACCAGATGCCTGGAACTGATAGGACAAGTCATCTTTCAAAATGTGCATCTCAGTCATTACTGAACTCAAAGTCTAGAGGATGGGTGTGCACCTGCAGGAGGGCAAAGACAATTGTACTGAATGCCCCTCACTTTTACTGATTTTGAGCAGTAATTCTTTGAGTAAACTTTTAAAATTTAAAATTAAATAACCATTGAAAGCATAACAAAAGGCACAAGAAAAGTAAATAAGCTGTGTTTTAAAGCATATTGTTGTAAGTCATTGTGTTTGAAAGGTATCACTCGGGCATGGAAAAAGTCCCACATTTTTTTGTGATATCAAAGTAGTGTGAATGGAGCATCTTTCTGGTGCCCTGACTTTACTACTGCAGTAAATCTAAAGACTTTAGAGATTTATATGATAAAAAATGTATGATGAAAATTTCTTTCAGATTTGCTACTTTAGGTTTTAATAGCATACTAGGGCATACATGTAAATTTGGCATACACGGGCATTGTGCAAACTTAAAAACAGTTTGCTATCTTGCCTAACTGGTTCCTTAGGTGGCAGTCTCAGTAAAATTCTCAGAGGCAAATTTAGTAGATGTTAAGACATCTCAAAATCTATATCTGAAGACAGACTCACTGCTGTTGTTCCCTACAACAGAAAAGTCAGTAACCTGTGGGAGTTTTAGCACAATTTTCCCTCTTTTCCCAGTAGTAATTGCCACTAGATCAGTCACAGAACTGAGATGTCAGTGAAAACATCAACACAGATAAGATGCCAGTCAGGATATTTATTGATAGAACAAAATCATATGGATGAAATTGTGGTACCTGTGTACAGGACTGCTGGTACTGGTTAGAGCAGACTGGTGTGGAACCACAGAGCAGAAATAGGGGTCTCTTGGGGACAACCTCTGGTAGAACCTTCTCCACCTCTCTGCTCAAAGCCAAATCAACTTAGATCAGATTTCTCAACATCTTGTCCAGCAAATATTTGAATACCTACAAGAATGGAATTGCAAAATCTTGTTGAGAATCCATGGAGAGGCTATGAGGGAGAAAAAATTTGGAAGAAAGTTAACAGAAAAAAAAATCATATAGAAGAGGAAGACCATTAAAATTCTTACTTTACTGTAAATCTTGATCCCTTTACAATTCTTTATTTGACATGAAACATTATTTGAATACGAAAGACACATCCAGAGATTCACTCCCTAAAGTGTATTTACCAGGTTTTCTCTCATTGTCTGTGTGCTCTGTAGAGAAAACAGGTCACCCTTTAAACACCAGAATTTATGATGGTGTTTATGATGGAATGGACCATAATTTTAATCATAAGAATCCAATGATGATGTACTATGAATTTGTGACAAGAACAGTATTGATAACCCACATGATGATTGTGTATTGATGAGCAGTGCTTGCACAGCTTCAAGGCTTTCTGTTTCTTTTCTACCATGCTGCAAGAGGTAATCTAGAGGTGGGCAAGGAGTTGTAGGGGTAAACAGACAGGACAGTTGCCTTGAATGGGCCAAAAGAATTTAATGTCATGTTCCACATTTCAAAGCTGAAGCATGGAGGGAAGTGTCTTCCAAGTTCTTTGTTTCTCAGAGATGATGGAAAATGATTGATCCCCTTTACATCAATGTTGCTTGAGTTTTATTCCCCTCTTTTCTTCACTTATTAAAGTATCCGAATGTCAAACAATTAATTTTCCTACTCCTGTTCTTCATGTGTTCTCCCCTGTCCCAGCACAGATGTAGGACTGAGTAAGCAGCTAGGTAGGTTCTTAGTTTCTCTTAGAATCCTCCACAAATGGCCAGGAGAGAACAGCAACATGGAAAAAAAAAAAAAAAAAAAAAAAAAAGGGCTTTTTTCCCCCTTCCCCTTCTATATAAATATTTTTGAACAATCAATCATAGCCCTGCTTGCTCAGCTGAGTTTTACCATTTCCTCCATATAATATTATTTATTTTCCTTTTTTAACAGACACCTTAATTATGTTAAGGGTTTCAAACAGATTGGTACACTTTACTATTCATATGTGTACTATTTGAGTTTATAAATTTGCTTCTTTGTGCCTAAGTTTTGCACAGCAATTTCTTTAAGGAGGAAAAAGTGAAGAGCTGGTACTATATATGAAAGAGACAGGTAGTGTTTCACTCAAGGGAACACCTCCTCTAACAATTATAATTCATAAAACAAAAATCCTGAGTGTGACACTAACCAATTTCGTCTGATATAAAACAGGGCCCATGTTTTCTTTCATTTATATTTTTATGATATGTAATGTCTTTATAATTTTTACCACTCACATCAAAGCTGCCAACTGCTGAGTGTCTAAATAAGTAGCATGTGAAGAAAATGAGTGAATTGCTAAATGTCCCATTACATCCACGGAGAATATCCTTGCATTTGGAGTCAGGAATCTTAAAATTGAGACGACAAATGAATGGTTTTCACTCCAATGGAGTGAGGGTTTTGGCAGTAGCAATTCTATTATTCTCTGTGTCTGAATAGAAAGAGAAAAACAGAGGCAGAGAAAGGAATGAATAAAACCGAACCCATAGAAACCTATTGCAATACCTCAGCTCTAGGGCTGAATGACAATTGCATCCAAAGAAAAAGACAAAATTAAATCTGGTAGAACCTGAGATATCCAGAAATATGCTGCCTCCAAAATCTGGAATTATTTTGGGTGTACTTGGGTGGACCAAGGACTGGGGAGATGTGCAGATGAGAATTTTTACCATTTCTATTATCCAAAGGAGGGACATTTATCTGTTAGTGCCAACACGTGGCTAGATCCTTAGGCACTTTAGCAATGATTGTGAAAGGAAATAAAGCTCAAATGGACTCTCTTCTGACAGATTACAGAGATATTAAGCTGTCTCTGGTCCAGTCTTAGTTCATAGCAACTAATACATTGCCAAAACCAAGAAGTGTTTTAGGAGTTAGGACAGCCCACTACCAGTAACTAGTCCAGGTGTACTTACCCTTTCTAGTGGCTTAGTGAATTCCCCAGCACAAACTCAAATATATTTTGCTGCTTGACCCTAATGACCAGAAATGTTCTTGGTTCCATTTAATTTCTCAGTATAGATATATACTTAATGATTGCCATAAATTAAATGCTAGGAATAAAGTAAAAATGCCTAGACATAATTATCTACTGTCATTTGAGATGCCCTTGGGTGTTCCTTTTGGTTGCCATTTCAAAAGAATAGGATTTTTCCTACCTATAGATGGTGCCACTTCTGCCAACCCCACAGCATCTCCAGATATGTTACACACTTAGATGTTTAGGGAACTAGACAAAGTAATAAGGGTAGGTTTCAGCTACAGATTCAGATTGTTGCAGTCAACGAAAATTCAGCCAATGCACTGAAAAAATTTGGGAAAAAAATCCGTTAAAAAAAAAAAAAAATCCATTCTACAGGAAAAAAAAAAAAAAAAAAGTCAATTTTACAAAAAAAGTCCATCCTACAGAAGGGCATCCATACTGACCAAACTCCCTCTGTGGCTAGCAGAACACCACTAGTCATGCTGTCACTCCTAATCAAGGGCCAAACAGGTAGAGGAATAAACAGTTTTCATAGAAGGGAAGCAGGACTAGATCTCCATCTAAGCTCCCAAAACAGTTCCATCTTTTGTTCTAGTTAAAAAGACTTTCCCCTCCATGAGACAAAGTCAGCATTAAGTTGTCAAACTGTGATTGAAGTGATTTAGTCCTGCTACACAGTAGCATGGTTGGGATGAAAACTACATAAAGAAAGAAAAAAAGAAAGAACTGCTTTTTCTCCTAGCATGTAAGTGAGTATCTCACCACAAAACCTGGAAAAAATCCATGGGTGTATTATGTTATAACAAGTTACTATCCAATGGTTGAAAAAAAAAAAAATTAAGTCTTAAATTATAATTCATGAAGTAAAACTAGGAAGTCATGTTGTGTTAGGATACTCTGGTATATTATGTCTGGTACAGTGTATCTTAATGTGAATTGACACAAGAAAACACTCATTGATTTATGACACTAATTTTAGGACATGATGTTTTTTTGGTTTTGCTGCTGCTCTTGTTTTTACTATTATTGTTACTGTTATTGTTATACTATCCTTGATCTATTACTGCCTTTTTTCACACCAAGATTTGACAGGTGGATAATGAATATTGTCTATTGTGCCATTACTATGATTAGATGTGGATAGCAGTTGTTATGCTATTGACTCATTTCTGCTATTGACAAGCTAATTCTGAATTTTCTTTTAGCTTATCAAGATGTATTGTCAGCTGAAGTGTGTGTGTCTTGTGGTTAGCAAGCTGATCTTTTACTAAAACTGTAGGATCCAGACCATTAGTTCATCAGTCAATGCATATGGCACTTTTTATTCTGTAAAATTATGCACTCTGTTAGCATTCTAAGCCATCAGTTGTTATCAAGGATGAGTGAGCCTCATGCAAAGAAAACATCTTGGATAATTATGCCATCTTCAACTAACCACTAGTCTGTATAGTCAAAACGAATTCGAGCCATGCTGTATCACCCTTTTTAGCCATGTGTTCATTACCTAATCCAGGCTAATCTTCTGGGTTCCCTCAGCAGTGTCTCCAGAGAGCATTTCTTCCCATTTGTATCAGTCATTTGTCTTTTGCTGATGTGGTCTAATTTTCTGTAACAGGCTGTGTCTCTCCAATGAATGCAGAAAGAGCCTGTTTAAAAGTTTCAGAGTGATCAGAGGAGGACTCATGTTGGAAAGGACCTTCAAGTGTCCATCCTGTCCGAATTCTTGTTCAAAGGAGAGTCAGGGCTTCCACAGAAATCTTTGATGAGGATTTCACAACATCTTTGCACAAATAAGTCTCCTCTCAACCTCAAGACTGCTCTCAATGTCACACATCAGGATAGATATATAAGAGGTATCTCTTGGCATTCATATCCAAATGTGTAATTGTCATTTTCTAAAAATAAGACACTTTAGTGAGTCACTCATTGGTTTGCGTATTGGTTTCATTGGTTTGGGTATTTTTAATATATATTTTTTTTAGTTGTGGGGTGGTTTTTTACAGTATTGACTATGTTAACAGAGGATATACTACTGCTGAAGTTCCAGCTTCAATGTAAAGCACATTTAGGGCAAAAAAAAAAGTCTTATTAAAGTGCATAGTAAAATATATAGTGAGCCAAGAGTTTTCAGTTTACAGGGCAAATTATTGTCCCTGTAAATGAAAAAGTAACCTCCAGTGGGCAATAATGCCTGAAGCTGAATTATATCCACTTTTTCATCCCATAAGTCAATAGCTTTCCACTATAAACATCAGCTCTAGTCAATATGATATGCTGCATACTGATATATTGACTAATGGTACTATTAAAAGCTCACAAAATGTCAGCAGCTGGGAATTTCTCATGCATATAGTTCTGCATTTCAGTAGATAAGGGTGCTCTGTGTAACTTATAAATCCATGCCCAGTTGGGAACAGTCTTTGTAATACCTTCCTTTGTGTAATCCTAAAGGATGCACAACTTCCCCTGTGTCTCCATTCCCACCATTTTTTTTTTTTTTTTTTTGCCTTTTTTCATTTTGTAAAATAGACTTTCCAATTCTGCCAAAGAAGCCATCCAGAAAATTCTCTCTTACAAGGTAACCAAAAGAGGTAATATATAATTATTTTTTCTCTTCTACATATAAAACATGACATAGCATGAGGTTTTTTTTTTTTCTCTTACAGTGAAGACACTGTATATCATATCTCCTTTGCTGACAGAGTGTCTCGGAAGAATGAATTTAGATGGCAGGTAAATGAAAGGTAAACTCCCAAGCTTGCAAGTTGCATTTGTTTTAAGCTGTAATGCTCAAGGCCAAAGGTATCTTTTTGGGTTTGTGAACAGCTTGCAGGAGCTGTTGGCCCAGAGAACACCTAGAGATCATTATCACCAACCATTCATTAATCTCTAATACATGCTTTGTGTCAAGGTGATCTGCCTGACTCGGATAGAACAGAAATTTAATTTACTTTACAAATAATTTACTTTTACTTTGATCTGAAAATTTGTACAGAAGTAAAATATTTTCTGCGTTTTTGGATTGGTTAGGTTTTGGCAGCCTTACCAAATTAAGAACAGGTATGGGTGAAGAGATGCCAATTGAATTGACAAGAGAATCCTCACACACACGTGAATCAGGGGTTTACAGCACTTAGTAGATTTTTCGTTAGCAGGTGAACTAAAATTGCATTAGCAGAGTGCCTAAATTAGGAATGAAAATGTACATGCATTTGTGAATCTGGTCTGAAGCATCTGACAGTTTGTCAATCACTACTTCAACATGGTTCAGTCTTGTTAGTCAAACACATCATTTGAGTTTTGTGCAGTGATAGAGATGCCACTTTTGATCCTGCTAGTGGCCATTCACCATGCATGTCATAAGACATCATTTGTTGACTGTCTGAAAAGTCTTTCAGGATTAAAACCAGCAACCAAAAGAATATTAATGTAACAACAACCAAGAAAATAGTGATGTTGGTTTTGTTATTAACTAGATGTGTTTTCAACTAGCTAAAAGATGTAAACCAATAATGGCATTCTTATTAAAAAAAAAAAAAAAAAAAAAAAAAAAAAGAGTTAATTTCTCACTTTTAGAATATATTTCTTTTCTCAGATTATTTCTATTGAGGTTGGAAACCATTTCTGTGTGTGGTTTTAGCTCTGTCACTTTTCCTGTAAGCGGGCCATTTTTTCCTTTCATGGGAAACATATTTTTCAATAACATTTATTTATTAGAACACAAGATTTTCATGCAAGCTGTGGACCTAAGAACATGTACAATTTCAGAAACCTACATACACTATGTCTATTCTGACAAACCTGTGATAGAAGATCTCTATCCTATGCTTCTTGTGCATTGACAAATTAACTTTAACAGACACCCAAGAGGGAATAGCAGTTCACCACAGAAGTTTTAAATTGGATGATCAGTGTCTTGGAATGTTTAACATAAATAGCAGTAGTCAAGGAAAAAAAGGTTTTACCCCTATGACATATTCAGCATTTTTGACACCCCACTTGCTGAACATGGTTCAGCATGGATATACATAACCATGGAGGATTCTGGGAAACATCATTTACTCTCAATACTTGGCTGATAGAGAATAATGAAAAAGTGGAGAATAAAAATAGTAAATCCTACTAAGTGGTCTACAGACTTTTTTTAAAATTCAAATTCTTTCATATTTAGCTGAATATTTTTAAACCATTGTTTTTTGCCTTTTTTTTTTGTTTGTTTTGATTTTAAATACACCTATTTAATTTCTGAAAAGTTAAAATATTTATGAAAACATAATATCTCAACTCCTTTTAAAAAATATTAATTATACATCTTTTTTTTATCAAAAAGATAAATAGAAAAAATAGAAAAATTTCATTCTAACTATAAATAGCCGTGATTTATAGTAATGCATTTAACCTCACTTTATTAGTTGGGAAAATAGGTGTAATGATAATTATTGCTATTCTCACAGGAGCAATGAGCATGAATGGACATTCTTAAAGTATGTTAAGATGTGAAATGACAGATAATGGATATGTCCAAAGTATCTTTTCTTTGAGTTTTACCTGCCAAAGGCAAATGTAGCTATGGGAATTAATAGACACAGTATCTCATTTTGGTATCAAACTTTTCTTATCAGCAAGGTTTATAAAATAATTATCATAGACTTTAATTTTATTACCCAAGAAATATATTAAAAATGTAGATCTTTTATAATTTCTTCAATTAACAGTAGACACTTCTTGATTACTTTCTAATTAAATAATTTCACTCCAAGACTTGGTAATTACAACAAGAAGTTATTAAAATTAGAAAACATTTGCTAACTCAGTACTTTTGATTATTAAGCCTTTATCGCTTAATATCGCCAAATAGTCTATGAAGATATATGAGGTTGGAAACTGAATTTAATGTATTCAGCTATGATAATTAACCACAGGTGTTCCAAACAATTCAATGCCTCTTTCCTGTTGTGTAGTTTCCTATGAAATCTGTTGTTTCTGTCACTGAATTTGTTTTTCATCTTATTAAGATATCTGTCTATTGACAACGTATTATTGTTCCTGTTATGGGGAAGAGCACTCTTGATACTGCTCCATTCATCTGGAAGATATAACAATGAATAGTATAATTGATATTAACCAGTTTCTATGTAGGATAAACCACTTTATACATATTTACATATGATATCCAAGCATGGTGTGTCTCTGCATATACAGGAAAAGGAGTCAAAAAACCAAAATAACAATGTTCTTAATAAGAGAGAATTAAACATGCACTGAGGAGCTGAGGTGACCCAGAACTGTCTCAAAGTGGGGGTCTCTACAAAAAAATTGTTTCTACAAAAATAGACATAATTTCCTACTGGAAACAGAGGAACAAGGATAACATCTTGGGTTTTCAAAGCTACTAGCCTCTTTCTAGATGAATCCTTCTCAATTAAAATGAGTTTATAAAAAGAAAACTCTATTTTGACTGTAACTCAAATTGTTTGCAATTATGCAATTATATTCTTAATCTGGTACTCTGATGGAAATGTTATGTGAAGGATTCTGCCACACATAAAGAGTTAAGACTTGGATTAATCCTTAATTTGTGAAGCATCTGAGGGCTTTTAAGTTGGAATACAGTTCCCTTCAGCTCCCTGTCTAGTCAATGAAGAGAGCTAAGTCCCTTTACCAGTTAACTGACATCACAAGAAGGCTGAATTAATCTCCAGAGAAATTAAACTTCTGCTTTTAACATCATAGAGTATTTTGTATGAATATAACCAGTCAGGGGTTATGGAACAGTGAATTTAGGCCTTAGTGAGTATGCTCCAAAGGGTTTGGTTAGACAGTCTGGACAGGTCCTTCATTATTAATGTTCTGGATTTTTTTTTCCCCACCCTATAGACAGAAAAAATTGAATCTACTTGTGCTCAAAATTAAGAATCTTCCAGAATTTCAGGTAGCTCATTTTATTCCTTTCTATCATCCACTGTCTGATAAGGAAAAAGTCACAGAAATTAGGTAGCAGCAAATCTGGAATCAGCCACTAAAACAAAGAAAAAAGGGGACATTCATAGATACTCCTGCTTAATAGAATTTTGATGCAAACCTCTGAGTGAATAAAATCTGAACCAAACCACTTTTTAAAAAATATCTGAGAATCTTAGTGCCATTGATTTAAATTTTTCTGATTCTTAGAGTATCAGGAAGTATTATCCTCCTTTTCTTATGGATGTCAATAAAGAATCATAAGGCTTAATTAATGTGAATAATTTTAAAAGCCTTAGATTAAAAATGATGCACAAGTTAAAAAGCATGGCCATTAAGGTTTATGTTCAATGCTTCACAACCTTGCCAGACGTCTTTATTTATTTTTTTGTTTATTTGTTTTTATAGGAATTAGTCATAGAAAACAAAGTAAATAAATGCTGATACTATAGTAATTTCTGTATGTCACAGATTCCACATCTTTTCACCCGATGACCAGAACACCTAAATTACCTGGCCATTACACACCATCCTTTTGATGCCTGTTTCTCAGTAATCATCTTTACTGCCTCATCTAAACCTGGATTCTTCTATCTCTGTAACAGACATCTGCAAACCTGGTTGAGTACTTTCCCTTCTTTATGGCCCAGTATTAATTCCAGATCATTTATAAGCTGTTCTGCAACAGAGCTTTGATAAATTCAGCATAACTGTGTGTTGCTCTGGCTAGGATGCAGTGCTATGATGGGTGTCTCCATCAGCTGCTCATGAGAAACCACAGAGATTCAAGTCCTATTTTTTGCTTACTTCTGCATCATGATCATCAATTTTGCCCTAAACAATATCAGAACAAAAATCTGAAAATTTGGAATTTGAAATCGTGTCAACTGAAGAACGAAAAAATTATATGTGAACTTTCTTTAAAAGAAAATACAGTATTGATTTAACTTTGTTTTTTCATAAAGAAGAAAAACCCATAAATATGTAAAATTGGATGTTATGGGGAGAAAAAAAAAAAGAGCTTTCCCTGCCCTTCATATTTTAAAGGTTTTCCATAACAGCAAGATATTGCCACATAAAAATGGTGACATTTTATTTGTACTTTTCTGACCGCAAGGATATTGACCTGCTGGAGTAAGTCCAGAGGAAGCCACCAAAATGATTAGAAGGATGGAGCAACTCTCCCATGAGGAAAGGCAGAGAGCAATGGGTTTGTTCAGCCTGGAAAAGAAGGCTTTGGGGTGATCTAATTGCAGACTTTCAGTACCTGAAGAAGCCTACAAGGAAGATGGAAAATTACTTTTTACAAGAGCATGGAGTGAGAGGACAAGAGGGAATGGATTGAAACTCAAAAAGAATAGGTTTAGCTTGGATGTTAATGAAAAAATTCTTCCCTAAGCATGGTGAGGATCTGGCACAGGTTGCTCAAGAAGCTTTGGATGCTCCATCCCTGGAAATTCTCAAGGGCAGGCTGTATGGGACTTTAACCAAAGCTCTAGTGGAAGGTGGGGGGCAGAACTTTATGACCTCTAAGCTCTCTTCCAATGTAAACCATGCTATGATTTTATACTTCTGTGTTTCTCTGAAACTAAATCCTTCCTCTTTGAACTGAAACATTGCTGAATTCACAAAAAGAACTTTTCCTGTTCTGATATAATTTAGCTGACAATCTGCCCTTGGTGCATTTGCACCTGAAAATTTAAAAGACATTTGATATTTCTGAAAGAAGATATGGACTTGTGCTTGAAAACAAGTCCTCTCTTGCCTATATATAGGCATCCAGGACCTCCCCTTTCTTTCTTCTTAGCTGAAACTTGATGGGGAAGACAGAGTTGGACAACCACACTCAGTTTTAGCAATGACCCAGCAATCCCCTCAAGTCCCAGGGGCCAGATCCCCACAGCTACTTCAAGAGAAGGATGTCTGGATCATTCAGTAGAGCATAAATCTTGCATTTTACTCAGTATCTCTCCACTTTAACCACCTCACTATTAACAGGCATCCTCTGAGAACAGCTTGCTTGAGCCATGATTGTGATCTGACTGAGATGTACCTCTGTCCCACAGAGGGAAGAGTTCATTGATTTCAACATTATCACACATTTTGGAAGGTCTCAATGGACATTCACTTTCATAGCACTTGTTTGAATTAAGGGTTTGCAGTTTCACTGGAAGACTGAGATTTCAGTCAATCAAAAAGTATTAACCATCATCATGAGATGGTTTTTATACACCATCAAACTCATAGCAGCACTGAATAAAGAAATTATAGAGGGAAAAAAAGCAATAATTAAGTGAATTATTTGACAATTAAGACAATAATTAAGAGAAGTACTTTCTAACTACCTCCTTTGAAGGAACTGCTCACTCACCCTTCTCAGATATAAGAAGTGTAGTCAAATGTTGGACTCGATGATGTTGGACATATTTTGCAATCTAAATTCGTCAATTCTGTGAAAACTAAAAAAAAAAAAAAAAAAAAAAAAAAAGAACAAATAAATCAGATCTGGTATGAGGAAAAATCTCTGCACTTATATATGACATCGATTGCTGACAATTATCCCTCTACACAAAGTTGCACCACATTAGTCTTGTTTCAAAGATCTGAAAGATTGTAAGTGATCTTAAAGATCTGACGTGTTTCTTGCTTAAAAAGTCCGCGTTGAGTTGCACTTAATGTGTCCCACCTGCCTACAAATACTCTTCTCTTCTCACCATTTTTTAACATCCAGGCACTCACTTGTATGATCATTGGAGCTAAGAGGAATTTTTTCAACATTTGTTGACGTTCCTGTCAGAAAAGACTGACTTATTGAAATGAAAATTTTTCTCAGAAACTCAGCATACTTAATGAATCTTAGCTATGTCAGGAAAATGGCACAGCTGCCCCACAAAATTCAATATTTCAATAATGATGGGAGACTAAAGTTCAAATGCCTTATTTCCAAAAAAGTGTTTCTCCCACATCACAGGAGGGCTTCATGCACTGTATACTTGCATTAGTCCTTCTAGGCGGTTGTATTTTAGGAAATGAAAATATTCATCAGCTAGAACGCTTGGTTGTTTTCTACCCAGTTCTTGTCATGAGTGACTCTCAGGATAGAACTTCTAAACCTTTTACATTTGGCTGTCAGCTGTTCTGATATGACATGCTGAAAAAAGGATCAATAAGGAAAATTGTGGGTTAGGTCCTGCCCTCAGCCTATATCTTTACCAGCACCAGAAAAATCAATCTAATTTCTCCAAATCTTACACAAATGTAATTGACAAGAGAACGCAGCCTTTTATCTCTCCACATATCATCACTCAGAACTCCCCTTGTGCTAGTGCCACCACACTGCTACTGTGGCTAGATCATCAGGGTGAAATGAATTTCCTCGAGATTTATTATATGGTCCTTGCCAAAATACATTTCTCTGACAAGGGCATGGAGCTTCCTTTCAGAGCCACAGATCTCAGTTGTGCTGCTGTGGTCTCCACACTTTCATCAGTCTAAATTATTTGATACAATTTAATTAGTCTAATCAAAAGGCTCAGCAGTTCTTGTAACTCTGCTCAAGAAAGAGGAAAGGAAAAAATCAGTGCTTTGTTTACTTCCAGTGTTGCTCCCGATGCATGAAGACACACCAAAATAACTGCTGTTTATTTTACAAGATGGAAAAAATATTGAACGCCCTCTGGTTATAGAAGCCATTTTCTTTTGGGATTACAAGTGCAGAGATGAATTAGGTACACTTAGGATCAATATCTGTTTCTCTTCTCAGCTCAAGATGGGATTTGTCAAAATTCGAGAGCAGCTTCTATTGAGTGTCAGCTACAAATCCTTCCAGTACTGAGTCATATACTCATTGAAAGTTGAAATATAAATGGCAAAGGGCTTTTTCAGCTACAATGTCCGAGGTCAGAATGGTAGATCACCTTTCTTCCTTCTTTTTAATGAGCTTTGGTTTGATGAAGTGACCTTGCAGGTGTGGAATCTAAGGACATAACAAGCTCTAGCTGTGTTGGGTTCCATGTAGCACAGCTCTGGGAAGCAAAAAGCACAACACAGCATAAAGGAGCATTCATAAGAGAAAGATATGGCTCATGTTGGGAAGATTTTAATTGAATCTTAAATGTGGTCTGAATGTGATGGGCAGAAATAACCATGGATATTCAGGTTTCAGCATGGTCAAGAAATGTTAATCTGCTACATGCCATTCCTTAACATTGCATATTAACAATGGAGGTGTGCTGCACTGCTGAGAATGTCTGTGGGACAGGAATACCCTCACTTTTAGATGAAGTGGGATCCTAGGGCACAGCTCAGAACTCCAAGAAGCTCGAAAGCCAGGTCATGTTATTTGGAAACTGAAACAACCTCTGAGGACAGAATCAGGATGAAGAATCAGAGGCTCTTTCTTCAAGATTGGATTTTGCTTTTTGGAAAAAGATATCTTTTCTGGAGGAACAAAACACTCATAGGTACCAGTTGAACAGAAATTTGATCTTGCCATTTGGATTCTTGACCAACATATAAGTAGTAAAACCCAAGGAAATATAATATAGAATCAAGTTTAAAAAAATAAAATAAAATAAAATTTTAAAAATATCTTATATGAGGGTGATCAGGTGTTGTATAGAGGGTGAATGGGCTAAATAATAGGTCACTTTAGAGACAGACTGTCTTTTAAGGGTATATGTCACCATTAGATTTTGTAATGCCATAAAATTCATCCCATTCTGTCTGCAGATGAACAGACAGAAAGATATTTCCCTGTAGGATCACTTTGCATGACTGAAGCCAATGCTGAATCATCTTTTCCTTTTAGGAAGATAGGATTCATACCTGGGCTATCTGTTGGTCATAGGTCACTCTCTCTTCAGAGGAGGCTGAATTTGCAGCAATTGTGCTACATTGGTGCACCTCCAACTGGCATAAACATTGAGTCTGTGTCTTATGTATGCACTATTACCTTGAAGAAATTAGCTAGGGAATTTGGATTTAAGGAGCTGATTCTTTTTGTTAAGTGGGAAAAATACTGTATAATTAATATTGGAGCCAGTAACAAAGCAAAACCAGGCTTCTCATCCTTGAAACTTCACTGACTGGAAAAATTAGCCTACTCTCCCTCTCCCTCTCTGTTCCTCTGTCTTTTTTTTTTTTTTTCTATTTTCTTTTTAATTATAACTTCCTGAAGCACTCGATAATACCCTTTAATCTGCTTTAATAACTACCCTATCCTAGATTTTTCTAAGCATCATTTTGCACAGCATCCACAAATCCAAGACTGAATTGCTGTTAAGATTGACTGACTGACAGATCTCTCTGACTGAGCTCTGCAAATTTACTGATCCATGGCTTGCTCCTGTGGTTCCTTGGGCTCATTGAGGAGCCCAGTGAAGGCTGGGAGGAGAATGGGGAAAGGCATTTATTTTCTCCTGTAGAGCCACCACCTGCACTCAGCTCATCTGACTCAGCCTTCTGAGTTGACAATAGCACTTTAAGGAGTCCACTGAAGTGAAAGTCAGGTTGACCTTGTGAAGTCCAGAGATAGTAGAGTGATTTTTGCATCTCCATAAAGGTGCAGAGTAGGATAATGGAGGCAGAATGATAAAAATAACTGAGTTTATGGCCCTGGAGTTCAATGACTACAATTTGTCTTCTTACTTTTCAAGAGGGAAAGAAAAAGAAAAGAAAGAAAAAGAAAAAAAAGAAAAAGGAAAAAAAAAAAAAAAAAAAAAGAAAAAGAAAAGAAAGAAAGAAAAGAAAGAAAGAAAAAGAAAGAAAAGAAAAGAAAGAAAGAAAGAAAGAAAGAAAGAAAGAAAGAAAGAAAGAAAGAAAGAAAGAAAGAAAGAAAGAAAGAAAGACAAAGAAAGAAAGGTATATTGACATATTTCCAGATTTTCATTTCTTCTAACTACTTGTGTTAGTTAAGGTGCTTCTGCACAAACAAGGAGTAAAATATACATTACTGATTTTAATACGTTTTGACTCTACTTTTTTTTTTTTTTAATCAAAATGAGTCAATATTTATTGTTGATCTTATTTAATTATTTCTTTATCTCTTACATTTTTTGTATCACTTCCTTAGGTGTTTTGTAAGACAGACATTTTCTTGTGAGGACCTCACTAAGTTTTCCTCAATAAATTTTTGGTTACTTCGTTTTCTAGGTATCGTCTTCTTATAAAATCAGTTCAAACAGAACTCTAAGAAAAAACAATCCATCTACAAAATTCTATCCACGACTGTACTGCAGTTCTAAGTTGCCTGGAATCCTGCAATCTACAACATTTTTGGATATGATTCAATACTGAGTTCTGCCCTGAAAATGCAGTTGTAAAATGGTAGCATATCAAATGTAAGTGGTTAATACCTGCCATAAAGTTTGATTTGCAAAAATGTGTGACAGGTGGCTCAAGACAGTAGAGAAGCAGGCATGTTAAAATCATGATATATATCCAGAAATTATGATATATGCAGATGGTCCAAATAGGTGGACTTTCTTCAATTTCCTGCTTATAATCTCTGATAAAAAGAGCTTTGTTTAAAGCATTGAGTGAATAACAGGAGAATACAGATGTAAAAGAGGATATCTGAGCTAACAAATCCTGTTCACTGATACCAAATGTAATTACACTTTATAATACAATCTATATATTTATTATGTCTCACTTTGAAATTAGTCCATTTTTCAAAATAATTTCATCTGTTATTATTATACTATTCAAGAATAGATCTTTTCTTGTTAGAGTATTTTACAGGCAGATTTAAAACATCTGTGGTCAGTGGATCAATTTTTATTTTTTTTAATTGTCTTTTCGAAGCAAAGTTAATAGGTGTTTTGTTTATCTAGGAGGTTCAAATTTTGCTCTGGCCATAAGTCAATTCACATTTACCTACAGAAAGGTAGGTAAATACATAAAAATAAACACAGACAGAAAACAAACAAACAAACAAAACCCCCACCCAAAACTCTTTTCCCATATTGTCTAAAAAAATTACAAAGTCATGGTAAAACATGAGGTTTTATAAATCACAACTCTGGTCATGTGTCACTTCATTCTCTGCCAGATTGCTTGTCTGGTTAATTCAAATGATATTTGGCACTGGAATATTCAGCATCTGTACTTTCAATTATATGTTATGAAGCTAAGGTAGTTGCCAAACAATTTTTTTTTCTGTAGTCCATAAAATATTAGAAGTATGTCCAAAAATTATATCCAGGTTTGTAGGTGCTAGGTGAAAAAAACACATGAGAATGTGAACAGTTCTTTAGTAAAGAGATAAAATTAGTGTGCTTGGTAACCAAGATCAAAAAGAAGACAGCTAAAGTGAATAAGAATATCTCAAGTATGTGAGCAATTCCAACCCAGACTCAGAAATAAACTAGTCAGTGTAGTTCTGGCTTGGAATAAATCTGTCTTGAGCTGTGTCCAGATTATTAAAATGGGAAGTTTAAGCCAGTCACACAACTGACAAAGAATTATGATGCCATTTAGAGATATTTAAAAGAGGTGTCAAATTAGGAGGTCCTAAATTGGGAACTTCATAAGGTTAAGTTTTCTCTAGGGTCAGTGGGAGACAAAAAGATGCTCCACAGACTCACTTAGCACATCTGAAATTTGAGACACCTGCAGCCAGTTTCTTCCAGTTTGATCAAAACAGGAAAGAGTGGCTGCTATTCCTTTTATTGGACCATCTAAAATAAGGTGAAGAAGAAACTAAAGCATACATATGGGGCTTTTTGTTTCACTTTTGGGTTTTGTTTTTTAGGAAACATTCTTTTTAAAGAAGGTTAAAATATAGATATGTGTAAATATTTTAAACTCCCTTCAGAATAAAAACTAATAAATAAATAAAGAGATCCTTACTGTTTCAATAAGAACTGATCCCCAGCAAAACTGAAATTTAGAAAAAAGTCCACATAAAGCTGAAACCCTGTACTAGAAGAATAGAGGAATAAGAATTATTTCAATTTTTTTTTCATGAGAGAATTTTGTGAGTTTTTCTGAGTTAAAAAAAAAAAAAGTGCTTCAGGAACTTGAAAAAATTCAGAGGTTTGGAAAGAGTCAGATCTAACCCAAAAGAATTTCCAAATGTATTCAGAAAACTCGAGGAACCAGGCAAAGAGGCATGAGGTTTTTAGATGAAGAGAGAAATTAAGTCAACCAAAGCAAAAAAACCCTCTTAATATATTAAATCAAATCTTCAGGGTTAATTAAAGAAGGGTGTAGCCCAATTAAGAGGCTTAAAATACATATTCCACAGCTTCATGAGTTTTGTGACTTGACTGATTATGGGTAATTAATGACAAAGAAAAGAGATTGGATTCAAAGCTTAAGATTTTCTTGAATATTACTCAGAAATGGCCAACTTGTTATGGAAGAAGTCTTACCTCATTTATGTGTACTAGATAATTACATTTCAAGGAAGTTTTCAGGACATCTACCTATGTGAATCACAGTGAGCACAGAGGTTCAATGTCAAAGGAACATAATTTCAATGCAAAAAAATTAAAAAAAAATAAAATAAAATTTTTAGCATGAAGAAAGAATATGTTGTTTGTTAGTTTTTTTTAATTCTCAGATAGATTAATAGAAATGTCTAGCAATCTTAAAAGGTAGATAAGAGTTGCTAGTATAAGATAATCTTATTGAACAGGAGGAAAAAGGTGGTTTGTCTATTGACATCCTTTCATATGATAGCCCACTGACATTTTACAGCTCATTTCTCAATTCTGAGAGATTTCCCCATCAGAAAAGCAGTCACCTTATTTTGCATTATTATGACTAAAACCAAGCAGGTCATATACTGCCTGTAGTTCTGCTAATCTATATTGTTGGTTTCAGATAGTTTAAATATTTTCTAATATTGAAAAGTTGAATATTACTAAGAGTAAGGCGCTTAGAACAAAAGACTAAATCAATAATAAAGTTATGAATTTCTTTACAAAGTGTTATTTTTTGGGTAATCACTAACATTTGAGAAACAGAGGAACTATATGAGTAAAAAAATAATTCAGATTTTTACGTAAGTGGCAGGCATGGGATCCACTGACTTGCATACTAGACTGAAAGAAAGGAGACAGATTTATTTCCTTACTTTTGTTGTTGTGTGTTAATGGCCAAGCTGCTTCACTGGCTCAGTTCTCTGTCTGTTTGATTATATTCAGACTGGCATTCTTCAAGGACATGCATCAATTCTGTATCTGCACAATGCCACCCTGAAACCAGTCATGGGCTTTTAGAAGTGACTGAAATATAGATAGTAAGAAAAAAAGGAGACTTACATCTCAGCTGTAGTGGAGTGGGTTTAGTGTTCTGCAATGCTTGGTTGCTTTATTATTAATTAACAAACAGCAGCACTATGTTCTTTCTTTCTTTTCCCCTCCTTGATATGAGTTGCAGCATGAAGGCAGCTCCTACCAAAACCACTTTTTAATTTCATGGTATAAATTGGGGTTTTTACGCTAGTTAGCAAAAAATAAACAAAGACTTTCTGAATGATTGAAATGGAATTTCTGAAGGAAAGAGCAACAAATAATTACACTTTTATATCACTAATTATTATTGGTAGCTTGAACAAAATTATGTTTCTGGCCTATAGAATTTCTAATCAGTAAAGTCACAGCATCATAATATGATCTCTTCAAACAGATTTATTTTTCAGATGACTGGTTCCTAATGCCATTTTGGCATTGCACGATTCTGCTGTTGGTTATATAAATATATATTTACTTTTATTACAAATTATTATTTGTAGCATAGTAATGAATAGAAACTATAGTCACTGGTTAAGGGTGCAGTGCACCAGAAGTTATCATAAAGGGAAGGCAAAGACTGTTCCTGATAAAGGTGTTAGAGTTTAAGAAAATTATATAACATTTACATATACTATAAGCCCTTGTTTTTAGCCATGTTTACCTATTACACTTCTTCCACATATTTGTGAATGTCGGTGGAAAATAATCAAAGCAAGAGAGTTGAGCTTGGGGCATTCTTACACTTAACTACCAAGTAAAGAATTTGCACCTGGGAGGCCTCTAGTTAATGATGCAAACATGGTTTCATCATGGTTACCTTTAAACAGTCAAGGCCTTTAATTTAAAAACCTGCATACCACAGGTCTTTTCTAAATGTGAGTGATTCAACATTTAAGAAGCATGTAATATTCTCACTTATGTCTACCACTTAGATGCAAACACAGAAAAACATCAGCGATCCATATAAAAATCATTCTTCTTATTAAAGATGAATGCAATTTATAAGCATTGGTCAATAATGTAATTAATAATGTAATTAAGCCCATTTTAGATGCAACTAAAAACTCAAAAGTTTCCCACCTGGAAATTCAAAGATTTTCCTCGATTCTACTGAAACAGAAAGTTGAATCTTAAATACAGACCTCTGTTATGAATGGGGAGATGAGTGCAACCAGAAACCACTGAGATGAATAAATAGGGAAATGGAATGACTGGATAATAAATTTTGAGATGGTGAATGATGATAGGAAAATGGGAAGACTAGCTAATAAATTTTGAGATGATGAAAGACATTATGCTTTGGGAAGACAAATATTTTGAATGCAAAACTTCTGTACTTAGGCATTTATTAAAATTACAAGGACCTTTTTTTTTTTTTCCTCCATTCAGAACTATTTAAGAAATGGAGAGCCAATGTCACACTAAAATTAGGGTGAAGTGATGAGTGGCAGATATGTGTCAAGACACAGGCTTGTTACAGGTCGCGCCCTTTTAATCACATCTGATTAAACAGGTGAGCCTGTGATTCACCTCACTGAAAGCTGGTACAAAAGCAAAAAAGAACACAGATTGAAAGATTCAGGCTAATGATAAAAAATATTCACTAAAAGATTTCAACTTAAGGCCCCTTATGTGAATAAAAAATTCCCTCAAACTGCTGAAGGTACAAGCAGGGAGAGAGAATGTCTTTGGTCACTCACAGAGACAATGCACTGGCCAAGCTGAATACTGTTTCAATCCAATCCTCTTATCTCTGTGTTTCTGAGGCCTGAGGCTGTGTGAGGTGAATGAGTGGACCAGAAGAAATCTGAATGTGCATGGGGCACAAACAAACTTTTAGGGAGAGGTGCTAGTAAGGAGATGGAAGTGGGTGTACTGGTATGCTCAGAATGAGGGAATACCACAAAGAGCTTCTTGTCTCAAACCTGTGGCACAGAGCTCTTGCCAGGTGGGAAAGCCAGCACTTGCAGCAGCACAGTGCTATAAATACAGATTGCAAACTCAGAAACCTTTCTGAAGAGCCTCATCAGAAAGGGAAGCAAATGCTGCCAGCCATTCCCATACAAATGACTGTACCTGGCTGGGCTACAGTACACTAAACAACTGCAGAAAGCAACAAATCACCAGTCTGTTTGTGACAGGTCATCCCAGCTAAATCAAGTTGTCATTTATTTTTGACTTGCTCTTGCCCCAGGATCAGTAGCTGTTTCTTTCAGGTTGAGACTGGAGCAATTTGAAAGTGCAAAAGCCTATTAGAAAAAATGGCATGAAGGGTTAGTTATAGCAGTGGCGGTTGCACTTTGTCATCTGTAGTTAACCCTTTTGCCCCAGGGCTTCAGAGACTTTCTATATGGTTCACAGGTCGTTCAGAAGCTTTGCTGCAAGTAAGCATTTAAAGGTGAAACCTGGGAGCAAAGCTGTCATAAAGGCATGGGGGGAGGTGGCTGTGCATGTGGCAGAGGGGAGTTGTTAATCCAGATAATATTTTAAATGGAAATGAGCTTCTTGGAGGGGGTGAGGGAGGAGTGGAGTAAATTTACATCTTGGGATTTGTAGCAAAAAATGCCAATCACTTAGGGAAAGTAGACACTTTCAAGCAGTGTTTCAGTTATTTCAGTTGAAATTCTTGCATCACTGATGCCTTTTGTAGATTTACACAAACCAGGGACCTCTGTTTAATTCTGAGCTCATTTGTATCAGGATCTTTGACCAAAAAACAAAATAAAACAAGGCAGAAATTATTTGCATGAAGTTTTCCCCTTTCTTCACAAACAAGAGTATGCAAGAGGGGGAGATATGGATTGTTCTGTAAAGAAACCAAACAACTCCTCTGTGGAGAGGATGTTTAGATATTAAAAGGAAATTCTTTACTGTGAGGGTGGTGAGGCACAGGTTGCCCAATGAAGCTGTGGATGCCCCATCCCTGAAAGTGTCCCAGGCCAGGTTGGATGGGGCTCTCATCAACCTGGTCTAGTGCAAGCTGTCCCTGCCCATGGCAGAAGGTTTGGAACTGGATGATCTTCAAGGTCCCTTCCAACCAAAAATATTCTGGGATTCTATGATCCTATGGTCCAGACTCATATCCAGAAAACCATTATCTGACCTCTGTGTATAGTGCCAAATATTTAAGAGAAAAGTTACTGAAACTGTGGCTGCAGTGTTTAGATATAATCTAGGATTTCTGCAGAAGACACTGTTTACCTGCTGCATTTCATGTTTTGCTCAACTCCTTTTCTTAAATGGTTCACTTTACAGATTCTACTCTTACCAATTGCAATATTAGGAGAAAGATTTCCATAATTTTCTCATTGCTGCACTAAAAGATGCTCAGTCTGGCATGCTGGGAATGGAAGGGGTTGAAAGAGCAGTCTTTAGGAAGGAATGAGATGTTTTCTGCATAGATATGTAGAGCTGTAATACCAGTCCCAAAAAAAAAAAAAAAAAAAAAAAAAAGCTTAGACTTGTCAACATATTTGTATTTGAGATATATAGGAAGACTAAAAAAGCAGTTCCAACTAGTGCACTAATTGTTTATTCAGATCTTTCTGCAAAAACCTTGTCAGAAGGGCTTACCTTAGCAGTGCTAATACTCTATTCTCTGCTAAGAGATTCAGCCATTCCAAAAGACTGCATGGCAGTAATCACTAACAGCATCAGAGAAATTACAAATTTGCCCATGGTCAGTGTGGAGAATTTTGTACCTATTTTTTTTTTTTTGGTTTTCCTCAGGTTTTTTTGCTACACATAAACAACTGCAGTTCCTCCTCTTACTCTCTTACCTTGTCAGCCTCAGATATTGGTTATGTCTTCAATACCCTAATCTGACTAAAGCATTTCCCTTTCTCCCTTCTATTTCCAAGAGATCATGAATAGCTATACTGAGGCAGTCCACGTGTCTAAACATCTCCCTTTATGGCCTCTGTACAAATGTGTTATATCTTTTCTCATACCTTTTTACATATTTTTCTTAAATTCCTTAGGCATCTTGAGTTTACTTTCAAAATAAAGCAATGCTGACAGATTTGAAGTCATCTCTGATATTGTGAGGCAGCAATAGGAGGTAGAAAAGAACCTCTGACAATTCAGAACAAAGATATTTTTTGTTGCAAGCCTGGTAATGGTGTGAGCTCAACCCTAGTCTCTGCTGAATTGTTAAAATGTGAAAGGCAACTTAGCTAAATGGGCAGTGAATGAGGGGAGCTGGATGTACCGTGCAAGCAAAGTGAAAACTATCAATCACCATCTATTACTTCACTCTTGGTATTTGAGCAGTGTTTCAGATGTTCTGGAGAGATTAGCTCAGAGTAAGTAAATGCCAAAATGGAAACTGTCTACACATATCCATCCGGTGTGTCAGCCAAGCTAATCACAATGTGCTTTATAGACTGACCACTTTGGTCCCAGCTCTATCAGGGATCTCTCAGACATAAATTTAGCAAGGTATTTGAGTCTGACTTGTCTCAGTAGAAAGTTCCATATCCTTCAAGCAAGTCATCATGTAGATAAGGAATGAAGATATCTGATTTGGAGATTTGACCTTCTAAATAGGCAAAGTAAATTAGAAGCTATGAAGATTTCCTGCAATCATTCCCTGGATTATGTCTTGATTTCTAATACTTCATGGATCACAGGTTGAGAAGAACTGAGCTAGCTTAACATGAAAGCTGTCATCTAAATCAAAACATAAGCCTTGAGCCCACTCTCTGAATTTCACACATGATTAGAGGGGATATCCTCACTCCTCAAAGCCAGTTCCCAGCCATTTTACAGAATCCTTTTAGTAAACAGTTCCTCATTCCTCCTATTGAATTGTAGAAGAATATTTTGCTTGAGAAAACGGGGACCTCCCTTCTGGATAAATCAGTTCAAATTCCAGTTCAACACAACAGGTTCTCACTCCACCCAATTCCATAGAACCAAAATGACACCTGATTGATCTGAGCTCTTTCCAAACAAGGTCCTTTGCATCTCTCCAAATGGAGGAATGGTTGGCCACTGTAATCATTTAAACATAACACAGAGGCAGCATGAAAATTATGAGCTTTCCTCAGCCTGAATATGGTGCAATAGGCAGAGAGGGTCATAAAAGGTTAAAGGCAAATGTCACTTCCTAGGCTGTGTTTTCTCATGCTGAAGAAACACCACTACAAGCAATCACAGTGACAAACCTTATGAGGGAAAATGTCAGTGACTAAGCAGTATCCCCAGGAATACAGGAGAAACTGTCCTTGCACAGTTGAGATTCAGTTCTCATTCTGAAATAGAAAAGAGAATAGCAGCAGCAGCAGAGAGATCATCAATTGAAGAACATATTACAAAAATAATCCTGAAGGCAGAGGGCAAGAACAATGGTGGTGTAATCTAAGACTTGAAAGGATATCAGGGATAGAAGAGTTGTTAACATTACAGCAGAAAGTGTTAAAGAGTAGGCTGCATCCATACCAGCAGAAGAATGACACAATTTTATAGGCATAAGAGAAGCTGAAGTGAGATAGATTTATCTGCAAGTACCCAAAAGAAAGGAAAAAAAGGTAAATGAATGCAGTAAGGTACAACCATTAAAAAGAGGCATATTTTCTTCCTCAGTAAGATGTTTTGAGGTGTAGAAGGTGCCAGAACTGTCCCAGAAGAAGAGAAGTTTAAAAAAAAAAAAAAAAAAAAAAAAAAAAAAAAACCAGGCAGTGAAAAAGCAGAACCACACCTGAATAGGCAGCCACTTCAAGAAATTATTCATGTTCTTCTTTTTCTCCAAGTAATCATAACAATCACACCCATGATATGAAGCATGAGTTCATACTTACTATCCAGCAACTCATATAAGCAGCATGTGACAGCTGGGAGAACTTCCATGCTGTATTTTATCAGCACATGCATTTAGGTCTTCTAGCCTTTATCAAACTTCATTTGAAAATGACTGTAACATTCATTCCTTTAAAAAACAGGGAACTTGAAGAATGAGAAGCAGGGATAAAACTGACTCAAAGTTGGAAGTTTTAGAGTAAAGACAAGGAAAGAAAAGATAGTTTATCTAAGTTCAAAATCTACAGAATTTATATAAATCTCAGAATGAGCAAAGAATAGAATACAAAGATGAAGAAATGGTCTTTAAAAAAATTTCTATACCTCTTTACCTCTCCCAAACACACATGATTGTATCCATGCTGTATTTGTATGCTTAACTGTGAGCACAAACAGGTAGAGACCTTTATGTGGCTTCTTTGGTAAACACACAGACAATAGATACAAATGCAGTGGCACACAATATGTGAGAATGGTTCTAGGTGAGATCAAGACAGAATTTATTTCTTATTTAATCAGTGACAGCTATGAATACATGAAAAGATAATCTTATCCCAGGTAAGAAAAAATATAATTTAAAAAAACCCTGATGCTCCAAAAATTGACTGAGTGTAACTGCAATTATTTTTCAGATAAGTTCTAATACTTTAACTTACATCAAGAAAAGAAAACTGTTTAAACCATCTGCCCCAGCTTCAGATTTTTGTTTTGGCTCGTTTCTTTCTTTGGGATTTTTTGCTTAGAAATAACCATATAATGCTTTAGCCATTACATATTTTTCACAATCTGGACTTTCAGGCTGATGCTTCTGTGTTTGGAATGCATCCTTTTTTATGGATGACTCTATTCAAGACAAACTGATATTTTCAGAAAACATTGTTTCAAAGTTGACAATTCTCTGAGCCTTTTGACCGACAACTTTCAGTACTCTCTGAGTAAAGTTAAATAACTTTTTTTTTAATTTATATTTATATTTATTTATAGCTAAGAATATCAGAATGTTTGTTTTTTAATGTGAAGTTACTCTGGAAAAACAAATACCTTGTGACCACATTTCCAAGTTTAAGCAATGCAAATGGCTAAACAATATTGTTTTCAAACTGACAGAAGGCAAGCAAACACCTCCAGTTAGCCACCTAAAATAGCTGGAATTCCCTTTAGTCTGTTCCTCTGATGTGGAAAACTGAATTTTCTGAATCAAAACTTACTATGAAAACACATGACTTTCGCAGGACTTCAGGTTGGCCTAGGATTGGATCTGGAAGAGTGAGTGACAACATCCCACATATATGATTCAGTGCCTCACCCTTCTGGAGCTGACAAATCCATCTCAATTCTGCTCTGTTGTGTCACAGAATCATAGAATAAGCTGAGTTGGAAGGGACCCACAAGGATGCTCAAGCCCAACTTTTGGCCCAGCAAAGGACGCCCCAAGAGTCACACCCTATGCCCAAGAGCGTTGTGCTTGAACTCTGTCAGGCTTGAACTGTGACCACTGCCCTGGGGAGCCTGTTCCAGTGCTCAGCCACCCTCTGGAGGAAGAACATTTTCCTGATATCCAACCTAAACCTCCCCTAACACAACTTCAGGGCATTCCCTTGGGTCCCGTCATTGTCACCTCAGAGCAGGGATCAGTGCCTGCCCCTCCTCTGCCTCTCACAAGGAAGTTGAACTTCAATGTCTCCCCTCAGTCTCCTCTTCTCCAGGCTGAAAAGACCAAGTGCCCTCAGAGCTCCTCATGGCACTTCATCATCTTCTTTTCCCTCTTTGAAAGCTTTCTAATAGTTTAATGGATTTCTTACATTGCAGTGAGCAAAACTGCATACAATATTCAAGATGATGTTGCACCATTGTAGACAATATAGCTCCCTGTTCTCTGAAGCAGACACACTGAATTTATTATATAGAGTCTCTTTGCCACTTAAAATATATATTCAGAAATCTCAGAGGTTCCGAGTTAGAGCTAGGATTTGGATATCTTTCTTTTGGGCAGAGAGCTGAATAACCCATTGCTAAACTATGGCTTGCAAGGGATAGGCATCCAGTCTGTGCTAGCCCCCTTGGCTCCCTCTAGCATCACCTGCAGCAGAGGTGAGCACCTCTAGGAGTTCAACAATGTCACCTAAAAAAGCTGATTGAAAGTGCTAGCCTACTTGAGAAGAGATCCCCCATTTAGCAAACAATAGTTTAGATGGGTTTCATCCTTGGTTTTCTATACTCTGAAGAAAGTGACATCAAATCTTTTCTGGAGGTTCAGAAAGTTGTGGGTTTTTCTTCTTCATCTTCCTCTTGTCATGTATCACCTTATTTTCCAGCAGCAGAGAATATACAGAAAGCTTCAGCACACCAGAAAGTGCACCTTGGTGCCTCTTGCTCCAGCACCCATCATATTGCTATATGAGATGTAAATATGTGACCTTATTTTGAAAGGAAAATCCTTCCTAGCTGCTTTTCAGCTCCATCACTTATGCATTATAGACTTTCTACTCAATTGCAGCATAATCTCATAGGAATTTATTATGCATCCTGTATATAAAACAGTATGTACCCTCTACAGAGAACATCAAAAGGTAGTTAATAGAGATGTTAAATTATTATTGGTTGAAAGCAGCTGATGCCCTAGAGTAATCAGATTCTCTCTTTCCCTCTCTCGCTTCATATACTATATATAATATATACAATTAATAGTGCACATATATCAGTCTCCGAATAGACCTCTATAAAGTCTGTTGGAATGTTAGAGGAACTGATGTATTAAACATGTGGAACCAAGCAAAGATGTCACAATAAGGCACACTACAAATACCAGCAAAAGTGTTGATGGATATGGCAGAGGAGAAACTGCGAGTTCCAAAGGGAAAAAAAAAAAAAAAAAAGCTTTTTGTTCTTTCGTGCTCTCATCATTTGTAGAGGAAGACAGTCAAGGTGCTGCTGACTGGAGTGAATAGCTGCACTGGTATTTATTAATGGTCAGGAGAAAATGTTAAATGCTTACACTGAGCTAATTATTTATTGCCAAAGATCAGGAAAAAGTGTCATTTGGAACTTACTACACAATGATTAGATTAATTGAGATGAGATTGAATTAGAATTTCAGTCTCTGGGATAAGGCTTTGAAACAAGAACTAGAAAATTTCTTCAATGCTGTCTTCAATGTGAATATATTATGAACTATTGCCTAAATTCATCCATCCCAGCTGATGATGTCCTACTCAGAGCCTAATCTCTCCTTTTAGAGAGTTGACTTTTTCCATGTGTTTATTCAAAACACAGCAACATCTCGAACAAGGCTAGTAACTTAAAATAGTACTTATATTAGTAGTAAGTATCACTTATAATAATCAGAGCATTTGGTGAACTCTAAATGTTAAGTACAGATTTATAAGTTTTTCTTTAATAGGTAGTTGAAAATTTCAGAATAAAATTAGGTTAATTGAAAATTTAGGATGTAGGACTGTGGAAAAGAAGGTAATGGTTTGACTAAATGATGTTAGAAATTTCCAAGCTTAATGACTTGTGATTCAACAATAACATATTAAATACATGTGTTCAAGTATATGCTTAAAGTGGAGAAAATACTGCAACTCACTGAAACTTGGGTATCTGACTCCTCTAATCATACACTGGTCTATAGCATGATGTACATTTGCCTGGGGTTTTGCCCTGCTCCCTTCTAAATTATCTGGGTCTATCTCACACCTGAAGGCTCATCCCATGTAAATCACATTGCTGAAGAAACACCCTAGCAAGATGAAAAATGAAAAATATTTCCTACTTGTTTCACCCTAAATTCCAGAAGGGAACTCAAAGAGCAAGTTTGGACTCAAGTGATATGTTTGTGTCAACAAGGTCTGGCATGGGATTCTGTGATAAACGACCAGGCACTGTTCTCTACACTGAGACTTGAAGTGGAGAAGGTGTGCTTGAAGGCTCACATCTCAACTGACAAAGTGAGCACATACATGAAAGACCCTCCTAAAAATCTTTTTTTTGTAACTCTGAATATGATGAGGACTGTACTGTGAAGGCCTGGCACACCTAACAATAACATGTTTTCCTTTACATCCAGGGGAAATTCCAAACCCTCAAAAAGCTCTGGTAACTGTCCTGAAAGGGGTGGAAAAACTGGGGAAAATCATCCTTCCCTGTTTCATCCACAGGTTGGGTATGATTACTAATCCCTCAGAGTTCAGGGCAGGAAAGCAGCACTGAATACACACCCTATATGGTCCTCATTGCATTTGGTTTTATGGTGTCATAAGATGATATTCCAACAAAGAAATCCTGATCCCTCTTCCTGCTCTCAAAAAGGTCATCTCAGGAGCACATATTACATGTATGGGTTTATATCCAAATTAGGTACCTCACCCACATGCACAGAATGACAAATGGTTCTGTACCAAACACAACAAATGCTCAGATCAAATTTGCTTCTGCTGTGATCAGATCACTTGTTATCTCAACTTTTTGTGCCCCACATGGGGTGTCACTGTAGGCTGTCATGGTTTAGAAATGTTTTTTTCCAATTTAATACTCCCACTAAAACATTCACTCCCTCTTCCTCTCCAATTGGAAACAAAAAGGCAAAGGTTGTGGGCATATATTACAAGAATTTACTGGAAACAGCAGTGAGGTAAGAAAACCAACAGTAACAGAAACAACATTAACAACAAAAGGTGTAAGATAAAGAAACTATTTACACAGAAAGCCCATACACAACAATCAGCAAATGCCAATTGGCTGTTCCCTACCCCAATTCCTCCTGACTGGATAGAATGCCACTCTCCTTGGAAGTGAGAGTACTATTCCCAGTTCCTCTCCCCTGGCAATGACATGTGGTATCAAGTAACACTGGTGACCTGGCCACATCCTCTCCTGGAGATAACAAAAAGTTAACCCCATCCTGGCAGAAACCAGGATATCAAAGCACAAATTTAATAGTAGAAGATGAGCTGACAACACTTCAAAATACACTAAATGCCTGCAATGCTCTTTATAAGAAAATCCAGTGACTAAAGCTCACCTTTGATTTGGACTGAATGTCTCAGGTCAAACCACGCTAACAATCCATGTTGAAGAGGTGATTGATATCATCAAAAGATGGATTGATCTCATCTAGTTTGAGACATACAATGCAGATATCTACATTTGACTGTAATGAAAGATATAGGTACAAAGTGGAACACATTTAGTAAAAGCTTATCTTCAGGTACTAACATAGTCAGTAAGGTTAAGCAACAAACTCAGCTGCAGATGTCTACCTTGAAAACCTCTGAATGACTCCCATGTGCTGTATCAAATGAAACTATGTTTAAATGTCTTTGTCCATAAACAACTGAATTATGTTTCATTGGTGAGAGTTCCACCTACCTTCATTTTGTGGAATATTAATTTAAACGATGAAACAAAAGCAACTCTTGAAGATCAGAGAATTACTAAAAATTTGGAGTCGTATTAGAGTTCTGTTTGTTGTGTTTTTCTCTTGTATATATAACATATGTTTGGTGTCTTTAAACACAATTACTTTTGTATAATAAAAGTGATGATTTGATGATGCAACATTTTCTGCAAGTGTGTTTAAGACAGTTTATGTTTTCATAAGTTGCAATGAAACTCAATTATGTATGTGTAATAAGGCTCTTGATTGTTACACTTCTACTTTTCTGTATAATGAAGCCAGCAATTAGAATTTGGTTGCTCTATGGCATAGGAAAATATACTTGTTTTCTAGACAAAAGACCTTAATGAGTATCTTGGAAAAAAAAAAAAACCAAACAAAAAAAAACAAAAAAAAAGTGTTCCAAAAAAAAAAGGTCAATAAATCAAACATGCAATCAGATTTCTTAACAAAAAGGATTTGCTTCCTGAAAATATAATAACTTCGATAGGCAAACAGTTGAAATTACATAAATAAACTTATTCCTATGGTTAGAGAAATTAATGAGAAAATATTTTGCCAATAAAGTTATTGTCCTCATGTTGTTAACTTACATGTTGTCTTGAGTGCTGGTAAATGCACACAGCTTGTATAGTAATAACACCTAATTGCACTTATTATCATCAGTCTGTTTCTTTGGGCCAGAAGTGTCCTCTAAAACAAATTTCCCAATCATCTTTATTTACCATACATTTATTTGGCTTCTGTGGCAGTCTTGGAGCATGACAACTATTTCTTTTAGTTTGAATTGGACCAGAGGATATATTGCAAGAGCTCATCAGAGGCATCACTCCTGCAGTCTGTGGGTTGAGACCATAACTGACCCAAAGCAAACACTCTTGAAGTGTCTATGCTGTGGCCATTAAGTTCTAAACACTGTTTAGCTTACTCAGATTTCTTTTGTTTGCCTTATTAGACATTAAAGATAGTATCTCATCAAGGAGCTGATTTATGATTTTCTAGTAAATCTCCACAGTGGATGTTTATTTTGAATTCTCAACCTTTTAGTATAGGGCTATGGAGTCAAACCAAGTCCAAACCAACCCATTGCAACCACAGTTTTCTTGTACCACACGGCACCCCTGTGCCCATTTATGAACACTGTACAGGCACAAACAACAAGGACTGAGCAAGTTTTAACCAATTCTGATGGCTGGCACAGAGCCAGTAGGGCTGGGAGAAGAGGCTTGTCATCTTGGAGTGCAGTGGGTGAGAAAACAGGAGCGGTAGGACTCACCGAGTGTCATTATGCTTATCTGAATCTGATAAACAAACACTAATCCAACTGTCTTAAAGTTTTGGGCAGTCAAGTAGAGAAATAAGCAATTTTAGGGGATGAGATATATTGTGGCCAGATAATTTCTCTTTCTCTCTGTTAACTGCAAGTGATTATTGATGACCAGCACAAATGGAAATCTCATGTTTAACCCCCATGAATGATGTACATATTGTCTGGTAATTACCCAAGAAGAAAAATACCAGGAGGATTTTCAACTTCTGGTGAAAGAAAGAGAATTCTAAATTGAGAAGTCAGACAGGTGAGTATCCACTTGAATGACTGAGGGCTGAAACAGTCAGTGGGAAATCTTTTTTTGACTTTAAAGGAACTCATATTTTATTATTAAAATCAACACAGAAAGTATGAGTGAAATGCAGTCAGCGCACATTGTTGTGGTATCACAATCACACACTGAAGTCAATGTGATTTCAAAGGAACCCACAACAGGGTCTCAAGGGGTTTTTTTACACACTGATTTGGATACACTCACATCAGTTCATAACGCCAGGAATTTTACAGGTAGAATACCTGTCTAAAATCTACTTTAAAACGTTCCTTAAAAAACAAAACAAAACAAAACAAACAAACTCCCCTCCCAAAAAAAAAAAAAAACAAACCAAAAAAAACCAAACAAAAAACCCATAAGGGGTTTTACTACATTGCTCTGATATTCATTCTTTCCAGAAAAAAAAAAAAAAAAAAAAAAAAAAAAGTAATCACAATATTGTAAATGCATTTCACTACAGCTTAATTTGTCTTTGAAAACTAGCTTTTTTGGAGCTTAATAAAAATACCAGTAGAAATATACCCTGACTTAGGGTTATCTTTGGGGCTTTTTTGATTCTGTGAAATGCAAATTACTTCTAAATCCTGAATTAACTGATTTCCCCTATTTTTAAGTAGTTTTATAATTGTGCTTGCATTTAATTATGGTCCAAGAGGAGCAAGATTTCTAATTATATTATTTTTCTTTAAAAAATTGCTGAAACCACTCTTTTTCTATAAAGGCTAATTGCTTTGATAGTCCTTTTTGTTGTTGTTGTTTGGTTTTTGTTTTGTTTCAAATCACACTACAGTGTCTGACATACCCATCCAGGGTGGGCATGTGACATCACATTCTGTCTTCTTTGTGCTTGATAAAAGACCAAAAATAGTACAAAGGAAACCCCAAAACTTGGAAATTGTGGATGTATTTATTGCTACTTTTCAGGTTTTATTGTTTTTCAGGTGAGATTACACTGAGTACCACACTGATATTGGCAAAGCATGGAGGTGGAGATAGAGGTGAGGCAGAATGTGTGGAAGGTGAGGTTTTTTCACCCTGTGTTGCCAAAAAATTTGTGGCAGCATAAGGCAGACCTCAGGGAACTCCACAAAACAAGATGTTCCTGTGCCACAGGCAGGTAGCCCAAGACAGCTTATGCTGGCTACCTTGGGGAAGCAGAGATGTGAATCTTGTGGATCTCATGTACCAAAACCACGCTCTAGGGCCAGGGTGGGTGCCTGGGGTCCTGGTGTATTATTACCTGAACTGACCAAATAAAACTGATCATGTCTGCATGTGTGCAGCAACTGACCCACCATATGGCAGTGTCATCACAGCCTTAAACAGGTGTTTGGGCTTGGGTAAATTTAATTTGGGTCCAATCCAAAAGATATTTTGGAAGCATAAGCATGTGTTAAACTGCTTAATTCCTTTACACACATCCACATACATGAAGAACATGGATTTCTCTGCTGTGGCTTTTCCATAATAAGCATATAACATGTTCTGGGTTTAAGTACACTGTGTGCCTGCACTTTCACAAATAAATGCAAGAAATGTATTTTAGATGTTGGTTTGTTTCTCTTGCTTCATCTTCTATTTTTTTTTTTCTTCTCTGCCATCTGGGTTTCCACAATTAGAGATAGGATTCATCTCAACTAACCTTCACTGTCTGAAAGGTGAATGGCCTAAAATAATCACCTAGGGTCTCTCTGCAGTCAGCAGAGAAAAACAGACAACTCCAAGTAGTGATTTGTCGCAACTTAAGCCAGATGTCTGACACAGACAGGACAAATCAGTCTCTGAGGTGCCCATTTCTCTCCACTGAATATAAAAAGGGTCCAGTTATCTGCCTTAGACCAAGTATGCAATTTTTAGACAATGACAGTAAGTGAAATAAATCCTGTCCTTAGCATCTCATGATGAATATTATTCTTTCCACACCAGCATAGAGTACTTATGTGAAAAGGACTTGTTGTATAGGGACTATCCTAAAAACATTTTATAATAGGGAAAATGGAACATATAATGCAGAGATTTAGTATTAAATGGCAAGTTTAATAGTCAATGACTGCAAGACTGTTTGACTCAGCAATATAATCACACAGCTGTAGATTATTACGACTAAATACTTTACACCTGGAAACATACGTGCATTTTGTCATTAGAAAAGAATACCATTATCCATTTCCTTGCACTTGGCCAATTAGATATATAATGATAGTAACATACAGCATAAATTTTGCATGCAGATTCTCATTAAAGAAACATTTTAACAAGATATTTTAAAGAAATTGCATACATATTTTGTAAAAGTAATATTTTCAAAAGACAGTCTGAAGTTAAGTCACATGAAAAAAATAATGTAATTACACTTTTTCGTACTGGAAGAGACATGGTCAAATAAGACTTTATATGAAAAATTATTCCTTTTAAAAATTACTCTGTATTTCTGAGAAATAGCTTCTGAAGTACTGTGATAATAAATTACTCTTCAGAGCAGTGTCTGGTTTAAAAAAGGCATTCTAAATGCACAATACATGAATGCAGAAGACATTAAAATTACAGATTTTATGCTAAGAGAATATTACCAGGTCCCAAATTTAAGTACTCAAAAATTAGTATGATTTTTTTTAATTTGAGAAAGTTTAACATAATCTAAGGAATTTTCTAATAAAAGTGCTCAGTCCTAAATCAATGGCAGACCTTGTACCTGTTATATCACTATATAAACTGATCCATCAGGTAATAAACAAGACAGTTAACATTCAAAATGTTATCACATTTTCTCTTAATACAAGAATTTTTCCCTTATGATAAGGAGTTAGAGTGTATATATGGAAGAGTAGGAGGAAGAAGAGGCTGAAAGGAAAGATAATGAGTTTGTATTCCTCTCAAAGAGCTTTCACTGAAACATTAACTCTGACCCTTTCCTTCTAAAGTGTCAGTCATGGAGGAGTTTTGCATTGATTTAAAATAAAAAACATGAGTCTACTACACCAATTTATATATCTACATGATCTAAATTTGTTTCTGCCCAGTGAGTAGAAGGAGTCCTGAACTGGCCACTTCGTACATAAACCTCTGAATTTTGAGAGATGAATTGCACTCTCTCACCTGGTACTAATGATATTCTGATGGTTCATTAATAGTGACAAAGGACTAAGTCATTGCAGTGAACTGAGGGTTATAAAAGTCAGCAGATGCCTCTAGCACTGAGAGCCAGTCAGAGGAAGGTTTAAAAAGTCTCCCCAATACATGGACATGTATGATTGTCCATTCACAACTAACTACCTCAAATAAGACACCAGATGCCTTGAACAGCTATCAGCAGCAGCTTCATTTCTGTGAGGTATAAAAATGAAATTAACAGCTGGGATAAGTTTCTGTTTAATGAAACATTTTACACTTTTTAAAGTATCCTCCTCCAATTGTACACATAAATTTTCCCTCCTATCTCATCTAGAAAATGGGAAAATTCTTCCCAATCCTACACGTCCCTAGTGTGACACTTCAGAAATTAAATAATGATACGCTCCAATAAGTAAGTGAATGGGTAAACAAATTTCCAAATCTTATTATAACAAGCAGTTGCACCATTAAGTAAAGTCCAAATGCTCCTTAAGGAATAATTTCAGGTAAAACTGTGTCGTATCATATATATTTTATCTTTTCATCCATTATCCAACATTATAGAGAAGCTCTTCTGTTTCTTAATGCTGTGATTTTCAGGGCATGATAAAGTGGCAAAATGTGTGCGTCTATATTTTGTGGAATTTTTAACTCAATTTAAGATGTCTGCGTGCTTGTATCCGAGTCAGTGTCAGGTTTTGTCCCTGCAGAGAATGCAAGCATGTGCTTCAGAGCCATTGGCTTCAATAAGAGCTGAGCTTTTATTGAAGAAGGAGGCTCTGAAGCACATACCTCTGTGTTTGGAGAATCAATGGCTTGTGGTCACCCAGCCCTACCCCAGAGGTGGTGGATATTTCACCTCCTATGGATCCTAGTGGGAGCAGAATGGTAACCACCATGGGAAGCACAAATATGTTGAAAGGATGTTTTGCTTTTCAGAACCCTGTTAAACCCCTGTGAATCATAAACTCTGTCACTTTCTGAAACTAAGGTTCCTTCAGGCATCTGCCAGTTTGTGGCAACTGAACTTAAACTGTGGATGCATTTTCCTCATGGCCCCATGACCTGTCAAATATGACATGTGAAGGAACCATCAAGAATACAGAGCCTCAGGAGACATCCTGCATGCTTGTGTGTGTATGGGCATTTATTGCCTCTGTATGTGTGTGTGTGTGTGTGTGTGTGAGCACATTTTTCCGTATTTCGGTGTTCCCAAGTACCTTCCTTCTTGGGCTTTTTAAATTAGTATCTGATTTTCAAGTGCACTGAATTTATTGAAAAGAATTGCTACAGAAGAAAGCTTGAAAAATAATGCTCAGAACACTAACAGCAGAAATTACCTCGTCTCGCTTAAGGATATAATGGCCACAGGGAGAAATCTTCAATAATTATTTCAGACTAATATTAGTGTTTAAAAGTTAGTATTTTAATGGAAATGTTTGATCCTGATGAAGCACAGAAATTGGTTGTGTCTTTTAAGTTTCCTTGCTCACACACCTCACATACAGACAGTAGACAGGCAGCATAATCCTCTCTGGGCCTTCAGGTACTAAACAAATCATTACAGTTTTCCCATGTATGCCAAGGTTAAACAAACACCTGTAATGCTCAGTAACTCCAGCTCCTCCATACACTGCATTAGTGGCAGCTTTCCTTAAGGATTTGACTAAGCATATGTCTACCCAGTAAAATGGAGACATGATTTCAGAACAGATTGCCTTTAGCCTGCTTGATACAGGTGAAGATAATAGCAAAGGCATGTTGACACAGGCTAGGAAAACTCATATGCACCCACCAAAGGCCCTGGGTAAACATCCAGGCTCCCAGTCCTCACAAATGGACAGGATTCCGATCAGCAAGGACTGACAGCTCACAATTGACACAGGTTAGGGGAAGGCAGTCTAGGAAATCCTGGCTACAGTATTGCAGAAGTTTGTGACCAAGTAAAGACAGTGTGATTCAGCAGCTTTGATGCTGACTTCCCCTTGCTCCTCACTTTAGCCATTTGATCACTCTGTATCTCCTCTTTCTTTCATCTGGCCTTTTTGGTGAACTAAAGACTGTCCAGAGCAGTGGCTGCCTCTTTTGTTGCAGTCATATTCCCTTTGCAGTAATCTTTAATGGGTCAGACTTAACTTGGACTTTAATGTTAAAGGCTGATATATTTATTGACAGTACAATCTGTAGACCCTTTTTTTTTTTTTTTTTTTTTTTTGCTTTTGATTCCATGTTATCTATTGTATGATTTTCTCTTGATTGCAACATCCATGATCCTCAAGTCACCCAGGTATACTATCCCACAACAGGACTGACTAGAGGTTGAAAGTTAGCAAATCCTGCCTGGGATGTCTCTCTCACATTCAGACCAGTATCAAACTTTTTGTTCATTTCAAGGAGTCACCACTTCATTTGGCCTTTTCTTTCTATTTTCTTTATATTATATAAGATCTTACCCCTTATATGTTTTAGCCCCTGTAGGCAATTTTAACACCTACAAAATGCCTGGTAGGTTACCAGTTTCAAGGCTGGCAGAAAACATTTGAGCTTGAAGGACAATTTTTTTCTTTATTAGTTGTGGAAGGTTCTTACATTGAATTTTGTAGATTCAAAGGTTTTTCCACTTTTTTTTTTTTTTTTTTTGTTTGTTTGTTTGTTTGTTTTTGTTTGTTTGTTTGTTTGTTTTCACCTCCTGAGCAAAAATTATTTGGGGAAAGGTAAAAAATAAGACTATTATATAAATAAAAACTAAACTGCAATTCCATGCTTACCTATTGGAATAGGGACCTTATGGGGTACTGTTCATCAGAGTGCAAAGGAGCTAGTATTCTATAAAGAAAGAGTCATAAGACAATGGTTGTACCAAGTATTTACTTTAAAAGAATAGATTCAGTCCAGTGACTTCATTAAAGCAATTATTATTTGCATATCCTAAGGGTCTTTCCCCTGAGGAGACTGCCCTATTTATTATCAAATGGTGTCTTTCAGTCTCCCTCTCAGTTCTCTGACCAGCAAAGATCAGCCTGCACAGTTTATCTCCTTTTTATTTACCTTGGTTCTGATAGTGTTTCCTAATTTAATGATGGAGTTGTTAAATTTTCCTGATTGGGCTGTATCTTCCCCTGATTTAGTGACGCCCTTCTTGAGTGCAGTTGTTCCACACTTTGATGATTGAGATGCATAATTTAATTTAATAAATGGAGAGAGTTTACTATCATTTTTGCATATTTTATTATTAGGGAAGATTCATAGTTTTGAGTGCTGGTTTATTCATTCCCCTTATTTATTTATTTTTGGCAAAACAGCTGCACAGACAACACTTGTTCAGCTGCAAAACTCCGCTGACCAAGCTCTACAATTCAGGAATTGAACTTTTGAGTCTTTTCCTTATTAAGGTGCATATTCTAGCAGTAGAAATTCCAGATGCTTTTTACTTCAGCAGCGGGGGCTTATGGGCTAAGCTGTTGACAAATCTGTTGGGGATATCATTTGTTTTAAGATCACTAAAGTGCATTTTCTATAGTTTCAGCTATGGTTTTGGATTCTTTGATAAAGCAAATAAAGATGCAATCAGTTTCTTTGTAAATCTTCCTATTTTGCATATAGTAAGTGGCACAAGCTTTCCATAACCAGCAGCTTCAATCTTTGGGGATGCATTTATCCTACTATTTGAAAGAAAACCTAAGCATTTTGCTGTCTTAGATTCTGAAGACACAGCAGGTTGGAAATACTGTAATTCCTGTTCAGTTTATTTTGCATAATATATTGGGGGAAAAACAAGCTTGAAACTGGACTGGCAAATGCAAAATGCAATAGCTATATAAACAGTGATAATAGATGGCTCAATCAGCAAAGAATGCAGCATGATTATGTATAAAATTTCATCCACTAAAGTTCACAGCGTGATCAGGAAAGGAGGCAGCCAATCAACGGAGCATAGAGCTTTACTGGGAATGAATATGTTTTGAAAACTCAGCTACCCAGAATATTCAACGGGATCAGCAAAGTTCTAAAAGGGGGCATTCAAAGATAATAATGGATATGGCATTATTAGTAGGATGACAACTCCTTAGCGTGCCTGTTTCCAGTAGCGTGTTCAAAAGAATTTAAGTATTATATACTGGGAATGCAAGTTAACATTGAACATGTCAGTCATGGTGAGAGCCCTTGGCAGGACTGGTATAAAAATCTGTTTCTATTACATGCTAAAGAAGTCACTTCATTACATCCCTACTGTGTTTTAACACTGTTCATATTTGCAAAGGCTGCCATCTTGACCAGCACCCTGAGAATCAAGTGATGAACTAAAAAAGAAGTATACAAGGCCTATTTTTTTTTCTCTGTGGAGAAATAACAAGTTTATCGCCCTTGAGGAAAGGGCACTCAGAAAAATTGCTAGCAGTTATCTGTATGTCACACAAGGTGCATTGGTCCCACTGAATGCTCAAAGCCTTGTCTGGCTCACAAAGCACATTTCTCACAGCATGAAAATTTCCATCCAGCCCCTATTGTATGTATTTTATTCAGGATATATGTCCATATGATCTGGAAATGAGCTGTTGGGACTACCTACATGGATGTCAGCTTGGATGCCTGCCCCAAAATCCTAAGAAACAGAGAGTCTGGAAATTCATTCCACATGGGCCAGTCACTGACCTCTGCAATCATGGTTTTAACATACCATGAGATTGAAAATCTCATTCTTTTCTGGGTTTCTAAGACCCCTACCATTTCATCTTTCTCTTTTTAATGTAAGAAGCAGGTATTATAAACAAGATTCTGAGTACCCCAGGAAACTACTAGTCAGTGCCATCAAGTCTTAATCTGGCAGAACAGCTTCACACAGTCAAGCAGGGTGATGCAACTTCAGTAGATATATGCAATCAGCTGCTGCTGAAGGCCCAGTATCCACACTATAGATCTTTTAGGGCTTTTTTAGTTTATACTAGCCCTGCAGTGGTCCCATAAACTCAAGATATGGGAGAATGTTAGATATTTGATTAAAGTTCATCACTAACATCAAAACATCAGTTTTGTCCATACAATATCCTGTTCAGATACACCAAGTTCACTCTGTGTAAGATGTAATAATTGAGAGTGGTCCTAAAGGTCACTTCAGAAATACACTGCTGATCCAAACTGACTCATCAAGGTAGACATACCTCAGGTCCTCAGGCTTTTCAGTCAGCTAGAGCACAAAACAACTTTCTCTCCATAAAACTCCAATATTTCCAAAATAGAGGCTGACATATTCAAGGACAGCAGTGCAAACTATGTTCCCTGTGGCTGTGGAGTAATCTTGAAAGAGGTCTGGGGGTCCTAGAGGTAGACAGCAAGCAAAATGTGCATCAGCAGATGCCTGGGGAAGCTGCCCTCTGAGAAGAGAGCAAAAGTTAGATCTTTTCACCCTGGAAATGAGAAAGCTCAGGGCAACTTCATCACTGTGTTCCTGAACATATAGAACAGCTGGAAAGAGGACAGGGACTCACTCTTCACCGGGAGTCACAGGGAGAAGACCAGCAGCAATGGGAACAAGTTCCTGTGGCGTATTGTTTCACTTTCATATAAGTTTTTACAGTAAGAGAAGCAACTCAGAACAACCTCCACACTGGTAGAGTGTCCTTCTTGCAGGCTTTCAAGCTGCAATTGCACAGCATGAGAGATAATTTTACCTAGGCTGCCTTTCTCACAGAAGATGAAATCACATCACCTCTGGAGGTCCCGTCCAACCTGGTCAGCTCTGTGGTTCCATGATTCTATGATTTCACGTGCATGTATATATACATATGTGAATATTGATATGACATATATTATTACCTTTCCTTAAAAAAGAAACATTTATGAACATGTTATTTTACAGCCCTTTCCATAACCATCCTCACATTACTGCCAAACTGATGCTGGAAAGGGTTGACTCTCATGAAGGCAGCACCAAAGAAGCACCAACACTTGCTGTAGTAATAGACTGTTATGCATCACAAAATATTGAGCCTTAGGCAAGAATTACTGGCTAAAATTCCATGACAGGCACTATGCAAGAGGTCAGAGCACATAATCATAATGTTCCCTTCCAGCCATAAAATCTATTAATCTAAGGGTTTCATTCTACTGGGTATTGTGCACAATTTGCTACAACAAATACTGAATTCAATTCACCCAGGTCACACAGGAAAACAGTTGTTTTTAAGATTACACTTAGAAAGATTTTGCACGTGGTATCAGCTAAGTTCATGTACTAAAGAAAAGACCATAACAGTCTTTTCTCACCTTTTGCTAGGATCAGCACACTTTTTAAATATCTGAGAAAATCCAGTGACTTCAAAGGCTTGATGTTTTAAAAAGAAGAGCCACATGTTAAGTAAATAAATGTAGATTGAACCACTCAGGTTGTGTTGTTTTGTTTTCTTTTGTTTTGTTTTTTGTTTGGCTTTTGTTGTTTTGTGTTTTATTTCTGCATGGCTGAAATGTCTGATAAAAGATAAGACTCCTTTTATCCCACTTTTTTATTTTACAATGCATTTGGTTGTATTGCATTTAGTACTGAAAAAGTGTTTAATTTTAAAACTATCACTATACAATATGAATAAAACATATGCTAAGTGGATTAGGAACTGGTTAACCATAAGGTCTCAAAACACAGTACTTAATGTTGTATGATCCCAGGATTTAGGAGCGAGCTTTTTCTAATGTGGCTTAGTAATTGGTGCAGCATTATTCAATATTTTCATCAATAAGTAAATAAGAAATCACTACAGCTAAAATCTGCAGATGGCACAGAGATTGACATGCTGGTAAGTAAGGATGGGAACGGGAAAAATCACCTAGCTGTCTCTTAAAATGGCAGACAAATAAATAGAAGATTTATTGTAACATGGTTATACCTGGAGAAAAAAGGTCCAAAATTCCTTGCCTTCTTTAGAAAAAAAGTATCCTGAACACTTTGCAAAAGAGAAACTGTGTATTAGTGAAACTGGACTTGTTGCACAGTCAACAGCTCTACATTACCAATACTGTTTCCTGCACAAATTCAATATGCAACCCCATCAGCTGCCATGAAGGAAAATAACTTTACGCCAGCAAAAGCATCATGGAAATAAAGCTGCTGATATAAAGCAATGGGCAAAGAAGTCTTACAAATAATCATAATGTTTCAAATATTATTTTAGTGAAGGATTAAAATAAATCAATTCACTTAATTTTCTGAAATGAAAGCCAGGAGTTGACTAGATTACAACACAGGTAGGACAAGGTAGGATATGCAGTTTAATCTCATACAACAGAATAAGCAAGAATGATTGGACACATTCAAACTGGCAGACAATCAAATTTTTAGGAAGGCATAACTTTTCAACAGCAGAGGTCACAAACTATAGGAACTAATTACCCGATAAGTAACAGATTCCCTGTGTTTTGATGTCTTCAGAAGTAGTATGGATGCCTTTTGGGAAGGAATGTAATCAAATACTTTGAATTCAATGCTGAATAACTCTGTGACATTTAATAAATTGTGATATGGAACTATCCACAGTAAGAGTGAATGTGAGTGTCCCTTCTGGCTTTATCATCTCTGCATGTATTATTTTGTATTATAATGGATGTCCCACAGGATTGTTGGCTGGAATCTTTCTCTCCTTTTTATGATAGAAGGACATGCAGACTAACTTAAAAATAATAAGAACAATAAAAGGAATTTAAGTTCTACTATTTCTTTTATTTCCACTTTCTGCATCCTCATCCTTCACAGCCATAATGGGACACATCTAGGTGTGTGTTACCACAAGATAACTCTCATCTTGGGTCATTGAAGGCACTCCTCTTTGCCTTGTGTTTCACACTTCCCCAAAGGTATGTGTTATCTCAGTATAACACATGCCTTGTCCTGTCTTATTTCTCATCTTCAGAAGAGACCTTGAAATTAAATAAATAAGTCACCAAACTGTATGGGAGTAATTTAAGGGTATTTTCCCCCAGTGTTTCTTTCTGTTTGTATGTGCATAAGGGGGGTGTGTATATGCCTTTTGGATTTCTTCAGGGGAGCGGAAGGAAGACAGAAATGTCTGGAAGAAAGAGAGAATTAGGAACTGAAAGAAGCACAGAGGTTAAAAAAATAAGTGTTGAGACAGCAGCACAGCTTTGTTACATAGCAACAACATAGGTTTGTGATAATAGCTTCTGATGAAAGAGTCCCAAGAAAATTATTAAAATGCTTGCACATGTACACAAACTAACAAAAACATTGTAAGATAATATACATAAAGAAGCAGGAGGAAAAAAGAACAAGTAAGCCAAGTGAGAACAACTGACACCTGTGTAGGAAACCAGTGCATATAAAACCTGGAAACAGGAGGAAATAGAGATTTCACAAACAGCACAATTAAGAAATACAACCAGAAAACACTGGCATCACACATTCATAGAATGTGTGATAGAATGTACAGAGAATGTATCCCTTTCCCTTCTTTTCATATGCTGTGTTCCAGTTCTGATGATAAGACAGGCGGGATCAGACAGGTGAGTGAAGAGGGAGGTACTGCAGTGATACATGAATAATTTTTACATGGCTGAAAAAATGAAATCCAGAAGTACACCTGCATGCCAGTCCTTCACAGTCCTTATTTCTCAACCCGATTGGAGATGCCTTCAGTGGTCATGATAACCAAGGAAAATGGCAGAAATGATTGCTATTTAGGAAAAAAAAGTCTATCAAAATACTTAATTGCTTCTGAAAATACCAGCACTGTTTTCACAGTTGCTTTTTGTCCTTTGTTTATTTTTTTTCGTCTATGACTTAGCCACCAACAGACTCCAGTCAGTAAATCAAGCTGCACACACCCCAAGTCTTATCAGCACTAGCCAAAACTGTATGATGAGGAGAGTCTTGGGCTGTTGTTTGGTGGAGTCAGCTCCAGAGCTGGGATTAACTGGCTATATGAACATATGTCTGCAATCAAACTGCAAAATAGAGCAGTAGGACACATGAATTGGGATGCAAAACCACACTGGGAGAGCTAGCCTGTTTCTGGATTCAGTTGTGCATCTGCACGTGTTCCCAGGATGAACAATGTAAAGAAATCCAAGCATGCTGGTTTTACTCTGAATGAACAGTTGCACCAATGCCTAGACTCCTGGGAAATATAAAAGACTGAGTTTTTACAGAGGAGTGGAAGCTGCTCCTGTGAAGAAATGCAATGAAGTTTGAAAGACCATGGAATTGGACCTCTAAGTGCACATCACCCCTCTGCTCTTTAGACTGGCAAACACAAAACCAGTCCCATGTTTTATGAAGCATCTTGACTTGGATTGGAAGGGCCCTTAAAGTTCACCTGATACCTCAACTGGCCTTAGAGTACCAATTTGGAGCAAAACTTACTGTTTTGTTTAATGTTTGTTAAATGCCTACAACAAGGCAGTCCTGCCCCATTCCTTGAGCATTGGTGATAAGTTACATATATCTTTGCAGAGCAAACAGGAGAACATGATGAAGAAAGAAGGGCTAGTCTTTTGCTTGAAAGACCAATTCCCATCACAGTGAACAAGATCTCTCTCCCCTGCCTCATCTGAGAGCAAATGATACACAGATGTCAGGATCTCAGGATCCTGAGTCATCCTGACCAGCCTCCCTGGGTCCCCTAAAGAGAGTGATCTAGGTCACTTCTAAAAGGTCAATTCATGACAAAAGCTGTGAACAGCTCATGAGTTTCCAGCCCTACTGCTTACATCCCTCGGTGTGACCTGCTACAGCATTGATTTCATGCTTGATTTAAGTCAGCACAGGTACTGTTTTCCCGGAGAAGATTCATCACATCCTCATCCAACCCTTGCTTCAACTGCTTGTGGCCATGTTAGGAACAGATTCAAGGCAATTTTTTCTTTAAGGTAAGCAAAAAAAATGCATCTATTTCTTCTAATAGATCTGTCTCCCCACAGAGATATAAGAATTTTCTTCAGAGCTAAAGAGGGGGAGACAAGGCAGGGGGAAAGAAAGGCATTGAAGAGTGTTCTTTTTCCCCCACATCAATATTGTCCTGACAGAATGATAAATTATACACGAATCTACAGCTTAAACCAGCCCTGGTGTCCACACAGAGCGAACAGCAGCACCATGTGTAACCAAACACACACCCATGTTCCTACAGGACAGCTGCATGTCTGTCAAAGATGTGGTCAGCAAAAGTTTGCTGAAGCCATGGGGGAAAACATAATTGTATTTGTCAGCTAGGTCCACCAGAAAAACAGGACAGCAAATGGCTGCTTTGGATGCAATATTTAGAAGTAGAAAGGAATAATGGATAATGTGAGACAACCCAAAGCACACCTGAGGTAGGAAGGTGCCATCTCTGTTGGCTTTTGACTGTGAACAAGCACATCCCCTGTGTATTAACTGCTCTTCTCCAGCTATCACATAGCTGCACACATCAGCTCACAGATGTGTTCATTTTCTGTATTTGGCTGCAAGTTCAGCACTTCTGGGCACCAATCACCCGGCTCCTGCAGGTGAGGAGTTCAGATGCCAGAGCTGTAGAGGAAAATGCCACCCCTCCCCACAGGTTGCAATAAGAGCAAGAACTAGAGTTGCAGAATAAAAAAAAAAAAAAAAAAAAAAAAAAAAAAAAAAATTGCAGTTTGGGAGATTTCCTAACACTGGTGGAAAAAACACTTGCTTCGGGCCATTGTAGACCAATAAACAGTTCATTTTTTCATTGTTCTAATTAATTTAATTAAGTTAACTTCTAAGGTGTGTTAAGAAGCAATGCCTTGGGTGATTAACTGTTCCCATATCAAGGTGTTTTCACAAACACATTTACCTTGATTAGTGTACACATTATTATGTAATTAAATACCTCACACAGAGGAATTTATTAGTGCCTCCTTGTCTCCTAACAAATAAAGCAGCCCTTGAAATTCTCTCTGAAAAGAGCTCTCCTAAGCTAGGTGAGAAGGACAAGCAGAAATGTGTGGAGAGAAAGATAATCATGGATTCATCATGCAAGCAGGTCCCTCATTGTCTCAGCAAGGCTCTGTATCTCTGTTTTTGCAAGGACTGTGAATGTCTGCATGGGTCTCCTGGAGACTTTCTGGCTAATTAACCCACTTTTTACAGATCTAATGTGCTTTTCTTTGGCCAGCAGAATCATCTCTGTCCCAGTTCTCTGGAACAAATTTTCTATTCAAACCTTAATTTGGCTAAATGGAAAACCTGATTTTAAACGTTTACTTAAGAATATTTCAAATATGGAAAAAAAAAAATTACAAAGAAAACTTAAAACAGAATTTAAGAGCTCTTCCTATGGAATTTAGTCAAAGGAATGAAGTGGGACAGCTTTATTGAGAGTTTGCTTCTTCTTTCTATCGTATGTTGCCTACAGTCACTCCAGCCACAGTTCTAGACTTAAACGTGTGCTTAAATATTTTTTTGAACTGAGGCCAAGGTTACTCCCATTGGCTTCAGCAGAGATTAGTGCATGAAGCTGATATTAGTCTTTGCCCTATCTGCAGGCTGTACCTGCTATTTTATTAGGCGTGACCACAGTATTTCAGCATTCTCTTCTGGGTTTGTCAGTAGATCATAAATTGCACTCACCATCTGATGAAGCAATAAGATTTGCTTTATGCCTCATTGGTCACTTTCCCAAGCATTAAAGTTTAGAATGAACAAAACTCAGATGGTTCAAAGGTTTGGTTAAGATATTTGCCCAAACTTTACAAAAATGCATTCTGCAACTTTCGTGTCTGTAAAATAAATGAGAGTTTCTCATTAAATTCTGGTATTATTAATTATTGATTCCAGATAAGCAAAGCAGTTGGATGAAAAAAATCTTCTAGGCAAGTTAATATGATTATCAAGTTCCCCGTAGGCCAGGAATTTAGTGTTGGAGCAGCAAGGTGCAAATTCACCATCATTACCTCTGTTTATCTGTGAGAAGGGAATTTCAGGGATGAAGGGAACTATGCCCACAGTCCACATAATTTTCCCATACTATGAACGTCCCTCTTGAGGTAAATTTTGAATGCTAAGTTGCTGCCATTATACTCCTTAGAAGAATTTCATCTAGGGTGAATACAATTTCTTTAGTTGCTTTTTTTTTTTTTCCTTTTCCTTTTAAAAAAGAAAATATTCTAGGTCTTCTTGAGCTTATCTTACTCTGAGAATTGACAACAGTCTGGGTTCTTTCAAGAGCTTGAATGCTCAAATTCATCATTATTTATTTGAGTCATTTTGTGGAAAAGGGAAGAAATGTAGAAAATAAGGAATTGTATTAAACAGCTGGCCAAGCATCCAGTTAGGAGAAGAAAGAAAATTTTGGATGACTGCCTTTATATAAAAGGTTTACATTGCTTAGTGCTGCTTGGAATTTCAAGACCTCTGATACCCTGGGCATCCTCTTACACAACCCACTTATAAAGCCATGAATTTGCCAATCTTGATTGCACAATCTCAAACATGGGCACTGCCATTTCATGACCTGATGCCAGCTGTTCCTGAGAGAAGTCATCCATCCATCCATCCATCCATCCATCCCATCCATCCATCCATCCATCCATCCATCCATCCTCTACATCCCTTTCCTGACCTGGTTCCAGGTTCAGCACATTGGTGACCACAGAATGAATTTAATCAGTTTGGTTGTCTGACCAAAAATCAAACATTTAAGGTTTTTCCTTTTTTCTCCAAATCTTTTCCAGCCAGGGCACTGCACTCATCATCCCACTCCATGGCTGCATGATTTCTGGGATTCATGTAAGGTAATAGCAGGAGTTCACAGTCAAGAGCTGCAGATGGTTGAGATCACCTTTTTAGCCTGTAGCAAAATGTTAGATCAGGTCAGGCCAAGTGGAAAGAGAAATGTAGCCTCCTGAATCTCTGTGCACTGGTGATTGGAACTGGTATTTGAGTTTACTCTCCTACTATGCTCAGCCTGGCAGGAACACTGAAAAAAAAAAAAAAAATCCCATTTTCTGGAAAAGTGCTCTCTCCAGCAGATTTTGGGTACCAGTTCTGCTTTCAATGAGTAAAATTTGATGCAGATTTATAAGCTCCAAATATCAACTTTCCAGATTCCAAGTCCCAAAGTATAAGAAGATCTTATGTGGAAGAGAAAACTATAAATGCACTGCACCCTTTAATGTATAATTATCTAATTACATATCCTGGTGTTTGGAAGATGGCTTGTTCTGTCCCTTCCTAGGACTAAGAATAATATAAAGGAAAATAAAAGAAGAAATAAACACATAAACTCACTTTTTTCCCTTATCCTATGAATACAGCAACTATGCTCCTGAGCAGCATGCCAAACTCTTGGAATTCAGTGTGCTTGCTTATCCTGATATTTTTCAGGGCACTGTGCCCTAGGGAAAGAAAGAAATAAAGAAAAAAAAAAAAATCAAATCTTAATGCAAGTGCATAAGCTTTAAGCATGTAGGGCCCAGCTTTCATTCTAGGGTAAGTATAGGTCCTGGCTTACAACAGTGTTGTCGTACAGACCAATGCCTCTGAGTTGCCATTGGAATACAAATAATAAGGCTTACTGATTAACCTACCTGCTGACAGACCTGAAAATCCTGACTGAGTTAAAAGCACTGAAAAGCTTTTAACAGCCCTCCTTTTGTGTCTACCATTCCCCTACCTCAAATCACATGCACAAAAGGCAATAGAAGAACCAACAGGATCTTGTTTTCCATTCAGCTCTTAGAGTGTAAAGTATTACAAAAAAAAAAAAAAAAAAAAAAAAAAAGAAAGAAAAATCCAACAAGTATTAGGGTCCTCTAATATAAAAGCATCACCACCCTTTTTAGAGAGGATGAATTAGGTGACATTTTCTGGGAATCTGGAAGATACTCCTGAATGCCAAGTGAATCAATGTTGAAATAAGAACAAATACAATCCCTACAAATGGGACAAGAGCTATCAGGTCTGTGGCAGTGAGAGAGAATTATGTTTGCCTGGGGCCAGCTCCTCAGGGAGTGAAGATTGATTCTTTATGATTGATGACTCGGCACTTGAATGCCAAGTCATCAATTCCCTGTGTTCATGGCATTGACTGCATCAAGATAACTTTTCCCTCGTGCCTAAGCATGGATATGGTCCTTGCCTGGAGTGCAGCCTCAGAGGGCTTAGGTACAGAACCTGAGTAACTTGCTTTAAATAAGAGACAGACAGAAACTGCAGGTGCCTGGCTGCAAGAAACAGGCAGCACTGAAAAATGAAGTGGGAATGGTGTATGGAAGACTTGGCCACTCCTTTACTATAGGAGGTCCAGATTACATATCCTAAAATGAATGGTTTTGCATTATGCAGTTATGCATTCTGAAATACAAAATAAATATTTTTGTTTTCAAAGTTTTTTTTCTGGGAGAACTAAACACTCATTCCATTGCAACAATGTAAGCTGTGCACCTCACAGCATAAAGTGGCAACCAGAAATATGTACTTTTATCTGTTTGTCCGAGGGGGTATTGGAAAATATACCTGTCTATGGGTATCGACAGTTATTGACAAGAACACACAAAATAACTACCTGCTGATAGAGGAGGGACTGTGATTTCATTGTCAAAAAAAATCTGAAAAAGAAATACCAAGAAAAAGCACCCTTTGTGTTTGGAATGAAATCCGTTCCTTGTCCCATTTGCTCTGTCCTTAAGTCCAAGCAAATAAGCTAAGTTTCCTAAGTAAAATTTAGGATATTCTTGATTAACCCTCCTTTTCCAGCTGCCACAGTATTTTAAAGGACAGCTCCAGCTACTTTAAACTAACCACTGAGAATTTCCCCGTCAGGGAAGGATCCACAGCTGACACAAAGGCCCCCCAGGCTGGGGCCATGTCAGTGGTGTAGAAAGGAGGAGGAAGTCGAGCAGGACTGCGATGCCTTTCAGCTGAATCCAGGCTGACAGAAATGTTCAATCAGTGCATGTTAGAGAAACTGTGTGGCTGTTCTTTCTGTAGCCTTCAGAATGTTTAAGCCTGGACAAGCCACTACCCGAGCATGGTAGGAGCTCTGCTGTAAAGTCACCCATCAGTCTCATTTCAAGAGGAACCATCCCACTTTTTTCTTTCCCTTTTCCTTTTCTTTTCTTTTACTTGTCTGCCTTTTATCCTGAAAAAACATAATATTTTCACTAGATGTATGAAAAAGTTGGGTTTGCTTTACTTTGTTTTGTTGGTTTTTTTTTTTTTTTTTTTCATTTGTTTGTTTGGTCTGGTTTTGTTAGTTTGGTTGATTATTTCAATAACTCAGTTTTCAGAACTCAGATTTCAAAAGCATTCTTTGCAATTTCAGATTGAATTTCAGAAAAATACAAGAAAAAAAAAAAAAAATGAAATATCCTTACTCAGTATTTTTCTCCATCGCTTTTCATTTTTTACTTTGAGGAAGACTGATGTATGACATCTTTAAAGAAAATGTTAAAAGTTAATTAGAAGCTTTGAAGCTTTTCAAAATATTACTAGTCAGGTTTTAACTTTGCTCCAAAAAAAGGAAAATTTAAGCAGAAATACAAATTCACATTTCCACTTCCCACAACCAAAATGCCCCACGTCTCAAGCAGGTCAAAAAGGCAGAGAAGTGGTAACAATTATAGAGAAATGTAGTGTAGATTCCACCTCTAGCCATGCATAAGAACATGCTGTTTATTCACATGTTTACTAACAATCCATGATCACTATTGCTTAATGTTTGTCTAGTGATTCCTCTCCCTTGATTAAGACTTAATAATGCTGATGTCAAAACCAGTTACAAGGGAGTATTTGTAATACCAGCTTATTAATGCTTTGGGACATACAATATTACAATCATCCTTTTAATAACATCACATTGCATTTACCCTATTCAGAAGCAAGGAGTTGTTTCACACATCCTGCTAGAATCTTTTTGAGTCAGAGGTTACGTACCATATGCTAAAGAATCTATGTATAGAAATAGATGTGAGCTATTTCCAAGCCTTCCCTCAAGCCCAGGCTGTTGGATTTCTACTCCTGGCTTATAACTATATGATGTTTAAGTTGATTTCAAGCCTGTTTTTAAGTGGCAAATACTTGAAGATGAAAGGCTGAGAGTTATAGCGTGCTTTCCTTTACAGAGGAATAAAAGTGGTGATACCTTTTGGAGGTTGTGAAAGACCTGTTAATGACTTTCCATGAACTTTAGTTGTAATGATAGAATGAAAAAAAAAATATTATATCAGGAAGAGATTACCTCATTCACCCAAACTACAACCAGAAAACCAAATCTATTGTCATCTGTAGCCTGTAAACAAATCTAGTCCTTGTGAAATATTCTAATTCCATTTTCCCTGGGTTGGGCCCTTGCTGCCAATAAATCATTATAGTTTTTTTCTCACTTTAATTGCACTTTTTTACAGAGGCTCTGAAAGATTTTGATATCTCTTGTTCACTAATGTGATTTTTTTATCTTATATGCATATAAAGCTGATGTTACGCATTTGTTGCATTTGTTGAAGTAAGCTATGTACAACATGTATCACAAACTTTTCCCCAGTAGGCTGAAATACAGAGGTGTAGATATGTACACAAACCTGCTTGCAGTGTTTTCAGCCCACAGACAGTTCAGTTCTTTCATTGGTCTGTAAGAATCCATAAGTTTTATAAGCTTGGGCACATGCACAGTCTTGTTCATCAAGTCCTAAAACTGTACATTGCCAGGAGAGGCAAAGAGGCAGAGCATCACTCTGTGCTTGGCTGATTTTTTAATATACTTTCACAAAGCAGATATGGTTGCCCTGAGGTAGACTTGATGCTTTAGGCTAACAGGACTTTCTGTTTGACTCTGTATATGGAAGATTTCCTAAGGAAAAGGTCATCCTGAAAAAAAACAATGCTTCAACTAGTGACCTCACAGATGCTCCCAGCTCCACTTGCCTAGCTGTTTTAGTACAAGTCACTAAGAGTCTTTGTCAATTTGTTGACAATTTTAATTGCAACAAGACTTGATTATAACTACTTTGCAGACTCTATTCGGTGTTTTTCTTCATTAACATCTTATCAGCGGTATAATTGCAGGCTGGAGTGAACTCACTGTGCCTTTTACCTTCTTCAAAGCTTCCTTCAAAATGTGAAGATGACTTCTAGTTCAGTCCTGTGAAACTAAAGGAGATACACTCCTTCAAACATTTCATCAATCTGATGTTAAAGCAACAAAACCTGAGCAAGCACATTTTGAACTATCAAGATGATGCAAGAATCATACTCATGAAAGTATTGCACTGACTTAAAGAATATTAATTTTCCGAGCACTTTAGCTATTGTATTTGTAGTCAGAAAAGGGACTGAGTTATCTGTTTCCTAGAAGAAAAAATGTCCACAATTCAAAATTTTTCTGCTTCCAAAGAATTTATTTGTTAACAGGGCAAGAGGACATAGCCTCAAGTTATCAGGGGAGGTTCAGATTGAGCATGAGGAAGGATTTCTGCACTGAAATTGGTTTGTGGTCCGACGGAAATCCCATGAGAAGGATTTCGAGGGAGGTGGAGCAGCCACCACCCCTGGGAGTGCTCAAGAAAAGACTGGACGTGGCTTTGAAATAAAAAAGTTCATTTTCTTCTCTGAAAACCTATAATAATAACATAAAATTAAAAAATTATTTGGGTCAATCAACTCTTTTTTTCCTCCATTTGAGGCAAATTGCTCCACTCTTAATGACAATATATATTACCATTTCATCCTTTCAGCATACCTGTTTTTCTTCAAAACTACATTGGAGGTTGTTCTGAGCACACAGGACATATGGTGAGTGTCAACACTATCTTGTAGTCCTGGTGTCTAATCATCATGGTGGAAATATCTTCTCTCCCAGTTTCAGGAGGTGCCTGAAGGATGTATTTCTTTAGGTTCTATCAGCTACAGGGAAGGGAGAGAACAAAACCAGTGGATCTCCCCTGTCACAGTTTCCATGAGAAGAGATGCAGACCCACCTTGATGTGTACCCAGATGTTGTAATAAGAATTCACTCTGCTTGACCAGCAGAGAGATACTGTGATGACAACCATTTAACAACAAATAGGGAAGCTATAGCCTACGATTTTTCTGTTCAAATATAAAGAGCAGATAGAGCCAAGCAACACTGTCCCTGTTCCCTCATTGTTTCTACCACTTTGTCAACTGAGATCTGCTAGTCCTCTACCAAGAAGTCAGATTCTGAATGAGGATATTTATTTATTATGTATTAATTAAGTATATGCCTACATAGATGCACTTAAGGTCAGTTCTTAGCAATTTAATTACAAAAGTAAGTTAATCACATTTAGGCAAGCTCTTCCAAGCTTTTTTTTTTTTTTTTTTTTCTTCAATCATTTTTCCTTGGTGTTCAAAATTAATTAGCACTAGCTAAAATAAAAAAGTTACCAGGTTGACACCACCGAGTCTGTTATCCTTCCTCTATTCATTGAACAGGCAGAGTGAGCAAGACAAATTTTTTTCACTCAGGTGCTCTTTGTTACTGGCATTATTCTTAGAAGTTTATGTGCAAATATATATTTAATATATACAAACTTGTAGACCACCAGATATTAGGCTGCTTATCCACATTGCTCCCGGATCCAGGAATATGAATACCTAAATTCAGCCCTTCCCCCTAACAAATCATGAAACATATTGAATATTTTGAGAATATGTTGACAAACACCTTCCTGGTTTTCTCTGGTTGATTAGGCTTGTTTTTCTTGAGGAATCTTCTCATGCTATGTTCATAAACTTAATTCTGTAGCCACAGACATTAAAAGTTGCTTAGAAAAAGACAGGTATATAACAAGACATTTTCCAAAACACATACCTCCAGAAAGTATGCATTTAAAGAGAAAAAATTATCAAGAGAAATTAAATTAAATCATGGGGAGTTCACAATCCATTTGCAGAGTACAGCTATGGGAATGTCACCCAGTAATTCATGTACAGCACGCAATAAACATGCCTCCTAAGACAAATGTCTTATCCCGAATAAACAGCAGGTTTGCCCACAGATAAATCTGCAGGAACCTCTAGCCCTGATTCACATCCATGTGGGCTGGGGGTATCAGACCTTCCAGATTACTGACGTTTTTCACAGCTACAGGGATTCTTACTAAAGTTGCCAGTCCAGAAAAGTCAGTTTTTGCTTCCTTTTGGGGCAACATTCTCTCTAGAAAAACAGACATTTGCAGGTTTTGGGGTTTTTTTATGTTGGCGTGCCTTTAAAAGAGGAAATTTTCCAGCAAGGTAGCTCTGTTTTATGTATCTTGCATATTAATTTGCAGATGTTTGAATCAGACTTTTTTTGTTTGTTTCTGTTTTTGTTTTTGTTTTTGTTTTTGTTTTTGGTTTTTGTTTGTTTGTTTTTTGTTGTTGTTGTTTTGCTCTGGAAAAGAAAAACGTAAAATATTAACGAAAATCCATTTATAAACTCTTCCTCTCTGCTCCCTGGAGAGCTGCTCTAAGTCTTTTTCTCCACTACAGAGCAGTGTGTGTGAAGGTGACAAAACACCACTTTTAAGTCTGCCCTCCAGGGTCCTTTTGTCCTCCATGTCCAAACAAAAATACAGAAGGAGAAAAAAAAAAAAAAAAAAAAGGAAAAGTAAAGATGAATAAGAAAAAATCTAACAAAACAAACAAACCAGAGTACTTAGAAAACAGTTTCCAAAAAAAGTTTCTTTTAATTGTATAAGGAGCTTCTGTTTCAGATAAGCGGTTTTGACACAAATGCACTGCAAAGTCACTGATACCTTTTAAATAGAAAGCTTCCAACCTTTCTTAAGTGGATAAATTGTTCTGGTCATTATTGTCCCACCTGACAATCATTTGAGTAACAAAATAACTGACCAACACCCAGATTTATATTTTCCATATTTTTTTTTAATCTGACCAGTTATCACTTTTCTCTTAGATAATGACAATACTATGAATAACCTTAATATATATTCCACACAATGATGGTCGTTCTGAATAAAATAGCAAAGGAAAAAAAAAAAAAAAACCAAAACCAAACAAACAAAAAAACCGAGGCAATGAAAGGAAGGACAAAATACCCTAGCTGCTATCAAGTCTCGAGCTATGACTGTGTGCTCTGTATTTGAAACTTCATCAAAAAGCAACAGGCACAGACTGGGGAGGAGGGGGAGGGAGGCAAGGGGAAAAGATATATAAGCTATAAGAAATATCAAAGGACACCTTTCTTGGTGGAATATTTTTCATTATATCTTGACATTACAGAAGGCAGGATGGTGATCAGTAAAAATGAGTACAAGTATGAAACAAATAGAAAAGTCAATGAACACATAGAATGCATCAGGTATATTCAATAGATCATCAGCAAAGGAAATCAGCCCAGAGTATTTTCAACTCTCTGTCAGTCCATTTATGTATATATCTATTTATCCAAACATTATTCAACCAGAACAGGAAGGTCAAGAAGCCCAACAGATTTAAAAGGAAATCTGATGAATGTACAGGGGTGTGATAGTCACATGGGTGTTTGCCAGCAGTAGTGGTCAGATGAACTCAGTGAACTGGTTGGTCACTTTATATCCTTTTGTCTCTCTTTCCCATGATAACTACAAGATCTGGAGAAATGCTAGAATCACAAAACTCATTCTGTTTAAGAGATCTAAATGCCTATGTCTATATCAGGATGTAACATCCAATCACTACTTGCAATAATGAGTTTCTTAGACTGTAGGCCCTTAAATAATGAAATACACCATTGAATATAGAATTAACCAAAGGGATAAAATGACAGTGATTTCCCGAATGTCTCAACAATTGTTTTAAAAGAGGAGGAGAAAATTAAGTTTGCAACTTGTGGGAAAGCAGCAGGGAAAACAAGTCTGTACCCTAAATGAAAGAACTCAGATATCCACAATAAATATTGAATTTTTTTGTTTTGTTTTGTTTTAGATTAGCTATTTCAAATTGTGAAACATTTAATTAGAAATCTTCCTGTTTAGTCTGTTTTTGCATTTGTGCAACAGACAGCATAATAAATGGAGTAGGGTCTTAACCAATAAAAAAAGAGGTGAATAAAGTCTCTTGAGATAACCATTCATTTCTGAAAACCATTCATATTGATGAATGTCTGTGAAATGCACTGCAAGGGGAAAATGGCTCTTCTAATCTCCACCTTCTTGATGGTGGTGACAATGAAGTGTTAGTAGAGAAAATTGAAATTCATGGAGAACTTGAAAGTCTTTTCAAGATTCTTCAAATGTTTGCTACAATTCTTTGAGTTAGTCTTTGCCTTCTGCTACCCAACTCGTAGAAAGAGAAAAGAAAGGTGATTATCTTGTTTTCTAAAGACTAAGAAAATGTCCTGTTCTTATGAATGATGAGAACATATGTAAGTACTATCTGCAGTTATTGTTATATAAATTCAGATCAGTGATAAGATAGAGTCCATGACTTAATGAAGTGTCTTTGCCTGTTTCTCCCTTGCCCTTATTAACCACTCATTACTGTGGGTTTGAATTTCCTATTACAGATTTCCTGTGTCAATTAAATCCATATTTCCTGTACAGGAGTTGAGAAGAGTTTGAACCACTCACCACGTCCTCTTCTTCCCCTGTACTTAACATCTCTTGCCTGGAAAGCCTTAATTTCCTTGATTCCCAGTTGGTATCTGAGATGGAGCAGAACAACATGACTTCAGGGACCATCAGTCAGTCCTGGTTAAAGTTGCAGCCCTGACATGACAGGCCTGGAGGATTTTTAAATTTTTTTCTTCTTAGTTTACCATGCTGAGTATGACTCAATATTTTCTGCTTATGGTTCATCCTTGTCCTCCTGCCATACAAGTGTGCTTTCATTATCCATCTATCTCTGAAAAAGTACTTGTCAACAGAAAAGCATCAGGATGCAGGTGACCTGAGGATTGCCAAAATGTGGTGTGACTATGCCCTGCAAGCACTCCAATAAGAGACACTTCACAAATGGGATTGGGTATGATAATTGTCATAGATTCCAACACCAAGGATTGAACCAGGTGCCATCCAACTTGAGATGGAGGTGCCTTCAACAGCTGGAGCAAAATAAGCTGTCACTTGACATGATGAGGGCTACAGAATAATGTCTGCACAGTGGGAAATCCTAGCATATATCACAGTGCACAGTCCATGAGGAAACAAACAAGTTAAACATGTTTGATAAATAATGAAAAATTATTTTCTTCCCAAATATATTTATCTAAGATATTATTAATAATTTAATCGTATCTCCCATCTCTCTCCTGACTCAGATCAGTTGGACAGTCTGACACTTCCAGACAAAAAACATGATCACTTTATCTTTAAACAAACAACCCTTTAACATGGATAAAAATCTTTTCACTTTCCTGTGAATGAGTAGTGACAAATTTATATACTTCTTTAAAACTCTAGATTACTCTAGCTTCAATCTAGTGACTTGTACCATTTTAATACAATATATTAAGATCTCAGCTAACTCAATAATGTCTGTAAAGAGAAGCTCCATTGATCATATCTGAACTGTGTGACAAGGAAATACAAAGCAAACTACTCTATACCTTTGCCAACACATGGACACACAGCATAGCAGACCTTGCTCAGGAGAGAGAAGAGAATTTAACAAGAGTAAATGCAGGCATCAGTGGTCTCTTCAGAGATAAGAGTCCACATATCCTATGCTGAGGTCTTGCAGAGGCAGCCTATGTTATCAGTGTGCCCTCCTGGCTATCACACAAACTTGGTTGTGGCTCATACAAGGTTGTGTACAGAATATGAATTACTGATCCTTGGAATTTTACATGCAGGAAACATTGGTGAAGAATTGGTCCAGATCATCTGGTCATACTTTTATGGTTGTCTTATAACTCTTTTTGAATTTATATTGATTGCTCCTTCTGCCTTCAGACTTTGGATAAGTGTCTCTCTAGGGATGCATTCTGCCCTAAATTAATCCAGGAATGAGTTTTGTGGTCTTGACAGTGCTAGGTTAAGGGTTTGACTCAATGACCTTAATGGTCTTTTTCAACCAAAGTGATTCTGTGTTTCTATGATTCTAAGACAGGACAGATTGTGCTTCAGGCAGGGGAACAGTCAGAAAAGTGTGTTGATCAGCAAATTATTTATACCTGACTGACCATTTTTTAGCCTTTAACTCTTCTCTTTCCCTGAACTTTTTACCTTCCTAAATAGCCTAATTCCTCAGTATCTCATAACGGGTCTGGTGCAATCCCAAAGTACTTTTCTTCTGCACTTTTAATTTATTTATTTATATTTATATTTATATTTATATTTATATTTATATTTATATTTATATTTATATTTATATTTATATTTATATTTATATTTATATTTATTTTTATTTTTATTTTTATTTTTATTTTTATTTTTATTTTTATTTTTATTTTTATTTTTATTTATAATTTATTTATATTTTATTTATATTTATTTATATTTATTTACAAGAAGTCCTTGATTTGGTTCCCTGCCTCTCATTGTACTCTGGTGGCTCTCTGGGCCGGTGGGCTTGGGTATAATGGGTTTATGGACTCTGGGATGGGCATGAGGTAACCTAGCAGTGCACTGAGCTCCACCACTTGCTGTGTTCTCTGGCTGCTACTGTGTGATGGTCTGAAAATAAGCTTTTGTCATAAATCCTAACAATAATGGCTAAACTTAAACCTCTGTAATTGAATTTGTCCTAGCATTAAGTCTAGTTCCAGGTGTGGCTAAGATCTGATTTTTTTCCTTCTAATTTTTCAACTCAGACAACAGGTTCATTATTACATGGATAAAACAGGAAACAAAACTACTATGTCTGGGTTGATTTTTTTTTTTTTTTGGTGGGGGTTTTTGTTTTGTTTTGTTTTGTTTTGTTTTGGTGTATTTTTGGGGTTTTTTTTAGTTTTGTTTTTTTTTTTTTTTTTTTTTTTTTTTTTTTTTTTTACTTGAATGTAAAATTGTTCTGTTTTAGAAAAGATTAAATGTCTCCATGCTTTGGTGAAACTATGGCCAGAATTTGGTAACCACAGGACATTCCCTTCACTATGATGTATCTTCTTCTAGACAACAAAGACTTCCCCAGTATGGTACAATCAAATATATTTGAAAATATCTATTTGTACAGGTTATGTGGCACTATATTTTTGCTCCTAGATACCTTGATAATTTTCTTTTTCTGATGAAATGATTCACTTTGGACCTGGGATGTATCCTAGCTTTTGTTATTCGAACTATGGTGAAGTTAGTTTTGGATTTATTCTCCAAAGAAGAAAATTGTTTGTCAATTTTAAAACACTGTGGAAAAATACTAGGCATCTGGTTGAATTCAGGGTGAACTGGACCCAAAACTGGGTGATACACTTTGTCCAACAGAATGGATGAAATAAACCTGAGGCAATTTCTGAATACCAAGTGGATATAGAGTTGGAACTGAAAGGGCACAGCACCCCTTGGCATGGGTATGGACAAAGAATGAGGTAGATGAAGGCCACTAGAGCTTTAGGATGAATAAAGAAGATAAATGATAGGGAACCTGAGCAGCAAAAAGTTAGAAGGGGAGAGAAGAAACAGAAAAGTTCCTACCCCCTGCCCTTCCCCCACCCAAAACTTTATATATATATAAATGTATTTGTGTCTGAATTTGTGCTGGATTCATTGTGGTTCTATTCTTCACATATATTTTCCCACCCTCAGCTGTCTACTTATGCTCATGCCACACCTGACAAAGTAGGAAATTGGCATTATTCCTGTTGCTTTTGAGGGTTTTTTTTTTCAGCTTAAAATATTTACATGGATGTCATGAGAAGTCAAAGAGCAAGAAATATCAATGAATTCAAGACCTTAAGAATCTCTGCTTCATTTTGTTCAAAATGGTGGCTATATCCTGGTGTTTAGAAAGAACTGGGAAACTCAAATAAAATCACATTATTAGCTGTTTCGAAAGGTCATATGGATCTAAAAGTCAAGATGCTGACCTGCTTTGGAGATCAGGATTGTATCTTATGTGTGCTGCCAGTGGAGATTTGAACTTCTCAGGTGTGGTCAGTAATGGCTTCTTCCTCATTTTCTGGTGCCTAGATTCAGGAGCTGGGCTCTGTTTTGTGATGGTGTGTGCTGGATCAGAGCAGCAGATGAGCAAAGAGAGGGACTGTGCTCTCAGCATGTGAAATGTTACATGAGGAGAGAAAGACCTGAGTGAAAAAGTTATTCAGTTCAACTTTAAGCACCAAATACATCCCTGTACCTTCCCAAGAGCTGGTTTCTCTGGAGAAGACTCTCTCCTTCCATGGATTGTTGACGGGATGAGGATGCCCTGGCTTGACAGCTCTGGCAGCAAGCTCTGCTGCAGGGAGCTGGGTGACTGGCACCTTCCTGCTTACAGTGTGGATGTGCCACAGGAATGATTCACCTCTTGTTACAGGGACCACCAGACTACCCATAGGGCTGATCATATCTCTCTGCTTGGAGCAGGGTTTAAAGACTCTGTGCTAGGTAAGAGTGGGGTCACAGGCACTGAGATGCACCCACAGTGCAGAGGGCTCTACCTGAGCTAGTCAAAGTCTCTTTATAGTCAAGGGAGAGAAGTACTTCTCCTTAGGGGGTGATTCATTTCACTCTAAAACACACATTTAAAATGGGTCACCTCCTAAAATGCCTCTTTCTTCCCCTTGTTTGGAGGGGAAGCCTGGAGCAACTAGCTGAGATATAAACATACATATGTGTGGGATCTCTGCAAGGAGGTGAGGTGAATCCCATGGCTGGTAATCAACAGTGGGAAAGCACATATAGGATCATTATGTACAAAATGAGGCCCATTCAACCTGAGTGTTGAATGAGGCAGGACACCCATGGCTCAAACAACATGTCTTCATATAATTAAAAATGCCTTCATAATTGACAGAGACAACCAGAGAAAAGGCAAATATCACTAGCAACCTTATTTCTGATGTTTACTTGTGCCTGAGTGCTTGGCCTTATAAATTCCATAAGCAACATCCAGGTACACATGCATATGTATGTAAATAATGAAAATATTTAAATTTTTTGTTTAGATTTTTCTCTGCATTTATAAAAAAACAGATTCTTCACTAATGTAAACAAGGGTAATTCTGTTTTCTTCTGTACATTTATGACAGTTTCTTCTAACTGAAGGTCTGGCCTGGTTTGTGCTATATGTCTTCTTATTTTAAGTTACACAGATATATAAAGTGAATCAATATTTCTGCAGTTATGCTGACGCACCTCCACTTATAATTGCTGACAAGATCCAAAGCTAAGTGGCAGCCTCCTGTGAATGAGATAATTTTTCTTTCTGTTTTGCAGAAGCTTGTCTTACCTGTTTCACTTAAAGATAAGTTCATACTGAGTATAGTAAAACCAACTCTCACTTGTGTTGGAAAGCTTACTGACTACAAACAGTGCAGCTTCTGGATGGGAGATATTGTAGTTAATACTAGCTTGAGATGAAGGAAAGAAGGAATTTTCTTGCCAAAGGACTAAGAGAGTTGGATACCATTATGAAACAACTGTTTGGTACATCTGTCTTGATGAGTTTTAGAAATAAAAAACTGGAAGATCTTCAAAGCCCCCAAAACTGAGGGATGTTATTTAATGCTTCCAAGCAGCCCTGGGCAGAAAATAGAGTTTTGCACTTAAATGTTTCCCTGGAGGATGTTGTGTGATATATTTTACATGTTATTTCTCAAAGTCATGAATCTCATGGACCTAGGGACAGACTATTCAGTCCCCAGATGTCATTTGACTTCTGCACACAGAGGACTACACAGTACCAATTTACACCACTTTCTGGTTGGCTTCATTTAATATATACTTGTACTCTGGAATGTGACAGGGAATAAGCCTTAGTCTAAAAAGGGGGCTACTGCCCTGTAGCTACACATTGTGGTTTTATAGTCCCACTCTTAATCTTGTCTCTAGTGTTTTTTATAGGAAGAGGGTTACTCATTTTATCCCAAAGTCCAAACATTATCATTGCTTAAGGGTGTTCCACAAACAAATTAATGCTTGAGATTTCTTTGAGAGCTTCTGGCTGAAGAAAAATAAAATCTCTAGCAGAATTGGGTCATGCTACTGGTAATAGACACATCCTGGCTTTGTATTGTTGAATATCTGACAGTGGGTGGGAGAGACAGGGAGAACTGTCTCTCATGACCTAGAGGGAGTTCCTATTAAAGGGATAATAATCTACAATATTGCTATAAACTAGATTAAGTTCTGAATTAAAGACTAATTCCCACTGAAATGCCAATCTTGTATTTCTAACCACAAGGCAGTACTAATCATGGTTGGAAGAACATATACTCAGCTTGGAGGAATAGGGAATGGAAGCTCTAATGGTGCCAAGAGGAGTACTTTCTCCAATTTGAGTAGAGAAGGAGAGTAAAATATTTAACAACACTTGAAATACATTGTCATCCGTCAGGAGCAGTTCTTGTAGAAAACAGCAGCAAGATCTTGGTGGAAATGACAAGTAACTTCACCTTGCCTTTTCCCTCATGTGAGACAGAACTTTGGGTGACAAATCCCTTATAACCTTGCCTTACCATGTTTAACCATTGAAATATTTCAATGAGTTCAGACTAGAGAGCATCCTGTTGAAGAATCATGTGATTTTGTCCACTGGCACCACTTCTGCTATAACAGGAAATTAAATTCCCCTGATCATGCCTTTTAAATGCAATTCAAAGTACTGCTGATCAGAGTCTGTGCTAGTACAAGATGTAAGGCAAAAACTCTCCTACATCCTTGGTCTAGTGTCAATTTACTTCAAACTGCCAGTTTATTTCTTCCAATCAAACTGTTCTTTCAGCATATCTTTGGGTTGTACCCTGACTAATTCTTTAAGTCCTCTATGACAATTCATTTTCTCTTTAAAAAGCCCTAAAATGTTAAACAACAAAAAAAACACCAATCAAACAAACAATCCCCACCCCCATTCACCCCCCCACCCCAGGAAAGCAGCAACAAAAAAGCCCACCAACAAACCAATTAAAAAATCCTCAAAACTCAACAAGTAAACAAACACAGCATAAACTTCCCAGACTGTTTTCTTTGCCAGGGCCACTTTTTTTCTCACTTCACCATCACCCTCAACAAAAACAGATTTTATTGACTTTTATGTGAAGCTTTAACCCCCTTTAGAGTCTTCTGGGAAACTTTTTGCTGTGCTGGAAAAGTGGTGGAAATTAATGAGGAATTCAAAGCTCAGTTTTGTTAAATATGGTAACACCTAGGTCTGTCTTATTCTGTGAAAGACAGAATTGGAAAAAGTTTAGAAGCTTTTGTAATAGAGGTTCTAATAGATCTGTTTTTTTCCATCTGAACTTCTTCTCCGATGAACAGTAGATTATTTAGAGAAAGTGTCAAAAAATCCACAGCAGTAAGGTAGGGAATGAAAAGTTCCCTAACAGCCTTTAGATTTTAAGTTTAAAAAGGATAGTCTGACCATTTGCTCTTCTTTCCACTTTCATTCTTGCCAGAATTGCTGCCAGTGTGTATCTGTGGTATCTCATTAATGGAAATGAAAAATAACTAGTTTTGATCCCAGTAAGGTCCAATAAGGTGCAGGGGAAAACCATTCATCTGGTTCAATTAACTCAGAAATTCAAGTTACACCTTTTGACTACAAAATCCAAAACTATCTTTTGCTCTGAATATAGAGTTCTTAACAAAGCAGAGTCTGGGTGAGTGAGGACAGGAAAAAATAAGCTTCACACTGCCTGTTTTGAAAGTGACAGGTTAAATCCTCAAAGACGCTGCACACTTACAACTCCCATTTAGGTCTCCATAGCAAAAAAGTTATCCTACTAAATGCTTAGGTTCTTCTACTTTCCAGGATTTGGACCTTTCCTCCTATTTTATAGAAATATGTGTTGTTCATGCCAGCTTGAATTCTGCAGAAAAAAAGGAATGTTTTGTTTAAGTCTCAAGGTCTGGATGAGAGATTTTTTTATTGTGACTCGGTGCATGCAAAGCAAGGATGATAATACCTGTGAGGTGTGAGGATGGGGTAAAGGTGTACAAATGTTATGAAAATGGGATCAGTATACACTCAGATCCCTTTTATTTGTCTAATTTTATCATATACATCTCTGTAAGTTTTCAGCTACATCCAGTCTAATATGCACCTACCACATGTTTTGGTTTTGAATTTATTTTTTCCCCACTGGGAGATTTAGCATCAACTGTAGTGTTGGATACATCTCAGTGTTATGGGTTTCATTGAAATTCTCTTACTGTGAATTCTTATTCCCTTATCTGGGATAGGATTTGCCAAGAAGGACTTCTCTGAAGTACTTTTCAGTGATTCACTCTCACATTCTCTATCAGCAGTTTATCCAGTTTCCAGAAATGTTGGGCAGAGAAGTAGAACCATGAAAATTACCTCGTGGACAATTTGTTGCTGTAGCTGTTGTTATTTTTGCCTAAGATTCTATTAGAGTTAAATATGCTATGACAGCTGGAGGTATAATCTTTTGGATAGGAACTGCCAGATTTGAGTATAACTATTATAAAAAGAGAGATGAAAATACAAATCTGAGGGTTAAATCTCTGATGATGAATCTCATTTCAGTGGCTGAATGCACCCATAGTAGCCCTGATTCACTTTCCTTGTTAATAAAAAAACAAACACACAAAAAACAGTGATGGTGGGAAGCTGAATGCTGAAATAATTGCCTAATAAAGTAAAAATGAAAAAAGAAAAGGGAAAAAATCTCCCAAGCTCCTATTATAATTACAAGTTTAAAACAATGCTAGGATTTCATCAGGGCAACCAGATATTAAATTACAGTTTTGGACTGATATGCTAATGTGAGAAGCTCATAATTAAAGGGAACTTACTATTCTTAAATTCTATGTGTTCAATTAATAAGATTCATCACGGAATCTAAAGCCTCTTCTTAATTTATAAAATGTTTTCACTGATAAAACTTCAGTAGTTATTCAGTTCCTTCCACAGAAAATTTAAAACAGAGAATAGAGTATCAGCATCCCATACTTTTTAAGGAATTTTCATGTCTTTTTTTTTTTTAAATAGCCCAGCTCAGCACTGTCATTAAATATGATTGGACGAAAAAAATAAATTAAGAAAAAAAAATGTTATTTTTTTCTCCCTCCTCTTTTCCTTCAGAGTCTGGATAGATTACAGGAGTAATTTACCTCCTCTATTTCTTCATGCCAGGCAAGGGCCCTTTAAACCCTCCTGCTTCTGGAAAAAATAAAATTAAGCAATTAACTCAAACCAAAATATCCAAATATTGTAAAGACTTTTTTTATATTACACTTGCAAAAGAGCAGATTAGAATGGTATCTGAAGAACTGAAATTATCATTATTTTATATGATGATATATCAGAGTATTTAGGATGTCTGAGATCCTTACATATAATTAGTTTTGGTGAAGTCAGTCGAACTATTAAGATAATCCTTGTAGTTCAGGTAGTTGAAAATATATACTGCAGTAGTTTGTTAGAACAAGTCATGTATGTCCAATTATTCTGCCTCTCATGTGAAAATAAGGATAATAATTTTCCCATAATCTTAAAATATTATGAGGATAAAATCTCTTAAAGTCCAGATGCCATGTTGATAAGATAATCACATCTGCATTGTTTTTGTGACTTTATTTTCACCTGACAATGACTTATTTTGTTATTACATTTAAAGTGGAATATTTCCAAAACAATCAGCATTGTCTCATTTATGTTTCTTTTGATATTCTCAAATTTAAGTGTTCCATTTTACTTTCATTGTAAAATTTTTGCTCTTGCGTCATGTTCCAAATATAAAGACTGGTGGATTCTGAGGTTCAAAAGTTCTGCTTTTAAATGTAGTACTTTAGGTTAGCAATCAGAGACTATTTTGAAAATGTGGTGCCTAGAGTACATATGAATATGCTAATCAGCTAAACTTAATAGTCCTCATTTGTATTAATGTAAATTAGGTGGCTGTACTTTCCACCAAATATTTTCCTCAGTATTTATTAGCGAAATCAAAATCTCTTTCCACCCATAATAAGTCCTAATATTTCATCTTTACATTTTAAAAAGTGTGTTTTATTTTAGCTTAATCTAATTTCATTGAACAAAATTGCATCTAAAGGCAATATAAAGTTACAATTTGTTCCATGTCAAATAATAAAAATGGACTTTTAATTTTACATGAATTTGGCCTTTTGGTTTGTGCATTTCAATTAAACCTTTCTTATAATCCAAATGGTAGAACATACTTTGTGTTCATTTGGTCTTGTAGACTGGCATCCAGGTGTACTCCTGGTGCCTCTTTCCCTGTAGTCTTCATCCTTTCTCAACCCTCAGTCTCAATCTACCCCCATGAAGAAAGATTGGGATTTTTCTGCTTATGCAAACAAGTCTTGCACTAGCTGGAAATGAAGCCACGTGTGATAAGATGTGTTCAGCTTTTGAAAAGGAGTAAGGATTGGTAAACATTCATAACAATCTGGGCTTGCTCTGGCCTGTGAACCCTGAATCTGGAGCTGTTACTTTTTCAAATTCCTTCAAATTCCCTTACTGAACACCAGGAGAGCCCTAGAGTTGAGGTGAACCCCAAAGAGAAAATCTGTAAGAGCTATGTAGAGAAACCACCTCTGTTTTTCTAAGCACAGTAACATGCAAGACCATGCTGAAGTCTCTTATGATCTTTGTCCATATAAATTTGTTATTAACAGCAAAAATATTTTTGGTGTTAGCAACTTTCTTTTTTCCATGTGAAAAGTATAGGACTGCTCCTTACTGTATCATCCTTCAGAATTACATTAATTTTATATCAGAATCACATTCTCTTCTGAAGTAGAAAAACAAAAGGAACTCACCATTAATATTCGGAATGTTTCCAGTGTGACAATGACCTGCATGATGAAGAAAAAGATCTGAGTTGAATGTAACTGTTCCCACCCTCAACAGAGATGAGATAAAGCTTTGATGGTACACCATGACTATACTTTCCAAAATCTCCCCATCCTCATGTTTGACTTATCTAATAGGGACAGGACCAGCTAGTCTTTGGTTTTTACTCAGGCCCTAATTGCACAGTGGAATCCCATACCTGATTTGCCCATGCACACTGCTGCAATTAAGATGATTAATAATATACGTTCTGCAGAGAAACAGCCGAGAGTAGCTTCCAAGGCTTGAAGCCTTGAACTTCTTTTGCAACTTTAAATGTAGCTTTAGACTTGATGGCTTAAGAACAACTGGTTCTGTGTCCAGTAGAAATAATGAACCCTGATTTTTGTTAGCATTGTGTCTGGTGGCCAGACTATGCTGTGTCAGGGAAGGTATAAACCCTGATCTTGGGGCTGAGGTGCACAAAACCACATTCCTTCTCTGTGAGCTCTTTTGTGCCTATTGAGAGTGGGCTCACGCTGCAGCCTGTCTTTAGTGGCCATGCTCATAGAGAGCTTCTCTGCCACTCAGATGCCTCTTTTCTGAAGCTCGTTGTAATTTAATGCCCTTGACACTTCCAACCCTCAGCTAAATTTGATTGAAATGAGCTAATCAGTCTGTAAAGTGAGACAGACAGACAAATAGGTAGAGATGCATGTGATCTTTGACCATGATAAGCCTCATTTCCTTTAGAAATCTGGATGAAGGAATAAAATCCATGATGCTTTCGGTTTAATTTTGGTTTTCCACTTTTATTAGTTTTTGGTTTTTTTTCTCCCAGGCAAACTAACCTCAGCCCTAAGAGCAGAGCAACCCTGACATCGGAGTTCAGGGAAAAAGAACGGGGCAAGCTATACCAGTGGGGGAAAAATAAAGGAAAGGTTTTTTTGGGTGTGATTTATTATTTTTTTTTTTTTTTTGTTTTTTTTTTTTGTTTGTTTGTTTTTTTTTTTTTTTTTTGTGGTTTTTTTTTTTTTTGTTTTTTTTTTTTTGTTTTGTTTTGTTTTGTTTTGTTTTGTTTTTTGTTTTGTTTTGTTTTTTTTGTTGTTTTTTTTGTTTGTTTGTTTGTTTTGTTTTTGTTTTGTTTTTTGTTTTTGTTTTGTTTTGTTTTGTTTTTGTTTTGTTTTTTTTTAAATGCAGGAGAAATCAAATACCAGAGCTCTAATGGGGAAAAAAAAAAAAAACTTTTTTTTTTTTTTTTTTTTTTTTTTCTCTTTTTTTTTCTGAGGAGAAGGAGAAGATAGGAAGAGGAGGAGGGGAAAAAAGAGCTAAGCGCCTGTCAGATCAGCTCAGGATTTCCATTAGAATGCAGAGTGCTCCAGAGTAATTACAAAACAGCTGTAATGGAAAATTGGTAGTCAAACCCATTTTCCACCAACTAGAACGGTGAATGGGCTCCATTATGTTCCTAATTCTCATTAACTTAATTTGCATAGGAAACAATGAAGGAATACCTAATGAGTTAGACTCAGCTAGCAGCAGATCGATACCCCTGTGAACAGGGGTTCGACCCATAATTACAGGACATGTGGCAAAGCCAGAATGTTTCTCCTCTTACATGGGGGAGATGGAAAGGTTGGCCTCGCTGTTGTTATTTATTTAAAGGCTGGAAATGTGGTGCCTACAGGGGCGGGAATTTGCTGCTGCTTGGGGGTGGGTGGGAGGGAGGGTTAGGTTTTTTTCCTTCCTCACTTTGTTCTGTGGCTTTTAGGAGGAAATTTATCATTTGACTTCCACTGCTTCTTTAAAGAAGGAAATTTAAAAAATTATCTCTTTAGTCCAAAGTTTAACAGCTGTGATGTGCTGATGCTGTAAACTGAGGGCTGCAGACAGCACACCCGCTGCAGGTGCTCTGGGCCAGCTAAAACCTGGGCAAACACACGTCCTGTGTCATCATGTCCCAGACTTTGAGCCCAGCCAAAAGGCAGAGCCTGCTCACCTGGGCTCAGCTCTGTGCAAACACAATCACACGGTATTAGAGGACCAACAGATGTAAATACTGCTGGCTCAGGGTGCGTGTGTGTCTCTTTGCAGTGTAATCCCAGGAAGGTCTCTGCTCAATTCCAGCTCTTGGCAGCGTGGCTGTATTTGCAGTCTTGGACATGTGCATTCAGCTCTCTGGCCTTTAACTCCTGCATGTGGGACAAGCAAATCCCTGCCCTGGTTTAGACCCTACACTGTGTGGAAAAGGCTCTGGACTATCCAAAAAAAAAGGTAGTATTAATGAGCAATATCTACTCTCACAAGACTGCGAGCAAGGAAGGATGCTGCTGCTTCTGTACATTGAGACAATTTTTCTGTTTTTCTTGATTTGTCAATCCTAGACACGGTAGCTAGACCATGCTTACAGATATCAATACAGAAACTGGAAGAGGTTGAATTTCTCCCAATGGTTTCATAGCTTAATTTAGTACATATTGTTCTTTCTGAGTGAAATTTCCCTTGTGAAATAGACTTTTGGAAAAAAAAAAAAAAAAAAAAAAAAAAAAAGGAGAAATTCCAAGAACAGCATTATGTGAGTCCTCAAAAGAGTTTTAAATTAATGTTACCATATTTTTGTATGTACTGCAGCTGTGCAGTCCTCAAAATGCCAGAGGGAACATGCTGTGGCAGATTCTGTAAGAAATGCATTAAAAGAAAAGTGCCTGCCTTAACAAGCTCACAACTCACCCAGATCAGGAAAACAGAGGAAATTGTCCCATTCTCCTTTTCACAGAGACCCGAGTCACTGAATGATTCAGTGACAAGTCCAATGTCAGGCTTAACTTCAGGTTGATGATTTATTACTACAACATCTTTCATGCATTATATAAGCAAAAAATTATAGGGTGTTTAGATTTTGGTGTCCCACTGTGCTCAGTTTTCCATGTGACATAAGAAAAAAGAGGTGGCACTATGAAGGCATTATGCTATGAAGGCATGCCCTGGCTGTAGGAATCTCTAGCAGACATTGTGCTCATAGGTCATAAGGAAAACTTTGGGTTCATGTCATGACTGTAAGTAAAGGTTGGGTGTTGGAAAAGGCTTTTAGCTTAAAAATCATTGCATCTTAGAGTAGATGAGTGATTGTACAGTTGTGAGATCTTCAGGAAATGGCATTAAGTGGGAACAACTGGGAAAGCATCTCCTGTATGTAATAGGTTACCTGGCAGGGAAGGGTGACAGGTTTGCTCTCAATGGGGTGGGGAGCATCTGCAGGATGCAGATGAGGTGACCAGTGGGTTCTGCTTCATTTCCCCATGGCAGGGGTCAGCAGATGGCACTCACACACAGCCTCAGGAGGTGCCAGTGCCACTGGAGTAGTGGCAAGTTTCTCTTTTTAGAAATGCTGCATCATTCTTAGATCTTTGCTGCAGTTACTTTGTGGGAAGCTGTGGCAAACAGCTCAGGAAGGTTTTTTTTTTTCTGTCATAGCATTTCTGACTTAACACAGAATTGCACTTTGGGAAGTGGTTTGAAGTCCCTGAAAGCTGGATGGTCCAAACTCTTATTTTATAAGTTCTCATAAATAAATGACATATATAATATCAATACATTATCCAGCTGAACTCTTATATAGAGTCATGAATTCGTCATTCAGCTGCAAGACCAAGATATGTGCAAAACCAAGATATCTGCCTGCAATAAGTAGCACTGTTCAATGTTACTCAATCTCTTAAAAAAACTTCTTATACGTTTTCTTTGAAAATGTTTATTATTGTCCAAATTATCATCTGTTTTAAAATTGAGAATCTTTGTTGAAATCAACAGTATTTTTTCCCCTGTTGATGTGCTGGCTGCACGTGATTATTGTAAGTTTGTAGCTGGGTAAAGAGTGTACAACAATATTCTGGGCCTCTTGAGACCAGAGGTTCATCTCTCCTCATCACCTCACTCATTGACTCAGAGAGGGTACTTGGCCAAGTGATTTTGTCATTCTTTGCTCCCCTTCTCCTTTTCATTTGTTTTCCATCTTCTCTGTTCAGATATCTCTGCTTCATGTTCTCACTCATCCTTTCTTTATCTGATTTCACCACAACAAATAGAAAAAATAATCGCAATAATTTAAAATACATTAGTCTGGGTTTTGACTCAGGACAAAAGCCTTTTGTCAAGCTTTAGACTGTCAGCTTTGGTTAAAAGGAACTCTAAGCAATCAGTGCATTTAAAAAGTTTTTTGAAACCAAAAGACCAATCCTTCTGAAAGACAAAACTCTGAATTCACCCTCCACTGGTCAAACTAAATTCAGGATGGTACTGAGAATTTCATTCTGCATTATCACTGCTTTATATGACTAGTTACATTTGTTTAATTAAAGTAACACATCTGTACAGTAAATAGCCTGTGATCGGGCAGTAACATAATACTGTACAAGCACAGCAGTAATTGGATAGCATAATGAAATGCATGGTGGATTTTTATTTTTTTTAAAGAAAATATAATGAGACTTCATCATTTTATACAAACAGGTAATTAGTTCTTAGAAATACGGGTAGAGTAAATTATCTGCAGATTTGAACTGTCAGCAAGTATTTTATATAGCCCAGCTAAAAGGTAAAAATGTTCTGTTTTAAATCTATTGAAATTCAAACCAAAATGAAGCCAGTATGAAATTAAGGTACTAGTAAGAGTTGAAAGTATTCAGTTATATTTCAGGCCATCTGCCATAATGCCTACCAAGCTTGTGGGTGAACTTGTGTAGGTGACAGCATGTTTCCCACTGCCTGGCCAGCCATCTCTCAACCAGATCACTGTGCATAAGATTCCTTTTCTTTAAACTTTTCAGATTAACTTCTTTTCAAGCCTGTTCACCAAATGTGCTGCAATTTGAAGACACTTTCCGTAAGGGGATGTTTCAAAATCAGGTGTTTGCAGCAATAGGAATATATGTAGAAGAATGGTGCCAGCTTCTGGTCTGAAGCTACAGTCAATGCAGATCTGCTTCTGGGCTAATATTGAATCTCTGTTCCTCACTTTTGGAAAATGAATGCTGTTCCCTTTATGTGTCATGATCATGTCCTGGTAGGGAAAGGTGAGGAGGAAGATAAAACATGTTGCATAGGTTAACATTCAGAGGGTTTGGCAGGCAGGATCAGAAGTCAGGGGATGTAACTGCAGGCATTGTGTCCTGAAAACAATCCATCTTCCTGCTCAGACAGTCCTGATGTTTAATTGATACATTTCAGCCTTCCCCCTTACTGTTAATATTTAAGCAGGTGAGCACAGCAGGCAATGGGCTGCTTGCAGTAGCCAGGTGGCCCTGTCAGCAGCCTGCTGCACTGATCACCTCCCCTGAAATTTGCATTGCTTTTGTTCTCCTCTGAATGTGCACCAACAGCCCCAATTTGAAGATGCAAACAAACAAACATATCTCTAAACTTCCTCTGAAGGAAGCCTAGCCCCCTTGAAGAAAGTTCCGCAGGGCCACCACTAAATTCTTTTATTCCTCTCTCTCTATATTTTTTTTTACTCTCTCTGTGTTTTTGTTTGGATTTCACTCTTGTTCTCAGCATTGCTTTCTTTCCCTTGTACTTTGATGTTTCTTTGGGGAAGTGAAGAAGAAAAACAATAACAAAACAAAGCAAAACAGCAACGGCAAAAATGAAAAAAAAAAAAACAACCAACAAACAAACAAAAAAAACAAACAAAAAAACCCCAAAAATGAAAACAAAAACCAAAACAAACTCTAAGTAATTTATAGTTTGTATTCATATTAACTGCATCTGCCAAAAACATGGGGGAGTATGGAAAATGAAGGGAATATAACCCATAAATACAGAGGCAGGAAGACTGATACAGGGAACCATTATCCTTCCCTAGGGTCTGTGCCCTGAGAACACAGCCTTCCAGTCATGCAGAGTGAAAGGCGCCCTGCCTGACTTACTGGATCATTTTCTCTTCCCCCATCCTACTCTGGCTCTTTTCCAGAGCAGCAACCAGGTTGCAGACAATTGATATATTTTCTCTTGTCTAAGGGACAGTTGGTTCAGGTTACGAGCCTCCAGCGTTCCATGGTCAGCTGCTTGGTGCAGAGGAAGATTAATGGAAGTAGTCTGTGGTTAGTGTTTGCCCAGTTATCACTAACGTGATATCTTCACAAATTCTTCATTGTACAACATTCAGGCCCGTAAGAATCTATCCTACACCAATCTCCTCTAATTGTAGCTCGACAGCACAGACACTCTGGACAGACTTGTGCTCAAGTTCTCTGCCAGAAATGGTGTCATTTTGTCTTTTTTTTGTCTTTTTTTGTCTTTTTTTGTTTTTTTTTTTTTTTTTTTTTTTTTTTTTTTTTTTTTTAATTAAAATATTGAAGGGGTTAAGGAGGTACCAAAGAGCTTATTTTATCTTTGTGCCATTAAAACCTCTTCTTTGGCAGCCTGGCTAAAATGAAAAGACTGTCCTGAAGCTTTCTCAGAACTTTGGAGTTTCTCAGTTTATTCATGAACATATCTGTGAAATTCTGGGCACAAATATAACATTTCCATGCATGAAACAATGTACTGTCTTGAAGCTAGTACAGCCATCCACAACTGAGGAGGTCTGAATTTAAATCACTATAAATGCAGAGGAAGCCAGATTGTGATCCAGCTGCTGAGATTACAGCAAACTTACAACTACCAACCCGGCTAAACTTGAAAGAGCATTTGTGTCCACAAATGGAAGAAGGTGGCAGTCATTCAAGCAATCCAGAATTAGGCATCTGTTTTCTTGAGAACATCAGCTTTAATTCAGCTGACTAGTTTGCATGTGTTTTGTTCTGAGAACATGAACTCAAGTATTGGTCTTTTTTTGCGTGGTCATTTAAACCTATTAAGCCCTTTGCCCTCAATGCATAGTGTATTGAGCAATACAGCATACAGCAAAAGCTGGTCCTGTTATAGTCACTTTAGTCATTGTATCTTTTGAAGTTTTAGAGCCCTGTAGAGAATTAAAATAATTTCAAAGAATCTCAGTGCCTTAGATTTCCTGACACTGAGAACAAGTGTCATCCAAAGACCTGTGAATACCCTGGGTTACAGACAGATACCTCTGTTGCTTTTTCTGCTGTGATTTACCAAGTGTCCTGGTGAGTACTTGTCCTGGCTTATCTAATGATATGATAGTCATTGTCCTTATGAATCTACCGTTTGGTTTTGATTTAGTTTTTGTTTTGTTTTGTTATTGTTTTTTTTGTTTTTTGTTTTTGGTGTTTTTTTTTTTTTTTTTTTTTCTGATTACATAGAGCTTATTGTTTAGCAAAACAAGTTCCCAATATTCCTATCCTTGTTTGACACAAAACTCGCTCTCCTGGCTAAATCTATGGATCTGCAAGGATGTAAAGACAGTTATAGTAACCCATTTATTTGTTTGGAATGCCAGATCATGACAAAGATGTTCTTCTTGCTGTACAAAAGTATACAAACTTGGATCAACCAAAATAGTAGCAGTTCTGGAGAGAAACAATGTCACTTGGAGAAATCCCAAGTATTAATCTTCTACCACATTGCTTTGTGACACAGAGCTTATACTGTTAAGGAGTTAATACTAGCAGAAGATCTCCAACCTTTGTGATTCTCTTGATGGGACCACAGGTGGCTGAGAAGTAGTGGAAAGGAGCAGGAATTAGAAATCTGTCAGTGGGAGAAAGTACTGGAGTGGGATGGAATGTCCTCTTATAATGCTGACTTTGAGGAAACAGCTCAGAAAAGATGTTTGATCAATCTTCACATACTCTCCTATACTTCTGAATTTTCCCAAGACTTTTTTTTTTTTTTTTTTTTTTTTTTAAATGAGAACTTAAAAACTTTTCATTTCTATCAGAAGCAGACACATTTAATTAAGAATATCCACTGAAGTGAACATTCACAGGTTTCTTACATATTAGTCAGGGGTGACAATGGTCTCTCATGCCCTTGAGTAAAACAATCACAGTGATTTTACTGTGTGTTTACTGTGTTTATATCAGGGAGCTCAAGATCTGAACCACAAAATATCAAGTTTACCACAGATCTATTTTATAAATCAGGCACTGGGCAATCAAAGTTTCCTTTGTATTAATTTTATTACATCTTCTGCATGCTCTAGTTCTTTGTATGATGGCAATTTTTCTTACACATGTGCTTTGTCTACAATGAAGCACTTTACTTCATTCTTATGTTGGGATGCAGAGGGCATTTTAATAACCCCGTTTCATCCACAAAGAAAGAAAAATAGTATAGACTAAGTGATTTATTTATATGGACAAAATGGTTTGATGCTGTTCCTTGTTGACAGACTGATCTGGCCAGAATTACATTGTATTGATAAAACTGTGAAGGAATGCCATTCATCGACCACATGAAGTTAAGGGATTGGGGAAAATTAATTTGTCCATAGAACTTTCTTTCCCAAGCTGTCAGATGTTTCTGGAGATTTGAGCAGCCTTGTGTTCACATTTGTGTTCACATCTACTTTATCTTTATTTGTTCAACCATTTTGTCCTTGCTGGCAAACATTCCTGTAAATGTAGCAAAATTTGAACAGTAGGCTTCAGCAGCTAGCTACCGGCATCTAATACTTGATACTTTTATCTTGGTGGGTCTCCAGAATATTTTGAGCTTTCCCTATCACTAAGTAAGTAAATCCCTAGTGAACACAGTAGTGGTTTTCTTGAGATTGTGCAAGATTTCCCTTCTCATACACCAGAATACACAATTTAAAGACTTAGGACTAGTTACTTCCACAACACATTCTCTCCTTGCATGTCACAATTTTCCATGTACTGTGTGATTCTTATAGTTAGTTTGCTGTCCTCAGACTGAAAGGTGAGACAGCTGTTCACACATAACAAGCTGAACAGATGCATTTTAAGAGGGTGGGAAACTCAAACAAGTCTTAGTATCTGAAATCATCCATTACATCTATTTGTTTATTTTATCTACTTTTCTCTTGGGTTCTGCTCCTGATCCTTCAGTAAAACATTTAGTCTCACAAACACACACACTTGGGGACCTGTCATCTTTAAATAAGGAGTCCACAGGGAAAGTAAAGTACTTTTAATTTAGATCTGTCTTAACCAGATTTACACCGAGCTTTAGATCCCATGTGGTGGAGTAATTTTGACATTTGCTTCTTGCTTTTTTCCAAGCTAGCAAGCACAAATGTGCTTCCTCTATAAAGTAACAGAAAAGCTAAGATTGAATGTAATTAAAATAAAATACAACAATATTAAAATAATATTAAAGGAAGGAAATGTAGTGCATAAACTAGTCATTAACCCCAGCATCCTCAATAGATTTAAATTTGAGTAACTGTTGGTTGATTTGCCTACTTATAATTCCCACTCTAGTTTTAGCTGGATATTATATTCTTTTTTCATTCATTAAAGCTTTGCAGCTGCTTCCCACTCCAGTGAGGGGTGCACTGTCATGCCGAAGGGAATGATTTCTAGACAGAAAGAAGTTTTCAGTCTTTTGGGAGTTTCTACAATGATTCCAAAGGGGCCCAGGATTTTACCCATAGGCTCATATGTATGCTATAGATTAACCTGGTATATTGCATCTAAATTCTCCTGAATCCTAATCAAGTCAGTTAAGTGAAATGTTAGTGTAAATAAGTGCACAGACTATCAGAATACCCTGAAGCTGGATTTTTTTCATCTATGACCCAAATTTGGATCCTGACATTGCATTACTGCCCTTTCCTTTCTCACTGCATATGCATATACATAAATGTATATATGTGTACATACATACAGCTTAGTAAGACATACTAAAATGCTTAAGGATGAAAGATCCTGGACAACATGTAGTCATAAGATCTTATTTATGCAGTTTCCTTGGAGGAAGATTAATTGAGCTGAGGTATGTACACTAACACATGAGTCAGCTGTGGTATCATCACTGCAGATACATGGCTGATTCAGATGATTTAAAACACACAGCCATACTACAAAGCAGCTCAGGACAGGAAGTTAAGAATGATTTTAAAGCCAGCAGATACTGCAGGAGAAATCTGAGCTGGTAGAATATAATTACACCAGTCAGCATGTTGTCTAGGCAAGAGAATGAATATTCTCCTTTCTGCATGAGAGCCAGAGGCTTCTTTCAAACATCCATAACTCCAAGTTTAGACATGATTATGAGGATACTTTGGATTTAATATTGATTTAGTGAGCATGGGATACTGGATGGAGTCCTGCAAAGTAAATCTCAGGACTGACAATCCCAGTAAAGGCTCTAGCCACAGGAATGAAGTCTGAAGTCTAGTCCTGAATCTGCCCTCTTTGTCTGTAGGTTGGGTAACTTCAATTAGGGCACTTGTCACAGTTCCAGCGCTTTTAGAAATGTATCTGTAGCCCAGCAGCCTCCAGAGTCTCAAGGATGTGGCCCTGTAAGGGCTGTTTGAAGCAACTCAGTCACTTATCATTAGAACTATACAATTTAAAGGACAAGGCAGACAAAGAAATTGAAACCGCCCTCTTGAGAATGAAGGTGGTGCAAAGGGACCAGGCTGAAATCTTAGCAATTTGGAAGTAAGTTTTTGGGTTCACCATACAGCAGTGGAGCAGAGAGAAAAACCTGTGGCTCTGAAGCCCCTGGTGGTCTCCTCATAAAAGCAACCTTCCCTGGCTTAATTTAGAAACATGCTCAATGGATTCAATCTGAAAAACTTCCCATGAATCTTTAGTTTGAACTGATAGGAGAATCCAGTGTGGGAGAGGGTGGAGACAGGAGTAGAGAGAGTCCCAAATTCATAATGGAGATCCAAGACCAGCCTGAGGATCCAGCCTTCTCACCTACTTCATTATAAAGTTGTTGCATCCCTGACATTTATTCCTTTAGTTAATGAGAAGGCACCCACTCCTCCCACCACTCCCACCACACACCTTGCTGCCAGCCCCTTCTTGCTCCATTTCATGCCCAATCAATATTATTTGACAACATACAGGTCAGCAATGATGGCAGTTATATCAGCAGCATGGAAATTACAAAAGAAACTATTGTTTGTCTTGAAATTAAGGGCTACTGAAATCAATAGAACATTTGAAAATTGACATCGACCACTCTGTGTTTGTATCTTTGTATATGTGTGTGTGTATTTGCATGTTTATGTACGAGGAGAATTTTAGGGGTTAACTCCTCTTTCAGCTACATAATTTCTGTTTCTTTTTGACAAAACAAATGAAATCACCCTAAAAATTATACACATCTGAATCTTTTTTGGATCAATTGAAAAGAGAACAATATTGACAACTCATAATTGGATTTCCCCACTTATAATGGTAACAGCCACTGTTTTGTGATTATTTTCCAGGGCTTGTGTGTTGGTTTATTGTTTTTGAAGTTTGCTCTGGGTTTTGTTTTATTTATTTAAAGGTTTCTATTGAAGTCATATCAAGGAGAGGGGAGGAATAATGTCTGCAAATGCCATTTGGATCAAACAAGCCAAGAATAGTAATAGTCATTGTTTGGCATGTTTGAGAGCTATTGTGTGACAAATAGATTTGGAGTCATCATTTGTTTAAAAAGGCAGTAAATGAAACTTTATGAGATGAGGACAGAGTAACAACACAAAATTACCCATCCAGAACTCTTGATGGTGATCAGTAAAATGAAATAGATTAACTGTTTGTTTTTCCCCCCTCCAAGACACCAAGAAAATAAGATGCAATCAAAAATATTTGTTATCCTTGACCTACAGTGAACCAAAAAATTGCATAGTAGTGGCTCATGACAGCGGAGTTTGATGGGTAATGACTAGATAACTAGAAGCAGATGAGAACACAACAAAAGGCCAACCAAGTATTGCCACAGTCAGAACAACAAGGCTTTTTTGATGAGAAAAATGATGCTGGTATGAAGTGTGACAGTTGTCTCCTGGTATATGCTAAGCCCGTGCTTCATAACTTCTTCTCACTACCTGAATAGACAGGGAAATATTTTTCTCTTCACCTTTTCTCCACCTGTATTTAATGAATAATTTAGTTTGTTCACCTTCTCTGAACTTCATCTACAAGTCGCATGTGAGAGCATTTGTATAAAACCTGAGAATGGTGCTGAAGTACTTCTTGATTGGTTTACTCTTATGAGACAGGTGTCACACCCAGTCCCAGACCTGGAGACATGAACCTTTCCCTAGGAAGGTTACCTGACACAAAACAGTCCTACTTGTGTTTTCCTTTTTTTTTTTTTTTTTTTTTTTCTTTTCTTATGCTGCTTGTCTTCACTGAAATTTTGGCTGATTAGAGGAGGGGTACAGAATGAGAGGTGAGTTGTAGTAGTCTGAGATTATAAAGTTTCACACAGATAGTGGGGAGAGCCTCTGTTCTTTCAGAGCTGTGTCAAATATTGCACTGTGTTGTGCAAAAGATGTTGAGACAGTCTTTACAGAGGAGATTGTGGCAAATCAAGGTGTTTTCCTTAGTCCACGTTTTTTAAATTTCTCTGCTTTGTTTGTATAAATTTTCACTGGATGAAATTTCTAGAATTACGTTATTTTTTCCTGGAAATTACACAAACGTCGTTTTCTACCTTCAATTTGAAGTTGAAATTTACCACTCCCTCCAACCAACCCCCACAAAAAGCCAAATTAAAAAAACCAAACCAACCAAACCAAACCAAACCAAACCAAACCAAACAAAAAAAAAAAACAAAAACAAAACAAACAAACAAACAAAAACAAGCATCAAAAGCCCCCAAGCCACACAACAAAGAAAAAAAAAAAAAAACAGGTACAACCAACTAACCAAAGAAAATCCACATTTTATCATTATTGCTCAAGCAATTGATCTGTTAAACCTGACTTATGAGAAAGGTGTCTACTTATGTCTTAATTACCAAGACAATTCTTCACACAGATGTTGTAAATATTGTTATTTATTGATTATGCAGCATGTGTCACCAGGCTAGAAGCACTTTCTCCTGAATTATAAACTACTTGGCCAAATTTTGATTTCTCTTACACCTTGATGGATCCCCAGATGGAAGACACTATAAAGAGAGTGCTAAATTTGAAGAATATTCGTTTGAACATTGACAGACAGCAAGAAGACTTTTTCCAGGCCGTGGGCCAAACTGTGCTATGAAATGCACTGCTCCAAGTCTAGCATAACTCCTCTGAGTCATCACCACTCTCAATATTTCGAGTCTCAAGTTTTTCCCTGCAGGTCTATCTGCTTCTTAGCCTAATGAATCCTTTTCTAGCTTTTCTTTGCCTCTCCTGGTAATCCTTATCCTTTCCCTTCACGTAAAATGAAACCACACAAAGTATTCCTTAATCTGAACAAATATGCATTTCCCTCAAACTTAGATCCTCACCTAATTATATAATCATAATAATGTCAGTTCACCAAAGTTGCTTTAACTGTGCTAATTTATACCAATTAGAATTCCTGCACATAAATATATTTTAAAATATTGAAAACATATTGTGCTGAAAACCTGTGAAATGGTCTTTCAGTAGTCTGCTTCAAATGTATTGTATTTTGACATTCTTCATTCTGTAATTCTCAATTTGGATCTTTTTCTACTCCTATGTGTTCTTTTTCTACAAAACAACCTTTTTCCTCTTGAAGCTACATATTGATTCTAAAATTTCTCCTGAAAGCCATGTCGGCAATCCTAAAGTCTGTCTTTTAGTTAAATTGTGACTGAAACAGGAAGATGCATCAATCTTGGATATCTGAAATACGAAGTAGGGGATAGGTTCCAATGAAAGCTTAAGTAGCTGTAGGAATTAAAAAACTTTTTTTTTTTTCTTTTTTTTTTTTTTTCTCTCCCAAGCCAACAGGAAATCAAGGAAACTTAATCTGTATCCTGGACTATGAGGCCACAAGTTTTACCTTTTCAATGCTCTAATTTAACAGATTTAGTAATCTGGTTCTCCTGGTGTGATTTAGGAATAAATATGTCTAACATTTGCAGAAAATGCCAGTATCTACCCTCCTGTTGAAGACCTCTTGGCTGTCAGTGAGAAACAATAAGCCTTTCTCTTTTGGTGGCCTCTGTTTGGAGCATACAGTGGTGGCAGGGATTTCTCCAGATGGGAGATCAGTTGAGAATTGATATCCACATTATCACCCAGCTGGGCCAGATGGGTTAAATGAATCCCACATCTAGGCCCTTCAGTGACATACAGCAAGGAAATACTGTCTTTTGGATTTGTAATTGTAACTTCTGACAGAGACATTTCCCTGCTATATCCTGAAGAAATACACTTTCCCTAATAGGAAATATAACCAACTTACATAAATTTCTTATATAGTATTTATGGATTTTAATGTCAGTAAAAATTAGTGTTATATTAATGTTCATTATGACACATTTCATTTAATATTGTATCCCAAACATTGAGTTGAAAAAGCCTAATCACCATAAAAATTATATCTAGATGACATCTGGAAAAATAATAAAAAAGAAGATTGAGCTAGGTAATGGAGGCAGAATAAGATTTTTTTTTTTTTTTTTTGGTAGGTTGTTTTTTTTTATTACTATAATTTTATTTTATTTTAGCTCACTGAATTCAAGCTATGGAAGAATAATGAAACATAATACAACTTCCAAATAATAACAATAATGATAAAAATAAAAACTATGTGGGAGAAGTGGAGAACAAAACTGTTCAGCAGAAATGAACGAGCAGCAGATTGGAAGTATGAACAAACCTGTCCAATGTCATAGCATGCCAAATTCTTGAAGATGACAGATGGTAGAATTTTCTTTTACTGCACTCTACAGAAATACACAATAAAGCAAAGTGCACCTCCTTTTCCTCCATCCTCTAGCAGGTCATTACTAGATTTCTTGAGATGTAATACTAGTCCTCCCTTGTTTTTCCATGACTTATTTTATTTTTGCATCATTTACCTTATTTTTTGTATTTCTTTTTTTCTCATCTTTTAATGTCAGAATAACGATGTTTTGTTTCTGTTCCATGTGATTAGAATCTTTTATTCTATATTTTTACAAAATTAAAAAAACCAAAAAAACAAAAACAAAAACAAAAAACAAACAAACAAAAAAGTTAGCTTTTAAATGAAAATTTTCCTCAAAATTGTGAACGTTAACATGTAAGAGAAAATTAATGTGGTCCATGCCTGTATTTTCATATTTCAGAGGTTACAGATCCTCTTTGGCAATAGCTACCCTTGGGACATCCCTACATTGCCAATCTTTTGTTATCTTTCCTCTCAGATGCTATTACTCGTATGCATTTAATAAAACTCACTTGTGGGGTGATGCTATTTCTCTTGCCATCACAGAGCTCCCCTGAAGGGACAGATAGGGAATGGCTACCTTAATGAGCAAAATACTTCCTGGAACATTTACAGTCACTAGGAGATGATTCCTGATGCTACTAAACAGAACAGCTCCAGATATGGGTTTGGATTATGACAATTATCAACCTCCAAAGCTATTCCTTGGCATGAAACCATAATGGGTTAGAGATTGTTCTTATTCATCAGTGAAAGTCATGTTTTAAAAGCTAAGAAATTGTTGCAATGTGGATGAGAGCCATTTCATGACATTCAATCATCAAGGAATGCACCAAAAAGCAATTAATTTATGCCTGATGTATTGTCTAAGAACAGTTCTGTAGTACCTCCACTTTGAAAACCATGGGATATACCCACAAACACACTAAGGTGAGACTAGAGAAGGAGGGAACAGTTTCATGCATGTTTAGAACCAGTTTGTATTCTCAAATGACATGTACTAAGTGAAAAACACACTTTAATTTTGCTTTCCCTGCTCCTTCTCAATTTTGTCTATTTTCTACCTTCAAACAGTAGGATTTTCAGGTCAGGGACTATTTTTCATTCTTTTTATGACTAACTCTTAGCAAAAAATATCATACTTCTGTCATAGTTAAAAGAGTTATGATAATTGTTGTTAACCTACAGATCTTGATCTTGAACTCTCATTACCAAAACAATGCAATTATTAATACAAATAAAATGATCCTTATGAATATTTTTATGGAAAAACCTACATTAATGCTCATCTTCTCCTTCTTTGTCTTGTTTAGTAAGAAAACACCATCCTTCTCAAAAACATTTGCTATATTTTATTAAACTCTTAATTTGAAGAGCTTTATAACTCCTTCTAATAACAAAATAGCTCTTCAAGATGGATTGCTGCTGTGAAATAGCAAGAGTCTGACAAAAGGGATAGAAAAAAGGGATAAAGAGCACCTTCTCTGAAGGATTTCCAAGAAAATAATCCTGCTAAACTAGTTTTGGGAGAATGAATGAAGCATAGTGGTACAGCAAACACATTAAAAGTTAGCACACAAAGAGAGATATTTTTTATTTGTTTGTTTCTCTCCTTCTTGTGTCATCCATGGCCTGTCCGGAGGCAAAGAGACTGACACTTGTAATATCCTCCCTCTCCCGTCGTCTGTCAGCTGGGAAATAATGAAGGGAATTGAGCTTGTTTCAGCAGAGATCAAGATTTCTAATGGGAAACTGGTGATGGAGATTGTCTGAGTGCTTGTGCCCTGAGCATGGATGAGTTAGTCAATGTCAAAACATAAACCATCACTCAGGGAATGTGGATAAGCTTGTTTGGCTCCACAGCTGCTTGCTGTGTTGGGAAAACTCCATTATGTGCTATGCTTCTCTAATTATTATTTATTTTTAAAGGCAGCACTTTCTTTTGTAAATGTGCAGTCAGAACAAAAACATCCTGCTAGGTATAGAAGTCTTTGTTAGCATTTTGTACGTGTGAGAGAGATAGGTTATGCAGGAGTCCAATACGGAGTTCTTCTTTTCTTTTCTGCATATTATTTGTGCAATATGTAGTGGTTTTTGTTAACACAAGTTGTGGACAGCTGTAGGTTTGCTATTAGTTATAAAAAACCCAAAATGGATTAGGCTAACACTAAAAAGTTAGAAATTCCATACAAAACAACCATGATGACACATTATTTCTTTCCCTTAGCTGCTTTTTCTGCTGAGGCCAAAGGCTCTTTGGAACTGGAATTGCTTCTTTCTTCAGGTTTCCACAGTGTCATGTGGTAAGACTTTAATCTGGCCTGTATTCTCCAAATTCTGGTGTAATACATGTAAGTACATGGTTTACAATACATCACTGGTCATTACTGAGAATAAGAGCTAGAGAATCTTCTCTTGCAAATGGCTTAGAGTAGTTGATCCTGCCTTGGGGAAAGAACTACATGGATTATGCACCCTCTTAAGACCCTTTGCAATGTTGTTTTTTCTGTGATTTCATCTAACACATGCTTCACTGCCATTAAGTCCTTTGGAATTTAAAACAGTACTCCTCCTTTAACATAAAGAGAAGTGGGAGTAACCCCGTCCGAAAAACAAATCAAAATAAAACAAATAATTGTTTCTGAATTAGTTTAATAAATAAATATATATTTTTTAAAGTTCCTTAATCAGATGTTGTTCATAAGCAGCCTTTTGTGTTGTTGGATTGGATCTGTTTCAACTGTATATCTATTGCTCTTTATTCTATTGAGGGTGTTTCAGACATAAAATTCGCTTGCTGTGTGCTTGGGTAGGAAGACATCTGTCAGAAAAGGGAAGCATGCACATTTTTGAAGGGAGAAGCAATACCTAAAAGCTTCTGTAGCCATCGTTGTAAAGGGGATTCTGTCTTTTTGTCATTGGTTTCTTTATGTACTTTGCTCAGGTATACTGCAGGTTGTATTTTTCCAGCTTTAGACCAAGCCAAAGTAAAAATATTTGATTTACAACTACCTTTTACTTTCCAGTCCTGTGTGAGGAATAGTGTATTTTCTTCTAAATTATCTAATCAGAATTGTGTAGTGATGAACAAATATCTCTCTAACAAACAGAAGGCTGAATTAGAAGACTAAATATAAAAGTTAAATTTTTTAGATCTGCTTAAGCTGCTGTTTCACCACTGAGCAGAGCCTGGTCCACCCTCAGACATCTCCCTGCAGATACTGACAGACACTGGTGAGGTCCCCTCAGTTCTCTCTTCTCCAGGATGAACAGGCACATCTGCCTCATCCTTTCCTCACAAGGGGGGTTCTAAGGGTCTATAATCATCCTCGTAGCCCTGCACTGGATCTGCCCCAGGAGCTGCACGTCTTGAGGAGCCCAGAACTAGACACAGCACTCCAAGGCCTCACTACAATCTATACATAACAACAAACATCTTTGTTGCAAGTTCAAGATATGAAATTTTCTTTTTGACTAGGACAGGGCAGTGCTATTCAGACTGTGTGATGACCTTGTGCCATGCTGGGTCATTATTCTGAGCTGTTTGGTGTCTGAACTTGGTCTCTCTGACTGGCTTGGGAGCTCTGATTCTGCACCTGCAGATAAAACATCTCTCTTATCTTCACTTTAGCTCAGAGAACTTGCATAACACTGCACACTATGAGCTATGGTTAAAAATTCAGAACACCTTCCTCGTCGTGACCATGCATTTCTCTGTCCTTCAAAACAGATAAAGGTCATACACAGTATTTAAAGTGCACCTTGTGAAATTATCATATGTTAATCGACCTCTTCAGATAGTGATCTGTACTCTGGATTATTATGAAATCTTCCATATCTTCTTTTTTTCTTTTTTTTTTCTTTTTTTTTTTTCCTTCTTTTTTCTTTATCAGCACCCCCCAGTGGGACCTTTTGAGTAAGAAGTCCAGCAATGTATGAGGCCTTTATTTCTTTTCCATGTCCATTTAGCAGATGCTCTTGCTAAGTACAATTCCTCATTCTCAGGGGCTTCTCATTGCACAGAGGTCTGAAAGTTCAACCAAAGCCTCTACAGGATAAGGTTTACATGCTCTTCTGTGCTTTTGAATTGCTGAAAACTCTCTCATCCTTCATCTAATAATAAATAATTGCAATAATTAGTATTATTAATAATGCAGGATCTCAGAGGGCATAAGCACTTGTAAAACAGAGCATCCAAAAGATTTTTGTGAGAACAGAAATGCCCCCCTAAGGAAATAAAGTAATCAGAGGGAAATATCTTGAAAACAATATAACTTTGGGAGAAATGTGTTGTTTCTAATATGCTTTTGGTTCTCTATGGAACCACAGGAAAAAAAAAAAAAACCTATTAATTATTATAATTGTTGATTATTTGTTAGGCACTAAAAATAAAGTCAGGGTTATGAATGACTTTTAATTTTGAAGGCTTTAGGATACTTAAGTAAAAAGACTTTGGTGGATTTCAATCAGTCTCACACAGAGAGGTCACAGAGCACAGAACACAAACACAGAATAGTGAACACTTCTTTTCACTGTGCTATCTATAAACTGTAGGCCAAATAAAACTGAGCAATTAATTTTCTCTTTTTTGTTGCCTGCCAGAAATACTTAATCATGGAACTCATTCTGTCCAGAATATCAGTGTCCAGACTATTTTGAGCATCTGAATATAATTGGTAAGCTTTGAGTATCTATTCCATAAATAGATCTATTTCATCCAATAAAAACAGGTACAAAATTTTACTTTCAAGGTTGAAACGAGAACTTTTGAAACACGCCAAAAGAAAACTGCCTTTATAGGCCAGAGGTTACCAGGAATTTCATGTTCTTATGGCTTCACAGGTCTTTCCAGTGGTCAGAGCCCCGCTACTCTTGTAAGACAGAATAAAACCTATCCCATAGGAAAAAGATCATTTCAGGCTTCAGTAGATTTAACAGAGAGGCTACAAGCTCTCAAAGGGTTACCACAGATTACCTCTAGTCTTATGAAGATGTGGAGAGACAGACAGAGGCCCTGAGAATGTCTTGGAGCAAATGAATCTCCTATCGTTTTGTTATATAATTCAATTTCCCTGTGTAATTCTTGAATTGCCTCCCAAACACTTCTGAACAACACAAATGTGAATTTTCTGTCCAGTGATGGGGAGTACCCTTTAGGACCCCAGCCTCTTCATTCTTGATCTCCTGCTACATCCATGAATCCCAACCCCATGCTGCTCCTTCCTTCCTCTGATCTCATGGAAAGAGATTTTTTAACAGTAGAAACTCCTGCTTTCAGCTGGAAAAGTGGCAACACTGGGCCTGATTGTCAGCCTTTCTGGGCTGGTGAGGTTTTTATGAAATTAGACATATTTGTCTTGATGTTTAGTAGAGAGCATGAAATTCAAATCTCTGTGTTTGGCATTCCGCAGGCCAGCGCTTTTAATATTCAATGACATAACTTCATTGCAGTTTTGACAACACTATATAGGAGTTGTGCTTACCATTGAAAATTAAAGCCACTGAAAGAGTTGACAACAGCAGAATTGTGAATGCTTCCAGGCTCCTGAAGTGATTGTTATTCCAGTTTGTCTAGAAGTGCTTATTGTGTTTGTAATACCGTCAGTTCCACTTAAGGGCTACTTGAAGTCAATGCAATACGGGTAAGTATTACAGAAATCTTTCTTTCCTCCTGAACATTTATACCTTTGTGGCTCATTTGCATTTTCATTTGCCCATATGTTTATTGATTAGATTTTTGCTTGAAATCTTATCCAGGGTTAATGTGTATATCTGTCTATCCTATATCTACAAAGATTCTTATCTGTTGCTTGTGTCCATCATATTTTACCACCTCAGAATCACTCACAGGCTTTTATCCTCAGCTCTGAGGGAGGGAAGTGCTGTCTGTGTTTCAGAAATTGGAGATTTGTATGCAAGCCCACGAATTATGAAAACTCTATCTTAATTTCCTGTACATGCTAGTTACACAGATTGATCTTGCTATGGTTTCTGCAGTGAAAAGGGATTGTGTACTGAGCACCCAAACTCGGTTCAGAAAACAATAGCAGTTGAAAACATTATAAAAATCAACTTCCAAATTGTAATAAATTCAAAGCAATGAAGCTATAGAGCTGCAAAATTGATATGCATAAAATCCAGGGAATTAAGAATTTTGCTTTTCTCAGTGACTTTTACATGCACATCACAAAATTGTTTGCTCAAGTTTACTGTGCTGATCTCATTTCTTCATATTGTATTTTGTAAGATCTCTACACTGATATGTAGAACCAAGCCTAAATTTATTCTTAACTAATTTGAGGCATGTGAAGCTCCTCACTTTATCTTCATCATACCTTGCAGTCCAATGCAAAAATTTGCTGACAGAACTTATTTCTCAAGAGTGTCATTGAGACACAACCCATAATCCTCTGAGCCATACAAACCCAAATCTTTCTTAGAAATTAATCTGAAATATAATTTTCTTATTTTCATTGGCTCTTATCCCTGCATGCCTGGAGACCCTGAGGGGCAATGGTCAAATGCCATAGAAATGACAGTTATCCAGATCCTTCCACTGAGAAACCTGGAGCTTCCAATTGGCTTGACAGCCTTGATGGCTTGCACACACTCTTGTTCCTGATTTTGAATTTTAAAATTCTCACTAACTTAATTTAAACACTTTAAAAATTCATTCAAAAATTTTATTTCCGTTAGCACAATATACTACTCTGCCTGATTTTTTTTGCAATTATATTAAGATTCAAGCAGTGCAATAAAATAAATATGCAATAAATATTCATATTAATGAATTAAAATTATTAATACCCACAAAATTTGTGAAACACATTGAAATAAATATATATGAACTAAATTCTTCTTATACAATCAATATCACAGGAATGTAGAGACTTTTTGTTCACAAAATGCAGGTATTACATCTGAAAATTGCTTTTTATTATTTATTGAATTAAAAAAGAATTAGCTTTCCTTCTCCTGATCTTCACACTACAAGGCTGGGAGATCCATGCTATGTACATAAATTAAAGTTAAATTTTAAAAATAGCTTTTTTTTTTTTTTTTTTTTTTTGGCCAGGAATGTTCTTTCCCTCTCCATCCCACATTTATTCATTGCCAATTTATCTCCATATACTCTTGTGCCAACAATGCCTTCTAACCCAATAGTTTCTTCTTCCTCCCTGATGGTTATTTCCCTTTCCCCTCACTCGCAGACATTCTAAAAAGCATCCACATTTCTTACCATTATCTAACATTATGTCAGTGTTGGTCAAACACTTATGCAAGTTTTGGGATGGACTTCATATCACTAGTGATTTAATCTGTTATGATATCAATGGAAGGAACATAAAGAGAAATAGACGATTCAACAGAGATTGACAAAATGTCCAGTATAGGACCTACAGATCACTGCATAAATCCCTCTCCTGAGTCCTGAGAGGACCTAGGTGAGGCATCTTAGATATAGCATTTAAGAGTGAGGAGCCTATGCCCTCTTTTCCCTGCAGGCTATGGGTGATTGTGAATACTTTCCCATGCTTTGGAATTATTTGGATGATCCACATGAAGAAAAACAGATATTGCATAACAGAGGAACACAAGGCCCATTCTGCTGGCTCAGAATGAGAACTAATGGATTCAGTGTCCTGTCTCCATGAAAAGAGACTTGACTAACACAAAGAAGATTCACAGGCATCAACACCAGACAGAAAATAATTGTGAATAAAAAAGACAAACAAACAAATAAAAAACCATCCAAATTCAAAGAGGCTGTTATGGGTTACTGAATAACCTGTCCCCAGGAAAATTATTTCTTAAAGCCTGAAAGATGGTAGTTAAATAATTATATAATTCTTCATATTCCTCTTATTTGAGTATCTGTCTCAGCCTTTGAGTCATGACATCTTGTAGGAGAAATAGGCTATCCAGCCCCAGGGCCTTAATATTTCCAATTTTAGTTTTTACTTCTGGTCCTCTTACTCTTTTGCTTAAGATGCTACTGTCTTGTTACCTGCTGCAGATGATCTCTATGCCAAGATTCTATTTTCCCAAACATTGAATTATTTCTGTACAAGTAAGGCATCTGAAATGGTCTTCAGGCATGAAAAGTGCTTGCAATTCCCTGGCCACAGATAACTAAAATCATGAGATTTGAGAACATTTTATGAACAAAAAAATAAACCCCAAACTATTCAACTCAGAAAATGAGACATGTTTCAGCCTAGAGAAACTTGTCCCATGCCAAAAGTTTTTTTAAACTTTTAAAGGTGCTAAGGCTATGCTGTAAGGGTCTTAGCTGGAGTTTAACCAGACAATACTCTCATGAGAGGCACTAGAACTCTGCAGCAAATGATCAAGTTCAGAGCAGCTGAACATTTCTAGCCTTACTACTCATGAATGTCCCTCTGCAGACTTCAAAAGCCTGGAAGTCTCAGAAACCTTGTGTTTTCAATCAATTTCTTTCCAAAAACATTTTAACAGAAATTGGACACTATTTTCCCTTGCTGGTGTTAAGAGTTGCTCACACGGCTTTTACTTTCTTCTTTGCTGTCAATCTCTTCCCAGTGGTTCTATTGAATTATTTTAAATCCTCCTGATAAAAGGCTATGAAAACTCACTCCACAGGTTGGTTGTTGTTTATTTCTTTTCCTTTTGTTCAGAGACATAAAGTGCTTCTAGTACAGAAAAGGAATCAGGCTCCCACTTGGACTGCTGGGTCAAATTCTGGGCTCCCCAAAGCACAGACATGGATATACTAGAGTATGTGCAGCAAAGGGCCATAATGATCATCAGGTACATGGAACATTTTGCATATAAAGAGAAGACAAGAGGGCTGGAACTGTTCACCCTAGAGGAAAGAAGGCTTAAGAGGATCTTATATCAACCTGCATAAATGCTTCAGGAGAGAAAATAAAGAAGTCAGTAAGCAGGACAAGAGGCAGTGGGCATAAATGAAAACACAGGAAAATCTATTCAAACAAGCACAAGAACAACCTTTCTAACTGCATGGGTGATCAAACACTGCAATGTCATCCAGAGAGATTAGAGAATCTCCATTCTTGAAAATATTGAAATCACAAATGGACATAGTCCTGAGTAATCTGTTTAAGGGGAACCTAATCAGCTGGGAGTAAGACAAGAGGAACTCCAGAGGCACCTCCAATTCTCACCTATTCTATGACTTTATGATTTCTCACTGCTGTGAACACCAGAAGGAAATAGGAGAGGAAATAGGTTTCAGTCTGCTTTTCTTTCCTGGCACCATGCTATTATTCCCTCTGAATAGTTTCTTCTGTCATCAGATATTCACCTCTGTGCCCATACTATTCAGAAATATGCTGACCCCCAGGTGTCAAATCCTAACTAGTTAATTTTTTTCTAAGTGACTTTTCTCATAGTTTTTCTTTCTCAAAATCATAGTGTTAACACATCTTTCCTATTTTTTTTGTTAATTCTTTAACTCAGCTTTCAATCCTACTAATGCTATCAGCATTTCAGTGTTAGTACTTTTGTAGAACTTGATCCTACCTGTTACTTTTAATCCTGTGAGTAGTTTTTTCAGCATTAATGATTTCTTCTCATTAGTCCACATAAAGTATGCAAGATTTGGCACAATTAAAAAATCAGAAATAAATCCAGAATGGTTCAGAGAAGTCCTATGAATTAGCAGGATGTATTTCATGAGTAAAGTCTGAGCAAATGCTTAGTGAATATGAGAAGTCATCCAGGAATATCTGAGCAGTCTTATGGTTTCAGACTGTTCTCACAGGAGCTACTTGTCATGAATTCTAGTCAGCAAGATTGCACTTGTATTTCATGTTGGTACATGCATGGTGCTTATCGAAGAAAAAGATCGCTCTTCTGACACCAATCTCCAAGGCTTTGGTTTCCTGTCCAAACACTGACATGTTGACAGATATAAAGCTCCCCATTTCTCTGGCAATATTGTTCTGATCATGATGGTTTTGACGAAATTCCATCTTTATCCCCAATCCATTTTATTTTTTATCATGACTATCGCTTCCTAGTTTCCCTCAGATTACTTAGTAGCTCAGCATCAATAGACAGTGGTACTAAAGGGAATACACTTTAGTGCTTGTACAAAGACCATCCATCATGGAGAGATGGATTTGGGTACTTTTATAGGATTCTCCTCCATGGTTGGCTGAGTGCTGTTCTGCAGCTGTCTAACATGGGGGGGATTATAGGTGTCTCTCTGTTGTACCTGCTGCTTTCATATTGCAAAGCAGGGGTGTTATTAATAGCGATTGTTTTCAGCTGGAGCTTTTAAAGCTTGTAATACCAAGATGTAGGATTGAAAGTTATTAAATGAACTGCCAGTGCTGCAGCAGAGATGATAGTGTCTAGCTCTGGGCACTTTATTCCTCAGTTTCTTCCTTTTTCCTGGGTAAGCAGACTTTACGCTGAATGCTTTTTCACAATAGTGCTCTCCTTTAGCAGACTGCTTTCTATACATAGTTTCCAAACAATGCTAATCTTTCTTTAATTCCTTTTTTTAACCTTTCCCCATCTTTTATTCTCTGACAAATTATACCCTTGGCATCAGGCTCTTCATCATCTTTCAGCTCACTCAGCCTTTCTTGTAGATAACAGCTTTCTGTGAGCGTTTTCGCCCTGAACATCTTGCCTAGGATCATTATCTAAAGGTATTACTGTATCTAGAACTTCTTGTCCCTTACTTTCCTTTTCCTCACACAAAGAGCTCAGTCCCAGGTTTTGCTGATGAACCTGGGAACAGAAATCTTCACTTATTTGTGCCGTGATGGGCTCAGAACTATTTGGAAATGAGGTCTTAAGATGATAAAAGATAGTGCTAAGAAGGTATCATCTCACCAATAGTTAAATTTAGGAATGCAAGAGAGAGAAAAGCACTGCAACTCTGCAGTGTCCCTTAACACAATACTGTGTGCAGTTCTACTTTTCCTCATCTCTTACAGCAAGACAACAAGAGAAGATACAGAAAAAAAGCAACAACAGACATCACAGGTATAAAATAACATCTATCCATGAAACTCTGAGGCCTAAATAAAGAGATGACTGAAAGATTATATGAAAAGGGTCTGTGAAAACAAGGTTTATGGGATCTTTCAAAATACAAGCTAAGGCATGAAACGAAACTGGCAGATGTGAATTTAGAAATTAACAAAAGGAAGCACTTCTTGGAACTCCTTGCTACAGGTTGTTGGGTATGCTAATATTCTTATGGCTTTGAAAAACCAATAGAATGAGTAAAATATTTGTAATTAGTTATTATTCTCAAAGATACTGTCCTTGGAAAACAAACAAAAAATGTTTCTGAAACAAGAAATCCTTGGAGGATATTTAGGAAAAAACATCACTCCCCTCTTCTTGTGCAACATTTCTCACCCTATAGCTCTTCAGTGGAACTGGTCAGAAAAAGGTTTTTAAAACTGAATTCCATCAGAAATGTTGTTTCAATGGACTATTCTCTGTGTGTACGTGTTCATATGCGTGTACATCTGTGAAATGAAATACTGATGAATATTTTTGCTCCAAGTACCTTAGGAGAAACTTTGAGTAGTACATTTCCTGTTCAAACTTCTTAATGGAATATTTAAATTTAATATCTCAAAATACACTAGAAAAAAGAAAATTACCCTATGTCATATGGAATACATAAATGCACAGATAATCAGAAGTATATATTTTTTTAAATGTTTTGACAAACTCTAAGCAAGTATGTTTACGTATATTTCTATAGGGGAATTCTTTAAAAGTTTCTTCGGATTTGTATTGATATGATATGGCACTGTTTCTCTGCAATGACATTTTGTACAGTAAAGAATTTACATTTGTTTCTGCATCAAAAAAAAATTATTATTACCATATAATCTTAGCAGGCAGAGATCATAAGGACCTCACATTATTAAAATATTCCATTTCTCTCCCAGGGTAGGATTATTATCTGCACTTACATTGTCTAGTGATTTTCTTCTATCTCTAGTTTTAAAAATCCAAGAAAATGAGTTTACTGGAAAAAAAAAAAAACCATAAAACTACTCAAACTACTTTTTATATAACTTTTTTTTTTCCTCCTTCGAAAATGCCATTTAAGCAAAACCAAAATGTTTCTGGAATATGCTAATTTTGATAAAATTCTCCACAGAAACTTTTTTAAACAGTTCCAGGTGGTAGTGATAGCTGTGTTTGCTGTGCTTCTGACATTTCCTTTTGTAAATATTCTCTTTTATATGAAATTCCAGGCTACATTTTGTTCTATATTAAAATAAAATTATATTTAAAAAAAAAAGTGTTTAAGAGTTGAAATCTTTCTGAAAATCCACTTTCCGGTAAGTTCTATGTATCACCTAAAGAGCAAAGTACAATTACTAATGCTTCCCTTTTCTTTTATGATGAACCATGATGAGAAAATGAGCTTCTCAACTGTTACAAGTATAGATAGCAACTTCACCCATGAAAAGTCCTTTGCAAAAGATTTCATTCCCCTTATCATTGCCAACTCTGTAAAGATGCCAAATCCTTTCTTATTTATATTTATTAGTTTTGTTGTTTTTCTTTCAAGTTATTCTGTCTCAGCTTTGCCTCTCATACAGTTTGCCATGGAACTGATGAGCCAGACCAGTGCCCCAGTTTGCTCAAACAGGTTCCCAGACAGCAATCAAGCATCTCTTTGATCTCTGAGCCTTGAATAGAAATTTTCACATAATCAAGAGAGACCATGAAAAAAAACTCAACCAGGGGGTTACCAAAAACTGGGAAATAAACTCTCCTAACAATTTACTAGGTTAGAGAGACAAAATTACTTCATTAGCAGCATTGGATGCATGGAGAATTCTCATCAAAGCATGCATGCCCAGTAACCTAAGAGACCAGGTTGTGTTCCTGAAATTAATACATATTCAGCACATTTTCTGAATGCATTCATATATGCTAATGATTTCAGTAGACTTATTTGGATATGGTTACAATCTTCTGATTAATCTTTTTCTCCTTGAGAGTATTTCAAATAGGAGGTCAGGTCATAATGTACTTCCCTTATTGTTCTTTGTTCTGACAAACAATCCTTGTTCTCAAAACTAAGACATCTACTACATGTTAGTCACTGATAAAAGTAAACAAGGAAGCATTAGCTGGCACAAGACCTATTAGTCATGATGTAGGGAGTTAACACAAGGCCACATTAATCTCTGGCATTTTCATTAAGCACTCCTTGTACAAACCTAAGCATTAACCACAAATATAGGGATCATTCAGCATGTGCTAAAGTTAAAAGAATTTTCCAACATCTTCCCCCACTGCTGCATAGGCTTCTTCTTAAAGAAATACAAGCTGCTTGGGAACAAGGGTATCACAGATTATATGGGTACAGACTGCAAATTGTGCTGGGGAAGGGTATGCAGTCAGAGACTGAGGCCCCAGAGAGCCTGGCTTAGCACTGAGAGGGATGAGCAGAGACAGGGAAGGTAAAGCTTTAACAAAGATGTAGCTGCAGCTACAGAATCACAGGACACGGGCCTATCTGCACCCAAGGGAAGATGAGCAATGCAGCCCGGCACTGACACTGTCTAATCTCTTCTTAAAAACCTCCCAAGCAACAAAGTTTCACAACATTGCGTCTCCATCACAAGAAGTAATGACCTGACATTCACTGAATGATTGTATCCCCATTCCCTCTCCTTTCCAATCCTTCATGTGAGATGGGGAGATGCTGTTAGCTTTGCTTTGGAGGAGACAGTGAAAAAAATAAATGTTTTGGCCAACATTACACAGAAAGCTGAAGCCACTGCCTGAGTACCATGCTCAGTTCCTCCTGTTCTTCCACAGCTCTCTCTGCTTCTGAAAGGTGACTATTATTCTTACACTTTCCTCTTCCCTTCTTTTTTCAGTCTCTGACATGGTTGGGAGCATTGCACTGTTTTCCACTTGGCCATCCTCCCCAGGGGGAGCAGCAGAGCAGGAGCTCAGCCCTGGGATCAGCTGGACTGCACAGCCACACACAACTGCTTCAGGATCAGCCCTAATTTCTCTCCAACCTTCACCCAAGGAATTCAGAGAAAGATGAAGTATCAGGAGAGGGGTGGGAGAAAGGTGAAGCATTTTGTCATTAACAATATAGCCTCACTTATCACTTACAACTGGAAGTGCAGATAGCAGTTATTAAAAGATGTACCATTAGTACAAAAGCTCATTACCGCGCTGTAATCCTTGTAAGCATTTGTGACTGATACCAATGGAGTTGGCAGTGTGTAGAGGGTTTTTTTAATCTTTTTTTACCCCCTCTTTTAATTTTTTTTTTTTTTTTTTTTTTTTTTTTGTTACATATATCTGGGATTGAGAAAGGAACCAGAGATTCAAGATCAAAATATCCATAGACAAAGCCCTGGTTTCAACATAATTATAAAGAGTGCTTATATGTTTATAAAGGGGTCGAAGAGTCACGTGTGAATATTTTTCCATCCTCCATAAAAAGGGACTAAAATCCCTGTTCTGGTAGGAGGAAACATCATCTAGAATGGGTCTTCTGATATTTTTTTGCTTATATCTGGCTTACTTGCTCCAACCACATTTGTCTCACTCTAAAGAACAGAGTATTTTCTCTTTCTACCTGTTATTATGACATTTTCCCTTTACCCATTGCCCCATATTCCTTCTTCTCATTTGAAACACACTTTTATTAAAGTCTATCTTAAAAAACAAATCCCAATACAAACCAGGGCACTTTGCCAGACATTTGACGAACTTACACTGAAAACTACTATTCTACCCTGTTGACCCTTGAACTTTTTCTAAGCTATGGTTTATTTCCAGCCAGTCCACTAACCTCCATTTTAACTGTTGGCAAATTATTTCATTATTTCAGTGCCTCAGGAAAGCAAGGATAAGAACATTTCCTTGTTTTATGAAGTTCTCTAAGATATATATAAGAAAAAGCTATAAAGAGCTAAGTAGTACTACTGGTAGTAATAATAACAATCATAATGGAGCTAAAATGAGCCTGTGTTCCAAACTTTGATGCTTCTTTTTTTTTTCCTTGAAAATATCATTACTGAAATGGAAGGGGAAATAATGACAGAAAGGAAACTGTAGTTCATTCTATTAATACAAAAAAATAATAATAAAAAAAATAGTTCTCCATGAGTTTAGCTACTCAAAGTAATATTTTGTTCAGTACAGGAGAGTATAGGTGGCAGTTAATATTCAGACACATGAGTTTAGGTATTAAAAGATGAACAGAAACATATATGCAAGTTTTATCTGCCCGTAAATCATTTAGAAAATAGAGATCTCCTAGTTTCAAGGATTCTTCTTCACTGCAATTTAAAATCTATAAGTCAATTTGTAAAATCACATTGATTCAGGGTGAAAAATAAAAATACTGATCTTTTTCTATACTGAAACCACAAAGTGGACTGAGAAAGGAGAATCTATATGACCGATACTCAGCTACTTGCTGTGACTTGTTTCTCCTGTCTTGAGGAAAAAAATGCATTTTCTTGGTTATGCATAAGTAAACTCCAAAGGAATATCTAATTCATGTCACCTTAATGGGTAGGAACACTCTCTGAAAGCTTGAATTTCAAACAAATAGTCAAGACCACAAGGCTGCCAACAGCTGACTGAAAGGCTGAAAGGCCACCATGGGTGAATTTTGGATGCAGATACAAATCTCATTAAATATATTGATGTATTAAAGCTAATGTTTTGGCCAAAAAATATCCTTCAGGCTCAGCAAAAACAGGAAACAAGCTGTTCTTTGCAGTATAAGAGCTGGATTGTGTCAAAGATCTGAAACTAAAGTAGTTGACAGGCTGGGGACAAGTAAAATGGAGGCTTCCCGTAGGTAAAGAAAGTACCAGAAGTTGCATTCTATAATCCTCTTAAAGCAGAAATAAATAAGCTGAGGGGCTTTGAGAGCGAGCCAAGGGGCTGGGAGAGTGAGTCCAAGGAAAGACAAAAGGACAGGGCCTTTAGCACAGAGAATGTGTCAGTGAGATGGACACTTGACTAAGGCAACTGACTTTGTTTTAAGTCAGAAATGTTTGAGGATAGCCTGTTTGTGATTGTAGGCAGATAATCTTCTGCAGGATTATAACTGGCCATGATCCCTGAGGTCTCAGCTCAGCCCTGGACAGCCCAAAGGCTGCCTAACCCCAGAGGAAGGGTATGAGATGTGAGGTGCAACTTTGATGTGGCAGTACTGGGGGATTCACCATGGGAGATGGACCCACCATGGGCAAAAGACTCCAGTGACACCAGCAGTGGTCACTGCTGAATGAAAAGAAATGGCTTTAAAAGAGGCATCACTGGCCAGGGATCCAAATAGCCCTTGACAGAGAGCAGAGCCTAGGGGAAAGCCACTGTGTGCCCCTCATTTCCCAGCCTGGTAGATGTGCTCACAGATCCCCAAGAGCTGTCATGTAGCATTCTAGCTTCCTTGCTCAGATAGCTCAACAGCCCTGGCTGCCTTATCATCAGATCCTGCACCTCACACTCCTAATAATTCCTACAAGAACTCTTCTCTTTACCTCCCCTCAGTTTTCCCCTCCTCCCCTCATTCCTCTGAGTGATTCATGTTGAAGTTAGAAGGATTAAACAATATGTTATCTCAAATGCTGGTAATAGCTCCAGGTTAAAACCATGCAGTCTGCAAGAGGCACCTTGTTGCTTAAGTTATGCAGAGACCAGAGGCTGCAGAGCAATAGAACCTTTTTTCAGAATTTTATCATGCCCACTCCTATAATGTATTATAAATCATTACCTTTCCACTCAGCATCCCAGAGTCACCAATATTCAACAGCATGCTTTTCTTTTCCTAGAAATAAATTAATATATATTAAAAAAAAAAAAAAAAAAAAAAAAAAAAGCTGACTGAATTTACTGCTCGGAAAAGTTAGTGTCTGAGAAATGGTGTGAATGGCTGTGGTGAGAATTCACACACAGAGGTCTGCAGCCACCTCACCACCCTGCTGCCTGCTACAGCTTCCTTCCTACTTCTTGCTATTGGAGACTACATCTTTCACCCTGATACTGCTCCATTCTTTATTATTCTGCTCTTTTTCATCCTTTCCCTTCAGCCCTGTCAAAGCAGCTGAACTCAAAGCCTAATTCAAAGCCAGCTGAAGCCTAGTAAATCTAAGAGCAGTTTTTCCATTGCCTCATGGGGACTTTTGATGAGGTCTTCTGTAGTTCAGAGGAATGGGGACCAGTTTGAGGAGCAGCCCACAAGAATATTATCAGGTGTGATAGGACCAAGTGCCAGGTGATGAACCTGAGTTGGGGCATGCTTGGTGTCAGCACAGGCTGGGCATGAACAGATGGAGCAGCCCTGCCCAGAAGGACTTGGGGTGCTGTGGGTGAGAGGCTGGACATGCCCCAGCCATGGCACTCCCAGCCCAGAGAGACAAACGTGTCCTGGGCTGCATCCAGAGCCCCGTGAGCAGCAGGGCAGGGAGGGGATTCTGCCCTCTGCTCTGCTCTGCTGAGACCCACCTGGAGCACTGCAGCCAGAGCTGGGGTCCCTGCACAGGAGGGACAGGGACCTGCTGGAGCCAGTCCCAAGATGAGGCCATCAAGATGATCAGAGGGATAGAGAACCTCTCCCACGTGGAAATTCTGAGACAACTGGGATTGCACAGCCAGGAAAAGAGAAAGCTTTCCAGTACCTGAAGGAATCCTGCAGGAAAGATGGAGAGGAACTGCATACATGTAGTGACAGGACAAGGGGAAGTGACTTCACATCAAAAAAAAGGCAGGTTTAGATTAGCTATTAGGAAGAAATTCTTTACTATGAGGAAGGTGAGGCACTAGCACAGGCTGACCAGAGAAGTTGTGGATACCTCAACCCTGAAAGTGTGCAATGCCAGAGGAGAGAAGCTCTGAGAAACCTGCTCTACTGCAAAGTGACCCTATCAACAGCAGGGGAGTTAATCTTTAATGTCCCTTCCAACCCAGGCCATTCTATGTTTCTGTGATATCACCCACTATCTTCCCAGCAAACCCTATAACTTTGCTTAACTTGGAGTTCCTTAACTCCTAGGAGCTTCAACACCTTTTAGAGTGGTAATGAAGCCTGCTCCTCATTGCTGTTCCCAGCTGTCAAGTTTTTCAGTACTTGAGGAATCTACAACCCATGGAATCTGGGCAAAATCTCTTATTTTTTTTTATTATGAACTTGTGCAAAAAGTAAAGGCTCTATGGATTTCTCTTGTTAAACAAGAACAAAAAGTGAATTATTTTTAATTCAGCTTCATAATTTGAAGATTACTGCCTGGTAATGCTTACTTTTGGTTTTCTTTTTAATTTTTATCTTGTATGAATCCAGTTAGTTTGGGGATTTTTAAGTGATTTTAAAATATTGGGTCAATTTTTTTTTCCCCTCCCAAAACTTCTCTGGGAGGATAAATCATGGTAATACAGAGAGGAAATAATTCTTAGTGTTTTCATTCCCAGATAAAATTTGAAACTCTTGGAAATCTCATGAAGTGATGCTGTCATTAAACTGTCAGTATTGAGCCTTGGTAGAGACAGTTGAGCAAGCTTGGAAATAGACTGCTTAATAAACCCAAGATGGGAGATATTTTTAAGCACACACAAAAATCTTCCATGTTTTGAAATATTGACTAGCACTTGGTAGCCCACAATCTTAGTCTATGACCAGCTTTCCTGCCTGCTGTGGTAAGAGATGTATGAATTAACAGTGCACACACTGAATGTGCTCCACTAAGCATCGGTGAAAGGGCGAGGACTTGTAGGATTTCTGTCTCAGAGAGATTCAGCTGTTGTGTGGGCCATCACAAAAGTCTTTTGGCTGCAGAGTCATCTAAGAAGCCCCTCTGAGCTACTCCTGTTTATTCTAGGCAAATTCAGCATACAAGGACTGTTTAATGAGCCCCACACAAAGTGAAAATCTGTTGCTCCTTGTGTCTGAGACAGATCTCTGTAAAAGGCATAAAAGTACTTCTGCCTTAACCTGCTCCAGGATTCCTTCACAAGTAGAACTTTCCAGTCACCTTGTTATGTCCCAAGATCCTGTTACATTACCAGGTTTTACTTCTGTGTTACAACAGAGAGGCCAAGAAAGGCAGGAGGAGGCAAATGGCTCTAACTGAAAAATTAATTGCAGTGTACTTTGGAGCCTGGTAAACTGTGGCATAATTTGAGGGGCATCATAATTTTTCCTTTTAATTTTGGGTAATGGTATTGGGCCTACATAATGCTGTTTAATTTTTTAGATTTATCTCCTTTATATGATTTCTCTCCCCAGGAAATCTTAACAAAGAGACAGAGAGAAGTCTCTGGACCATTGTCCAGACCTCTCTAGTCCATCCTTATCTATGAAGAAAACAAGGGAGAATCCCACTCCTCATATGGACCTCCCCTCAAAGCAGATGGATCCCACTTGCTGCTCCACAATGCCTGCATCCCCCTCTCTGAAGCAGACAGCCCAGCTCCAGCCTGTGCTGCCTGCTGCTCAGGGCTCCTGACAACACTGGGGGTAGGATGATTTGGTGTTTCTGCAAAACTGCTCTGCAATTCCCCTGCTGCTCTATCTTCCCCCAATGTTTTCTACAGTGTTTTGTTGGGGTTTGTTTAAAGTGTTATTGCATGCAATGCTGAGAATGGATTATTCCTTGTTATGAATTTATACAGCGCCCTAAGGGTCCCTTGATTTGTACTGTAGAGTTTCTCATGAATAGATCTCAGCTGGGACCTGAGAGCTATGAAGTGAGGCTGAGCAGTTCGCTCTCTTCTAGATGAACTGTGAGCAGGGGACTCAGTGATATACAGAGAGAAAAGCTTACTGCTGAGGGGAAGACTTGGAGGAGCCTCTTCTTAAGAGACCAGCCAAGAAAGTGCTCAAAAATAAAATGTGCATTTCTAGCCTTTTCCTTTGAGCAAATAACACCTCCCAAAACAACTCCCCACCATAATTCTCTGCAAACTAGCCTGCAAAGTTAAGGAAGCAGAGACCTCCTGCAGCAAACTCAAATAGCAGCCAGCCATTCCCATTCCATATATATACACTCAACAGCATACAAACTTGGATTATGGTTGGTTATGGAATGGGTGCTGTTGGAGATCAAAGGGAGCTGTGGATGGGAAGATGATAAACCAGTTGATGGCGGAGACTTGGACCTGCTTCCTCCACATGTGACAATCTAAAATGGAATAAACTCCCTGACTGCAAGGTAGCAAGCCCTGAAAAGGAAAGCTCATTTATTTGAACTCTTCCATACAAAGTTTAGGTAATGCATTTTCTGAACATAAACTACTGGAAGTTTTTTTTCCAAAGACATGTCCTAAGTGCATGAAACCAATGTTACACTGGGAGTCAGGGAATTGAATTCTCCCTGGGACTGCTCTGTGTAACACTATGTCCTTATTTACTCTCTGTCTCCACTGTCTAACAGGTCTCTAAACTCTTGAGGACATGGGCTGTCTCTGCCTCACAGCTGAGCTCTGTTGTCTTCTTCGGATATTGATTTTTCTGTAGGCATACCTTGCTAACATCTCACAGAGAAATGGAGATTCAGAAGGTTAAAACCGGTATATAATTCCCAGAAAAAATGACTTCTCAGTGGAAGTCATGCTTTCTCCAGCAGCTGCTAAGTAGCATAGGGAAGGCACTCACCCTCAGCAAAGTTATCCTAGTGATAGATTTTGATACTTTAGAAAAGCTGGGACTTAGAGTGGCATCCTGTAATACTCACCCCTGAGTGCAAAAAGCTTTGCTAATAAAAGGACCAGGTTAAAAGGATGAAAAACCCCAGGATGGAATTTAGTTTTTGTGAGAGTTGGTTTGTTTTCAAATTTCTGATTGTTTATGTAATTTTAGATTATATAGATGTTTCAGCCAGCTTTTGGAGTAAGATTATATGTCATCATACTGGTGGCCAGCATAGCTGACAAAGACCAACCTTCCCCCATCTCCAGGGAGAAAATTCAAGTTTGAGTCTGATAATTCAGATGCTACCAACATCTGCCTATACCAATCCCACTACATGGATCCTATAAGTTCTCTATAAATCCTCTCATTCTCCCCTCAAAATGAGGGCAGAAGGGCAACATAGGGTTTGTTTCTGAAATGGCTTTTGATGAATGCTAGGGAGCTTAGTCAAGAAAAACCCCAAGTCTTGGTGATATACTAGAGTGAGAATGTCAGGACCATGTGTTGAATATATTCTGGTGCAAATATTATCCTCACTAATGATGCTTCCATGAAAACATAAAGATCAAGGAAAAGAAAAGGAATAACAACATCTTTCATTGTGTTCCTGTGTGTCTGATAAAGTCATTAGGGAAAACAAGAAAATGGCTTTTTGATGCTGATGCTGCATAAACATGTTTTCTGAAGGAAAATGTTTTCACATTATCGTAAGAGGTGAAAAAGAAGAGAGATTAAACCGCCAGACCTCTTACATTGAGGGGTGATTTCCCTTAGCACCATTGACAGAGGGGAGAATGGCCTGGATAAATGACAATAGGGGTGGGCAAAAGGGTACCTTTATCCTCTCTGTCTGGAAGACATCCAGAACAGGAGGAGAATGGTGCTTGAAGGCCAGAGAAGAGAAGAGTTTGTGAAGGGAGCTGCAGAGAAACTAGATAGCTGAGCTGGAGAGATTACCTGGACAAGAAAGATTGAAAAAGAACATCATTGTGAGGCTGGTACATCAGAGAATTTGCTGGTACATCAGAGAACTCTGGTACCTCAGAGACTTGCACAAAGATACCTATAGTCTTCTGCTGGGAAAGGATGGGTTTTAACCCAGACTTTCTGTTTTATACACAGACTGCAGGTAGCATGGATAGGGGCCAAGATTTGCATTTCCACTGCTGGGGATCATCCAAGCTCTTAGAAGACACACTGGCTGAACAAAAAATATACAGTTAGGACTCAATGCCCTGCAGTACATCCTTTCTGTGCATGCCCTGAGTTCAGAGCTTTTCAGTGGGTTTACATGCTTTGAGTTACTGAGACAAACTGGCAGTGGGAACACTGACTGCCCCATAATCAGTGTGCTGAAGGACACTACTGAGACAGCAGCTCTACCTGAGACCACTGTTTAAGGTTATATAGACTGCTGCTTGCTTCATGTATCTGATCTTTTGTTGTTCTGTATTAGAGATTAATATCGTGGCTTCTGGAATGTGGAATAACTTTGCTGAATTGTTTTTTTCAGTTTTTCTGTGCTGTGAGTATTGTTTGATGAATGCATAACAAACAGGACATTTTGGAACAACTCCATGTGAGGGAGTCATCTCCAAGTTGTGACTCCAAAACTTGCATGTTTAATGCATTTTGAACTTAACAGCTGAGTTCCATAATATTACATCTCTTACAGATATAAATTGGATTATACCACATCATGAAATATATGTACCATTTCTTCTTCTTATGTCTACCTTGCTTAGACATACCCTGGAGAATCCTTGGACCTCACAAAAAAATGATGAAATGATAAGACCTCACATCAAAAAGGCTAACAGATTTTAAATATTTGCTATTTATTAAAATTCATTACCAAATCTTTATCTTCAACAGCAGTGAAAATTCACACAAATAAACAAGGCAAAAATGGGTGAAAACTGTCCTTTATATGTCAGCAAATTGTCCTAATTCTGCTACACTGAATAACCCCAAGGACACAGAAAAAACCCTGGATATCAAAGTGTTGACTGGCCAATTAAACTCAATCAGGTACTTTTTGTTTGCCTGCAAGAATGAGATGTATATGGGGTGAGCTTGAAGGAACTCTTTTAGGGGATCCTAAAAGAGTTGATCTCATTAACTTTTCCATGGGAGACAGAAGTATTTTGTGTTATGTTATCTGATGCCCGCAGTCCAGGCCAGAGTAACCTCTTTTTTCCACCTGCAGCTAGCAAGCTCTTTAGATCTTTAAAAGTACAAATTAGCTCTGTCACATTATGGGGCCTCTACAAACAACTTTTATTTAAAGGCATTTTATTCTTAACTATTTTTTTTTTTTCAGCAAATCAAGCCTTAGCTTCCTTTCTTTTTCTTCCTTTTTCTTCCTTTCTTTCTTCTTTTTTTCCTTTTTTTTTTTTTTTTTTTCTTCAACCTCATTTTGGAGGTCTGACAGCTCAGATCTGTGATGGGTCTTCCTGCTGGACAGCTTTATAATTGGGACTGCAGAGTTCTAAAAGCATGCCAGATGTGTCGTCATCAAACAGCAAAGTCCTCATTAGAGCCTGAGTTGTAAGTGCATGTGTATGTTTTCAGAAGAACTTTTCCATTAATGGCTAGTAGGTGTCCAGGAGCAAAGATCATTGTCTCTTTTGTAGTTGGCCTTATATAAAGGATTTTACCTAGTGAAGTGAAATATTTTCTTTTGTCCCACTGTGTTTTCCATTGTAAAGAGGACTTTTCTGTATCATTTGGTTGCTGAAGTGGTGCTTGATATGACAAGAAACCACTCTCCAGATGCTAATTGCCCTTGGGTTGCATTATTTATGCAGGAGAAGCAAAAATGGGATGTGTCACTTCTCTTTTTTCCTCGTGTTTCTTCAATTCTTCAACACGATAGCTTTCCTTTTATACTGCATGTACCTGATCTGTAGCATTTATCCAAAAAGAATGAATTTTCTTTTATTTTGAAAAAGAGAGGCAGGGGTGTACAATGGACCCTTCTTTGATGCCTCAGTTCAAATTCTGCATCAGATTAATTTCATTTTTGCAAATAATTTAGAATGTCCATATCTTACATGTTAGCAAAAGATAAGTGCAAATACATTAGTCTGTCCTTTGGAGCTATTTTGAGAATTAAATGTATATGAGGTAAAGTTCCTTGAATTGAACAATATTTTTAGGTACAAAGTAATTAAATCTTTCTGTAGAAGAGCTATAGTAGATAACTGTCTAGGGAGAACTCAAATGAACTGATTAGCTATTTTTTTGGTGGGGTTTCTTTTTTTTTCCTTCTTAATATAATACAGAGATTTTTAAATAAAACTGGCAGAATGTCCTCTACCAACCTTTCTTTCTTTCTTGCAGAAAATGCTTGTCAAAACTGCATGCTTGTGTGAAAATCTATCAATTCTAATAAAATTCCATTATGAAGAAATCTGAGAAGATTGTTCTGATGAGCTTGTAATGGAACAAAATGTTCAGATGTTTCCATTTCAGTATAGCCTTTTCTGTATATCATTTTAAAGCTGTTCATAGTGTATAAAATCAAACATGAGCATTACAATGAATCATTTCACTTTCTTTGAAAAAGCAGGTTTCAAATAAAAATCATTATTATTTTATTTCAAGCTCACATTCCTGAGTAAATTTCACATTTCTCCTATTATTATTATCCAGCTAAAAAGAGTGAAAATTATGGGAATAATGTAATTTTCTATGAAACAGAAAATACATTTGTAACCAGGTTCTACTTTTAAAAGTAAATTGGTCAAACCATGAGTGAGCAATTTTGTGGATACATGAAGTGAGGTTTATGTCATCTACTGTTAGATGTGAACAGTTCTAAGAAAGTATTTAGGCTATCTGTGGGAAACATGGAGAAAAATAGATGTTATCACAGGATTTATCTCATGTGTCTTAGAAAGGCACGAAGTACTCATGGCAGATATATAGTTATATATTCTGTTTCTTCAGCAAAGGAATGCAAAGAAATTACTATAGTGAGAATTACTGTTTTAATAAGAACACATGACAGGAAGGGTTCTAAGTGTCTTATTCTTGGTCTAATTTGTCTCAAAACTCAAGAATGATTATGTTATTTGTGTTTCTTAGCACCTAGTTCTGCTGTTCTGGACCAGATCCCACACCCTGCTTATGACAATGCAATATAACAGAAGTCTGACTGCTGTTACCCTGCCACTAAAAACATGCAATGCCAGGTAACAACTGCGTGAATTCTCAGGTCAGTTTCAGAAATCTCAGCTAGACTTGGTTTTGCCTTTCAGTACATGTTAAACAAAACTGAAAATGCCAGTGCTATCCTCAGCCAACAGAGCAGAGAGAGCAGGACAGTGTCTCAGTGTACAGCAGGACATGTGTCATTCACTCCTCCCACATGATCCTGGTCCTGACCCCAGTTGTAATAAAACAGAAGAGCTCTGGTAAGGATTTTGGATTCACTCAACACCAAATACGACCAGAAACTAGCCTATATTTGTTAGAAAAGCATATGTGTGTGACTCACAAAAGTGAAAGATACTGTCCATTGCTCTTTTTTTCTTTGTCCTTTCTCTTTTCTTCTCTATTTTGTCCTTTCTGTCGCCCCTTTCCTTTCTTCAATCCAGTTGTGATTTACTACATTATAATTATATGTTATCTCCTGACTACTAATAATTCCAATATCCTATCCATCCATAAAGCAGTAATTATTAGCTATAAAATTTTGCTCAAAACAAGGACAAACAGACTGTCTCTCTCTTTTTTTTTTTTTTTTTTAAACCAGTTTTTGAAGGCATTCTTGGTAATGATGCCTTTGCCTCATCCCCCAAGGAAACTAACAAAAAAAAGAAAAGAAAAAACAAATGCCTACACAAAGGAAGAATGAGAATACAAAGAGGAAATTCAATACTGTGTATTAGCTCACAAAGAGAAACAGTGTTTAAAGTGCTGGGCTTATCATTGACTGGAATGAAAAAAGATTACCCAACAAATCTATCCCTTCTGTTGATGCAGAGCTTTTCGTAAACTTGCACCAGAAATTAATCTCGACCAACAGAATTACTTGTATAAAAGAAGCACTAAAAAGAAAACCAGCAAACCACTTCAGAATGGTTCAGGATCCAAATGGGATTATTTCTTCATTTTATACATACATAAATGCAAGGATTAAAGAACTTGCATTATATTTACTCTTGACATATCTTGTAAGAAGCAGTAGAATTTATCTTTCTATTCTGTTTGGAAATTCAGATTTTAATTTTGAGACAGGTGTACACCACAACTTTCATTCTTTTAGAAAAGCAGGTCCTTTTAATAACTATAAAACACCTGGCAAATTTGGCCCACAATGGCATAATGGATTGAGATCCACAGGTATTTTGCTAATAAAATTAAAATAGGAGAGATTTGCTAAAATGAATTGTTGAGGGCTGAATGTCAACTCAATTGAAAACAGTGGCAAACATCCCCATCATTTTAAATGCTTTGCCCCAAGCACCTTGGAAGCTTATACCACCAGGACCCTGTGATAATATTTTGAAATATTCTAATCCATCAAATTAAGTAGCCTCTCTAATGCTGACAATTGGTGGATACCCAGGTAAGATAAACATATAGTGGCATTTTATCCAAATACTCTTTCAGTCTCCAGTGCTAACTGCAATTTGCAGTGCAGAGATTTCTAAGATAAGGGATGGCCTTTTTATGTTAGCCTTGATGGCTTTTTCTTTCATGAAGGGCTTTTTATGAACCTATATAGATATTTAATCTTCAAATGTTCCTGCAGCAGGGAGTTCAACAACTCATCAGGCTTTTAGTCTTTACAATCAGAACACTCTTGATTTGTTAGATTTGTGTTTGCTTTTTAATGATTGAATTTGATGTCCTCTATTTTCTGTGTTGAAAAAAAGGTCATCAAATGTAATCTGTAGAGCATAAAGTCTGAAAATCTTCTTATTGACCTCCATGTCCTTTGTATCAGGCTCATAATAATTTCTGCTAGAGTATCGCAGAAGAGGTCCAGCACTAGTATGCAACAGAAAGCTCCATGCTTCTTATTCATTATTTTTAAGACTGACTCTTCAATTAGAGACTGACTATGAGATGGTAGAGTCCAGGACCACAAGAGGAAGCCAAAAAAACTGACAGCAAAATCACAAGCCTGGATTTCAAGTCAGCAAAATTTGATCTGTTTGGGGATCTACTTGAAGAAATCCCATGAAATACAGAATTGAAGTGAAAATAGTCCAGTCCAGTACAGATGGTTGATTTTTCAAAGGCCAAGCACTCAAACATTTCATCTCAACTAACAGGAAATCAAGAAAAGTCATCAAAAAGCCCACATGGGTGGACAGTAACCTGACAAAAGCAAGATATGAAAGTAAATGTAGAAAGAGTTGATGCATGATCTGGTGACCTGTGAGGAATACAGAGACTGAGCTCTTACTGATGATGCTAGGAAGGGCCACTAAGTGGAGCTGACTCCAGCATGAAAGACAAAAAAAGAACAGAAGCAGAATTTATAGAAATTTTAAATTTGGTTCTTAAGTGCAAAGGGATTCTCAATGTGGTGGAGGCTGAGATACTCACCATTTTATTTGGTTTGGTTTTTAGTGGTAAGATTTAACATCATGAATTCAAAGGCTCTTGAGGCAACCCCGGGAGCAGTGGAAAAGTCTGAGCAAGGAAGTTTTACTCTTGGTGGAGGAGGATCATCTTAAAGCATATTTTGACAGACTGAACATACACAAGAACTTGAGACCTGACAGAGTGTTGAGGTCCTGGTCAATGCCATTGTGAGGCCATTTTAAGATAATTTTTGAAATGTCATGGCATTCAGGGGAGGTTCATGAGGAAGCAAACACCAGCCCTGCAGGCAAGGAAAGCAGCCAGGGGGATTTGAGGAACTGTGGAATGCTCAGTGTTCTGTCGCTCCTTGCAGAGATGATGGAAAAAATACTCGGGGAACCAAACACACAAGAGACAAGGAGGTGATTTGGAGTAGTTATTACAGACCTATAAAAGGGGAAATCGTGTCTGACAAACCTAATAATCATCTAATGTGAAAGGAATAGTTTGGTGGAAAAAAGAAGAGGTGTGAATCTTTGTTTTTCTTGATTATGTCAAAATTTATGACAAATTTTTTTACTAAAAAACTGATTAAATATGGGCCAGTTAAATAGAGAGTGGGGTAGTCTGAAATCTGCTTAACTTCAGTTCTTAAAGAGTTGGTGATGAGCAAAATCCACAGAGGCCACTTTCTAAGGGTATATCCCAAGGGATTTTAATGAGGGCCAATACTATTTAAAATCTGCATTAATAAACCAAATGATGGAAAAATGAACTCTTGGCATGCTTGAATTACAAGCAATGGATACAAAAGATATACAGGAAATTTCATTTAAACTTAAAGAAAACTTCTTAACTGCGAGTGTGATCAAACATTGCAATAAATTGCTTAAAGAAGTTGCATAGTCTCTATCCATAGAGATACTCAAAATCCCTCTGTACCTAATCTGACCCTGATCTGATCAGGGAGCTGGACTAGAAATCCCTGTCAACCTCAGCTATTTTGTGTTTGAGTTAAATTTCCAAGTGAGTAGGGCTTTGTGTTACCATTTTTTTCCTACCTATCTCTGACACAGGTTAAGGGGCTGGCCAGGGCATAAACAGACCATATAATATGCTCTGGAGTGTTATTAATCCCCAGTTCATAAATGTTAATGACTTTCCTGCTCATGGCTAATCCAGACAGAGAAAAGTGGTTTTGAGATTAGAAGATAAATCCTTACCTTCATGGCAGGCCCAAAGGACTCTGAAGCATTTGGGAAAATGACATGTTAGCATCAACACCAATTCTGCATCAGGATGCACCAGCACAGATTTATGTTCCTGAGAGGCATCCCATTTATCACGTGTGTGCTGCAAGATCCAACTTTGCATAGGTTTTTCCACAAAAGTTCAAGCCATGTTAAGGCTGAGAATATAAAGAGCAAAAATATCAAGAGAGATTCTGTAAGGTGTAATGACAGATACCTCCTGTACCTGTTCCCTCACCACTCATTTCATTCCCTTTCACTTGTTACTTTGTCAGTGTGGACTGTGTTCTTGCAGTCCCTCAGACAGCCCTTCACATGGACAGCTTGAAAGAAACCCAGGTTTTATAGTCTTCCCTGAGCAATCTGAGAAGCACAACTTCAGGAAAACAGATGTGTTTCTACTCTTATCTGAACAGTTGAGAGAAGGGGAGAGATATCAGGCTGATGCATATTCGATCTTAAATTATTTATATGTAAGTACATTTTTTTTGCATGTGTATCTAAAAATACATGCAGATACATGTAGATATGTATATGTATACACATAGGGAAAGAAAATATATAAGAGGTAGGTATTTCAAAATGCTATAATAAATGCCTGTTCAGACTACTGTTACATGGGTTTGTGTGTTTTGAGCATTAGGGCTATGTTTTTTTCAATATTTTCATATTTCACTGTCTCTCATCTCTATCAAAGAGATAAAAGTTATTTTGGGACAAATGAAAAAATATAAGCAAATACCACAGCAAAGTAAAACCACCCTAAACTGCTTAAGTGCCCAAGACCAAAAAATGGTATCACAGGATATTGCCACAGTACAATTTAAAGGAAGATATTGTAATGATAATAAGGGTCAAATTCTTGTGAAAATGGCCATGTATTCAACATGTTTATAAATACAAGCCTCAGGAGATGTTAAGAGTTTTTTCTGACTTTTGCCTTCTAGCTAATGCAAATATTTTCTTTTTTAAATATTTATACATGGCTCTCATGGGAATCAGGGTTGGTGATGAGTATGAATCATTAAGAGATAATAGAATAATAGAATTAAGTTGGAAGGCATCTTAGAAGTCACCCAGTTCCAAACCCCTGCCATGGACAGTGACACCTTCCAGTAGACCAGGCTGCTCAGAGCTCCATCTAATGTGAGCTTGAACACTTCCAGTGTTGGGGAATCCACGGTTTCTCTGGAATGTGGAGGTGTTCCTACTTAGCCAAACTGACTTGGCAAATATCTGGAATAGAAACTGAGGCTGCTTTCTGCCAAATGCCATGAGTAAGTCAATTTTAGGTTTCCAGATAGCTTTATCAACAGGTGTGTCTGTTGACCCAAGCACATAATGCTCATAAGTAGATGTTAATACCCTTAGTCTATTGTCTTTGTTGCTCTTAGTAGGGAAAAAAACAAAAAAAACAAAAAAAACCCAAACAAAACAAAACAAAAACAAAAACAAAAACAAAAAACAAACCAAACCAAAACAAAACGAACCCCCACAACACTATTGTTCCATTATAAATATAAAAAAAATTAGATCTTAGTTCTGGGTAAGACAATGGAAAATTTTACCAGAGAATAGAAAATTGAATAGTATATAATTGGTAGAAAATTGGTAGATTATGATCTATAATTAACATCAATATTAATAATAATAATAATAATAATAATAATAATAATAATAATAATAATAATAATAATACTGCTTTATTGAAAATAGCTTCCATAAAGCAAATCTGGTTTAATATTTGGAGATGTTTAGAGGTGGCTTGATAAGAATAATTCTGTTACTATGCTATACCTTAAATTATTCCTTATTTCAGCCCACCATTTTGATTAAAAATATGTACTTTGGAGTATCATCAACACACAGACTTTTCTGTGCTATCCTGCCAGATGATTAACTGACAGCTGTGAAAAAAATAAATTTATCAATCAAGAATCACCAGTGAATATGAGAGGGTTAGAAAATGGTTTTGTGCTCATCAACACTTTAAACAGGGAACTGGAAGGAAATATAAAGTCATTACTGGAGAAATGTGCAGATGACAAATATTTGTCCTTCCTCTAGTTGATTAAGGGATAAATATTTCCAATATCCAAGCAGCCATACAAAGGCACATGGGTTACTTGGTAAACAGGTCTCTGCCATCCATGATATTTAGTATTGCTGTGTTTGGTTCTTTAAATGCAATCACATATTTGGGAACAACAGATGCACCCCAGACATAGGACACTGAAAATGGAAGACTTTGAAAAGGTTAAGTGTGAACGATGATTTTAAGAGAGGCACTGATAGAAGAGAGGCTTATGTGATGCTAGGCTGCATGAAAAGGGAAGAAGTAGGAAAGAGTGGAGAAAATATTCCATTTCAGCATTCAGCATTCATAGGACTGAGACTAGAATACAATTGTGGCATCTGCATGAATAAAAATAAAGAGTTTATTAAAAAAAATGAGCTGGGTGCAGAAAAGAGCCATGGAAGTGATTTCAGGTCCAGAGAAACTGCTTCACAGAGAGAGACTTAAAGAGCTCAATCTGTTCAGCCTATTAAAATGAAGACTGAGAGGTGACTGCAGTACGGCGTATCAGTACCTTCACAGGGGAAGAACGCTGGGTATTAATGGGCTCTTTAATCTAGTGGGGAAAGGCACATCAAGAACTAATGGCTGGGAGCTGAAGCCAGACAAATTCAAATTAGAAATTAGGCACAACGGAGGAGATGATTAACCAGAGTCACAAACTACTGAGGGAAACAGTGTTTTCTCCATTGCTTGATATTTTCAAAATCAGAAAAGACAGTTTCGGGTGTTTTTTTTTTTATTTTTTTTTTTTTTTTTTTTTTTTTTTTTTTTTGAGACCTGTTTTGGCTGAAGTTTTATTTCTTAATAAAAATACATAGCCCAGGTTTGTGCAGCTTGACATGATACAGGTCGGTGGAAGAGGTCTCTTGATGTGTACTGAAATGAGAAGAAGTTAAGTGAATGCAGTTAGTACAGGGATAAGTATGAGCTAACTAATCTGGCCCATATATATTAAAGCTCCAGTCCCAAGACTCTTTTATGTTTTCCAGTTGGCACAAGGAAATGCAGCTTGTCATTTTTGTGTGAAGCACCCTATAGAAATATCATTTCTTGTATATCATAACTTTGTCCAGGTACAACATAAGTAATTTAGTTTTGGACAAAGTTGTTTTCCAATTTTAAGGATCAATATTCTACTTATATACATACAGATATATATATATATTTTTGTATATATATATATGTATGTATGTGTGTATATATATGTATGTGTGTGTGAATAACATTAAGTAATTGAGCTCTAGATCTCCTTTCTCAGTCTTTTTGTCTGCTTTGGGTGTTTGTTTTTTTTTTTTTTTCCGTTTGTTGTTTCTTTGGTTTTTAATGAAATGCAGAGAAAAAAAAAAGGAAAAACAACACAAAGGAACTAGAAAATTAAACTCAAATAGATTAATAAAATGTGAGCTGTGTTGCTAGAGTTTTGAATTTGTCAGCCACAATGTCTCAAATAAAGGGACTGCTGCCATTTTCTCAACCAGTTATTCCAGGAAACCTATGTACCATGCATAAGCGTGGCATGAGTTTTAATATGCAGCTAGACACTTGCTACTTTTCTCATTACAAGCAGACAAACACATATCAGAGATGATGATTATACAGACTATGTATCCTTCTATTATTTCCAGATGGCTCTGCTTTGTTGTGATTTTAATGCCATTGCAAAATGTATTTATCAAGAGTATGTGTTCTTTCTTGCTTTTTTTCCCCTTTCTTTTTATTTTCTCTCTGTTTTTTTTTTTTGTTTTTTGTTTTTTGGGTGTTTTTTTGTTGTTGTTGTTTTTTGTTTTTGTTTTTGTTTACTGATACCCCAGAGTGCTGTGCAGCACTGAGGAAGAGAAATGCCCTACACTCCATGCCCAGTCCAATTTGGGGAAGCAGCTCTGTGTAGAAGGAGCTGGGGATCCTGGTGGACAAGAACCTGCCCCTCTGCCCCTGAGCCAGCAGTGTTCCCTGCTGGAAGCCCACAGAGCTCCACCTGAACACGAGGAATCTGATTTCAGAATTGCCCTTTAAGATAAACAATGCATTCTCCCCCGCTCTTTTTTTTTTTTTTTTTTTTTTTTCCAGAATTCATGGTCAGTAATTTGAAACTACTGATGCCAAGATTGTAAAGAAATATTAAACATGAGATTATGAAAAGAATATGGTTATGGTTGGAGGCCCCAGGTAGGTCTCAATCTCCTCTGAGTTATACCCAGACCAAGCGCACACAATGCAATGGTGACACCAAAGACTTTACAGATGAGATAGAATTGGCCAGCAACTTCTACACAAACAAGTCTTTGATTTAAGAGTGTATGGATCAGGATTTCAATGAGAATTTACAATTACTAGCTTTACTTTTGTGAAAAACCTTTGTGGCATGTGGAGAATATATTTTCAAAAGAATGAAGCTTAGACTGAGGAGATGAAAAGCATGTAAAAGGTGAGAGATGTTACCAACACTTTTTTTAAAAATTTGTTTTAGTGCAAATGTCTCATGCTTTTCAGTAACACTAGAAAATACTTGTCCTTATTTCTAGTCTGCTTCACTTTATAAGTCATCAAGGAGTCAACTTTTCAAGGATTTAAGAAAACTATATATTCCTGAAAAACAAACTTGCTTAAGCCTGAAAACTTCTGCCTGAAATTACAAGTGCTGAACCAACCTGATGTAAAACTCTCTGAAATGACCTGAAGAGAAAGTGATGAAACTTTACACAGTTCAGTAAAAATTTATCTAGAATTCTCTATTTTGCTTTTCAATCAAATATGTGAAAATTTTAATATTAGTATATTATTTTAAAATTTTATTTCATTTTGACACAATTCACATAACTCATGAGCACCAGAGCATCAAAGAATTGGCTATACAGGAGGATGTAGAATTTCTTCTATTAACCTTATTTTTAAAATATTAGAAAATATTAAATAATTTATAAAGAAAAGATCTCCTGGAAGTCAATTTGTGCAATCCTAGACAGTGGGAAAATATCAATATCAGTTAGAGATTGTGCAGCCCTAGAAATAATCACATGGGAAATTGAAGGAGTTTCTATGCCTGGATGCTTTCAAGGCAGGCAGGTAAAAATGGGCCTGTTCAAACACAATACTATCTTACTTAAAGTAGCAGCTGGACTCAAAAGAGGCCTCAAAAGATGTCTCCCAAGCAATATATTCTACAAGTTACTAAATAATTGCAACATGTATTGTATTACTTCTTCTTTTAAACTAAATTTGTTAATCAAGTCCTAATAAGTGATATGAAAAAAGTCATAAGGACATCATGATTTGTGAGTTACTATTCTAAGACCTCTTAATTCACTTAATCCACATCTTATGTTGCTCTACAGAAAGCAAAATAGTATTTTTTATCAACAATTACTGAATAACCTGGATTTAGAAGGAATTTCTAAGACAAATAAAAATCTTTTTTACAGCATCATGGAGTCATTTAAGCTGGAAAAAACCTGTAAGATCATAAAATCCAAAGGCAGACCCAGCACTTCCCAGCTCACGTGTCCTTAAGCTCCACAACTGGATGGTGACTCAACCCTGGACACACTGTTCCCATGCTTGTCAACCTTTCTGATGAAGGGTTATATCCCTAATATATAATCTAAACCTCCCCAGACTCAACTTATGGCTATTTCTTCTTGTCCTATTACTTGTTACTTTAAATGTGCTTTTTAAATTTTATTTTGGCTTTATGAAAAACAAAAAAAGTAATCTGAATAAAAATAAAGTTTTAGTGCCAATTTTGTTATGATACCACATTTTGACATATTTTAGAATGAAACATTATAGCTTTCAATTTCCAAAATATCATTTCTGTTATTCCCTTGAAAGATTAATCCTCTCCTTCCTGCTGCGTCTTCAAATAAAAGAAAAAGTTTAACTTTTTTATTTGAATTTTTTTTTTTTGGTGATCTATTTGTAGAACTTTTCATTTTGTGCATTCATATTTGAGAGAAAATAAAATAAAGAAAACAGTTTCATATTGATGCCTTTTCCTTCTTTCCAAATCTGTAGTTTTCTATTTCAACCCTCAAGTGCAAAAACGAAAAATGATCTGTATTCTAGCACTTTTGCTAATCAGTTACTTATTGCAAAAATATAAATAATTATCCTAAATATTTAAAAAAACAAAACAAAAAAATCTTTATGAAGTTAATTTGGAAAGCGACCCTAGAGCTTCTGTAAAAAAAAAAAAAAAAAAAAAAAAAGCATGGTATTTTCTACCACAGTCTTTCAAAATTTATATATTTAGAATGCTTAATACTATATAGAGTTATTTCTAATTTACAGCAATATGATTCTCCTAAATACAGTGCTTTTTGTTGTGATTTACACCACTGTTGCTGACTTCTGAATCACAACCATGTCCGTATTTATGGTTTTCACAATCCCTTTGGTTGTATGTAATTTTTACAGTAGAATAAAAATAGCAGACCCCTACTTAAAGGACCTTATAATCATAGATTCTTAATTACAGCTATGTTAAAGTAACCTCTATAGTGGCCCATGAGCCAAAGCAACAATAAATAAAAGGGACTGTAAAGTGAGTAGCTTCTTCCAAAGGGAAATGTCAGCCTGCGCAAGGAAATGTCACCAGTGCAATAACATTTCCTGCTGCAGCACGGAAATGGCAGAGCAGAGCAGAGACAGGAGCTGGTGCTTTCCAGAGGATGTGCCTAGTGAGAGGCTGGGGACACCCAGGACAAAGCAGGAGGAGCTGCCAGGTGGGGAGAAGCTACCCATGGAGGGAGTGGACTGCCAGCTGAGCCAAGCTGCAGGTCAGGGCTGGAGCCCTGGAGGGAAGCTGCTGCATCAGTTTCTACTGATGCCCCGTTTGAGTTTCTTTTCTTCCCTGGGAGCAGAAGAGCTTTTCCTCATCAGATGTGCTCCTGTTTCTGCAGCAGCTGACATTATTTTGTCAATCAAAAGAGAGTGAGCATACCAGAAGCTCACCAGCCTCTGTCTTCTGGGTGAGGTGGCGACATAAGAGTAGGATGAAAACATTGTGGCAGAAAGCAGCTGCTCTACAAGAAGCCTTGTACACAATATATGGAGGAAGTTACCTCATTTTCCTACAGGCAGAAACTCTATCTTACTTTCTTTCTGAACCCCTGCTTCCATCTCCAGTAAACTGTACACTTTGGTTTCCATTCTGCTCTGGATTTAGTTTGATTTTGCCCAGCCTCACACGACATGGGCTGCACACACAACCCTTTTGTCCGGGGTTTGAAAAACCACACTCTGGGCCAGACAGAGCTCCCCCCTTTTGCCTCTCATGCATCCATCTCTTAGGATGCTAGATTGCTAATCCCTTGTTATTTTTGTTACAGGAAGAGGTCTTCTTGCTTCATTTGTTTAATCTGAAAGACCATGCCTAACACAGTGTCTGGCTTTAATGAACTCAGTGATTATCTCTGCTCTGAGAGCAGATGTAAGAGCTCTTGGTGCAGTAAGGCCAGTGAACAAAGCACTCAGACTAAAAAGAAAAAGGGAATCTGCTGATTCCAAGCAATCATTAAGCTTAGTATCTGCAAAAAGCAGTTACAAGGCAGCTGAAACTTAGCTAGCCAGCTATGACACAGACTGAGACAAACTCACCTAGGAAAGTCAGTTTAGCTAGTATGAGGAAGTAGGGTTTATACAGAGATTTTTAGGCTGAGGATGGGAATTTGTGAAGTGAAACATAAACTGTGATGCATTATACACTACATATAAATGAGAAATAGCCTCTGGTCAATAGTACAAGGTATATGATTCCCTCTGCATATGGCTTTAGCAGTAAGCATGAAAGGTTTGCCAGGACATTCCTCCCTCCACTAGCTAAACTTGTTCTAAGGTGCAATGAGAATCAGACCCTTTGCTTAGGGGGAAATCAAAGGGGAAATCAAACCCAGCAAATGCCTCTAGCCCTACCCCTCCAGTCTGTGCCATATCATACAACTAAAAGATCCAAGCTCTCAGAAGAACCAACCTTTTGAAGTTGCTCTGAGATGATATCTGCTGCCAATGTCCTTTAACCAATTTTAACTGCCAGACTCCTCACCTGGAAAAAACAGCTTCATTTTCCCAGCAGAAGTGAGCCTTTTTTTCCTTCCTCCTCCTCCTCCTTCTGCCCCCAGCTCCTTTGAATCTTTTCAATTTATTAAATGCTTTGGGATCATTCTGGGAGAAAAGCTCCATGCAGTATAACCACATTAGCTTGTAAAGCAAACAGAAAAAAATGGCCTGTTGGTCATAAACAAGCTGTCTGCAAATTTGTCATATGCTATCTCTGCACTAGATCTTATTCAGGACTGCAAGATGTGGTGGTTTGTTTTATACTGATGGGCACTGTTGCCAGGGATTCCATCCCAATATAGATGTTTGTAATACACATTGTGTGTCAGTCTCTTCAGTCAGTTGTTGGTAATAGAGTTTGAAAGGCATATAGTGACAGTATAAATGCATATGGTATATCTGAATATTTTGTTAGAAAGATGATGGGTCCTGGCTACTTAGGATGCTACATGGACTCCTGTGCAGCCTGCATTTTGACCAGTTCTCTCTCCCAAACTGGAAACAAAGACAAGCCATGCTAGTTTCTCTTTACTGTCAGTGGAGAGAAATCTGGAAGGCAATTCATCTGGCTTTGACCTTTATCTTAGAATGAGGTGAGCTTCTTTCTGTATGCCTTTCCACTGACTATGAAAACAAACTCACATGATGAGCTTAACAACTGGAGCTCTATGCAACTCCTTAAACTTAAACCCTGCCTACTCTGATCAACCTCTATTTTCTGGGAGCAGTATCCTTTTAATAATATGTGGTAACTGCTGGCCCTTTTAGCTGTTTCAGCCTAGAGCACTTCAGGTGTTACCACTTTTTATATGACCAGCTGAAACTCCCAGGTTAAGCTCAGTGTTGGGGGACCTTTTCAGTAGACCACAAGCAGGTGGTAGGGCACCACATCTGGCTTCCAGTGGCACGTGGTTCCAGACATTTCCCTAAAGTCCTGTTCCACGTAGGCCAGCTCTGTGTAGGTGTCTCCAAAATGCAAGGACACTTCAAGTGTTGTCAGACTTCTATTTTCAGGCAACTGACTCAAGCCACTGCATATCTAAATTTAGGTGTTTGCATATGAGCTAGGTATCTAAGCTTGGAGAGCTATTGGTTGACCAGATATAGACATTTGCTTCATCTCTTTCTAAACCACTAATTGTATTGACTAGACCTCTACTCTCTTTAATGGCTACCTGGCCATTTATCTTGCATGCAGACATCTAAAATTAGATGTCTTAATCCCCGAGCCTAATCACACCACTAACTTTTAGATTCCTAATTAAGATAAATTAATTGAAAACTACAAGATCTTTGCACCATTTTTGTGCTTTCTTTGAGCTTCCATCTACCCTTGGTTTGGAAGGAGTAGATGACCACACTGTTTTCTCCTTTGATGAATTGCAGGAATTGAAAAAATAAACAAACAAATAAAAACAAAACAATAAAATTATTTAAAAAATCAGAAACTGAGCTTCTGAAGAAAAAAAAAATCAGTAGCTTCATGTACAAAGAGATTTGTTTCTTCACTCTGAATAGTCATGAAATACCAATCAAAACTTCAAAAGATGGATTGCTCTGTCATTAAGTTAAGTGTGTAAGGGAAGGTTTTAGCTGCATATCAGGAGAAGGTTCTTCTCACAGAGAGTGAATGGGCACTGAACAGGCTCCCCAGGCAGCAATGGCCACAGCACCAAACCTGAAGGAGTTCAAGAAGCCTTTGGACAATGCTTTCAGGGTTCTTGGGTGCTCTGCAGGCCAGGAGTCAGACTCAGTGATCCTTGTGGATCCCTTCCAACTCTGGTTGTTCCTTAATTCTGTGATTCTGTTAAGGGAGAACTACAGAAATGGCTTATTTTTCTCCACCTGGCTAGCAGTACTGGCCAGACCTGACTGAGGATTTGGGTAACCTTACTACCAGAGCTTCATGCCAACACTTAAAAGCCTTATTAAGGCACTAGGATCTGAATCAGATCTGCTCTCTATGCAGTTGCATGTGTAGACTTTACCTTGTTGAAAGTGTTTACTTGAGCTTTGACATTTTGGGGGGTTTTGGTTTTGTTGGGTTTTGTGCTTAATTTTTGCAGTTGCTGTTGGGTGATTGGTTTTTGTTAGTAGTTGGGCAGGTTTTTTTTGCTTTTGTTTTTATGAAATATCAGGAGACAATTTGTTTTCTTGTTGAATAAAAGAGATACAAAGGTTTAACTACCAGTTTCACATAAGTCTGGTGAAGTTAAAAGACTGTAACTATGACATTAATACCAAAAAATTTCAGAAAGCAGAACGTGCACAGGGACAGGATAGGAAGTGTCAAAAAATATTCAAATCTTGTACAAGAATTGAAAGTGCTCATTCCTAGTTAATTAGAGGTAATTTGTGCCTCCCTGCAGAAAATGTCCTCTGAAAAATGGCTGTGTCAAGACCAAACCATGTTTATTTATGAAAGTTGTTTTTTTGTTTTTTGGGGTTTTTTTCCCCCTTCAGAAATGGCATCATAGCATTCATGTGATTGCATTTTTTCAAAGCAACACAAATTTTCCATTTCAACAGATATGGAAGGTAGTGAGTACATTTGTTTCAGTCTTACGTGAAAGAAACTAAGACAGAGAAGGCCAAACCAGAAAGGTATTTAACCTCCTAGTTCCTTTTGAAATCATCATATAACAATATCTTTGGAGATGTAGCTATAAACTTTAAAAGCAATATTCAGAGTACTCACTTTCACATCATAATGGCCAAAAATCAATTCCATTGATTCTATGCAGGCTGTTGAGCAGGGAGAGCTCCTGATCGTCATGTCAGAGGCTCTGTGGGAACTGTTCAAGAGTCACCTACAACCTGTAGATGTTTTTAAGGATATTCCTCCACTGTAAAAATTACTAATTAATTACTAATTAATTGGACCATTTGGGTTGTAAAGACCATCTTTGTCCAGCAACTGCCAAGGGCAGGTGTAACAGGTGGTGTTTTTTTGCACCACTTTATTAGTGGCTTGTTTGAAATTTCTTCTGTTTACACTTAGAGCCAGGAATAAAAAAACACAGTGGGAATTTTTTTCTCATGTTTGGGCTTGGTTGTTTATTAAATCTTATTTAAAGTACAGAGAATTCAGCAACACTCTTAGCTACTAGCTAAAAGCAAGCAAAATGGACATTAATTTAGCAAGTTACAAGGTCTTTTAAAGTTAAACAGTCCAATAGAGAATTAACACTTATATTATTTGCACTTCTGACCTAAAAATTAAAGTCCTGTGATCTGCAGTGCAGCACTGTCTAACTAGAAGCTACTACTTGAAACCATGAAGAAGAAGAAAGAAGAACATTGAAAAGGAGACACTACTCAAAATCCTTAATTTTGTCCATACCTATTATTATATTATAAAAAAAATCAAATTTAAAACTCTTCACTATGTGAAATTACACACTTCTATTTAACTACACACCCATTACTCTAACTCCATCACTCAAATTTGGAAACCCTTTCCAAGGCCTTAGGTTAAAAGCAGTCTTCTCCAGGAAGTCAGTGCCAGAAAGCACAGAAAGCTCAAAAATCCCAGATTTTTGGGTTCCAACTGGCAGGGACACCTTTCACTAAAGCAGGTTACTCAAGGCCCCAACCAGCCTGGCCTTTAACACTTCCAGGGTCTTCCACAGCTTCTCTGGGCAGCCTCAGGGCCTCCCCACCCTCACAGTAAAGAATTTCTTGCTAGTACCTAAATTAAGCCTGCCTTCATCACTCTGCCTGTACAATAGTTTGATACTACATGGAAAGAGATGAAAGGTCTCTTTCTAATACATCAAAAAATATTATTGAGAGAATGAGCCATTTAGAGCTCCAGCTCTTAAAATCAGAATGATGATTAACCCTCTGGATTCCATTCCAATTTATTCTCTTAATGGCAACTGCCATACCTCTACAGAAAATATAGGCACAAATCAGTCTGCACAGATCAGCTGAGGGCCTGATATTGCTGGATTTTTTGGGGGTTGTTTTTGTTCTTGTTATGAGCCAAAAAATGATTTTAAAGTTGTGCCTTGAATAACAGAGTGGTGAGATACATTTCATGTTTAGAAATTTTTCGAGGAAGTCCAGGTATGTGATGGGCCTGATGACACTCTAATGCCTCAGGCCAGCAACTCATGAATGTCCTGTTCTTTCTGAGGTCAGGCATCATGGAAATCTGCAGTGAGATTTGTGAAGCTCTAAGCTTAGACAATCCCTTGAAAACAGCTTCCTGGAATTTAAGGTTTTAAGTTCATTCAAAGCCCCGTTTGGACACTGAAATAAACACTCTGGACCACATCTCAAGTGCTTTGTTCAAGGTCATCATCAAGAGGAGTTCAATGGATCTTGGAAATGAGCCCAGATCTCTGCTTAACTCTAGCCATAGATCCATCCATTTTCATTCCATAGCAGCATAATAGGGATTTGGAAAACTGCACTAAAACCTTGAGAACTGAATAGATATCAAAATCCTTCTGTATGTATTTGGAATCATCCCACAGATTTCAATGGAGGAATATATTCTTTCTTATAACAAATTGAATTGCTAAATACGTATCGAAATCTCTCATTACTTGTTAAAGTAACTACAGCCTTCTCATAAATATTGTAGAGATACATGCAGAGGGTTAAAAAGCGACAGCTCAGTGGTCTGGAATTAAATCTGTTGCAGGTATATAATTTAGTGTGACATTAATTGGGTAGTGGGGAAGCATAAATGAGGAACACAATGCGTATACATTGGAATTTTTTGTTAAAGAAGGAACACTGCAAATGCTAACCTCAGCAGCCCAAAATCAAAGAAAGCAGAAAGGAAGGGGAGGAAAGAAAAAAAACCCTAAAACCCAATTCGTCCCCCCCCAAAAAACAACCCCCAAGCAACACACAAAACAATATACAACCAAACAATTGTGTCTTGTTTTTTTTGGAAGAAGCTTAAATTAGCTACCTAGGATTAAGATTTTCAGCTGAAAGAGATCAGTTTAGCTCTGAAAATGTAGGTTTAGCTCAATCTCAGTCATTGCAGTTCAGCTCATCTTTGCAACTGTCTACATCCTGGGGCTAGTAGAGGGAAGCTGAGTTTTGTGTGCATCAGTTGTTACCACCAAGCCCCACACAACATTCATTCACTCCCACACCAGCAGGTCTAGGGAAAGGACTGGAAGAAAGGACTGGTAAAAGCTGGAAGACTTATGGGTTGAGATAAAGACAGTTTAACAAGGAAAGCAAAACACCACACACACAAACAAAGTAAACCAAGAATTTTTTCACTCCTACCCATGGTCAGGCAGGTGTCCAGCTATCTCCAGGAAAGCAGGGTCCCACTATGCTCAACTGTGACTTGGAAAGGCAAACTCCAAATTATCCCCTCTCTTCCTCCTTCTTTCCCCCATTTTACATACTAAACATGATGTCACACGGTTTGGAACATCCCTTTGGTCAGCTGGGGTCACCTGTCCTGGCTGTGTCTCCTCCCAATCACCCCCATCCCCTCCCCAGCCTGGCAGTGTAAAAAGCAAAAAAAGCCTTGCCTCTGTGCAAGCCCTGCTCAGCAATAGCAAAAACATCTCTGGGTTATCAACCCTGTGTTCAGCACAAAGCCAAAGCACAGCCCCACACCAGACACTGTGAAGAAAATTCTCCTTACACCAGCCAAAACCAGCACAGCCATTCTCTGTTTTGCCCTCACGGGCTAACCAGTATTGACTTGTAGAAAATAAGTGATGCATAGATTTAAACTGGCAGAATGGTGAGATTTTGTGGAAATTGAAGCATCAAAGGGAACATAGTACCTGGGCAGCACAAGTCATGTGAACACCAAGAGGGATGTATACTTCAGTCTCCTCTCAGAAAACTTGTTTTTGCCACTTACATGATAAGAACTAAAAAAAAAAAAAAAAAAAAAAAAAAAAAAAATTCTACTTCACATGGAAAAAAAAAAAAAAAATCAACCTAGAAAACCCTTCCCAGCATTACACATCCTACACATCCTTACATAGCTGAACCTGCACTACAAGAAACCAAATATTAGAAAACATGCAATTTGCCACTACAAAACAGCAGAAGATATAAAGAATATTTCCAGTTCTGTAAGTCTCTTCTGCCCTAATTGTATATGTGTCATTCCTGGCCTAGAACAGGGTTTTCTGTACTCTTTGTACTTCTCTCTCTTTACCTCTCACTCTGTTTTTTGAGTCATTAGACATAGAATGTCCTGGTTTGGGTATTCAACTGTGTGTTCAGGCACTGACCTGGATGATTAAGTAATTTCACCTATCTGCTGTTCCTCTGGGCTCTTCCTTGACTGTTATGTCTGTCTTGTGTATAATAGATACTGCTGTGGGACCTTGGTCTTTGCTAGGGATATTAAATGTTGCTACCACATGGGCATTAAGTGTGCCTGCAGTTAGGCACAGGTAATCTTACAGCAAAAACCAGGGAAAAAGGAATAAATTCATAGCCCTACCATATTAATTTGCACAGTCGCCGTTTTGGAGATTAGTCTTAAATTATTTTGAATTGCAAATCCAGTTGGACTTTAATTATGATTATGACCTCTATTTTGTGGCACACAGTTCAGTCTGTACAGCCACAGTCTATGGTAAATTACTATAATGGTGCTGTAGATGATGCACCATAGCACAGAGCTTTGCCCTATATCTGTAGACAAAGACATGCATGCACATGCACATTTTGACTTGGAACAACCTCCTAATAATACAGATTTATTCTCCTTTGGTTTTGCTTTTTTGGCTTCCCTTCACTCCACATACAGGGTAACAAGGACTCAGTGACTTGCTGGAAGAAAACTGTAGAGTATGTTAATTTCTGTGGAACTTAGGCAGCCTCATAAGTCTTAGAGATTAATAAGAATCTGGGAAGTATCTATCTTCTGGTGATGCTTTCATTTGCGCTGTAATAAAGCTCGCCTTTCTTGTTTAATAAAAACAATGAGGAAACAAATGGGTGTGCAGGCATTGGAACTTTTGAGGAATTAATTCAAAAGCACGGAGGAAAGTTTTTTATCATGCTGTAAGCACCAGAAAGGTGAAAATTACTCTTCCCTCAAGCTCTTACCCTCTGTGTGCCTTATCTTCAAGTTGCACCAAATTTAAGGCAAAACCCTCAGAAGGTGCAAAGTGTCTCTTAGAAAGCACTGATCATTTTCCTGAAAGGTGGTGGGCACATTTCAGTGAGACCATCATCAACCTGGGAGAATTTTGCAGAATTCATCTTCTTCCCTTGCCCACTGGAACAATTTCCTGGTAGAACATTCCCTCTCAAATCGAACAATGCCCTTGTGAAAAATTTCAAATTGGGGAAAATTTTGAGGCTTTTTTTTATTTCTTATAATTCTCTTCTGGTTTTGGAAACATGGTTGTGGTTTTGCCTGGCTGTTCCCTTTATCCTCCCCCAGAAGGTTTTTGTCACTTCAGCTTTCTGTGCACAGACAGACAATTGATGAAAGCAGGAGCCTTGCAGCAGGCAGGGGGCCAGGGCTGAGCATCCAGCTCCTGTCCAGCTCCCAGTCTCCCTGCAGCTCCAGCTCCAGAGAGGCACAAACCCAAGTCACTTAGCATCCCCACATCTCCTGCCACTCTCCCTGCCAGAGAGCTGGAGTAAAGTGGGAATTTGCAAAAGCAATTTGCTTACCCCTCAAAAAAAGAACTTTGCAAGTTAGCGCAATTTTGTTTAATTTAGGCAAAAGGATTTAACAAAAAAGAGAAATGTTTCAAACCTTTGTTTTCCTTTGATGCACATTAATGAACTTGTTACATTAAAAGTGGCTTTGATGCCTTAAGAACTGCACCTTTGTCAGCTGGGGTTACACAGTCCTCTTCCTGTGGCCAAGAGCTGACCAAGTCTCCCTGCAGCCACCAGCTCCCAAGTTTTATTTCTGGATGAGCACAGCTGCCTACAGGGGTCATATTCAGTACCAGGAATGAAAAGATAGTGCAGCAATTGCTTATTCAGGGTTCTGAGTCTCCTTATCTTGCTACTAGGGCATTTGGTGGTCTCAGGAAATGGTCTTAGTCTTGTCTTTCTACACAAGGAATCTCTCTTAAAGAATACTGGGAAATCTGGTACTTGTCCTGCATCTCAAGCAGACCATTACTTCACCACTTATAGCCCATGTAGATGGAAATGCAACATACAGACTTGTGGTTTGATAGGTACTGCATGCAGACATTGCTGGCTTTCAGGTTCAAGGATGGATTGAAGGTTTGGGTTCTTCTCATCCCATCTCTCCATCCCTCAAGTAATTTTTGTCTAAGTGGCAGTAAAGTTTCCCATTTATCTCTGACAACCTGAGCAATAAAATTCATGGGGATATTATTCTTTTCTAAAAGAATTTCATCCAGCCTTACTGTATAAACCCACAAAAATTACTTGATGGGCAGGCCTGTCCTGTGAGTTGCCAAGATTTGTTCCTGTTTTGCAGCTGGACCCTGTGCTTATTGCAGTCTTAATCTTCCACAAAATTTGTGTGGTGGCACCTTTAAGGGTGATCCTGCTCTGCCTGGATGGAGAACATGCAGAATTCTTTACACTGGTAGGAACACTTACAGTCAGGAAACTTTTGCCTTTGCCCCTGATCTGGAGCTGATGCTGTGGCATAGGTCTGGGTCAGGATATTATGTTTGTAATCATATTACAGTGGATCTGTTTGGGGCCTGACTTTAACCTTCACTTAATAAAAATGTGTTCTAGCCACAGGCTATGAATTCTCGTGACTAGCAAAGGTAGGGACCTTTGCAATGCAATAAAAACAGGGAGGAAATACTATATGATATAACACAAGTTCTGCTCTCCCCCTCCCATCTTCTTGCACTCTGATGTGAAATCTTTGTTTTAGAAATAAACACTTTGGAACTTAAATCAGTTTTTATTTAATCAAATCCACTTTTTAAATATTCTTAAATAAAATACTACTTAAAGTGGGTAATTTTACATGAAGTGGGAGAGAGATAGTGCAAGAACCTACAGTATATCAGGCTGAATTAGTTTTTCATGCTACAAGATGTAAACAAATCTATTTAATTAGAACACCTTGTTCTTATTGCATTCAGAGTCATTTTTTATACTGGCAGAAAGGAAAAAAAAACAAGGTTTGGCAGCAAATTTCTACAATACTACAAAAAACCCATCTGAACTGAGCATCTCCCTCAGTAAAATGGATGTTTTCTACTTGTTTGAATCAGGGTATCAAAGCCTAACCCCCAACTACAAAGATGATTGCTGGGCCAAGTACACATGTTCCTAGAGACCAGCTTTGATTTGAAAGCCTTCCTTTCTTCTTCTTCAGTGGAGACATCAGATGTGTAGCCATGCAGGGGGAAGCTGGTCCTTCAGGTAACTTGTTTAGGTTAGGCATACCAAGATCAGACTTCCCTCACAGAGAATTTCCTGCCTCTGCCAAGGTCATGAGATTTCCATGCTTGCTCACCTCTGGAGCTCAATTTTCACCATTATTCCATGTATGCAACCCAGAAACAATAATGCCTTTTCTCTCTTGACAGTTCTTTTCTATGCTTTATAAGGCAAAATGGAATCTGGAACAGCAACAGGAGAAAAGAGAGAGGCTGTGCACTCGAGGGCTTTATTAAACTCCATAAAAACTCTAAGATCACCTTTCTCTTTCCTCTCTGGTAGCCGTGCAAGGAGCCCACTTGGCTATAGAGGCTCATTAGTCACAACAGAGAGGCAGCACAAGGTCCCACAGTGACAAGCTGCCACCTAAATCTAGGTAATGTGCCGTGCTAAAATGCTATATACTTGCTTACAGAAAGATCTCAGCTCCTTGCTAAGGTGATGTTTCCTTTTCTTTCTGAATTCTAGACCTGGATTTACCACCCTCGTGGCCTGTGCTTTCCTTGATACACATTTTAAAACGTGTAGCTTCCTGCCCACGCATTTCCAAGGCCTCAAATGGACAATAGAGGCTCACAAATGTTGTCTGGGAATATCATGCATAATGCCAAACCTCTAGATCCAGTCACCGTGTGGAGACCCTCAGGCCAACAAAGAGGTAGGTTGAGCCATTAAACACCAAACTGGATGTCTTTCCTCTCCTCTGTACATAATAGCCAGGTCTGTTCCACCAGATTACTGCTACAAGAGAAAATTCTTAACTGTGCAGTGGTAGAAAGACCTCATGATGGGATCTGGGTGAAAAAAAAAAGGAGTACTTTCCTGAGTAATCTTTCCTGGATAATCTGACCAACTGTCTGAGCAGAGCTGCATAATGCAGTCAAGGATGTCTTCATTGCATGATGCCATCTGTTTTGGTTCCTAATACACTAGACTGTCATGTTGCATACTGGTCCAGAAATCTCTGGATGTAGATTAAAGGGAATTTTAGTAGTCAGGGGATTTTTTATTTTTTTTTTCTCTTGCTGTAGCTCATGGAACAAATATCTTCTTTGCATTTGTGGAAGGCATCCCTGCCCATGGCAGGAAGATTGGAATCAGATAATATTTAAGATCCCTTTCAAAGCAAATAATTCTATTATTTATTTTTTTCCTCCCACCTTTACTTTGACCTGCCAATTTATATGACCAGCTCTTCAGTTCAGTCTGTTTTGTTCCATATTTATGTCCCATGGACCCCTATCTCATCTGAACTATCCAGAAATAGTATTAGGCTGTAATCACAATAATCACACTGAATGCAAAATGTCAATATTTTTGTACCAATGTGAGGGCTGTTTTGTATTCCTCTGGCTTTGTCCCCTACATTAAGGATGCTTAGAGGCAAAACAAAAAACTGATCATCTTACCACTGTTAAACACTACCAACGACTTTTAAACAGTTGTCGGTGAACTTAAGTGCTTGTGTAAGTGAGTAATTAATAGTTCTGGCTTAATAAATATCTCAGGCACTGGCACACCACTCATGGGCAAATTGCCAGTTATGCCTAACTTCAAAAGTCTCCATCTGGAGAAGCAGCCAGGCAGCACACAATGACACTGCTGTCTGAGCCACCCTCCTCACTCCCACCCAGGAGCTACCACTCACTTCATCACTCCTCCAGCCTATCTCTGTAATCCAGCCTTCTCTCCTCCCCCATCCCTATTCCACTTATGGTTTCCCCCTCATACCCCTCCCAAAATATTCCATGCACTTCTCTCCTAACACCTCTCCTATTTCTCATCTGTCCTCCATCAGATAAAGCACTGCTCTGTGCATCAAATAACAAAAGAGATTTACAGAATCATCATGATATGTTATTGTCAAGAAGCACATCTGCAGTCCTGGGAGAAATTCTGTGTTCAGTTCTGGGTTCCTCAGCATAAGGAGCTTCTGGAGAGGGTCCAGCAGAGACCACAAAGATCTGGAGCACAAGGAATTTGGAGTCTCTCATGAGGAGAGATGTGAGAGCTGGGCTGGTTTAGTCCAGAGAAGAGAACACTGGGAGGGGATCTCATTAATGCACGTAAGTATCTCAAAGGCAGGTGTCAGAGGATGGTGCCAGATTCTTTTCAGTGGTGCCCAGGGACAGGATGAGGAGCATAGTCTTAAACTAAAACACAAAATGTTTCACCTCAGTATGAGGAAAATCTTCTTTACACTGAGGGTGGCAGAGCCATAGAACAGCTGCCAAGGAAGGTTCTGGAGTCTCCTCTGTGGAGACATCCAAACACCACCTGGATGTGCTCCTGTGTCACCTGCCCCAGGTGGCCCTGCCTTGACAGGGAGTTGGACTGGCTGTTTTCAAAAGGTTCCAGTGTGACCTCATGGCAAAATCTGTGGCCTGAAGAGCATACCCTATTACAACATTGACCAGCATAAAAAGACAATGATGTTACTACTAGAAAACAATGTCCCTGTATTAGATTATTCACTTTTGTGTGCCCTTTCCAAGCTCTGGAAAGGTAAATACATGTTGTTATGCCTATTTCACCTGTGAAACTTTAGTGTAGAAAGGTTATTTTGTCCAGATTTATAAAAGACTCTTTATGGCAGAACAGAGACATTAATTCAATTCTTTTTGCATCTTGATCACTGCTCTTTATTTCCTCTCTCACTGTGATTTCTAGTCTCTAAATTTTCATTAATTCCTAGGATGCAAAAATTATTTGTGAGAAAAAAAAAGAGCCATGTCTTTACTGGCTGCGTGAAGAACATGGTTTAATCAGATGATTTTCAAAACAAATCCCAAATGCCATCCAGATACTTATTACCTTCCCCATGGTCTTACTTCTGAGTATTTACCTCAGGGGGGAAAAAAAATCCACTTATTTTTTTCTCTCACTGGTCTGTTCAGTTCTTGCCCCATGATGCCCCTTCTGCTTGGACCACATCCCTGAAACTGTTCTATTGTCCCTTAACTAACTACCCATACAAACATCTGCATTACCCCCAAGGAACAAAATTTCTTTCCTTACAAGCGCAGCAAGAAATAAAACCCAAATCTGAACAAAAACAATGGTTCTTTCCTACTGTGATGTGTGAAATACTTTCCCGAGGCTGGTATCAACTCTCTCCATTTAAGTGAAGCTCATTTGCAGTCACTTGCCTGTTCATAGTGGTTGGGCAGAGAGCAGAGCCAGAGCTGCCTGTCACCAAGATGAATAGACAGATGGCACAGACAAAAGTGGTCACATTTGGTCAGAGCCAGGGGTGCCATTTTTAAGGTCAGGTCTTCATCTTGTAGTGGTCAGGAGGAGGCCTGTGATGATGATGATGATGACAGTACATTTGGAATGATACTGCTATTTGTTTATCATGGCTTTTGCACAGGAGGTACCAATTTTAGCAAACACAGGAGGAAAGCAATTGAGCCAGCCCTGCAGCTGCATCTGAGGATCTTATCTGCATGGATGCCTCTTTCTACCCACTGCATATCAGAGTTTAGGTACTGAAGCAAAAGCTGTTTTCTGTCCTGGGGCAGCAATGAGTGCTTCCTAGACCTTGCTGAATTTCTTCCCATCTCGGAAAGAACTACAATTTACTTCCCACTTTTAACCACATATTAATCAGAGTGGTTGGATCCTTCACTGGTGCTTATCCCAGTGTCCTGGTTCTATGGACATGGAAGTTTTTCACTAATCTCAAATGCCTGGTCAGAGTTTTCCCTGGTTAAACTGAACACATCACAGAAATGGCTTTCTTCTGCTTCTTCCCACCTGCATCCCTGTGCAGACAGATGCTAGACAACAAAAATATTCTTCAGTCAGTGAAAGTATGTTCTCAGTATGTTCTCAAATTATGATGCGTCAGTTTACTTTCAGTCAAGATTCTGAGTATAAACAAATTCTGAATATCTGCTGCAAGTGCAAAGGACAGAATATAATTAGATTTTACTTTACCAATAACCCTAGAAGAGGGCATTGATGTCTAATGCATTTTCCTTATTAATTGGTGACTAAAACTTGACCTGAACTAGAAAAAGCATATTTATTTACAAGTTGGAGATATGCTTTAAATAGGAAATTAAAAGCAGATAGCTGTATAATCTTATAAGAATAAATGAGGAGGGAGACTGATAAAAAAGCAGAGAAAAATAAAATTTCTTGCAGCTGTGTTTCACATATGACCTCTTCAGAATGTGATTAAGAAATAAAAACAAACAAAAACCTTTCTTCTGGTATATGTAATGTACTTATGAATAAACAGTAGTTTGGATTACTGCTATGTCAACCAACTGCAAAACATGGATCTCTGTATGTTTAGTTTTTAATATTAGAAATCAAGTTTAGCAATGTAATGGCACCTCTTTCCAGGGTGGGATGTAAATCAAGTTATGGGGATCCTGACATGATTTTGGTGTTATGACAGCATGGATTTGGAGGCTGGAAATTGCCAAAATGTTGTGTGACCCCCTATACCTTATAGCACAGGGTATGGAAAGGAAAATAAAACCTGCCTGCACCTCTTTATGTGGTGCATATGCATCCCAAGGATATGTTTTGGTGGACAGGTGCCTACAGTCTCTCTGACAGTCAGGACCAAAAGAGGAAAGAGGAGCACCTGCCTGCCCAGGTAATGTCTTACTATCCAGGGCTCACTTCTGAAGTTCATTGGAAGTGGAATAAAAACAAGAATGCATTTACTGTGCTTACAGATAATCTGGAATTAATTTTCTTTCTCTTCTGCAGAGACAAAACGTAAACAGTACAGTGGACTCAGCCTCCTTCATGTAGAGCTGCAAAACACATTTCTTTTTTTCTAGCACAAGTCCATTCCCCAGGCTGTGAGCTCCTTTCCATGAGAATGCCCTTTAAATGTGCCATACTCTCTATAGCCCTAGTAGGCACATACCACTGCAAACCTAGAGTGACAGACTTGTTAATTCCCAAATCATTAGTGGTTGCATTTCCTTCTCTTCATCGTTCCTTTCTAGTGAATGGCATCTTTCAGTGATCTCCAGAACAGTTCTCTATTCTTGGCACCACAACAGCTTCTCCAAGGCAGGTTGGGACCCTCTGGCTGCGTGTTTTCATGGAAATATGAGAAATAACTCAAGGAGTCCCTGTCCCCACTCCAGCTGCTGAGGGAAGGATGGTGTCACCAGCGAGGTCAGCCTCTCTTGATGCCTGGTGGCACTCTGTCCCCATGTGCATCTTGGCTACCACCTCCTGGTGGGAAAATGTTTTTATGTGGAGCAAAAACCTCTTCCTGGAGAGAGCATTATTGTCTCCTTGGAGAGAGTCCAGTACCGGAGGAGGCTGCAGTTTATCAGTTCTGTCCTCACCACTCCACTCAAAGTGTCTGTGCCGTCAGGGGGATTGATGGAGTTGGGAAAGCCCCCAAAACCATATAACTTGACATTAAAGAGAGGCTGTGAAGCTCTCACAAGCAAGAGTACCTTTCAGGGAGACATGCAGAGAAAACTGCTCTGTCTCTTTGGTGGATGACTTTTATCGTGAAGTTGCACAAAACCATTACTAAGAAAGGCACAAATTTGCTGGAGCTTGGAGGGGGGAGGAAAGGGGAAAGAACCAACAACAATAAAAATAAGACACATGCTGCTCTCTTTTCTCTTCAGAGGGTTTGGGAGAATCTCTTCAAGACTAGAGGCAGCTGCAGAGATGTTGCAAGGAGGGAACAGTGCACAAAACCCACCTGTAATTTGAGCCAGCGTGAGCACTGCAGTGGACAGGACTCCTGGTGTAGCACTACACATCCCACTCCAATAAATTCACCTAGATAATACCAGAAAGAGTCCCTCTATTACAAATCAGTTCATTCTTTCAGGCTTAGGGCAGACAGCAAGGAGTGGGGCTGCAGGGACTTCATGGCAGCTCAGCAAGTGACTTTGAACATGGACTCTGAAATCATAAGAAAAGGCTAGTACTTGGTGAGGTTGGTGATGCTGTGTCTGGCTTGCTGACCATCTAAGAGCTTTCAGGCTACTCAGGTGTATCCACACAGGGGTGCTGGCCCTTCAGCAAGTTGATCCTGGGGCTTTGTGCAGCACCCTGCACCATGGACAGCCTCACATGGAGGCATTCACTGTCAACATCGTGATAGTATAGGTGAGAGAGGGGGACTAGAGAATGATTTTTTAAACTTACTGCATAAATAGAATCAAGGAAAATATAATGTAATATAAATAAAAACAAATGGCTCAGTCAACTCATCTTTAATGCTTTGCTGCGTGACATCTATTTTGTGTAATGGAATACGACTTTCATACACCAACTGGATATTTAACCTTGGCCAAAAGTTATGATGTACATTACAATACACTTTTATTATGTTACAATCTATTGTTGTTGTTTTTTTAATCTATTGCTAGGCCCCTAACAGTATGTCTGTGTCGATGAAACCCATCTGTCAAAAGCACAGTAGGGACATTATTATGTAAATGTAGTTGGGTCTTCCTTTTGTGGAATTGGGGGCAGGAATTTAATATACTGTCCTAATATTCCAGCCAGAGGGGAAAAAAATATTTATGAAAAAAAATCTTCTTCTTTTTTTTTTTTTTTTGGTAAGAAAAAAATCTTGCTGAATTTGGCTTTTAAAATTCAGATCTTTCTCTTCACCCTTCCTAGTAAGATCTGTAGAGCTAATGATACAGCTTCTAATAAAAAATAAAATAAAATACATAAGAGACTTTTTAAGTGCACCAGGAGAGAGGTCATTAATACCAGCACTGCTATCTTTTCTATATTACACTCATATTTCAATAACCCACATTTTGGGGTTATTCCTTTTTTTTTTTTTTTTTTTCCTTTAAACAGGTGCCATTTTGGATTATTTCTTTATTAGAGTTTGTTATAATATATGCACAAAGGTATGTAGATTTCTAGGAGAGGCGTGGGTGAGGAGGAGATTATTTATTACAGTTCTTAAATATCAGCCAAAATCCATCCATCTAAATTGTCTTGCCTTAGAAGCATTCTGCCATTATTTGCAAAATTAAGACATTTGTCCCTGCTCGAAAAAGTGGCTAAAATTGAAATAGCCACTGTAGGAAATGAAATATCTACACAGCCCTCCCCTGGGCAAGCTCCCAGCCTGAGGAACAGACTCCAGGAGGTTTGTCCCAATGTGATGCATGAATTGAAGCGTATGTAGCACTCTAAACCAAGATTACCAGCTGATTTCCTCCTCTAAATTCAAAGGCACCATCTGTTGAAATCACGACAGCCTCCACTATGAGGATCTCTGAGGTGGGAAAGTGTTGTCAATCTCCTTCTCTGCAGATGGGGTGCTGAGGAGCAGAGCAGCTGAGTGTGTGTTTGCACAGAGTTAAGGTATTTTCACAGCATAAGGAAAGGCACACGCATGCTGGCTGCGTTTCCTTAGCACAGGTAATGGAAACAGGGAGCATATGACAGTGGAAGGGTTATCATGGACAGCAAGTATTTATAGGCCCACACACAGTCTGGATCACCCTTTGAATCCTGAGATTTACCTCCTGTTCAGTGAGTTTTGGTGAAAGCTCCTCCTGTGCAGGAATCCTTTCTAATGCCTTTGCAAGGCAAACTGTGAGAACAGCCTGGTTTGGTTGGGAGACCTTACCAAAGCACACAGACAGCACTGTGGGACAGGAGGCTTCTAGGGAAGTAATAGCAAGCACCAATAACAAGACTGTTAACACCATAGGAGTTAGCCAGGGATTTAAGCATTAGTTCAAAGACTGAAGCCATAAAAGGCATGACTTCATCATATCTTACTAGTGTCATTTCCTTCTTTGATAAGAAAGGTTTTAAAGCATGCTATAAAAACCCTTTTGTTTGGTGCATTAACATGGGCATAGGAAGACTAAATTTTCATCCTCCATAGTAGACTCAAGCTCTCAGTAACCACCCAAGACAAAAGCCCTATTATTCCCAGGCAAGCTCCAGGAGGAGACATTTATCCCTGGTCCTCAATGCACAAAAAGGAGTGAACACACAGAGATGATGTTAGTACCTACTGCTATTTTTGGAAGAAAAAGGAAAACATTTAGCTTTGGGTACACTTCTTTCTGTATAGAGCTCTTGGAGCTCTTGGAAGGATCTTGTTTGCTAATATAAAGTGCCACAGGATATCCATGTGTGTTCCTAGACTTGACCAAATGTATGAAGTCCTGGACATACTAAACTATGAGTGTCTGTTTCACATCTAAGTCACGTTCAATAAATATCTTGAAAGCATTTGACAAATTCTTCTGCTAAAAAAAGCTCTCTTTTATCCAGAAGTACAGAAAAGAAAGTGTTCACACAGGAATACAGTATCTAACTTTTAAAACCTCAATCTTTTTGAAGTGGTTTGAAGCAATATCTTTTCCTTTCCTGGAGTTTGGACTAAGGTAATTTGAGATAGGTGCAATGTTCTGTACTCTAAAGACTGAGAAAAATCATTGAGAAAAACAGAGACATTACACTACACTGCAGACTCTGTCCCTGATTATTAAGTTTGTGAGGACAGGGATTCCTTCTCAGTATTGTGTATTATAGTACACAGACACACTCAAATCATTATGTTTGGCTGGCTGGGCCCAGGTCTCATCTCCCAAATGTAAGCTCAGTCTTTCTCTCATTTCAAACACATCAGGGTGAAGCAGACCTTCTATGTGAGTGACTGTATCAAGGAGCATTGAAGTTCTGGTTTAGACTGGTGAGCTCACAGAATCACCAAGAGGCTTGTGTTGGAGGGATCCTTATAAAAGTCCAAACATACAGTAGCAAGGTGCTGCCCATGAATCAGCCTTTCAAAGCATTTTCAGCCTGTCTTCTCCCTACTGCTGCTGCATGCCATCCTTTTTGCCAAGGGAAGGAGGTGAAGCTCAGTGCTGAATGAGGATAAACATAATGACTGGGCTTAATTGGGCAGCATACAGTGGAGACAAACACAGTGACTTTTTCTCATCCATAACTAAGTCTCACTGCACTCAGCCACTAGCATGCTGAACCTGATCAGCAGAGCTAATTTTCATTAGCTAATTGAGCAGACTCTCAGCATTCTCCAGCTCCTACTGCTCCCAGCTGCCTGCTGTAGGAGCTGCACTGAGTGCAGGTCCCATCTCAGAAGGGTCAGCTCAGGAGGGAGCTGTCTCAAGAGAGGAAGGATAACCAGGGCTGTTCCTTTTGCATGCCTCTCCCTCCTGCTTTCCACAGACACCCGCTTCTTCAGATATTTCTTAATTTAAACTTTAATCAAATTTTCTTTTAACATCTAAGCCCTTATGTGACATTAATATCTCTAAAGACTAAAATCCAGATCTATAGATATCTCCAAGTCTAAAAATACTTATCCACTGTTAGTCCAAAATGTTAAATAACTATTAATTCCCCTTCAGGGCCAGGTTTTAAACCAGGCTGTAGAGATGCATTGTTTGAAGGAGGATGTGAAACACTGTCATGTGCCACTCATGGCACAGCACAAGGCAGATAAGATAAAGTGTACTATTTAGTAGTGGGGAAAAATTTGAACACTGGCTTGTGAATCTTTTAAAGCTCCAAGCTAATTGGCTAGGACCCATTTGGCAGGCTACAGTGGAAGAGATGGCAGGGATGACAGGATCTGCTTAGTACTACTGAAGCTGGTAAGAAAAATGGGTTCTATACTGGGCTTTGCTGTTTTGCTTTTCTTTTCTTTCTGAAAAAAAAATTTACAAATATTTAAAAATAAAGATCTGAAAAGTTTTTATTCAGAATGTCACCTGGGTGTTTCATAGGAGTCACAGTTTCCAAAGGTTTTATGGGAATTTAGTGAGTTAATTCCCATTAATTGGCTGAATTTCTTGGTTTAAACTACATTTCCCATTGCACCTCATAGCTTCTATATGCTAAGAGAGTAGATAGTAAGGCAAAAGAGCCCCTTTACACAGCTAACCAGGCAGACATAGTCTAAGAGGCCAATCTGTGAATTAAGATATTTGTGTTTACTCATATAATTGAGGGGGAAGACCAGTTGTTCCACAGAATTATTATCGATGAGAGAAAAATTCAACATTTTATTTGCAAAAAAGACTTTATTTGTAATATATCACATTGTGATACTACATTAATAATAGTCATTTATTACTTTATATATATGTGTGTGTATGTATTGCATATGTGTATTTGTATAACACTTTTTTTAAGCCATTGACAACAGTTTGCTGCTGCTCCTCCATCTCAGGTGGGAGATCTTATGGAAGACACTAGAGATCCAATGGTGAAATAAACAACTTGGATATCCATCTATATTTTCTCTGGGTGTTTTTTCCACCCAAATGCCTTTTGCACACCAAAGTAAGCACTATCCTCCACAGGCTGGATGTGGTGCTGTCCTGAGGAGCCCAGGGGTGCCCCAGCAGCATCAGTTAGCAAGGAGGGATGGCAGGGAGGATTCACCTTGCAGCTGGTGGAATTTTCCAGGCTGCAGAGGGTGGCTTGAGCACTTTTGTGTTCACATGTGGAAGAGAAAGGGTGGTGCTGTCTCAGTCTGGGGAGAGGGGACAGCTGTTCTGGGCTGGCAGAAGGTCAGTGGCAGACTGGGAGGCAGCTGGGGGAAGGAGCCCATCTCCAGTGGTCCTGCCTTTTGTGCCTTTGTTGGTTCTCCCATACCTGAGTGAGCTGCAGCAGGCAGCTGCTGCTGGGTGTCCCAGAAGCCTCCTGCCAGAGCACATCTTGATGACAGCATCCTCACATCTTTTTAAGCCCTTCTGAGGCACAAAGGCCATAAGGAGGTGGTGTGGGGACAGTGCTGGAAGCAGAGACCAGCTTTCATAAGGTCAGCACTGCTCCTTGACTGGCAGGGAGGCAGCTTCTGATCAATAACTGCAAGGGGTTATTGATTCAACCACCAATCTGAACTCTTAATTACTGATATTAAATGTCAGAAACTTTCGGAGTTTCAGCCATATGACTGTAATCTCTTATTCCAGAAGCTCTAAGGTGGCAAGTCCTCATCAAACTTTTGTGTGGCATGGGTGTGCTCTCAGCTCAGCTGCTGCACACTGGGGATGATGTGCCTGGCTTTGGTGTGGCTGCTCCAGGCTTGCTCGTTGGGAGGGAGGTTGTTATCTGTCCCATTGCATCTTTCAGCTGCATATCAGTCAAAATTAAAGCAAAATAATGAAGAATAGCCCTTCTCTCCAACTAGCAGAAACTGGAGTCCTCTATCCAGTGAAATCCTTACTTTAAGCACCTCTGAAGGTCAGGAGATGAAAGCTTTCCTTTTAGGCCCATATAAATATACACATATAAAGAGAAACACAGCAGGTGAGCATTTCATAGATATTTTTCTTTTTTAAGTACTGTGAACGTTTGTACAGGAAAGAAAAATAAATCACCCTCATGCTTTATATCTACAGGTACATGTCTGTTTTCATGAGTTAAATGCAGACAAGTGCTCTGGGGGATACCTGTGACAGTCTCTAGCAACTCTGCCTAATTGAGTTGTCTTTCTGACACTTAATAAAAGTTTGAATCTCTTTCCTGTTCATATAATATCTTGCTTTCCATGTCCAATACTGTTTTTTTTTGTTGTTGTTGTTGTTTGTTTGCTTTGTTTGTTTGTTTTTTGGTTTTTTGTTTTGTTTTGTTTTGTTTTGTTTTGCTGTTTTTTTTTTCTTTGTAGAATCATAGAATCATTTGGGCCCATTAAACCATTCAGATCAAGGGCAGCTGTAAATTCTGCACTGCCAAGCACATCCTAGCACAATGTTTATATATTTAGGGATTTTCTCCCCATTTTTAATTGCTTTGCATTTATCAGCAGTGATTTTCACCTGCCCTTTTTTTGCTCTATCATTCAGTACCGTGAGATCTGTGCTTCTCGCTGTCAGATTTATTGTAGTTACCCTGACTATCTCAATCCCATCAAGAGAGTTTTGTCTCTACTGCAACAGAAAGGATCCCTGTGGGACTTCTTTGGTCATCTGCTTCCAATAAAACTTGGGCATTCATTACTACACTTCACACCTAGGTCTTTAGGCAGTTATTAACCCAAGGAAAACATTTCTTACTTCTTTCTTCAATTACCTGGTTTCTTTACAAGCCTTTGGTAAGAAACTTTAAAAAAATTCAAGGTTGCTCTTATCCATATCTTGCTGACTCTTTAAAAGCACTACAATAAATTTTGTAAGGGATAACTACCTCCTATAAAAGTTGTGTTGCCTCTTTCACATTACATTATATCCATCTACTTGCCTGCCAGTTCTGTTTTTGATTACAGTTCCTTCCAATTAGCTTGATACTGTGTCACACTTGCTGGTTTGCAGTTCCCCATTTCTAAAACTAAATTTAAAAAAATCCCTAATAAAAAGGTTTCTTCTTTAGCAAGAACTAATAATGAAATCAAAGATGACCATGGAGTACTCTTGATTGTTAATAACACTTGTGAGTTTGGGAGAAGGAGTTATTTCAAGTTACTGAGTATAACTTCATTTTCTTTAAAATTTTTCACACTATTTATAATCTGAAGAAATCATTAAAGGTAGAAACTAAATCTTAATATCTGTCTCTCTGGATGGTGAATCAGTGTTGGTTCCCTTCATTTAGTTTCTTGCACTGAATTGTTTCTCATGTCATAATTAAAGAAAAAAATGGAAAAATGGAAATATGGATAGTTCTTTGCTATGATCACTTCATTCTCAGAAAAAGAGAATTGCATTATAACCAAAACAATACACAAACAGTGATTACTGTTTGTCTTTTGCATATTTCTTTATCAAGGATTTTTGGAATACATTACACCTTAGAGGGTCAGCTTATTATTGAGGGAACCATGTAATCTATTATCAAAATTAGTAGCAGACAAGTAATACTGTATCACAGGTAATTAAAATTATTTATAGACAGGCAAATTCATTAAAGGGTTGGTGAATCCTATTTGGTGTATCATGGACAACCTAAGCAATTTATAAATGGGCAAATGTGACTAATCTTAAATAAATCCTATGAAACCAAAGAAAGCCTTTAAGTCAGTTAATCAAAAGAAGCCAGTCAAACAGTTGTCTTGAGACAGGTAAATCAATGAATATCAAGAACCTTAAATCTGTATTAAATCCCATTACTTATCTTTGTTTACCAAATTGTAACTTCAGTGCCCTCTCCAGGAGTATATAGTCTAAAAAAACTGGCTTTCAAGAGTAAAAAACCCTCAGCCATGCATGGCAATAGCACTTCCACATCCTAGTAGAACTGTTCAAAAAGAATTTAAATTATGTTCTGTGGCAAAACTTTCCAGCTGCACATCGCCTCTTCAAATGTCACTTCAGTGATGTCATCACATGGTAGGAATAATGCTGAGTTATTGAATACTGCTGTTTTATTTTGAGTTGTACTGTCTTTTGTTCTCAGTCCTTCTTCTTAGGCCTCTGGTTGCTGAAAACTCCCAGGAGTGAATTGGAAAAAGCTGTTGGCCATACTATAAAGCTGAGCAGTAGGAGAGCTGCCTCTTTATTTCAGAGGATTTTATAACCTTCTCTCTTACTTTAGGCAGGGAAAAATGTGCATCTCTTTCAGACTTCACTGGATTCAAAATCAGCTCTTTTCATCTACTCCTTAACACCTCCATGGCTTTAGAAACATAGCTCAGAACTATGCAGTCAATTTAATACGTATGTAGGACACTTCTTACTGTCTTTTGTATGTATGTGTATCTGGAAAGAATGGCTCAGAGTTCCTTTCAAGGCAAGGTTTTACATTTTTGCATTTATTTGAGCCACTTAGTTACATGAGGCTCAGTACAATCTGATATTCTGTTTCAATTTAACTTACAGTTAACTTCCCTTTTATAAAAGAATGAGGGAACAATCTAACACTTCTCACAAAAATCTTTTAAGTCTTGGTTTTCAAGAGAACTTTCCAAATTGAATGACCATGAAAAAACACTTATGTTTAATTTATTAACATGTGTGTAGAAGCTTGATCTCTTTTTTTTTTTTTTTCTTTGATTTCCCATTTGGTATGGAAGGCTAAATATATAACATCAGTTGATGGCAAGAACAATGGCTAACTTTTCTTCTAAGTTGACCAGAACACATAAGAATTCTGTTAAAACACACTAAGCCTAAATGAATAAGCAGAATTAGGAAGGAACACTACGTTTTATTCAGTAGAGCACACTTCTGCTCTGCCTGAACAATGCCTATAACAAGCTCTCTCTTTTTTCAGCCTAATCTTCAGCATAGGTCAACCTTAATGAGTACATCCAGTGCTAAACAACAAATACATGGTCTTACTGAAAAATTCATCTCGTATTGTATACACTACAGAACAGCACACAGTCTTATATTTGGAAGGTTTCCTGTTAATTACCAGTCATTTCACAGCTGCAGTTCCTCTCTGTCCATGAGTCTGGATAAGGCTTCTTTAAGCTGTGTAAGTCAAGGTAAGGCAAGTTTTTATTGTCCTAAATTGTTAGCCTCCCAAAACCACACACTGAACAGTTTTCCATTTCTCTGGGGGAAATAAATAAGCTTTTGAAAGCCATTAAATAAAGACAGAGTCTATGCAAGTTTAGGTGTTTAAGATATCTGAACATAATCTCCTGTTGGAAAGAACCCTACAAAGAAACCAACCTTTCCTTATTGACCTGCAGGAAAATTCACCTCACTTGCCTTCAGCTGTGCAGATTTAGCATCCCATTGGATTGGTCAGTGAAGATGTCCCCTGTGTCAGATAGGCAGCTGCAGGACATTGTGCTTTGGTGGGCTTCATGTCATATGTCAAACAAATGACAAAAGTCACAACAGATAAAAACATCTTGTTTTCACTACAGGGGGAACCATTGAGGCTAATTTAGATTAGACTCCTTTCTCTTAGGGAACAAAGCATTGTGAAATTAATCCAAATTTTATTTTACAATACCTGCCTCAATTACTGTTAAGGGTTAGGCTCATACCGTGTATAAACTAAAATATTATATTTATAGATAGATGTCTCAGAAGATTTTTACTATTTCATGGTTATCAGGAGATCAAAATGTAGAAACATCTATAAGAATAAGAGAAAATACATTTAATATAGAAGTAATTGCCTTCTCCTCTAAAGCTTTTTTGAGTTATAAATATACTTCTGAAGGTTCAAAAGTTTAGAGCATTTTTAGAAGAAAACATGTTCAATAAGAAATCATCAGGAAGACTTGATTTTATTTCAACAAGAAGTTTTTTTTTAGAGTGTGGAATGAGAGTTGTTTATGATATGTTCTGTTAACATATCCCTACATTACTCTTTGCTCTTTACGTTTTTGAAAGTCAGGATTCTTTCTAAAGCATATTTTATAAAAATCTGTTTTTGTGAGATTATGATAATGTCTCTACCAGCTGGATGTCTAGTACAAGGAGTCTTGTTCTTTGAGGAGATATTCACGCAAGTAGCTTAATTCTTGACCAAATGGCTCCTAGTTTTATGACCACATTGCATTTGCAACTTTATAATTATGGGCTTTTATTTAATATTCTATACAAAGCAAAAAATATAAAGCTTACATCAATTCTAGTTTAAACTCTAGTTTAAGTCTACTAAAAAGATGTTAATGATTTTCTTTTTGAAAGTGGTATTTCAAAGAGGTGCTATAAAATATTCAATGTTTATAAATATATTGCCAAGAATAGCTGAAGACAGTGAAAGAAAGCTACAACATGTTATAATTATACAAACTGATTTTCAGACTTCATATAATACAGACTGTTCTATAGCCTGTGGTATTATCCTCCTCTAACATGTACAGCTGATTCTGGGATGAAAGAAATAGGACCAGAATGGACTATTTTTAATTAACTAGAATATTTGAATACCCTGAATATTTTAATAAAATATACATCCAGATACTTTTAAACCTATTTTAAACATACGAGATTTAAAACAATTACACAGGTATCTTAAAATTTTCCGGCAAGCTGCTAACCACCCAGAGTAAATTCTGCTAATATGTTCCAATACTATCTACAGGTACTCAAGGATCAGCAGTGATTGCATGCCCCTTTTAGAATTCTGCTCTCCTTCGTGGTAGTGCTACAGAAATAAGAGTATAAGAACTAGTCATTTTACTTATTTAGATATCTGTTCAAAAGCAGGGAAAAAGTTACATTTTATGTTTTCTGACAGTTGAAAATTTTCATGCATTCTGCCTTTGGATGGAATTAAACATATACTAAAAGGAATATAATATCTTGGAGATCTAAAGGTGATGATTTTCTTTCTGGGTATAAAGACAGAATAGAGGTAGCTATAGGGGAGGAAGAATACTAAAACTTTGTGTTTCTTTGTTTGTGTATACAAAGAAGACTGCTATTTCAAAAAGTCAAATGTTGTTGGGTTTTTTTTTAATGTTTTTAGTGTCTGACTCAGAAAAAGAGCCACCAGTGTATATGGGAACTTAAACAGATATGCCACCAATAATGATATTCCTAGAAATACAGTTTCCTCTTGTATATATGTACCTGATATTATCTGAAGCATTCGAAAATGTGTTTGTGTACAGCAGCAGTATAATAGGATTTTGTGAATTGTTCTTATCTAAGCGTTATATATGCATCCAGAGGGAAAACTTTACTTTAACCAGGTACATTATCAGAAAATAACAATCTAGGGCATAAGCATCCCAAGTGTGAACCTTTTTTATGGTGTCAAACAAAGCAAACAATACACATATTTTCCCATTATTTTATGTTTGATTTTTTTTTTCCCCATTATTATTATTACGTTAAGCCAATTGTGTTGGATTTGTAAATGGGCTATGACTGTTACACTATAGCATCTGCTTATCCAAACAAATCTCTCCTGACAATGGTGCCCAGCAATGCAGGCCAGTAAGTGGCAATAGGAAATGAACAAAGGGTCTATCTCTGCCAATGGCCACAGGTTTCACCTCAGGCTGATTTGCATGAATGCAATAAGCAATTCAACACAAAGGAGTTCTTTTCAAAAAGCTATTTCCTACAGGAGAGCATGAATACAATCCCTCGAGCTGTCCAAAAATTAAGATCAGGGAGGTAATGGTTGTTTCTGTTAAAAGTCACATCCCTGTGAGAGCAATGCACTGAAAACTGGAAGAAACAGGAATCAGCAATGAAAGGATCACAAAGGTAGCAAACATTCTTCATATCTTTGCCATATACAATTATTTTTTTTTTTAACTTCAGCACTTCTTCACGGCAGTGTTATGTGAATATTCCCAGCTGTAGAAGACAAGCTGAGCAAGTTTCCATCAAAAGAAAGTTTGCCGGACTGCAGTGCAAAGGAAAGAAAAATTGATATAACTACTAAGATGAGAGAAAAACACATTTTTTACAGAGCTTATGGATAGGCAATTACCATTTTCTTGGTGACAATGTCTGCGTTAATCAACTTTCCACCTGAACTTGGAATAGAGGCAAAGCAGTTTTATTAAAGTCAACCCTTTAAGTGAGTGGTTTCTGTGAGTTCCAGTTACCAGATGTTAGAATCTTCTTAATCCAGATGGTGGCAAAAAAGAGATATAGAGAGGTGTGGATGATCAAAAGTGGAAAAGATTCCATCAAGATCATCATAAATATTGCTTTTCATTTAACACTCTTGCTACAAAAAAAATTATGCTTGACTTGAATCGCAGCTGTCAAAGTCTTGATGTGGCATTTCTTTTCATTAGTTGTAGGGGTAAGTTTTCTCTTTTCAGAGGGCAGGTTGAACCCTTCTACAACACAACGGGTAAATTTAATGTTAGAAGTAAAATAAATAGAAGGTTGTCCATGTTCAAGAAAACATCCTTTTTTTCCAGAAATCTAAAGCAAGGAAAGCAGAGATTCCGTGTCACACTTTCAAGGAGTACCTATTTCACTGCATGATAAGAGTGTTTACACTCACTCATTCCTTACACTCATGAAAATTAACAAGATTCACTGAAGCTGCAGTGGTGAAAGCCACTTTTGAGTGAAAGTATATTTTCCAGACGGGATGCCTTCGTGCTTTAGTCTCTCAGTTGGCTTGGCTGTAACTGACATTTTACTTTTTGGACGGTCTTTCAGATTTCACTTGGAATGGTAAGTTCCCAGTAAACTCACAACATCACTGCAGCAGTTCTCATGCTAGAAGTCCTCACTTAGGACAAAATGTTTAATATTGCTCCTCTCCCTTTGCAGTGGAACATTTGGGAAGTACCACAAAGCAGCTGCATGCAGGCTGGTAAGAAGTAATTTAACACCTTTACACCATGCAGACACAGGAGTAATTGGAGCCTGGTTTTTCAAGCTCCCATGATGGCTCAGTCCTGAGGTTGAGAAAAAAACATGCAGGTAATTTATTACTTTTCATTTATTGTTTTTTCCTGAAGGGGAACTTTTATTCCCACATGCTGGTTTTAGGTCATCATGTTTACCACATCTGCCTGTCTAAAAGAGGAGTTAAATTTTTTGTGGCGAATTCCAGAAATTAAATTCTTTTTATGTGATGAGATGGACTGCAGTCAAACAGCCCTCAAAACATGATGATAATAGCTAGCATGAATCACTGGCTCTGGAGAATAGAAGCACCTTGAGTGCTTCTAATGCATGTTAATGAGTCTTCTGTAGTCTGTAAGGTAGCTTGGCTACTACAGGTTTTGATTCCGTGACCCACATTCATAGCACAGTAGTGCCAATGCCTTTGTCCATTGACTTCAGTAACATTGCTTTCCCAAGTAATTGTTATCCAAGCTGAATAAAATCTGCAGAGTGTGATCAGTGGTTTGTGAAGCTACTAAGTGCTTTGCAGTGGAGTTTTAATATAGCTAAGACAAATGATGTAACAAAGATCTCTATTTATATTTAAAAGTGATACTGTAAATAGTTAGGATTCAATTTAATGCATTGCAAAGTTAGGTAACATGAAAAACAACCTGATAACAGGCAGGCTTTCAAATCCATTAAGTGTATTTGAATACTGCATCCTAAATGTCCATCACTATTGTAGGATTTTATGTGAGAGTACAAATATATAGGACTTTAAAAAATCTACACTGAATAAAAAGACAGTAATAAAATAGGAGCTTACTGAATTTCTTCTTTGACTACTTTCTTCTTCCTTTTAATCTTTATTTGACACTTTATTTAAAGTCCAGAGCTCAGGATTTTAACCCCTGGTTAATCACCACTTAATCATTTGGCAGAAGTTAAAGACACATCTCTGCTGCATTGGTTTTTCCCCTATACTACTTTCCTGATTAAACATAAAGCATTTCTTCCTTTTCCCAGTTATATCTCTAATTTAGATATAAGGTGGTCAATCCACCTTCTAAAATACTGACAAATGTACATACTATAGATACTAAAAAAAATTCTATGGAAACCTGTGTCATCCTTGAAACAGATGTTACCCTAAATTGTGTTGTGAGCTCCAGAGCCAGAATACAGACACGGACTGGGAATATTTTAGTGTTTAATCCTGCTCACATAACTAAAACCCTAAACTTTAAGGAGCTTCTTTGTACCAGGATCCAGGTAGGACAAATTGGGAAGTTGTGTGAGATTGTGCAGTGTTTCAAAATTGCACAATTACACCTTGGAGTAACTGTTCACGAATACCTATTTAGTGCTGACCACAACTAATAGATGTATTTCAGGAATCATGTTTCCCCACAGTACTGCAGGAGTAGGGCTGGAACCAGTTTTCCTTCCACCTAACTTTTGCTGCCATCTCTGCATGCCACTTCTCCCTGCTGTGAGCTGCAGAATTAATTTCAGCAGTGATATGTGATCAGGAATGTAGGAAATCTTTGAGCCAAGATGGATGCTTGACATAATGAGTTGTACAGCGACACCATGGAACTCGTCAACTGTGATCATCACCAGGGCGCTGAGAGTTTGGGATATTTTCTGTAAACACACACATCTTTATTTTTCCATGTGTTTTGAAAACCCGTATGGTGGAAGGTTTTTCACACTTTTAGCCTGCAGACTTTTATTGAGTGTGGAAGCAGAGTTTATAAATAGGACTTCTCATTTTTCTTTTAATGTCATTTAGATTTCATTTTAGCAGAGTGTCATTGTACCTCCACAGAACCAATTCTTTCTTATTTCTTTTTAGGTTATTGCAGCCCCCAGCCTGTGCCAGGTGCTTCCCAAAGAACAAAGCTTAGGAAGTAGCTTTGAGATGTATGTAAAAACTCATTATAATGATATTTTTTTTCCTTCTTCTTTGTATTGAACTGCACCTTTCAACTAGTGAATTCAGCAGAGTTAGCAACTTACACCAAAAATTGGTCCTTTGTTAAACTTTTTCAAGCTTTCTTTTCTCCCTCATTTTGAGTAGAGGGAGATACAGGTTCATTGGTTGGTTGTTTAATGAAATTCTCTTCATTCTTTTTTTCTTCTCCTTTTCTTTTTCCTCAAGAATAAACAGATGGCTTTGTAGCTAAAAATATGATATAACACACCTCCAGTAAAAATCTTCTGAAACATATCTGTTCTTACATATTTTTCTCTGCAACCATAAATGTCTCAAACACTTTACAGGAATCATACCTGACTCTCACCTAGCAATGAGAAATGAGAGTTTTAGTGGGTTTCTTAGGAGGACTTTTCACTTCTATCCATTTTGACTGAAGTTTGGAAACTCAGAACTAAAAGGCCTCCTACTCTTTATAAACTCCTCCTTTTGAACCCTTTGTGTACATATCTTTTAGCTAAATGGCTATTTATGTCCAGAGAGTAAAATTTTTGCTTTCAATCTGTCTTAGACGAAAAAGTTTATTGTTATTTGTTAATTTTCTTTGCAGCTCATAACACATTTTCAGTATCCTGTTTTTGTCCAGGATAACCTGGCTGCAGATGGGACAACCCCATAAGCCAACACACATTGAAATGGAGATAGTCATCAAAGTGGAGTTTTTAATGACCTTGAAAATTAAACAAAAAGTGGATTATTACCTTTTTCCTTCTTAGCAAAAAACACTTAGGCAAAAAATTCTTAACAGTCAATTTACATTCCTACTGTTAGTCAGTTAGTGTGAATGGAGTTGTAGCAACAGAGAAGTTTCTGCTTTGAAAACCCCAAAATCTCAGATACCAATACATGCAGTTATTTATTTATTTACTTACTTATTGTAGTTCTAAGAATCTGCATGCACATGAATTTCATGTGATGGGAAATGCTAATCTTATGTCAAAGAAAAGGGCTGGAAATCTTTTCATCTAGCTTCTGCAATCAAGATTTATTCCATGACCTTTAATAAATCAATTCTTGATGTGTCAGTTTCCCCACTGGTTAGATTTTGATTAATAATGACCCTTAATATAATTTCTGTAGTTCAGAACAGAGTGATGAAAGTGAAGGCTCAGTCCTGGCAACTTCATCAGGTAGCACTTACTCCTGAGAATGGCTTCATAAACCTCAGTAGGAACTGTTCAGCTGAGAAGCTTACACAAATAAGTATGATTTATTTAATAACTGTCAACTTTTTGCAATTCTTGAAGTTTAACATGGCATTTGAGTGAAAATTGTTTTTTTCTTTTTAAAGGTCCTTTTTTAGCCTATCATGCCTTATGACAACACAGATAATTTAGCACCCTTTTAATGATGGAAGAGCTGTGATAGTTTGATTCCACTTGGCTACAGTTTAGGTATTTTTTTATTTGGAGATAGGATAGGGAAGAACTGGTTGTCTCTGTGTAATTTTTGCCAGCATGGGTTTGCACCTTCAGACAAAGGCTCAGGTTGACTGATGACATTCCCATCTAAGGTAGACAGCAAAACTCTTTCAAAAATCTAGGTGCTATACAGTTAAACACATGCAAAATGACTCATTCTTTATTGCAGTGGTATCCAAGATTGTTTCAAGAGCTATATGAGTGTCCAAAACAAAGGATACACTCCAAATCAATTTAGTGGGGACTGAAAAAATGGCAGAAATTAAAAGTCTAAGAAATATTCTTACCATCTCTTGGCTATATTTAGGGATTTCAGAAGGTCTCTGTTTTCATACCAGGAAGCCAACACTTTATTCTTTAACATATGAACAATGATATAAATCATAAATTATGACACACTTCTCTGTTTCAATAAAATTCTTGTTTCTACACCTTTATCAAAATGCATAGCAGAGGAATTTTGATGTAGGTTCTTCCCACAGCTTCAGGATACCTTCTGTGGATGGCTTTATAGGTATTTTGGGGAAAACTATTCTCTTACTAGTGGGACAAACCTGCTTTTCTCTGTCTGTGCACAGATACTGGAATCTATATTAGGTGTGGTGCAGTTATGAGTCAAGGTATGTCTCAAGCATTTTAATTTAATAAACTCACTATGCTAATTGTGGCCACAACATTATCCAGAAATTCCATAATTTTTATTTTGCAATACTTAATCCATTATGTCAGTGCTGTTTTCTGCTGGGCCTGGAAGGTGATAGCTACCAGATCATTCTCTTTATTTTTTTCTTTTCCTCTTTTTCTTTTTATCTTTCTTTTTTTCTTTCTTTTTCTTTTCCTTTTTCTTTTTTCTTTTCTTTTCATTTTTCTTTTCTTTTCTTTTCTTTTCTTTTCTTTTCTTTTCTTTTCTTTTCTTTTCTTTTCTTTTCTTTTCTTTTCTTTTCTTTTCTTTTCTTTTTTTCTTTTCTTTTCTTTTCTTTTCTTTTCTTTTCTTTTCTTTTATTTTTTTCCTTTTTCTTTTTTTTTCTTTCTTTTCTTTTCTTTTCTTTTCCTTTCTTTTTTTTCCTTTTTTTCTTTCTTTTCTTTCTTTTCTTTTCTTTTCTTTTCCTTTCCTTTCTTTTCTTTTCTTTCCTTTTCTTTTCTTTTCTTTTCTTTCTTTTCTTTCCTTTCCTTTCCCTTTTTCCTTTCCTTTTTCCTTTCCTTTCCTTTCCTTTCCTTTCCTTTCCTTTCCTTTCCTTTCCTTTCCTTTCCTTTCCTTTTCCTTTCCTTTCCTTTCCTTTCCTTTCCTTTCCTTTCCTTTCCTTTCCTTTCCTTTCCTTTCCTTTTCCTTTCCTTTCCTTTCCTTTCCTTTCCTTTCCTTTCCTTTCCTTTCCTTTCCTTTCCTTTCCTTTCCTTTCCTTTCCTTTCCTTTCCTTTCCTTTCCTTTCCTTTCCTTTCCTTTCCTTCCTTTCCTTTCCTTTTTCCATTTTCCCTTTCCCTTTCCTTTTCCTTTTCCTTTCCTTTTCCCTTTCTTTTTCCTTTTTTTTTCTTTTTCCTTTTCTTTTCCTTTTCTTTTCTTTTTCCTTTTCTTTCTTTTCTTTTCTTTTTCTTTTTCTTTTCTTTTTCTTTTTTTTTTTTTTCTTTTTCTTTTTTTTTTCTTTTTTCTTTTTTTTTTTTTCCTTTTTTTTTCTTTTTTTTTTTCCTTTCCTTTTGTTTTCTTTTTCTTTTTCTTTTTCTTTTTTCTTTTTCTTTTTCTTTTTCTTTTCTTTTTCTTTTTTCTTCCATTCTGTATTTTCAAATCAAACTACAAGTTGGGTTTTTTTGTGGTTTATTTATTTATTTATTTATTTATTTATTTATTTTAACTGCTTTGGTAGTTTCAGAAAAGTTAAGGGATAGGAAAATAAATCAAATTGGTCTTCTGCTTCTCTCCAACATTTTTTGGGGGTTTTCTTCAGTGAAAAAAAAAAAAAAAAATTCTTTTTGGGTCTACCAGCCAAGTGAAAAATCAATCAGTTACACAGGTTTAGCTAGTTGTTCGGATTAGCTATCAGACAATGTATGGTTTTTTTAGATATTTTTTCCCCTTAATAGGACATATCATGGACCACACTACCTTTGAATTTTTGTTTACATCTGTACAGACAAAGTAGCATTTTTAACACCATTCTTCAAGATGCAGACAAAAAATAATTAATAGAAGAAGAAGGAGAAGCAGGTCCATCTATATTTAAAAAATATATGTATAGCTTCTGGAGTAAAAAAAAAAAGGCAATTTAAAGATAACCCTAGAATGTTCACGAGTCAGTTATTTTTTTCAGGAAATCTCAAAGTGAAACTTCATTTGACCCCCTCATTTAGTGAGATTCTGTTTGGCCACCATCGAATTCAACTTCTCACACCTTAGCTGGATTATTTTTTTTTCTCCCTCTGGTAAGAAACTATTTAACAGCTAGAGAATACCCTACTGTCTTCAGACTGGACTTGCACAAATATTCTGTATGATCTTTATCTGTCCCTCTTCTTCCAGTAGCTACAAATTCCTTTTCAAAACCTATTATTTTTGTAGAATATTTTTATGTTGCAGCCCATTAAGCATCCAAGTTTCAATATGCTCAAATAACCACCAAACACATAATTGGGACTAGTTAAGTACAGGAGCTTGCCAGGTGAAGAGGTAATAACATGGGGGCAAACCATCAGCTGCTCGGAAGTAGTCCAGCTCCACTGGGTTCAGCACGAGAATTTCTGATTATAACAGAGAAGACTTCAGTAGAAAATCTTCTCTGCTGGGAGGCACTCAGTAAGAGATACCTGGGAATAGAATGCATATTTAAGAGTAGACTAAGGAAGGCAGCTTACAGTTAAAAAAAAAAAAAAAAAAAAAAAAAAAAAAAAGTCATCTCTGCTGCCACCTGAGCTGTTCACTATGGAAATATAACAACTGATGTACAGGGAAGTTGACAAGGAATACAAGGAAGCACAACTTCTGGTGCACTGCCTTGGACTAGTTAATATTTATCAGCAAAGGTCAAGGCCTTAAACAGAAAGGTTATTTCAGGGAATTGTATGGAATAATAAGAATCAGTACAGCCCAGAAGTGTTGAACTTGGAACTCAAGGGTCGAGGTTTCCAACACCTGAAATTCCACATGTGGCTGGATGTTCAGATGCTGCATTGTTTTCAAATTGCTATAAATCTTGTGGGTTTTTAAGCCTTGCACATAATCTGCATTTCTGAAATACATATTTATTAGTTACCAAAAACCCAATATATTATTAATTTATTTAGTGCTAATGGACTGAATTGTGTAATAGGTAAAGACAGTCAAGGATCAGTGATTGGCAGGAATAAACCAGTTTCACTGAAAGGGGACAAGGAGGATTTTATTCAAGGAAATGGCAGTGAAACCCATCCTAATAAATAACCAAGCTGAGTTGACTCAAGCACTTATAATGCCAGTGTCTGTGATAAGCAATGGAAACATTAATATAAAATGCTTCACCATAAATGAATACGGTAGAGTTCAGAATGATATATTGTAACACAGCCATCCCTAGCATGGCATGCTTTTAAAGTGATGCTTATAATCATTTTTATTTTGGTAACAATAGGGGAAAAAAAAGAACAGAACAGCAAAAATTGTTATCTGCTAAAAAGAAACTGCAATAGCAAAATTTCCTGATAAGAACCTACATAAGGATTTAGCCACAGCGAGAGAACTGTGCTCAGATACAAATACAGTAACTAGGAATGTGGTTGTAGCTTGTTCGTTTCTAATCCTAGCTGTATGTTACAGTCAGATGGTGAAAGCAGTCATTTCATGAAATAACTGAAATTTTCAGATATTCCATGAAATGACCAGCATTATGGCTGTTCTACTACACTCTTAGACTGTTTCACTCCATCATTAAATTAAATGACTGGTGTTATTGTGAAAGTCACATTGGTGTGATTTTTATCACTTATATTTAGGCACCTGAACTTAGATGTGCAGATCAATTTATGGTTTCACAGTCATTGAAGAAAATGTGGCATGTCCAGCTGGTAACCTAGCTGATCTAAATTTAGCTGATTTTGGATTAAATAAACCATCCTTTGCATATACTACCCTCTTTCACTTAATTATAAAGGTAGTCAAATATGATAGGTTTGAACAAAGATGCCTATCCTTTGGTTGATCCTTGTGACTCCTATTCACTGTTAATGCTCACAGCTGCTGTGGAAAGGTGTGACACACTCTTGGAGACATTGAGTTTTTACACCCTGTGCTGTTTCCCACAGGACATCTGACTGCAGTGGATCAGTTTGCTCCCTCCTTGTAGCTTACATTTCCCTTTCTCAGTGTGCCATGTGGGCTACAGGATGGAATTAGTATTATATTCAGGGGTGGTTTTTTTCATTTTGTTTTGATCAGAACAAATAACGTGACACATCTTTCTTTACCCAGTCTGGGACATTTATTAAACCTCTCCACAGTCATGACTTCCCTATAGTCCCTAGACTTAAAAATTTGCCCCTGCTGTGACAGTCAAATTCTAGTGACAGATGAGCATGTTAAATGCCTTTACTGCCTTGAAGAAATTCGGTCTCATATTCCTAGTAAATGCAGCATTTGTTGGTCCTTCCCCTTGCAGGCCAGAAAAGACTAAGAGCCTGTCTTTCTAACTGCTTCCCTGGGAAGTGAAAAGTTCTATCCTCAGACAGCCATGATGAAGTGGTACCATTCACAGGGAAGACAATATTAGTTGAAGTATGGATGTGGTGAGTGTCCATGAAGTTATATGACAGGTTCACTCTTTCCAAATGAGAATCTGAGAGGAGCCAAGGGATTCTGCACATCAGATTAGGAATGTCCAATATGGTCCTGATAGAACAGAGAGGCTGGAAACTACAACTCAAAATGAGCTTCCTGGCTGTGACTGCATAACAGGGGAGATGCAATTCTGGGGTTTTCTGGCACCTAGGAGGAAGGTAAAGCAGGCACCTGCAACACAAAGGAGAGCCTGATTCTCCAAGAGATTTGCTGGATTTCCTGAAGCTGCTAAAAAAGCAGTCCTTATCCCAGGTAAAAGGCTCATTTAAATGGATAGGGTTGAAGTCATGCATGAGGCCAAAGACTACCTGCCAGTTTGAGTCTTTCAGTCTAGGCTGAGAATATGGATAGGGTAAATATTAGTTCCTACTTCATCTGCATATAAAACTCAGAGCTTGTCACAAGGCACTGACCTTCACATCTGTTCACACAACTGGGTGCGCTGAATTCCTTAGAAGGAATTTTTTTTAGTGTGTACTCTTGTATGTTCTTTTGGCTGTTACACAGAAGAACAGTCAAGAAGATAAGCAGGATTCTACTGATGAGATCTATTGTCCTTCCTGCATAAAATTTTACCACAAATTCATACTCTAGAAGAGAGCAGGGAAGTTATAACTGCATAACAACAGACAAAGGGAGATATGTCACCAGCCTTAAATGGAAACTGGACAGTGAGACCTAGAAAATACTGACCACAGAGGGGTGATATTTCTCACTCATCATACTTCACACTGTTTTATCAGATGCAAGTTGTTATCATGAATATGTGCAGTTTCCTCAGAACAGTTTTGATCTGGTGAAATGTGTATTTATGTCAGCAAATATTATGCAAGCAGTAGAGCTTTACCCACTGCCCACTAGAAGGTACAAAACCAGCACATCTGACAGAAGTCAAGTAATTCTGAGAAAAAATACTTTATGCTCTTCCCTGGTCACGGTCCCATAAATCCTAGCGGTTTCCCCCTTCCACATCAAAAATGTAAAAAGAAATTGCCTTCTGATTTGTGTTCCTTTTTTCTTTTACAGACTGCCTTGAGAGATAAATGATCAGTTGAAACATCCTTTACAGACTTCATGGCTATCAAACAGTAGAGAGATTTGTTCTGAACTTTTGTAAAGCTAGACATTTCAGAAAAGCTAAAATGTTGGACAAGAAATGGAAATGTAATTCCAGACAAGAAACATGAATTATCTTCCTAGGGTTGTTGCTAAGGAGGCAAGAAACATTAGTGATTTGGGTTTGCTTTTCTTGTTTTCATATTTCATCTAGATATTAAAAAAAGAAAAAAAAATTTACCTTGCAAGTCTGTTTCTTAAACTTGAGTTTTCTAGATTTTTTTTAAAGGCTCAACTAGGTTATTTACAAATTAGCTTATTTAAGGATTAAAATGTTATTCCAAGAATATTTATTTTTATTTATTTAATGTAGTATTTTGAAGCTTCCTGAAATGCAGATTTGCTCTGTTTGTTTTGTTTTTTTTTTTTTTAATTAAAAGTTTTGCGATTTTTTCATATTATTTATTTGAGCAGGATTTTAATTTTATTTTATATAGGCAGATTTTGAACATATGAGTTTATATTTATTTCTACAGTTATTATTATATACAGTTTTCACTAAAGCATATATAATTCGACTTATGAGTAAGTACCCATGAGGTCAGATGATCTGATTTCTGAACTCCAGCTTCACATATTTAGGATCAGAGTCATAGGGCAATTTCAGTAGTGAGGAACTCCTGAGGGGTCAGGATGGCTCAAAGCTGGGCCAATTTAAAAGTTGTACCATTTGAAATAGGCCCTCTTTCAGACAAATTTTGTGTGTCTGCAGGAATGGGTATTTCACCTCTTGTCTGGGTTTCTGCCTTAATGTTTGACCAACCTGATGGTGTGATTTTTTTTTTCCTAATTTCTGCTTAGAATGTCACTCTCTGTAACCTGTGTCCATTGCCTGCTGTTCTTTATGTGTCTATTTCCAAAAAGAGCCTGTCTCCACTATCTCTTTAACAGCCTAATTGATATTTAATGACATTTACTTATTTTGCTTTTCTGAAGACTGAATAAACCCAGCTGTCTCAGTTTCTTTCAGTATATCTCACAGTCTGGACACCCACCCACCTTGCACCATGCAGGTGCCTCTTGTCCAAGCTTTTGTATCTTGCAGATGTAGGGAATATTTAGTACTCCAGGTGGTTTCACTAGTGCTGAATGGAGTGTAAAAATCACCTCCTTCAGCCTTCTGCCAATGGTCTTGCTAATGTATCCCAGTCTGTGTCAGCCATCACTGTAAGGATGTGTTGTGACTCATGTTCAACTCAGTGTCTACCAGGGCCCCCCTCAAGTTCTTTTCTTTTCTGCATAGCCATTTCCAAAGCCAGCTGGTGGGACAATGCAGAAGCTCTTGACCTGTACAAAACCACTCCAGTCTTGGACCACATTCAGTGGCCTCATACATTAAAGCCCAAAAAACACCCTGCAAAGGAAATGGCTCCATCTCTGTCAGCCTGATGAGCAATGTGCATCCATCAGATCAAGGCCAACACAAAGCAGTGGAGGGTGTACCTCTTGGAGGTATAGCTGCTTCAGGGTGAAATTAATTGGGATTGGCAATTTTCTTCGTAACAATTTAAAGCTTTATTACTGAACTTTACTCACAGTGGTAGAGACAGAGATCCAGTGAACTGAAATTGTGAGAATTATTGTTTCAAAATAAACTGAAAATGTGGCAAAACAGTTTTGCATTTCCAGATGGTAATGAGATGCAATTATATATTTGAACTAAACAGATGTATTGTATAGCAATTGTTATGAAACTATTAGAAACTGCTCAAGAGAGTAAGTGTGCCTGTTTGTTTGTCCCAAGCTCACAAAAACTCAGCTATATTCAGATCTCCTCAACCAGTGGAAGAATAGATCTTCACTAGCAGGTAGTTAAATAATGTTGACTGATAATTTTAAAGGCAGGTTATATCCTTTTAGTGAATGTGGGTATAGTCTTGCTAATTTTCAACCAACCCAGAAGTTACATGATAGCATTTTCTGGAGCTAAAGGGACCTCCAAAACTGATACAAAACCAAAACGAATCTTTAGAAATCTTTAAAATGTGAGATAAGGGTCTTATATGATCCTTGCCAAAGCTCCTAGTCTAAACAAGATTTTAAAATAGGAGACAAGATTGTCTAATTTCCACCTAGAGTCAACACAGGGGATGTGACCCTCTCCAGAGGGGTATCATGCAGTCTGGTGAATGATGGTCACAGCATGTCTGGTGGGACAGCAAGGTTTGACAGAGCCTCTGATTTGAGACATGTCATTCACATAAGAGATGGAGAGCAATCTTCTATTTTCTGCTGCTGGCAGAAACAGGACATGTTTACTATGTGTTATGACTGCATCTGGTTATGAATAAAGAACCGTAGAATGGTTTGGGTTGGAAGGGACCTGTAAAGATCATCTAATCCAAAGCCCTGCAGTGAGCAGGAATCTTCATGCAGATCAGGTTGCTCAGAGCCCTCTCCACCTTCACCTTGAATGTTTTCAGGAATGAGGCATCCAACACATCTTTGGGTAACTTGTGGCATTGTTTTAGCACTCATGGTAAAAATCTTTCTTTTATCTAATCTAAATCTACCATTTTAGTTTAAAACTATGACTCCTTGTCCTCATGCTGTAGGTCTTACTGAGAAGTCTGCCCCCATCTTTCCTAAAAACTTATTTTGAGTACTGTCAGGCTGCTATAAGCTCTGCCTTCTCTTCTCCAGGCTCACAAATCTCAACTTATGCAGCTTTTTCTCTTAGGAGAAGCCTTGCAAGGTTTTGGGGTCTCATCTTTGTGGTCTTCTCTGGAACCACTCCAATGTGTCCATGTTCTTCCTATATTGGGACTATAAATTGACAAATTGTACAAAATTAAGCTTTAGAGAGAAAGATTGATTTAATTTACAGTTTAATTTAAAGCAATATAGGAAGAATTCTTATAGCATTGTAATGTGCCTTTTCAGTTCTGGTAGAACAAAAATTTGGTATTTGTGTTACAATATGATTTTTATATTATGATAACATCTCGTTTTACATGCAATCTAACAAGATTGTAATGACCTTATTAGAGATAAAACCTCATTATTTTGTTAAAAGAAAATATTAGATTCTTTTTCTTCCCTAATGAACATTTTTGGTGTATTGTAAAGAGTTGAGAAGAAAGAAACTTCATCAACTCAGAAATTGTTGATGAAATGAAATTTGCTTCTTTTTCACACCTCTAGGTTATTTATTACACTATTCTTCATTCAACATCTGGTACTTATTTTCAGTTGAAACTTTCATTGTTGCGATGGTTGATTACTCATACCAATTATTGCTGTTCTTCTGGTTGTACTCTATTTGAAAGAATATGCACAGCAAACAAATGCATTATTATCTATTATGACATTTATTATGATTATTAGTATGTGTAGGGAATATATGGAGAGTATTATTCATGTGGTAGTTAGACAGTTCCACAGTCTTGATATTTGCTATCTTTGATATCAGGCTCTAGCAGTCTCCTCACTTTATATATTAGAGATAGAAGGAAATAATAATTAAAAATCTTGCCCAAGGTTAAGGGGAGAAAATGAGTTGGAGCAGGCATTCATAGTGTTCTGGCTCTAATTACTCCTGGAACAATATGTTTCATTGTATTATTGAGGCCAAAAAGAACTAAGAGTGATAGATAAAAAAATCCAATGGTAGATATCTGACTACTCATGCAGCCATATCACCAAAGTGGATTGATTTTCACATCAACAGAGTCAGTTTAAAAAATATTTGCCTGAAATCCAGGAAGGCTGAATACATTTATAAAAATAGAATATCCAGTTCTCAGAAAAGTCAACAGGAGCTTTCAAAAAAATTATTTTGGGTTGGAAATTTGGTTGGTCTGCTTTCTCTTGAACTACACTGAAGCTGTTGACTCTGGGTGTAATGAAAGAGACTTGTCAGTGTTGAAGATGAGGAAAGATTGTGTAACCTTCAGTGGTTTTCAGATCTTCTCATATTTTCATAAGAATCTGGCATCCACATTACCACAATGAAAGCACGGTGGTTTGATAGACTAATCTTAGCACTATACATTAAATATTGCACTCAAAGAAGTAAGTATAACTGGTGCCAAAAGAAGAGCATATAACTCTCAGAGTGTGAAAAAGACAAATGCCTCCAGTATGCAATTAATTCCATACATTTTAGGCTCCTTTTTGGTCATTTAAAAATGCTTTATCATTCTCCATGATCAAAGACTGGAACTAACTTCATAAGTTAAGTTAAGAGAAAAGATCCTGTGCTACAGGTTAGTTCTGGAGCAGCTGTGAACAGTGGTGAAAGAAATCAGGGCTTGGAGCTGGGTGAAGCTAGTTTAAGGGCAGTGAGGGCATAAAAGAGGTGTCTTCATATCTAACATATGATAGAACACACTACTGGGATGTAATGCAAAGATGCAAACAAGGAAGAAAAAGAAAGGTGCATACCATACCAATTCCCCCAGAAAAGAGGAATAATGAAGAAACCCCATTAGCACAGCATGATTTTTTCCCATTTCTGAACTTAGAACCCTGATGGCTTGATCCAAATGTTCCTTTGCTTGAGCAAGATGTGATCCAGATGGACAATGGCAGGGTGACCATAATGTTCATGAAAGGGATAGGTGCTACTGTGTGTATAACAATTCTAGCTGCTTTGTTATAGTGCTGAGACCTTTTTCTTGGTACAAATATTCTTTATTTTCTTGTCCTGTAATAAATAAATCTGAACCATTAATACTTGTCTAGCTTTACTATTAAGATTTCATTTTTATTAATAATAAATTCTTGACTTCATGTATTCAAAGCATTTCTCTTTAGCACATAACAAGATTTTAAGCATGATAAAAAGCTTAAAATTTTAACAGACAAGTTCCCATTTGACTAGCTTTCATAAAGCAGCTTCAAGAAGCAGCTAGGACAGAGACCAGTATTTGTTTTCGTCTCATCACAATCTTATTTCTTAGTGGAATTTGGTGCTAGCAAGCAAAAAGAGTTTCTGATCATAGTCAGTTACTTTGAAAAATATATTTTATCACTTTCAAAAAATCTCACTCAAATGAAGGGAATTATAAAATCATTTTTACAGGAGTCTTTGGATAATAAATTGTCAAGTCTTAAATATCATCAGATTCTTTTATCTGAGTTTATCTTGTCAAGATGGATCAGAATGCTGTAATCAATCACTCAGCTTAACCATAAAACGGCTTCATCATGCATGTGTATTCTCTTCAAAATCAAGTTGTAACATTTGCACATAATAACTTATTGGGTTGCAAGGTTAGTCCAAGCCTGTGTTCAATATTATCTGACATTTTATTGGCTATTACACAAACTTTTGCCTAATACAGTCATTTTACTTAGAAATTAATTGAAAGGTTGCCTGTAACAAAGTAGTTTTTTAATGTAGGAAGAGTAATGTGAATCTGCTTGATGCATGGAAGGAAGACAGGAGACAGTAAAATGTGGGACAAAATGAGGAAGAAAAAGAAAACACTCATTCTAAATGAGAAATGGAGTTTGAAGAGGAAGTTTCATAAGGATGAATTCATTCCCTAAGGGAGCTTAGTCTGCATTTGGTGCCTGGATCAGCACACCTTCCTAGATGAAAAGTATAAATCACACAGTTATGTGATGGATGATGTTTATTTAGAACGAGGCTTGTTAAAGAGGTGCTCAGCAGGGAACGAGTCTCTTCTTTCAAGGAACGAAGTGTTTAGAGAGTACAAAAAAGAAGGCAGGAAGGCATGGGCTTGTAGGGGAAAACCCCAGCAGAGGATAAAAATGGGCTACCCTCAGTTTGTGACTATCTGGACTTTGTCAGAGGAATATGCCAGATGCAAAGAGGCCTCTGCTGGAGATTTCATCAGGCAATAGATCTAGTTTACATGTGAAATCTATACTGAGTTATTTCATTTCACAGGGATGAGACTTTACAAAAGGTGAAAAACAAGTCTGCTTAAAAAAATAATTGATGTCTGGGATGATGAGCATGCAAAGGGCAACAATCAAAACAGAAATATAATATTAACCAAACATTATGTTTTCTTATGTAGGTGTTTTGGTTTTTTTTCTCTCCTCCCATGACTTAGAGGTCCATAACTATGTTGAAGAAAACTTTATAAAAACTTATTTTTAGAAAGCTTTTTCTATCTATTTCTAGCTATACCTCTAGTACAAAAAGGAGTCATTCTTACTTCTCAGTTCTGAAAAATGAAAAACCCCAAAATAAGAAGCAAAAAACAAATAAAAACTATTTTCTGAATCAACCTTATATCTGACATTAAATAAATATGCCAATAGATCTATGTGATAGCAAAGTATTTTTAAAAAAGGAAACTAAAGAATTAATAAGCATTAAAAATATTATTAAAGCTGGGATTTTGGCCCCTACATTTATGTATAAACCGTTAACATAGAATATTAGTAAAATTGAAAAACAAACAAACAACAAGAAAACTTCCAGAAGTGCTTTATCTTCATTACTGTTTAGAAACTTCCTGAATAATAATATTACCTCAGGAGATGATAATTTATAAAATAAAAATCCATGAAATATAAATGTTTTATGACAGCTGCTGAATGCTATTAGAGCTGTGTTGGAATCTAAGACTGGGTTCCATTAAAAAAAAATTGTCTTTTCTTTAGTCATTGTCTGTCTCCATCTTTTTTATTGGGTGGCTACATAGATTGCCAGGATCCCACCGTGCCTCTTTATATGGAAGGGAAGATGAAAACTTGGAAGCTATTGGATCTGCAGGTCCTGAAAAACTTGGCCCTTCCTCATCTTACAACTTACTGAAGTGGCTTCCCATTTTAAATGTGCAGGATAAGAGGCACAAAAAACTCATGGAGCCTCTGTACAGCCACCCTCCCAGGAACTTCCAGTGCTCACACCTTCAGGATAGGCCTTCTGGTGGGTGTCCTGAAGACTGTGACATTTTTTATTTTACACAAAGAATTTCAAATGTGAGGTTCTCCTTCAGTTCATAACAAAGTCAGCTATTCTGAAATATCAAAGCCCTTTGTGAATTGGAATGACCTTTCCCTGGTTAGCTCCTGCCCTTTAGCAATGGGTGTAGCTGGTTGCTCGAAATTCACATACATGGACACTTTTTTGCAAAAAAGGCTGTGAGGGGGCAAACCTTCTCCAAAAGGTCTTTAACTTAAAAAAGTCAACCCAAGGCATGAAAAAAAGAGAACCACTTCTGCAGGCTATTCACCTCTTGGCCTCTTTACTGAAATTGCCAACAAGCAGAGGAGCTGCGATGAAGACTATTCATTTATCTCTGAAAATAATGTTGAATATCTGTCACTGCTTTGGGAAATTATTGACCTGATAATGATAGGTTTTATATCAGCAGGTCCTCGAGTGCCATTCTCAAAGTCACTATATGGGGTTTGAAAATTGACTTCTTAATGGTGACAATCCTGTGAAACAGAAAGGAATTGCATTGCAGATGAATTTTCTGATGCAAGTGCATTGTCTTTTCTCAACCCAGATTGATGCCCATGCACTAAGTATGTTGCCCAGAGCAAAACTCAAGGGAATTATAGTGCAATGACATTACATTGAGTATATATGCCTTTAATGTAAAGCAATAATTTACTCTTAAACTTTTCTTTATGCTGGTGAAATTCTTCTCACTTAAAAAAAAAAAAAAAAAAAAAGACCAAAAACCCAAACACACTCACAGGAGGCTTATATATAAATTTATGAGTATATGTTTTAGCATTAAGAAAAAAAAATCTTAATTTGCCTCTTGTTTTTTAGATTCATTACAGTTGAAACTATTAGGGATTAAGGATGAAATTTTCAAAAGTAATTACTGCTGGTCTTAGTCTGATCTCACTGGTTTCAATGAACTACTGTTAACTTTAGTTTGAATAGAGGTAGTCAAATGTCAGGAGCATTTTGGAAATCCAGTAGGAACAATGTGTCATTCAGTTGACAATGAGGGTACAAGACCCTCAAAGTCGTTTTTTTTGTGAAGAGTGGATATTAATTTCTTAGAAACATATAAATGCTAGCATATCTAGCAAATATGCAAATATACAAAAAGGAAAAAAAAAACAGTGAATGAAATTGAATGGCTGGGCAAAAAAGGGGTTAACAAGGACAAATACAGATAAAAGTAAACAAATACAAATCCAATGAGATATTGCCTTGGAAAATTGCTACCTAATTTATTTCCTCATTAGCATTTTTGAAATTTAACTAGGCCCAATTTCCCAGTAAACAAGAAAAATGAATTGCAGATCCCAACTCTGTTTATGTTCAATTTCTATGCTTTGTTTTGTTCCCCCTGAATTAAAGAAAAAAATGTCTTGTTTGCTCTTGAATTAGTATTATAATCAATGCAACTTTCTATGGTGTTTGCAGTTTGTCACTACTATTTATTAGATACAGTATGTTAACACCCAAAGAATAACCAACAGAGTATTCCATTGTGATAGGCAAGACTAAGACACTAACCATTCCCATCTTTGCCTATTTAAATGGTTCATTTTTAATGAGTAAAGCAGAGAATACTTTTAGGGGTAGGAGAAAAGAATACACATAACACACACAAGTTAAGAAAGTAATATTCTGATTTACAGACTTCAAATTATTCCTACAATTTTCGGCAACTTTGAGGAATAGCTGCTTTTCAGCAATTTTCTAAGAAAATTGAATATTTATGGTAAACAAAAAAAATTGGAGAATGGTAGAAGTTAGATTTTCAATCCATGCATTATGTTGGCAATTGCACACTTGTCTTTGTACAGTGAGCTAGGAAAAGGAATGGCTGCATCTTTATGGAGCAGGAAGAAAGAACCCACTCAGCAATCCTAACTGGAAAAATAAGGCTGTGCTCTATACATAGAATCCCAAAATCATGGACTAGGACCTTAAAAATCATAAGACCTTAAAGATCATCCTGCTCCAACCTTACCAGCGTTCATTCCAACCAGGTTGGTCAGAGCCCCATCCTGTCTTGTCTTGAGCACTTCCAGGGTTGGGACACCCACAGCTCCTCTAGGCAAACTGTGCCAGTGCCACACCACCCTCACAGGGTGGAATTTCCTCATAACATGTAAAGCCATTCCTCCTCAGCCTGTCAGTACACACCCCTGCAAAAAATTCTTCTCCATCTTTCTTGCAGGGTATCTTGGAAGAAGGAAGGCAGTAATTAGGTCACTCCAAAGCCTTTTCTATTCCAGGCTGAACAATCCCTGTTCTCTCAGCCTTTCCCCATAACATATCCTGTTTTGTTTTTTGTTTGGTTGGGTTTTTGTTTTGTTTTGTTTTGTTTTGTTTTGTTTTGTTTTGTTTTGTTTTGTTTTTTTCTAATTCTGTCATATGCATTTTTCCCTTTATCTGGATACTTCACTAACAGACTACCAGATACAAACTGAAGTTTGTACAGTGAAGATACCCTTCAACAGTTAGGACAGTATGTGAGTAGGAAGCTGTTCTTGGAATACATCATGTTTGCTTATGCTGTAGCTTTAAGTCACAGTCCTCCATAGGTGAGCGCATATGTGTACATCCAAATTAGTAAATTACAGTATATTTTACAATTAAATTAGCTATATCCACTTCTGAGTCACAAAATCTGGTCTTTTTTAACACCAAATCTTTGGGCTTCTCAATATGTGACTGCTGCTCCTTGGTAGCTGTGGATGTTGTCTAGGATAACTGCACATGGGTGCCTTAGCACCCAGTGCATGACAGCAAGACACTGTTCTAGAGAGAGGGTTGTGTGTTAAATTGATCTGGACTTCTGTGCATATTTGACTTGTTTGCTTTAGTCCAATATATATATTCCCTCTCCTGTACATCTGTTTCTCCTGTCACAGTATATTTTTTCTCCAATCCAATCCAATCCACTACACTACTCTTACTATAGGCACTGCGAAAATATTTTTATTGTAGAAAAAAATTAAAATTTAAATTTCCTAATCTTTTGCTGAACTATTGCACATAAAATATAAAATAATTAATTTCCATAACAACGAATTTTACTAAATGCAAATGGAATTATATTCAAAATATTCAAAAGCAAATATGTGTTGGTTTTCTGTTTGTGGGGTTTTTTTGTTGTTTTTTTGAGGGTTTTTTGGTTTTTTTGCGGAGGGGTGGAGGGTTTGTTGGCTTTTTTTTTCTGGTTTGTTTGGGTTTTTTTTTTTGCATAACACAAACATTTATTATCCCAAAAATAGCAAGTATGCTTTCAAGTACTCATCCCCGATTTGATTCATTTACACTGGCATTAGCCTGTCTAGTGACTTTCATCCAAACATGTAAAAGCACTGAAAAATATCAGGTAATGACCTATAATTGCTACTTCTGATGGACTATGGATTTTGTATGATGAATTTTCTTCCTCCTTACCAACCTCACATCTTTATTAGGACACTTTTTTTAATTTTTTTTTTTCAGGCTGCAAATTCTGTGGAATAGAGGTGGTATCATTTGATTTATTTTTCCAGCATCTAACATAATGCTATACTAAAGATGTCTGTATATAATCAGTGTTGTATCAGTGTTAATAATAAATATTAAAAACCCTATAAGATTATTAGTTATTGCTCAGGTAAAGAAAAATGAAATAAGTAAGTAGCCCTAGGCTACTGCCCTAGGCTCCCGTACAAATCAAGGGCACAAACAACCTTCCAAACCAACGCAGATTAAGATTAAGATTAAGATTCACTTTCAAGGCACGACAAAATGATGTGTTTCCCTAAAAGCACAATTAAAAGATGGACATCATCTGCCACGAGTGTCCAAGGATGAGCTGCACTGCAGACTACTCCAGCCAACTCAAAATTTAGGCACATAATTTTCCTGTTCAACAAAGAGCGAGGAATACCCACCTCTCAAAACAAATTACTCCCAGCTCTCTCTCCTTGCTGACTCCAGAGGGAACCAAGACAGCTCAGAAGCTCCCAGACACTCATGGCTGAGCTCACTTGCATGCACTGACATCTGCTGATCCAGGGCATCCAGGCTGGGCTGGAGGACACCATGCAGGACCTTCCAGGTGCCTCTTGTCCTGGAATATTAACCTCGTGCTTAGGATCCTTTTCCAGGGAGAGCCAATGTATTCTGGTGAATAATCTAGCTCTGCCTGAAGTAGGCACGGCGTTTAATCAGAGAAATCCCTCTGAGGAGTCACACAATTTTAGCAACTGGAGCTCAGAAAACCAGCTCTTATGTAGACACTTACCCTGCAGTTAACTAAAATTAGGTGAAATGAATCCCAAATTCATAATTTTTAAATAGCTATAGTTACATTAAATGCAAATAAGCCACTGAGCAGGGATCTGCAGTAATTTTTGATCAAAGATTCCAGAGTTGGGCTGGAAGATGATGGCTGCTAAAGTTTAGGAGCAAGCTATAAGAGGAAACTGGGGACCTCACACAGAACTTAAAATGGTGCTAGACAGACACTTCCAATAGACTTAACTCAAATCTATCTAAAGGAAGGTATTTGGGGAGTATAAAACCTTAGTGCTAGCACCAGGGTTATGCAAAGAGGACTGGTTGATATTTTGCATATTTTGTCATTTTAGAGAACTGTGTATCAGATTTCCACCCTTGAAAATGGTTTACTAATTGTAGAAAGGAACTCTTTGTACCTAAAAATCAGATATGTTCCTTGCACCAAAGAGCATAAGGCAGAGATCTAGATCAAGAAATACTTAAAGAGATTATTTTTAAAGAAGACTGAGAAAGACTGTCAGGCTGACAGGCTCTTGAATGTGTTCCATCCGTATGGAATAGAGCATTGAGCAGCAAAAAATATAATATGCATACGCAAGAAAAAAACCATACATAGCTAAATGACATAATGAGGAGCATTAAGAAGAGCCATGGTGCCATTCTGAATGCTAGACTGATGCAGCCAAATGAAGTGGGGAGGAAGACAGCGCTTGCGTGTGCATCAGGGAAGAAAGATTCTGCTTTAGGCCAGTTGCCTGTCAGCAAAAATATATTTTCAGTTAATACTGGAGGAAAATAATATAAGTAAACACTGTTCACAAGCAATTGAAAAGGCTGTTTTCTATTTTTTGACTGTAAGCAAAATAAAGATAAAAATGTTCAGCGTACACTTGCAGGTATGTGTTTCAGCAAATTGAAAGAAAAGGAAAAAACCAACCAAACAAAAAATAAACAACAAACAAAAAATCATAAGCATTTACAGAAAAACAAAAATAAAATTGGAGGTCATTTTCTTCCAAAAGATTTGTGGGTTTTTGTTTGTGTTTTCAAATAAAACTTTCTTGGAGTTCCTAAACACAAGAAATGGTGACTACCAGTAAAAGACCCAGATTTGTGATTTCAACAGAAAAAAATGGGAACTCCTGACTTCCTTCTGTGTTACTGACTCTGACTGTGAATATCTTGAAACACAGCAACTCCTTTCAAAGAAGCCAGACAAATTACAGGTGTAGTCATCTTTCTCACACAAACCACTGTGACACTTTCTGATTTTAGGGCAATTATGGTGATCAACATCAGTGGAAGACTTGTCTAAACTGAATCTGAACTATTTCTGTATGGTAGTCTAAAATTGTGACTGTCTTTCTTTGCATTTAAGGTTAAACAACTTTATGCTAAAAAGGATCATCACAGGATCTGGCACCTAGTTCAGATCTGGAGAGGTAAGTGTTTGAATGCCTGGTCTACTTGAGACATCCACTGTTGCTGTTCAACATCAGTAAAGTAGTTTTGACTGTAACAGCAAAACCAACTAAAAGATCCCCTTCTGATTACAGAAGAAATACATATCTACAGAGGAACTACAAATATTTCCAGTGTGCAGAGAGCAGGAAATACACAGCAACTACTACACTTGGCCCTATGTACTGCTGTGACTGCTGCTATACAAATTTTAGAAAGGCAAATGAGAAATGAAGTCATAAAAACATATGTAGAAAAGAAGAGAAAAAAATACATTTCACAAATCTTAATTGCAGTTAAAAATATTTCTATCATTCCTGAGTGAAGAATTTCTGCATCACTAAGATATAATTCTAGTCATCTTATACCTACACTAACAGAACAGCAGTTCCTGACTATCTAAAGGTAGCAGAAGCCATGTTTTCCTAATCCTGAGGTTGTTTTTTTCCCCCAACAAATGCAGCTGAAATAATAACAAAGAAGCCTCATTCCACCTCTACAACCCAGCAGCAAATATAAATCCATCAGGGTGACAATAGGATTAAACTGTGGGCACTGTTTGCTTGTTAGTCTTCTCCCTTAAATAACTTCCATGTGAGATGGGAAATTAATGTTGCAATAAGTTGGTTCCTGTTGTGGGCTCAACAATAGAGCCAGCAATCCTCTTACCGTGGAGCATTACTTTTGCCTGTATGTCGGCTGGCTAAACTGTTCAGTCACCTTTTGTCTCCATAGGAGTACAATATGCTTGTTGATTTGCCAAGTCCCAAATCCTATATTTAATACAATGCCTTGGTGTAATTTGAAAAATAAAAGTATGACTTTCCCTGAATATCATTAAGAAAACTGAAGGGGAGGGAAGAGAAACAGGGGCACAAGCTCATATATAGATATTTTTACATTCACACCCCAGAAAAGGACTCAAGCTGTGTCTACAGGTGGAAGGAGGCATTGGACAAAAGAAAATGTATTAATTGGACCACCTCAGGACTGGGTCTCAACTTATTATGGCTCATCTTCTTTCACTGCTTTTTCCTTGCTTTAATGCAAGACCATTTATTTGCTGCAGAGCTACTTCAGCTCTGAAGGCCACTGGAGAAAGAGGGCAGATCCAAGCCTATTCCTTTTCCTAACTAAGCAGATATTCCTACACCTAAACTCAGATGTATTGGGTTTTATTTGTTCCTAGCTGTTGAATCCAAGCCTGAGTAAATCCAATATGTAAGTCTATGACTAAGGGCTATCTAGTCCAAGTCTTCATGAGGAAAAGGGCCACATCTACTGAGTAGTCTGGAGTTTCTGCCTGCACTCCTCCTTTAGATGCTTTAAGCTGGGCAGAGCATTTCAGAGCCAAAGTCACTGCCATTTAAGGATGTTAAAAACAATGTTGTCAGAATGCCTGCCTGGTGAGGAAAATTATATCTTTCAAAATGCCCTAAAATAAAGTATTGTTTTCAAGCAAATTTCATGCAAGGAGGAAAACAAATGAAACACAGTGTTGGTGACAAACGGTACTGTGGCAAAGGTTTCTAAATGGGATAGCTCTTTTAAAATTTCAAAAAGCTTGGAAAAAAATCATTTGTTTAGTGCATTAAAAAAAAATCATTTTTACTTTTACTGTGAATTAAGTGCTCTGAATTTAGTATAGCAAAATATTTGGACTGACCCTGACCTCCCCCATTTTCTTTTCCTCCAGGGAATTTAATTTTGAAGCAACATATTTATTTATCTGTTTTCAAGGAGGTTTCTTGTATTTTATGAATTAACAAATAAAAACCATGGATTTAGATCTTCCCATCATACAGGGAAATCTGAATATCCTCTCTTGCCAGGTCTACCACCATCTCACCACTCTTCTGTGGGTAATTAATCTGTTCACTAAGTTTGCCTCCCATGGGGCAAAAGTAATGCTCAGAACTGTCCCAGCACTCAAAAAGAAGGAAGAAGGGAATTTTCAGTTGTAAAATTGTGGACATTATTTGTGCTCCAATGCACTCCAGGACTGGTCACCATGCATCTGCTATTGCTCACAGAGGTGGCAAAAATTCATCTGAATTTACAGTCAGGACATAGAAAGTGACAGATGAGAAAAGAGCAAGGGTAGAAGAACAAAAAGTCACACTTCAGCTGAAAAACTGTGAGTTTTTTGTTTCTGATTGTATGACTAGTAGAGTTATGCATCCTACAGGTTCCTCTGTGGCCATCACTTAAAGACAAACCTCATAGGACAGGAAAGAGTCTTGGGCTGTCTGTGCCCCATGCTAGAGGTAAATAGATGAGTGCCACAATAAATCTGCTTTAATGAGAGAAACAGCTGCATGCAATTTATTATTCTGAAGGTATAAGGAATGCAAGCAGCACTTGCATGGTTTAAACACAATTTAGCCCCACACAGCCACTCATTCACTCCCTGGCCCTGGTGGGATAGGGAAAGAATCAGAAGTGAAGAAACACAGGGGTTTTTCATGAGGGCAGACAACAGGTAAAGGAAAAACTACACTCACAAGCCAAGCAAAACAAGGAATGCACCAGCACTTCCCATCAACATTGCAGGTGCAATTCCCAGGAAAGCAGGGGATCCACCACACACAACGATGACTTGGGAAGACAAATCTTATCACTCCAAACTACCTGCACACACTTTCTTCTTGTATGCTGAGAGAGATGCCTCCAATGATATCTCTGTGATCACCTGGGGTCAGCTGCCTTGCCTCTGTCCCATCCTAACTCCCTGTGCATCTGCTGAGATGAGGTGAGAAGAAAAGTGCTTGATCTGCAAGTCCTGATAATACAACATCTCTGTATTATCAACACTGTTTCAGCAAAAATTCAAAACACATCTCCTTGGTAGATATTGTGAAGAAAACTAACTTAATCCCAGACAAAACCAGCACTTGCATGAATCTCCACCCAAAACACAGGAGACAATTCCCAATGAGAATAAACAGAGGGTTTCTGGATCAGAGGTGCATTCTCAAAGTGACTTTATAAAAGCTTTCTCCTCACTCCAGTTTTCTCCCCACTCAGCAGCCTCCTTGAGATCTCATGTATCATTGTTTTGTGCACACCACTTTCCATGAGATGCGTTTAATAGCATTATAAAAGTCACATTGTGCACAAATTGGGAACTTCAGCACCTCGGTAACTGCTCTGATGCATACACACTTGCAAAGTTTTTCAAAGCAGAAATGTTGAAGGCACTTCAAGGCACAAAAACATCCTTGGGTAAATTACTTCCTATTAGTATGTCACATACATCTTATATATGACTCTGGTTTCATGAAGTGACAGCCGCGCTTGACAATAAAACTTTGCACTCTTTTTTATTTATATTTTTCCTGATTTTTTATTTCTTCCAAGTATATAATGTCTGATGCTAAACCACTTATCTTCCTGCTACCAGTGAGACCAGCACTGCCTATGTTGCTTACCAATAAGCTAGAGCATTCCCAACCCACACCTCCACCTGAAACATCACTGCTGGTTGAGTCAGGCAAGAGAGGGAAGTGTGGATAGTTTTAAAAGATGGATAGGTTGTAAGTCCTGTGACCCATTTAACATTAAAGGGGAAAAACATGAAAGAAAAGTAAAAAGAGATGTTTCCTTGTCTGGATAAATTCTGCCTTAGATGACAGAATATCATCCTTTTTTTTTTTTTTCTGTATCTTGAAGTTATATAGCAAGAACAAAAAGTACCTATAAAAAAGGAAGAAACAGGCATAGCTTCTACCCACATGAATCCTCCAAATTGTTTGCAACCCTCCCCCTTTCCAGATAGTGATTCCAGAGTGAGTAATTTGGTTCTCAATTTTTTAATGAAGAATCTGATCTCCTTTTTTTTTGGTTGTGTTTTATGCTTCTGCATAATGGGACACTGAAATTGAAAAATCAGTTTAAGTTCAGGTTTACAATCTATTTCACTTCCTCATTTCCAATTACAATTTTGGAATATTTTGTTGTTTGCATTAAAGGCATCATATGGAGATATTTAACACTTCATATATAGTAGGTTAAATGACAGTTTTAATTGACCGTTAGGAAAGTTTAGAAATATATAAAAACCAGGAAAAGATAACTCCATTTTTTTCTATTTTCTGCCCCACACACCATTTATGCATCACTTTGAAACACAGAAATCATATCTCTTTAGCAAGTTCTGGTCATTTAAATAGCCCTTGTTTAATTTCCTCTAGAGTATATTTCTGAAATTTTATGGCTGAGAGAATGATGAAGTAGATACAGCTAAATTACAGAAAATAGAAGTGTATCAAACCTACATATTAATCCAACTAAATTTACAATGTCTCTTTAACTGAACTACAAACTCTCTGTTTACAACTATGGGAAACGTTTCCTAAATAGTTCTCTTTCCAGTTAAATTCTTTAATGGTCACAACTGGCCAGAGGAAAGTATGGGAGGGAAGGTTCAGTAATTAATAATAAGTTATTTGAAAATTTAGATGAAAAATCCTACCTTTCAGGCCTTCCAAAAATAATCAAATTTGGATTTGGCATTGAATGTTACAATTATGTTCACTTGGAAATTTATTTTTTTCTTTAAAACACTATAATTTGGTCCACATTAAAAACCTTATACTAAGTTGTACTAAAAAAAAAAAAAAAAAAAAAAAAAAAAAAAACACAACAAAAAACAAACCAAACAGAAAGCAATCACCACATCAATACCATCACAAAGGGTAACTGAGTAACTGAAAGGAGATTTATTTTAGACACATTCTCCGTGTATATACAGGTTCAAAATTATATTATTTATATAACGTCATTTTTAATATTTTAAAATACAAAAAAAATAAAAATAATTGCTACTCCTTAAAAAAATAATTCAATTTAGAATTAATAAGTTTTAGTGGTTTTAAAAAATATTTTATTTTATTTTATTTTATTTTTTAGGTTTTAGGAAGCAAACAGCTATTCAATCCCAGATCATGACCTGCTGGAGTTTTATTTTTTCCAACATTTTATGACATCATAAATCATATATAAAGCAAATATCTGAAGCATAAATCTCCCATTAGACACACTAGACAATGTAATTTCCTTCATTTAAGCTTCAAAGATTTAATCATGACTCTTTACCTGAATTTTAGTTCTGATTTAGGTAGTGGCTGTCTAAATAAATCTCCCATAAGTTGTAGGGAAAATCTTAGTTTGAAAGAGGTGGAAAAATAGGAAAAGAAGAAGAGGAAGAGTAAAAGGAAAAAAAGAAGGGAGGGAGGGAGGGAGGGAGGGAGGAAGGAAGGAAGGAAGGAAGGAAGGAAGGAAGGAAGGAAGGAAGGAAGGAAGGAAGGAAGGAAGGAAGGAAGGAAGGAAGGAAGGAAGGAAGGAAGGAAGGAAGGAAGGAAGGAAGGAAGGAAGGAAGGAAGGAAGGAAGGAAGGAAGGAAGGAAGGAAGGAAGGAAGGAAGGAAGGAAGGAAGGAAGGAAGGAAGGAAGGAAGGAAGGAAGGAAGGAAGGAAGGAAGGAAGGAAGGAAGGAAGGAAGGAAGGAAGGAAGGAAGGAAGGAAGGAAGGAAGGAAGGAAGGAAGGAAGGAAGGAAGGAAGGAAGGAAGGAAGGAAGGAAGGAAGGAAGGAAGGAAGGAAGGAAGGAAGGAAGGAAGGAAGGAAGGAAGGAAGGAAGGAGTCTCAGGTAAGGATGAATCTAGGGAGATTTCAGTGGACTAAGGATAAGGCTTAACCTAATCAGAAAAAGCTTTATTCCCAAAGGGAGTTGCATTGAAAAGGAATAATTGACTACAGAACAGAAAGAACCGATTCATATTCTTTGAAGTCAAATCAAATTCCTCATCCTAAAAACTTCCTTTCACAGATTAAGGGCCAAGTTTTCTTCTGCATTCTGTGAAGCACAATAAATTACCCTTGTATGAGTGAGATGAAAACCTGTCTACAGGCATTTGATTCTTAGATCAAGGAAGCAGAATATTTTTATATGCATTGATTATTCTGCTCACCATTTCACTGCATAAAATCTCTATATGACAATTCCTAATCTCTATTTTTCAGCGCATTTATTCTTATACTCTTAAAAAAACATTTTTACTCGTTCCAGTAATGCCTCAACATATGTGGCTACCAGGGTTAGTTAAGTCCAGGTCTTTCTTATTCTTTCTTCTGATAAGAAAATTGTTATTTTTTTTAAATTACTCTATCATATCAAGGCAGTGTGTGTTGTCTCTAAGACCAGCAGAAGGAATGCAGAAGTGCACTTGACACCTAGAGTAGAAAGCATTGTAATTTATACAATGGCTCTTTCTTATTTCTGAAAAACTGAGGGCAGTTCCTTCTTTCACAAAATGTCTTTGCACTGGGGTGTTTATTTACCCTCTGGTTTGCCTTTCCATAACTTATAAAGTGAGGCTTAAGACTCTGAGCTTGATGTATGAAAGCAGAGTAAGGAAGAGAGGACATAAATGTTTTCCTTCTGTGAGCAAAGGTATATATAGGATGGTGGTAACTTTTCACTGGGAGCATAGATAGGTGTATATATATAGATGGGAACTATCAAAAAGCAGTTGGTCATATATTCTTGAAACAAGGCAAAGTCTTACCCACTTTTAACCTTGCACAGTTTCCTGCACTGGCATCAAGTGCAGGAGCCTCCAGTGGTACAGGACTTCTGAGTGAAGAGCTCTCTGTAGAAGCATGTCAGAATCTGGGCCAGCACATCATAAGGAAAGAAAGGGGAGACAGCTGTCTTGAGTAAAGCCAGAACAACATTACCAAGCTGTGGTCTTTGGGAAATTCAGTCCTTTTCCTACTGTTTGTGTGGCCTTTGATGATACAGGTTCACCTTTGCAAAAGACATTTTGCGGCAGACAGTTCAGATCGCTGTCCTTTAAATCCAGACATTACAACCAGCTGGAAGTCTGCAATGACCTCTTCCATGGCAGAGCAGAATAAATCAGTGACAAAGTGCTAGAATCATTGCAAGAACAAAAGAGGTCCCTCCCTCCTGGAGCCTGTATTTTAACCTCTTTAGATGAGATTTGTTACCTCATATGGTCCTCTGAAAGTTAGATGTCCAAGTCTAAACTAGCCATTTATGATTCCTTAAGAGTCAACAGAAAGAAACACAAACCTCCAAAAGGGCAGTTCACCTCATCCTCAAATTGTCTTTGGGAATGAGTCAGCAGTACTGCCCTCTACATTGCCCATATCTGCCCTTTGACTACAATGGATGGTGAAGGCAGTCCATACCTGCAAACTTCAGACACTGAATTTATACATGAGAACTCCCACTTTCTGTATGGTATTCCAGATTTCATTCCTATGGAATCAAACCCTCAAAACTATGAAGTCCACGTATTCAACACTCGCCTCTTATAAGTACTTGGAGAGGTAACATAATCACAATATTGAGTTGAGAACTGATTTGAATGGAGAAAAGACTTATGCTGGTCAACTTAGTTATTGTGGAAAAAATGCACCATAAACATAAAGCCATAATATCAATCTCACTTTTATGTCCACACACACACACAACACAAAGAAAAGGAAACAAGGTAAATTTGGTCTCAATTTACGTAGATGGATAATAAGACTTTCAATTATTGTTGCATTATTTGTTAGTATGTGGATGAAAGATTAGGTGACAATATGCAAAATATATTTTCTGCATATTATAATATTTAGTAATGTCATTCGATTTTTTATATGTTTCATTAAATTGTTTTGTGGCTTTATTATCTACCCAGATGCACAGCTCAGAAATACAATTATTCAGATTTAGAAGCAATAAAATTTGGCATGCATTTACTTGTATTCAGAATTCCTGCACGCTAAAGAGAAATTACTGCATTCTCCCCACATAGCTTGGTTCTCATGCCTTCACTGGACCATTCATTAGAAGGAGCACATTATAGAAAATACACCATTTATGTTAAGAAACCCTCTGATAACAGATGTATTTGTACAAAGCAAATATTTCAATATATCATAGGCTTTTGATCATGACTATAATAGAAGCAAACCTATACACATTTTCTGTAATGCATATTTCTGTTATATGATTATTGGAGGGGGGGAAGTGAAATGAGTGTTATAGATTATACGTTGTAAGAAAAGGCACCTGCAGACAGAGGTTGACAGTCTTTTGAAAACATTATTGAATACAATACAAATTGTTCCATTTTATAATAAATGTTTTGAGGTTGCATTAAAAGGCATGTCTCCTAGCTGCAGCACGGGGAGCTTTCCTATAGACAAGTCGTTCCAGCTCTGTTTTGCCTTTGCTGTGTTTCATAAATCAAGCACTCAAATATACGACACAATGTCCTGAAGTCGTCCCCTGTCCCCTGTAGTTGCGACTGAGTCTGTTCCTGATGGATGGCAGGGTAGGGAGTAAGTCAGCGGTCGTGTCCTAGCAGGGGAGCTCTCAGCAGTGGTGTCTGCTCTGCTCTGTGAGGCTGCACACAGCACCTTGGGGCCCTGCTTGGACCTCAGGTGATGATCCTGGGCAGCAGCATCCCAGATGCTTTAGTGTGTGTTTTTTTGTAAAAGCATCCCAGATGTACACGGTCTGTAGTACAGATCTGCTGGGCTGAAATGGGCTTATCAATACACAAATAAATACAGTGGGGGAAGGTGATACTGCTTGGTGTTCCTTCCACTCCACCTTCCAACAGGAGGTGTAATTCCACCACTGAGTAAGTGCCTTCTTTCACCAGTGTGTTGCTTCTCACAACACCTCTACAAGAAGTGCATCCTTTGGCAGAAGAGCATTAATAAGCTTCCATTTGCTGCCCAGCAGCAAATGGGAGGATGTTCAACAACAGGAACATTTCTATTCTGACAGTCCCTGACCAGTACTGGATCAGGCCACACTGCCTGGTCTTTGCTCACCCTCAGTGTCAGTGACACTCTCAGGCAAGAGTTTGCATTTTAGGGAGTCTTCCAAGGCACTGCCATGTGCTACACTGGGAGCCCCAGGTCCCTGGCCCTTCCTTTATGCCATCATATGTACCACAACTGGTGTTAGTGTTGTTGGATACCTTGAAGTTTCATGTCTCTCACAGACTCAAGCTGTCTCCCATTTCTGCCCACCCATCACACAGACAACCTTTATCTTGTCAGCCTGTGTAAGAGAGGAGATAAAATAATCTGAGCAGCTGTGATTTCAGATTTGGACAACTGAGGCACAACATGGTCATCTCCAAGGGGCAATACCTGACTGATGTGGGAGATCCACAGAGCATCAGAAACTGACTGTGCCTTTTTATCTATTATTTCCTTCTAGAAGCAGAAAGGCCTCCAAGCAGCAATATTGGTCAAATATCTCTGCTTTACAAAAGTCACGGATCTCATCCTCTTCTTTTTCTGCTGGAATTATTAAAATGTAGTATAGCATTTTATTTTTTTAAATTAATAACTTCTGCTTCAACATTTCTGATTAGGGTATAAGAGCTTTATTACATGAATTAAATCAGTATAATCTTTTTTTGCCTAAATTTACACACATAATACAGATAGCTTAAGTTCCTATTTCTGCAGAGGTATGGAATTTTTATTCTTTTATCCTAATGGATAGAATTTCAGGCAATTATATTGTTTATATTTTAGAGACCAAACTATTTTTTTATGTTAATTTCAAATAACTCTATTGACTTCAACAAAGTTACAGTGGATTTACATTACTATAAATGGTAGTACATGTTGGTCCTTAAATGACTATGGGGAGTTTGGATTACCCAATGGATTTGGCAAACCACACTCAATAATTTTGCTAAAAATGTCTTTATTCCTGGGGCCATTTAATATTTATGCACTTGTTTAAAGCCTGTTTCTAAAGAGTACAATGATTTATTATGAACCAACACTTGCACAATAAGCTATAATAAAACAGCTATTTAGGTTTGCTTATGTTTACCACAAAATCAGTTCAAAGCATCTGAGAATTTTCCTTGGTTAAAATAAAGTATGTCCAATATAATGAAGAAATCTTACTTGATATAATTCATAAGCTTGTAGGGCAGACAGCAAAGTGCCCTAGTTTGACAGATGCCAGTGGATATTCATTGCCCACCACATCTTCCCCTCTTAGGGCTTCCCTGTTCCTCTTCTCCCTCCAAATACATTGTCTTTTGAAATTGGGGATAAGGCTTACCAATAAACAATCTCTTTCTGTTTTTCTTGGCAGAGTTATTTCACTTGAGGGTAATGTTCTGGGAGTTTCTAAATTGTAAAACAAACAGATGTCTGTCATTTATGTATGGTTTTCAATTTGTACATTATAATCTTTCCATTATGATTTTGAAAAAAGTATCTGAATAACTTTCAGCTTCTTCAAACCATGAATCAACTCTTTCAACATCTCTGCAGTTTCCTTGGACAGGTACATTGTCTCAAGGGAGAAGAGCCCTTGCTCTTCATGCCTGATTTGACCCTACACTGAGATCATTGAACATTCTCCCACTTACACTGGATAACTGAGTGTTAAATGAGGATAACTTATACTGGATAACTGAGTGAGAGTTAAATGAGATCCTTGACAGGGTCAGGGTCAGTGAACAGAAAGGTTTAGAAATTATATTTTAATTTATTTTATTTTAATTTAATTCACCTTATTTTAAAGACTCAGAATCTAAATTCTGCAAACTCAGAAAAACATCATATTGATGACTGATTTTTAAACCAAAGGCAAAAATCTGAGATCACAGATTTTGAATCTCTTTCCCTTCTGTCAAACGGTGCTTTTCAGTAACCAGAGACAATTTTGATTTAATTTTTCACTATGTTCTCTCCACCCTATTTTGTTGTCCATCAAGCAAGAAACATTAGTCATCATTCTGACAACACACAGAAAAAAAAAAGGCTAAAATAGAGGTCTGATATATATCAACTGCTGTTACTTTTATTGCGAGTCAAGGGAATACAATTTCCACAAATTTGCTTAGACTCATAGTCTCCTGCTCAAAGATGCAGGTGGGGTTTTCAAAGCTACATCAAAGCACAAGCCCTGTCACTGCCACAAGAGGAGAAATATTGCTTGAATCGTCAGCACCTGTATTATGCATACCCACTTCCTTCCCTTTGATGACATCAACGAGATCAAAATGGGTTCAGCTCTCAGAAACCAGTGTTGTGGCTCAGTCACAGGTGTTTGGGCCAGAGAGAAACTGTGGGAAGAAACTCTCCACCTTCAGGAGTATGCAGTAAGGTCACAACAAGCAGTCAAAAGCAACCTATTGCATCATCCTCTCTCCCAAATTTTCTGCATTCCATGATGTCATGCAAGCAAAAGATTTTTCATTTAGCAGAAACGTTTGCTGTGTGGCAATTTTCACATGCTTGGAAACAAAACAAAACAAAACAAAACCAAAAAACAAAACCAAAAAAAGAATAAAAAAAAAAAAAAAAAAAAAAAGACAGACAAACAAACAAACAAAAATAAAATAAAAAAAAAGAAGAGGAAAAAATGAACAACCTTGAGGACTGGAACAATTTTGGAAATCCATGAAGAGAGAGAGAGAGAAGTTCTCAAGACACAGTTGAATTTTGTGGCTGTTGCAACCATCAGGAAATAGCCTCCTTTATTAAAAAGGAGGTTAAACCAAAATCTGATATATCTTATTGCCATTAGACTGCTCAAGTGATTAAAGCAAAAATGGGGATACTAGGGAGAAGGAAGTATCTCCCACTTACAGGTGTTTCCAAACTGAACAAAAAATACAATGTGTGCTATCATCCTTAAAGAGAAAAATAGGACTGAATATGGGAAAAAGAAAGGTTAGGGTTAATGCAAAATATTTCCTGTTTAATAAGATAGAACTTTGGCATGTGCTTCTAGAAATGTCTGCACATTTAAGGGGCATCATTTCCACATTGATCTTGAGGTTGCTTTCAACTCCTGACTCTGGTCCCTACAAACAAGCTGTGGACAGCTGACACCTGAGCTAGTTGTGATGGCTCTTTCATGGGACACTAGAACTCCAAAATGGATGGATTTCAACAGCCTCAAACAATTGTGAGCATGAAAACAAATACATGATACGATTTGATGTGTTTAAGTCAATTGCGTAAGTCATCACTAGTCATTCTAAGGGAAAAGAAAGGAAAATTTCACAGTTGAGCAATACAGAAAACTGACCTCCAGTCTAACTATCCAAACCAGTTACAGGCAGAGCAGCCACCTGGATGTTAATGTGACCAAGTCTCAGTAAAGAACTGCAGAGAGAACACATTCATTTACGAGGGCCCAGCCATAAGTTGCTCTGAGTGCGAAAGATAGCATATATTTATTTAATAAGAGGCAACTACTTTCCATTTCGGCCATAAACCACATGTAATCATCTCATGACTTCCTATTGTCATGGTGGAAATATGTATTTTTGTTTGTTTGTTTTGATACAATTTGTGAGATAAAACTTAACTGCAGACAGCTAAAACTTCAGTCCCTCTCTCAGGAACATCTGCTGGAAGAGTGAAGGAACACAGTGCAGAGGTTTCCTCTGAGCTTGTTCTTTGATTTAACACAAACAAATGCCTTTTAAAAAACATATACTTGCTAAACAACTACTCTGAAAGAGAAGCTGTACATCTTGGGAGGTAAAACCACAGCACCAGCGTGACCAAGATGACTGTGCTGCCTGGTGACGAGCATGTAGGATAAAAGTAATTTGTTTAGATCATATCCATTTTTCCCACTTCAGACATTGCACTCAGACATGTCAACTAATTCTGGGAATCTACTAGGGCCAGTTAAGAACTGAAAAGCTTGAGAAAAAGCTTAAAGATCTATTAAAAAAATCAAGCAAAACAAACAAAAAGATCCCTCTCCCCCCCACCCCAAAATAGCTAGACAAATAAAAATTGACATTTAAGAAGCTGTCAAGACTTGCCATACATACCACAAATATAAGTCCAGTCCAAGTCAAAAAAATCCAATGTCACTGACTCAGGGAGAAAAAAAGGTTCTCTGGAGCAAAGCTGACATAAGTCTGATTATGCTGACAGAGGAAAATAAAGTACTTGTTCTAGAATATTATTCTAACTTCCCTGAGAGCTTACTAGGAGACATCATGGCTAAACAGGTAATCAGACATGCCAAATCTATTTTTGCTAAATATAGTACACCTGCGATCAAAAAAGTCTGACAGTGGGCTACAGTTTTGTAATTTACTGATAGGAATTAGATATATTAAGAGTAAGGAGGCCACAAGCATCCATCCTGTGGTTTATCAAAGTTGTCTCTTTAGAACCATAAAATCATATAATTTTTTTTATGTTAAAAAAAACAACTTTTAAGAACATGGAGTCCGATCATTAACCCTGTCCTGTCATGTCCACCACAAACCATGTCCCTAAGAGCCACCTCTACAAGTCTTTTAAACAGCTGCAGGTATGATGACTCAATCAGACCCCTGGGCAGCCTGTTCCAAATCTTGACAACCCATTCCATAAAGAAATTTTTCCTAATTTTCAATCTAAACCTCCCCTGACACAACTTGAGGCCATTTCCTCTTGTGTTGTTGCTGCAACTTCGTTCAAGAGACTAAACCCCACTACTTTTTAGATACTTTCAGAGAGCAATAAGGTCTCCTTTTCTCCAAACTAAGCAGCCCCAGTTCTTTCAGCTGCTCCACATCAGACTTATGCTCCAGATCCTTCCCCAGCTCCATTGCCCTTTGCTGGACACTCTCCAGCACCTCAATATATTTCTTTTTGTGAGAAGCCCAGCCTCTTAAGCAGGACAGCCTGCCCTCCAGAAGTCCAAAGTATCAGTGTTGTTGACCCCATGCTGCTCACTTCTCCAAGAATCAAAAGGTCTCTTATTCCATGATTACTGTGCCCAGGCACCCTCTGACCATCACATCACTGACCAGTTGTGGCTGCCTGAACACCTCTGTGGCCTTCTACAGTGGGTGACTGCCTCAGGGGATAATAGAAGGGCTATGGATGTCATCCATCTGGACTTCTGTAGAGCCTCTGACATGGTGGCCCTCAGCATCCTTCTCTCCAAACTGTGATGGATTCAACAAGTGAACTGCTGGATGGATAAAGAGTTGATTTAATTGTTGTCCCATTGCCCCAAGATGAGCTCAAATTTTGGCCCAGTCCCAGAGACCTGACATCACAGGTGTGAGTGAAACCTGGTGAGATTGGAGTGCCCTGTAGGGGGGTCACAGGGGGTTACAGGTGCTTCAGGGGGATAGGAAGGGCAGGAGGGCTGGCACTGTTTGTAACAGAAGGGCTGGAATGTGTGGGGCTCACAGCTGGCAGTGGGACAGCTGTGGGTAAGAGTCCAGGGACAAACACATAATGGAGATGCCATTGAGGAGTCTGCTACAGACCTCCCAGCCATGATGATGTCCGTGGGATCACAGGACATTGAACAGGACCAGGTGAAAAGAGTCCCTCACCTGCTCTGGTGAGACCCACCTGGAGTCCTGCTCCAGCTCTGGGCAAGCTGGGCTAGTGAGAGGTGTCCCTGCTCATGGCAGGGGGTTTGGAACTGAAGGGTTTTTAAAGTCCCTTCAACCCAGTCCATTCTGTGATCACATTATTACCGATCAGTCCTATGTCAATAGTCCAATCATTTATCTGCCTTGGCATTCCCCTTATTCCTTACCCATAAATTATCAGCTATCATTTAGCTCTGGACAACCAAAACACTCCCTAGCATACATGGCTACCCCACCACCCTTCCTTCCTTGCCTTCTGATGAGGTTAAAACCATCTGTTGCAGCACACCAGTGGTTCAAGAAGCCAAACCATGTTCCTTACTGTTTATTCCCTCATTATTCCCTGCAGCTGGAAGGGAACAGGAGAGCACTGCTTGGGCTCCTGAGCCCTTAGCCACTTATCCCAAGACCCTGAAGTCTCTCCTGGTAGCTGTAGGACTACTTTTTGTAACTTCATGGGTGCCCACCTGGGAAATCAATGGTGAATAATGATCTCAGGGCCCTACCAGAGAAGATCCTTCCCTTCATGTTGATAACTGGGCCCACAGGCAGGAGCAGTGTTCCCTAAGGAATGGGGCTGGTCTGCAGCCACAGACACACTTGCTGTGCTGTGTGGAATTCTGTTCCCTCTGTCCCTTCAGTCAGTGTGCTCAATGAGGTGGGGAGAGGACAGGGAGTGTGTCCTGTCTGTCTGTCTGTCAGGAAGAGGGAAGCCAGGGTGCAATGCCAGTCCATCTCACATTCCCTAGCACTCCTCAAACCACTCCTCTCCTCCTGGAGTGCTGTCACTAGACAGAGGAGCTTTTCTGCCTTCACTGGCATAAGAGCAGCTGGGTGTTCTCCCAGAGCTCTGCCTGTGCATGGAGCTCACAGAGCTCCTGTCTTCTGTGTGATAGAGCACTGCTCCCTGATGGAGCTGGCAGGGCTCAGTGCCCTTCTTGCATGCCTTTCTGCAGGAGCTGCCAGCCAAACTGCCAGGCTGTGCCCTGATGGCTGAGTGGTGCCCTGTTTTCCCACCTTGCTGGTGTCACTCCTGGTTGCTACTGCTCCCTAAGGTCTAATTTCACAGCCACCATTGCCACTGACCCTGCCTGGCTTCTGTCATCCAAAGGCACATGTTCTGTGTCTTCCAGCAGCTCTCCCATCTCCTCCTGAGCTTCCCTCAGATCAGGAAACCCTGTTTTGTTTAGCACCAGAGTGCTCTGCTGCCAGTCCTGCCAGGACCAGAGCTGATAGTCTCAGCAGCTCTGGGAGGACCAAGCAAAAGGCATGTGCTGACAAAGGGAATTGAGGCAAAAAAGAAGGGAAATTTTTGCCAAATAAGCCCTCACACAAGGACCAAACAACAAAGCAAGGAAACCCAAGAAGATAGCTGTCCTAAGACAATTGGATCTGGTACTTCAGAGCAGCAATGACACATTTTAAAGGAGTCAGTCCTGGCAAAAATAGCAGGAGTGAACAAGCAAAGATTCTAAGTACTGATGAAAGTCCCAATACCACTGATATCTCAGGAGAAACTCAGTAATTTAAGAAACTAGAGAGACCTAATTTAAGATTGTTAATGAAGTAAATATGATAGTTACAGATATTTGTGACAGGATGTCATTTGAAAACTTCTTATAAAGTTGATTTTGGTTTGTTTTTCCTTTTTCCTAGGACAGTTAAGCAGAGCAAATGTCAGGAATTGCGCCTTTCAATGGAAAACACAGGCATTGATTTATACCACCTTAGACACTTAAAATCAGGATCAAAATCTGAGCGAGTAAAACAAGATCCATTTCCATCTAGTAGAGAAAAACAGACACATTCATGTGGATGCTCTTCCACACCTCAAGGCAGGAATATAGACTGGGAAAAGTTTTTTTACCTCTGTGTGTGTGTGTCTATATAGGAAACACAGATGGGAAGTTAGGCTTAAGTGTCTAACTGTGTGACATTTAGAATCAGGGGCACTGAATCCTGTCCTCAGCCTCAAGGATGATGCTTGACTAACAGTATCCCTAGGAGACAGCTGTTTTCCATGACCTTTTCAGTGACCTTAGGCCAGGTCTTCAATAAGAAAGCTTTTTATCACTTCACCAAGGACTCCTACATGCTACAGGAGTCCGCTCCATCACCCTTTTGCGACATTGGATCGATTTACCTGAGAGTCTCTACTACAGCTAGTTTCAAGGTCCCAAGTTAATTTTCTTGGTATTTTCATTTCCACACCCCTTGGAGTCCTCCTTTGCAGCAAACTAAAACCCAGGGAACAAACCCAGGGACAGGACATCTGCATTTCCCTTGGGTTTCATCTGTTCCCTCATGCATGGGGCTATTGGCTACAACTCTGTGCATATAAGATCAGGTTGCTTTGCATAGTGTCTAGCTCAGCACTAATGCCTGGGTCTGCAGCTCCCCGTGTCCTCCGAAATGCTAACGCCAGGGCACTCTCAAAAGGCAACTGGGTGCCTGCTGGGGCTGGAGGCAATGCCTGGGCTTCTGCATCCCTTTTTGAATCAGGCCCATGGTAGATAGCAAACAAGCATTGCTACCATCTGATGGTTGCTTGGGGAAGTGAGTTTAGATGCTGCAAATGTTTGCCTCGGAAAAAAAAAAGAAAACACAGCACTCCCCGTTGCATCAAGGAGCACTGTGCTGGCAGCTTCCTGGCTTGCAATAGGAAAGATTCACAGACTTATGTTTTATTTCTAGCTCCTCTCACATGACTCTGAGGAAAACAGACAGTGCAGACAAGTAGAACTGAAAACCGAAGTCTTTTATATAATTAAATACTCTTGTGAAGGGCAGAGGTGTATTTTCAACTTAGACCGATATTTTGCTCCTAGGGAATTAATATATATATATATATTAAAAAGTTGTTTTATTAACAAAGGGAAAAGTTCATTATTTTCATAATATGTCAAAAGGGGGGGGGAGGAGGAAAAGCATTAAAAGATTCCTTTTGTTTCTTTTTAAAAGTATTTTTTTTTAAATTGCCTTCCTTTTCAGTGCATTAATAGATCAAGGGATTATTTTATAGTTCTTCATTGTTTTGATGGCATATCCTATGTACTGGGAAACTGAGGCACTGAGAAATTAAAGGTTAAAATCACAGATTCTCTAAGAAAATGGCCAGTACATGACACAGGGTGGTTCATTTTACACTCCCTTTTGCATGTTCAAAATCCAGCTTTAGTGAATTCATCTGTCACTGAAGACTCAGCATTTTCTACAATTAGGATAGTTGCCCTTCTTGCACATATTTTGTGGCCACAATGGTTTCTGCCCACAGGACAGCTTCCATCCTCAGATCCTTCTTGCCCTCTTGTCCCACACCCCATTCATTTTTAATTAAAAGCATCAACTGTCCAGTTCAGTTTTAGTTTCCCTTCTTTCTTTCTCAGCAATATCTAATTCCAATTTATTTTCACTCTTTCTCTGTTTTTTCTTGCCATGTAAATTTCTTGTCCTGAGCTGCTTCCAACATTCTCAAGCCAGGTTTCTTTTTCTTGTATGTGCAGGTAATTTCCTCATCTTCTCCAAGCAAGAGTCACTCAAGGAGAGGAGAAAGGATGTACACCACGAAAGCACAGGAGAGTCATTGCATTCAGGTACCAAACTGCTGAGTTTCACAGCCCACCACCCAAAATGCAGTTGGAGCTGAAATTGAACTTAGCAGCTGAAGTTGAATATACCTCATAGAACTCAAGGACCTTGTCAGTTTTAAGTGCCTGTACATCAGTCAAGTCGTGGTCACAGCAAGTGACCCAACGAGACCTTGAATATTTACTGCAGCTTATCAGAGCTTTAGAGCTTAATTAACAAACTATTAGTAGAAATCTGTAGATAGGATAAGCAACTTATTTTCTTCTAGTCTTAATATCTGAAAAAAAAAGCTAGTGATTTTGGTCTTTTTGAGGGTTGGATTGGCTTTTTTTTCTTTTTTTTTTTTTTGCTTGGGGTTTTTAGGGAGTCAGGGAACACAGTTGCTGTTTGGTTTTCACTGTTTGTTTTTCCCTGTTTGCTTGGTTTTTTTTTCCTTTGGTTGTTTTAATTTTTGGTTTTGTTTTTTGTTTGTTTGTTTGTTTTTTATTTGCTTCCTAGACATGCAAGTACCCAAGATATCAAAGCTGTAAGGAATTGGATTTAGGGCCAAATAATGGGTAGTGTCATGAACCTTAGGAAGAAACAGGAAAACCAGAGTTGCTTATCTGAGAGAAAATGGCCTTTTTTTTCGAGGTGACAAGACCCAACAACATCTCATGAATCCATTATCTGAACTATTATCTACTTTACAAAATGCCAAACTCTCCACTTAAGGAATAATTACAGTTGCAAATTGCCATCGTTTGCACAGCTTACAAATCAGACAGTTTAAAAATCCTACCTATTGAAAGCACCAGGCTTCCACATTGCCCACAAAACAGACAAATGCACGAGTCATGCAAGTTATCAAGAAACTAACATTTTAAGTGGTGTTACACTAAGAAACCAATTTTTGTATTTATTTCTCATCCTGATTCTGATACCTAAATATACCCTGCAAAACAAGAAACGCCTAAGGTATAGATTCTTTGTAAAATTAATATGTGTGGGAAATCTCATTTGAGGTAAACTGGCATGTATTTTTTATACATATTATGATTTGTTCCTGGAGAAAATGCATTTGTTTATGAGTTAAACAGTAAAAGGCTTTTTTTACTAGATCTTTGTGCATAATCTGAAGAGTGTCAGTTCTTCAGAGTTTGTTACAGAGCAGTTGTTCTTTCCATAATGGTGCTTATGCATCTTATAATTTTTTTAGTACCATTATGCAATTTTAAATTCATTTCTCCATATGAGGTCTGGAAATCTCCTTCTCCATCTTAAGGTGAGAGAAAACATAAACAAGAGAAATCTTAATGATTTACTCACAGTCATACAGGTAGCAATAAGGCAGCTGAATGGGGTTTTCTCTGTAATGTGCAATGGGGACAATGTTTGCTCTCATTCCATAAGTCCTAGAAATAAATTATTTGCCCACTGGCAGGGCTCAGCAGCTTCCAGAAGTGTACTCACTTACTGAGTGGCATAGCTTGGAGTCTTAGATGGAAAAACTGCTGTCACTGTGCTGAAACCTACAGCTCTTACACAGACTAAAGCTCAGCTCCTGAAATCTGGTAGTACCAGAGCTACACCTTCTCTAAACTACTGTCAGAAGGCAAAGGGTGAGATGTAGGGTTACATACAAGGCCAAATAGAAAATAATTTTTATTTACATTGATGTGTAAGACAAGAATTAATACCCCCAACAACAATCTTAATACAAAAAGAATGGAATATTGTGGACATAAAAATAGTGGTACATTATTAAGTTACACCTGTTCTCCAAAAGAAAAGTTGAAGGAACTGTGGTAGTTTTTCCAAAAATGTAGGAGGCAAAGTAATGGTTCTTCAGTTCAAGAGCTGTCAAGGCAAGTGTGATGAATTATTTTTCAGAGACACCATGAACAGTAAAAGACAGCATGGATTTAAATTACAGCAAAGATTTAAAGTAGACACCAGTAATATGTTCTCCTGTTATGGCATAGTTAAATAGCTGAGTAAACTGTTTGGGAATCTTGCAACATCTCCATTTCTGGAGGTTCTTTAAAACATAGTGGAGACCTGACAGGCCCCAAACAGGGACAAAATCAGCCTTAGGAGGACAAAGGAATAGATTATTTCATGATTCTGCATCCTAACCCTGAGTTATCTTCCATGTCTTACTAACCATAGTTGACTTTTGTTTCTTCTTAAACAGAAACTCTCCGTAACGTACAGAACCAGGAGACAAGCAAATGATCTAGTAAACCAAAGACCTAATTTGGAAAATATTCATGAGATTTCAGGGCTAGGATATTTGAGGCAAAAATAGAACCATTCTCTTCAATGATTTATAAGATTGCTTTAGAGAGACAGGGTAGAACATGCACAGTGATGTAGTGAGTGAAAACAAAAGTAATTGTTAACATGTTGCATTTTGAAGAGTAGCAGCACCATTTGCCCTCCTGAATTTTGTATCAGTACTTCCACGAGCTCTCCTGATCAGTGCAGATGTGACTTTGGTAGGCCTGGGAAAGGCATGACCTCAGTTATTCCCTTGACCTAGAAATGTCAGGGTTAATCTGTTCTTCCAATTTATATCTAGGTTGCCTGCCTTCCTTCCCTGGGAGTGTTTCAAGACAAACACTAAGCAACCGTTCAAAACTCTCAGCTGCTGTCTTATCCTCTCTTTGACAAACTCATGAGTATTTTATAAATATAAGTCTTACTTTGATTTTTGCCTGCTGCATCAAGCCCTTCAAATTAAGGGTTACTATTTCATGAGACTAAAATAGCCTCATGGGGCATATGTCTTCAGCAGTGCAACACAAACAAAATGGTAAAACTCTTCCACCTGATTAGTATTAGAAATAAAGTTGCCTGGGCAATTTTCACTGTAAGATAATTATGAACTGTCAGGTAATACAATTAGATGATGCCTCACTCTACCTAAACCAGTTAAGAAGGTTTGTTTTGTTTTTTTTTAGCTTAAACTACTGATAAGAACTTTAACCTAAGTGAGTTCTCTTTCATCTGTAGTACTGCAATTTGGTATTATCCCAAGTGAGAACATATGTCTCACAGAAGTCATAGCATGTGGTTTTGAAAACAGCTGGAACTATCTGAATATTCAGATAACTAGTAGTTAAATTTCATCAGTGTAGATGAACAGAGGAGACCTCTGAGAAGTCTGAAACCTTGCTAAAGGGCCTTCAGCTTTTTGGAAGGACATAAGGCCAGCAGTAATAAGTGTGAACAACTCTACCATAGCTCCCAGCAACCTTACAAATAGCCATAAAATCCATATTTGAAGTCTGGGATTGAAACACATCTTCTGTCAAATATTGTTTCCATTGATTTCAAAAGCAAGTCTGCAAGAACATGAATTCTGCTGGTTCTGTTCCGCAGTATTTCACATATTTTTTGTTGAGCCTATTTTCATTACAAAAATCTGTGACTTTCTGAGAGTCAGAATAGGCCAAAAATGCACCTATTTGATGTTTCAAATAATTTTTGGTCTGGGGTAGAAAAGAATGAAACATTATGGGGTGTTTAGTTGCTTTGTTGTACATATTAAATCTTGGTGCCATTTGTGATGCTGCAGCAATCAGCCTCACATCTTTACCATATTTTTCTTCAGAGGTCACTTAGCTGAATTGCCCCTTTAACTTCTTTATCTTCACCTGAATTTTTTCCCTTGCAGTGCACGAGTCCTGCAGTAAAATCCAGAACCTCAGATGGATCAGTAACTTTGCAGACCCTGTCTCATTCTCCCCCACTACTCTCAGACATTTGCCTTTGGCCAAGAGTTCTCCACCACTGAGTTCCATCTCATCCCATTCTACAGTCTTGTAACTCATCAAACATTATTTATTCATTTCACTGTTGTGGGTAGGGTTTCTGTATGAACAGAGCTGTATGAACAATGTAGGAGAGTTTCTGTTGCTGAAAAATTTATATTCAAAAGAAACAAATAGTGAGGGAAATGCAGTATTTTTGTCATATTTTTTTCTGAGGTTGAGTGGGAACATCAAACTATTGCCTTCTGTTCACACAAGAAATCTCTGATGTTTTAAGATACTCTTCTTCCCTGCCTAGGCTACAAAATCACCTTCCATTTCATCAAGGTTTTGTATTATGCAAATGTGAGAAGACACTCATATTTTAGAAGTTCCGATTCATTCCCAACCCTCATCTTTAAACAGATTTATTTGTTGGGTGGTTCGGTGGGTCGTTTCTGTTTCTTTTTTTTTTTTCCTTTCCACTTTCCAAAATTGTTTGCTTTAATTTAATGTTGTTAAAAATAAAACCTGCGATCACCTTCACATAAAATTTTGTCTGTGCTCCTAGTTTCTTTAGTTTTCTCTGTGCTTTGGCCACTAGAGGGTAGCACAAACAGCCTCCTGGAGCAGAGGTCCAGGGACCCCCAGGAGGACCACGGGGGACAAGAGAGGTGGAGCAGGGTGGTGAAGCAGGAGCCAGGGGCAGTGGACAGAACCCCTTGCCTCTGCCCAACTCAACAGAGAACCACCCCTGGTCCAGATGGGTCCAGATTTGTATCATTCCTATTAACCAAGCCTAGGCATGGTTTTGGGGAGGTTAAGAAGGGTATTCATGCATATTAATGATTTTCAGCAGAGGTTGGTTTTGTTTAAATGAGACTCTGTTTGTGTTTAACCCTTTGGGCAGCATTCATTTGGATCTGATTGAGAGTGCATGGGAGATTAATTGTGATGTTTACGAGAACAAACTGGATAAACTCAATGATGGTCAAATTAATGAGTGTGATATTGAAAGAAAAAGCAACCAAAACATGTGAAAGAAGTGGGAGCAGTGACAGCATAGCTCTGCAAATTCACATATACACTAGCCTGGATTCTCTGAATTGTTTAGAAATCTTGCTCCCACTAATAACCCTTTGGCTTATAAGTCACATCACTGCCATCTGACTTTGCCTTGAGAAATTTGTTATATGTCAATCCAAAGGATGAAAGCTTACTAGCCTGCATACCCCAAGCCTGAAGCATAGCCCAAGACTGAGAAGAAAGGAGATACAAGCTCAGGAGATAGAGTAAATTTCCTGTGTAGATACTAAGAAACAGGTCAGACCTGATGTAAAAACTTTCTCCCTTCCAATGAAAATAAAAAACAATAAAATACATTATCCAAGCTAGGATTCTGTCCAACTTGTCTGTCCAGATCAGAAAAGAGGGTGAAGATGTTGAAGAGAGCAAAAACACAGCTGTTGTGTATACTGACTTCCAGATATCCTGTGAACTTTAACTTCTGTACAGAAGTGAAAAAACAGCAGCAAAAAACTTCAGGAATGATCCAATACAGAACAGGATGCAACAGCTGAGACAGGCCTATTATAAAGCAATTTTCATAAAGTCTCTACACTAGACCAAGGAACTGGAAAAAAATTATAATTAAAAAAATAAAACAACTATAAGAACAACAGACGGAAAAATTATATAGCAGGTTGTAGATCATCAGTGGTTTTTTTTTTCCTTCTCAGCAGCAATGAATCTGGTAGTAAAATCAGCAGAAAATCAGTGTACAAGTCCTCTGATGGCAGGAAAAAAGTAGACCCAGGGGAAAGCCTAAATGGACAATAATTGCAGGTTATTATATACTGTGCTACAGTACAGTGGAAACCTGGTCAGCTATTAGCAAGTTTGGAAGGAATAATCAAGAGGACAGAGAAGAGTTTACAATCTTTCACACTCAGCAAATCAGAGGCAAGTCTCCAGAGCTGAGAGATGGGAAAAGAAACCACTGATATGATGCACCAGGGCTGAATCTCCACTGCTGAGGAAGGAATTTCTCTGAGGAAGGAATTTGTCTGAGTATGATTTTTAAACCACTGTGGCCTGTATAGATGTATTTAGCTGGGGTTCCTAGGCTGGGTGCAGAGGTGTTCTAGGCTGATAGAAACAGCACCTCAGGAAAGGAATTTAGTAATTTATTAAGGCTTTAGGCTTTTATTTACCTCTGTTAAATACTTTGAACAAAATTCAATATTTTCATCATAAACATCCACTGTCACAGAAAGTGCAGTGGGACATCCCACTCCAATCTGGGAGTCTTGTGTTGTGTCTATCTGCCCCAAGTACATGCCTTAGCTTTTGTGGGGCATTTGAGAGCTCACTGTGCTCAAACACATGCATCCCATCCCCAGGTACATAGTGTTGTGAATCCAATGGAAAATGATAAACAACTACTGATCCATCTGCAGATGTCTGTCCTTCTGCCTCTGATTTATATATCCTTGAATAACCAAACTCCTTGGTTTCCTCAGACGAGTGTCACAGCTAGCTGGGATGAGTCTGGACCTGAGTGCCTCCCAGTCCTCAATGTATTTATCCTACCAACGTTCCTGTGAAGGAAAGAGATGCTATAATTCCTCCCTGACATATGGGCAACAGAAACAGTCACGCAGAGAATTTGTGCTCAAGAAGGAAATTGAGTCTCTGTCTCTTAGATTGTAGCTGTTGAATTGTTCCCTCTTATGCTGTTAGAACTGATTGCCTGCACAACAGACAAAGGTTTGAAAAACAGTATTACTACTAATTAGATTCTGCTGCATTCATTTAGTTTAACATTGTAGATTTTTGTAGCTTTTTTTAAACACAGCTTTGTGAAATCCGTTTTTATTTAACATATCTTGATTCAGGTATGGCATCAGGAAAAGAGAAAAGAGAGACAAGAGCCCGACTTTTCTGCTGATTATTTCAACTCCCACTACATAGCAGATGACTGAGAAATCCTTAAGATGAGTCAGAGGGTGAAACAGGAAGTGTGGAGAAATTGTTTTAAATTAATGAGTGTGCTGAAAAAATATCTGACAAAAAAACTAACCAAAAAGCAAAAAGAAAAAAACCAAAAAAAAAAAGAAAAACAAACAAACAAAAAAACAAAACAAAACAAACAAACAAAAAAAAAAACAAATTTAAAAAAAACAAAAAACAAAACAAAACAAAAAACAAAAACAAAAAACAAAAACAAAAAAAAACAGAAAAACAAAAAAAACCAAAACCAAACCAAGCTAGCAAAAGAAAGATGTTCACATTTCTAGATAAGTTGTCATTAAAGGTTTTCTAAGTTAGTAAAAGTATTAGTATGTCTCCCTGTCAAAGAGCAAAAAGGTGTTGGAAAACATATTTTTCTTGACTAATTTTAGTAAAAGATTGAAGAAATAATTAAATCACTGAAATGTAAGGCAGAAGAAATTAGCATTGTAAGGTATCACAACTTAATTTTAACTGTGATGTTGCCACTAATGCAAGATTAGAATAATATTTAACTGGGGATCTGCAAGGGAAACTCAAGTGGCTCAAGAGATGGAATCAGTCAGTGTAAGACCTCTTTCTTTTTTCCTCTTCATGCCAGTTACCAAGTGAGGCTTTGCTGAGGTTGTGAAGGATATTATGATCCTGCAGATGCCTTCCTTCTAGTGAAATATCAAATCAAGTCCTGACAACTGTTATTTATTGAAGGTCTCAGAGCCTGACTTACCCAAAGTCAAAAGGAATACTCACAGTTGCTCTCCATATACTGATCCTTCATTATCCATCAAGGAAAAGTTGTTCCTCGAATCTAAAAAAAGATCCAAAACTTTGTCTGTTTGCTATCTGCTGTTAAACAGACAGACACCATTCTCAACAATCTCTGTCCTCTTGGGACCACAATTTTACATCTCATCTGTGAAGGCCATTGCACTGCACTTCTGGGCTATTGGTTCAACATAGAGAACTATGGAGGAGATTTTCCAAGGTGGTGCTTTACATACAAAATTCAAACATTTCAAGCCATGCCTTTTAGACAATAAAAAGTAATAGTTGTAAAAAATTTTAGCCCAGACTCACGTAACAGTGGACGAGAACTACTGTTATTAATGGGGAATAAGGATGCACTGTGGAGATTGTCAAAATGTTCTTTACCAGAAGAGTGCTTTCCATCAGTGAGTACCTGGAAGAGTCTGTGAGAGGCTAGAAAGTGGACAACTACAGAAATGTACTGCTGCCAGCTGTGGGTGTGACATTATGAAGCAGAATCCTGGAGATCTTGCTCCCAGATTATTGCTTGCAGTACAGCATGGGTGGAATCATTCAGCCTACCTGGCCTCTGAGGAGAATCACTGTCCTGAGCTATTTTGCATGGATGTTGGTTCCAAAGCCTTCTTTCAGAACTGCCTTGTCACATGCTGTGAGTTTTTGAATTATCCACTCGAAACAGGACAGGAGCACCTCTGCCTTTGCCTTCTACTGCATTCAAAGGAGTTTCACTTGTGTGTGGGCTGATAAAATAAGCTGATAAAAAGACTGGATAACTAGATTAGGGCAAATAGGATATAACTGATAATGACAGTGAGTGAGAAGGCTGGCAACCAGGCAGAGATAACAGGATTTATTGGGGAAATCAAAAGGGAATTAAAATGTTTTTTGGCAACCAAATGAGTTAAAACAATAAAACAAGGGACACCAAACTAGGCCTTCAGAAAATCAAACTACTGGGCCCAGTAACAGAAGAGAGGAGAAACAGAACAAACTATTGTTAACAGAGAAGAAATAAAGCAATCAAATGAAAACCAACTCACACCTTAGCAAGGGAGCAGGAGGATGAGATGAAATGATGAATGCTGAGCAGGAAAGGGAATGGAGCAAATTCTTTTGCTTGGGCATGAGGCCAAGCTGTGGGAAACAGGTAAATAATATATTTCTTAAAATTGAAATAGCCATGCTTCATAATCTTCATTTTTTTCTTGACCACAATCATGTTGAAAGTAGGAGACATGTATGAGAATATTGTCCATGTGTTTGTTTAATGGGAAATACAAAAAATAAAATCTAGCTTCCTTCTTCAGGTCTTCATCTTGCAGGTTGCCTGAGTCCATTGGTATGGAGCAAGGCAGCTGATTTCAGGTTTCTCAGTACATAGGGAAGATGGCAGGCTGCAATATGTGCCTTGTATGTTAGCCTTTTGTAGGTAGTGTTTCCTTGTAGACTGTTTTACATAAGCGAGTATGACTACCTTTTTTTTCTTTCAGAGGTGCAATACATTATTTTAGCATCAGTTTTGTAGTGAGAATTAATTAAGCATAGGATTAAGGTGAGTTAGATTAGAAGGAAGTTAAATCTCATCATTAATCCAGCCATATTGTTAAGGAAAACAAAATAAAGCAAGACAAAATAAAACAAAACAAAACAAAACAAAATAAAAACCTAACAATAAATACTTCCTCACTCATCAGATTTCTTCAAGGTCTTCTTCAAGCTCATGTGACTGAGATTTTTTTGGGGTTGTGCTTTGGTGGTTGGTTCGTGTGGGTTTTTCCTGCTTCACCTGTTGGTCTAATATAACTTCCTCTGCTTCCAGTGTTACAGGGAAGACCAGAAAACTGGAATCCAAAATGAGTCACCACATACATTCAGAGGGATGTTTTTTAATAGGCTGTGGGCGGTGGGCATAGGATCACAGTCAGGATATGAACAGTGATATTCCAAGTGTGAGTTTCTGATCTTAAAAAAGATAATAGTTTTATATTGTTTCCTTGAAAGACTATGGAGGAGGGGAGTGGGGTAGTGAGGTAAGGGTGAAATAAAGCCATTTCCATTTTAGAGCTCATGAAACATAAAACAAAGTGGCCCACAGCCACCTCAGAGATAAGAACCAAGGAGTCAGTCCAAACCATCACACTCCAGGTGTGAGAAAGCAGACAATATTGCCTTGTATTTTTATTGAGACTGTTTCCCTGGCATCTCTTACCAGTGCTAAACACACAAGGAGAAGAATAACAAAGACTGTAAGTGGAGGAAAATAATGAAGACTTGTGCGGTTTTGTTCAGTTGCAGCAATCTCCCATGTTTATTAATAGAAGGTCACCATGTGTAAATATATAATTTTGGCTGGATATGGGCAGCATCTCTTTAATTATCTGAAGAAGGAGGGTATTCATTATGTAGATAGTAAAGGAACATCATTCAGCAGAAAAGCAACAGAAAATTTCAAGCAAAAAAAAACATGAACTGCTATTTTTCTGTGTCTCTTGCTTGTCATTATGAGTCATTTCTACAGAGTCTCTCTGTGTAAGTGTAAGCATGTACATATCTTTTTACATAAAACCATAATATCTGTATGACTTATATAAAATTATGTGTGTGCTTTCTTGTTAACTCTGAAGGCAGGCAGGAGCTGGAAATCCTTGGGGAAAAAAAAGAAACAAAAAAAAAAAAAATTAAATGAATGCCAAGCTGACCTGGCTCAGTGGGCAGTGACTGAGGGTAAAACAGAATTTGGTTTCACAAACTGAACTTCTTTTCATAGCCAATGTATCCTAAAGTGCTTTACATACAGTACAATGAGAGTGATGCTGGGAGTAGAGGCAAACACAGAAATCATTGTAGGCACAAAAATAGCTCACATGTAGCCTTCTATATTAGAATCTGTTTCAGCAGGAGAATGATCTTGGGAACATTATTAACTCTATATTCATCTGTTTCCTTATTGCCAAAGGATGTTGAACTTCTCCTTGGACAACCTCTGAGAGGATGGCTTGAAGAGCATCACAGTTTCCATCCTCATTAAAAACCCCTGCTATTATCACTTCCAAGTACTCACATTTCACAGCACAGTCATGACTGTATTGGTCCTTTCTTTCTTTTCTTCCATCTTGGACCTTGTCTGATTGAGAGTGTGTGATTGAGGATATCAGACTGTTATTCAATCAGCAGACTGGATAAAGGCCAACAGCAGCATTACACTCAGCTCTTTCCATTCATTGTATGCATTGAGTCATATTGCAAAAGAGTGTTTCATCACTGCTAAGATTCCCAGGCATCCCAGTCCACCATCATGCAAATTATCTCCCAGGACATTATTGAGTCCAGGTTAACTGCTATTTGTCATGTGGTATTTGTGTACCACAGTCACCTTTCTTGTATTCATTCATGGACCACTTATGAACTTGGAACTGAAATTTTCCTACCTACTTTCAGGAATTTACTCGAGTTAGTGACTAGTTGAGAGTCTTTCCATGACACATTCTGTGTTTATTGAATGGATAAAAGCACCTCAAGCAGCCAATTTTGATTAGTCAGGATGTCATCTAGAAATTCAGGTGGAGGTTCACTTCCTGTTTTCTGGGGTCTTGTGTGGGCAAAAATCTAAATTCACCACTTTTGAAAAAAACAGAGTGGCTCTTCATTACTGAGTCTGTTACTTAGTTGTAGTGGGAAATTGGAGGTCAGCACAGATAGATAATGTCCCCACTGAGAGCAGCATTAGAGTCAGGAATGAAATTCTGTCCTTATCATTCACACCCTTCACTTCCAGCATAATGCAAACTTTGTGTCAGAACTTTGGAAAGTCTAGTGAGTGCTTTGGGGTTCAGTGTAAGCCAACATGTTTAAAGGCTATATCCAAACTGAATAGCAAATACTTTTTTTTTTTTTTTTTTTTCATTTTATTAAATCACTACTGTTCTAATTCACTGATTGCTCAAACCAGGGGGATCTGAAAAACCATACAATAGTTCCCATTCAGACTGCATGTCTCACAATTCTTTCCATGGAAACCATGGCACAAGAGCCTTGATTCAGTCCTGAAACCCATCCTAATATGAGCCCAGGGACTCAAAAACACTGTTGGGTCTACAAGCTGTTCCGTACTCAGTTAAGTTTGGAGACTAATACTGCTCAGCTTGACTCAGCTCACATGTAAATCAGTTTATAATAGTGTCTTCCAGTTTATATAAGCTTAAATGCAAGAAGAACATGGTCCTACTAATGTCCCAACAGTAATTATAACCACTGCAAACTTTATGTGGATAAATGTCCCTGAATACTAAGCTCAGTATTAGGGTCCACATTGAGATTGTTCAGCTGATGTATTGATTTAACAGAAGGCACATTTCTCTCCCAAGCCCACCTGACATTATTGAGTTTGTATTAGAATCTGTGATGTTAAAATCTTCAGTATGTTCTATGGCAAGTATAGCAAAATCAATGAGGTATGATGGCTGGGATGATTTGGTATTTAATCTGCTGCTGATCAAGTTGACTGCTTTGAAAGAAAGAAAAGGGGATATGGCAGCCAAAAGAGTTATTTGAAATGTATACTTATGCATTTGATGCATATATTTGAGAGGTAATAGTAAAGATTATTTTTTTTCAGCTTTCAATGCTCAGAAACACTTGAGATGAGTTTTAGTGCTTTGAAATTGAGGGGCATGGTGAGGGATATACCAATCATTAAAACAGAACTACTATCTGCATGAAAGAGCTCTTCTTTAAGATTAAAAAAGCTGTGCTTTTTCTGGGATGGTCTGTGAAATCTGATCTAAATTTTCTGTAAAACTTGGGAGAAACAAAGATAAAGGGAACTGATCCTGGAACTGGTCCTTTGGGCACCCACACTTGTTCTCTTGGGAAGCAAATTTCCTGCAGAATACAGTCACCAAAAATTGTATCTTACATCTTCAGTTAATACTGTGGGTTCTGAAACATAGGCAAGTCCACTTTATGTAATGGAAACTCACAAACCATCAGCAAGGTTCTTGTCATAATTTGACTCCTTGAAGTGACTGTGGAAGACAAGCAGACTTCCAGAGTCTAACAGACTGATTTGACCACATGTCAGTAGGAGAAGCTTCCTCAGGCCTGAGGCTCACAGGCTACATGGAGTTACAGAAAATGAACTGATTCAGCTGTGTGGATGCCAAAAAAGATTGCCTAGAGATAGACACCCCTTTGTTAAAAATGTTGCAGTTTATAACTGAACTCCAAAAATAATGAATATGTTGTTATATGCAGGGCTGTAATCTCATTACATAATGTTTATCAGCTGTGTAAAAATCCTCAATGTAGCCAATTTCTCCATGGCCTAATCACAGCTCTTTGAGGCACCAGAATTCTCTCTCACATGCATGACTAAGAAAGCCCCTCTCCCCACTGATTTCATAGACAAGAATAATAATACACATGGCTGCTATTTGCTGGATATCTCTGATAAAAGACTGATATAACCTTACCCTTATGTCCCATTCTGTGGAGTCTTGGTTCTGTTCAAGTTGCACTGCAAGGAGGCAGACACAATGCTCTCATTTAGCCATTTAGTTGGACATTTTCTGCAGTTAAAACCAAGAAGAAATCCGGTATTCCCTTTCCTCTGCACAGACTGGGAAGAAGACCAGGCCTTGTCTATTCAAAATCAATTGCTCCTGGAAAGCAAAGTCTGTTTCTGTCAGTCTAGGACCTAGCAGGGTTCTCCTCCATTTCTTCTCAGTGATTCTCTGGCTGCTTTTCAGCAGAGGCATGAACCAACACATAGAACCAGAGCTACTGGACAGAAGCTCTCCCATTTTGCCTCTGAGTCTCGAACTGATCCTGCTTTGGATACCTGTGCTTCATTTGACTTGTTCCGTGTGCTTGAGATAACTTGCTGTTTATTCTCATGGCAGACCTTCCAACCAGTCCAGTGGGTGGAAGTTTAAACTCATATTTAAACTTGCTCCATTATTTTGCACACAAAAACAGCTGTTTTCCAGCTGTGTGGGGAGCTAGTGCTGCTGTATCCTAAGTTTCTATATCAAAATATGCATGTAAATACATGCACAAACTTCTTCACTCGTCTTATGTCCTTTTTTGGTGTGGATAAATTCACAAAGGTCATGATAGCCTCACAATTGTTCTATTATTTCCTGTCACAACATAATAGATAGTAGTGATAGAAGGTTTCCATGAGGAGCCACTGTAGATGGAGCTGGAACACTTTGTTCAGACTCTTAGATTAATTCAGAGCTGTGGAATTATGGCAAGTTTCAGAGGCCTGTTTCTCCATTATGGACTTTGGAAGTGCCTATGTGTTTTTTGGCATTTCTCCCTATGCACAACTTCTTTGACTTTTTGCTTTTACCGCTCCAGGCTCTTGCATATGGTTTTCTTAAGTGTTTGTTCAGACCTTCCTCAGAAAGTCTTCAGTAGCCTTACCTACCCAGTTTTTCCTGATAAATGTCAATTTTTTATCCCTACAAATATCCTCACCAAGACTTTGCTAATTCTTCCAGGAAATGTAGTTGTTTCACCTTCTCCTCCCAACACTGTGATTTAGAATTTTCCCTTCACCCCTGAATTTCCTTTCAATTTTCCCTCTCAACCTCACTTTCCCAGTCCCTTTTTTGACCTTCTCTGAGCATTTTTCTCATCTGCTGTCTCCTAGAGATCTGGCATTTCTGCTTTCTGAATTCTAATCTACCATTTCCTCTTCAGCTAAAGGTCTGGAGAGATGAACAGCCCTCAATAACACCTATCTTTTAGCATCAACGGCAGATGTAACTGGGGCTCCTAAATTAAATGGATACATGCAGAAAGCACAAAGGATAAAAATTTGTCTGTTCTAATTTCAAGCCCAGCACAACCCACTAGCTGAAAATACAGGAAAAGACCTCTTCACCCTCCTATTTCAGTCAATGGAACAGAGTCTGAATCTTTGTATTACGGTGTCACTTGTACTATAACCATTACTTTTAGATCATGGAGAGGTACAGGCAACACATAGTTTTCCTGAGGTGCTGGAAGGCTAGCTGAGAGAAAAACAGCTACCAGGTGGAAAAGTCATTCTGATATGAATCACACCCTACACTTGAGAATGCACACTTGAGTGTGCACACAGCAGCCAAAGAATGTCTTGTATTTGTTCCATAAGCTTATTAATGTGGGCTTGGCCCCAGAGCTAAACAGAACCATGAGTATTCTCTCCCACTGTTGTTGAAGCCATGGACAATTCAAATATCCCTACTTATTTCCTTTACTGTTGCTACCTGCATGTCTGGTCTTCAGAAGACAGCTTACTGTACAGGTGATTTACTATTCTGGACAGAAACAGACAAAAAAGAAATAATCAATAGGAGTTTAAAGAGATATAAGAACAGATCTACATTTTATTACATTCATAAATTCTAGGACAGATTTATAAATTTGACCGTTAAGGAAACTGAGCGTATTTGCAGCACCAGTAACAAATAATGCAGGTATAGATATCATCTATCAGACAGCAAAGAACTGATATATTTGTAGATATGTAGACAAACAGATAGGAAGGGAGTAAATTAGGCAGAGAGACTGGCAGAAAGAGGGAAAAAAAATCTTTAATGTCTCTATGAAATTCTAGCAGAAAACTGATAAGGAGAATTTTTGCATGTTTGGCTGTAGAGTACCCTCCTTCTCTGTGCAGTATTTCTACATGTGTGCATGTGTGGATGCACTCCTGTATGGGCTCACAGCCACTTCAAAACACACACACACACACACAATGCTGTCAGCACTTGGTCATCTGCCATGCATCTGAGTTAGAATGAGACACATGAAATCAGCAGCATTAATGCTGGACCCTGACTGTCATTCCCTCTGGGCACTTGGAGAATAAAATAGGAGCTAGAATGGGTTTTATAAAACAAGCATTCACTCATGCAAATAAATACAGCATTGAGACTGTGCCTACAACATGTGTTGTTCAAAGCAAGTCTGGGCATAGCTTCAGAAGTAAAACATGCCACGGGATCTCAGGGTGCTCTGAACCTGAGCTCTGACTTCGCCATTTTTTTTCCCCTGAGGCTGTAAAGGTCCGTGTGAAAAGAGACCAGTGATTTGGGATACTAATGTCACACACCTAATCTCCATGCTTCATTCTCTCTAAAGTTCAGCAAGCAGCTGGGTGCCTAGGTATGAATTAGCTGCTTAAAGTCTTTTTTCAGAGTTAGGCCTGATTTTCAAGAATACATGCTGACTGTGGCTACGATTCTGGGAGGACAACATTTTCCAAAAGCTAGCTTATAATCCATCTTTAACCTTGTTAAATTGAGTTAAATTCCCCAAATCCCAATCTGGATATATATTAAAAATAAATAAAAAAATAAATAAAAGTGAGGGGTTTGTTTTTTTTTTTTTTTTTTTTTTTTTTTTTTTCCCCTTGCACACAAGCCCTAATTAAAAGAAAATTATTCTGGTTGCAAAGACAAGCACTTAAATATTAAGAGCTCCCAGAATTGAGGTTACTTGCACAACCTGGATTTTCCTTTGTTGTACAGATGCATTCTAATTCAGACTTTAATTACATGATCATTCTCTGAGTAGATGGCATGTGTAGTGCTGTTTGTTGACTGTAGAGGACTGAGGGACTCTGCCTCACATTTCAAGTACACAAAAGAGTGGACTTTAGGGACAAGTATTCTTTCAGGCAAGACCTTCTGTTCTTTTAACTCATCCACATCTCAGATCCATCCTTTTCACTATGTATTCCCTTTCCCTGTTCCAGTCCTGTATCCAATTTCACTTTTTGACTCTTTTTCAATTTCTCTCTTTTATCTTGCCTCAGTCTTTAAGTGCCTTTACCCTGAATTTACCAGCCCCAGAGATCTCAGATCCTCTGTGCTTTACCAGAATTTATTTTCTGATCTTTTCTTACATCATGTTTTGTGTATTAACCCCTCACTTTTCTCTGTTTTTGTACTACAGATGGTTGCCCGTTAGATTTATCTCCCCTCCCATTTCTCTCAATTTTCCCAGCTTCTTCCTACTGAGAAGCAGACTGCTGTGCCTCAGCACAGCCTCTTCTCCAAAGCTCTCTGTGGCTAGCTGGGTCAATACAAATAAATAACTGGACAGTTCTTTAACCCTGGGTCCAAGTGGCATGACACCAACTATCCATATGGCTAAATGCTGTGTTCCATAAAAAAACCCCACATTATCCTGTCTGTAGTGCCTATTGAAAACACCACACTTGTCTGTGGTGACCTCCAAGCTGCACCCAGAAGGTACCTGGGAGGCTGGTAAGGACCAAACCTGTCAAACACTGTGCTAAGATTGAGGAAATCAATACTTTTCTTAAACTTATACTCTGAACCTGGCTATTCATTTCCTGGCACACATACTATCTTTGAGGTGAATCTCAGTCTGTTCCCCATTTGAGTCTGTTTTGAATCCAACCCAATCATACTCTAACCTCCTTGTCTTTCCAGATTACCTGAATTTCCCCCCAGCTGTTTCTTTTTTAGTTTCTGCTCTAGTCTCACTGTTGGATCTCCCTGTCAGCCTCTGAAAGCAAAGGGAAGACACATTCCCTGCTTTTGTCTTAGGTATCCAGACTTCAATTTTCCCTGGCCTCTCCTGGTCCTGAGCTGCAATGACAGGAATAACTCTCTCTACTGTAGCAAACCCGATGAGACCCGAGTCACTGGGGAATCTGGTTTTGGAAATCTGCATCTCTAGTGAGCATCTGAGAACTGCCATTTTCCCCAGGCTTTTAATTGGCAGCTTTGGGGCAGATTTTCCCAGAGATAACAAAAAAACTTGAGAAAGAGCTTCACCTCCTGACAGCTCTTAGTATCGTGCTGTAAAGCATGGGGACAGGAGAGCTTTACAGAGCATCTCATTTGACTCAGTTCAAACCAGCCCAGTTCTCCTACGGGTTGTTCTCAGGGACAGACTAATAGCTCCAGATACATTTTTTTGAGAAATAATTAAAGAATTTGAGCTGCATGCTGGTGCCCAGCTTAGAGTTTCAGCCAAAACACGTGCAGTTTATCAAAGCTGAACAGGATTTTATTAGACTGAGGCAACCTTTTTAATTGGTGGTGCTACTAGATCCTATTAAAGTGAAATCTCCCTTCCTCACAGGGGCGCTGTAAGCATTAATTTGTTAATGACTGCACAATGATTTGATGATGAAAAGGACCATATAAACATGAAGCATTATTGTCCCTACAATATAGGCTTGCCTGCTTTCATTACTCATTATGTACAGGGACATACCTTTTATGAAAAGGGATGTGGAGATAATAAACTTGATATTCTTTTCAAAGGACTAATCCAACATGTTTACGGTGTGTGCAGCTCGGGCAATAGGAATATTCTGGAGAGGTCTGTTTAGATAGCAGATTCCATTGTGTGGAATGTAATGATGTGCATGTATGTGTCTGCACAAATCCTGTCTCTAAATGTACCTGCAAACACACATATGCATGCTCTCTTCTGTTTTTCTGTCCTCTATTAACCATGGGTTTCTTTGCAGCCCTCCCTTTGACACCTCAAACTTACTTTAATGACAAAATGCCTCTGTAAAAAATATCTTTTTTTTTTTTTTTTTTTTTTTTTTTTTTTTTTTTTTAAATAACAGCGATACCTTGTGTTGCCTACATTGACTACAATCCTGTGCTAAGCTCCTTTGGATTCAAATAATTTTTCATTTCTCTCCTCAATCAACCTTCTTGATTCAAACTAAGGCAGAGAAAACAAACAAACCAACCAAAAAACAAACTAGAAAAAAAAAAAAAAAAAAAATCCCCACTGACTTATGCATTAATTCAGGGACCAATCTTGCAAATGTTCAGATGGGTAATCCTTCCTCAGATGAATAATCCCTCTGACCACAGCAGAGTGATTAACAACAATGCAGATTAAGGTTTTAGGATCGAGCCCATGCCCTGATACTTGAGTTCTCACCCAAAGTTTAGTGGATGATGGTCCCTCTTCCTTTGTTAGATATTTATAGAGGCCCACATGCAGTTCTCAATTATTTCATTTGATTACATAGCTAATATGCTCTGATCCTGTCAGCACTCCCTGCAAAGCCTAGCAAGCTGAAGTAAACAATTTCAGCTGAGTTAGGAGACTTGGCAGGATTGGGCCCTTTAATAGCAGTTGTAATCTCTATCTGATTTGTGATCAGAATGTCTTTGATATCAACAGTCTCATATTGCATTTAAAAATAATCTAAATTTAAAAAGCTAGCAGAAAATTTGTAAGTATTTTAGCTGGTATAGCTAACTAAATCTAAAGAAGGAGAAATTGCTATTTAAAAACAAAAGTCGCAGGATTTTTTTTTTTCTTAGGAGCAAAACTTGCCTGCTACTCAGCTTATCTATTTAAAAATAAAATTCACATATATTTCTTATTTATCTGGAACAAAACCTGCCTGCCTGCAATTTTATTTTTTTTTTTTTACATCACATAAGGACTGATGGTTTTGTGTGCTATGGGTCCAGGGGTTTGAAGTTCAGCAGAAGAATCCCCCTCCAGCAACCTTTTGGCCTATTCCTGCCTTTCTTCTTTACTTGCTCATTTCCCGGAGAAGGAAGACAGTCAGGACTGATGTATCGCTGTGTCCCCCTTGCCTGCACCACACGGTGTTCATTAAAAACTTGCTGCTAGCAAGGGCCTGATCCAGCCCTCCTGGAAGTCATTGGAAAGCTGTCTATTGACGTCATGGGGACGAGGAGCATACTAATGCATGCAAGTACCTTTACTAATGCGGCCAGTCCTGTTAACAACACTGAAGTTGTTCACAGGATTAACAGCAATCAATCAAGCCCTTTGAAAGGCACATTAAAAGCCAAAGCCTGGTCTGCAAGCCCTTTCTCACAGGAGATGTGTTTATACCTGTGGCTGGTCCTGCTGCATCCTTCTGCTCTCAGCCTGGCCGTGTCGGTGCCTTTTACAGCCGTGTTGGTTTGGGGTAAAATTTCTTCTGAGGAGGTAAAAATTAATGGCCATCTACCCCAAAAAACAAACGGTGCTTGTGTCTTAAATAAATAAAACAAAAACAAAAACAAAACACTAACCAGAGTGAGAAGCAGGAGAAAATGGGGCTGTAAATGGCTGTGGGAGGGGGCTGGTTTTTTCTCTGCAAGTATTTAAAAATAAAATAAAATAAAATAAAATAAAATAAAATAAAATAAAATAAAATAAAATAAAATAAAATAAAATAAAATAAAATAAAATAAAATAAAATAAAATAAAATATTTTAAAAGGGCTTTATTTTGGTCCCAATCAGATAAATAATTTTTCCTCTCCTGGAGAAACTGAAGCCTGTTACAAAAGACCTTATCCTTACAAAATTCCTGTGGACTTCTCAAATTCTGGATTGCTGAACTGGACCCACTGTGACTACACGGGGAACATTTCTCACTGGGGAACTGTTCAGCAAAAGCTGGTTTATAGATAACAATTTCACTCCTCCTTTGCCTATATCTGTTTAAAATTCACTACAGCCCCTTGTACATGTGTAAAGGTGCTTATGGGGTACAGCTTATTTCCACCCACAGCAGCAGCTGTGTTCATCTTGGAGCCCTTGTAGCAATATTTGTGTCCGTATTATTTCATCCTGCCACCCCTCACAGCTGTGCCTGTGCACCAGGGGGCTGTACTTGAACAGCATCCATTTCTAAATGACTATACTTACCGCTCTGTGAAAACGGGGCGTGGACCAGCTCAAAGTTTTAAAAAATAGAGATTGTTATAAAAGGGACACCCGCACTGAGCAGCAAAATGACTCTTTTTACTGCCCTGTTCTTTCTAATTGGCTTTCATTTGCGATTGCAGGCAGAGTGGCCTGTTCGTGGACAAGGTGTTAACAGAGCTATCCCTGGGATGGATCAGTGCCGTGTTTCACTTTTCACTGTAGTAGATTTTTTTTTTTTTAATAATAATAATAAAAAAAAAAAAAAAAAAAAAAAAAAAGGTTTAAGTCTTCTTTCAGTGAATCCTCCTAGTCCTATCACTGGTGCGGTTTTAGGGATCAGACAGAGCGGATATTAAGATTTTTAACGGCCGGGTGGGAGGGCTGAGAGATTTTTGTTTCATGTGGGTTTTGTTGTTGTTGTCATTCTTTTATCACAGTGCAAGGCACAAGGCAGGATTTGAAAACAGGTGAGTCACGGGGCTGGGAATTTGGGAGTGGGGCTGTCTGAGGGTTTTACCCTCCGTGCATCTCCTGGGCTGTCACATCTCCGTGTCTGTAGCCTTTAAAGGTTGCAGGAGCGTGCCCAGGAAGGGAAGACGGGCAGAGGGGCCCGCTGTGCCCCCCGGCTCGGAGCCCAGCGCACGGCAGGGCTGGTCAGACGGCAGACAATGCGCTGCCTGCCACCAGCCCGGCACCAGGCGGCTGACAGCCGCTGCTGCCCGTCAGCGCCCCGAGATGTTTGAAGAGCCGTAAAAGGCAGCGCGGGCTGCCGGGGGCTCGCACGGGTGTCGCCCCCAGGCGCGGGCCCCGGAGGGTGGGATGGGGAGGCTCCGCGGGGCCGGGCCCGTCCCGCCCCCCGCCCGCAGCGCTCCCCGCGCAGGGAGCGGCGGAGCCCCGGGGAGGGGCGCAGTCCTGCCGCCCCCCATCCACCCCCGCCCCTCTGCTGGCAGGACACGGGAGCACTCTCAGACACAGGAGTACTTGGAATGGCTGAGCCACCTGCAGTAGGGTGATTTTCTTTATTTTAGGTTTTTTTGGGGGTGGGGGTGGGTTTTTTAAGGTATTTTTGGGGTTTTTAACGGGAGGCGGAGGGGATGGTTGGGGGGGTAGCAGGACGCTGCCTTCCTTCCCTGTTACTAAAACAAAAGCCAAATAAAGTGGAAAGACGGTAAAGCTTTCTTTTGTTTGTTTGTTTGTTTGTTTGTTTGTAAAACAGAAATAAAAAAATTAAAAACCCTAAAAAAAAAAAAAAAAAAAAAAAACCACCAACAAATCACGGTCAGTAAAACACTCAGGAAGGCTGAAATCTTAAACTAATTACCTCCTTCCTCCGCGGCTGCCCCTTCCGTCGGCAGCCACACGTGTTACCTGCGCTCCCGGGGGACGGGCGGCCGGAGGGGTCCCGCTCGCAGCCCGGCCCCTCGCCCGGCTCCCCGGGGCCGCCTCCGCCGCGGGGCTCGGCCGGCGGCGCCGCCAACAATGGCCGGGGCCCCGCGGGGCCGGGCGCGGGGCTGCGGGCACCCCCGGGGCCAGCGCCGGGAGCCGGGCGGCGAGCGGGGGGACGCGGGGTTCAGGCCAGGTAACTCGCAGGCTGCTCCGAGCTCGCCTGCTGTGCTCATCCGAGCTTCATCCCTGCGCGGCTCGCACGGGAGCGGGAGAACCGAGGGGAAAGGGAAAGGGGAGGGAAAAAAAAAAAAAAAAAAAAAAAAAAAAACAGCGAGGGGGAAAACTGCTCGGAGTTCACGCAGAGCCTTGTTTTGTTGCTGTTATTATTATTTGGGGGACAAGGGGGAGTTGTGTCCTTAATCCGAGGCTCTCTGCCCTCCCCACCCCCAGATGCTCTGAAAGAAGAGCTGATTTCGTCTCCACCATACAGTACACTTTGTCTAGAGAGCATTGTTCGGACAAGCAACTCCCGATCACTGATGACTACAAAATACGATTTATGTTTCCATCAGAGACAGACAAAATATCCTGATGGCTTGAAAGTCGGGCAAAAAAACCTTACCTAATCAATCCTTTTCCAATATACACGCACACAAACACATACACACAGCCCGTATAGGAGATAACGCCCGCACTGACTGTACATAAAATAAATATCGGCAGCACTAAAATTAACAACAGTAATTTCGATATTTTTCGTCTCCCTTCAAAGCGCTAGAATAAGATAGTTTGTGCTTTCCTAGTTTGATGTCATCATCAGTAACATAATTTATATTAAAAAAAGAAAATATCGTAAAGAGCATGCAAATTTTTTTAGATGCAACATGAACAGATATAGTAAAGAGAGCTTGTAACATCACAATCACAACAACAACAGCAAAAGCAACCTCTGAGCCGGGGGGTTCATCCGTATCTGAACTGCTTTTTATTATCATTTGCGAGATTATAATAAGAGTAAATAATAAGTAAGAGGCATCATCACAACAGAAAGAAGTCAGAACACCTTGGGTTTGGGTTTTTTTCCCTCTCAAATAAAAAGGCAGACTTCCCGATGATCACTGAAATTATAACGACAGCGATTGATCGGAGGGCTTGCAAAGGAAAAAGAAAAAAAAAATCATCATCATTGGTCCTAAAAACGCAACCGTTCCCCTTTGCTCACTTGGCACAATAGAAATTGACTGTCTCTCAAAGAGCCATGCGCCTAGTGCTATTTATAGCCAGGGGCTGTGTTGGAAGATACCATTAAGGCTCTGCCGGGCAGACAGACAGGGGGGTGGTTGGATGGGAGGAGGGGGTTTAGCCAGAGTAGAGGCAAAAGCAATCCCCCACCCCTAGCCTCCCTTCCCCGTACACACACACATCCACACACTCACACCCCACCCCCTAGTCTGGCTGGGAATTTGAACCGATCCAGCCTGTTTAAACGGAAAGGACACAGATCTTCAATGTAAAAAAAAAATCAGATCAGACCCAGAGAGAGAGAGAGAGAGAGAGAGAGAGAGAGAGAGAGAGAGAGGGAGGAGTGTGTGTGTGTGTGTGAGTGTGTGTGTGTGTGTGTGTGAAAGAGGGAGAGAGAGCGAGAGAGCGAGAGAGAGGGAGAGAGAGAGGGAGAGAGAGGGAGGGAGAGAGAAAAGAAGAGGGGGAAAAAAAGGAAAGAAGATTTTCTCTATGTATATAAAGATGGCCACGTTAGCAAACGGACAACCAGACAATACCAGCCTGAGTAGCAATCACAGCAACCCCAGCACCAACGGGCATATGAACGGATTAAACCATAGTCCCGGAAACCCATCCACCATCCCAATGAAGGACCACGATGCCATTAAGCTCTTTATTGGGCAGATCCCCCGTAACCTGGACGAGAAAGACCTCAAACCGCTCTTCGAGGAGTTCGGGAAGATCTATGAACTGACGGTGCTGAAGGACAGGTTCACTGGCATGCACAAAGGTGAGTTACCTCCTGAACTTTCCCGGGAGAGATCGGGAGAGAAAGGCAGGTTCCCTCTCTCTCCGTGGCTCTCTCTTTCTCTCTCTCTCTTTCCTTTCGATTTCATTTCATTTTATTTCATTTTTGGTTGGCCCGGGGGCGGAGGCGGCAGGCTGGGGGGGCAGGGAAAGAAATAATAAACCCATCCTGGGAAGAGAAGAGCGAGAGTCAGGGCAGGGAGTCAGCTCCGTTTGGCTTATTTATTAGTGTTTTTATTTCTTTCCCCGCTTTTTTGGGGGTGAGAGGCAGCTCCCGGGAGCGCCGGGCGAGCGGCGGCGCGGGCGCGGGGCCGGCGGCAGCTGTCCGCGGTGCTGAAGCCGGAGCGGGGGCTCTCTATTTACCTTCTGGAGCCGCTCTTCGTCAGCCCAGGGGTGTGTGTGTCCGTCTGCCTGTCCCTGGGTTCCCCCGATTTTAAAAGTATTCTAAACCTGGAACCGGCGCCTTTTCCTTTTCTTTCTTTCTTTTGCTTTTTTTCTTCTTTTTTTTTTTTTTTTTTTTTTTTTTTCCTTGAATTTATTTTTAATTTTTATTTTATTTTTGCTGCTGTCACATTCATTATTTGTAGTCCTCTACAAAGCAAGAAGTGGAGAAGAGTGAGTTGGTCCGGGGGGGCTATTTCACTTCGGTTCTATTCAACACGGGAATAGGGTTGTAAACAACAATAAAGAAGCCCATCTCAAGCGGGGCAGGGGTGTGTGCACAAAATCATGGTATGTGTGTGTGGGTGGGGGGGAAAGGCAAGACAGAAAGGACAGGTGGCAGCTTAGTTCCAGAGGGAAGAAGTCTCTGACCAGGCATATTCCAAGCACTACTTTAATGTGCCCGAAGTCCATGCCGGGAACTTTTCAGGTTTTCTCTAAAGATAGTGGAGATGTACTCCTCACACGATGCCTCACTTGCTCCATCTCTGCCCGCTCATTTCCCTGCTCAGCTTAGGCTTTCCAGAGGTGCCTATCAGATTAGATGGTGCTCCGTTTTGGGGGTGGGGGAGGGTGTGTGTAGTGGGGGAGAGATGCTCAGATCCTCGGGTAGGAAAGTAGGACTCGCAGGGAGGAAGTTGAGGGTAATTTGCATGGTAGCCTCGCTTAGGAGCAGGAGAGAACGAGGAGCAGTATAAGCCACCTTACTAACTCAGATTCTGAATATGTGTATGTTTATATTCATTTTTTAGAAAGAAAAGGGAACAGAAAAAGGCCGGGTGACAAGTGATTGGGGTGTGACTCCAGATTTAGTGCAGGAGGAGACAGCATTTTGTACGGAGCCACGGGGAGAGTGGAAGTTGTATCTTTTGCAGGACAGCTTCAGTACCAGTGTCTAGTCCAGCTTGGTAGACTCCTGGCAGTGACAGTTCCCGGTAATGGCATTACTGGCTTCCCAGCTTTCCAGATGCCTTGGCTAGTTGTAAATCTTGAACTTAACGGCATGTTTAGCAGGCATCTCTTTCCCATTCCCACTCACTTCTCTTCTTGCTTCCACTCTCAGGAAATGCGAATGAAAATATGCCCTGACAGTGCAAAGTACCAGTTTTACACAGGCTAGAGAAAATGTTAAGGGCTCAAGCACTAGGGACTCAGTCTAAGTTACAGGATATTTCTACCAGCCTTACTTGCCGGTCGCCTCAAACACCCTTCTCATTTTTAAAATTATCAGTGTAGCTCTTTCGAACCTTGTTTTCTTTTCAGACTGTTTTCCTAGAAGCCACATCAAGGTCTGATTGGCATCATTTGAACATGACACCCGTACTATAATAATTATTAATAATAGCAATAAAAGAATAGTAAGAAGTGCAGGGAAGGAAAGGTCCTGAGAGATTTCATCTAATAGTGAGAGTAGACACTGAGCTCATGTGTGTTTGTGCATGTGTTTGCAAAGAATTTTCTGAGGTTTCTGTAAAATAAAAAAAAAACAGCAATAAAAGCTACATTGAAGAGAATCACTCAGATAGTGTAGAGGAAATCTTTGAGCTAACAATTCAATAAAGTATTTTTTTGGTAGTGGGAGGTTACTGTGATTTGTTGATAAGATTTTATTTTGTTTTATCTTAAACCTCAAATTAATCATTCTGTGTGATAACTTCAATTTCTATTTCATAGATTTGAGTTCTCCCTCTTTCAGTTCAGTTTTGCTTTTGCTGTATGCCTGTATTCACAGAGACAAACTCAGGAAGGGGGAGAGAGAGAGGAGAGAGAGAGAGAGACAGAGAGAGGAGAGAGAGAGGGATCATTTATCTTACTTGGATGTGTTTAACACATATCCCTGAATTAAGCAAGATACTAACTTCATTTCCCTTCATTTCATTTCTGTTGTAAAGCTGCAACCTAGGAAAAATTCCAGGTGGGGAATCTTGTCACATCATCAAACCAAATTGCATGAGTTCATCTCAAACAAACAGTAATTTTTAACCTGCTATAAGTTTTGGACTTTGGAAAGAAAATTTATTATGATGATTGTTATTTTGCTGGCTAGGGTTTGAGTGAAGCTTCAATAGACACTGAGTTGCCAGCATTTCAGAGATCGGTTTTATTTAGTACATCCGAGAAGAGTTTGAACTCCTTTCTAGCGATGCCGCTGATTTATTAGCTAATCCTGATAAAAATGTGCCTCTGGCTACCTGGAAAAAAATTACTTTCTTGCCAGTAGTGATTAATTACTATTAAGTCAAAAAGCATGATGGGTCTTTGAAGGATGAGGGTTGTGTTTGGCTTTTTTTTATTATTATTTTATTCATTTTATTTCATTTTTAATCTATTTTTTCTCTTTTCCCTTCTCTAAATGCAGTCATGTGAAGCATTGTATTCACTCAGATGTCCTTATTTTGGCTTTGCTTTGCAGGCGTAGGTGAAGAATTGCATAAAGATAGTCCAACTTGGCTCACAGGGGTAGGTTGGCAATACAAAACCCCAAGATGCTTTCCATCAGAGATGCATAATGCTTATACATTAATTGATCCATCACTCTCACTTGATTTCATTCCTAATTTAGGGGATGAGGCTGTGGCAGTGGTGCACCCTGAAGGGTTAATAGTAGGCTGTAGTTTATTTAAGTGTGCGGAGAGCAAACCTTGGGTGTAGAGGGGGAGAAGGTGGGATTGTTCTGGGAGGAGGGAAGAAGGAGGACTTAGCTTTAAGTTAAAAAACAGCAACCGGAGTAATTTCAGGTGTAAATTCATTGAAACAAGATCAAAGGATGTGTATTCTTGAAAATATTATTAATATATCCTATTGCGGTGCCCCTGTATAGCAGGAGGAAATTGAAAATTAAAAACTTAAAGTACATTACTATGCCCTTCTCCAAGAAAAACTATCACAAAAGGAGAGCGAAGTCCCAGGTTCTCTCACCAGCAGCTCTGGCTGATACCAGTACAGATGCCAGCAAAGAGGCAGGGGATTATGATTCTCTTGCAGATATGCAAAGAGAGAAAGGGTACGGGGGAAGCAGCATGTGGGGGAAGGCAGGAAAGGATTGCCAGATCCCCGAGAAAATAAGCTTTCATGGCACGAGTGTAGCTGCTGCTTATTTCCCCCATCCTTGCTTCTCTCCACACGGGGCAGGAACAGGCTCTGGTACTTTGCTGTGGGGTTGGGAAGCGGCTGTGTGCTGAGATCCACGGGTAGAAATCTACCGGGGCTGAGCTGACCCACCCACACGCTCACTCATACACGCACACACATGCACTGAGTTAACTAATCACACTTTAACAATTTAGCAAGACACTCATTCATAACTTCCTCCCATCTTATCTAGCTGTGGAGTATGCTTAAAGGCTGAGTTACTGGGAGATATAAAGGTTAGTGCTCTCAGGACAGCCATATTATAATGCATTATCTTTGAAGTCATTTAAGGCCAATTTAAGTGGTATTTAGTATAATATTTATGAATTAATGTAATCTAAATATAGGACTATCCCCATAGGTTTAAACAGTCTTTTCTATTCAAGCTTGCTTGTACTCAAGGCCTGGGAAATGTTTTAATTTAAAACACACAGGTCTCTATAATATTCTATTTAGGAAGTCAGAAGAAATCAGCATTCCGCACTTAACTGAGATTTACTGAAGCACATGCGGGCGAACGCACTTAAACTGTGGAGATAGAGTGCACTAGGAAAGCAGGAGTCTTGCACAGACTTGAGACCAACACTCTTCAAACCCTAATTTAGGGGTAAAGAGTACAAACCCCCCAAAACCTCCTTAAAATCCACTGCTGTAGCCCCGTGATTGGGGCTACCTGACCCAAACCTCACTCTGTAAGCATTCAATGCAGATAGAAAAATGCAGTATGAAGAGAATAGTTTAGTTCTTTTACAGTTTTATCTTCCTAAAAGTAAGAATAATTTTGAAATGTAAGACACCTCTGGGGTAGGGGAACAAGCATTCCATTCATTATATTCTGTTCTGTTCGATTAAAAAGGTAGATGATATAAAAATAAAAACCCTTTTAAGTTTTAGGATGTTTATGAAGGTTTTGGATAGGTCAGAAATTCAAAGGCGCAAAGAAAATGAGCATTCAGTTAAGATGATGTGTATGTTTATATGCAGAAATGTATAGATTTGTGTGTGTATACATACAGAAAAAGACATATATACATTCATGTGTACAGCCTTTGGGAAATGGAAATTTTGTTGAAAAGAAGCACAACGCAATACAGGTGCTGAATAAACTCCTCCATAATTGAAACACAAGACTTGCCTGATGAAAACAACATATACAGCATTTAGTATGGTAGTAAACCAAAGAAGTTTTAGGGAGGTAAACACACAAATCAACTGGAATTAAACAGAGGCGACTTTAAGCCTTAGATCTAAAGAACAACCCCTTAAAACAATCACAATGCAATTGGATAGTTTGATGGAAGAGAAGAAAAAAGCAACCCCCTGTTCATTAAAATCTCCTGTACATAGAAGCATCTATGTGTTTTGATAATATTAAACAGATAGGCCAGATTGCTCCATAAATTAGAAGGGTATATATGTTAACTCTTTTTATGCAAGGGTCTGGACATGGATTCTGGTTTCTAAAAGCAGCTGCAGCCAGTTATGATGCTGTTGTTACGGTTGTGTCAGCATTTCCAATACAAACTCTAATTTTCTGGGATCTCTTGCTTGCCTGTCAAGTTTTGCACTGAAAGCTGTTCCTCAGCTAGACCTACTACCATATGAACTAATCATCCTTACAAGACGGATTTGTTTAAAAGTTACATTAATGCGGGAAAAAGAAAGAAATGAAAGTTTTTGTCCACAGCTTTTGCTTCTTCTCTTACATTTCTCCAGTTTAGACTCACATTTCTTACACTTTTACAGATTACGATTGCTTCTGTCCCTCAATATCTACAAATACTGGTGCCTTTGGGCACTTTATAGAATAAAAAAGGGTACTTTTTTCCCTTAAAAAAAACAACTAATTAGGAAAACCAAATTTCATTGTATTTATTTGTGCCTAGCAAGGTTTCAATTAAGGGGTGAATCAGAAACTCACTAATTTCTGCAAGTAACAATAGGAGCAGGGAGCGGTTTGGTTAAGTATTATGTCATTTTCTTCCCAAATCAAGCCAGAAAAAATCGGAAATTTCAGCAGTGAAGTAGAGGGAAAAATTGAGGATCCTTGTCACCTTGCATGAGAAGCATGGTTCATCTGGTCCTGTATCCCGCATCTGCTAGTGGCCAGTGCCACCGGCAGGGCTGACTTTAGCAGAGGATTCAAATTGCACAGCATAATAAAAGCCAGGCAGCTGATGGAACAGTCTTTTGAAGGGAATTGTCAGAAATCACCTGGAAGTTTTGTCTGGGTAAAGTGTGAGCGAGATTGCGGAAAGTGTCTTGAGCTCAACTAAAAAGCGAATTGCACCTCTCAGGGAGAGCAGGTAGAGAGGTCTCTGTTCATGGGAGTCAAGAGCAAAGGACGGTAGGGTTTGAGTGATCAAGGAAGGTCTCCTCCAGCCTTAAGAGCTGGAAGTATGCAGCCACATTTTTCAGCAAGACATCAGAGTGTTTTTTTATCATGCATACCCTGTGCGCATGCATACCAGCCGCACTGACCCGACAGACCATAACGACACTAAAGGAGCTGTTAGTGTCCCTCCCGTCAATCAAGTGTGAACCCAGGCGGGTGTATGCGACAGGCAGTAATGGTTCCAAGAGAAAAAAAGTGGGAGAGATGATCTAGGCTGTTGGACCGCTTACCTGCATTTAAAATAGATAGAAAGAACCAGATGTCCAAAGTCCATGCAGGTGTTGGCTGTGGCCTCAAAGTAATATTCCAAAAAAGCAGGGGGCTGCAGAGCTCAACATGACCTGCCCATCAAACACTGTGTGGTTTCTGCCCCATAAGAGTTGGTGTTAAACAAGTGAGGTGTCAAGGAAACGAAGTTGAATCCTGACTTTAACAAATAGCTGGTGCTTCATTAATCTCTGCATCACCTTTACTTCGGGAGCAAAGGCTTGTTACTTGCTTGCTGGGCAGAACGCAGTGAGATTTCTGCCATCACTTAGGTGGCTTCACATATGCAAATCCTGCTGCAGGTTTGCACTTACTCAGTATTTCACATTCCTTTTAAAATTCTGGATTATGGGTTTACACAGCAAACCTCAACTCTTCCAGCTAATACTACTAATTTCTGTACTTGCTGGCTTGTCCCTGAACTGAGCTTTACTTCTGTAAGCGAAACTAAAACTGACACAAGGCTAAGGAACTGACAAAAGCCTGATCTTTGCCACATTTCTCACTCACTTAAATGTTCCACCGATGCTTGTATGACTATTTCCAGGGTTTTTCATGGTGGACTGATTCTTATGAATTAAGATCTGCTGTAAGAAAAGGGAAAAATATTAACCATGGTGAGTAAAAGTTATAGTTTTCTTCCACCATTGCTCCACTTACTGAGCTGGAGTATATATTACAAGGGTTAGGTTTTTCTTTCCCTCTACCTCCTGAGGAGTCATCGTCACATTTTAGGGGTCTCAGGATCTACTGAGTCACTCTATCTGCATTGCATTTCTTAGTGTGGTCTGGAGTCAGGATGTCACCACAGATATTATATTTGTTTGCTTTTGCCATTGTGAGCCACAGCCTGAACACACATACAGGTGAATGTAGCTTTTAATGTGCATTCATTATATCCAACTGACATCCCCTTGAAGGAAGAGAGCGCTTATTATTGTCGCTCCTTAAAATAAAGATGGATGAGAGCTCTAAACCTCTCAAATAAAGTGCCTGACCATACGTAGTAGCTAAAAATAAATCATATATGGTTATCTATTCCATGTAAATGAATGGCAAGACATATAGATATAGACATTGTGTTAAGTTTGTCAAGCAGAAGCAGCCAAAAATATTGATCAAGGCAAAGGGGGAAAAATTGATAATGAACTGGATTCCAAGAAGACTTTAATTGACAGTGACTTCTGTGAACCAGCTTTGGACAGTATATATAAACTGACCACGATGTAACTTTATTGCAATGCACTCTCGTGTAATTAATTGTCACCTTTGTTAAGACTGGCTACAGATCAAAGGTTTAAAGATACTTAACAGGTTCTGAGTAACAAACCCTTCAGATGCATTAGAAATATCCGACAGCTCAGCCAATGAGGCATGCAGATTTCGATCTACCTCACCCTTATCTGTTTATTTCTCCCTCCTTTGTTGAACACGGAAAGTCATTGCTTAACATTAACTATTTAATAGGTGACTTGGTTGGCAATTTTGATGCCTCCAGCAATATATGATTGTGGTGGTGGGGACCTTCACTGTAAGTTCTTTCAAAGTATTTTGCCAACGGAAAGTTGTTCATGGTTTGGTAGTCCAAGGTATAGTGCAGACACAGTTTGCAGTGCAGACTATTCTTACTCCTTTTTGTCGCTAAGGTGTTTAATCTCCTTATTTAAACCCAGAAAACACAAAAAGAACAAGAAAACCTAAAACAAAGATGCACAAAAAGTGTAGCTGAGAATGAAATTTTATTGGAAAATTGCGTATGCAGTGAAATAGAAGTGTGCCTGATGTTTGTATAGCACACAGATGCAACTATTTATTTTATGGGCATGTTAATGAAAATATGCATTCAATACAGACAGGATAATATAGGTTTCTAAATAATTTCTTTCTAAAAGAATGTACAAGAAACATACTCTTACATGAAAATGGCAAGTGATTTAAGTGAGTATTCCTGGAATTATTTGCAGTTTAATATTAAATGTAACAATTTGCTTATTGTACTATTTTAATGATACAGTCACAATTAATTAATCTCTGGTTTACTTGCACATTGCATCTGAGCCTCCAAAATATTTTAGAGGCTACCAGGCTGCCTTCCCAGTGCACCGGGGCAGATAACTCTGGAAATGAAGGTTCTTCAAACAGAATAAAAACGGAGCTTTGCAGACAGAGTTGGTCTGATGAGATCTGACTGCATGTTTGGCCTGTTTCTAATTCAAATGCCTGTGTATATACTACACAGGGACTGCATATGCATGCATGTATTGAAAGGGCAGACTTACATTTGCACATAGTTCCTCTCTTTCCCAGTCCCTAAGGATAGATTCGCATCACATAATATGCATCACTCACTGCAAACGCACACAAATATTTTTGTCGGACTCGGTAGCTCCTTGCAGGTATATGTATAAAGCAGCATCAGCCTAATAATATCCCTATAAAACAGTGCTTCCTTCCTAGGATCGAGAGGGATGAAGGTTGTCAGAAGATCAAAAGATATATCACAGTGTGCTTGTAGAAATCCCCTGATTATGTTTCCTTTCTATAATGTTCTAATTCACTATTTGATCAATTGTAAAAGGGCCAATGCTTTAGGAGGAAAAAAAAGTATTAGGTTACTAGATGCTTCAGGGTGAGTGAAAATCACACCTAAATTTATATGTAGCAATACAGTAATGAACTTATCAATACTTCTTTAAGAAATCTGACAGCCCTATATGAGAGATTCAGTTCTGTGAGCAAAGGTCACAATACAGGTATTGCTTATTAAGACTATCGATAGCCTAGTTGACCAATCTAACCAGAGACTGTATAATGTACCTGCTGTTAACAGGCAGGGAGGAGAACTATGAAGAATCTACAGAATTGCCCACATGTAATATTAATATTATTGATTGATTCTAATAATATAATAAGGTAAAGATGCACTTCTTTGAAATGGTGCATGGAGGAAACCGGGGGAGAGTGAGACACCTTTGCCGAGCAGATTAAATTGGTTTGCACCTCTCTGAGGGTTACCCTAGAGAAAATTCAGTTTTCTTGCCTAGGATCCATTTCCTGCACATTATTTCACCCAAAACAGATAGAAACAAGATTTGCTTTTTCTAGGATCAGGTCTTGGTCCGAAAGGTGCATGAAAGCCAGGAACCTGAGAAACTTCTTGCCGCAAGGAACATTTTGCTCAACAACTTCAGCCCTTGTCAAAATAGGATTCATCCTAGAGAGCCCTTTTTCAGCATACAATTGCAATGAAAGTTTTTTTTTTTTTTTTCCCATTCATTTATTAGCATTTGAGGAATGAGGGGAAAAATGTAGTGGGAATAGCGTGTGTTCTACACTGTGTAAAATGTATAATTGATAAGAAAGGACTTTGCAGAACAGTCACACACCTGCCCCAAAGCCTGCTGAAGTCCAGAAAAAACTCTACCCTGCCTGCAGCAGTGCTTGGATTGGGCCTGAAGTTACGGGCAGTTCTGCAAGATGCCGCTGGTTGAAGCAGGAGCGGCCGATCACACACGATGTGACTGACTTAAGCTTGCAGTTCACCTAAACCCAGAACACACAGACCTGGCTCCATTCAAATTTCCTAACTACTCTCTCTGCAACAATAGGCTGCCTTATCTAGGTAAGCTAGTTCCTTCTGCTATACCATTCAGCTTCAGCCGTTCTCGTTCCAGTGTCCATATGGTAGTTTCAAGAAGGTTTGCATTTCATTATGCCATTTTTTTTCAGTTTACAGGGCAAGTGTTTTTCTTTTGTGAACATTTAATTGCTTCTAAATGCGATTTATTTGATCGTATTCCATCTTCAATAATACATGGATGAGGATGCAATTTTTCACTCTCTTTTATAAAGATATATTGTTATTCAATTATGTTATTCTGTGGGATTTGTTCTGTTTTGTGAATTCAGAGTGAGCTTGGTTACTTTTTTACTTTGCTTTCATTCTTCCTATCTTCTTTTTATTATTATTTATATGGATTGTTTTTTCTTTTTAGAAAAAGATATCTCATTCAAGATACTGGCAATAAATGAGAAAAGTAGGAGTGGAAATGAGGAATGGGCAAGACAACCAACAAAAATCCTTTGGCAAAGTCTTTAAAAGCATACCATTGCCTCGTGTTTGTTTGAAAGAGGGGATACAGCCAATTTTGATACCAAAAAAAGAGTATCTTAGACATTATTTAACTCCAAGTTTAGTAATTAACAGAGAAGGAAAAAAAAACCAGAAGTGATTCAACATGTAGGAACACCGGCACCTAAAGCAGGAAACAAGAGTGCCAGCGTGGTCTAGTTTCTACATTCTCCTAGGGATTTGGAAAACTTAATGCAAATTAAACAAACAAATTAAAAAACCCAAGGAACATAAGCACTGCCATTCCTTTTGAATTATTTGTAATGGCTAACACACCTCAAGAACTGCTCTGTTTAAATTGCTGCCTGTGCCTGCAGCTTCATTCAAAGAAGGGCATTATCTGGTGGGTGAGGGCGGGCGGTGAGGACGCCTAGGTTCTAATCACGGCGTGGATAATTACTCACCAACACTGTCTGATGGAGTCACTTAAGCTCAGTGCCTTCAGGCCTAAACTGAAACCTGTTGAATCAATGGAAAGATTCCCATTGGCTCTAGTGAGCTATTGATCTTTCATTTCCCCAACTGCAATATTAGGCCAGCTGTAATTTTTATTTTTTTTTTTTTTTTTTTTTTTTTTTAATATGAGGGAGAAGTAATGGCATAAATTTGACATTTACTTTTTTCTGTGTAAAGGTTTTGGTATATCTCTGATGGTAAATGTATTACATCAGGGCCCCTTTCAGCATAGATCCGGAAAACATGCTTTCAAAAAACACTCAGTGGGGGCATGGAAAATTAGCTTTGCTCATTTCACTTGTAAATGCATATTTGTCCCTGCTTTCCTAAGGAAGGGTCAATGTCAATTTTGCCAGTTTTCTTTGTGTGAGTAGGATTCAGCCTTTGTAATTTTTCTGTCTACAGGAATGTCATCATTCACTGATTCAGGAGCTTGATTTATATTTCTTTTCCCCTTCTTTTAGTGAATCACATACATACTCTTCATTGTTATGGCAACTGAGGGAGCTGCAAAGCAAGGATTTGATGAAGGGCTGCATCCCACCTTTCTTCTTTAAGGGTCTGATCCAAACCTATTGTTTGCAACACAGTTTGGACCAAGCTGAAGGTATCTGCCTTCACTGGGTCAGTAAAAAGAGCAAGTTCCCTCTAGACAAGTGTACTCCTGCCCTCAGTACAGGCAGATGGAATTGGCAGTCGTCGCCCATTTGCCGAGCACCGACCCAACACTCTCTGAAGTCAATAGTTAGACTCTGACCCAGCCTCACAAACAACAGACAGACACTGTGTGAATCCTTAAGCAGGGATGTGAATATCCCTGACTTTGGCAGAGCAAGGTAGTCCAGAAGGGGCTTTTCACTGCTGCTACCTAAGGTGTAGCTTGTGGGGAATAAACAACATCCCGGGGTCCTTAGGTATCCAGACACCAAAAATTTAATTTAGTAATATTTTTGTCAAAGGAGAGGGTTTCAGGTGATCGCCTACAGCAAAGATCTGACAAACAAATGAATCAGGTTTCTTGTGGGTTTTTTAAAAATTATTTCAGTGTAGTTTTAGTTTGTTCATCAGTAGCAATGTACATGGCATTCTTTTGCTTGTTTACAGTCTTCTTTGGTGTTTCCATCCCATCTCTGCTCATCTGTTTTATGAAATAAATGAAGGAGCTGGAGTGTGCATGTGGTTATGTATGTGTGCGTAGAGTCGATTATCTAACCCCCAGTCTATTTGAAATCATCACAGTGCACTCAAGTCAATGATATTCTGTCAAAGGTGGAGAGGAAGCCTGCGTGCAGTGTGAGTGTGTGAACGTGATGCTGTTTGATTGCCTGAAATCCAACTAAGTCTCAGTTTCAAAGGCCTGGGGGCAGCAGAGAAAGTATTTGTTTGTTTAATTATTTATATATTTACTCAGCTTTACTGACAGTGTTTGCAGATGGGGGAAAAAAAAAAAAAAAAAATGAAGAAGGAATGTTGGGTTCTTGTTTGGAGGGGAACGTGTGTTGTATTAGCCTCAATCTGTTCTTCCATATAAAAGCTGCTTTGTGCTGTTAAATGGTCATTTGTTACTGACCAGCCCATTGAAAAAGGCCAGAGAGGTGCTGGTAGAATTAGATTTCACTAGTTTATTCATAAAAGGAGTTGCACAATAGGTGTGTCATTCCCCTGTCTTTTCCTCTGCACGGATCCAGGGACAGGACTTCTGGCAGCAGCTTCTTAATTCGGAAAGAAATAACTGAGCCACCAGCAAACCAGATGACCCTGCTGTGACAAAAGATAGAGGTCCAATGCCGGGCGAGCAGCTCACTCCCCCGGCTCGGGCCTCTCTCCTTGGCCTCTGCCTTCGCTGTTCAAGTGCAGCACCCCGGCTTTCACTCACTGGGCTTGCATCCAAGACCAGCTCTTCATCCTAGCTTCCCAGCCTTCCTTGCCTGGTTGCAGGTACAGTTGTGGGTGTGTGGACTGAGATCCACTCCCACATCACATCCCTTCCCCAGGTGCCTCTCCAGGCTCGCTGCCCATTCCCACTTATTCGTTTACTGTGCTCATTAGTTGTTTCTTTCCCATAGCCAAGCTACAGATAATTTTCCCCAGCTCTCACCATCTCTGTTCACACTCCTCTTCCCTTGGTTCAGCTCTGCACTCATGTTCTGCCCTCACACCACCCCTTGCAGAAAACTCTCGACCGGTTCATGTCACGAGTCACCACCTGGATTCTCTCAGACCGTGCTAACTATCTCTCCTCTCTTTTCCCATCTCCTCCCTAGCAGGATTTGGGAAATGGAAGCCATGCCATCCATATTTTCGGAAAGCAAAACAGCCATGGGTAGTAGCAGAAACACTCACGAAGTATGCAGAAACACAGATACACAAACAGATGCATTTCTGTACGCAAACTACTAGAAGAGTAGAAGAAAAATGTTCTTTTTTTTTCCCTCTTTCGGGGTTTGAAGATCAATGCCCTCTTTCAAAGATTAAAAAAAAAAAAAAAAAAATATGTAGTAAGCCTTGAGTTTCACCAAGAAAATTGCACCTTTTTATTTTTTAGCTTTGTCTATTTCATTAAATCAGTAGCTGTTTTCTCACACCTGAACAAAAATCCTGCATATGTTTTCCTTTGAATTCTAAAAATTTTGATCTTATTCTTAACTATCCCTGGCAGTCCATTCTGGGACTATATTTCAGCTTCTTGCAAAAATATTTTTCCTGCTGTTTTGAAACATAACTACCGGAATTTCAGTTCCAGAACTCCTCTCTAGAAATCCAAAATTTATGCAAGAAGGCAAAATAAGAATTTGATGTGGTGTTGCATCAGAATCTTCTTCATTCAGAGGCAGGTAGGAAGGGATTAGGAGCCTATTTCCAGTCCAGTCCTCTTACTAACCTTCAGTATCCTACCTGATCCTGTTCCTAGACCTTGTTCTTCCTTAGTTTGCTATGTGTAAAGAGGAATTTATGATATCCAGCTTTGCAAAGAGCTTTGTGTATATTTAAGGCAGAAGTCATGCTGTAGTTTTAGCAGTTATGGTCTAAGGTTACAAATGAGACCACATTTGTAAGGAGAGGTAATATCTTTTATTAGTTGAGCTGATGTAGCTGGCGAAAAAAAAAAAAAAAAAAAAAAAAAAAGACAGACTTCCTTGTGTGGCTGAAAGCTTGTCTATTTTTTTCCAGTTGTATCACCCCGTCTAATAAAAGATACTACCTCTCCCAGCAAGACTTATCTCATTTGAGGTGTAAAGCATGTAGGCTGGTAGTTTAAGCCTGCATTTTGTCTGTCTTGAGGGATTAGACTTTTCCTCACCTAGGTGGACACGGGAAAAAGCACCCCAGGTTGGTGTCCCTGTCTCTCACTTTGTGTGATCAGCAGCGGTGGCCATCTCACAGGCATTGAGAGGTGCAGAGAAACTCTGACAGCCCCTGTTTTCTGATCCTGGAGATGTCCTTCCTTTTTTGCTGTTCTGCTCCCTTCCAAAGCACCACATGCCCTCTCCTCACCCCTGTGACTGTGATTTATTTATAAAATTGCCGCGTGTATGTGTGTGTGCGTATGTGTGTGGGCAACCACACAAACATCCCCAAGCTGCCGAGCAAGCTGATGAGCATTTTCTAATGTATTTAGCAAGTAATAATGCAAACCACAAGCAAAATGTACAATAAGGAGAACAGGTAAAATGCTTAATCCAGGGAAGACTTTGGAAGGAAGGGATTTTTATTTTCCGCAGCTATGAATAAATTGCAGCCCCCTCCAAGTCTGGGAGATGCATTTTGGTGAGGATTTTTTTTTTCTGTTTGTTTTTTTGTTTGTTTGATTTCATAAAGTGTTGCTGAAAATACTGAGTAGCAGAAAAGAATCCAGAAGCAGGTAGCAGGTTTTCAGACACAGCAAAATCTGACTCATACGCATAAGGCAGCAGTATCAGAGGACAGCTATAACTTATGCTTGGCTTTACTACCAGGGAAAGCATTGGATCATCTATTTAGATCAGGATAGTCAGCTATGCCAATGGTTTAATCAAATATTAAACATGGTCAGTAAACTTAAACCAATGTTAGGCATGCAGGAGTTCTGCTCTTTTTCAAGCAAGCACTCTAAGAAAGGAAAGTTTTCTCCTGTCTCTCTCAGATGGAGACCTTTTGTGGCAGGAGGGGTTCTTTTTTCAGACAAGGATTCACATGGGTCTATGTCTGGATAAAAAGGTGTGCATGTGCATCTCCGAATGTGTGTTCCTTACCCTGTCAAGTAGAGACATAGTTGATTTTTCCCAACAAGTTCATATCTTTCTCGCTCAGATCGTTTCCTGTATGCTGTTTCCTGTTCACCCCATTCATTTCCCTGTCCATCTGTCCCTCTCCAAACATGTTTTTTTTTTTTTTCTCTTTTGCACTCCCTGTCATCATCTCTTCAACAAAGTTAGAAAGGTGTGTGCTTGTAGATATGTGTATGTGTGTATTTGCAAACCTGTTTAGGTAAATGTGCATATCTGGTTGCTTATTGATAAATAATACACTTACAAAGCCGCATCTACCTCCTTATTCTGTACATTTGGGCTGTATTTACACCCTCCAGCTCTTATTTATTCTGACTGAGGACAGCCAAAGGTAGAACATTTTGCAGGGAGTTATGGTTTACAATGTTACCTCTCCCTTCTATTATTCATTCTCTCTGATTTTTATCTAATCTCTCTTTGATTGTCCTGATGCAGCTTAAGAGACAAAGTGAATTTTTATTACATCATCAATATAATCTCCAGCTAATCAGCATCTGTGTGCATTACCGTGCCCCCTTTGGCTTTTCATCTGTGTCCATAAATAATAAGAATTAGGGCCGGTTTTTGTGTGTGTGCGTGTGTTTGTGTGTTGGTATCAGGAAGAGAGTTACAGCTGCACTTTTTCATTTCAGCCAGCTTGTTTTAGCAACATTGGACCCAGCTTTCTGCAGATTGTCTTGACTATTGCCCAGATTAATTTCCTGGTGCCTAATGCTTAAATCATGGAAAAAATTAAAGCACACATCTTCTTGCAGCAACTGAACTTTGCTGTTAATTGTATGCACATTTCCATGCCATTACAGGCAGCATGCCCAGTGCCAGTGGAGTGTGAGGTAGCCAACCTATCCCACTATACAGGCATTTAGCCTCTCAATTTTTAGTGAACACTTGCCACTCTTTCCTGGGTAGAAGGATAGTACATTGCATGTCTCTGAATAGGAAGCTCAGAGACCAGATTTTTGGCTTTTGATTGCTGATATTTTTCCACAGCTTTTAGCCTGCCACTCAGGTCTGCAAATTTTGCAGAGTTGAGCTCCTATATGTTTTTTTCTCCTCCTTTTCTAGCTTTGGAAGAACAACGAGAATAATACCTCCCGATAAAGTAAGACTTGTACCATACTTTGAAATTCTCATCCTCTGTACAGATGCATTGAGAATTTTAAACAGAATCACTCTGCTATCTCTTTAAAATACCTTGATTTGGCAGAGCAAGGCAGTAGCAGTGCCTCTCTGTTAAGCAGGCAGATTTCAGATTGGCTTCCAGTGGCTTAGGGTGATACTCACATCCGATACACAAACTGTAACACTTCTGTCCCGTTCTGAAGTGCCAGGATCAGTCCTTTCCAAGTTGTCCAAGATTCCTCGCGAACACCGTGCGAGGGTTCGATTAGATAATGCAAAATCTTCAATTAAAAAAGGCACATACACCTATGGAAAAATTGTAGACTGATATATTGGAGAGCAGCGAACCCTTTGGGAAGGAGTATGGCTCTCTTCCAGATGTAATGTAGTTATGGTATAGGGTTGTCCATCCAGCAAAGTGTGCACTTAATTCACGTTGTGGAAATCCTCCGAGAACGCAATAGGTTCTTAAAGTTGAGCAGGTGCTTAAATGCTTTACTGGATCTGTGGAAATCTGTAGTTCAGATGAAATAATTAAGCGTAGGGGTGTTACAGAAGCCAAGTGAAAAGTATAATTCTGTGACTCAGAAATAACACTCCTTCATAGCTGTGACAGAACAGTGAAATAATGAAAGAAGCACAGTGTACCTTGAGCACCTTGCAGGGTGGATCAGGCTGAGACCACCTATATATTTCAAAATATTTCCTTTCTGAATTTTTTTTCATGGCCAGATTCTGATTAAATTTGGCTTGGGAATAGGATTTGCTTCAAACAAACAGAAACACAGAATATTTTCAGTTCTCATCTTCTGTTTTCTTTTTTATAGCGAATCATTTTCCCTGGCCCCTCCAGTTCCACTCCCTGTTTTGACAAACCAGCTCATTTATCAGATGGGAAAAGAGATGGGGGGAATAGGAATATTTTTGGTTGCTTCTGTTTTGCATGATATAATCCCCCTCTCCACTTAGCACCTCCGTAAATAGGAGTTCCAATCTGAAATTGGTCACAGTTTATCGAACTCAGAATGAGACCAGATTGGGTCCTGAGTCGCTGTCAACCATGTAATAAAGAAAATAGAGTTTTACACTTCAGGCAGATAAATCTGACACTTCATGTAGCGTCTTATGATGTTTCTGGATCTTTATCCTTTATCTTTTTTTTTTTCTTCTTTTTTTTTCTTTTTTTAAAAAAATTGAATGTTTATTTGCATGTGCACTATTAGGTCTCTCTTTATTGTTCGACTATTTATTTATGCTCCCTGGCACATTTTTAAACCCCTTCTTGCCCAGTTTCCCCAAACCCAGTGTCTAAATCCCTTGGGCAGGTACGAAACCATGATAATTGCTGGATAAAATTTTATATTGAAGGATGAAGAGCATCCCCCATTTGGAACTGGAAGCCATGAAAAAGAACACACCACTTATCTGAATTTGCTGTTCATTCAAGCACTGTTTATGGAGATTTACAGTTCCTTGCCTGTGCAAAGAGCTCTATTGCATGGTGTCTGCTGGAGGATTTTAGGTGGCAGTATTAGCTGCGGTATTAAAAATGCATCGGAAGGCACGGGGTGGGAGATTAGTTGGATAGAAGGACCCATGAATGAAGGGTTAATTGCATTCAAAGAGGCCATCGTATCGAGCAGAAGAGGCAATAGGTTTCTTTTCTTCAAAATTTACTAAATAGCTGGAAACACGGTTTAATGAATTTTAATGGGATCTTTCTGAATCCTATGCATATTGCATCTGCTGACTGTAGGAAGTCAAAGTATTGTTGAAAGGGAGGGTATTGCCCTACTTTAGGTTTCACAGTTCTGTATTTAAAAAAAATATTCTGCAACAAGCACTTTATTCAATATATATTTTTCTCCTTATTTAATTCCTGCCCCCCCTCCACTGCAAGTGAAAAAACTTTCAGAATCTGTGAGGCCTCAATACCATAGATTATTCTACTGTTATGTAACATGTGCTTTACATTTATTGAGCCATCTTGTGCTGTCAAGGTAAAGGAGGCCTTAGTATTTTCCTTGCTTATGAACCATCGATGAAGACACGGTGATGAATTCTCCTCTTGGTTATATCCATGTAAATCTAGAGGAACTGACCCTCATGAATTTCTTCCAGGATTGCTCTGATATAAATGAGACTGAGATTTGGTCCAGTCTGGTGGGACAAATAAAGAAGGAAAAGAGTCAGAGCTCTTTTTCTCCCTTCCAAGTGTGTATGGGCTGAGCTGGGCTCTCACAGTGCACAGCTCATTTCCACAGAAGCTCCAGCAGAGGCAGCAGAAAAGCCAATCTGTTTGACTTCAATGCAACACAAACCAGATACCCACTCACACTTTAGAGAAAACAGGTTTAAAGGAAGCTTTTTCCTATGGGAAACTGAGGCAGGGCATGCAGTGAACTTGTCTCAGAGCAGCTCTATGGATCCAGCAAGTATTTTTTATGTCTGTCTTCACTATGTTGAGGTTTTCTATTGCCTTGGTAACTTGAATTTTCTCTGTCGCTCATCCTCAAAATGCCAGGCACCCTCTCAGGCAGCTGATAGGATAAGACTGCCCTACTTTTTATTAACCTGGGGCCCAGTTCTCCTTTGGGGTGGAGAGAGAATTGCTGAGACCCTCAGAAAAGAAGCTTTGAGGTTCCCTCGAAGCCAGCAGGAACTGACAGGGCTTGACATCTTACAGGATTGTGTCTAGGTCTGTGGAAGGAGAAAACTGCACTGTTTTAACTGCAGCAGCATGATCAGGATGACAAAACTTCTCTGTTAGAGATGCTGTAGTACCTATACAGAAATCGTCACACTCCCATATAAGTGCACAGACGTACACACAAATATAGAAAATGTGAAAAGAAAGTAAAAGCAGGCTGGCATCAGGCATTTTTAAACCAATATGTCTGTGGCTATTCCACTGGGATAATATTTTCTGTCACCAGTTGTTGTTACACTGGCTCTGCAGATCCAGAGAGTGTCCTAACACAGGAACAAGGGCTTCCTAAGAGCAGAGACAACCGTAGATCTGGATTTGGAGTGGGACTACCCAGACTGAGAACAGCAGGAGGACTTTGTGCTCGGGGTTTTTAAAACAGAAAGACAAGTATTTAAACACTCTTCTGCAGGACTCCAGACAGCACGTCTCCCCAGTATGGCATTGGTGCTGCTTTTCCCCCTTGTCTCCCATCCCTCCCTCATGTGTTTCAGATCTTTCTCTGTTTACAAGCAGGCAATGTGATGCCTGCTTTTATGGCACAGATAAGTTAGCCATGCAACTCGGAGCGCCCGCCCTAAACCACCTATCCTCCTCCCTTTGATCTGGAATCAAAACAAAAGACGGCAGCATCAAAATCATCCTTTACCAGGTAACAGTCACTTTGTGTCCATGTCCCTAATTCAGCTGAGAGCAGCTCTCATCTTTGTATCGTGCCCAGATCTGTGCTCGTCTTCATACTTTATCAATGTGCCAGCAAGCTGCTTCTGTCGTGGATACAGCTGTGCAGGAGCTGTCAGAGTTTTTAAGTAAAGCATTAAACAATACTTTGGGAGACAGCAAATTGTTATTTCCTTACCCCTCCTCCAATTCTTCCCTCTTCCCCTCCCTCACCAAGCCCAGTGATGAAGCCTTTATTTTTGTGTCAGCTTCGTGCTCAAATTATACAACCCAAATGCATTTTCCTTCCTCCCCCCCACCCTCCGCCCTGATGGGACACAAGGGGTGGAGTGAGAGAGTCCTTCGGAGGAGCTGCAGACTAAATGATCCTCATGAGCAACCTGGCTGTTTCAGTGGTTGTCCCTGCATTCCAGGTGAGCTGCTGGAGTGAGCCCAGAAAAGCCACTCTCCTCATCCAGGTCCTTCCACAAGCACAGCCTGTGTTTCACAGCGCTTTCTAGACTTTTAACACACGGTGTTGTTGAGAGTTGAGAGTTAGGAGACATAGTTGTTTTGGTAGATTTTTGGTTGGTTTTTCTTTTTTTTTTTTTTTTCTCCAAGCTCAGCTGTTGGTTTACTCTGTAGACGCTGAGCAAGTAATTTCTAGAGAAAAATTAAAACTGTCTGTCACTTTTTTTAGTGCCTACTTGTTTTGTGTGCTTGTTATGTACATGTTTTGGGGAAGGGGGGTCCCTAGCAAAAATGGTGTTTCAAGCTGGACACTTTAAATTCTAGATTTATTCAAAAATTTCAAGATACTTAACTTGTTGGCATTGTCTTTCTGATTCTTTCTTTAAAAAACTGGATAAACAAAATTTCCCTGTAAAGAACTTTGAGATTTTCCAAAAGGTTAGCGAATGAGAGTCACTTGAAATATCAGGGATCAGACTTTGTTGGACTTGCATATACTGTGTAGACAGATATTTCCTAACACGAATACTTTGCCAAATTATTGCTTAAGGGAATCCAGCATATTTTGGTGCATAATAGTCGAGACATCTTTTTTTTTTTTTTTTTTTTTTTCCCTTGTTTTTTTGGGTTTTTTTTTGGTTTTTTTTGTGTTTATTTTTGGTTTTGGTTTTGGTTTTTGGTTTTTGTGGGGTTTATTTTGTTTGTTTTGTTTTTTGTTTGTTTTGGGGTTTTTGTTTGTTTGTTTGTTTGTTTTTGGTTTTTTGTGGGTTTTTTTTTTTTTTTTTTTTTCTTTTGTTGTTGCATTTTTCCCCTTTTCTCCAGAGAGGGGCAGTTCTGAGGCACCAATACCTGAGAACAAAGTTTACTCCTCATATGTTGCCTTTGTTACTGACCCTCTCCTAATAAGTCGGGTCGAATTTGATACAGGCAGGACCAAGGTCAGGCTCACTTGACTCCCGCTGTGCCTTCCACACACCAGATACAATGCTGCCACTTTGTGGTTCCTTCCTCTCTGTTCTGCTGCACACACTCACCCAGCGCTCTCATCCTGCCAGAGAGCATCCCACCTTTCTCTCCAGGGAGGACCAGTGACACTCGGAGTCTCACACTGCCTGGTCAGGAATGCTGTCCAGCCCCACCTGCTCCCACAACAGGCTGAGACCCTAAAAAAACCCCTCTGCCAGTGGTCATCTATTGCAAGCCCCTTGTGCACTCCCATAGACTACTTCATGTGGCAGCTAGTGCTTTCAGCTGAGACCCTCTGAGTTGGAAGGGACGGTTTAGGGATGCCAAATTTCATTTCTCAGACAGACACACCTGCTTTTACCCTTCTTTCCAGCTCATTACAGAGGTGGCTGACGATTCCGGTGCAAAAAAATTTACTCAGTCCACTCTTTTCCTAAATATCTTTTCTCGTTTTTGGTCTGTCAGGTTCTTGATCCTCTTTATTTTTTTCTACATTGCTTTTTTTTATTTCCTTACTTCCTTTGAAGAAAAAAATAAAACAACACGTACACACAAAAACACAGCAGGACAGGAAATTAAACCTTTGCACAAAGATGATTCGGTAAGATGCTGGCTTTTCACTTGTTTGTTTTGCACTGATTATTTTTGTATAGGGGAGAAACGAAAGAGGGAGAGCAAAAGTATGTGACAGACAGGGTAACTAAGTAGAGGAAAAAAAGTCCTTTAACTTATTTGGAGAGCTCAAAGATTGGTTGTTGCTTTTTCCCTATACACATGAGAAAACCAAAAGAGATTTAAACCCACCAGCAACACTCACATGAATGAAACGCCAGGTGGAACTGCTCCCATTTTCTTGGCTATGATAAGGATAATAGCTTCCTCCTGGCAAGATTCTCCCCACATCATCCTGGTTAAGCAAGTCATAGCTCTATTTCTACACCACTAGGCATTCCAAGGCTCTTTTTAATTTAAATGAATCCATCGCTTTGTACGGAAAATTTGTTTCAAAATAAGGCCATAGCAGTTCCTTCAAACCCCTCTTGCTCTTTTATGAGAGTATGAACATTGCAGTCAGGAAGCACTGGATGTCTCTGGCTCCCTGCTCATCCTCAATGCTCCCCAGACAGCATGGTTTGCCTCCATGCAGTGAATCCTCAGAGAGGATCTGCCCCTTGGAGATACTGAAACCCAAAGAGTAGGAAGGAACTGCCACAAGTTTAAGATTCAAAAAAGTGGAGGTAAATCAAGGATAGTTGATGTTTCTGAGGAAGATGTGCCTCAGGAAGATTTCAGTGTTAATCCAAGCAATTGTCTTACATTTCCTGGAAACACGTTCAAGTGCAGTAAGAAATAGCTGTGACAGAGTCCCAGCAAACCCCAACCTTCAGCTGCAGGGCTGGGAATTTCCCCACACGTCCTGCACAGGGTGGAGCAGCCCAAGGGAGTAAGAACAGAGAAAACTCTCCTGCCCCATATGTCCCTGGTGGCTATTATCAAAGGATACACCTGCAGTCCTCTTGCTGTGCAAACACTGCCACACGGCCATGCAGTATCTGCCACAAGGTTTAAACAGTTTCTTATTGACACACTCTACAAACCCAGAAAACACTGCTCTCTGTGGTTGCTTTGTTCTGTGTTCCTGTTGGCATGAAGGAACACACACTGCCTGCTGCTGCTTATGGAGAGGGACAGCTTTAGGGTGCTGAGCACTGTTATTAGAAAAAACAACACCTGGTGAGTTGCAGACAGAGGTGGCATAAAGGTGCAGTTTAGTAGCCAGAGGAGTGGAACTGTGACTCTCATCCCAGGAGGCATTTTAAAATTTGGATACTTGTAAATCTGACCAAAACAAGGGGAATATGTGTCTGTTTCAGGACAGCACTTATAGGGATATTTTCCTGTTTCAAGACCTAAGTGCTTATTTATGCATCCTTTGTCTGGCCAAAGTTCTGTGACTCAGTTTCCTGGACTGCAAAGTAAGCACAGTAATAATCTCATGACTGGGAGGGCAGGATGCAAAGCCTAGTTCACACTTGTAAAATAATTGAGATGTTTTGAGGAAGGGTCACTAGGAGGCCTGAATAATTGAAAAGGCCACAGGAGATCAATGCACAGCAAAATACATGGTGCTTGCTGATAATTTTTAAAGCACAAGAGAACATTAACAAATAGACTATAATAATGAAGTACTTGGATTTTTTTTCTTCCAGTTTAACTCCCAGTATGTGTTGGGATTTTTTTTTTTTTTTTTTTCAGTTGTGATCATATTTGTATTATATCTTTTCAGCAACAGCTGAGATCAAGACTGCACTATGCTAGATGCCTTACAGACACTTACAGAGCTGCCATATTCCAAATGGACACAAACAAGAACACACCCAGTCGGAGAAAAGAAGTACCAGATTGTGATCAAACACGTTGGGTTCCTAACCCAGAGTTGCACTCAGATTAAGACTCAGATCCTTAAAGGTACTTAGAGCCCAACTCTCATTGAAATCAATGGGTGTTAGATACCTAAATAGCTTTATGGATTCAAGCATAAATAACTTATCCAAGGGCAGAGCAGCAATCTACAGCTGGGTTGGGAATTAAACACAGATTATACAAGTCCCAGTCTGATTTCTTACTCACAAAATCATCTTTCCTCTCTGAAATTTGTGCAATAAATCCCCAGCACTCACATCACAACATGGATGCACAATGCCCATCCCATCAAATCACTGGAAACCTGCAGTGACAAAAATGGTTTTCCTCAAAACAAACCCAGCTACAGACACACATTAATGAATTTCTTCTGTGCTTAGGGTCAGCTTCTGCTCTTCTTTACACCATAGAACCTTCCATGGTCTTCAGAGTTTCCTCCCCAGGTTTACACCCAGGTGACAGAGAGCAGAATCCAACCCCAGGACTACAAGTTCAAACATTTTTCATCCGGCTCTAGGGAGGGGATGGATTAGACAAACTGAACTTTCTGAAAAGATCAATATGGAACATCTCTTTCAATTACTCTCCAAGGCACTAAGCCTGTGAAGTCAGTTATGATGCATTTATAAATCTTTCCAGGAGGGGCTGTCTGACATTCTCCTGTTCCACCTTTACTCCCTGCAAATAATTCCCTCTTGCCTGGGATGGGCTGGCAGGGCAGTGTTACTCAGGGAAGGATCAGGCTTGAGTTTCTCAGAACCAGGACAGATGGGGACCATTTTCATCTGCCTTCCCCATAATTAGAGAGGCAGCTACAGAACAACAGGGCCAGGATCGAACCTTCCAAAAGCCGCTACGAAGGCACTGGGACTAGAAGACGTTGCACAAACTGAATGTGTGTGTTACACTCTCCAAAAAGATCACAGCCCTAATGGACTATTAATTTGGATGCAATTATATAGGGGAATGGGGTGGGGGAGCCCTTATGCCGATACAGCTCCTTTGATTCACTGAGCAGGTTTAAAGCCTGCCCAAAAAAACTATGCTGAAGTTGTTGATTAAAGTTCATGTCCTACAAGCCTGTTGGCTCTGGTACTGCAGGGTTGAAGTGAGGATTTGCAGCACAAAGGGAGAGTTTTCTAGAGGACCATGAGTCACTACACTGTGGCTCTGCTTTTCTGTGCATTTACCTGCCAGGATGACAGGAAACCTGCCAGTTAAAACACCATCAGGGTCACTGGAGATGCAATCTGTGTCCCTAATTCTCCCTCTCCAAAACACCTTGCTTAAGATCAGGCTGTCAGAAGTTTTATTTTATGTCTGTCTTGGTGTCTGGTTAGGACCTTCTCTAGAGGCATTAGCTGAAAGGCAGTAATAGGCTCGGGCAGCCAGGGCTGTGAGTGTTTAATTCATATAAGCTATTTAGACGTTGCATCAACAAGGCTGCAGGATTAACGCATATTAATTCCCATCTTTCAAATCTGACTGCAGACCAGGCCTAAAGACACCACTGCTGGCCCAGCTGCCTCCACTCTTGTATGGGTATTTTTTTCTTAGAGGGGGTGGTGAGACAGATTTTGGGGGGCACAACGTGGGATGAGTCTGTCTCCTCTTAGGGTGTAAAAAAACCCACATGATGGTGTATAGAGAGGAAAGAGATGCAGGGCAGTTCAGGCTCCTCTCTGCATTGAATGCACCCTCCTGCTGCAGGTGGCATGGTCGCACCTTGGGGTTGCCCTGACTCTGGGCAAGAGTCTGTCACCTCTGCTGGGGCTAAGAGCCCCACTGCTGGGTCCTGCACAGATGGAGGACAAACAGAACCTCCAGCCTCAAGGTGCTGGGATGCAAGGCAGGGGACAGGAGACAGCAGATGGATACTGGCAGACAGGGAAAGTATGAGTTGGTGCTGAGAGGTTTTCAGCAATGCAGTTGGCAGCCATCCCACCCACCCAGCCACTTCGGGTTCCCAGGCAAGATTCAGGGGTGAGAAGGGCTTGGCAGCAGCTGAGGGGTTTTTAGTCTTGGCTTATTAACCCAGCAAATCTGACAGCCATTCAGGGACATCTCCCACCAGGTCCCTTCTTGCCCTTCCAGCTCTTTTTTACCCCAACTTGAGAAATGTTGGGAGAGAGGTATGTCCTTGGGTTTTGTTTGCTCTGACAGCAGTACTGGGATGATTCCTAGCCTGTAAGGGACTGCTTTGTTGATGTATCTTCACACAGCGTACACCTCTGCAGTCTTTTACTCCTGTGTCTGAGGAATCAGGAGTTGCAGATGCAGGTAGGGAAGACGGAGGAGCTGGCAGTGTGTGAGAAAGGCTGTAAGTACGGCTGGAGAAAGTGTTCTCCTCCACTTCTGTCCCTTGAGATGACCAGCCCTCAGCAGCTACAAGGGTCAACCTCTTGATTTTTCACCTGCTAGACTTGTGAGGGTAGCCAGAAGGGACATTTAGGTACCAGTGTGACATCTTTTGCCCACCAAGCCTGTGGAAGCAGTGGCAGTCCAGAAGATGCCCTCGCTGCTGCCGGGTGGGAATAACACTGCGGGGCGGCAGCGGGGAAAGCATTCAGGAGCAGCTGCAGATTACGGGGAGTAAAACTGTCCATAACCTGATCCTAGCTGCGGGACCAGGCTGCAGTGAGGTTGAAAAGGACCTGTTGTCCTCAGCGACAGCGTTCAGTGTAAGTGCCAGCTTCATTTTAACCCAGCTGATGTTGTTAATGAGAAGATGTAAAGGCACCGAGGAAAATTTGCATGCAGCGACTGCGCAAGGATTGAATCTTTTGGAATGAAATTTCTAGTGTGAGACAGTCTTGGTAGATGTTATGTAGAATTAATATTTATAGACAATCTTAGCTCTTAGCTGGGAATTTCTACACAGAGGTACATTTGCATTCTTGGAAAAGAACTTTTTACGAACTTTTTTTTTTTTCTTCTTTATCACTAAATAGAAATAACTTGTTGATATACAGCATATAATTTGAACAGGTGATTACTGTCACATTTACAGATAATTGAGCAAAGTGTATATAATAGATGTATTTTTAAATTGTAGTGGTTACATTATCTAGAAAAAACAGACAAATGCACATGACTACATTAAAGATTTAGGGCTCTATTCTGCACCATTTAAGTCAATGGGAGTTTGTCACTGATTTTAATGGAAGTTAGGGGTTTATAAGCCGAAGTAATGCAGCTGCTAAGGAATAAATATTGACAGAAGTGGGTCAATATATTGGTGTCTTTTAAGTGCTAAAACTGTACTTTGAGCTACCTATTGCAATTTTTTTTCTTTCTTTCTTTTTTTATTTTTATTTTTATTTTTTTTTATATTCATTGTAGCTGCAGTGCAGCCATCCTGCTGTTAAAAAGCAGGACATGGTGGGTACCAGTATTCATTGTGTAGTAGTGACACCTTCAGGTTACTACCAAAACCAGTCCCCTCTGTGCAAGGCACTGCACACACACGTGTGGAGAAAGAAACCTTCACTGAGAGATTTGGAGACTTGAGCAAGGACGTAGGGCACATTAGTGACGGAGGTTGCAGTGAAAACCAGGAACTGCAGCTCCAGGGAGAAATCAGAACTGCACACACTTAATCAAGTTTTGCTTGGGAGGTTTGGGATATTTGTCACCAGTGGGGAAAAAAAAAAAAAAAAAAAAAAAAAAGAAAACGAAGAAAAAAGAAGTCTAGGTTAAGATCAAAAGTTAATTTGTTATTTTTCTAGGAAAAAAGCTCCTCAGATATCTATGTTGGGTCCTCTTCTGTACTTTTCATAAAATACAATAACAAAACCAGGTCACACTCATTTAAGAAAAAAGTTATTCCCACAGATAAAGTTTTTTTGGCTTTGTTTAAGATAATGAAAAATAAATGTATTGAATTTATCCTTTTTATGTCTTGCTTGCAACAATTTGCCAAATTTTCTCCAAATCTGCGAACAGATTTCCTTCTTGCTAAGCTATTTTTCCCCTACAAATATCAGCTGACAAAAAAACTCTGCAAGTCTAGTCATCAAGCTAACAGTCTGCTTTCAGTCTCTCCAAACTAAGCAAACAGTATATAAAATAGAAAAGAAATTAGGAAAGAGCCAAAGAGACCAGAACAAAAGCAAAAAGATTTATTCTCTTAAAGCATCAGCCTGGAGTACAGGGATATTACTCCAAGACGCACAAGAACCACTAGAAACAGCCACCTCCATATGAACGGAGAGAGTACTGTACTCTGCCTCCATCTAATATGTGAGATTTATAAGTGCTTCAGCTCCCCAGAGGCACTCAGGCATATTGCTATATATAGGACTGTTCCCAGATTACAGAATGCCTTCCCTTGACTGTAGCATTTTCAGTCCACAGGGATTCTTTTGCTTCTTTTTATTTTCTTTTAAAACCAGCTCACTTCAAGCTGCTTCCCTTTGTTTGCTCCCCCACCAGTGTTAATCATTGCATGGAAATGGGTTCAACGTCCAGTTCAAAAGCAATCCTAGGCAAATACAGATAAACAGCCTCTCCCAGGAAGCGACAATATTTGTGCGGCACATAATGTGGACAATAGATTTGTTTTCTGAACGAGTTAACTGGAAAATCAGTTAGGGCTCTGCCTCACATTGAGCTGTGCCTCCACCGAGGCCAGGGCTGGGGGCTGTGGATGCTGGTCTCAGGGCTGGTGGAGGTCCAGAGAGTAGCTGGAACCACCCATGGCTTGAGGAATGCTGCTTGCATGCCATCCACACCAGATGCATGGAGGATGTGGTTCTGCCCCAGCTCACACTCAGGCTTTTTAGCTTGGGAACTCTTTGCTTTAATCTGAAGCATTCACAGGGATTGCAACCATCATCCTCGGAGGAACGGTGAAGAGGGGAATTGGACAGTGACAGCTCTGTTCTCATATAGGATGTGATTTCACATGGTTTTGGGGAAGACATGGACAGATCCTGCAAGGGTGCTGAGTTCCCTCTATGCAGAGCTGGTTTCTCTTTCTCTTTAACCTACAAGGAAATCAATCTTTTTGCCTTCCTTCACTCTGAAACTGGTGTGTGATTTCATACATTTCTGCTTCTGCAATCACTGGCCCCTCCTCCGTTTCTTAGATTTTTTTTTGTGCTTTCCTTCCCTGTCATTATTTTTGTCCAACAGCTATTTGTTCAGTAATCTCCCCCAAGAGATTAGCACACTAATAGGCAGTCAACAAAACAAGAAAGAAAGAAAGACACAGTACTTAAAGGATGAATACTTGGGAGAGAGCATCAGTCTTTTGATGTCCTGATTCCAGTCGGGTTTATTTGCTATATATATGTCTATAATAACTATACATCTTCGTACAGCTGTCCTACTGCTGAAACAGAGATTTTTGACTGCCTTACAAACTCAAGCCTCTCCTTCACTCACAGAGAGGAGGAAAACTACAGCATTCCCAGTACCCAAAGGGGGACCCTGTCACATATTTAGGGCAGCAGGACAGCTTAGCAGCAGAGTCAGTCTACATATTACACACGTTTTCCTGCCCTCTGTAGCAGCAGCCCATGTCCTGAAAACATCTCCACACCTTTCACTTTAACCCATGGTTGTTCCCATTCCCATTTGAGGGGTCTGTGCCTCCTGATGGTGCGGAACCAGGGTTCCATCTCCAAATGTAGGCACTGGATTTCTCCCAGTGATGGCTGACTAAAAGAATATCATCTGATCTTTATGACCCCACTCTGCTGAGTGGATAACAGCCAGGCATTTAATACAGATGCAGAAAAGGCAGAGGCACTCAGGAGGGAAAAGATGGCTGCAACTGCATCACGTTTTGCAGCATGGTCTGACCAAAGCTGCAAGTACACTTTTCAAATAAAGTTTCTTTTTTTGGGCATGCTCCATCTTTGGTGGCTGCTCCTGCTCTGTCTTTTTCTCAGACAAATTCTTCTTTTAAACTGGCAGTGAAGACTTACTTAGGACTGCATTAGGGGCTCTTGAAAACACCCTGGAAATTGATACCACACACTTGGGCGATTTTATTTTTTTTAACAGATTGGTAGGCATTCTTTTAATTTCCCCCTTGTGATTTTATACAGAACACTTTTTCAGGCAGATCTTTTCGCACCCCTCCAAAGCAGTCAATGAAACCATTTGCATGCATACAATTAAGCACAAGGGAGGGGGTGAAAGAGGGAAAAATCTACAGCTACAACAGCCAATAATTTAATCTGAAAAAATCCTTCAGTCAGCTAATATTTTAAAGCAACAAGTCGTTATGAGCAGAATTTCAAAAATTCATGCATATGTCTAACAATCATTTTATATGCCAACAAATTTGGGAATGTATGAAAGCTAATAAGTTTAAATCTAGAATAATACCATACATTCTGCCCCCAGTTTTACCCTGATCCTGCACAGTTGATGATGGTAGGAGCTTTACTATTGACTTTGTTGAGAGTAGGATGAAGTGGCTGATGGGGTGCAACCTCCCTCAAGTCAAATGGACTGCACAGGTGTAGCAGAATTTGCCCTCACATTTCTGTCAATGTGTGACATAAAACCCCACACTTAACATGGTCCAACATCCAGAATTCATAGAGGGACAACAGGGGGACCTGTTCCTGAGGGAAAAAAATGGAAGAAGTTTGATTGGCAGGAATAAATCTCAAATCTTCACAATAAGATAGGTATCTTAGATATATCCAACATCCTAGACCTCCTCCCAAAAGATCAGAGCAACCCAGTTATACCTTGTGATTTCCAGTGTACACAGAAGAGGGAGTTACTCTTAGAGTTTGGAAAGCCATGAAGTTGTTACTTTTGATTTCAAAGAAAACAAATTGATATTTGAAGATGAATAAGGTTTTATTGTCAGCTCTTATGCATTCAGAAAAATGGAAAAGATCATCCAAAATTATGATGCTGGGCTGAAAATCTCTAAACAAAATACATTCAATCTTTTTAGCTGAAAACAGGGCATCCTGTTTTACAGTATTTCAGTCTATATTTCAGATTTTCTCAGTTAACACACAGACTGAAAAATGTACATTAAAACAAATAAACAAACAAACAAAAAGTTGAAATTCTCATATATTCTCACACATTCTGGAGCTGGTTGTGAGGAAGTAGAGCAAAGCACACCAGACTTGGAGGAAACAGAAGAGAGAGCAACAAAAAAAAAGAATAGGAATGTTTTTCTTTGAGTATGCACATGGTGCATTTAGTTATTTTGAGGGTCAGATCTCAAAATTATTTTTTAAATTTTGCTTTGCTTGCTATTCACTTCCATTCATCTCCAGGAATCCAGTGAACAGGGGTATCAGCTTTGTAAACTAAGTTGACACCCTTGAGGATTGCATAGAAAACCTTTTAAACATTAAGGATATAATGGGAAAAGAAATAGAAAAGAAGGACAGAGAAAACAAAGAACAGGAGGTGTGCAACACCTCCCTCAGACATTCTCCAAGGCTCTCACCATTTTCAGCCCAAGGGACTTCCAAAGCCTGATTCTGCTCATTTCTTTCTGCAGTGAACCACAATAAGCTGTTTCACCCCTGTGCAGCTCCACAAGTCTTGGAGGCCTTGTACCATAAGTGCATGAGATATTCCATCTGTGTGGGTGCATCTGGTCAGAGGAGAGAAGAAAAGTAATCCAGAGGGCACACTAAAACCTTGAGCAGAGTCTTCTGGAAGCACCTGAGAGGAAATACCAGTCCAGAGACATGCCTGTAGCAGACAAGGTCTGCCTTTTAGGACTGGCATTTTAGGAATATATATCACTAGTATAAGAAAAAGAGTGATCACATAATTCTTTCGAGAAGCAGGACATCTGGAACCAGATCAAATGTCTGCAATAAAAGCTGAATACAAGTAAAATTCACTCGAATTTAATGTTTCACTCTAAGCTTCAGGGTCAGCTAGATTTGAATCAAATTCTGTCCAACATTTCAGATGAGCCTGAAGTTTGAAAGAAACAGGAAAGACTTTGTTTTTTAACATTATCATGTTGATGGAACAGTGGTGAGCCTTTCGCTTGGAACCAGCTATCAGTGTTCAAAAACAACTTGAAAAAATGTGACTTGAGAGAGCAGAAAAATATTTATTTTGTTAATTTTTTTGTCATGCCTTTGTAACACATCCCAAATGAAAGGTTAGGGTATTGAAAGTGGTGACCAAATTTACCAGCACTTCTGTAACAAGGTCTTTAGACCATCCAGCATCCTACAATGAATTTCTATCATCATTTTACACAAAATGTTGGTTTAAAAGTTTAATTCCCACTTTGTGCCTCTGAACAATGCAATAACATCCTCTTGCTTTTTGTGTTTTCTGGCCCAGGCCAACTTTGGATTTCTATTCAAACCACTCTGTATTCTAAACCCAAGCCCCTGCCTCTCCTCATCCCAGGTAGACATTTGCATCCTTTAAATGATCTTGTTTATTCTATGTTTTGGAATACAGTTATCTGAATATTAATTACGGTTTTAGTGAAGTTCATCGGTTGAGTGCAGGAATTGAGAATTCTTCCTTCAGTTGCAGCCACCTGCTTAGATTTCTGTGTTTATCTGCTTCACTGAGTTTAAATCAGTTTCTGTAAGTGAAAGTCTGTTGCTTTGAGCAGATGTTAATGTTCAGAAATAGTGTACAGTCTGCCATTAGCATATGTAACATAACGCTAATAAATAGAGGCATGTACCACCCTTGAAGGTGATTCTGATTTCAATAGAGAAATCTTCCCCCCCATCCTGCCAGCCCCTTTCCTTAGGGAAGCCTCTGGCATACAGCTGTTAAAAATGAGGGATCTTCCTCCCACCCCTGGAAAGACCTTAGCAAATGGTCCATTCTGTTTATGCTACATTTGGATGATTAATGATATTGTATATTGTAACTAAATTGTACTGCTATTATCATCAGGTCACTGCTGACAATTAGATATATCATCTCTGGGGTTCATATACAGATAACAATTTTAACTATGTGGATAAGTAAAGGTTTGATGGTGTCCTAATGTTAATGTAAATATTACCACTTATTGGAAATCAGTAATGCACCACATGCGGGGATCGCGTTACACAGCAGCGGCTGCCGGGGAGCTGGAGCTGGTGAGATGGTTGCAACAGTGGTTTTCTCCTTTATCCTCCTTTGTTAATTTTTTTCCGTTCCCTAAGGATTTGGAACAATCCATCTGTAAAACATGACAGCCATTTAGGCTCTAAGGGACCCGGAAGCTTTCAAGCAAAGCTGTAATCAAACTGATTTGGGATGTCTTGGGTTTTGGGAGGGGGGAAGTTCAGTTACCTCAGTGCACTCCTGGCTCCTTGCTGAATGCAGGGCTTACAGCTCCAGTACTAAGGCAGAGTCACTGGAAGAAAAGTTGTTGTTTGAGCATGGCCAGCTTAGCCATGAGAATGAGAAAATCTGAGAAAATCAGGTTCTGAAAGTGTCTTCATGTTTTGTCTCGAGAACAGATCAGTGCTCCTAATCCTGACAGCTGCAAGTAACCATTTGAGAGAGAGGTCGTATTAAGTCAAGATGAAAAATTTGAGAAAGGACATATTGCAGAAATGCAACATTACAGCTCCTGGCTAAAGTTGAAAGTATATTGAAAAGGTTTGGAGGAGCAAGAATTCAAATTGAGCAAAGCCTCTGCCCCTTTTACTATTCATCCATCAATAACTGGCACATGTCATGTTAGGGCACAGACTAGAAATTAATTTTCTCGCTAATATTAAGAAACTTTATTGCACCAACCCTTATCTTCATAAATCCTGATATATACCAAGAGCAAAGAACACGGAAGTCACTGCAATAATATCAGCAGAAAACTGGAGCATGATAAAAATCAGCTTTACAGGCCTTGCATTTCCATGAGTCTAATTCCCATTTCATAGGGAGGAAAACATAGCAATCTGCACTCAAAAAGAGAAGAGAATCACTGGATCAGAGCCCCCAACTGATTTATACTCACAATTTCCTTCTGAGATAGCAGCAGCGGATGTGAAAAGCAAAGACTACCAATAATTCTGTTCTCTTCCCGGCATGAAAAAGGAAAGATTTTCCTAAACTCAAGAAATTACTGGAGTCAGATTCATTGGATAGTGGTTTTTTTTAGGTGGCTTGAGCTACCCTTCCATTATTTCAGGTGGGTGATACATCCCATTTTCCACATAGGAAGGCATTAAAAATGAGAATGCTTTTGCTCAGAAATAAAGATACAAGCTGAGTTCACACTTCAGTGATTATAGCACACCTTGTCTACTAATTAAATAATGGGGTTTAAATTAAAGTAAAAGCAAAATACAAAACCAAAGAAGAAACAATTAAAAATGCTAGACAGTGGTTGCTCATTTTCTCAGAATGTTGATTTCATGCTTACCTCTTGTTGGCAAATTTTTACAGATACTCAGAAACTGACAAAACAAAAAACCCAAACAAAGCCAAAGCAGATCCCAGAGCACCCAGGGTTGTGCAATAGGAAAAGAGAGATGGTGGCAAGTAGATATTAGCTTCCAACTAATCAACACAGAACAGAGCATCATTTCACTTTCACATTCTGCATGTCTTGGGAAAGGGATTCAGCTTCAAGACACTGTTTGGGTCTCTGGGCAGAGGTACCCAACTTCTGTGGGTCTCAGAATAAAAAAACACATTTCTCCCTCTGCTCCAAGCACACTTCTTTTATAAAATCAATCCAGTCAACAATTTAAGAGAGAGAAAATAAGAGATGAATGGTATAAATTAATTTTTATTCCATTGATGTTCCCTTGCCCAATATTTGCACTTATTGATCTGCAACTGAGGGAGAAGGCCAGAAAGAGTAAGGGATAAAGGTAAGCCCAAAAAGTGCTGCTGTTGTAGAAGCTGTAGGGCAGAGGAGAGACAAGGAAAAAGAGCAACAAAAGAAAGGGAGAACAGAGAAAGGAAGAGAGAATTAGAAATAGAGCAAACAAGATTAAGGTTCATCTGACTTATTGGATGTACACTTGGAAAGCAAAAGGCAGAGTGAGGAAGGGCAGGGGGAGAGAACATGAACTGCAGCAAGTTCTGTCCTGAGGCTCCATGCAATGGTTTTGTCAGAGACTCTCTGAGGCTGGTGCCACTTCGCATGATGTGTAGCTTTAATGAAACAAGGAGGGGGGCAGGACGGAAGGGAAAAAGAAAAAGTGACTGAGACTCTCTGTCTCTTGCTTGGTCTCTGTTTCAGAGACCTATTGGCCATAACTCTTGCAGGGCAAATAACAAGCATTCCCCATCCAAATGTAAGCACATTGGCACTTAATCCTATTTTATAAAGGTTATAGTTTTACATAAATCACTCGCTCTAAATGCACTTTAGTCATCCTCCTCATGTTAAGTTTCCCTTAAGCCTAACTAGGCAAGGAGGATTTCGCCCACTGGCCCTCTGGACATGACGCCACCAAGATTGAACTATGCTCTCCATCTTTAATATCCCTGGAGGGATTCATCTGTAATGATGTCAGGGGCTAAGCATATTCCCTTGCCAGGGCGGGGGAATTAAATCCATCCTTCCCCTGTCTCACTCAGGTCCAGCACAGCTAAAAACAAGTTGTTTGGCGACCAGAGAAAACTGGTGACGTTTTACTTTTGATGTCTTGCTCTCAATGCAGGTTCCCTAATGTCTACTTAAAGGGTGAGCTTAGCAGCCTTTTCTTTAGTGATTTCACTATCAGTCATCCCATTAATGAAGTTTATAGGAGTCACCAAGACCTCTTCTGTCTATCATATTATGTTGAATTCTCTCAGTGATTTTCAGGGTTACACTGGAAGGACAGACTGACTGACAGAGCCAGCCCTAGATAGGTAGACAAAATATTACTTGAAAAAAAACACATTTCACTAAGGAATCAGCTTAAAAGTACCACTGACATAATTGCTGCAAGTCATCTTTTATGAGTTCTCACACAGACGCATCCCTGATGAGGAAGGCATACTCAAGCTCCTGCTTATTTTCCTAATGAGTTCTTTGTTTGTTTCATAGCAGGGTGCACAGGCTGTTGAATCATCAAGCTCTCAAGGAACTTCATGAGCTTTGGCCAAGTTAAGTACAATGATTTTAGCAACCTCAGAGCAGAAATATGTTAGTCCAGCTGCTGCCTTTACTTTTTTTAGTGAAAAGTTAGCTAGTCCAGCAGGCTGAAGTATCCTGCCATGGATAAAGAGCTTCATGTGGCCAAAATAGAAGTTGAGTTTTTTCAGCTAGCATAGTTGAGCCATCTCTGTGGTATATCACTAAGGGACCTTAAATTTAAATCTTTCTTCTCTACACAGATACTCATTTTCATGGCATTTCTTCCAGTTTAGTCACTCAGATTTTTGATGTAGTGAAGTTTACTGTGGCTGAATAGATTTTCAGAAATCATTGGAGTGGAGTAGGGGAGAGTCAAATATGGTAACACCACCATCAGTAGCCTTGTCTCTTGAAAACTAATTGAAAAATACCCCCTTTTTACAAGGACAGAAGGTAGGTAAGTAACATTAGTTGGCAGGAAGGTTTCCCCTCATGCTGTCTTGATCCCTCTCCACAGATCAGTTTCTGGTAATCTGCAAGGATACCCTGAATTTCTTGTGAGGAATCCAGAAACTTTTTCCAGTTTTCTACTAGCACAAACTTTACCTAGCCTTTGCGTTTAAGAAATGATTCATGAGATCCAGGTTTAAATGAGTGTCTCTGTCTAGCATTAGAAAAGAAGCTGATGCAACAGGAAGCAGCTCTTTTGTTCTTTCTGGCCTTCCATCAAGCAAGAGACATTTTATGTGACTTCCAGTCAACCGATGCAAAACCACGAGTCATTGAACTAAATTCCCAGTGTCTGATGCAGAACACGACTGTAAATAGATGAAGCTCCACTGAAATCGTTGTTTAACTCTCCCCACCAACACTTTGACTCTTCACAGCAACTCTGATTCTAGCTCCAAATTAACATTAACAGCACATAATCCGTCTCAACAGAAAACTAAGGACAGATAGGAGATGAAAAGCTTGAACTCCTCTGCAGAGAGCAATCTCACACCTATGAAATCCTTAAGCCCTCTATGTCAGCCTCAGCTTAAATGACTGCAGAAGCCTAAACAGGAATGAATTTCACCCACAAACAACATGAAGAAAAATTCCACTTGCCAGTCAGTGACGATTCATGCATTAGCAAAATCACGGGAAGTTCAAAGCTGCCTAGTTCTGTCACCAGCTTTGCACAGCTGGGAGAAACTCCATTTCCTTGCAATAGTAATGACAGTCTACTACAAGAGTAAGAATAAATTTGTTTTCTATCAGACAACCAATAGAAATAATTCATAAGTTTGCCTTATGCAATATGGTTGCTTTTGGAAAGCTCAGCTGCAATCAGTGCCCCACAGTGCAAGGTGCTGTTCATTCTTTAACAAAAACACAAGCCAAGAGAAACAGAAGAGAGGAAGTCATACACTCAAGGCCATGCAGCAGCTCAGCAGCCAAGGGAAAAAATGAACTTAAGTTTTTTGACCACCAGCCCAGTGTTCCTTATGCTGCACCATTCTCTGTGCCATCAGTGAGGTCAGAGAGAGTTTTATATTTATGCACCTTACACTATCATCATGCAAGAGCACCTCACAGCCTATATTCTTATTTTGCCCCTAGAAAGTAAAAACTGCTTCTGTTCCCAGTAATGTAAGAGAAATTGAGATATAGGAAAAGGCTGGAGCTACAGCCATAAACAAACAAACAAACAAACAAACAAATAAATAAATATGTCTAGACCATAATTTGTGGTGCTTATGTCCCAACCTCAAAGGCCCTGCTCAGTTTATACTCAACCCCAAAACTACCTATTCCATCAGCATAAATACTCCTCCTCTAATGAATCCGTACTTTGGAACAGGGCCCAGATCTGAGATCTCCTCTGAGTCACATAAATGCCCTTACCAGAGCATCATTTTCTCAAATCTCTCGTCCAGAATTAAGACACAAGAAGCAGCAAAACATTTTTTACCTCCAGCTATTGCAGCATCCTAAGCACCACCTTGATTCTTTTTGGGTGCACACTGTTTGTTTTGGGAACAGTAGTAGCTGTCACATCCAATCACTGCCATGTACTTGGTGGGGCATTCGCTCACCTGTGCTGGTCCAGGGAGCCACCTCCAGCACCAGCATCCCCCAGCTGTGCTCAGCACACACAGAGCAGCTGCCTGCTCTCCTCTGTGCCTGACATCCCCAACCAAAACCTCCCTTTCTCTCTCTCTCTCTCCACACAAATATACAAGACAAATGTTTATCTGAAATGTTTAGGGCATTGGGTTTTCTGAGGATTTTCTGTTCAAATCTCCTTGATGCTAAAAAACAGGCTGGGTCATGGAAACACAAAGCTTCTAGTTTCTCTAACAGCTGACAGAAAAAAAATCAACCAACCAAAAAAAAAAAAAAAAAAAAAAAAAAAAAAAAAAAAAAAAAAAAAAAAAAAAAAAAAAAACCAAAAAAACAACATTGCTTCTCTGCAGAGAAAAACAGGCTGGGGCCAAGGACAAAGAATCAAGTTGCTGTTTTCTAAAACATTGATTTGAACCTGCCTTACGCTTAAAGCAAAACAGAACAACAATAAATCCTAAGAAGGAATCAGCAAAAACCCCACAAGATATCAAAACTTATGGAGTTCTATAGCAAATCTAAACTGCTTACACTAAGGACTTCCTGATGAAACATCCTAGGAGGACTTTTCTCCTCAAGGGGATGCCAGAGTCACCAAGGTTAGCTTATCCCCCTCCTGCAAACATCTTTGGAAAATATCACAGCTGGAAGGCTGACGTAGATTTGAGACAGACACACACGCTGGACTGCTCATGCAAGAGACCCCACGCAGTTACAGTGACAGTCACACCTGCTCCATCTTTGCATATGCAAGTCCCAGACTGCATCTGAGCCACGTGGAGCTGCTCCCATTTTCTGCTCCCCTGTCTGGCTGCACAGAGCCACAGGGCAGGGCAGAGCAGCACATATGCTGTTCAGAAAACAAAGCAACAAAAGCACAATGTCTTCAGGAGATTCTTCAACACTACTGAAAGGTGAGTGATAAGAGGATCTTCTTTTTTTTTGAAAACATCAAAACAGCACTGGTTCTCTCAGCTGCCACCACAGCAACCTGTGAACAGAACATATCAATTTAATGCAGTCACAGAATAAACACCAGGTTTAGAAGACACTGTCCACATGCTGTCAACAAATATTTCATGTCCATGCTCCTTAACACTAAACACCTTCATAGACTTCTCCATTACATTACAATTCCTCTAGTGCAGGTAGTGCAGGTGTACCCAAGCTTTTGAGTCAAATTTTTTTTTTTTTAATTCCCCTGACAATCCCATTTCATTTCTGGGAAAGTATAAGACAGACAGGCAACTGATGTCTTAGCATTTTCTACTGTTTCCCCCAAAGCCTGGCAAATTAGCTTCTGAAAATTGCTCTTAGTCCTATTAGGATTATCTGGAGAAGGTGCAACAATAGAGGATTAGGACAAAAAAGGGTTCTTTCACATAGTTCGAGAGGGGATATACCTTTTGCTCAGAAATGAAGGTGGACTTTGGCAGACTTCTCTGCAAAGCTTTGCTCCTGTTCCTGACATCTGTCCTGAAGTGATTTCACATGGAGGCAAGAGCTCCTTGTAAGATCAGACCTGGTTCCCACTCACTGCATTTGTCATGAAGGTTCCCAGCTGGTACAAATTCACATTACTTTGCCAAAACAAATAAAGCTACAGTTCAAGTGTTGGCTGTAAAGCCATTTTCTTTTTTTCTGAACTTTAACTTTTTCCTTTTGAGAGCTATTCTGAGTGAATTAGTGGTTCATCTAAAACAAGGGTGATATAGAGTTGCATCAGACCTATTGTTAAAATCCCTTTGAAGGTATACACCTGAATTGAGCTCTTAGTCACTAAAAGGAAATACTTCCTTATTTCTTCATTTTTGAGCATAAATTCATTTTCTACCCACTTAGAATGTGGTCTTCTAATTATTTTCTTTCAGGAAGAATAGAAATGGAACTTGGTGACTTAGAGCTATAAAAAATCATCTCTAAGCAGACTTCAGACATAGAGGGTTTTTTTGTGTTTTGTTTTCTGAAAGCTATGGATAGAACTGTTCTTGCACAGCTCCTTGGAAGTAATTCTCATTAATACAATATGTTAAATCCCAGTCTCGAGAAGACTTTGATGTGTAGGCTTAGGAGATGTTCAGGATGGGATCTATCCATTAAGAAGGGCTTGCTTGGGACAATGAGTTTGGGTATTAGAGCCTAGAGCTGTTAGTTTAAACACAAGTAATAAGATGAGGTTATTCCTGGATGTAAGGCTAAATATAGCACCACCTTTGCTGGCTTATGCTTCTGCCTGTGCAACTGTCTTACTCCTAAATCCCTATGCCACATTCCTGCACAGTTCTGGGATGCTGCTCTATCCCTCTAGGATGTTAATAAGCCTCGCTGGCAAGGAAGAGAGCATTAGTCTTTGATGGGTAGGTAGATTAAATATGCACGCGTAATAGTAAATATTTATTTAGGTACCTGAGCTATTCTGATTAATGGCTGCATTTTTCTTTTAAACGATTTGAGTACTTTTTAATGGCAATTAATTAGTATTTATGGCATGATTATTTAATTTATTTCACTCTTCTGCTGCTAGTACTGTCAGGGAAGCTGGAAACTCCAGGTTTTTACAGTTTTTTCAGGTTGGTAAATATTAGAGTTTGCTTCTGTCTTCTGTGTGCCTGGGGATGCACAAACCAGCATGTCTCTGCTCTATTTCCTGGCACTTATTTACCAGCAGCAGAACTACCATCCAGGGAAATAGGACTCTGATCCTGCAAGCACTTCATGAAGTTTTTTAACTTTAAGTACACAAATAAACTTGTTGTGGTCAGCAGTGGCACAAGGATTACATGCATAAGTTTCCAGAATTGGGACCTCTAGGTCTCTCTAGTGGCCTGCTTAGCTTGCAGGAATAACAGGGCAGCTCTCAAAGGACTGTGCACAGACACACCCAGTGCCATAATCTGGCTCTGTAGGTCCAATGTAAGTAGTGGCAATATGATTTATTTTTGGCCCTGATTGTTGAAGTGAGAGGAAAATAAATGAGGGTTTCAAGGAAAAGGACAAAGAAACCCTTCTGTGTCAGGGGTGTCCACTGCAGAAGCTATGAGCAAAAAGGGTGTAGCAATATGTAGCTCCTTTCTTTGGCCTGTCAGGGAAACTACAAGGATTGCAGGTATCCATCTCCTGCTCCTGCCATCGTTGTACAGAGACCTTGTTGATTGACCCTGGGAAGAATCTCCAGTGTTAATCTCACAAAAAACCCTACTGAATTAAAAAAACATAATTTCTTCTTTGAGTGAAGTCCTAGAAGTTTTATGGGCTTTGCTGTTAATCATTTAAGCAGTTTGAATTCTCTCTCAGCTTGATGCATGCTTTGGGAGGCATGTGGGTTTGTAAATGAGACCAATACTGTATTAAGCCAAAACTTTATAGTGCCCAGTCCTATTTCAGGTTTGTCTGAGACAATTTCAGAGATGTAGGGCCTCTGATGTCTCTGGGTACAGAAACTGCTGACAACCTTGAGAAAACCTTGTCTCCCAACAAAGACTAAAGGGCAGGATCAGCACCTTGCCTGGATCAGGCAGAGTTGGAGGCTACCAACAGGGAATGAGTTGATGGGAGAGGTCCTAATGAAGCAGAGGGTGAGACAATTAGTGCCAAGGGATAAATCTTACACAGACAGTTCTCTTATTCGCTCATCCCCTAGGCTCTCCTCCCTCGACAGCCCAGAGTCAAGGCAAAGCAAACAGATGGGGAAAAACACAATTAGTTGCAGAGCCACCAGAAATCCAAACAATATTCCATCACAAGTTCTAGGCCAGCACACTAATTTATCGAGTGCGTGGTGCTGTTGGAAGTGGCCTGGTGTGCTAACTCGGCAATAGATCATGATAAAAAATGTAAGTGATCCGTTATCGCCAGGTTAATGCGCTTTACTATGCAATTCTGCTAGCTCGACAGAAACATCATTACATAATGATAATGATGCTCTGCAAACAGAAGCTGGAGGAGGGGGAGGAGAGAAGGAGACCTCAAGCTCCAGGATTTTGCAGAGAAATTCCTGGGATAAAAGGGCTGAATTTCCAATTCATTTAAAAATAAATATAGGAAACTGAACAGAGTGAAGTCTCAAAAAGCAAAGATGTTAAGGAATCATTAGTTCAAAATAATGAATGCTTTTTTTTTTTTACAGTTCATCTGCCTGATTAGGAGTGTTGATAACCATGAAATTCACCAGATATTTGCTATTGTTTCATTTCTCAAGAGCTGACAGGGCTGTTCAAATCTGGATGCACTTTGCTGATAATGTGGATGAATCAAGAAACTGTCTTCCCACCTGGCACATGGGCTTTTGCAAGCTTGGAAGAGAGACTGGAGGGAGGAGGGAGGGAGAGAAAGCACAAGTGACACTCAGTGCCTGGGATGTGGATGCAGAGAGAGTGGGACAAGTGGGAGAGGCTGAGCTGGGCAGGGAATGGGGAGAAAGGCAAAAATGAAGCTCAGCAGCGTGGTACTGTATGTGAGCTAGTACACACAGGCAGTGCCCTGGGTGAGGAGTCCCCGAGAGTGAGCAGAAATAACCGTGTGATGGAGAGAGAGAGAGCACTCTGCCTGCTCTGGAGGTGTGGCATTGTGACACAGTGACATCAGTGATGCTTGTGACACAGCCATGATTCCAGCAGATGGGAGTGAGAGAAATCACTGCATGAGCAGGGGCCAACAGGGAAATTCTCCTACCTTTGATGCCTCCTTGTGTCCTGCATGCAGGACAGAGACATGGGCTCTCACAAGCTTCACTGCTTTACCCCCATCCTGCTCTGCATCTTCTGGGTGTGACATGTTTGTCTCTGGTGCTGTAGAAAGCTCTTGCAGTTGGTGTGCTTGCCTGGGTATTTTTAGCAGGTGCTTTACATTATAAATCCTGCTGGCTTTAACATTGCTGGGTAGACGTGGTATAATTTACCTTTGGTTTAGCAAGAAATAGGAGCTGACTCAGGGATTAAGGTGTGTCAAGTCAACACAAATAAAAAATAATGCAGGGAAGGATTAGTCAAAGATGAATGCAACACGGGACCTGAGTGTTAATTGTGAGAACAGTACAGGGAAAGAAGAAATAAAACCTCTTTTATTTACCCCTTATTCTCTGTAAAGGGGTCAGTATTGACAACACATCCTGCTGACGTGACTCTCTGTAGTTTGCAGAGGTTTCATCCCTTCTTGTGGAATTCATTGTCTATAGAGCCCAGGTTTTGGAGTAGCATCTCTTAGATTAGGAGGCTCCTGCTAGGACTCCTACACAGCAGGCAGGGTGGCAGTCCTCAGCCACATCTCGTGGCTTGCAGCTGCTATGGGATGTGGCTGTGAGCAGAGGCTGGCTGCTGACAGGATGAATTGGGAGATGCCTGATTTGACACAGATTTTGTTCTCTGCTAGAAGGATTTCCCTTACAGACTCCAAACAACTTTGCCATTCTGGGAAGTGGAAATTTCTGAAGCATTAAAACTCTTTATGTAAACCTGTTGTGGGAGGGAGGATGCTGTTGAGTAAAGCTGGTTGCTATTAAATGCAGGGTCCTGTGACTTTGGTGAAATATGAGGAGTGACTTAGCAACACTGAAAAGACAGTGGAAAAGGGGGCTGGTCTTCCCTGACCAATCCCTGTTGGTCTTTTTGAAAATGAAAGACCCTGAAAGTTTCATCACCTGAACAAATTATAAAACTTCTGTTTTCCCTGGGGGTTGGGGGCTATTCTGTTCAAACTGCTGGGGTTCAAGCTTTTGGTATATGGCAAAGGTTCAGGGTTGAATCCTTCAATGACTATAGGGCAAACTACCTTCTACTACTATTCTCATTCAGCACAACTGTCTATACACACATATGGACTCTGCAGTGAAGCCTCTATCACAGACTTTTAGCTTGTATGCTGCCCTGCTCATATTCCATAATTTCATGGCTGGCATCAGGCTGTGACCAGAACACAAAAGAAATGAAGATGGTTCCCTGTTTTTTCATCTTTTTGTTCCTGTTCTACCTGTGCCCCACCCTTGACAGAAATAAATGGCTACAACAGACCTTGAAACAATAAATTTCATAGCCTTGGGTTGGCTTCTTAAGAATTATTGTCCTCATTGAGAATATCTTTATATTTCCTTTCAATTATTGTTCTATAAGAATATGCAAGGACTAATTTTGAAGGAAAGGATGGGAGCTATTACATGTGTACATGGACATGTACACATTCTCTCTAAAGGCAGTGTAAAATTTGTGATTAGTTATTTTGAAATCATATGCTTCAAATTCCCAATCAAAATTTGATGAGTTTTTCGCTAGTCACAGCAATTTCACAATATTCACCCTCCTCCCACAATGTTCCTGACAATGTTGTCTGGCAGCAGCCTCTGACTGGAGGTAGGAGAAGGCTGAGGGCTCCAAAATCCATAAAAGCCAGACCAGGACAGTTGTTTTGGACCTCTTCACTGTCTAGTTGTAGCCCAGGAGTGACATCCCTCACACTGTATGTGCAGAGTCGCACCAAACAACAGGATGAAAACTCAAATCTGGCTTCAAATCAAAACTCAAATCAGCCTTCTTTGAATATACAAGCATGAGGTGCATGAGGTGGTATGATGCAGTGGGTATCCATGGGTTAGGATTGTGTGAATATTGGGCAGAAACAGGCAGGGTACCTTCCAAAATACTGCCTTCATCAGTTCTGGGCTTCTAAATTCTCTGTAGGACTAGAATGGCACTATAGAGGTCTGAGGTAGACTCACAGGGTTAAGGACAGCTGGCATCTTGTCTGTTAAGCCATTTAATCCTTCTTCTGGGCTAAATGCAACTCTCCTGTGTTGAATAATCACCTCTCTGGTAATATGTGTGATCCTACGAGAAGACATTGCTAAGAATCCTTAGGAGAGTACATTTTTAAAATTCATTTTCTGTAAGGAGTGCAGAGATAGAGTGGAATCACTTTTCCCCACTATGATGTCAGGAAGAGGAGGGATAATGCCAGTGCCAATGGAATATGAAGCTCCTATCATTGTACTTGAAGACCAAACCAATGAAAATCTCAGTCATGCAAAATGCTTTATATCTGATCTTTCACTGTAAATGTCATATAAAGAAAGGATCTCTCTGATATTTCAAGGAGCAGCAAAGTCTGTGATGACATGCTGGTATCAAGATTTGCATATTTATTATAGATAAGCTGTCAAAATGTATGTTGTCAATTTCACCTTATACTCAGAATTTAATGATGCACATAAAGGACAGAAAATCTTTAATATTAATATTAATATGATTTTAGATTATAAGACTTCATTGTGGCTATCAATCACCTAACCCTTAAGGACATGCCACTCAAGTTGATAGAGTTTATAGAAAATTAATGTGATCCATTCTGTATGATCTATTACAGGATGGGGGGCTCAGGGGGTGGTGCAGGGTGTAGGCAGGGGGCTGGACATCCTGAGTTTTCATTCCTTCCTTGGGTATGTTCAGCCCTTTGAGGAGATTAACTCTGCCTGACCTGGGACTCAATTGCTGTCTTTCATGTAGCTGTTGAGGAGCTGTGCTCCTGTAACCTGAGGGAGAGCTTGCAGGTTTGCTGATGGCCCTGTGTTGGGTCAGTGCCTGCATAAGGAGGTTGTATTTCATCAGCAAGAGGTGCTCTTGGAGAAATATTTCACTTCCACTTGCTACTTAATAGCTTTAAAGGGGATGGGTATTACAGCTTCCAAGAATCTAAAGGGGAAGGGAACACAGGAAAGTAGTTGAGAAGGCAAGCTACTCCTATGATTGATACCCCTACAAGAAGAGTGTTGAGGTTGACAGGTTTCTTAAACTTGATTGTACAGATATTCTGGTAAAATCACCCTGATACTTAGAGAAAGGCTTTGAAAAGCAGTTACAAGCCTTAGTGGGGGCTATTTTTGGTATCTTCTTCCTCATGTCAGAACAGGCTCGTTCATTCAAGACACTACCAACATTCTTATGCCATCTTTGCATGGGCAGAAGCTTCCACATAGAATTCAGACAGGAATTTGGAGGTTTAGGTCTTTTACTGCAGTATCTGCTCTGTAGTTCATTACCTACAGCATTTGACACCAGCAGCTCCAGCAAAGCTCATGTGCAGGACCCTTAGGAGAAGACAAAACTTGGACCAGGCTGCAGCAATTAGATTTTTTTTAGTTTTCTTTTGAGAGGGGGATGGAACATGACAATTGCACACTCTCCCTAACAACTCTTGTATGACAAGAAGAAATATTTTGTGGGTGAAGCTCATTCACAGGTGGGGAAAAATCTAAACACCCTAACAAAATGGTGATCTTTCTTGTGTGCAGCTCTGCTGAACTGCCTTTATTTTGCAGGCCTTATGTTCAGACTGCAGCTGTGCTGGTTCAGGACTTTCACCACAAGCACACACAGTATATGAGTGTAGCTACACAATATTATTTTAAAATTGCTTGTGATGGTGCATCATGTCTGATTACCTCCCCAGCCCTCATCTTCTTTGACATTGGTTCCCAGGGACAAAACTGTTAAGCCTGCTGATGAAACCATGCCTTCAGCTTTCTGTGGTGTTTCTGGGTCAATTTTTTTCTATGGGCCAAGCAGTTATCCAAGTTTAGAAATTATCTGGTTTGTATCAGTCCCTAAAATTAAGTAGCTGACACTACTTGTATTTGGGACTTTAGGAAACAAAACTCCTGATACCCACCTTTGGTGCTATCTTCTAAACTGTGAGTTCTGAGAGACACTTAAATTTGTAGGGAGCACCTGGACTGACACCATGGTGGGATGGGGGAGAAGGAACTGGAAACTACCTTGCTAATAATATTCCCACTAGCAGAGAATCATAATGTGAAAGTTCAAGCATGAAATGAAGACAACATGAACCTGTTTCCTTTACACACCTCATAATACCTGCAGAAAAGAGGTAGGGGAGCTTTTATATTTAACACGTTAAAGTACCATGAAGCTCTGGCAACACAGACTGGATCGATGTAGTTAGTTACTATTGGAGTTTATACACATACAAACTCCTCTTATCTCTGAAAAAGACAGTATGCACAGGCTCAAAAAATCAAAATGGAAAAAAAAAAAAAGGCAGGCAGGAATGAGAAGGGGGCAGAAATGGCCTGAAATATTCATAGCAGCTTTAAAAACACCTTCCTTTCATCATAGTTTTTAATGGAGCTGAGTTCCTACAGATCTTGTTCTAGCAACTTGGTTTCTGTCCCATATTCGGGTGGGGAAGGAGAGATTGCAATGCATCTTGATTGGATAAATTAATGGGTGAACACCCCGCACATGTTTTCTTATCTTAAATAGTACCAAAGATTCACTAGTACAACTTTCTCAGCATGCTGGCAAAATGCTGAATTGGGAGATCTTTCTCAACATGTTTATGCCTCTAGAGCAACTGTGAAAATGATAAATTCCAAAATCTGTCCTATTTTGACTGCTTTTTATCTCTTTTGATTTTTTTTTTTTCCCTGCTTCTATTTCCCCCAACTCTCTTCTCTTCTTCTGCTTGCGTATTTAGGACACTTACTCATCTGTGTAACTGTCTCATCTATTTCCTGTAGGCCTCCTGCATAGTAGTATAAGCAATGAAATAACCTAATCAGCCAAACATGTGCTCTTTCTTGCATTGTGCATTTTCTCCTGGTTGTATCTGTTTATTTCCGTGTCTCCAATATCTGCTTTTATCTATTAGTATGTCTTCTTTCCCATGTTTTATCCATTAATACCTCTTGTTCAGCTGAGGACAAACTCAGTAATAATTGCACTATAAAATGAAGAGTACACTACATGTCTCGTATTGCTCAGGGGTCTGTTAATTGGAATTTATAAAGTTCAATAAACAGTAATCCAATAAGACCTAAACTCTTATTCATTTATCTTAGAGGTAATATCCAGGCTGCCAGCAGCAAGCTGGAAGTGGCTGAGCCACAAGCCTTGGTCACACATGCAGAGTGGATTTGTCTTTTTACCTCTCTGTAGTAGGTACCTGTGACTGTGAGTCTCCCAGCATCCCTGTCACTCCCAACAGCAGGAGATGTTTTCCCCTTGTATGGGAGACTTTGAAGAATTGTGGCAATAAGCAACTCATGCAAAGCAAAAGGTAATTTTTTTTTTTCCTCCCCTTATGCCATGGCCTGTCTGGCAGATCCATGTAGAGGTAGTGAGTCCTGTGAGTCTGGGTGTTTCTTCCTTTTTTCTTCAGTTGGACACTGCTAATTTAAAGCTAATTTAAAACAGTTTCAACCCCTCACCCCCCCACACACCCTTTTGAATTCTGCCTTTTGAACCTTAGCCCTGTACCAGAGGGGTCTGCTCTGCTCTCCTACTTCACTCTGGCCTAAAGCACTGCTTTTGAATCACTCTGGACACCACTAGCTCGTTTTCAATTCAGCCTATGCTTGAACAGAGGGAAGGAGCAGGAAGCGGCTCTGTGATATTTTTCAGTACAGTGCAGAGAGCTCAGTGTACACTAAGTTTTCTGCAGTCCACTGCAGTGGAAACCAGCAGTGGAGTCCTGAAGACACAGATCAGGTCCTGTCCCTGAAGCAGTCTGGGAAAGCAGTGCAGATATGGGGTGAGACAGGGTCATGTTTCAAGATCTCTTGTTGACCAGCATGGGGGCCGATTGAATAGCCCTGCATTTGGCTATGCAAACAATTAAGTGTTCTGTAATACAATCCCTGCAGATGTTGCACCAAATATATCTCAGTGATAATGCAACTTAAATAGCAATGTATTGACTGGAAAGACTAAACAGATAACATGAGACCTGATTACTGGATCAGTTTGGGAGCAAAAAGCAGTAGGATCTGAAAGTGATTTACATGGCCTTTTGAAGGCCATGAACAACTGTGTGTTTGCTGCTACCTAAAAATAAACAAAGGAACAAACAAACAAAAACCCTGTGTAAAAACAATTTATAAAAAAAATATAGACGTTCAGTCTATTTCTAGTCTTTCTTTTTTTTTTTTTTTTTAACCTTATAATAAATTTAGGGCTTTAATTTGAGTTTGATAAAGTTAAATATATTGCTTAGAAACAATCTTTGAAAATAGCAGTTCAGTATCTCAGTGTTTCCCAGGAAGTCCCACAAAAACCTCTCCAGCATGCAGCAGTGTTTCTGCTCCTTGCAAATAGCTGCTGTAGATCTGAGAGGAGATGCCTGGACTGGGGATTACACATCTGAGCTGAAGGTCTCACTTTTTCCTAACTCTTTTGCACCTTGAACCAAGACACTATCATCCCCTCACAAGCAAAACATGACAAACACTGTTGGCTCGTCTTATCAGAAGTGCCCACAGTGCTTCTGCATTTTACCTGGATGCTCAAAGAGTAGTTTGATCTTGGCTCTGTGGCATTTTTACCTCTACCTCCAGAGGCTGAAGTGTCGCTGGAGTTTTTTACTGATACCTGCTCATATCCTGCCATCTGATATGAGCACCCTGCTAAGATTTTGAAGCAATGATATTATGGGAGAGGTTTCTACATCGTTGCCTATGCACTGGTTTCTACATCACTGCCTATATTTGCAGCATGATGTGGTTGGCAGAAGTTTCCCATCTCAAAGTGACTAGGCAAATGTTCAGATAACGCCACTCGAGTGTTTTGCTTTTTTTTTTTTTTTTTTTTTTTAATCTAATGTTGCTACTTTAGAGTCAGCAAATCTTTGAGATGTAGATAGCAGAGGTTAAGAGAGTATACAAGGAAGAGAGCATACATATTTGTCCTGTTCTTGTGCTTTTTCACTTTATAGCCATTACTGACCACTGCCAGAGATGGGACAGTGGGATAAATAGCTATTGGGCCTGACCCAGCAGGCTGTGGTTACAAATAGCCCTCCTGAGACCCCTCTCTCTGCATTCACTGGCTGCATAAGTAACTTTCAACCATCACAGTCTGTTCTGAGAGCCTCAGCCATGTATCTAAAGTGAAGTAGAAAGAATCTTTGTCTCTGGGTCTACTCTTGTTGAGCAAAAACTGAAACCTTAATTGTGAATGACAAATGCTCTCCAAATCCCAGAAGCAATGTTGGGCAAGGCAGTATATTTGCTTTGCCACCTTTTGGTGATGAAAAGAGGTTTACTGAAGAAAACAGAGCTTGTATAAACCCTTAGTTCATCAGTGAGGAAGCAACAATATATTTGATCCTTTCATACTTCACTCTTGTAACAGATTAATATTAGGGTTTAGAACAACATATGCCCCTCTTTTGAGAATATTCACTTGTTTTAGGACTGTGGAAAAAAAAACACAAGCTCTGTAGTAAGGAGAGGAAAGGGACCTCAATTTTAGCAACTTTAATACAGAAATGGACAAAAATTCTACCCTTGATTCAAAGCTTCAAAGGTGTAAAGTGAAGGCTCGTTATGACCTGTTCTGTCAAATGAAGTACAGTGGTTGTTCAGAGGTAATATCCTCATATATTATCATGCTTAAAAACAGGCAATGTCATAAAATTTTTGAAGCACCTAACATACTACAGAAGCTGTGAAGTCTGGTAAAGTCACTAGTTAGCATCTCTAAATCACATAAAGCTGGAAGTGCCATATTCTTTCCTGATGTGTTCAAGGTGACCTGCCATTCTCACTACAAACTGGATTTTTAATTCATTTTTTATTTAAGAAGGAAAATGCATCCACTCTGGGTGGTGCATAACAGCTTTTTAACCATACTGGGGCACTGTTCCTTAGTTAGTGGCTAAGGACATGTGGCCTAACCCAAATGAAGAACTGAAGACTTTGTTGGTGACCACCATCCAAATAGTGACATATTTTTCCGTAACAGAGGCAGGTGCCCTTCTTTCCTCATTCCTTCACAACCAGGATGCATTAATTGAGCCTAAACACAGGTAAGCCCCAGGTGTAGTCCTGCAGTCTTTACAGGTGCAGCTACAAAGTGAATGTTACTCTTTTGAGGAGGGCAGTAGGATGTGTAAAGACAGTGAAAGTGCTGGTCCCCTGTGGGTTCCAACTTTTTTCTCAAAGGTAGGAATAGACATTCAAACTTCTGCAGAATATTTTTAAATGTGTGCCTAAAATTAGACCTTTAATGCTTTGTGTAGGAACCAAATTGTGCAGTGTTTGGAGATACCAAACACACAGAAAATCCCACTAAAATCAGTGGTGGTGTCTCTGTGGTCAGAAGCTCTGAAATAACACCATGACAGTTTTGGAGGGAGTGATGATTTCCCCCTCCCATAATCCATATCTAACCTAGACAAGGTACACTTAGACCAGGACCATATGGAGCTCAGTGTTTTGAGCAGGAGCTTCTGTCCTGTTTGATTTACTCTCCCCATGCTGTGGTTTGCACCAATCCATCCCTCAAACCCTCCTCCCTCTCTAAATCACAGTACTGCTTCACTGACCATGTCAAAGGTTCACTTTGCTCTGTAGAAGTCTTTTCCAGCCTGGTTAATGTCACTTAGGGTTTAGCTTAGTGTTTGTTTTGAATCAGATTAATTAGGTTTCTCATGACTAGAGTGTTAAGAGCTTCTTGATTCATGTGTTCTGAATATTGTCTCTGGATGTGTTTTGTGGACAGTCTTTAGAGATGTTTGTGCTGTGGTGATGTTTGTTGCTAATTGCTGTGACTTGTTGCAACATGGAACAGTTGACTGATATCACTATTAGCAAGGGCAGGCAGAAAAATAGTAGATTTTATTCTGAGGTCACAAAAAAGTAGGAAAAAAAAATCCATTGCAAGTTATAATAAAATTTTGCTTGTGTAACAAATAATTACTTTGAAAAGCATTGAAACAAAAGGAACATTTTTTAAAAACCAAACAAAAATCGGTGGTTTTAGAAATAATAAACAAACTTGCCAATGAAATGCAGCTGTTCCCTGAAGCTGTGTTAATAGAAGTTAGTGTTAGTGGAAGGTGCCTTCAAGCACCTGCTTAAACAGGGGTGGCCTGTACTTGACACTGTTATTGTTTTTCAGGCTCCCTTAGTAAAAAATGAATTGTTAGTAAGTTTAAGTACAAGATCCTTTCTAAAAACTCCAGTGACTCCCGATGACTCCTAAAACTGTGTAGCTAAAGATGTAAAGAGGCAGCCAGCTCTCCTAAACATAAATGAGCTGCAAGAAGTTGCCTGTTCTCTCTCCTTCAAGGAATGTCTTCCCTTAGGGATCCTGAGTGCTTTTAGTAGCAACTTTTTCTTGCACTGATCAGGTTGTCAAAACTGTGTCCAAAGCTGAGGTTTATCTCCAAAAATATGTTCATCTTCATCAGTGAGAGGGATCTGGTGCTTTAGCAAGTTTTCTCTCCACGTATCTGTGTTCTCCTTAATATCTAAAAGCTAATGGCTTCTGACTGAAAGTCTGGCGTATAATCTTGATTATAGCAAGATAATATGGTGGGAGAAGTGCTGTTTATGGAACACTGGGATAAAGAGTGAGGTTGTCTTCTAAATACCAAGGAAAGCAAACCTATTTTGCTCCAGCTGCTGATAGTCATAGAGGTTATGTTCATAATATAATAGATATAGACAGAGAGTTGGATGTCTGAAGAGTCCAGAATTTCTTGGCAGATTGTATGTATTAGTAGCTTTTTAATTTTGGTCATATTGTTGTCTCCTTGCTCTGTGTAAATTTGATAGAGTGTATCTTTCACACTCTCTGCTAGCTCACAGCTGCTGCCAGTGTGGTCAGGGTGACAGACTGCCATGATGTTCCAGGGTACATGTTATTGAGGAATTGGTGCTTTTCTAGCCTGCCAGCAATTACTGGGGTTCCCGGGTTTGGCATCTTGCCTGAATTCCATCTTTTTTTCTGTAAATGTATCGAATTTGTTCAGAAATTTATGCATACACCAACCATTGTCTGGAGACTGTTTTTCCCAAACTGTGTTTTCCAAACTGTGAAGGCTGCTCAATTTTGTGTGAGCTTAAATTGTTTTATAAGTGTCTCTTCTCACAATAATGAAAGAGGTTTTTCTCCTCCCTTTGGTAGGAAGCACAAAAAACGTTTAATATTTAGGGAGTTTCATACCAGATACAAAGCAAGAGAAGGAATTGCAAAATTACAGAATATTTTGAGTTGGGAGGAGTGTTTCAAGTTTATCTGTTCTAGTAGTTCTGCAATGAGCAGGAACATTTTCAAATGATTCAGTTTGCTCAGAGCCCTGTCCAACCCCATCTTGTGTGTTTGCAGGGAGGGGGGACCCAACACCTCTTTGGACAACATATCTGATGTTTTAAAAAAGATTTTAAAATATTTTTTCCTTATGCCTTATCTAAATCTTCCTTCTTTTAATTTAAAACTGTGGCCTCTTCTCCTATCATAATAGGCCCTACCAAGCAGTTTATCCCCATCTTTCTTACAGACCTCCTTCAAATACTGAAAAGCCACAACAAAGTCTGGAAAGCTAGAATCCTGACTTTTCTTGAATATTTTTTTTTATATACTATAAAAGTTATGGTAGTTTGTAAATTTACAATAACTGTCATTCTCCTCCTCTTCTATACACTCCCCAAAAAGTCATTAGCTGCATCTGGCCCCTGCTCAGATAAAGGCTCTTACACTGGAACACACAGTAAATTTCACTGGTGCTTTGTGTGGTTTTGACTCTGGAAGAAATTCCAATGGTAGGATTTGCAAATATGCTGGGAATATAGGGCCAGCCCCCTTTCCCTTGCCTTTGCTGCACACCTGCATGAAACTTACCCCACCATGCCAAAACCCAGATAATCTGCAACTCAAATATCTTCTGTGTATCTGAAACAAATTGTGCTGGCTGTTTGCCATGCAGTGAAATCACACAGTTTTTCATTACTCTCTCAGAAGCCTTAATTAGTGAATAAGGCAGCTGTATGCTCTCAAAAATACATCTATCAGTACAAACGGCTGCCTGATGGTCCAAAATAAAACATGCCAACATTTCTTTCATGCTTTCTCTTCTTTTAGAGCTCATGGGCAGGTAATTGGGGGGAAAGGGACCACTGAGGATTTTGTTACTTTGTGATTTATGTTCGACCCCAATTAAGAAGAAAAGACAAAATGCATCTTTAAATTGTCTGTCTGATTAAAATTATCTGTCTCTGTATGGAATTACATTCCTTTCTGTCTCATCTAGGTACAACTGCTACCTTGTAACTCCTGATTTTGTGGGTCCTTCATGTTTAGAGGAAAGTTTCTCTGATCTTCACCCATTAGTTCCACAAGGCTGTTTGTCAGCATAGAGAAAAAAGAACGCTTGTCTTGACATGTCTTAAAGAGAGCAAGACTCTTACCTGTCTTAGAGAATTGACCAGAATATACTGTTTTTTTTCTAAAAAGGGATAAGATTAAAAAAAAAAAATAAATTGACATGTGTCACTTCAAATGGCTTTGGTATTTTTGTTGAATAAGTTGGCCCTGGGGACATGCACAGGTTTCTTTGACTGAAACTTTTCCTGGAATTTCCTCTTCCTTTTTACAACAAACTTAGAAATGAGCTTGTGAAGGTTTTTGTTTCATTGTCATGGCAGGTAAAGAGCACAATCACCCAGTTCCAAAGTATCTCTAATAGGAGTTTGCCAGCAGCTTTGAATTGGAGCAGCCGAAGCATCACTGGGGCTCAGTCCTCTCGAATTCCCAGTGCGGCAGTGAAATTGAATTCTTGTTTTTACAGAGGGAATAAAAAAATCCCTGCCACCTGCCACCTTGGAAGCTTTTGATGAAGATGGGAATTGAACCCACACCTTTCACAGCAGCAGGCACATGGCATTGATGTCATGAATGATTGGCACAACTTCAAGGAGGAAGAGGGTTAGTTTATGGTGGCACCAAGGGGATGCAAATTCACATTGAATGTGAATTTCCAAGCCAGGGAGCTGTCTAATGATGCAAACTTGCAGAAAGTGACTGAAAGCCCAAGGAAAAGGTATGGAAATGGCACAACTATTTCAAAATTTTATATAAACAACAGGAAGGGTGATTAGACATTGGTCCTATTGCAAGTATTTTTTGTACTGTTTTCCATAGTGGTGATTGAAACATCCTGCTTGAGAGAAGGGGAGAGAAAGCTTATTTTCCTGGGTCAGGGGTTCATGTCTGGTGGAACTATGAAGTCTGATCTTTCTGCCTGTCTGCATCTCACATGTACTTGTACACTGTCTTTCTTTCTCCTGATTGCACCCTCAGAAGATTCAAGTGTCTCTGCTTCATTTCTCATCCAGATCACTTCTGATCTTCCTTCAACAAAATTCTAGTGCAAGCCTTGGTCTCCTGTGTCTGTCCCAATATAAGATTCAAGTGTGAGTCAGAGATCCATCTGGGCACTCTCTGGGTGTTCTGCAGAAGACTCAAGGATCAGCATATGAGTTTTGCTAGCCTCAGCTGGTGGAATGTCTCTTAGCTAGTCTGCATCTCAGGTTTTCTGCTCCTTTTGGAGATTTGTAGTTGGAAAACTGTTAGCTAGTAATAAAAGGAGGTTCAGACTTTTAAATTTCTTTTAAGCTGTATTAAGTGTGTATTCCTAGCAACTTCTGACTCACAGTTGCAGATATTGGGAAATCTAAGATTCTTTTGCAGTAGAGTGCAGATAGACATACATCAAGTACCTTCAGGTGAGCAAAACATATCAAACAAGACTAGATTTAGTCTTAATTTCCCCTCCCTCATTCCCTTAATTTCTCATATTTCTGCCTTTTGGACTTTATTGTGAGGTTTTAGCTGTGGTTATGATATGAACAAAGATCTTTGATAGTCAAGAGACTCATAAAGAGAGGGCAATGCTAATTGTGAAGCTTTTGCCATTGAATTAAATAGTGAAATAAATTCTGGGCATCTGAGTTTCCCAAAAAGACAATATTTAGCCCTTGCACTAAAAAAACACACATTTTCTCATAAAATTGTACTCCAAGCTGAATCTTTTCCTTCAGCAAACAGTTGTAAGGCAAACAAGCAAAATTTGCTCCCCAAAAAAATGCAGGTGAAACAAATACAAGTCTTCTGTCCCTCAGCAGAGCAGTAGCATCTCCCAGATGATATGTTCCTGCTCAGAGATCTTCAGTGGTGCTGGGAGGACATATGCAAGTAGACTTTTCAGACTTCTGTTTTGCCTGCACATTTGATCCTCCTCGTGCCTGAAAAAGAGGTAATATATAAAATCAGGGTTATTTATGATGGCAGTAATACCATTAACTGCTGCCTTAATAGCCTGCAGGAAATGAGTGGGAGTATGTATCTTACTATTTATGGGGAGCAGAGGGACACCATGAAGAAGGCTTTGACAGCTCCAGTGGTTTCTGTGGTTCATGTTGTCCATGGTGTGTTTGTCTGACCTCAAAATGCACTTTGGCTGGGGCAAGAGATGAAGGAAATGTGCTACCTCCTACAAAAGAGGGGTTGGAGGGTGGGGGCAGCTGACCCTGAGGAAGGTGGATTTCATACACAGCTTTGTTACCCCTCTCCTGGTTGAGTTTGGCCAAGTCACTTCATATTTCTTCAAGTACCTCTCTTCTCTTTAGCAAATGGACTAAAGACATTGACCTTAACTGCTTTGAGACCTACTCAGACAAGATAATTTCTAAGACCATGGGTGGGATTAACATGGTAGGTTGAGAGCTTTACCCTTTTCTGGGTAAATAGGATGCAATTCTCTCAGGCTGTCAATCCAGTAGCTGTCACTTGTCAGAAGCACTAAATTCAGATGCAAAATGTATAATTGCAGACGAAGTTAAATGTACCAGGGTCAAAAGAAGGGGGTGGTGGGAAAATGAGATAAGTTGTTTATGTGAAGAGGGAAGGTAAGTGTGTGGGGGAAAGTGTCTGGTGAACTTCATAGACCACATCTTCTGAAGGATGGAAGCATCTGCATGAAGCTTCCAAATGCCAGTTTCTAGCAAAAGCATTAGCTGCTGGAGAAGCAAAGCCATACATTATGGAGCAGCACTTTCTGTAAATTTTTTCTGAGGCACACATTTGTAAACACATCTAAAATTAGAGTTCAGCATCAGAACAATGAATACTAGCACTTCTTATTCTTTGCTCTCAAATTTTGATGTTTTTTCCCTCTCCAGATCGTAATATAAGTAGTGCATGTGTATATAATTTATTTATATTTTTAAAAGGAACTTTCTATATTTCCATCTGTTCCAATTAGACTGAATGGAACAGCTTTTGTAAGTAAATGGAGAGAGGGGGAGGAAGAGAAGAGTAAAAAGAACAAAATGGCTTAAAACACAAACCTTGAATGGAAAAAGTGAAAACATTTGTTGCTTAGCACCAAGATGAAAAATATCTTCTCTCAACAAAACTCAGGAAGCAAAATTCTTGTTCCTCCCCCTCCATCTTCTTTTTTCCCTTAGAGAGCTTCCAGCCACTAGAAAGGAATATGAGTTGAGACACTTGAGAACACAAGGTCACATAGGATCTAGACAAATAATTGCTCCTGTGGCAGATGTCATTTTCCTAGATAGAGAAGATCTTTGGGGTCAGAAATGACCCTACATCACTTCTCTATGTTTTGAGTGAGAGATCCAATGACAGGGAAGATCTTGGTGATGTTGGACAACATGATCTCCAGATTCTCCTCCCAGTATCTGCAATTCTGTGACTCAATATGGCCAGCAACGTGCATGCTTTCTTGGTTTTGAGAAGTTGTAATTTTGATTTCTGTCCTGGTGACTTGGTGTGCAGAAAATTCTTTCCAGAAGCTCCAATGAGTGAAGCATTTAAAAATCTGTTAGTCCACTTGGAGCTTGTTATACCCTGAAAGGCTGACAGTTTCACTACCATTTTCTTCTGCTTGGCTTTGGGATTTTTGTCAGGTTTTTGTTTGTTTGGGTTTTCCGTTTTTTTTTTTTTGTTCGGTTTTTTTTTTTTTTTTTTTTTTTTTCCCCCTCTAAATGGAATGTTTTTCTGTTTTTCTGATTAAAAACTTGCACTTATTTGTCTCCAGGATTTTTTGTCTGCTTTGCACCTCCATTTCTGGGTGAACTGAGGCTTCTAGAGCTGGTAGAAGCTTCTCTGAATTTGTCCTTCTTCAACCTTTGTTTGAGGGTCCCAGCAGAAAGCTGAGATATGACCAAGGGTAGAAGCTGTTTCTCTCCTGGTACCCTGTGTTGAAGAGTGTCAAGGTGCATCCATTCTAGATCCTTCCTTCATCCAAGTGGGAGACCCAACCAGGCTGTCTCCAGAAGAGCCAAGAAGCCGTCTTTATTGGCTGGAAGTTGCCTGGAGGTGGGAGCCCATGCAGTTCCATGCAGATTTTGGGTTCAAAACCCCCTCCTTCCCCTTCCCTCTCTTCCCATGTCAGTGTTTTGTTGCCATGGAGACAGTAATTACTCCAGGAGGTTTCCAGACTCTCCTGAAGCTCCCATCAGTCTCGCCTCCCACCTGGGGAGCTTCTGACATTGAGTTAAAGGTCAAGTCCTCATGTAAATGTTTTCCTTTCCAAAATGAAATATTTTACCTATTTTGGGGGACGGTGGCGGCAGCACAGAAAACAGTTTGTCAAATCACTTACAAAACCAGAGCTGGGACACTTAAATTCTATTCCCATCAGGTACATGGGAGTATGGGTGGAAATCAACAGCCTCATAAGTCATATTTTAGTCCAAGTTGAGTGCTTGATTTTCCCTACCTAATATTGCACATGTGCTTTGCCATTCCCTTCCATCCCCCTCCTTCCAGCTTTTCTGGGCTTCTTGTTCTCATTAATTTGTTGTTTGCTCTCCTGCCTACACGTAAAAGCTGGGATGAAATCATTTTTATTGACGTTAGTCATAGGCTGACACAGTCCTAGAAAGGATCCCCTGGGTCACTGAGTCTGCCCCCTGCTATTGCAGCAGGCAACCGCGTAATTTAATTCCTTTCATAAACTACCTGTTAAAAGCCAGAATAATCCCTTTTTAAGTGACTGTGAGGGAGGTGGGGGAAGGAAAAACCCCTCATCCCCTGATGTTTCTTGTATAGAGGGCGAAGAAATGGAGATGTGTTGTTAGAGCATGTAGAATAAGAAGCAGGAAGATGTGGCTCTCTTTGATTCTTTTCCCCAATTACCCCTGCAGTCACCTGCTGGAAGGTGTTATCCATGTGTGTTAGACTAGACTGGGATCAATGAAATGATGTTGCTGATACACCAGTCCTCTCTGCAGAGCAGGACAGTGTTGCAGTTTCAGATCCTGCACTGAGATTCATGTGACTAAGTTCTGTTTCTTTGTCCTGAAGTCTTCCGAAGTAACCCCAGACAAACTATTTCTTTGACAAGGTCTTTTCTGTCTGTCCATCGATGCTGCAGATATCTTGCAGCTTTCCAGAGAAGCCAGGGCAGAAGGAAGTGTGTTGGTGATGGCTCCTCCGGAAGGAATAGCTCTGCTGAGCAGTCCTCCATCCGAGCTGTGCCTGTGCTCTGTGCTGCTGGCACGAGTGACATGGAGGTCAACTGTGCTCCTGTCAGAGGCAGACTGGAAAGCAGCAAGTGTAATTTATGGAGGCTTGGCATGCAGTTAAGTGTAAAGTGATGGAAAGTGTGGTGGATCACTGCACTGGTGCACTTGACTTGTGCATCAGGCACATATCTATGCAAGTTCATGTTCAGTTCAAAGACAGACCTGAAAGCATAAAAAATGGCCACAGTCTCAGCTACAGCATTGTCAGTGTCAGAGAATGCCATGGGGTTTTGCTCTTGATACCTTTCTGAGCTTCTCAGCAAAGCATACAACTGTAATTAGTTGACAAGCTGGCTGTGAGGAAACTCTGGGCTTTTATAGTATCCTCGTGCTGCACTGACACCTTTGATCCTGAAGTGCTTTACAAAATTCTGCATGCACACAGAGGAGACCTTTAGCATTGGCACTGACATTCAGCCACTGCTGGGGTGATCTACAGCAGGTGGGTAAACAAAGAGCAGCTACAGCTTCATTGGGTGCTTGAGAAAGAAGCACTGAAGCAGTGGAAGGGTTTTGGATAGGCAACTTGGGTAAGGCCCAAGTGAATGCCATTAGCTCAAAAAAAAAAAAAAAAAAAAAAAAAAAAAAGGGAAGGAGCTTTCAAAGTATGATAGTGCAATTTTTCTAAACCAATGTATTGAGGTAGGTAGCTTGCAAATGGAGAAAGTAATTCTGGAGGATCAAGTGTACTTGGCAATTTTCTTTGAAAGAGGGGCTCAAAGAACAGAGGGCTTTTTCTAACAGTTAAAACTCAGGATACAGACTAAGCTCAAAAAGTGAAGTCGAGGTGATGGAGAAAACAACATCCTGCAAGCAGATCAAAACTGGATGGCATAGACAACAACTTTAGTACTGGTTGAATATAAAATGTACATGACAGAACTCCCAAAAGGATATCTGTTTAAGCAGACTTCTTTTTTGGTGAGACAAGTGCCCAATTTGCAGTCTCTTTTGAGCCTCCTCATTGTGAGACTGTTTATGCTGGAACATAGAGGCTTTCAAAATGGTTTTGAGCAGTTCAGACCTGTGTCCATATCTGTAAATCCACACTTGGTACCTATTTGTTCTGGTGACAAGTAGATAGGGTACAAAACAATGTGAAAGAGACTGCAAATGTCTATATTTGAAGTGATAATGTGGCCTGGCCTTCTGGTAAACTGCTTTTGTTGCCCGAGGTCATGATTTGCTGGTCCAGTCAGGTAGGTACCATGCTTAGCCATCAGGGACAAACACTGACCTAGGGCTGTCTGTCTTTTCTCCTTGGTTTTTGAGGACTTTTGATCTGTCAAGGTCGAACATGGATGCAGTATCTATTGATTAGCTATGACTTTCAATGAGTTTTCCAGTCACCACCATACCTTGGTTTCCTCATTTATCAAGTGAAAGTAATCTCCTCTTTCACCAGCATGTTCAGAGGAAAGGAAATGGACCTAAGGTGTGTTTCCATTGACTTGTGTTGCTGATGGAGAGCATCCTTTAGCTCAGTTGAGAAAGTAGGAAGATGAATTTAACCCCTGGAGATTTAGCTACAGCATTAGTTAACAGGCCTGAGCCTTGCTGCTGTGGAGAAATGCTGCCTCTTGTTACGTGAATCAAACACTTTGGGGAGGTGGGCACTGAGGTAGATTGCAACTTGCCCAGATCCAGAGGATGTAATCAGCAGCATTTCTGGCTTGGAGACTTCTGGCTTCCCAGAGCTGCACTCTGAAACCTTGGTCTCTCCCAAAACACAGTGTAAAGTCATTGGACTGGACACAATATTAAACTTTCCTGCTTCACAAACCATGATCTTCTCTGTGGTGTGTAGCCACAGCACAGCAGCAAGCTGCTGTGTAGTAAATTCATTGTGTATTGTGCAAGGGACCATTAGTTAGCTTATTATTAATACATGTGTGGGCTTTAATATACTGGTACTGTATCTGTCAGCATCTCTACCAGGTTTGCTTTTGTCCTTTGTGTTTTCCCAAAACAAGCTTATACAATTAGTTTCTTCTTGTTTCCTAAATTATTTTTGCTGTTCCTAATTATTTCACACTCCATATAAAAGAATTATTGGGGTGGGTAATGGGAGGCAAGGGATCACCTCGCCATTGCACTGCAGGCAATGTGACGTTAAGGCAATTTGGATTTGTTTTTGTACTTGTTTATATTTGGCTGCTTAAGAAATAGGAGATACTAGGGATCTGATTTTGGAGGTTAGGGTGTGACTTTCCAGTAGAGAAAAAGAGGTCTATCAGGGTGGCCTTTATGCCCAAGTAGGATGTTTGCTGGAATAGATTTAGACTAAATCACTGTAAATTCATTCAGAGAATAATGTTCTTACCTCAACACATGGAGTTATTAGTTATTTCCCTTATTTTTATTCTTTTATAGACAATTCTTCTTCTTCCCATCTTTAGATATGTGTAAGTAGCATCTCCAAACATTCATAGCTATTTACATTATGGGTAGAAGACAGGGTTCTGTTGAAGATTGTCTTCTCAGTCTCATGCAGAAGAAATGTGTGAGAAGAGTGTGAATAAAATGAATTTTACAGCTGGGCAGTTAAAACACATTTATGTTTCTTATTTTTGAGAAAGCAGCCAGCTCCTTCAATACTGGTTGACTGAGTGTGAATAGGCCAAATATCACTTATTTCTTAAATATCAATTAAACTGCCATCTCAGTTAGGATTAGAATGCAGACCAGCAATGGAGAGAGCCTGCAGAGATTGTGTACGGAGTGTGCTGCTGACTTGGAGACAGTGCCCATCCAGGATAGTGATCCATGTCCCTCACCAAGCATACCTGTGCTTGGAAATTTCGACCAGAAGTGGTGTAGCAGCTGTGCTGTCCAAAGCTCTAGGGTAAACAGGGCCTCGAGTACGCTCATTGCCAAGTCATGCTTGGATTGCGGTGGTTAAATGCTCAAACACCATCTGCTTATATACTTTTGCTGCCTTCCACAGAGCAACACCCTTGCTAACGTTTGCTTTCTGGTAGAGATGAAGCATGTTTGCCTGTTCTTCCCAGGTTGAACTAGAGCAAACACATCCCTTTATTTTCCAACACAAAGTTTCTTGCTTAAAATTTGAGTGGTTCTTTCCTCAATGGACTCTTCCCTTCCAGTGATGACATTTTGCCTTCCTCTAGCCTAACCTCATGCAGCAAGACCATTGAAAAAATGTAGTTGAATGGGAGGTGGGTTCTGAACTGGGCTCATGAAGAGCTGGGGATGAAATTAAACAGCCAGAAACACTGTGGGGAATATTACAGAAGTCAGGGAGAACATAATAATTAAATCTGATAAATATGTTTCTCTTGGGGACAAAAAAAAAAAACAAACAAACAAACAAAAAAAAAAAACCAACATGGCAGTTTGTTGGTTGGGTTTTTTTGTTGATGAGCTTTTTGGTGAGTTTTATTTGTTTGTTGAATAGGTTCTTTTGTTTTCTCGTTTGGTTTGGTTTTTATATTGTTTTTGTACGGTGAGTGGGGAGGTCTTGAAAAGGGGAAATGCAGTTTACTTGATTATTTATTCCACAACTGAAGGCCATGGACAACAGTTCCCCATTAGCAGGGGGTGGTCTGGGCTGGATGGCAGGGGCCTTCCATTGCAAATATCACTAAAACTCTCATATCCTCAATGTGAATGAGTCCTTGCTAGAGGGGAAGGGAGTGCCACAGGAAAAAAACAGGGCATAAGCAGCCTAAACCTCTCTAAATGGAATATTTGTTAGTTTTCCATGAGGCACTAGTTGGTTTTTAAGCTCTTCCAAGCTTTGAACAAATTAGGACTGAGTATAAAGTGTAGATATATTTATATTTATTCCACCCCTTTTGGGTAAGTTGGGAATCTAGAGGAAGACTCATCAATTCAATGCATGTTCCATTAGAAACTTCTTGGGATTAGATCAGGTTAATGAAAGGAATAAATAGGGCTTTGACATGTTGTTTGGTTTTACAGGACTGTATTGTTTTATGATGTTTTATGAGAAGCACTTACACTACTCTTCAGGCAAGAGATTATTGTGCCTTTTATAAAATGTAAAAGAAAACCCACTTCTCTTTCTTTTTCTCTCTGTTGCTAAGTAGATGCTATGTTTGTTTGCAGTCGTCATTTCCCAGTAGAAATGCTATGTTCTGGAGCACTGCCTAGAAAGAAATGGCTTCAGAGCACAGATTTCACAAGCAAAAGTGGCGGTGTGGTGGGAGGTACCCAGATCATGAATATCCAAAAAAATCTTGGAGTAAATAAGTTGTTTTGGAGAGAAGATGAATGAGCACAGTCCCAGATGAATGCATCCAAAATCCAAAAAGCCCCACTGGGCTCTGTTCTGAAATATTGCTCTTGTAATGTTTTCTACTTCTTTAGAACTCTAATATCTCAACAAACAATTGAAAACATTATTCTGACATCAAACCTCTGGCTGTGCAGAGAACATCTGAGGTGATGTCAGTGTTCAATTTGAATAGGTTAAGCTCAAGCTCTGAAAGTTTCTAACACCTACTTTCAGAGCTGGTCTTTTAGTCTTTCAGCATCCTGGTTAAAATGGGACAGCTGATCTTTTGATTTGCTTTAAGGGTTTGGAGATTGTCATGCCAAATCAACAGGGAGTACTTGTTAAGCTGCTTTGTCTCTGACTTCACACTATTCTGTTAGGGTTTTAATCTTTTTTGTAGGATTTTAAACAAAAACACAGTAAAAGTGTAAAACTGCATCCTAAGCTCTATCCTCTCTTGCTACTTTACTCTTCAGCTCAGCTTCTTCATGACAGCTTTCATGTAGAATGACATCACTATTCTAGATAGTGTCATTTCCACTTTTAATATCCTCTCCCTTCCCCTATGATGGCAGTCTCCAAGCAACTGGTTTAACTTTCTAACCCTTCCAGCACTATGGAGATGCACAGCAGTTACCGTGCCCTTGCAGATGGGAGGCAGAGCTGAAGAAACAAAGCAATGTTCTCAGATCCACACACAGCTTGGGGGATGCACAGCCTTGAACTGGATCCTCTTGTAACCTTGGCTTTACAGGAGGCCCTGGGTTGTACTTGCAGACTGTCACTTGTTTTCTGATATGGACAAATGTCTGTTAGACCAGTGTGACCCACTTATGCGTGTAACCTAATGAAGCTTTGAGTACAGACCTTTCCTCAGAGGCAAAAGACCAATGCACTCACCTATGAAGTCTCTTCTCATTCACCTTTAATATTTTGATGTTAATGGATCATGCTAAAAAGGATTAGTCATTTCAATTTACATTCTGCTGCTTTCTGCATTTAACGTTCTCGCTGTAAGTGATGAATTATTGACTATTTAAATGTGACTACAGTCTGAAAGAGAAGGTCTGCTTTAGCGTTTGCACTGCTGAACTCATACAGCACAGGTGAAGGTGTTCCTTTCTCTTTTCAGTTACCCATCAGTGGCCTGGCTTCCCAACTTTCACCTAATGTCCCAGTACCCCAGGCTGGTGTACTGTCTGGTGTTCAACAGCCCAAGAAGAGGCCCCAGGGTTAAATATTGTTAAGCATGTGAAATTTAACCTATATTATTGATATTGGGTTCAGACCAAAGTGTCTGCAAAGTGGCCTAAAAGGAAGAGTTCATTATAGAATAAAGCACTTTGGCAGAAGACCAAATCCACATGCCCTTAAAATTGCACTTGATTCCCCCCTTCATATTTAAAAGTATGTAATTACAGAAACGGTCACTGTTCAGAAATCAAGATCTGTACTTTGAAAATAAGTCAGAAGAGATCTAGGAGCAAGATGGGGTACCATCACCTAGGACTTGAAGCACCTGAACAGCTGCAGCAATGAAGTGAGGCTGAGAGATCGTTGTTTTTCTGGGCTTGAAATAGTTTTACAGCAGCATAGAATACACCCATGAAAGAAATGGTGGGTGCAGAGGCTTTGGAAAACAGCTTCTACAGACTGAAATGAGTTTCAGATTTCCTCACTTTGCTCCTTGCAAATCTCCTGCAAGTCAGTTGTCCTTGCCACCTCAGAGCTCAGAAGTGGATCAAGCAGCTCCAAGGTGGAAACAAGGTTTCTACCCTTGTATGTTGGATTTTTTTGGGGTGTGAAGGGAATGAAGACACCTGGCATTGGTTTCCAGGTTACCCATTCTGGAGCAAAGTAGAACTTCCTGATAAGTGTCCAGTTCTCTACTTGTAGATGGCAATGGTGGAGGAACTTGGACATCTTCTCTTCTTGTGCATATGTGTTGTGCCTAACATGTGATTGCCAGTCTTTGTAACTTTTCATGGATAGTATGTCTGTGGGATATTTCTTTACCTGGAGATGGGCAGAGAAGAAAGGCAACTTTCCAAGCAATCAGACTGAGAAAGCTGTAAACTATTTTCTGTCAATACACTTACTTTTTTTTCTTTCTTGAGTTCTACTTCACAATTGCTCTGTAGACCCTGCACCATGAGGGATTGTCCATATCTGGAAAGCAGCCACCAAGGGGAAACCAAAAAAATCCAAATCACACACGAAAACAGAAGTGCTTCTATAATATAGGCTGTAGAAACCCTGGTATAAAAGTGAGAGGCAGGCATGTATTGGTGGTGTAGGCAAGATTTTACCTTTCAATGTATCTGTTTGAAGACAAAACAGCTTTCCCAGAGCAGTTAATCAGAAGAGCACGAAACGGGTAGGTATTTGGTGAACTCTAAACAAAATCAGCCCTGTCTGATCTGTTCTTCACATGTGTGCATGAGAAACACAAACTCCTGGTTAGAGGAGAAGGTGGCATCAACACAGCCACATTCCATCAGGTGGCTGAGTATGACTTAGCAGTTGGCACCAAGCATGGAACTTCTGGCTCCTTTTTCTGTGATAATTATGATCTGAATCTTCCATCAGCTATGGGGAGTGGTTTTTTTAAATGTTTTTTATTATTATTAAAAAAGCATTACTTTAGTGCTAAGTATTTGCTTGTTATACTAAGTTTGGTATGACACTGAGTGTCTGTTTCTTCACAGATTCATATGTCTGGAGTGTCTTGCGTATAAATTCAGAGGCAAGCAATATTACATGATGCTGTTAATAATAATTATGCGGATTTTTTCAGGGCCTTTTGTAAAGCAGAACAATACACTTAGAGCTGCTCTCATGCACTGAAAAACCTGACACAGGAGGCTAGAAAATTGTTGACAGAGTTTGAAACAACTTTTTTCCATCTCTGGCAAATTTTCTTCTAAGTTAAAGAAATCATGTCCAGTGAAGGATAATAATGTTTCTTGAAACTTGCTGCAATCAGAAGTTCTATATACAACAAAATATAGGTATTTGACAAAATGCACTTTTATGTTTAGATTTCATTAATGTTTTAACCTAGTATTTTGAAATAGTGGTGTACCACCTCAAATCAGTGGACCTTTTCTACTAGTTGCCAAACAAAATTAATTCTGAAATATTGGTAAATGGAAGAGACAGTGAAGAACTAATCAGACACATTGCTCAAAGTGTAAAGTGATGTAGGAGTGCTTATTGAAACAGATAAATAGCAGGAACTATTCCTGTTGCTGCATGTTTGTGTTTAGTCCCAACTATAACAAGCAATAACAAGCAGTAGTTAAAAATGAAGGTGGGAATTAGCTGCATGAATGCATTATTTTTCAAGAAGAGGAATTGAATCTTCTGGAGGAGGGACATTGTTAATTCCAAGAGACATGCTGACAGAAATGACTCAGTTGCATAAATTTCCTTTTTCTTTTTTTTTCTTATTTTATTTTTATTTTATTTTTATTTTATTTTATTTTATTTTATTTTATTTTATTTTATTTTATTTTATTTTATTTTATTTTATTTTATTTTATTTTATTTTATATTTTATTTATTTTAATATATATTCTTTTGGTAATCGAGGTCTTATTTTAAGAATTCTTACAGCTGTGAGAAAGAAAAAATGATAGACCTTCAAATTGTTTTGGGCCTTTCAAACTATGAGGCATGATTTCTTAGCATATGGTTAGAGGAAGAGGGTCTGGATGTGCTCTGGAAAATAATTTTCCACAAGCAATTGCCAACTCTGCAAAAGTATTTCCTGAACAGAGACTGAAAAGATGCTTCTGATTCCACTCAGGGTGTTCTCTTTAATGGAAATGTCTAACTTGCTGCAGTAAACCTTGAAGTCACCATGAAAAATTCATGGAGGATAGGAAAAAAAGCTGAAGGGCTTGCGTAGGGCTGCAGGAAGAGGCTGGCACTGAGGCTAGGTGACATGAGAAGTCCTGCAGCTCTGCCAGGTGGTGCCCTGGAAATAGCGAGGAGTCCAACTCCTGAGCACTGCTGAGCTGGGAGCGAAGTACTGCAGAGGAACCCAGTCACACCTCGTAATTTAACTGCCCTCCCACTCTTTCAGCCTTGCTTTCAGTCCTGGGGAAACCCAGGCAGGAGTAGGGCTCCGGCAGTGGATGTGGATAGCTTCTTCTCCCTTTGGCAGGAAGACGTGCAGAAGTAGCTCCTAGCCTCCAACCACACACAGTCCTTGTGCTTGGGAAAGAAACCTGTCTTCCTTCTCCTCTGGACAAAATCTCTGTTCTGGATTCAGTTCTGTTCATTCAGTGTGAACTTAGTGTGAATGGAATTCCGTTCACTCTGTGTGAATTCAATTCAGATTATTTCACTCTTGGTGTGAGTGAACAGCAGAGAGACTTTTCTAGTGTAGAATGTGACAGGCAGTCATTGAATTTAGCTGTTCTTTTCCTTACAAAGAGTGACTATAACTTGTTCTTTTTCTGAGAGATGGAGTCTTGAAAGCAAACTAATGATGCTTCAAGGCCCGCTGGGTAATTGCAGGCAAATGGCAATAAGGCAATAAAATTGCTGGCGTAGCAATTTGAGCAGTATGACCCTTGTGATAAGGAATTTGCCTATAAATTACACCTAAATAAAATAAACATAATTGTCAGAGGAGGAGTGGAGTGAGATTGAAAAGAAGTGTAAAATAAGTAACATATTCACATTCCATCTTCATTTATGGGCAGCTGTGGGGGCCGTGTAGGGTTTGTTTGGCAACAACATGGTTGGTGTGGACAATGACATCCAGAAGCAGAAGGAGAAAGATTTCCTATGTGGTGTTATGGCACACAAGAAGTTAAGAATATCCCAGAGGTCCAGTGATTGACATCATCAAATGCACTTACTGTTCCAAAGCTCTTGTCTATCTCAGGCCTGTTTGGCAGCAGAGCCAAAGGTCAGAGAGAAATTAATCTGCTGTAAATGAAACTAAATGGATTTCAGGGTGCTGTTTGTGACAAGAGTAAGTGGTGGAAGACTTCAGCAAGCAAAGGGCTGCAATTTAGACCTTGCTGGTGAACTGGGTCATTCATCTTTCCCATGTAAAATGAGGTGAACCTAATCTTTCCAACAAAATAAGGATAACAAGCAAGATGGGTGTTTTTAGCAATTTAACCCCAGGGCAGCTACTATCTAAATAACTAACTATTAATGTGCCTCTCCTGCCCTCTATCAAAAGGAATAAAAAGAATAATGCTCACAAGAAAATAAAAAATAGTTAATTGTTGTCATTCTAGATATCTCAGCTCTAACTGAACTCCTGGTAATGCATTCTATGTTCTCTAAAATTATTGATGCCTGAGTGGCAACAATTATATCTGAGGAGTGCTCTGGTCCAGTTCTGGGTAACAAAAATATTCTGATCCTGCTCCCAGACAGGTGATTTTGGATGAAGAAATGTTTCTCTCAAAGCATAATAGCACTTGGTGCAGGAATACCCTCAACTCCTTGGGCATTGACTAAGGTCATATCCTGCTTGATTCAATCCTCCTGGAGTCCTGACTGCATCTTAGTCACTCTCTCCCTCTTCAGTATTTTATTTCTTCCTCTGAAAAGCAATTAAGACACACTGATTTAAGAAAAGCTTTGTGTACAGCCTACCTAAATGTGGTCCTAGGTACACATGTGCCTCTTAACATGAAAACTGATTCTGGTTGAGATTTCAAGGTATTAAAAGGTATAAATAATCTTCTCTTGAAATGAAGTGAAACAAATGGATGTACTTGTAGGAGAGCTAGCTTTCTATTGAGAACGTATAATGATCCCAGCTTCTGAGGCATCTGAGCCAAAATGTGTGTGTACATAAATGAATGTATATCTCAATGCTTAGATGCTCGATTGATGGATGCTTTGGAAGAAGATGAAGTAGCCAGGAAGGTATGAATAAATGTCCCAGCAGTGCCTATCAATAGGCAGCAACTGCTGCTGACACACTGTGTCTCAGTGGGCAAACTGTAAGGGCTTTAAGTAAAAACAATTATTGGATGTATGATGTCTAAGTCTATTAGTTGTATACTATTATTGACTGACGCTAGATTAAAAAGCATGTCCTTATTACTCCCTACTGTCATTAACTTGCCAGAAAAGGTCAGTCAAGAAGTATATTATTACTAAATTGTAGACTCACACATTTGTAGATGAAACAGGAATAAAGCTATGGAGAAGCTAGAGCCAAACTTTGGTCAGGCCCAGAGCCTAGTTTTGTTCTCACTCCCCACACTCTGTAACGAGGCCAACTGCTCCCCATCCAGATACACTGTGGCTTTGTCTGTATTCTGTGCTGAAAACAAGCAGATTTGTCTTACTGTAGTTTTCCCCCAAATGCCTCAGGGTACCTCTGCACTGTGTAAGGAACCTGGATCTAAGCCTGCATTAGAGTTCCAACCTGCTGTCCATCAATGCAAGGCATGTGGAAGCCCACAGTGTGCTTGATCTAAGGCACAGAGGGAAAAGAGAGGGAAAAAAGATTTTGTGCTCAAAGAGTATATTTATCCATGCCATGGAGGGACCAGTCAGCTGTGTTCAGCCTGTCTCTTTCTGTTATTTAATGTTTCCTGCAGCCATGGTGGTTGATCCACACCAAATAGTGGAGAAGATGCTGCCAAACCCCTCCTGAAAGAGCCTGACATCTGCTGCTGCAAAGCAGATGGGATCTGTAAGCAACCTATCCTAAACCAACTCTCTGTCAGTAGACATCAGGAATCAAAGCCTCAAGCCAGAATATGGAATGGTGGAGAGTAGGCAGGAAAAGAACTGGCCATGAACCTTTTGGCTGACCTAATCATCATAAAGGCAAATACATAGTTTCAGTGATAGACCATCCTTATATCTTCTCTGATTTCAGCAGTAGTTAGTCTGAAATACCTGGACTTTAGTCCATGAACTCCTTTATCAGAAATAGTATTGAGCAAAATAGAATGCCACTTTGCAGTGACTTCAGTATTTTAGAAGTCTTCGCTTGGTGCTTAGTGTAATTGACATAAAATTGCAAGATCAGGGGTGGATAAGACTCCACTTATTCCTTTTCCAGGCATTTCTTAAGTTGGTCCTTCAGCTGCTCAAAACTTAACACTAAGATTTCAGAACAAATTAAGCTCAGAGGTGAAAACAGAAATTATTCTTTGTCCACAATGTGGACTTATAGATAGAGCAGAAGATTACTGGCACAGACAGAGAAGCAACTTGCACAAAAATGAAGCTTTGTTATGATATTTTTTGGTCCCTTTGCCTCCTTCCTTGGACAGAAAGATTCATCACAGTCTTTTGATTCAGAACAAAGCACCTTACAAACATCAAATTTGTGACTTTTCTTTCAGGAATAATGTCATTGTTTTGGCTTTGCACCTTCTTCCTTCCCATTCCCTATTCCCAAGTAACCTCCTTGAAATCATCTGGGTTAGTGTGTTCTTATTCTTGGACTCTTGCGTGCCTAAGGGAATTGAGTCACAAATGGCTTGTGTTCACAAAATTGGTGGAATAAAGCCCAAGCTTTAAAGATGCAGCTTGGCAGCTTTTAAAAGGGCATAAGTAAAGGCATAAAACATTGCGTGAAGTTTCCAGAGTGATTTGAGAAAGTGATTCCTAAGTGAGTTTAGAGAATTTAAAGAAGATTCTGACATTCATTTTTTGTCTCATAAAGATACAGAATGATGAGCCATTACACATACATTTAGGCATCTTTAAGTGTGCTTCAGAATATATGTTATTCTGTTCCTGCAAGAATGGGGAGGGTGTCTGTGTGATTCCAGAACAGTCTCATCTTTCAAGTAAAACTCGGGAATGTCATGTGGCAGAAGCAAGAGGGAGTTAGGAAAAGAGTTTGACATTGTAGTGGGAGGGAAAGAAGGAGCTGTTTGCTCTTTGTGGAGGAGTTCAAAGGTTCAAGAACTGTTTAGGCATTTGGAAATATCGGTCGTGTTCTACAGACCAAAATCAGGGAGACATGGTTAATCTGTTAACTGAGAGCATCATGCACCCTGAAAGTGAGCTGGAGGACAGGTTTTACAGAGAAACCCATTTCTGTCTCTTAACATGTAAAAGCAAAGCAAGAGGGACAAGGTGTGCAGACATTAATGTTTGCCACGGGATCATTCTGACTCCTTTACATCCATCCTACTCTCTGTGCTTTTCTCCAAGATATCTGTATCTCTTTAGGACTCAAATCTTTTCTTTCTGGCAACTTTGGAAAAAGTTAAGTTTTTGAAGCTAATCTTAAGGATTTTTATCGCTTTTAAGTATCCTATCTCTAGTCTGCTGTGTTTCAGAAGTGTCACACCAAATCCTGAAGCAAAGAGTGAGAACACCAGGCTCTGCATAATGCAGGTGCCCAGGAGAGCAGTAGGCAGGCTGGTTGCTATAACAGCTTGTAGCTGTAGAACATCTTCCATTTCAGAAAAGATCCCAAATCTCTTTATGGACTCAGTTGAGAGAAGGTAAAATGCTCTATGGACAAGCTGGGAAAAGCTGAAAGAGGCAAAGTACTGGGTTTAAGTTGGTATCTAGGATAAACAGTCCTGACCTACTAAGTACTCTGTATGCATAGATGAGAAAGGTAGTCAGAGTTCTTCTGCTTATTTCTAGGCAGTCTTTCAACATCTGAGAAATAGAGATAGCAATTTCTCTCTTTTCAGTATGTCTGGTGCAGAAGAGGTATCATGCAACATGGCTTGAAAACCCTATGGCTTAGGAAGTTTAATACACTGTACACATCAGTATTGTGCTTCTGTATAGAGGACAGTTATATTAGGTGAAGGATGAGATGACAACTGACACCCTGGACTGTGTCAGTGCATCCTATTTTTCTTTTGGAAATTATGGAAATGGGGAGGTTTGTCCCTATGGCTTTAATAGCCATGACTGAAGTGATCTAATTTGAGAAACATGGATGGGAAGCATTGTTGGACTGGTCAGGCATAAAGCCACTGTGAATTGTGTGGTGAGTTTATGACACCCTTAAGATTTCTCAAGACACCAGAGGTACTTGCTCTATATTCTTATCAGAAAATAATTTCCCTTGCAATGTGAAACTGCTTTGCATATCATGACCCATCTTTCCTGGGAACTTTAGTAGTTATCTTAAGGAAAAAAATAATGGCTAATATCAAGATTGCTGTTGGGGTAATCCTGGGACAGCTTTAACTTTGCAGAAGTGTACCATAAGGCTTTTTTTATTGAAAAAGTAGGAGTGGTTATATTCTAAATCTTCTTCACCTGACACCCTAATACTTAATAGGATTCAGATTGAGGCATTTTATATTGCGCTATGATTCCCAAATGTAGATTCTTTTTATTTCTGGAGATTTCTAGGAAAGCATTTGGACAAAAAATGTTAAATGCTTTATGTATGCCATGCATTTTGGTAGCTGGTTGGATGAGCTGACCTCGCAGGCTCCATTTCATAGTAATTGGTGTGAATTGACAGTTCTGTGATTCACCTGAAACTGCTAGGTAGCCAAGAGTGCTGCCCTCAGTTTTCAGAGTTGAACAGAAAATATGGTTTGCATGACTAATATGCTTATCTAGATGTGCTACCTCATGCAACAAAACTTACAAAGGCATGCAGTGATTTTTATTAAATATCAAAATGGTTTCCTGAGTATATGTTTATTTATCAAAATAATGGAGTAGTTTGCCCAAGTTTCCAATAGAAATAATCTTTCCTTTCTTCCCTTTGCCTTTATTTCAATGACAAATGTCCAAATTCCTAATTTCCCACCATCTATAAACATTTCTAGGTTTTTTTTTTCTTTTTCAGTAGTAGAAGTTCCCTTTCAATGTAAGTTGAAATGTATGATTTTGGCAAAAAAGGAAGCCAGTCCTATTTCAGAATGGGGTGGTCTCTGAGATGCCTGGTAAATCACTGCACTGCAGAGGAGGATTTGAGTTGACAGAATGCAGCTTGGAACACAGGACTGGGGGGAAATTCTGGCTCATGAGGATCTGTTCCCTACCATTGCAGACAACCACATCACATAATCCCTTTCATAAGTTTATCGAGCCTCATCTTTAAACTAATTAGGTCGTTTGCTCTCACTATCCTTGTTGGAAAGCAGTTCCAGAGCATCGCTCCTCTGATGGTTAGAAACCTTTTTCTAATTCCCAAATCAAATTTATTCATGGTCAATTTATACTTATTTGTCCTTGTGCAACATTGTCCTTTATTTTAAATGCTTCTTTTCTCCTTGATATTTACTGTGGGGATGTAGCTAGCAATCCTATCTATGTGGAGCTTTTTCCATTTTGCCAGCCAGAAAGAGCAAGCTCTTATTTCTTGCATAATACAGGAATTTGGTCATATCTCTCTGGCTCCAGGTTTTGCATTCCACCTTTTGGAATACAGGTGTGGGGAATGGTATCCCCTTTTCATGCTGAGCCTTCCCAACAGCCTTGTTAATTGCAATGGTACCCTTTTCCCTGATTTCTGAACACCCTTCTTGATGCATGCTTTGCTTTTTATTATGGAAAACAACATTAGAACACACTGAGATTAAGCCACTGTCCTTTCCTTTTTGCACATGAAAAAAAGGATGTAATCAAACCTTAACCAAACAATTTGTAACAGGGACACCCTTGGATGTGCATTTCAGTGTCACAACACACCCTGTCACACAAAGCCCACTAGATGACCAGCAGATTTCCAAGCTGTCTCCAAATTTGTGAAGACCTAAATGAATCTTGAATGCTGACCAAAACGAGAACAAACAGCAGCTGAAAGCTGCTCTGCTTTTGCCCTACCATTCACAGTGTGTGAAATCACAATTCACAGTACAGAACCATGAGCAAGGGGAAAGACCTGCATCATGTAGTTCTTCCTGGTGTGAGACGTGAGCTGCAAGTAAAGCCCTCACAAATGGAGTTCTTCTGGGGACAAAAAGTTCCATGAGTTTGCAGGAATCATAGCCAAAGGGGCAGTGATATGGCTGCAGGGCATCCTCTCAAAAACTGAGAAAGTCTTAGACATGGAAATGCAGAGCGGATGAAAGACTTTGTGGATACCTGGCTGTACTCCATGGAGGGCAAAGACAAGAGGTAGAGTAACACAGCCATTAGCTAGTCCAGTGTGTCAGCAGGTTGTCACCAAGGAAGGTTTTTCAGCAGTTGGACAGACCTGACCATGAGTCATCAAACACCGTGCTAACACACCATGATGTTGAACTGTGTGAGCTGTCGATGCTAAATTTTATCTGTTCAGCATAAGGCAACTCCAAACTGCAGCATGCACCTACCAAACATGTCCTCCTTTGGGCAATTCTTATGGCATGCATCCTGGTGAGAAGCAATTCTGAAATCTTCTGAAATCTTCTTGTAGAGAAAGGAGAGGGATAAAACAAAGTACTGCACGTTTAAGGTCTGAGTTATGTGAAGAAGTGTCATATGCATATCAGGGGTTGGGAGGAAGATGTGGGCCTTCCAGAGATATTCAGCACCTTTGCTACTTAATAATAGCTGGATAAAAAGTTTCTGGTTTTGTGTCTTTTGTCCCTTTCCCAAGCAGGATTCCTGCTGCCTTAGCTATAACATAACATTCTGCATAACCTGATAAACCTAATCTGTTGCAATTAAATCATATGGTGATCATATCACACGTTTCAATTCAGATGGAGGATTGCTTCAGCTGTGCTGGAGAAAGTGGATGCATGGATTTATTTTGATGAGGATGCTGATCTGCTAGGATCTGCTAGTCCAGTGAGAGAAGCTAAAGGAACAGAAGAATAGTGTGCAATCATACAACTGACATCTTCTATAAAGCATACATATATTAACATACTTTTGCTACAGAGGCAATTTAAATTCTGCTGTTTCCCCACTTCTAATTTCCATTGTAAAAAAATTACCTCAAGATCTTGTATTTTCACTTCTGAAAATATTAGGACCTTGCAGAGATTTTACAGTCCTTGTCCAAGGGAGGGCAAGGAAAGGGGTGAAAGGAGTGTATGTAAGGTTGCTTTCTATTTCTTTTCCTGAGGGTCAGAGAAATATTATTTAGCATTCCTGTGGGTATTATTCCATTATCATGCAGAACATATTACCATGAGAAATTTGGTTTATCAGCAGAAGTATATTGGAGAAGAAATTCTGTGATAAATTAGTTCCCCATCGAGCAATGTTGTTTTACAAGAACCAAAATATTTGAGAAACGCTTCAACTCAAAGCTTCTGCCAGCTGTTGTACTTGGATCTTGAATATTTGGGTCTGTAAATGGTTGGTAACTTACTGGGAGCCCTGTAGGACTCTTCTAAATATATAACCTTTAGATTCACCTTTTGGACTGCTCCATAAAATCAGATTACAGGTGGTTCTGGAAGTAGACTCTTATAATTAATGTTTTTAAGACTGAAGCTTACTAGCCAGGGTTCTACTACTTTTCCTGGAAAACTTACTCACTATAAATGATAAGAAAACCCACAAAACAAAGTCAAGCACCCTTAAATCTGTTTACAGGAAGAAAAAAACAAAACCAACACAAATAGAAATATTCAAACATAGCAAATGGCTGTGGAAAATGAGAGATTCAGTTTCATCAAGTAATTACTAAATATGCAGAGATCACATTTGGACCAGAAATCTCTGAGTCACAAGGCTGAAATCTGAGAAGAATACCCAGAGGAGGCATGATGCACATCATCTGCTTATAATCTTTCCAGGGTCTCTGCTTCTGGCCACCACTGGAGTGAGGATATTGGAAAAGGTGGACTTTGTCTGATCTAGTACCATCATCCTTATATAATGTTCTAGTCTACTATTTTGAAGGCAGCAGTAGCTGTTCTTTGTGATTTTTAAACTCATTAAACTCTACTCTCCTACTTTCTGACATCAGCAGGGATTCTCCAGTGAGTTTTAGCCTCCCAGAGATGCTCAGCAGCTGGCTCACTATTTTTAGCTTTCCTGATAGAAAAAAAAAAATAGTAAAATGTAACCACGTCTTTGATGTGTGTCTGCTTTCAGGCATTCACTATCCACTGATTCATTGACTGGTAACAGGGAAAATTTTGGTAGGTCACTGTATTCATGAAGTAGCCTAGAAAGTTTCTTTCATCTGTCTTTTAATGTCTTGGTCAAAATGGCTTCCAACAGTCTCTTTTGAGGAGACTGCTCTACAGTCTGAATACTTCCCCACTGGGAACTATTTGCTGGTACTGTGTTGGTACAGACATGCCTTTCTGTCCATTTCTGGCACAGAACTTCTCAATCTATACTAAAATACCAAGCAAGATGTCATATTAAACTTTTATTAAAAAAGAAAATCTACAAAAAATTATAATAGGTTATGTGTGTGTGTGTGTGTATGTGTGATTGGCTGTCAGTTTTTTTCCCTGAAATTAATCTTTACAAAAAAAATAAAAATAAAATTATACCACTCAGGCAAATTTGGTGACTGGCTGGCTGCTCAGCTCCATCCAACCCCTTGAAAATTACTGGCAATTGCCCAGCTGACCATGGATGGAATGGTGTTTTAATGCAAATTTTATCACAGTCAGTTGACATACTGATTTTTTTTTTTACCAAGAAAGGCAATTGAAACTGTTTTCTTAAAAAATGGGCTTTTTCTTGGGTTAGACAATGTGTTAAACTTCTAGATAGAATCATTAAAGTTAGAAATAGAGAAAAGGGGGAAAGTGAGGCCTTTTGAATGCATTTTCTTTTGGATCAGCATTAGGTTTTGTTTATGGTTTCAAGTCACTTAAGTAATAAAAGTTCCATGAAGGACTGATTTGCTCTAATGGCTGGGAGAGACAGTTAGTAATATTTACTTTTACCTTCTGTAGGGTCATAAACTTCCATCTTATAGCTTGCAATTGTCCTAAATGGCTTAAGAATCTGTGGTTGTGATTCTCTTTCAGGGTTGCAAGAATTTCTCTCTCCTTATGCCTTTTAGCAGATTAAGAAGAAAAAAAACTTACAGAACAGTCAGATGGAACAGTGACAAAGAAAGGTCTTGGAAAATAACTGAGTTAAAAGTTTGCACTGAGAAGCACCCTCTGCCCTTCCATGTTGATTTAATTCTTCAGCCTTTTGCCTCTCTGCCTTTCCTCCAACACACACAGATACAGACACCCCTCAGTCGTGCTGAAGAGATTATTCCACTATTGCCCTTGAACCTGTATGATCTGGAAAACCCAAGGTTATGTGGTCATACACAACACTCATACAAATAAACGTCAATAAAAAATAAATTAATTATATTCCAGACTAACAGGTTGTTTAGATGCAAAAGCCACTTTGAGGCTGTGCGGGATGAACACCAATATTCTGAACAGTTAGGAAGCATTCCTAAAGCACAGGCTAAGTCTTCTAATGTCAAATTTCCTGTTGTTACCTCCAGTTATTGTTCCCTGGTATCACCCTGAACAACTTTCCTCCAGTCTTCACACTTATACCTTCAAGATTTGCAGCCCGTTATCATCTATCCCCCTGAGTCATCATTTACCCAAGTCATACACATTTAGTTAATCTTCTCTTGTAAGTCAGTCCTCCCAGTCCATTACGAATTTCTATTACTCATCTCTGAAATTCATCTTTTCTTTTCCTTTTTTTTTTTTTTTTTTTTTCTTCCTTGTGTTTCTGAACTCTTTTAGGTGATTAGAGCTGACAGGATGATTTTAGATGTAGGTTTTCTATTGACACCAAAGGAAGGAGATGTTTGATCTGTAAGAGACATACACACTATTGTATGTGATATTGTCCACATGTGAAAATGTCTTTTGACATTACTGCCTTTCAGCTTCATTTGTCCTGTTGAGCACTCAGCTCTGTGGTTATTCTTTACCTGTATTTCCAGAGCTGAACTATGCAAAGTTCTAAGCATGGCTAATCCTCCCCAGATGGGATTCAGGTGGCTGACCACGCTATTAAGGGGCTCAGCACCCCCTAGGATCTGTTGCAACTTATTCTCCATTCCTCTTGATGTGTGAAATCTTCTTTGCTGTGCTTTTTAAATTTAATATCAGAACTTCTGCTTTGCTAGATGGTTCTTCTACAGCTGACATTTATCATGCAGGTTTCTCCTGCCAGCCCTCAGTGTTTTGTGGTTTACACTGTTCATCATCTAACATGAGTTCAGTTCTCAAAGCAAAAAAAATCTGCTACAAGCTGTTTCAAATATTTGATTGAAACAATTTACTATATACTATTAGTTCGCTAATTTTTAATTTTATCAACAAAAAATGTGATCAAAATATGTCTCTAGTAGTTGATTACTAAACACTTTTTCTTCTGTTCTCTACATGTCAGGAACTTGTATCTCCTTTACTTGACTCCTTTAGTCTGACAAGAGCCCTTTTTAAACTTAGAGCACTGAAGCTTGTAAATTACACAGATCTTGTTTTAATTAAATTCCCTGTTTCTTTTTCACTTCAAAGATTACATCCTTATACCTTTTGCAAAAATCTGAAGTCTTAGGCTTAAGTTCACACAGTTTGTTTTAAACTTGTTACCCAAGAACTTTGTCCCACACTAGTAGTTGGGAAAATGCACCTGAATACAAGGGACAATAGAATTTTACCAGGTTACCATTTTGACATAATCTATTGGCAATGTAATGTATTTGTGAGTCTGCACAGGAATGTGCCTATGTTCAAGAAAAACAGACTGATAGGTGTTCATAGCTCTAGGTAGGGTCTTGGGAGATTTTGGGTTCAAAGTTCCTTTGCTACAAACTCTTTGTGTGGCTTTGGACAGGTGGTGAAATTTCCCTTCAGTCTTTGCTTACCTTATCTAGGTTCCTAGGTTACTTACACATGAGCCAGGCTCTTGAAGGAAGCTTGTACAATGAAAACTTAGCTCAACTAAGCTCAACTCAGAGCACTTTGCCAAAGAGGCAGTGGAAGCCTTTGCCCTTGAGACAAACCTCTGTTCCTTTGTGTTACAACTGATTGATTGGGCCTCTGAGAAGCTCTTTCCATCTTTCTCCTACCATGCTCCCAGAGCACCTCATTTCACCTCCTTTTCTCTCTCGTGCACACACACAGACTATGCCTTGTGGTTCTCAGCCCTATATAGATAGAGGTTTGTTGATTTAGAAGATTACTTCATCTCTGGAATCTTGCAGAACTTGATCCTACTTCATACCATTCCACAACCTATACTTAAAGAACAAGCCAAATTGAGAAAGAAGGATAAAGAGAAAGAAATAGGTGATAAAAGACAATACTTATTTGCTTCCAACATCTCTTAGAGCATAGGAGAAGCTATTCAAAGTCAAAACATATGGAAAACAGCATCTGGTTATGGGAGCTTGGATGTTAATTGTTCTGACAGCTGAAATTTGTCTCCAGAAATCTCATGTAGCCAGCTGGTATTGTAGAGTTTTCTCTGGCTCATATTGTGACTCTTACAAGTTTCTGGAGACTTCTAGTCTCAGGGTGATCATCTTGTAGAAGCAGCTGCTGCTTAAAGATTTTCATTTCTATATCAGCTGGAATCAAGAAATATATTCTTTGTGGGTTTGGATTTGCTTTTATAACATAAAAATCCTTAGGTGGTTTTGGATGCACTTCCCAGAATTCAAACTTAACAGAACCTCGTGGAACTTAGCAGAGAGGTTCTGATGGTGTCCAGTTTGTGGAGACAAACTCAGTAACTTTAAGTAATAAAGTTGATTTTGAGAGGTATTTTAAGGTTCCATTTTGAATACAAATTTCCTGAATCAGAAAAATGTGGGCTGGCAAACTTGGTGAGGGCAAGAACTCTACAGAGATAATTACAATAGTTTGTTTCTGAATGGGCTAAGAGTTGTCTAATAATAGCTCTTTTCTGCAGTTTTTTAGTGCCTTTTTCTACCAACCTTGAGCTGGAAATGTCAGAAATCTATATTGACACTTGTGCCCTGTCTGAGAGAATAAAGAATATGCAGTTGTTTAAAGAGCATACAAGTCTGTATTTAGAACAAGCTACTTACATGTTTCTGAGACAAAAGCATAAATAACTAATCATTTGATGATGCTATCAACAAGATGTTCGCTGCATGGCCCTGACATTTTTTAAGGGTGAAAATATCAACTTTTCTTATGCAAAGTACAAATATCTTTCCTACACATAGTCTTGATGCTATTTTCCAAGAAATGTCTATTCCTTACCCTTGTGAAAGATAATGAGCAGTAAAAAAAAAAAAACAAAACAAAAAAAAAAAAAAAAAAAAAAAAAAAAAAAAAAAAAAAAAACCAAAAAAAAAAAAAAAAAAGCACCAAAAGAAGTCAAACCCACTTTATATAGATGCAGAAAAGAAAGGCTTGGACAAAGCTGTAAGTAGCAGAGCAGTCTAATTAGTTTAGAGATGGTTTTGTTTAGCTTTATTTTGCTAAGATTCAAGGCATTCAAAGTTTAACAGTAACATAACATGTAGAGAATAGTTGAGCATACTCGAAGAAGTCTTTCTAAAAGAAGTGAATCCAAAAATCAAAACAAAATTAAGAGGAAAAGTTTCTGAAGGAGCTAAATGTTTTAGAAAATCCACTGAGTTATTCATACGCTGCTAACAATAGAAAGAACTCAAAAGGCAGGACCCAGAACAGCAGGTACAGAGTCTAATTAATGCATGTACTCTAAGGAGGTTTAACCCATAACATTCTGAATTTAAATATTACTATTTCAACAGCAGGATTATATTCTCCTGACTTGCACTAATGAATCACAAGACACAACCCCCCCAAACTTTTGTATCTTTTTCTTTATCACCTCACTGCAAACAAGAACTGAGGCTGCAGTGTAAAATGGGTAACATAATTATGTTGAATTTTCTTTGAAGTAATAGGTAGGTTGAAGTGGGTCAAGCTTAGAGATGATCTGGATTTTAACCTAAACTTTATGTATCGTTATAGAGTCCAGGCTGGAATCTTGTTATTCTCATTCTCACATGAGTGATCTCCAGAGTTTGTTCATGACTTTCTCACCAATGACAGAGTTCTGAAACACTGTTGCTTGGTCCAGAGAACCACTTGACTATTGTTTTTACTTTAATAACTGTTTCTCTTTATTTTAAATCAAAAACATCCCTAATTGTTTGATTCAGAGGGCCTGAAGATGTACACCTCTCCTTACAACATGGAATCCACAGGTATTAGGCAAAAAATGAGCAAATGATGTGAGGCTGGTCTGTTTAAAATTATGCTTTCTACTGTAACTCAAAGCATTAAATATTTCCAGGCCTTAGGCATACCAGCACTCTCTATGGTAGACAACTATTTTAACCAGTAATCTACATTCTGATTTCTTTAATGGAGAGCCCATTCATTGGCCATTTCTTGTGTGTATGGAAATTAGACACCTGTACTGGGGAGAAAATATTCTGGATAGTCAGAACTTCAGAAACTTGAGCAGCGAGTCTTCTGTTGACTTGGCTGGGATGATCAAAATTATCTCAGAACTTTCAGGATGAAGTTTAAAGCTGAAATGTTGGCAGTCATGAGAGAATAGGATTTGGTACATGGTAAGTCAAATCAATGGGTCATTCTCCACCTTGTTTTGAGTGTATCAGTCAGCAAAGGATTTTTCAAACTTTGCAATGAACTTTCAAGACCCCAGGAAAAAAACCATCTATGTGTGAATCAGATCCAGAAATTGTTTCCTCATCCTCATCAAAGGATGAGGATGTTTCCTTTTCCTCATCAAAGAAAGTTTGACAGATCAAAAGCCTTCCAGTTTTGCTATGGTGTGGAGGCAAGAAAACTGTGGTGTTACTTTAAAAATGAGCATGAAGCCTTGGGGGTCTGACAGTGACAATGTGCTCTTCTGTGTCGAAGCTCTGCACTCAAGAGAGACTCTGTTTGCCTGATCCAGATTAGAGCCCAAATTAGGCTTCCTGGAATAAATTGCTCTTGCTGTAGGATCTTGTCAGCAATGGTATCATGGGCCTGAGATCTTGGTGAACTATTTTGTTAAAAAAAATCAATGTCTCATTTTGAACTATCATAAATGCATTTTAAGTGAGCTAATATTCTGTAAATATGCTTAACTTCTGCTTTTGCAGATTCAGCCTCTAATTTGTTTTTTAGTATTGGTTCATGAATGTATATGAGTGGGTCTTTTGTATGCTTTTAACACAGAGAACCCTATCAAGTTATCTATAGCAGGAAAATTACAGCATCATAATAGTTAATGGAAAATAGCATAAGAGGAAAAAGAAAATTAGCATTCCACACAGCAGGGCATTTCGGATGTTAATCTGCCTTGCAATATAATTGACAGGGAAGCTGATATCTGGGAAGATTTTTATTCCTATCTTTTTCTCTAAACAGTTAGTGTTCAGTTGTTGTGCAGCAGGGGAGATGGAGAAAAAGAAAGTTCTCACCAAGTGAATGTTCTTTACCAGCAAAGATGTTAACTTTTGTCAGAAGGTAGTTAATCACTGAGAGAGAAACAGATGAAGAAATTGGATAAAACATTTCCAGTTCCAAAAGTCTTTATTGATTGTGTCTCCCTCAAGAAAATTCAGCTCAATCTCTGAAACCCTCAAGTGATTAAACCTTGGGCAGTCCACTGTAGACAGAGCAAATGAGAATTGTTTCAAAACCAGACATGTAGAGCCAGGATAGCTAAAGTGAAAAAAGATTTCTTTTTCACTTTGAAATCCTAGCTGAGAGATGTAACCTGAGATGTTGATTTTAAGGCAAGAGTTTTCTTAAGTATCATGATCTTTCTCTATATAACAGATCTCTGAATTTTGAAGCAATGAACTTCTTTATTTTCAGAGAAGGAGCTTTCTTATAACACAAACCTGGAGTCTGGAAAATGAGACACAGATCTCTGGTCCACCACAAATAATTCGTATATCTTGGTCTAACTTTTCAAAGGTAATTAGGGCACAGAGAAATTGAGGCATCACTAAATGAGATGCTCAGACCTGTGACCAGTTGAGAGTTCCTATTTTTTTTCCCAGCAATGTGAAATTTTTGCTCTCAAACCACCTGCTCTAGAAGACTGCAGCTCTTCTTGACCTGGAGCATGACCACTAGCCTGTGACCCAAGGTGTGCAGAATTACTGGCCTCCTCTGTACAGCATGAGGGTCTTGGAGAGTTGTGCTTGGATTTCATTTGCCTTCCAGAAGCCCATAATGGTCTGCTGGAGTAAAGCCCTTGGTGTCTCTACTTTGGGGTTTTAGGGTGTGTGGTACACTAAAGATGGTAGGGGGAAAGGTAAACACTATGAGCTGATCTGTGTTCTTTCTTCTGTTACAGAAGACTCTCTTGTTCATTACTTCATGTTCTGTGCAAAATTCCAACATAAACAACACAAGAAGGCAAATTAAGGAAATCCTCACTGTAACTAATGTATTTGTAACTACAGGCAAGAAAGTATTTGACTGAAAGAAGAAAAAAACAACCTGACAGCCCGGTGGTAGTTTTATCTTTTTTTGGGCAACGATTCTGATTTTAGTTACACTCACAAGTATTGGAAGAGCTGTAGTTTCAGAAGTTATCACCTGTCAGCTGAGCTGTGATAACTGGTTGAGTGCATACACTACAGTCACAAAAGTTTGTGAATTAAAAATTGGCTTAGATAACTCGAGCCAGCCTTCTCAATGCCTAGATTAACTCTTCTGGATTATTGTGGCTGAGGTGAGCATCTGAGCCAATAATTCTTTCAAGTGAGGCAATAGATTAAGGTTCAAATCATCAGTGTAAAGTCACCACTTTGTTCCAGCTCCCCTGCCATGGACAGGTCCACCTTCTGCTAGACCAAGGCACCAAGACGCATCCAACCTGGCCTTGAACACTTCCAAGGATGAGGCATCCACAACTTCTTTGGGAAACCTGTTACAGTGCCTCATCACCTTCACAGTAAAAAAATTTCTTCCTAATGTCTTATCCAAATCTACACTCTTCAAGTTTTAAGCCATCTTTCCTTGTTTTCTATCACTTCATGGCTTTGTAAAAAGTCCCTCTCCAGCTGCCTTGCAGGTCTTTAAGTTAGATGTCCCCAGAGCTTTCTTTTCTCTTTTCTTTTCAAAAGCTGAACAAACTCAACTCTACCAACTTGCCTTTACAAAAGAGGTGCCCCAAGCCCTCTGATCATCTTTGTGGTCTCTTCTGGGCTCTCTCCAACAGCTCCTCGTCCTTCATAAGTTTGTGACTCCAGAAATGAAAGCAGTATTCCAAGTGCGTTGTCATAAGGGTGGACTAGAGAGGAAAATAATCTCCTTCAACCTGATGGACACAGTTCTTTTGCTGCAGCCCAGGACATGGTTGGCTTTCTGGGCTGTCAGTGTGCATTGACCCAAGTCCTTCTTGGCAGGGCTTCTCTCAGTGCATTCTCTGCCCAGTCTGTATTTGTGCTTGGGTTTATCCCAAAATAGATAAAAGACTTTGTACTTGGTCATGCACTTGGTTTGCATAGGACCACCTCTCAAGCTTCTCAAGATACCTCTGGATGTCAGTGTCAGCTTCTGGAATCCCTTCCCTCCAGAGTGTCAGCTGTTCAACAAACCAAGTTTCTGTTTCAAGGTAAACCTGTTGAAGGTGCACTTAAACCCAGTGTCCATGTGGCCAGGAAAGACCCATAAAAGCACCAGTTCAAATACCAAGTCCTGAGGAACAGGAACACCACTTGCCATTGTTCTCCACTTGGACATTGAGCCATTGGCAGCAACTCTTTGAGTGTGGCTTTCCAGTCAATTCCACTGGCCCATCCCTGAAATCAATTTTTCTCCATTTTGGACACAAGGATGTTTTGTGAGGCAGGGTCAAATGCCTTGCACAATCCAGGTAGATGATGTCAGTTGCCTTCCCCCTTCCACCAGTGCTACAGTCCTGTTGTAGAAGGCCCATGAGTTTGCCAGGCACAATTTGCCATTTGTGAAACCATGTTGACCATCACTAATCACATCCTTATTATCCAAGTAGCATGTTGTCCAGGAGGGTCTGCTCCATGGTCTTAGCCAACGTGGCCTGTAGTTCCCTGAGTCTTTCTAGTTTCTCTTTTTTTTTTTTTTTCTCTTTTCCAATCAGTGTGTATTTTCCTGGTCTCCCAAATATGATGGACAGTGGTTTAACCACTTCACCTGCATGGTTCCTTTTGGACCCATGGATTCATCTCATCAGGTTCCATGAACCTGTGCATTTTGAGGTTCCTTAGATAGTCTCAAACCTGATCTTCTGCTAAACTGGATTGTTGCCCATTCTCCCTTTGTCTTCTTCAACTCAGGCTGTGTGACTGGCTCTCCGTTTTCAGAGATATTCTGCTCAGTACATAGTGTGTCTCCTGACAGTTTTGCCTCCCAGGCTTGTGCAAAATCTTCTGGAGGCTTACTGTGAAGTTGAAGTTGCCATTACCACAATCATTATCCACCTGTATCTCATACAATTATTACTTACACTATTGAATTCTCTGGAGATAAAATTAAAATAGAGCTTTTATAATTTCTTTTCCATCCGATGCTTTTGTTTTCATTTCCCACCATCTCTTTAGCAATCCTGTTTCCCAGGAGACAACTTGCTGTGTCCTCATGCTTCCAAGAGACTGAAGATCAATAGGTTCAGAGTTAATTGGCAGGTGGGAGTTTCCAGCTGTTTATGTGCTTGCCCAAAAAAAGCTGTCCACTGGTAGCAAATGAACAGCTGGAAAGACACAATCCAAAGACACAATCCAAACAAAACATTCTTTAGCTGATTGACATATGTCTATAATGCATGGCGTATCTGAGAAAAATGAAATTGAAATTAGGAACAGTTTGGATGGAACCCTTCATTATCAACAATTAGCCAATTAGAATTTTTGTTTAAATTCTGATATAATTCACAAGCACTAACTGAGTAATTACCACTCATAGAAGTGGAGGATAGAAAAAATGCATTGCTTTCACACTATCCTTACTTACGACATATGTTGAGAAATGCTCATTATACTGCTGAACATGAGCAATCCAAAGGAGATGGTTGGTGCAAAGGTTTTATAATGGAATATGAAACCTTCCACCCAGAAGTCATGTTCACACCCAGACCAAACAGCTGATGGCAAGTGAGTAGAAACCCTTTTTCCACCCCCCACCCCCCGCCCCCACAGTGAAATAAATGGTTCTGTACACAATCATGAGGTTCAGCAGGGAAAATTGATTGTTCTGAAATTGTGTTCCATCTGGGAAATCATAATGAAAAGAAGAAAGAAATATATACAAAAACAAACCACTTTTTCCCCCCTCATTTTCTTTTCTCTGCAAAAAAAAAGTCCAACATAGCTGCTCCATATGACATTATTTCAAGACTCAGTTGTTTAGGGTGCTGTATTCCATAGTGTTAACTTGAGTGCCTAGTGTTGTGTTTTCTAAGCAACATCCTCCAGGAAGGAAGAGCTCTTCAGAGGGGTCATATGGAGGCACATTGAAAAATGTAGCCTGAGAAAAGTAACACCCTGAAAGAGGTTTTTCAGTCGTCATTCCATTAAATATTATAGTACAAAATAGAGATCAATTTTGATGTTTCAGGGAGGTGGGCAGTGTGGTGCAAGAAAGAGTATTTCCTTTCATCCTAATGTACAAGGGGATGAAATATAGAAATTCTTGCAGAATGGAATAATAGATATGTATTGTTTTATAAGAGGCCTTGTAATTTTGAAAAAGAGTATTTTAGCTGATAGCTAATGCTGCATATGTCCCTTACAGAGCAATCTTGTGGTAAGGAAAGGGAAGACAAAAAATCCTCATAAACTGTCCTTTTCAAGTTCAGTAGGTTTGAGGCCTACTATGAACATTAATCTCTACTTTCTTTCATTTGGCCACTGATGGGATGGAACTTCTTACTGTCTCTAAGCAACCAAGTCTTACTTAAAATAAACAAGACATTAGTTTTTCATAAAGATATTACTTTTTACCCAACATGTGTGGGATAGATTGTAATTTGTGTGCCTGATATATGAATGAAAAGGGAAAAAGAAACAATTTCACAGGGCATACATTTTATATCTGGAAAATAGCAGGTTTTTTTTTTTTTTTTTTTTTTTTGTCTGATCATATGGGAGAGTAGATTTCTTTTTTATTTCAAAATCTTTTAGTCCATAACACTGTTTGTTATACCAGTGATAATTGGATGTATTCTGAGTACTGTTTTGGGGAATTTGGTACTTCTACCACTTTTGACAACAGGTTTGGAGAGAACTTAATGGAGGTTTCTCCCTGGTGAGAATTGTCTCCACACACACACATAAGGTGGATCTTGGGAGGAAAATTTCCAGCTTCAGAGAAGAGTTGTCTTCTGCTTACTTGGTCTGAATTACAGTCATGGTACTGTAGGAGCTGCAGGACATTGTTACCCTGAACTGTCATCATGGCAATCACAATGAGGAGAAAAATATAGCTATCATTATAAGAGCTTTACACTGCATAGTTTATCTCTATAACAGTGTGCCATGATGTGCCTAATTAGACTGTATCAACTGCTCCACGTCTGCTGCTAAAGGGAGACTTTCTTATTGTGTCTAGTAAACAGAGAGCTCTCAGCCTGTGATTTAACACTGAAATGAAATTTAAGCATAGTTTCCCATTTGATTATCAGGCTATGGGTGACTTTTAAGGATCCTTTTCAATCTATTACTTCTGCTAGCTGTAAACTCTCTGCCACAATTTCTTTCTCTTCTGGTGGAGAAAGACTAGCTGAAAATTCATCCATTTAGAGGGGAACAAATCAAAATAATTCCAAGTACACAAACTTCTGATGATGTTCAGTCTCCTTTTTTGATTGTCACCTTCTGCGTCTGAATCTCATTTATTGAGACATAATTAATACAATTGGCTTGAACAGACAGAAAGTAAGAAAACCTCCAGAAAGTAATACAGGATAAGACATAGTGAAAAAGTAGATATTTTTCTTCTTTTTCATGCCATATCATAGTTTCATTGTGAGAAGAGTAGGGTGACTTCCACAGGACAATCTTTGAGAAAAAAAAAAAAAAATACAAATTTATGGAAAGAAATCCTGTTTTTTGTATGTACTAATCTATTAAAAGCATGCAAAAGTGTGTATGTCTTCAGTAATATTATCTACGGAAATAATTTGGAAAAAACAGAGTAAACATTGCATGGACAAAATGCTCAGAGTGGCAATCAAAGCTGAAAAGAAGTTTACAGTCTACTGTTTACTCACCCGTCACGTACTTTATATATTCTTGAGGAGAGGGTAGGAGGGTCAAGATGAGGTTATGGGACTTGTTTGTTTCTTTGGTAGCCTCTCTGTACTTGTGCTGCTCTTGAAAGACATTCTCAGTTTGAGGTACATGCTGCCTGAACCTTGAAAGATATGATACCTCCATTTCAAGGAGCTGGAGATATTCTGTAGTAATTTCAGAGAAAATGTCTTCTGCATAACAAGCACTTTTTTTTTTTTTTTTTTTTTTTTTTTTTTTTTTTTGCAGGAACTGGCAGGTTTTCAGTATACTGCAGTAAGAAGAAATAATTTGATCACATCAGACACACAACTGGAGTAAGATATTGCAACATCAACCAGTTTTACCAGAAGGGAAGCATAGACATGGGGAACAAAGACACAGCAGGGTTCTACTTGAACAGGGCTTTAGGCTTTGTAGTTGATAAATTAATCTTTGGAAGATTCAAAGATGTAACCCATTGATTTATTTCTGAAGTTCAAGCAATCTGTGGGTCAGGCATGTTTTGGAGTGACTGTTTGGGCTTTGGCATGATTGTGTTTATGACTAGAAGCCAGTGAGTCCTTGCAGCAGCCAGTGTAGGGCAGTGGCTTTCTGGCATGATACAAAAAGAGCAACGAGGTTTTGGTGCAGGTCAGGCTAAACAATAGAAATTTTCCTCTGCAGTAGGAAGTTCCAAGTCCTTGTCTGCCCTTTTCTTAAAGAACTTTGTTCAAAAGAAAGGCATGAGACCTTTCAGCGTTTGGCAGCAAGGGGCTTGTTTCCAGTGCTGCTGGTGGAGCAGGAGTGGGATCCATGGCCCACTTTGCCATCATGTGGAACCTTTGAGATCCCTAGCCCTGTGCAGCCTTCTGTAGCTGACACTTAAGCACATTTTGAAGGAAAAATAAGCACTCAGGTACACTGTTGCTCACTTTCCACTGGGGTTCAGAGGAAGTTCTGATAGCTTCATTTCTTGACTCTTACTACTGACACACTAAGAAGAGAATTTTATGATTGATTTACTGGGAATGGCATGATGACAGGAAAGTGGTTTGTTCTATGTCTCAATTTCAGAAGGATCTTCTTCGAAATAGTGCTGTTACTGAGGTTTTTCTTTTTCTTTGCAGGCTGTGCCTTCCTAACATACTGCGAAAGGGAGTCTGCTCTAAAGGCCCAGAGTGCACTGCATGAACAGAAGACTCTGCCGGGGGTGAGTCCAGACTGATAACTTCTTCTTTTTTACTTTTTTTTTTTCCTTTTTAAAAATCTAAAATGGTTTGCATATGGTGTACTCATCTCAAATTTGGAAGCATAAAGTCTCAGTTTGTTTGGATGATTCATTATTTGAATTGAACTAATAAAATCAAGATACCACCAACCCACCCAAATTATTTCCATGCACAAAACTAAAAGCTTCTTTGACCTTATTGGGAGTCAGTAAAACAGTAGTCAGCTGGTTGTGGACTGGATTCTACCAGCCTTACTCAGCTGAGGAACTGCTTTAGGATTCTGACCACTACAGTGAAATGTTAGAAGTCCTCACCAGGTGCTTCCTCTCACTACTTTTCTTCTCTGTAGCAAGGTTTGGCAGCAAGAAATCAAGAAACAGATCACATTATTGAGTTATCACAGAATGAAAACATATTCCTGATGACAAAGTGGTTTGACTCAGTTACTTTAGTATTCAAGCAGCTGTAGCAGATTGGAAAGGCGGTGAGACAAGGAGAAAAGAGAGAGAGAGGAAAGACGCACACGAGATAATGAGGAAAATTATTCACATGAGCAAGATCTAAGGTTCAGACAACACAAGCAGAACTAAAAATAGAATCAGCATTATGTGGGGAAGACCTGCCCTGCTGGGCTGGGTTTCTAGTTAAGTGGTTGCCCGGGGGAGGGAGAGAGACTATTTAGATTCAGCCAGAGTACATGGATTGGGAACAGCCAAGTGCTCCTGCAGCTGGAATGGGGCTGGTTTCACAAGGACCAGGAGCCAGTGATCACGTAACTAGGACTGGGCTTCTGAGGGCTCCAGGCTGCATCTGAACTGAGAGGAAATCTATCCAGAAGTCCTTCTTTATTAGCTGGTGTTGAATGATTGATTCCTGTGTAGCTATAACCTACCTTCCCACCAGATCTAAGACACATCCCTTGCTCTGTGTTCTGAGGAAAGTGTTGATTCTGCTCTGCTTGTTTCCATCATCCTGGGTCTATTTACCTATTTCTGAGCCACCTTGCCAGTATGAAGATGCCCACGCACTTGCTCATCTACATCTATCTTTGCTTAAAAGGCCATACCTTATGCAAATATATACATACTTCATTGCCTAAAAATACTTCTGTCAGCTGACAACTCCCTCTGAATTATTTTTTTTTCTAGAAACTCCTCAGCAGCAGATTGAAAGTAACTTCAGTCTTGTGGGGGGGTTAAGTTTTTATTCCTCCTCCCCCTTCTAATGTTTTCCTTTTGCTTCTCTCTTTTCTGAATGATAAAACCACATTTAAAAAAAAAAAAGAATATGTTGAATAAAGATGTCTCAGGTAATATTTTAAGTGAAATTTTCCGAAATAAAATTTTCTTGAAATAAAATATGTATTTATCAAAACTAGAGATGTGCTTAATAGGGTGTTGTGTATTTAAAAAAGACTAATTGAAATTCCAGATTTTCCACTGAGACTGTTTGCTCTTCTCATTAGGAGCCAGATCATTCACTTGCATATGGAACTATATCTTCTCTATGAGATAAAAATCTCATCCTGAAATTGTATGATGATAATATCTTCAAGAACACTGGGTCAGTGAAACTGAGGACTCAGGTGTTGAAGAGGGAGGACAAGTGGTGATTTAGAATTTTTTTTCCTAAGTTCTTTATCTGTTCACAGTTCTGAATCTCAGACTCTGAGTTTGAGACTTCAAATCACAAAAGTCTTAAAGTCAAGACTGTTTTCTTGTGAGAACAGTGATAAAATTCAACCGTCTTTTACTTTAGGATCAAAACTTCCTTCAAAAGTTGCCCCAACTGATTCTAGACTACAGGCAAACAATTTCTTCCTTGGTTTGTATAATTTCTGTTACATATACTCCATACTGGCCACACTGCCTCTAGAAGGCTTTTTGTTGTTGTTGTTGGCTTTTTATACTTTCAGGAGACACGTCAGGATCTCATTGATCTGGGAACAGTGAATCCTCTATCTAAAAGAGCAACCAGGTTTCTTCTTCTTTCTGATTTTCCTATCCCTATCATTTCCAGTTCTATTTGTCTCAGAATAAAGGTTTACTTTCCACCAGCAAACCAGCTTCATGATGCTTTCTGCCAAGTTTCTGAACTCATCCTCTGAATGATGTCACTGTAGTTTATTTAAGGAAACCAGTCTTGTCTCTTGATAAAGTATCATGCTTGCATACTGTTTTATGGTTCCTATCTGAGTAGCAGAGAATTATTTATGACTTACCTGACTGTTATTGATAACATGCACCAAAAATATCAACCATAGCTCATCACCATAACATAAGAGGCACTTTTAAGGTCAGAGGTCTAAGTTCTTATTCACATAAGTTCACAAATGAGACATATATAACATCTTTTCTTGACACTCCATTGTCTGTGCACAAACAGCATGACTGAGAAGGCATCAAAAACAATTAATAGGCATGGTATAGGTAAAAATAAATATTACTAGACTAAGCCATTCTTTCCCATTCTCCAGTAAACTATGCACTTTCTTGTACACAAAATTCTTGCAATATTGCTCATTGCATTCTTTGCATTATAAAACACAGAACTGAGTAATTTTTAATAATATGCACATGAATGGTAATGTATGGAAATGGGGAGGCATGAGGAGGTTTTGTCCAGATTCAGATGCCTTGCCTTTCAGCTATGTATCACTTTGTTTTTAGTGGAGTGGCTAGATGCACATATTTTACAGTAATTACTTTCTGGATGTGCTTTGTAAGATGACAGAAATATGTTTCACATATTTCTATGTTATATGTAGGACATAAACTCATCTTGAGGAATAATCAAAAGACTTCCAAGCAGGTATGTGTTGATTAATAAAGTCTTTATGGCACTTTGTTTTTGGGTGGGAAGGAATCATGATAGATATTTTGAAGCAACTAGAATGGAATGTAAAACATAAAACTGTCACTTGGATCTTCTTCATCTGAATGAGTAAATTAGGTTCTTTTGGTGATTTTGATTTTTTTTTTTTTTTTTTTTTTCTAAAATGCAAGGTTAATGTAGTACAGTGTGTTTGTATGTGTAAAGAGCACTTTGTGATTGTTGGACAATTCAAATTCTAGTGTTTACTTGAGATTGTTTATTTTACATATAATAGAGTGGCTGGATGATGAAGTATATTAGTTCTTTAATAATTTATAGAAATGCTTTGATGTTGCAGTAATTACATTAAAGGTCACATATCAAAGGTAATTTGGTTGAGCAGCTGTGATGGTTTCTCAGAAGCAATCAATATTGCTGTCCATGGCGCTGATTTCACCAAGGGGACTGCCAGATTAAAGGAGGCTTATTACCAGACAGACAGACACGGGGGAAATCAAGAACAGATTGGAGAGATGCACTATTCTTTTTCCTCACCTATAATTAACACTGTTCACCATAATCTGTGCTAATCCTTCATAGTGGGAAACCACTTTTTTTTTTTTTTTTTTTTTTTTTTTTTTTACCTTGCATTATAAAAAGCGAATTAAGGCAAGGGAGAGTAATTTGGGGGAGCAGGAGAGGGAAATTAGAGAAAGTAAAAGTTGATTCACCTCTGGGATTTCTGAGGCTGATATACCCCACAATGATAAAATGCAATATCAAAACCACAGGCCATGGTCCTGAGGAAAGCAAGGCTTGGGGGAAGTGATCTAGACAATGACAGTGTAACGTATGGGAGAATTATCTGCCTGCAGATTTTGTATAATATTATCTATTTGCCCCACAAAGCTCCACAGGAAATGAAATCGGGGAAATAAAATTATGTTTTAAGTGTAGTCATTTTGATTACAAATTATAGTGAAGTGAACTTTTTCTCCCCTTTTTTTTTTCTTTCTCAAGTGAATGGCAGAGGATAATGCTGAGAAATGTAATTACGCTATCAAGATCTACTTTTATTTATAGCACAAATAAACTGAGCTCTTGTATGATAAGCACAGCAGCATTTTTCTTCCCCTAGCTCTTTGTAGCTCTCTCAGGCAACGGGAGAGAACAGTCCATGTATACTTGGTTGGAGGCACTGTCTCTTTGCATAATGTTAAAACCATCCTGTAAGACTTGCAAAGAATAACTATGAAGTTAAGTATGTACGAAACTGTTAACCTCAGCAATCTGCAGGGCTTGTTCAGTCTGGAGAGATAGGCTGGGTTTTCTTACTGTATCTATTCCTCTTGAAAGAGACAGTGGTACTGCTGGCATGCTAAATTTCTCAGTGCGTAACATAATTAGTTTTCTCCCTAACTGTTCTGATATTCTTTGTCTCTTCTTGCCATCTAGAAAAAAAATGCATCCTGTTTTATTCATTATATGCAAAAATATGCATCTTTAACATTAGAAGGCAGGTGAGCTCATAAAACTCATATTAAACCCATTTTTTAAAGGAACAAAAAACCCCATCTAATTACTGTTGCCCACAGTTTGTTATTTTTCTGGGTTTTTTGGTTTTTGTTTTGTTGGGTTTTTTCCTGTTTTGTTTTGGGTTTTTGTTTATTTGTTTGTTTACTTGTTTTAATTTAAAAAGTTTTCTCCAATATTACCAGTCTAACCTGACTTAAATTTTTATGTATATGTGAGGAAAGACCTGAGCATAGGCAGGGGGAGGGAGGGTACCTTGCAAGGTCTAGCCTCTCTTAAATCCATGTAATAAGGCTTAAATGAGTCATAAGTGTCCTGTGGAGTTCAGAAGTCCTGCACATATAGCATGGATTTCACTGTTTAAGCAGACCTGAAAATTTTATTATCTTATTGTCTTTTTTTTTTTTTTTTTTCAACTTTTCAAAGCTCTTTCCAAAAGCTTGTTAGGAAACCATTAAACCACATATCACCCTGCATGCTGTGTTGTGCCAAAAATGGTATTAGATTCCCACAACTTCCCATTTCAAAAGTTTTTCTCTACTGATGTAAATTGCAATTTGGTCAGCAGTGGTAGGCTGGATGGGTTCCATTGATTAAAGTAGCCTGCTGAACACACAGCCTGCTCACCATGCCCTTTAGATTTTGAAAGAAAACACATTTAATTGTTCCCTTGGGAGAAACATGTCTGTTTTCTGAAGTTAAAAATGAAGATGAAAAGGAATAAAACCAGATTTGAGGTAAGAGACTTGGGGGAAAAAAAAAGAAAAAAAAAGAAAAAAAAATGTACAAAGAGGAAAAACAGAAAAAAACCCCCAGTCCTTCAGAAATTCTGCAGAAATTCTCCCTTTAGGATCTCTGGATGTCAATGTCATGCTTAAAGTGATATTGTTTTTTTTACCCCTTGTTTCCTCCTTCTGAGTGACCTGCCAGTAAAAGTACTTTAGGATCTTGCTTTAGATAAAGCAGGGCAGGGGAGAGCAAGGGGAAGCTGTATGCACTTTCCATTTGCTAAAAACCCCTGTAGTTTGACAGTGCTGTTCTGTTCACCAGATGAGATGAAACACCTGGGTCCTATCTGCTTGGTAAACATTAAAGTTCCATTTCACTAGTTAAAGATTGGCTTCTGTATCCCTATAAGGCAGCCTCTAGAATACAAAGTAAACTCTCTCTCTGCTACCCAGTCCAAAGAGGTTTGCAGAGAAAGAGCACAGTGCCAGCATCCTGACAGGACCTGTGTGTTGGATTCACACTGTTATCTCAGCTGAGAATGGTGTATTCATCACCTTTGTGGTGGCTAACCATGCTCAGCCTGAGATGCAAAATGGGACAAGGGCTTCCCAGTCGTACCTGAGATTAGGTGGAAATTGAGAAATTATGTGCAAAATAAACCAGAAAAACAACAACAACAAAAAACAAAACAAAACAAAACAAAACCAAAAACAACAAAAAGCAATGTATAAAGGTAGTATTGTCTTGTCTTTTTAATTTGACAACTTTTGGATCTCAGAGGATGATTTCCAAATTATTCAACAAAAGCATTTGCTGGACCTTCATTTGCTTTATGTGTTATTCAATGACAACTTTTCTCTCTGACGTGTCTGCCATAGGAGGATCAATCTAATTTTATGTACAACTGTAAAGATGAATGATAAGTAGAAAGGATTCAGGCAAGTACAAGCTGAATAAATTATAAAGGGCAAATGATGACAGGACTGGGGGTCCCAAGAGACAGTGATATGATAACAGAAACTAAAGACGAATTTATGATGGATGTAGTTAGCATGTACTGAGGCTGTTAATTCTTCAGGGTAGCTTTACAACTTCTTGTGATTGGAGCAATCAAAGTATTTCATTTTAAAGAGATGCTGTATATTTTCACTTGTCTGTTCTGCATATTTGTATGTATGTCCTCATTTACATGCATAGCAGTAAACTCCCATAGGCTAGTCAAGCTTCCTTCCCATCAAAGGACCCCTATTCTCCAAACCATAATGCCACTGTTTATGCATAAATAAATAGATAATATGTAACAATTTGAGGGCAAAGCTGGATATCAGGGGGAAGAAAAAAAAGAAAGTTTCCATTTTCATAGAACACAGCTATCAAATTTTTTTAGACCCTGCAAGTAGCTTAGCACCTCCAGCTACCTTCAAAGCCAAGCCTAGGGATTGAGTTAGCTCACAGATCCCTGATGAAAAATTATATATAACAAGTTTCAGGTAGGTCAAATTTTGGGCTTAAGCTGCTTTAGGAGCCGCTGATGCAGCATCATAAAGTTAGAAGCAAATCTGATCTCAGAGCAGTTCTTGATTGCATTTCATTCATACTCTTATTTCTAACTCTTGTTCCTTATTATTAAGGATATTTGCATGAAAATGATCTTTTTTCCTTCCTCTGAAGGGTTGTCTCTTGTCTGTGAGTAATGCTTACTCTGGCCTACATTTGTGAATACCACGGGCTGGATTCTGACTTCATTTACACAAGTGTAAATCAGCAATGATCTGATTGAGGTCAAGGGATTTATATGGCGTAGGAAAGAGCAGACTCAGCTATATTTGTCACTGCTGAAATGATGTCATCGTGAAAAGTACCGTAGCTCTAAATGGGGTAACATATTTTTACCAAGAATCTTTGCATGCGAATACATGATCTCACAAAACACTGAGCATCCCTGACACCTGCTGGGCCCTTCAATAGCTCCCACAGCCCTCTTGCTGCAGAGAAGTCCCAGCCCCAAAATGTAAGAATTAAAGATGGTTGGTGTCCTGGTGTTTTAACAGTGTTAACCATTAGACACTAATGAACCCTAAGCATTTGGGATGGCAGTTGCATCACCCCACCGATTTGGCAATAATGGGATATACCCAGGAATAACTTGCAGTAAACTTTCATTCTTCATCCCACATTCCCAGTCACAAAGAGACAGAGGAAGAGAACAGATACCCTTTATTTTTAAATGTTTTCAGTCATATGGGTGATAGTGAGTGACATTACCTAGCCCAGGAGTCATTGTTCATGGGCTAACCTTTCCATAAACACCCACTTCCCACATTTGCACTACAAAGTCTGGTTGTGATCTGAAAGGCCACTGCAAGCTTCTACTAATGCACTTAGAAGAAGATCCTGTATAATTATGTAATTTGGATTTCTCCCTGGGGTGATATGCCCACCTATACTACAGCTTTACCAGCTGTACCACTCATAGCCTACCCTGGTATGAGCTGTCTGCCAGATGTTTTTCATGCAGGATATATCTTAAAATCCTTCAGATACTCAGTGATACGATAAAATTTTTTTTTCTTTCTTTTTTTTTTTTTTTTTTAAATACAACGATTGAAGGCCTGCACAATAGTGATGGATCAGATGTGTATGTTTGCCACCTAAAACCATTATATTTGAAACACACAGACCTGCATCTTAATCTAATTCAATTTAAGTAGTCTATATAAGAGCAATGAAAACATGAAAACATGGACTTGAATGCTGTGGAGTAAATGCATTCCATGACTGTAGTTCCTGGTGGGCAGTTCTACAGTAAGGACTTGAATCTTGCCTGAAACATTATTTCTGTTAGCTCTACTTATGCTATGTAGGTTAAGAACATCTATGCTTGTTGAAAACATTTCAGTTGCAGAGCAGACAGCCTGCCAGCCTTACCATGTGAAATCCATCCACTGGCTGCAGATCCTTTAAAAAAAAAAAAAAAACCAAAACAAAACAGTGTTTCCTGAATTAAATAATCTAAGAGCATGATTCATGCATTAAACTTAAAACAGCTCTATAAGGACACCTTGTAGAGAACTATCCGAGCTGGAATGCTTTTGGGAGTGGCAGAAACTGTCCCATCTCTCTGCTTAGGGATAACTTCTGATGGGACCTGACGTGATGTAACCCATTTAGCTCCCGTGCTTCCTCCTGCTGCTCTCTGTCTCTGGCAGGGAGAGAGTGGTGGGGAGTGACTGACCATGAGATTGCACTATCAGCCGAGGTGAGCAGGTATCTGAAGTGATTTTGCTCTGCTGAGCAGCTGCAGTGAGAGACTTACAGTGGCACCGCATGTATGAGCTGCTGCACTTGGCAAGTTCCCAGCAATGTCAAATCTCTCTGATTAGTTTCTGTAAGTACAAGGACAGAATTAAGCCTAACCTATTTTTCAAAGAAGAAATGTGCATTTCCCATTTTTCTCTTTAATGGGAACTTCTCATATCTTGTGTCCCATACCTTTTTTCCCCCTCCCCTTTCCACCATGTTACTCCTTTAAAAAAAAAAATTGTTAAAATACAATTTCTTGTAAAAACATGTGCCTTCAAATTTTTTGATTTCTTTAACATATTTTGACCTTGATATGCATTCATTTTCAGCACCAAATGAATCCTATGGTGCTAGAATGAAGTTCTCTTACCTTCCCCTTAGGTATGGTAAACTACAATCCTAAAATATTCTGCTACTTTCTAATGAATATTTTCTTTGACATGTTTCAAAAAAAATGAGTGTTTTGATCACTGGCTTTGTAGGCAGGTTTTGGCAGAGCAAGCTTTGTCCAGCTATAACTAATCCATTCCAAGCTCAGGTTGCTCCTTCAAACAGATGGAGAAAATTTATTTTTCTCTTGTTCTTAGAATGGCTCAGTAATTTCTATGCTACTATATTGACTTTGCACGGTAAATATGTAACTGATAAGACATGCTGGCGTGAGTTTCTGATTTCATTTACAGCTTTGATCAGTGGAAGAGCACTTTGTTTTCAAGGTGGTAAAACTGGAATCAGTTTTTCTTGGTCTTTTTATTTATGGCTAGCTTACTGTTAAGATCTTCCTTGGTAAACATTTGAGGTGTTGCTTCTGTCTTTTAGGTTATTTTGTAGTGTCCTTTCTCAGTGAAGTCACGCTAATGTCTGCTGTCTGGCCAAGCATAATTTTCTCCTTTTCTCCTACATCCCTCTCATCCTGCACGTCTGTCCTTGCCATCTCTTATCTCCTTCGTAGATTTGCTGGAAACATTACCCTGTGTTCCCGTAATGCCTGCTTGGTGAAATGAGTTGAGATTACAGCTGCTGAGGTGGAACACCGTGCTTCCCAACTGCTTCTGCCTGGGAGAGCATGTATTTTCTCCAGACAAAAGGAGAGACTCAGCTTACTGAACATTTCCACGTTTTGTGACACCACATGTATATAGATTGCAGAGTTGGCTTGTCCTAAACCTGATGTCTCTTGAAATTATGAGGCTTAGTGTGTATGAGCTTTTCAGTGTATATTCACATTGCCCAAGAGAAACAAGGCAGCCAGGAGAGGGTTGCACATGCTGTGTTCTTTTGTCTGTTCTTCCTCAGAGTAACTGGGAGTGACTGGGGATTGATTTCTGTGTCTGTGTTCATCCTGCACAGGGGAAGGGAGTGGGATGCACAGGGGGTGAACCTTTCAAACCTTTCAGGGTACCTGTTCTGTTGGTAGCAGCCTGCTGCTCCCACTTTGTTATTTTTTCTACCACTGCATCTTCACATTGCTTGGCATGACTCACGTTTTCACCTGGGAGAGGAGAGGCTCAGACACTCCTGGGGAAGTTGGGCATGTGTTGCTAGCATTCAACAACCACAGAGCTTCTGAGGACAGCCAAAGAAAATGCTGATATCTGAGGGCTTTGTATGAGTTTTTGTTTTGTTTTGTTTTGGAAGCTATAGTGAATATATATATTTTGGGATCTACAAATGCAGATACACTACTAAGAGTACTGATGTGATACCCTTCAAAGACAGTCTCATGTCCCAGTGGAGGTCCCAAATTTATGAATATTGCTATGTGTTCCTCTTTCATTTTTAGTTTTCCACCAGCACTCTGAACCCAACCTGCCACAGCACAATGATAATGCTTCTAAAGTGAGCCTGTCCAAACTAATTTTATTGTCCTTGTTGGGTGAAGTGCAACAATTAAGCAGACAGCACAAATGGGTCCAGATAAATTGAGTATTTACAATTATTTCAGTTTGGATAATCTAATGTGATATTCATTGTGCAGCTAAGAATTATGTTTCTCAGTGAGGAGGGGCTGTCATTCAGTACTCTTGTTGGCTGGATGTAAATTCAGAATAACTCCACGTGCTCTTGCAGAGTTTAAGCTTCTTTACATCAGTGAAGCTCAAATGAGAATCTCATTCTCTTTCTTTAGATGCCCTATAAAGCTGAGTCTCTTCAGCTCTGCTTGCACTTTAGAAATACAGCCAACAGAGCTGGAAGGTCATTTTTTTCCCTTTTTTTTTTTTTTTTTTTTTTTTTTGGGGGGGGGATTTTTTTGTTTTTTTGTTTTTGTTTTTTTTTTTTTTTTTTTTGTTTGTTTTGTTTTTGTTTTTTTGTTGTTGTTGTTGTTTTGTGGGGTTTTTTTTTGGTTTTTTTTTTTTTTTGGTTGGTTGGTTGGGTTTGGTTTGGTTTGGTTTGGTTTGGTTTGGTTTGGTTTGGTTTGGTTTGGTTTGGTGTTGGTTTGGTTTGGTTTGGTTTGGTTTGTTTTTTTTTCCCCTAGGCCAGAGTTGTGTTGTTGAACTCACTCAGTTTAGGGAATCCAGCTTTCTCTGAGCACCTCTTCACTCTCCAGCACTGAAACCCTGACTGACAATTTGAGTTACCCTCCAGATCTGCCGTGCTGCTGACTTTCTGAACAGCACTGCAATCAAATCTCCTCATTACGAGTACCTCTCTTCCTTGGTATTAACACCTTGTGGCTGTGCCCTGCCTTTCCACCAATTCCAGATGAAAATTCATAGCAATCCCAGCTGAAAGACAAGGGAGTTACACCAGCATATTGACATTAAAAGGCAGATTGCTGCTACTTTCTGCTTCATTTCTTTGCAAGATGCATTGCTTCTCGTTCTCTCCTCCCAGTCCCCCCCTCTGCTCAAGCAGAGCACACTGTGTTGCTGGGCAATTTTCACCAACTTAATCACATTTGGGCCCAGTGTTTTTCCTGCAGACCCTGGAGTGTGCAATGCTTAGGCCTTGGTTATTAGTTTACACAATATATGAAGCCCATTAGAAGAGGATAATCAGGGCTTGGAGAAGGCCACCTCACTCGTTTTCTGAGGAGGTTATGTTAAGCCTCTGTAGTTATTAATCATACTTTCCCATGCAGATAGCTGAAGATTAAGAGTCACATTTATCCTCTTTGCTCCTCATTCTTTCGCACTGATGTGCAAACGCTCTTTATAATCGTTGTTATTATGGTTATTCATTGCCCATCCAGGCAGCCAGGACTGCTCCTGAGATGTCTCTTGAAGACTTGCACCTCTCCTGATGATACAGATTAGAGCCACTGGAGGTCTCTCTGTTTGAAACTCGGAAAACATCCTTGAGAGTCCTAGAAAGTCTCTGCTAGCTGTTATTGAATTGCAGTATCTTGTCCAGAGGCCAAGAGAATTCTGAACAGAAGCCGACACCATTATAAGAGCCAAGTTTAACAGCAACCCTCTTGATATCACTTGCCTTGCTTTTTAAAACCAGCTCTAACCTTGAACTTTGACTAAGATGATATGCTACCTTGTGGCTTCTTGAAACCTAGCCTAATGCCCTTTTAATCAAAGTGAATGATCCTTTTTCCTTACTGCATTTTTAAAGCACTTAGTCAACTTGGATAAAATCAGAACTGTACTAAGGAGACTCAACATTGTTAAAAAAAAAATAAAAATAAAGTGTTTAAAAATGAAAGCATTTACTCCATCACAGAATTTTTCCCCCTAGAAAAATGTTTAGGTTTTCATCACTTTCTGATATCCTGTGTACAAATGTACACACACTCACATAACACACAAAACAATTCCCCAGAAAAACCTGTTTAAAACCCAAGCAGTTGAAGCATTTTCTCCAATTACTCCAGTCATGGAGCCTTTGGTTGAATAAAATTAAACAGAAGATAACAACTAACATCATGCAGCATTGAAAGACTGCACAACCATCCAGTCACAGATCAGAACAGCTTACAACTACTTCCAACTACTTTCCTTTGTGTCCACTACCAGCTTTACAGAAGCTGTCCTCCTGTTTTTTTCTTGTTCCCCTTAAAGAAGACCATTTTTCTGTAAGTGGGCTTAGCTTCTGAAGCAGTAATCAGCCATGGAGACCATAGTAACCATCATGCAAATTTAAAATCACCAGTTCATCCAGTTGTAAAACTTTGATTTACTCTGTGAATCTGGAGTGTAAATTATATGTGCATACATATAAGTTATATATGTAAGTTTTTCCATCCTAAAATTGTTTCTCAACCTGTGAGGAAAGGCAAATTTCCAGGATAAACACTTCATAACACTTCTCCTTTGACTGAAACAAATAAAACTTCAAACTCTGATTTCTCCTTAAGAAGTCTATCTCATCCCCAAATGCTTATATAACTATTCTGCATATCTAGAGGAAATCAGTACTGCTGTATTGACTGAGAGGTCCACTTGTCTCTGCCACCTCATGATCTGGCTTCTCCTTTTTGCCTTTTTTTTCCTTCTTTGTCAGTGTCTTCACCTAGACAGCATGCCTGATAATGCATAAAACTTTTGGTGAGGCATTATGTGTTTTTTTTTGTTTTTGTTTTTGTTTTTGTTTTGTTTTGTTTTGTTTTGTTTTTTGTTTGTTTGTTTTTTTTTTTTTTTTGGTTGGTTGGTTTTTTTGTTAGTTGATTTGTTTTAGGGTTGGGGGAGGGGCTTGTTTGTTTGTGGTGTGGATTTTAAAAAATGTTTGGGTGGCTTTTTTTTTTTTTTTAATGTCAATTTAAGACCTTTTCTTTTGAGGTATCATAGTGGATTTGCTCATGCATTTATGTGAAGACTGAGTTTTGTATCTGATAGAAAATTCTTGCTCAAATGAAAAGACCAGAAAAGCAGGAATCAACCCAAACAGGCAGGCATGACATTTGCTTGACATACATAGCTTCCCTGATACAAACCCCTCCATTACCTAATTCAAGCTAAAAAGTGAATAGACAGTGGCTTTTCTCTGCCCTTCGCAGATAAATTTCCTACTCACCTGATCCTTGGCTATTTGAAGATATTTGGGCATGTGCTTCCTTTATTTTCTCCTCCTCTCCCTCCAATTTTTACATAGCAATTGCTATGTAGTTTTCTAGAAATGCTAAGGAATTTTTTGAGTGGATGAATATTTTGGTGTGCTTCATTGAGGCAGGATACCAAATCTGGGTGACTTTAAGATGAATGTATAGGTTTTTAACATGCAGTGTTGAGAGGAGACCAGGCACAGAGATGAAGTTTGCTGAACATGACCTCAGGTTTCTTTAAGATGTCCACAGTTGTCTCTGTACAAACTGGTCTCCTTTGTCCTCCCTGAGGTGGGAAAGTGAGGCTTTGAGAAATGAAGAGAGAAAATACCTAAGATAAAGAGTAATTTTGAGGGCTTGACTAGAACCAGTATTTCCAAACTCTAGATTCAGTACTTGCCTATACAATAGAAGAACCACCCTTTGCCTTGATATCCTAATTACAAAATGGAGCAAATTAACCTTCCCCCATGTTATCTCTGATTGCTAGACATTTAGAGTCCTCTAGAAAAGTATTTTTCCTTTCATATGCATGTACAGTGTACAGTGCTTAGCAGTTGCAGCTCCTGCTTTTTCCTACAGTGTCCTAGACACTCCTGTGATGCTGACAAAGGATGATAACTGTTGGGAGGGAAAAGCTTTCTTCCAATATAAGTTGATGGCTCAGGATGATTCTTGCCTTTCAGAAGGGCTTTGCCTCTCTTCTCTTTCTCATGATTGACCTGAAAATAAATAAGGAAAGAGTGACATTCTTACTAGTGCTTTATTTTTATTTTTTTTTAAGAAAGGAGACTTTTCTTAGGCTCATGCTGTACTTGTCCATACTGTATTTGACATCTGTAATAAAATTTGGGTCAGATACACTTGTCGATAAAAAGAGGCATCCTACAAACAGCCCTGTGCTTGCATTAGGGTCATGTCAAGAATAATAGAGACTATTGTCACTGCAGTGAACCTCTGCATCATATTAAGTATTCCTCACTTCTCTCCTCTCTGTTTCTCTCCAAGACATAATACAAGATGCCTATCATGTTCCACCACATCTCACCAAAGGGCACAGAAAGGGGAGAAGGCTAGCAGGGAGCAAAACTCCTCCAAGTTGCTCCAGCATCAGTGAACACAGGGAAAAATGGAGCATCCATTGTCTTCCTTGATCATATGTCTCCTATCCCTTTTTTTGGTGAGAATTGCAGGAAAAAAATTGCTTTTGTCAAGGGGAATTTCAGGTTCTTCTTGTAATTTTTAAGCATAAGGTGTATGTTGGGGTTGTTTTTGTGAATGAACAGAATCTGAGGGCAGATTAGGGAATCACATCAGTGCATATGAAGGAGATGGTCATAGGCAACTTCCTTTCAGTGTTTTTTGCTTAAGGTCTCTCATGCTGGTCACAGGGGTGCAAACATCAGACACCTGTAGGTAAAAAATATTCTACTTGCTTTATCATAGCAATGAGATTTCCTGCTACATCTCTACACTGTCCACCAACACCAGAAAAATTCATGTGCAGTCAGGGACCTGCACCCACCTCTGACCTGTTCACACCCAGAGATGGCCCCTGGCCTTAATTGCATCATTCATCTTGCCCTGATAGTTCTGGATCAGTACCCACAGCAGTGTGGTGGCTCACATATACATTTGTATAACCATATTTTTTCTACCAACATGTTTGTAGTGGTCAAGAATACTGTTAACACTGAGCCTCAGTCAAACCTCTTCCAATTCTGGTGAGACAATGGGAAACAAGGAGGAGGGGAGACTGATTTCATTTCACTCATACCTCACAAAAGGCTTAGACAGGTCATGCAGGTAAAGGAATTATTTGCTCTGAATGTAATGCCCAAAGTTGCTCTGATGTGCTTTGCTGGTCCTGTTTTGTCCTTGAATAGTATTTTCTGGGATAGCCAGCCAAATCTAGTTCCCCCCAGAAGTGCAATACCCACCCCTCCTGTGTACAAAACCACTTTCACTTGGCCAATATATCAATAATTCAGTGTCACCTGCTTTGGCACCACACACCTGCACTTTCCCTCCCTTCTTGTCTCTCCTTTCCCTTTTTTTTTCCAAAGCCTAGTGACATCCTTTGCTATATTTTAGGTGCTAGCATAGATCAAAGTCCTCTCAGGATCAAACAATGTGCTGCATACAATCCTTACGGTAACAAACAAGGTCTTTCACTGACAGAAACACGTTCCTGTGCTGAATTTCAGACTTGATTCAAGGGTAGCTTTTGATTTCACAAGGAAATCTTTCCTGCCCTTCCCCCCAGTTCTTAAAACAGAGGGGGATGGGAAAAAAAAGCCCACTCAGTTTGCCTGGAAGAAAAGGAGAAAGGCTTTCTTGAAACTTTGGGGAGAGATTTAATATTCCCATGCTGTATGCTTTATTTGTTGTATCAAGTAGCAGGCAGAGACCTTTAATGAAGGATGAATGTATCTAATGTAAAAAGCAAGAAAGAGAGAGGACTGAGACATTTGCCTGAGTGCTTCTTACGTCATTCTTGATGGTGTTTTTCAGTATCTTGTGGTCCTCGCTTCCCAGTAAGGTTTTTCATGTTCAAATACCCCTTCAACACAACCTTTGATGTTTGGAGTGACAGGTGGGTCCAGAGTATGTTTTGAAAGTTGGATAAATGGGTTTCAATACAGGATACTAGTTACTATGGGCAACTATTTCCTATGAGTACTGTCTTTGTACAATTTCAAGCAAACCTTCAAAGGAGATGAAGTGAAAATATAGGTATTAATGTACAGCTTTCTGACTAGCTTGTATCTTTTGTATTCTATCTCTTGGGGCTTCTGAAGAGCTCTCTGAAAATTTAAGTGACGTAGATGCTGAAATTTGAATGCAAATACTAATTTTGCAAATCCCATCTGCAGAGGTTCATTTTAGTTTCCACTAAACACTCTTTGCTGCACAACTTAGGGTTTTGTTGTGTTTAATTTTTCAGATCATTTGATAAAAATCCCTTTTACATTATTTTCAAAAGACAATTCTGCTTGAACTTTGAAAAATAATCCCAGCAACATGTTTTCTTTGCCACTTTCTATACAATCAGAAAAATGGAAAAGGAATGTAAACAGTAAGTAATACCCTTCTCCACATTAATGGAAGAAAAATCTATATTTTTGCTGGGGAAAAATAATTGCTGATTAATATTTCTGAATAAATAATCTTCATACTCCATAGTTTGCATTCTACTATTAAAAAATCAATCAGTAGAAAGCTCCTCTTAATAATTAAGTTCAGGAATGTTACTATTTACTCATAATGTTACTGGGTTTGGAACTGTTCTGGTTCATCCTGAATCACAGAGATGGAAAAAAACACTTACTTATAAGTGGCACACAGATGAAACATATTGCTTTGAAGAAGAAAATTAGAAATCCTCCCTTGATGCCCACTTCATCAGGGTCTGTTTATTTGCCAGGAGAGTCTTAGTTTCATTCCTAGTTGATATTTCTTCTCTAATTTTGAACATCCACTCTTCTTAGGGTACAAGTAGCTGGCTCACAGGTCCTCAGAAGATGTGAAAAATATAGATGATATGCTCTGAAAAACTGTTTTTCAGGAAGCAAGAACACGAACCCACATCAGTCTGTGATTACCCATTATGGGATCACACACTTGCTGGCGTGCCTCAATGGCCTCTCTTCTGGAGTGCATGCAGGGCAAATAGCTTTAATTTCCTTGCTGCATAGAGTGCATTTTCTGTCTTGTCTGAAGAGAGGAGGTGCTCGTTTCCCCCTGAAGAGTTTCTTTGTGTATTGGTTTGGATGAGACAATCAGGAGAGAAAGTCCTCTAATCACCACATTCTCAAGTGACACGCACTGTGCCTTTCTCTCACACAGTTAATTCCTCCAGATTCTTTCCTCACCAAGTAAAGTAATGTTTTAAGTTTCCTTCCCAATAAATATCCCTGCTGGTCATTACGGATAGCTGATGTGGTGACTCAGATGCATGAGAAGAAATGCAGAATTAAAAAAAAAAAAAAAAACGGAAAAATTATTATTAATGCACAAACTGGAGGGAATTTTCAAACTTCCACAAGGCAGGAAATGGTCACACAAAACAAATCACAGTGTATACATATGCACTCTGAGTAATACATGGGAGGCCCAGAGAGATTTTATATGGATTCCAACAGGTTGACTGAAAATCTCACAAATTTTCAAATCCATTCCAAGTGCAACTCTTGACCTCTGGATCACAATTTCATCTTCTTGCCTATCCTCAAAGAAATAAATCCAAAAGGAAACCTAGGAAAACTGTTTTATGGTAAATATGGAATGGTTAAATGGAGTTAAAATTTTACTTCTTTTGAAAGGAATGCATCCACAGTTTTTCAGATTCTCTTTGAAAATGAGCATTGTACAAACCTCCTTCAAAAGTACACTGCAGCAATTTCATGTAATGAAAACAGCTTCATTTAAATGAAAATACTGGTGTAATCCTCATTAAGATTTAAATTTATGAAAAATAACCCATAGAATGATCTTAAAGTGATTAAAAGACAAGGAGGACCCTTGCTATACTGGAAAATATCAAGAGGGGCTGAAACAACTCTCAGTGAGGAAGGGGAAGACACTAACAAGAGGAGATTGGCAAAACCTTGCTACATTAAGCTCTCTAGATTATACCCATAATGTGTGGGCCAGCTCAGCACAGCCCTCAAAGGGCAGGAAGCACAACTTTTCTCTACACCCTTACTCATCACCACAGGCAAATCTTTCCAGGCTTTGCACAACTGAGGCTGTTGAAGCATCTTTCTTACCAGTTGCCAGTTTCCCTGGTGGAGCTCAGGGTGCTGGGCTGCGTGAGCTGCCCTGTGATGTTTGGTCACCTTCAGGTGACCCAGGGCTGCCAACTCTACGCCCCCCTTGGGCACGGACACAGTGATCTGGGAGACCACTTCTCTCTGGGGCGGGCAGGGAGCAGCAGGAACATGTTGGAGCCTGTGGGATCTACCACAGGAGGATGAGACACCCATCAGCAGATGGCTTGTGTGCAATCCTGGTGGCTGCTGACTCACTGGTGCCTCCGCAGCTGCGCTCACGTGTCCGCCAGAGGTGAAGCCCCACCGGTGTCATCCCAGGAGTCCACAGTTTTAAGAGGTTGTGTGGAAAAAACTAGAGGCTTTCTGAAGCTGGGATTAAAGCATAGAGTTTTACTATTCCAAAGAGAAGATAATGAGGAGGTTCTTCAGGCTTTCTGTGTTGCTGGTTTTGATCTCTCTCTCTCTGAGAATTAGTCAATTACAAATGACTCATTTCAGTGCGGAGAACCCAAGTTAGTACTGGGGGAAGGGATGGAGTTGATTGGATTTTCTGTCAGTATGTGGGTAGATTTTTCTTATATATGTGTTCAGTATCTGTTTTGTTCTGCTCTCAGTTGGAACCAGTGAAAAAATCTTCATCTGGATTCCCAGAAAGTAGAGCTAAGTCAAGGACACGGTAAACCTCTCTTTTCATGCAAGCTATCCATTATGTCCATTCCCAGTACATGTGGGAGGAGGTGGAACAGGGCTTAGTAAGCTGATGGTAGAGCTCTTTTATTTCCAAGGATGTTGTTTTTCTTATACTGGGAAGCTGGTGGGAGTTGTGCAGTGAGTAGGTGAATAGAATTCTCAGAGGCTGGCTTGGTAGTGGCAGACGTGCAAGTTAAACTGGAAAATGCAGTCATGTGATTTGACTTTTAGATGAAGCTAAAGTGGGAGCAATATTCTGGTATTGCAGTGTTTTTGTTTGAGCTCGCTGATCTCAGCCCCTTTATCCAGATATTAACCCTTCTCTATCTCAAAATATCTCTCCCTGGGATTTGGTATTTTAGGTTAGCTGTAGGCATCCTTATAGACATCCAAGGCCATCCTCCCATTTCCTGAGTGTATCCTTACTGTCTTTTTCCCATTGTCCTTTGATGTTTTATAGTGTAGAGAGACCTGATGCGTGATCCTACATAGTGTGGTCAGTTGTCCTCTAGAAAGCAGAGTGGACAGAGTAAAGGAGATTATTGCCCATTTTCAGTCTCACCTGAATGTTCCCAAATTGTCTTTGTTCACAATCAGCTGAGTGGTTGAAGTTTTCTGAATTGCTGATTTGTACAAACCTGATTAATCTGAGCCTGAAAGCAAGGTTGCTGCCTCTGTAGTGCAGAGAAATGCCCAGGTGACTGTGGCAGTGCTGTCATGAGCTGGGTAGGCTTTACAGCTCAGATGCTCATCTGCAGCCAGTCTGGCCAGAAGCTGCTTACCTTTGGTACCACACATTCCTGGATCACTATTTTTTACATCTCCAGAGCAGTTATTAACACTTTGAATTCCAGCTCCCACATATAATAGCTCACCTTGACAGATGATTTCTTTCTTTTATCAACTTGGCTGTATTTTCCAGGTGGCCTTCTGTGGGGAGGAAAAGGCAGGGGGCAATGTGGACATAGCATTTATTTCAAACACCTACACAAAGGATTCTGTATGTCTGGAAAGGAAATATTCCAGCAAGACATTCAGGAAAGCATTCCATGGGAGATGGAAAAAAAGCAGTAGGACTTCAGCATCTCTTTTTGTACTAGGCAAAATAAAGCTGACTGTTCTTGTTCTGAAGTAAATAGAAACAGGAAACCCATCCACTAATTTAGTTCCCAGTGATCCTGGGAGGAAATGAGAACCACTGCCTGGACTTGAAGTTTCAAATTTGTTACCAGGTTAACTAGTAGAAATATAGATTATATTGGGCAAATCATTTTGCCTCTCTGAGTCTTGGGCTTTCACCCATAAAAGGAAGACCAATCTCCTGAACTCTCTTGCAAAGTAGCATAGAAAGATCACGTATTTATTGTCCAGTCACCTGCTCCCCCTGCACAGGAGAAATTTCATTTTCTTCCTTAACCATTTCACTATTGTCAGATGCTGGCAAGAACTGCTAAAACACCAACTGTTTTCCCACCTCTTGGCTTTTAAAAACTGTAAGTCCTTAAAATAAATTTGAAAAACACCAACCAAGCAAAAACCTGAATTTATCATTACCTGGTAGGTCTGGATAGGGCTATTCATGAGAACAATCCAAAGGCCTTCACCTTGACTTCCCAACATAGTTTGATGTGATTTTAATCTGATTATTAGACTCTTGATACATCTTGCAAGCTTGTAAAAGATCCATTGCTGGCAAAAACATTTCCGTTACTGGGGAAACTTTTTATTGTTGTTGATGTATGTGTTGCCTGCCATAAATACTCATCCAAGAGCCAAAGGTCATTTGGTAGCTGCTTAGCAGCTTCACTTTCTGAAATGAAACTCGAGTGTGTTGGATTTGCTACAGAAAGCTGGGAGTGTAAAATAGATGAGGGAAGAGCTGTTCTGTAGCACTGAAGCAGCCAGATTATTTTCTGTCTTTTTTGTTTGGTTTGGTCTGGGTTTTCAGGGTTGTTTGTTTGTTTGTTTGTTTGTTTGTAATTCTTGTTGTTGATTTTGGCTTTTTTTTTTATTATTTTGATGCCGAGTTTTCTTGTTATTCGCTTTGTTGTCTATTCTTCTTCTTAATGTTCAAGTTAAGAACAGCAAAGTGCAAAAGGGATAGCCTTGCTACCCAAACCTTGTGTTTATTTACAGGGTTTATTTACTGGGCTGCATAGTACAGCCTGTGGCATTAAGGGATGCACTCTCAATGCCATGACCTTCTCCTGTGCTAGCCCAGAGGATTTGTCTGCAGAACAGCTGATGCAAATTTAGGCTTGTTTTCTGGGCTAACCAGAATTATGTGGCAACCAAGAGCAGTGGGTAATCAAGCCCTGACTTAGAAATTTCATTATGTGCACAGAAACGAGGCTGAAGAAAAACACTGAGATTCTGGCTTATGCTTGGTGTGTAACACAAATGCACCCTGAAAAAAAAAAAAAAATCAAACCAAAACCAAAACCAAAACCAAAATCAGTTTAGCCCTACGTCCATTCATTTCTCGCTCACTTCTATAAAGTCTACTTGTGTAGGTACCAATTTCTGCTAGGGCTTGCAATATCTTTAAAAAACCTCTGTGACCCACATGACACAGCACATCAGATTAGGTGGCGCAGCAGCAAGTGCTCACTCTAAACTTTGTAATTTATTTTGTTTGGGGCACCACCTTATACCTCTCTAGATCTCTGAATTACTCTCGCACAGGGTCTTGTTTCTGAATCTTCAACAGTCATGATTTGGTGTCAATGCTGAGGCAAAAAAATTGGCACTGTTGTAGCCAACAGTGTTTGTCCCAGTTGCTTGTTGAATGGCATCCACTGCAAGTCTTTATATCTATATCTATATCTATATCTATATCTATATCTATATCTATATCTATATCTATATCTATATCTATACCTATATCTATATCTATATCTATATCTATATCTATATCTATATCTATATCTATAATCTCAAACCAGGAAACCCTTAAAATTGTCATTGAGAGCAGATTTTTACCAAACATTTTTGAGAAGTTAGGAGTTTTGATTATGAAAACACGGAAGTGACAGCCCTGCCAGAATAGCAGCAGCTCCTGACTGCAAAACCAGCACTTAATTTTATCTCACAGCAGCGAGGAGCAACTGGCCTGTGATGAGGAGCTACCTGTGTGCAGGATCTGTAATGCAGTCAAGTTCACTGATAAAATTGTGACTGCACCCTTTCTTGTTTAAAAGACAAGACAATGACAAATTTAATGAGCAGAGATGATGGAAAAATTAGCAGACAAAAGTTATTCTCCTGGAAAGCACTGAAATGTTTTCTGGAACAATATTGCTTTTGGTATATTTCTTACTGGGATGGTGTCTCAGATTCAGAACAGTAATTTGACCAACAAGTAGTTCCCTTTATCCCGTTTTGATGACGTCTGGGGTTTCAAATTAGTAAATAAACCTGCTCTGAAACTGGTAGAGAACTCTCCTCTAAAATTGCATCTAATCACTGGATAATATACAGTGATATTTCTCCTTTGAAAATACCAGTTCTCTCTTCACAGGAGAGAAATAAGCTTCATAGCCTTGAAGTGTGCATTAAATGGAGTAATATTTTTCTGTCCAACCCTCGTGGTACTTTGTGATCATGGTTATATTTCAACTTCCTTAACTTCAGCCTAATGAAGGTAAAATATTTGGTTTTCTTCTTACAGCCATTGCAGAGCAGTAGTTGAGTGTGGCTAGTTATCCCATCTTTTCTTTTTACTTAGTCGAGAGTGACCCAAAGGCTAAGGCTGCTCGAGTGATAGTAGGTGAAACTGCTCTGACAGCATGCTTGGTGAATTAATCCCCTTGTCCCAGTAGCCAGGTCTCCCAAATGAAGCTAGTCAGAAAGTAGGTTTTCATCCTATTAACCCACATGCTTGGAAGATTTAACATTATGCAGCTTGCTATAAGCTCTTCACTGTCTTTATTAAACTATTTATCTGAGGTAACTTCATATTTTCTTTTAGGATAAACTGGAGATAATGCAATGTGCTTGTTTTAATTTGCAAGGTTAACTGATCTAATTATCTGTGTGTGTTTATTTAAATCCTTTTGAGCACTAGGCCCTTGCAGGTGGCTGCTTTGTTTTCAACCAACAGGAAATCTTTTAAAACGAGATGATATAGCTCAGTGGGTCTTCTTGTATAAAGGATTTTCTAATAATGTATGAATTTATTAAAGACAAATAGAGGGCTTATTTACATTAAACAAATTCATAAGGAACTATTTTTTCCTTAACTGTGAAGAGCAAATGACACCTACTTCTTTTACTATGTTAAAGGGTTATACATTTTCTACAAAAAAATCAGACATCAACATTTTGGGTGAGACCTTTTGACAGACATTTCTATTCCCATATCAGGCAAGTTTTTCAGTATTTGTGAGTGAATATTTTCACAAAGTCTTTGAATCCTAAGATTTGGTGACTTCAGTGGCACAGGAAGCAGCACCACAGTTCTAAACTTCTGCTTCAGGTTGAATGAGTGCAACCTCTGAGCTGTTCTCTGTCTATGTGCTCAGTAATTTAAAGAGAAGAAACATGTTCCTACAGATGTCTAGATAACATTTCAGTGAAATTGAAAGGAGGGGAATATTTTTTTCCTCTTTCATTCCTTATGCTCATAGCCATATTCTCTTGTAGCTTTTACATGGCTACATGAAAGCTAGATGTTCTACTGCAAATGCTGATTTACTGTTTTCTATATCCAGCTGATGGAGTTAAGCTACAAACAGTGCCATCTGGGGAAGCTCGTCAGCAAAGGTGCTGCATGAATGTGGACAGACAGTCTCCAGACCAGGGAGGCCTCTGCCCTGGCATCCCCTAATCTTTCAGCCCAGGGATTACTGTGAATAGAGCCAGCTTGTGCCAGCCTGCTCCTTATGTTGTACAGTCACCAAGGTCCCCAGGTTTTGCAGGACCAGTAGATTTCTTTTGTTTGTGCTGCAGAAGGCTTTCTCCTAGTAACTGTTCATCGACTCTGAATACTCCCCATATTAATGAATTACCATGTTCCTTCTATCAGCTCACAAAGCCACCTTTGATAAACAGACTCATTTGCTCTGTTTCCTGACCAAGCATTAGCTTAGTGGCCCAGCACATCCATCTTATCTTTTGGGAGCTTTGTTCACTACAGCAGAGCCGATATCTTGCTTCAGTTAAGCACCTGCCAGCAATAAACAGAAGAGAGACAGGTGCTAATCTCCCTGGGCCTGCCACTCCCCAGGGAAAGAGCCCATTTGGTCACAGATATGAATTGCTGATGGATCACTCTATTGATGCCACATCTCAACATAAAGGGAATTGGCTGAAGCCCTTTCTTGATTTTGGATGTTTTTAAATCTTGGCTGGCTGGGGCACTGCAGAATGTCTGCAGTGAGCAGTCATGTTTGGGCTAGCACGTGAAACAGCACTGGTTTCAGACAGAGCTGTGTATGAGGAAGGTCTTACTTTTGCTGATCCTGCTTGTGCTCCAGCTGGTCTTTTACAGGCTGTCAAAACACAGAGCCAAACTGAACTCTTTCCTCAGATTATATGTGGTCTTTACTTGAGCAGAGCCTGCACTAAGTGAGCAAAATCTAAATAAGGCTGTCAAGGCTTTGACCTAGAGTATTTACTCACACTAGTCCCAGTGAGAATTGCAGACTTTATACATCGGTGCAAATGTAAGTGTTTCAGCCCATTCTCCTGTGCTCTGACAAAGTTAATTGTCTAATCTTGACACCAAGTGCCCTGTACTTTTTTAAGTGGTTTATGCATGAGACTAATTATGTGCTGTTAATTTGGCTGCTTGCAGCTTTCTACTTTTAACATCCATTTGATTTGGGAACTGTACAGGGTGGCATTTGCATGTAACTAGTGCAAGGGCTGTGAACTGGATGCTAAAAGACAAAGGCAGCATATACCAGTGGAGCACTCAGAAAGAGGGGAAAGTATTGATTCCTTTGTCTTGGTGTCCAGAAATACTAGTATGCATGATCCACAAGTATAGATAAAGTTTTCCTGCACAGAGAAATTTTTTAAGTGCATATGTACTCTTTTCATGTAGATAGAGCATACAAGGAAGATTAGCATTTTTTCTAACCATGTTCAAGTGCAAGGAGAAAGAATTTAGGTTACAAGGGCAGGGCAGGGAGCCCTAGGTTGGGACAGACTATTTCCATCAGCATACTTGACCTTTCACTTGTTTCAACTGCTTTGGAGGCACCTTTAAACTTAGTAATATCTTGACATGAAAGCTTTGAAATGAGATGGACTTGTGAGTTATCTAAATTCTTGAGGACATGCTAGTCTGTCATACCTAAAGGTGCCTCAAAATCTGAGCAAAGCCCTTGCACAATTTCTGGAAATGTTGAGCCCTATTTTTCACCCTCCCAGTTTTCACGAGGACTTCCAGTGACTGCAGCTGAAAGAAAGAAGAGTGGACTGTGTTTTTGTTCTGCCTCTAGAAAGTGCTGTGGAAAGCTAACCAACTTTGTACCACAGGACCTTTACTGTACTGCTGTACTCTGTTCCCAAAGTAGTTTCTCAATGGCATAATGAAGCACTTGTAAAATTTCATAAATTAATTAAAAAAAAAAAAAAAAAAAAAAAAAAAGTGGGGGAGGCAAGCCATTGTGGGAATCAGATTAATATGACAGAAATTTGTAGGTGTTTGGGGAGGGGGATGGTCTAAGCTCCTACTGTGTTACAATCATGTTATTCATGTCATTTCTATCTGAAATGAAACATTATGCCAAAGATCTTAAGACAACATTGAACTAATACAATGCTTCAGGAGTGGAGAAAGTTGGCTGTTCAGATGTTTCTATTTCAAAAGTTTAAGTAGATCAGAGAATCTGCAACTGGTTTTGATTATGAGCCACATAAATATACATTAAGTTTCTGCCAGGGCAGTCTGATTTGTAGTTTGGGAACTGGCAGACTGCAGGCTGCCCCCTCATCTCACACTGATGGGATGTTTAATTTTGAGTTTGAGTATGATGAACCTTGATCTTGGGTTTCCAGCTGAAGTTCCCTGGAACTCTAAGCTCAGCTCCAAAGCCAGCGTTGATCTCAGCATGCTGTAGCTTTGAGGCAGCTGGTCTTTGTTATCAACCTCAGACCTTCAGCCTGCAGGCCAGGACCTTTCTGAAACCCAAAGCAGCCAGAAGAGAGCAGAGTCCCCTGCAAAGAAAATGGTATAAAAAATTTCTTAGGACTCCTCTGACACTGTAGGCCTGATTGTTAAGAGGATCTGTGACTGTGGTGTCCCTGAAATGACTGCTTTATATGGCAATTTCCCATTTGGTATAGAAATCAGGATGTCAACAGACCTGTTTTGATTAGAAGGAAAAAAAGAAGAAATCCAGGTGTCATTAGTAAGATACTAGGATCCCAAATTTTTATTTAAAGCTACGGGCTGAGAGCTGAAGAACATTTTATTTCCTCGGAGACAAGTATCTTAAGGCTGAGGAGTTACCACCACATGCCTGTGAACACTTTTGAGCTGGTAGGTGCATCTTTACCTGAGCAGGGGACTAAAATAAACCCCTAAATTGATGGATGCATAGCCAGTGAGGCTTTTTAAAGGAGCAGGTGTTGCAAGAAGTCGGAAAACAAAATAAGGTGTCTGAAGGCAGCTGGGCTGTGCAGGAGAAAAGCATAAGCACAGGGCAGCTGGTAACCTGTGCTGAGAGGAAGAATAGAGGAGGCTGCTGAGGACAGGGGAGAGTGAGCCTGCTCCAGCCGAGTGGGAGGCAGCAGGAGGAGGAAAGTTCACTGCCTGCTTAATTGCAGGGGGTGCCACAGTCCCACTGTGTACACAAAACCCTGTCAATAGCACTGAGGTGCCAGCCTGTTAATTAATGATTTACTTACACTGACCCTTAACCCTGAGGCAAATAAGGGGGATTTGTTTTGCTTCTATTAACTCCTCAGCTTGCTGAGCAGAGGCCCTGTAGGCCCCAGAATCACACGGCCACACAGGAGCTACGTGTCCTTTATTGTGAGAGGATCCCGCTTGTGACAGAGGGGAGGGACTCCTCACGGGGCTCAGCAAAAGAACAGGGGACTCTGGGCCTCCTTTTCCCTGTGCCTAACTTAAAAGTGTATGTTGATGTGGCACTGTGGGTGGTGGTAAGGGAAATATGTACAACAGCCTCTCTGGAGCCAGATGTGATTTCCTAGCAGTATAAATGGAGATAGAAGTCTCAATACATCCTCAGGGACACCTGCTGTAATTATCACAGTCAGTTTGGCCAAATGGCTCCCAGCAGAGCCTGGGGTCTGACCTGTGACTGGAGTCAAAGCCAGATTTCTGACACAGCCCTGTCCTCCTGCATGACCATGACCAGACCTTAAGCCCACACCAAGATTCAGGACTCCAACTCCCATGCCATAGGAAATGAAGATCTGAGAAAGCATTGGGAAAGCAAAAGGAGCAGCAGTGATCTCTCCTTCCCCTGAGCAGTAGGAAGATAAATACATTTCAGAATGTAAAGAGATTGATACTATGGAAATAGGAACTCTATAAGTTACTTAGTTCACACACGTGCAACTCCCCGAGGGTGTAACTAGGGTTGTTCAGGTGTTTTAGTATTATTGCTTCAGGCATTACACCTGAAAATGCCAGATGTATTTAAATCAAGTGTGATGGTGTCACTGCATAGTAATAGTGTTTTATCAGGGGGATGAACTGGTCTGCTTTCTCTCTCAAGAGTGTTTGGAAGAGTATGATGCAGAGTGGTTTGGAAGGCAGATGGGTTCCTTTCTACTGGAGAATTACATTTTTATTAAAGTAGCTGGTTGTTGCTTCAGTGGAGGGCCAGTGGCGGCTGCTGTGATCAATAGAACTGTGCTTTTTATGTAAGATTTACTCTTGCTTGTCCCAATTTTGCTGAGAATGTTCAGCCTGCAATCGATAACAATCCGTGATGACAAAGTAGCTTGTTTCAATTGAATTTGATGTCATTAAAAATGTTAAAAAAACTATTGTCTCTTCCACCTTTTTTTAAGAGAAAAGCTTTTCAATGAGAAACTTTGGTGCTGCCCTAGCAACCCAGCAGTGTGAGAATAACCAACCATCTGTCTCAGCCTTGCTGATGCTGGTTTAGGGTTATCATGGCTGAATCCAGCATCTTGTAGCCCTGTGCTTAGACTGGGTTGTGACTGCAATTTCCCAGGAAAAGAGGTATCCATTGGTGAGGTGAGAAGATTCCTGATGGTGGTCTTCCAAAGTAATTTTAGCTGATACTACTCCTACCTCTGGAATCAGGGTCCTTTTGGCTTTGGTATTAATAGTCTGATTTGTAATTAGAAGAATGACATTATGATAACTTTAAGCTCTGGAAGGTAACTGCTGCCATTTATCTCATAGTTTTCTGTTTCCAAAGTCAGAACACATTAAGTAAATATCTCTCTCGTGCCCAGAATGTGTGATTATCTTTTGTTCTGACTTGAAGAAGCTTTGATTCAGGAACTAACTTGCTCCAACTTTTGGAGAGCAGCCACTTTTTCTGACCATAACTGGAGCACAATTACATTTACCAGGCTTGTCTTGCACTTTTCAGCTTGTTTAATTTCCTAATAAGTTCCTTTTCTTGGGCAGGGGAGTAATATGATTTCTCACTCTTCCAGGAAGTCGAATAATTCCTGGCTCAGGTGGCTCAGGTCACAGTGACACAGCATGGTGGAGATCCCAGCAGTAACTGTCTGCAGCAAAATAAATGGTTGCAGAATTTAATTCATCTGGGAAGTTTTCTGAGTTGTAGTTTTGACTTTGCCTCTCCAATCTGCAGAATTGTGTCTGCATTTAGGGAACCTGATATTTGCTAGGGAAAGCAGCTCTTAGAAATCAGCTTCCACCTGTTATGGGGTTTTGGTTGGTTTTGATTTTCTGTTTTTTGGTGGTTTTTTTTTTTTTGCTTTGTCCCACTTCCTTCTTTAAAAGCATCCTCACACCCAGAATGTTCCCATCAGCAGAACAGGTATTTTAACATCACAGCCAGGCAGAGAGAGATATATGTGGCTACAGAACTGCCTAATCCTTCCTCCTAGGTGAGTCTGTTGGGTTAACTATCTCCTCAGAGCAGGTAGTCCCTCCTCTGAGAGCTTCCAATGAGGAGCTGCAACAGCAGAATAAGATGAAGGGGAATGAGATGAAATACACAAAGGCCCAAGCCATCTTGCTACCTGCAGCTGGTACAGGAGAGCACTCTCTTTAGACGGGCTTAGAGGTGGATGGAGCTGAAGTCTGACAAATGAGCTTGGAGCCCCTGCAGTGTGCTTGGAGCAGGGGAAGGCAGGATGGAGCGATGCGGACCAGGCTGGCAGACGGGCTTTGTGCTGGTTGCTAGGCAAAGGCAACTCGTGCCTGAGACAGCAATCCCCACACTCTCCCGAGGAGAACCAGACCTGGAGATGAGGGCTGCTGCTATTCCAGTGCCAAGGAACAACTCTTTCTTTTGTTAAGAGCATGGTCCTGTTCTATTTGTTTCCCCTCCAGCTGCTGGACATCAGTGGCAAGGTTAACTCTGCTGTGGGTGGGGAGAATTCCTTGCTGTGGCCTGCTTCACATATTTTGTTTTGTTCTGTTATAATTTCATAACCTCAGCAACAAACTTCTCCCCCTCCTCCTTCCTTATTCCCCCTCTCCCCTCCTCCCCTTACTCCAATAGTTTATGAGTTTTGTGCTCTGTGGCCTATTAAGGTTCAGTTCCCAGCCAGTAAAAATGAGGAATTGGTTCCTGCCATTCCACGCAAGGAGTTTTAATGCACTCGGTCTCCTGGAAGCCTAAATGTTTTGTATCGGTGATAGTTGTGTAACATAAAGCCTTAATAAAGGTTTATAAGGGAAGGGATATGAAATGGAGCGTGTGGAGCTCTGTCTATGGCTCTGTTTGAGAGTTAAACTGGGGAGAATGTGTTTCTAGGAGAGCTGGGGGTCTGTGGCGTGTACGAACACCCACTGCTGGGACCCCCCATCCCAGCTGTGCCTCCTCCCTGAGACAGCAAACTCCCCATCCTCTGAACCCTGCATGGCAATACTGAAGAGGCATGAGTAGGTTTCCAGAGTGGACTCATGTGTGTCTCATCCTGAGCTGTCCTCTGCTGCCCATCTCTCCAGAGTCCTTGGAGAAGCACTTCCCTCAACAAGTCCTCTCCAAACCTGTGTGTGCAGGGATGGTACCTGTAGGCAGAGGGAGCAGCTAGAGGGGCACCATCTCTCTGTGCACCTTACTCAACTTTGGGCTGAAGAGCTGGGTTTTGCTTCCACTTTCATCTTTTGCTTGATCTTTCTGCAGTGACCCTTGAAAAACAGCTTGCTGTCACCTCCATTTGCTGTCTCACCTTTTTGGGTTGTAAGTTCTTCAAGATGCTGTCTGCTCCAGTGCAATGCCTAGCACAATCTTTCTTCAGTGGTCAGTGAGGCATCTAACACACATATTTAATATTTAATAGTCTTGTGGGATTCAGATGGGAAATACAGTGACAGTCTCATACCTACCCCTTGTCATTTCCCCTGGTTTGAGGGTGGTGCCACATGCAGCAGTTACAACTATCCTGCCCCATCAGTTGATAAAACTCAAGTTTTTATTAGCTTTCCCATCAAAATTCTTGAAAACAGGTGCATGGGAATGCATTTAGTAGGTTTTCAGGGGTGCCCTTTAGCTGCCTCATGGTATGTAAACATGAAGGTACTTTTTGTGGCTTTGTTCTTTAGTAAAGCAGCAAATAATTTTATCTTCCTTTTATTGAAATGTCTCATAAACATGAGCTTTTGAAGGGAGAGGGATGTCAGGTTTTTGACATATAAGGAGTTTGGTTTTTCGCCCCAGGTCTTTGAACAAATGGAAGCAAAAACCTGAGAATGTCTTTCCTTCTCAATCAGTCTCATGTTCTCTATATTTTAAATTTTAACTTTCCAGAAGTCTTCATGGGGGTTGGGAAAGCACTGACTTTTATTTTGCTGTTGGTCTTAGTTTCTGTGTTCTGATCTCAAGACCCAGTCCCATTCCCAGTCACCTCAAATTCAGATTTCTGTATGGTTTCTATTTTTATGAAAAGGACTTGAAAGACAAACATAAATGTTTTGATGACTTTGAAGAAAGTTTGTCCTCTGATCTTGCTTCTTATTTCTTCAATATTGTTCTTTCTGTCATTTTGAATTTAAAAAAAAAATAAATTCAGATTTAATTACAACTGATTTAATTGTCAGTTTTTAATATACACAATTTTCAGGCTTAGATTTCAAAGCCAATAATGTTCAAATATATGTATGGTACTTTGGCTTTATCTGTTTGCTTGTTTTTTAACTGATTAGATGAAATAAATATGTGAAAATGGTACCTTAGGGATCAGTGGTCTAGTCCTTAATATTGCAAAAAAAATATGCAGGAAGAGTTTAAGAAAGACAGTGAACTGTCCTAAGTGATTAGAAATGGTGCTTCTGTAAGGCATAAATTCCCCATAAATGTATTAAAGGATATTAACAATAAAGCCTAAAAATGATGGATGAATATGGCAATGAACTTTTTCATTGCTGATCAGGTTAATAGATGGGGTGAAGAAGAAGGCTAGTATGAGGCCTTCTAAAGGTCCTCAGGAGTTATTGCAGAGGACAAAAAGCAGAGAGATGAAATAGAGAAAATAGATATGGATAATAACCGTGCTTCTGAACAGGTACAGTTTTCTCCTGTACAACAGAGGTGACAGAGTAATAGCAAGTGATAACTAAAATGGTGTTTCAGTAATTGCAAAGTCTTGGTCCATGCCTTAGCATCCTCCTGCTGTCCTTGGGTTACTCTGATGAGAGGACAAAGTAGTCTTAAATGAATACACTTGTCTAATGATCCAACCCACAAAAAGATCATGGGGTTTTTCAATGCTGGTAGGCTGCTCAAATGCTGTTCACCTGCAAGCAGCACAGGACAGCTGTAGCTCGCTGAGTTTTGTCTCTGGAGCTGTCTCAAATGACACAATTTGCCATCCTGTGTTTCTCAGTATGAAGGCTGATGTCCAAAAAAAGTTTCAACATTGATTGACTGACTTTCTCTGGTATATATGTTTCTTTGGCTTGACATGACCAACATTTCCAGGGACATCATATTATGGATTAGTGTGGGGTACCCATAGAAAGGATGGTGGTCTTAATATCATGCCCAAGTTCACTTCCATTCCTTCAGAAAATTTCCTGTTCAGCCTAGACTAAACCACTTTGTGTTACACTCAAAAAAATATCTGAGATGTGTGACTCATATCAAAATCAATATGGATCCATTGCTGATAGAAGCTCTGGCTCCCTCTTGGCTTCATTTCCTTGTGTGTAAAATGGTGAGAGTGGCAACCTCTGCCTCACAGAGCAGGAAGACACAATACAAAAAATACTGAGAGCAGCTCACATGCTGTGGTGATGGGAAGGCACACAAGAACCAAGTTGCAAATGCTTCAGACTAAAATGCCAGCAGGAAGAACAACTTCAGCACTGGAAGTAAGTCATCAGGGTATCTGCAAAGGGGAAAAAAAAATTGCTTGAAAGAATCCCCTGAACAAATTAAATCTTGAGGCCTAAAGACAAAGGGAGAGAGAATTAATTTTTCTACAGATATGAAATGTTCTGAATCAGATAAGTCTTGTCATTAGAAAAGGCACTAAGCAGCAAATGTCTGGATAATACCGCCAGCTCCAAGCTTCTCTTGGAACCTCTAAATACATTAAATCCATAAAACTAAATGAAAGCAGCTGCAGTTTTATAGAAATAAAAGGCTCTCATATTAAAAAGCTAAGAGCTTATGAAATGAAAGAAAAAAATAATAATAAAATTAAAGTGGGGGAGGAGGAGAGAGAGAGAGGAGTGAAAGTTAGAAACATAGGTTCCTAGGAAGGGATGATGCAAAAACACTCTAAGTTAATATGAGAGAATCCTTCAGAGACAAAATAACACACATTCAGTGCTCAGTAAAAAAAAAAAAAATATTTTTTTATTAAAATATTTTTTGGCTTTAAAGATAGGATTTAGCATAAAAATGCCATTTTGCAATTAAACCTTTTAGAGCATTGTGCCCTCGGAAATTTTGGGGGAGGTCCAGAGGGTTTATCCTTTTTCTCATTTCTACTTCAGTTTTCTGAACTGGGGCATTTTGACTTTCCACTTTGAAATGTTATTCTACCACCTTTTAAAGTTACAAAAAAGATAAGTCCCCCTCTTCTTTTTCCTTAAACACATCAGTGCATAGAAATAGCCAAGCACATTTTGTGAGAAATTCTGCTGTTTCTTCTCTTTGTGGGAAATGGAAACAAGATTTCTGTCCAGCAGTAATTCCTCGTGTCTTATGCATCCTTGAGGTTCTGAGAAAAGAATGAAACTGGAGGTGGGGGAATAGTGCGTGCAAAAATAACTTTCATTTGTATGCAAATTTGCTTTCATTAGGATTTTCAGTTCTTTCTTAGATGTATTACAGCAGTGTTTGGAGGCCTGCTGTACAAACATATGAATTCTGCATTGCTAACATCCCTTTGTGCAAGAGCTGTTGAGCCACATCTGTGTGATTTAAGCAGAGCTGCCACTTGTTGTGTCCTGGCTTTTGCAGAGCTGTTAGAGGAGATTCGTCTTGCCCCATCTACAGTGTTTGAAAGCCAACTGCCCATGCATGATTGGGCTGTCTTAGACCCATTTTATAGCCAGGAAAGGGACAGGAACCTTCAGAGACACATTGACCTTTGCCTGTTGGTCTGCATTGCCTATAAAAACAAGTCTAGGTTGAATAACTTGGAGTTCAGATCACTGACTCCCACTCTGTGGTTCCTTAACTTGCTGGAACCACTCTCACCAGATGGATGCTTTCTGTTGAAGTTGTGCATCACAGGACTGCTATTTTGCCAGCTATTCAGGAAAACGTGCATGTGGGCCAGATGGTTAAAAGTAGCCTTGATGTGTGGTGATTTAAGTAAGCCTTCTCCTGTTTGCTTTGGGGTTTCTTTTTGGTTTTTATGACATGGAAAGGATGAAGAGAGAGAAGCTGGTTGAATATCCTATTCATAGGAATAATTACTTTTGTAAGGCATTTGAAGGGAAAACAAAGAATTATTTGATTCCCACAAAGAGAAAGGCAGGAGCTGAGACAATGAGACATCAGTGAATACATATTAAACCAGCTGCCTTTAAGTAGAGACTGGACTCATAGTTAGAACTGACCTAAGCTCCCTTCCTGACTGTATCACTGGTTTGATACAAGATGATGGATGAAATGGGTAACATCCTTCTCCATTAGTCATCTTACTTGAATAAAATTAATAAATGCTCTTATATTGCCACCAGTGATTTCATGTTCCAGACTTATTGACATTAATGAGGCCTTACAAATGTTAAAAAATAATGATGATAATGCTTTGAAATCTTTAGCTGGATGCTAGTTCTCAGCAAAACAAAGTGTTTTAAGTGCTATTATCCTTTAAATTCCTGTACCGTTTTGCTTTTTGCCTTGTTCTGATGTGTCAAGCCTGTGGAGCAATATTCTTTCCTAGTCCTCTTGCCTTGGCAGGAAGACACAAAGGCCAGGGAAAGTTGTGTGATTTATTCTAATTTTCCTCAGAACCTCTCTCTCGGTATGCTGAAACTCCAAGTGGGCAAACGCTCCCACTCCAGGAAGGCAAAGCTTGTCAGATGTTTCCATGACAACCTGAGTGTAATTAAGGCCCGTTTCAGCTGCTAACAGCTGTGTGCATTTTATCTGTCTTGAAGATTATATATATATATATATATATATATATATACACACACACACACATATAGATAAATATATATCTACATAGAATAGTACTGTGAGGATATCTGCATCTAGCTGTACATAAACCCACACCTAAATAGCTGCCCCTATGCACTTCCATATTAACTGAGGTGAATAAAAAAAAAAAAAAATTTGCTGTTCTTAAGGATGCTGAAGCACCAGAGCTTCTCCATTGCCTTTCCTTTCACAACCACCCATTTCTAATGAACTGTGGGAAAATAAATATTCATAGCCAAGAAAAAGGAAACCTTGCTTCAGGGTTAGAGTTTCCAGCATCTTTTCAGGTTGGTCATAGAGACTATAATTTTTGTTCCTATTAAGGAGGGAACAGGAACTTTTTCCTAAAGTTAAATGTCTCTTGCAAATGCACCTAGTTCTGAAATAAGTCACTTAACCTTTAGGTAACTCTTGCTGTCTTCCTGCAGGAAGCCATTCTCAGCTGCATTGTTTCTGCACTCAGAATGGTGTGTGCTGTGGCTCCTTGGAGCAGCCTGTCTCCAGGCTGGACCCTCTACAGCCCAGGGCACAGTCACTGCTGCTCTGCCTGGTCCTGTGCCCTGGACAGATGAGGTCAGGATTTGCTGCAGGTGGTCCTCTCACAGAAGAGGAATGGGACCTGCAGGATACTCAGACCACTCAAAAATAGGTGTCAGGCTGATGTCCCTGATAGCCAGCTGGGACAAGAATGTTTTGAGAGCTGCCTACAGCAGATATGTTCACTGCCAGCCCTGAGAGCACCCTCCTGAGCTCACTGGCTTCCTGCCTGTGCAGGAGGCTGCACTGGGCTTGAAAGACGTGAAGACCTTTCACTGTGTCACAGTGGGTTACAGAATTGTCACCCAATAAACAGTGCTTGGTTGTGCTGAAGGTAAACACGTTTGCTGTGAGTGTGGCTTTTAAAGGATGTGGGGTTTTGTGAGATGTTGCACGTAACTTGTCTGAGGCTGTGAATATATTAGACTCCCACTCAAGTTTAGATCCACATCCTTCCAGCAGAGGAGTTTAACTCTTCATGGAGCCCATAGGGATACAGTAAGGCATGGAGAACTTTATAACTAATAAATTTCATTTCTAATAGCTGTATAAATTCTCACAGATGACACCAGTTTCAGTAGGAACTGATGGGCAAGGGCTTAAGTCAACTATTTATGGGGAAAGAAAGGAAGATGACGAGGTAAAGAAAATTAAGAACTACTTTTGGGAAAGATGTTTCACAAAGTAAATGCAGTGTAATGAAGGCAATAATGGTATTCAAAAGACAATAAACTCTGGACATATCCTCTAAGACCTAGAATTTTTGTTGTTGCTGCTGTTGTTGTTTTTTAATGTCCTCTAGGTTTGCACCTGCTATAAACCATACAAATGTGGATGTCCAGAGTGTGTTTGGCTGGCCTTTGAGTTTTGTTTTGTTTTTTGTTTTTTTTTTTTTTTAATTATAATAATCTCAGCTGGTGAATACAGCTGTGTTCTCTTGCTCTTTCCCTTTGTGTGTGTGAAATTATAGGTGCCAAGGGATCCCGTGAACTTTCTGTTTTGGGAAGGAGTCTCATTGTGATCTGCATTTTGGGAATGCAGAATTTCCCCTGAGTAAGTGAAAGGGGTTATATCCCTGAATGCTTTTTGCCTGGGGGACAAAGTAGAGGGAGGCTGCAGGCAGAGAAGCCAGCAGTGTGTGATTATGTCCATAAGGCCTTATGTCTAAGACACAGTTCTCAGAGGTCAGATAACTCTTTGCTGCTTTGTTTTTGAGTGCCTGGCTGCAGAAAGGCAAGTCATCTAGCATCACTTTCCTTGAAATTCTTTGTCTCAATCCTACACTCTCTTCTGGTCCCCCTGGTCATGGTGTTCTTCTTTCCACTGCAAGTTATTGTGCCAGGACACTTAATTTTTCTTTTTTTTTTTTTTTTTTTTTTTTTTTTTCCCTATAGAAGATGATTGCATAGAGTAAGTTAGGTATTTTGTTTAAAAGATGCTTAAAAATCCACTGAGAATGTGTTTAATTTGTGTGCATATGCCCACAGGCATGTGTAACTTGGAATATGCTCAGGCTGGGATACAATAATGGCCACATCCCAGGTATGGGTATCCTGCACTGGGCACTGGCAAGGGTTTAGATACAGCTGCAAGATAAAGTGGGAGTGGTGTGCTACAAGTTAGCCTGAATCCAGGGAAATTAGAACAACTTGAATGCCATACTGTACCTTTAGTGTGGTCTAAATGATTTCTCAGAGAAAAAAATACATTCAGCATTTTGTGGTATTTATGTGAGGGAAGTGCTGTTCAGGGGAAAGGGTGAAATGAAGTTTTCAAACAAAATTAATGGAATTTCATGGAGACATTTAAAAGGGGAAAAAAAAGTTGGAATGATGGGAAGATTGGGGTGAAAGGGAGTAGGAGACCTTTGCAGAGTATGAAGCTTTTTGTTAGAGGAATTTGTATGGGTTTTGATTTGAAGAATTCTGTGAATGATCAAAATATATTCTCCCTCCACCCACACTCCCTTTTCCCCAAAAAAACCCACCAAACCAAAGAAAAACTTATTATGAAAACTGTTCATTTTTGCTGAAATAATTCCAAACTTGAGATGTCAAAGAATGATTTTCAGGTCCAGCTCTTACATGTGAAAAGCTCCAGTTCTTAATTTCAAGTTGGCATATACTTCATCAGACTGGAAAATCCATCTCTGAATGAAAGTGGAAGAAATAATAAACTGGTAATTGAGATAATATGATACCAAGATTAGCTTCCTACATAGCTGAAATGCCTCAAGTAATTTTCCTGTGACTGTGATATACCCAGTTATACCCGAGATTATTTTATCTTGATATATACATATATGTGTGTGTATATACATATTTTTATGATGTTCCATAAACCCACTGATGTTTCATGGCTGGGTAGCCATTTTGTGAAGTGCAAAGTGAATACCCTCAGAGGAAAACATCAGCACCACTACTTTTTGTGTACCATTTTTGGGTTTGTGCTTCCCTTTTCCTACCCTATGAGAGGTGACACCATGAGGAAAGTGTTTTGCTGGCAGTTTGTATGGAGAAGTGGAGAAAGGTGAGGATGGGATGTGCAAGGGATAGAGAGGTCAAATATTTACAGAACTAGGTCACATTTTTCAAGCTCAACTTCTGGATAGCAATCACAAAGAAAAAACTCATTCCTTCAGAAACCAGGATGTGCCCTGAATAAGGAGGAGTCTGTAAGAAAATGAAAAACACGCTTATCACGCAGTCAAAGGATCGACTTGGAACTGGGAGATTCAGCAGTTTAAATGTGCCTTTGGACTGTAAATAGACCCAAACCCCTATCTACCAGTCAAACAGACTCCAGTCCTTTTAAACACAAGATTTGCTTTAATTACAAAAGCATATTACCATTTATCACCACACTCTAATCCCTAACCATACACCTCCTTTAGCCTCTCTTATCCAGTAACTTTACTCAGCCTACCCTAACTGATATAAATCTACATCTACATATCAAACATATTCATGAACCTCAGTCAAAAAGAAAAAATAAAAGCCAAACACCCCCTTCCCCATCAAGTGCAGGATTAAGCCAGCAGAGGTGTGTGCCTGTGCTAAGCCTGGCTTTGCTGCTGCTGAAGCTGTAGCTCAGCAGAAGTGCCTGCATCCCACACTAAGGGACAGGGACAGTCTCCCTGCCAGCCTTGCATGCGTGGCCCATAAATCCCTTCTCTTTCAGAGTGTAGGTGTTTGGTGTCACGGTACTTTACACATCTCCTCAGCTGCTGCTGAAGCTGCCTGAGGTCTGCAGCGATGGATCAGGGTTTTGATGTTGGTTTGCCTGTCTGTACACTTTGCTAATTAGAATAACAAAACTGGTAGCAAATCTTCAGGCATCAGCCATGCATCACATCAATTAAAAACATCAAAAACCAAGTCTCTGCTGGTTCCTCTCCTTTCCACTTGATCTCTTACTCCATGGGATGATGTAACTGTTTCCCTAAGTCCTTCTCCTAATTACTGTGTTCCTTCCTTTCTCTCTGAGCTTTCTTGCAACCCCAATTCTCTTCTGACATTTTATTTGCTTGCCCTTTCTTTTGCTGCTAGGGGACACCACTACTCTAATAGGGGAAAACAAGCGTTTGCTGAGCTTATATACTCTGACAGAGATGTAAGCATATGATTTTTAACTAAATTTTTCTTCTCATTTAATTTGAAGCTGACTTTTAAATTTTTCTTTAAAGTACCAATTTTTGCAACATTTCTTCCAAAGAATAGATAAGTATTGTTATCTGAGTTGCACATGGGGTACTCAAGGTACACAAGTTTGAGTTAGATGAGCTCATATGTTCCACTGGATAAATTCTGAGCCACTGAGCAAGTAGGTAGATATCTTAGGACATTGACAAAACATGATTATATGAAATTTAGATAAAACACCCAGAACATTAATTTTGACAGAGCTTGGATTCAGTTTTAAACTGTTAGCATTTAAACTCACTTCTCATGTTTAACTGAGGCAGAAATATAAAATACTTGGACGAAGACAGAGACACTGCCCTAAATTTTTTCTTAGGCAGTTTAGTATGTGTGAAACAAAGCAGAGGGAGATGCCTCACTGTAAAGATAATTCTTTGTGCAGAGTCTGAAAAATGAGATCATGGTATAAAGAGGCTACTTCCGCACTGATGTAATTTCCTTATGGGTTTCTAATAGAATTGTTTATTTTTCTTAGATTAATGTAAAAATAGAAAGAGTGCATTGAATATTTCAGGTGATCCATAAATCATACTGTGGCTATTTTGGTCTTGTCATCTCACTTTGTCCAGCCTGAATTATATTTTGACACGTGGTGGAGAAGAAAAACACTGCTCAGTGGAATTCAACACCAAGTGTGCAGGCTTGAATACAACTCCTACTCCCCCACCTGCCCCAAATATTACATGTCCCAAATTCAGAACATCAATATTTTGTCTTTTCTTCCTCCTGTTTAATCTCTCTTATGTTTTTGATTTTGTGTACAAGTTTTTGCTGTTGCCAATGAAAACTGGGATAGGAAATCTCATGACAGAGGCCAGTGTCTCCCCATCATCTTCTCCCTCTTGCTGACTCAGGCAGTTCAGAGAAGCATCTCAAACATAGGGATGTTTCTGAGCCTGAACTCTCAGCCTTTCATGCCTCACTTTTCAGTCTCCTTGCTCTTCTTTCACAGGGTTTGTTTGCTTGGCATCACATTAAAACCTACCTTTGCTGGGACTTTTGAAATCTCCCTGTCCAACCACAGCAATGCCCCTATTTCCCTTTCCTCCTTCCTCTGTCTCTCTTCATCTATGAACACTCAGAGCTGCTGTTAGGGGAGTGACTTGTACCAGGGCAAACTGCATTTAATTCAAGTCACTCCTTACACCTACAGAGCTGCCTTCCTGCTGTTCAGCATATGTTATGCATCCCCTCTCCGTGCCTGGTCCGTCCGCCTTGGCAATTTAATTCAAGTTACACAGCATCATGCTTAGAGTCTCCAGTTTGCTCTCAAGTGTCAGCCAAGATGGCTGCTGTCATATTCACTTAAACATCCCATGTAGATGAGCCCTTTGTATGACAGGAGAAGGGATTTGGTGGGTCAAAACCAGCACGAACCAGGAGATGCAGCATTTCTGATTTCTAGCAGAGCCATCCTGACATTTCTGACCAGACTTCACATGCCACAGAGGACTGACTGCAACACGCACTTTCCTGGTGAGCTTCTTCTTAATTAATTATTTCTCTTCAAAGAAGTTGTGGACTGGGGTTGATATATTGATACACAGTCAGTCTAAAGTAAAGATCTGTCTTGAAAATTTTGGAGAACGTTTTAGTAAAAAAAAAAAAAAAAAAAAAAAAAAAAGAAAAAGAAAAATTGGAAACAAAGCAAAAGCCCCAAATGTTTGCAAGATTTATAAAGAAAACACCAGGGACCAGAAAAGGCAAAAAGTGAGCAGTGTTAGTGCATTTGACAACAGGATACCTGTTCTTGTATCCTTTGGTTAAATCAACTCAAAGTTACTGTCTAGGAGGAGGATAAAAGAAGGGGGGAGTGGAGGAGATAGAGGATGAAGGTGGATGGGGAGCAGGGGGAAAGAAAGAAAAAGAAAAATCAATTGAAGCTGAGTGAGATTTTGTTTGCCAAGTTTCCAGCTGCTGCTCAGAGTGAATTTTTATGGCCAAGTTATAAACCTTTGAAAATAGGAGTTTCTAATGGAAATGCTGACAGACCCTTTATATGGTGACATTAACACTGGCCGCTCTGCAATTGTCCTTGCCTTCTTTTATTTATTTTCCTCTCTTTGTCCTTAAGGTCCTATCACACTTACTGTGATCCTGGTGAAGAAACAAAGAGAAAGAGGTCAAAATCCCTTAGAAACAGGAACTCTTTGTAAGCTGATGGTGCAGGTTGGGGAAAGGCAATTTCACTGTGTGGGGACAGAAATGCTTCAAGTTATTTTACCTTCCCACCACAAAGCCTCTTGTGATGCAAAGTAGTGTTCAATCTCTTGATATATATTATCTTTCTTCTTTTTTTTTTTCCTCCTCCCAGTAGCTAAATGTCTTGTCAATGGTGTTCCTCCTCACAACCAATTAATGAATCAAATTTTTAAGCTAATAACAAAATTGAGCTTAAAAGTAAAAGAAAAAAAAAATAAAAGGGAATTGTACCCTATGTTTTTCTTTTGGTATTTTGTGTGTGTTTCAAATATTTGAGTCTCTTTCTCAGCTGAAATTAAAGTGGTCTTTTAGGGGAAAATTAGTCTTTCCTACCTGTTTATTGAAAAACTTGATTATATTCTTACAGGCTTTTGATTTATTTGAGAAAGTTTAACTTTCCTTGTGTCTGAATGGACTTAAAATTAATCTCAAGCTGTATTTCTGAAGGAGGCAATCACCTCTGGGTAGCTGAAAAAAAAAATTGGTCAGGAATAAGACCTTGTCCATATTTGCTGCCACAAGCTTTTCCCTCACATGTGCAGGTTGGGATAGGGAGCCTCCAATGACCTGCAGAAAACAGGCTCTGTGTGGAGTCAGCAAAGGGGTTAACAACTCTGAGGGCACCTGGGGACTCTGCAAAAGATGTGAAACTTTCCTGAAGGAAAGGGAGGAGGGCATGTGCAAGGAGGGAAATGAGGACATCAGTCTTGGCCCTCTCATTTCCCTCTGCAACCCATTTAACTTGCCAGACAAAAGCAAAAAGTTTCTGCATCACCTGATATTTAGATTGGTCTTATCATTCTTGGAGATATTAAGCATAAATAAGGTATTTATTAGAGAGGGGGGAAAAAGCATCTCTGATGTCTTAAATCCTGTTATTTATCTTTTCCATCAGCAAGCAGTGCCCTGGCATCTGTGGGGGGTGGGATGTCACTTTTGTGAGGAGAGATGCCCCATAAACTTTCCTGCATGCAAAGGCTCCTCCCTGCCTTGGTGAGTGGGTCCAGGCTTGCCCCAGAGGGAGGGAGGCAAGGTTGGGTCACAAGATGAGCATTTATACCATCTCTGAGCATCCTGAACGAGAAAAGGTGATGGCACCTTCTTCTCCCAAGAGATGATGATGGATGCTCCTCTCCAGCGAGGCAGTGTGTTTGCCTGGTGGCACCACTCTCTAAATTCTGTGTATCAGTTCCTCAGGGCTTGTGCCCTGAATGCACCTGCCGAGCACTTGGCCATCATTGGATTTAATAGATCTCAGTCATGCCTCCCTGCACTCCCCAGAAGGTGGAAGTCAAATACATGCCTCATGCTTCAGTGCTCTTCAAACACATGTTTAGCATCTTAACTTTATTTCTTGGTTTCCATTTTGATGGTACACAAAGGGTTTAATGTTTTCATTGTTATACACAGTAGCTTAATTTTTTTCCTTGTAGCCTCTGGGCTGTTGCACCACTGTTATGAGATCCCTCCTAGGAACAGCAGGGCAGAAATGTTCTTTATTATGCGCTGGAATTTAACTTTTTTTTTTCCCTCTCCTCCCTTCGCTCCCCCCACAGTTTCGTTTGCCTCTCTGGTTTTAATTAGCCTTGCTTTTCCAATTAACATCCTGGTCTGCTGCAGTGAGGCCAAAGGAGGGAACCAGAAAGGCATGGCAAGAACCCCCTTTTCTGAGAAAGACTCGTGGCTGAGGCTTGGAGACTGAATTTTCCCAAGGTGGAGCTGCATTGACTGATTCTTAATAAAAGGAGAATTTGGGGCCCAGCGGCACTGTGGGTTTGTAACAGGCATTGTTCCTTGAAAATATTAAGCTCAGTAGGAAGCACATTCCCCCTTGGCCTCTCCTAGTCTCAGGTAGTGATATGGAAACTATCATCACATTTGAACCCCTTGCAACCTGTCCCTAGGTGGTAATGCTTTATGAATACCACTGAGCAAGCAAAAAGAAGAAAGGAAACAGGAAAATAAAAGATTAAAAGCAAAACCTTTTGGCTTGTCCCCCAGCACTATCAGCTTGGTATTTTCAATAAACTAAAACAAAACCAAAAAAAAAAAAAAAAAAAAAAAAAAATTTGGGGTTGAACAAATCCCTTAATTGGGACATTTACCAGCAGTGTCAAACTGCTGTTAGTTCATCACCTGATGTGATACATTTATCATCTCTAGCCTGGCACTTGCTTTTGACGAGCTGAGTCCGTATTTTCCTCCCTGATTTTCCTTCTCCTGCTCATGGCCAGTAAATGGTGGGGCACAAGCATGGTTAAAGTGTGGTCCCCTTGTCCAGCAGGCCTCCCAAACTGGCTCTGCTGGTCCCAGACCTTCCATAATGGTCCATCCTTCCATAAGGGGTCACAGCCAAGGAAAAAGGGACCGGGATCAGCCTTGATCCCTGGGGTGCAGTATAGGGAAAGGTGGTGACTGATGGTGACTTCCTGCCAGTGATGCTCTGTCCACCTTTCCTCTCTCTGTCCAAACTGTGTTCTCTGGCTGGGGGCTGATCTGCAGTCACAGTCCCTGATCCTAGTGAGGAATCAAAGCCTTCCAGGAAAGAATTGTAGGCACAAATTATATACATGCATATTTGTGTTCAGATTTCTAGATAAATAGCGTCTTGTAAGAATATCCTTTTCTAGAGGATATTTTTTGTCTGATACAACCAATATCTATTTATTGGCACAACCAAAATTCAAAAAATGGCTGTGAGAAAGACACCGAATCTACCTAAATAAGGACAAATTAGTATTCTAGAGAACACTTTTCTACCAGTGTTCTTGAACAGACTAAACTATCAGAGCTTTAATTTTTTCTCTCTGTCCCTCTTCCTGTCTCTGCTCATTTTTCTAGCTGTGATCATGCATCCTTAATTCCATTCAGATTTTCTTCCGTTGAGAAGGTGGTATTAAATTAATAGCTTTGCTGGAAATACAAAAAAAAAAAAAAAAAAAAAAAAAAAAAAAAAAAAAAAAGAATGTAGCCAATATGCAAAGTACCTGGAGATTTAGCACTTTGCTGAAGAAATTAATAATTACAACAATATGAATCTCATTGCTTTGCCCAGCCCACCAAAAAATTAACAAGTCTCTTCCCCTCTAGAGATAAGAATCTTATTTAGATCTGTCAGGAATATACTTTTGTTGCCTTTGCAATATCATTGTCAGAGCAGGGACAGGGGGAGGGAAATAAGATTCTATGTAATGTAAGAGATTTGAATCTAAATATTTGATCACATCATTCTCTGCTGAGATTTTTTTTTTTTTTCCCTTATCTTACTTCCATCAGTTTATTTTACCCTCTTCCTGCTAGGATGGTGTAGCTTTAGTCACACTTCCAAAAGAGCTCTCTGTTAGACCCTGGATTCAGCCCTGGAAGGGTTATTATTAATAGTGATGTTTCTCAGTAAACTTGCCTCCCAAGGTTGTTCTAGCCAAGACTGTTTAGAAAACTCCACTGGGATACTTGTAAGGGACACCTTGGGTCTAATGTACTAGCATTTAATGGACAAATCTATTTAGGTCCCTGTGTTAATATAAAACTGTTTTGTTAGTTGTGAAGCAGGCACAAAGCACTACTAATAACAGCTGTGAAACAGAGCTAATTTGAGCATCAGTGGCCACCTGAACACTGGAAATTCAGGGTGCTCTTAAAGCCTCTCTGTTCTTGATGAGTAAAATTGGATTGATGTAAAATTTGTTACTAAAACAGAAATTCTTACTTCCCATGGAACTTCTTTTTCACTTCTTTAAAAGCAAAAAATATTTTTTTTCTTGAGAGAAGAGCACAATTTGGTAACTAGGGGAAGTATATTCCCTGATTTTCCATGGCTTGTTTTGGAAGGCTGATACAAGGCTGGTCTTGTAATTCAAAAGGATTTGGAGCCTGTGCTAATGTGATAATGGCAATATTGGTTCTATTAATTTTGTGTTTCACTCTGCCTTGTCCTGCCAAGTTGCAGTTTTAGGACTGGACTCTTATCTCCTGCTCTGTGGGGATGTCAGCAAGATGATCTCCCCAGCTCAGGACACTGCTTATTTTCCCTGGTAAAGTGTTGCAACAACCAGAGCTGCCACAGAAGAGGGGAGTCAATGGAGATTTCTGAGTAAAGAGAGGTGGTTTGCACCTTCAGCATTGCAGCTCCCAGTATGGGATGAAATTGCCTCATATTCCAGCCAGATTCCCAGTTTTCCTTGGTGTGACACAGGGAAAGGAGGGTACAGAGAGCAGGAAGGAAAAGGCAAAGAGAAACCCCAAACCAAGGCGTAGCCACTGTCTTCTTTCCCATCCCCAATTGCCTGTGTTTCCCTTTGTCTGGCTCTTTTTTTTCCACAGATCACAAAAGCAGTTTTTGTGTCTGTCCTTTTCTTTCCACATTGAATAACACAGTGGTTTTAGGTTTTCTTCTGGGAAGACTAAATCCTCATGAGCTTCGTTCATGTTCAGAATCTGGCCTAACAGTCAATTTGTGTTCACTGTGGCAGGGGAAATAATGACCCTATTTGGGGACAAAAAATAGAGGGCATTTTTTCTGGAATGTTTCTGAAGGAAACCTTATAGAAGGGCAGTAAGTTACAGATGATTTAGCACTTTTTCTCTGGGACAGCTGGGTGGGGGAAAGCTTTTGGACAGCAGGGAACTAGAGACTGGTGGTATGTGATGCTATGTAGGTGTTGGATGCCAGCACAGCAAGAAAAATACACAAGGAGCAAAAGGTCATTTGACCAGCACATCTCCTGTGTCTGCACTGCTGTGCTTTTAAATGATACATTGCTTTGGTTTTTCTTCCTGGGGCCTGTGGTGGATAACACCAACAATTTTGTGCTGCCCTGGTATCCTGTGAGCACCAGTGCAGCTCACTCCTGCCCTGACCCTGTGAATATCACTTTCAGGCACAGATCTGTCCTGTTGCTCTTGACTCTCCTGTAACTGACAGGTGCATTTCTCAGGGGACTTATTTGTCAACCTGGAATTCCCCTTCCCCTGCTTTAGCAAAAACCTGTCCACACGATTAGCATGGGGACTGCTGATTCACCAAGTGGGAAACAAGAGGAGATTGTTTATTTGCTAATGTCAGATGTCAGTTCAAGGTAATTTCTGACCCTTGGTCAGGTCTCAGGAAATGAAACTAAGTGATACCTTGGCCAGTTTACTTTGACAGAAGAAGCAAAATATTATTATAAACTATATAGAGATATAAAAGAAAAAAAAATATGGAAAAAGCCTGCCAATGGTGGGGGGGGGGGAGGAAATTGGTAGGCGAGGAATCCCCAGTGTATTATCTCTTTGAAGGTATCTTCATCCATCTTTGTGACTTTTTACTTAAAAAAAAAAACCTAATCTTAACCTAATCCTGTTCAATTTTCAAGGAGAATTGGAAGAGGATATAGGAAAAAAAAAACAAAAACAAAAAACCCCCACCAAAACAATGGAAAGACTTAGTGCTAACAGATGGGTAAAAAGAATGTATAAATTACATTGCCAAAAGACTTTACTGATGGCAACTTGGTATCTCCCTAATAAAATAATGTGAGAGGTGTTTAATTTGTGGGATAAATTAATGGCTGGCAGCATGAAAAATCCATACAGTACACAATATCCACCAACCAGCTCCTCTTTTGGATTTCATATCCAATATTGATAATGAACAAATTTTTCTGGGCTTTTAACAGTGGCTAATACTAACATTTTACAGGGCTGATTGCATTTTTTCCTGATGCCTGCTCTTTACATAAACTGGATGAGACTAGATATATTTTTAAGTCTCAGCCAGAAGATGACTGAATTCTCTCCCTAAACCCCTTCTGATTATAAATTATTGCCTAAAGTAGGGTCTTAATCAGTCAGTGGTGCAAATGAGTGGTGAACATCTGCCAGTCTGATCCCAACCTCACTGATTTTAGTAGGAATCCTTAACTCTATTGTGAATGGTCTATAAAAGCAAGTAGCCTGAGATTTTCCTTCCCACTTAAAACCCACACAAAGGAGCTAAGAAAAAACATCTCAGAGTCAATTTCCAATGGAGGATAATGCTAATCTCTAAAAAAGTGTTGCTCACAATTTGTTTTTCATGTCTCTGGCCATTCTCCTGACTCATTGCCTTCCTATGCTACCCTAGCATAGGAATGTTCAGCCCCTAAACTAGAGCTTGTTCTTGGTAACCCTCAGAACAGAATCTCCCACCAAGCAGGTGGGAATAGAAGAACTCTTGGGCAGATACACAGTGGCAGAATTTGAGATAAATGAATCCTCGTCTGCTGCAGTTCCCTCCTAAATACCCTTACTAGCATCCTGGTGAGATGAGTCTCAATTTCTGGTCTGATGATAGAAACAGATGATCTTTTAATAGTTCCAGTGGTGGGAATGCTGTTCCCTCGTCTTCCAATGAGGAGTTTAGAAACCGACAGGTAATTAGCAGGAGCAGCTGTTCATATGAATAGGCCCATGTCCAGCTTTCCCCTCTTCAACTGTTATGCTCTGTGGAAACAGGGGAAAATGATATATCAGTGCAAGGACAACTTCACTTCATGTTCTTTTTCCTCACCTCCATTCTTCACAGTAGTTCCAACAGTACTGCTGTGGTGGCAGGTACCACTTAAAGCTGAGACCTGCAAGAGAATGAGACCCTTCACATTTATCTCAATGGATTCAGATTTTATCCTTTTTGCTATACTATGGCACCTAAGGTTTTTTTGATCTATTTCTTGAAATTCAGAATTCTAAAATTTCTCATTGCAATGGTGGTTTTGTTCAGAAAATACAACAAAGCAGGTTAAAACAATCTGTTGCATGGACAGCTTCAAATAGAAGAAGATAAAAATAAATGTTTTAGAGTTCTTTGGGGTTTTTTTCTGCTTTGGTGTCTTCTATGTCAACATTTTGTGAGGCGGGTGGGAAAGGAAAGAAATACGCTAGAGGCTTCAGTATAAATTAAGACGTGCTTTCCAAATCATTAAAGGGAATTGTTAATATTCACAGACACTTGCAGGGGTCAGTTCAGCCTACCTAGGATCTGAATTGCCATCTGGCTATGCCAATCTCTGCTCATTCAATACATAGTGAACTTAGGGCCTAGACTCCTAATACTAAGATGCTGTTTCCAATTTTGTATTAATATTCTACTCAGATGTTGAAGATTGTACTTCCATTAGAATCATCTAATTCAGAGGGTGTTTTTTTTTTATTATTTTAATGTGAGCTGTTGCCTTGTCAAAAGGAGTTGTGCTGGTGATGTAGTAATTCAGATTGTAAAGTTATGCATCAATAATTGCATGTTGGGCTCAGTGAGAGGCAGGACCCTGCAGGGTTAAGCGTCTCATGAATGTGCAGAGATGTCTTTGGGAGTTTTCCAGTGTGGGAAGGAGTAGAGAGGGATGGCAGAGAATTGGGGTAAAGGAAGGCTTGTTCACCAGCAGCCAGCAGTGCAGCTGTGAAGGGAACTGGTGATTCAGCCTTGTGTCTCTGACTGAGGCCCCTGATTCATTCCAGCTGAGGTGTCAAGTTAGGAGCTAATCTCCTTCAGCTCACTCTGCAGTCAATGAAATCTCTTGAAGCGTTTCTGAAGGACAGGTTACTTAAGAGCTTGAAGTTAATGAGATAAATTGAACAGTTGGTGCCCCTTTAAGTTGCTGTCACTTCTGCCCATTGAAATCTCCAACGTGCATTTGGTATGGCAGCATGACAAATCCTAAGCAGCAGTAATGATGACTTCAGTCTTTCCAACACCAGTTAGACAATATAACATAAAAGTGTTAGTTGTATGTTGTATTTTTGGTTAGATATGCTGTTTCTCTAGCTGGGAGAGGTGCTCCATGCAGAGCCCCATCAATAGCTCTGGAAACCATACTCAGTGTTGCTAATTGGATCCTCTGCATTTTCTAAATTGAGGGAGAAATGCTGGAACTGAGAAAGAGGCTGGAGCACCTCTTTTCCCTATTCACTCTGCAGCACTTCTGCAGCTGCAACCATTGTTTTTCCTAGTAATTTCCAGGAACCCAGACAAAGGAGATTACTTGATCACTACAGTGGCCTCTCTGAAGAGAGAGTGATTAAATGTGTTGATTAGAAATTTGCTGCACACCTCTGATAGCAGTGGTATGGATCAAAAACTCAGCCACAGGTGAAAAAATAAAGAAAAACCTGCCTTTTCAGAAGAACTGTGAGTACATTTCTGTCAAATACTTACAAGAGTATAGTGTAACTAACAAGTGAGAAATGAGTTGAAAAGTTTTCTAGGTAATTCATTTACCATATTAAAAAAAACAGATATATGAATTCATACTCATTCTGCTCCTACAGATACTCAAGTACCTCAGCTGTCCTAGCCATGAGCAAGTTTATGATCCTCATCTCTTCTGCCCCACCTAACAATATAGTCACTCGATCAAATTCTAAAATACCTTATCTTTCCCTTAAGAGGAAAGTATTTTTACACTGGAGTGTATATTTATGGTTTCCTGCTGTCTACTGCAGGAGCATGGCTTATGTGGGACAGAGAACTGAGATGAAGGACTCAGGGTCCCTGTAGAACCTGCAGAACACAAGAATTAGACGTCCAACACAGAAGGACTTCTCCCTTTTTCAGCATATAATGGATGGTGCAGTATAGAAGACTGGCTGGTGCAGTCCAAAGCAAAATGCTTGGTGTGTTTTCTCAAATTTGTAAAATCTAGAAACCAGGTGCATATTTTCAAAGGACTCATTGGCAAGAATTGAAACTATTTGTGTTGCTTAGGTGCTGTGATCTGTTGTTCTTGTGGTTCTGTAAGCATTCAGTAACAGACAATTCTATTCAAGTCTATTCTAATGTTTGGTGTGGTTTTTTAAATATGGAGATAAGATCTACAGCTGCATGGAAGAGGGAATGTTTTATACATAAAGTACTCTTCTTATTTTTCCTCTTTCTTTGTCTTCTGATTTTGCTCCTTGGACTCAAAATGTAAGGTCTTGAGGCATTGCAAGTGTGTTTTCATGGTGGGGTTCCAGAATGATCCAGAGGGATGTGCAAGCTAACATACGATGCACATTTAATTTCCTCATATAATTTATAGGTTTTACAGAAAACCTGTGATGAAACCAAGATTTTAAACCTGATTTTCCTGTGTCCCAGTGGTTAAGAGCAGAGTTGGACATTTCAGTTAATTTTTTAGCTTATCAAGAGTGTGTGAGCTAAACTAATTGAGGTTAGATTTTATTGGACATTCTGGATTATAATAAGATGTCACACTAGGGTGTTTATCTCTCCAGAATGTTGCATTTTTTTTGGCCCTAGGAGGCCTCTGTCTCAAATAAACTTTGCCATTCAGCTACCTGTGAATAAAAAATTCTTCTCTAGGTCAGCAGAGCAGACCATGGGCTTTTGAAAAGACCAGACTAAGTTTGGTCCCCATGGCTGCTGAATAATTGAGCACACAGGAGATGTCACAAAAAGTGACAAAACAAAACTTTTGAGTCTGCTGTCATTTTTGTTACACTGCACAGGGAAACAGTGTTTTACTTGAAGAGTTTCATAGAGAAAAGAGAAGTACAGAATTTTTTATTTCTCCAAAGGCTCCTTAGCAACAGAACTTTTTGCTTCCAATTTGGTGCCACGCTCACAGACTCAATCCCTCACCAGTGTGACCCCACTGAAACTGGGGATGAAGCTGCCCTCCACAAGATAAACTCCATTTGTCATGGCAGGTCTGAGTGTGGCATTTTGAACTCACTGTGTATGGCCTTAGGCTCTTCTGTCTTGAAAGGAGCTGTATTTCCATCTCAGGCATACAGAGACTTTTTTATCCTGGACAGGACTCAGCCTCTTTGCTTTAGTGATGCCTTGACTTTTCCTGTTGCTCTGTCTCTGCTCTCCTGACTGCTTCCTAGTGCTTCACAGACAAGGGCAGGAAGAGCCACAGCTATGTATAATGCTGCCACTGGTTGAAAATGAGGCTCAAGAGCTTCAAAAGTGTTTAGAAAGTGTGTCAGACCTAGAAGATCAGTGTGTGCAATGATAAGTTAATAAATACACAGGAGGGTATATAGGAGTCAGAAGACTACAGTGTCAGGATTCAGGAGCTGCCAATGTCTGCAGCTTCACCAGCTGGCCAGTGTAACCAATTATTTTGTTTTAAATTGTCATCCTCAATTTTTAAATCTATTTGCCTTCCATATTTTTCATTTTTTAAAATGAGTAAAATGAGAATAAATATTATTACAGTGTAGATAGAAGTCAATAAGCTACATCTTTGAAATCACCACAATACTTTTTGAATTCTCTCTTAAGCTTGGGTTTCTGAGAACATGCCTTAAACATTTTTACAGTAGCTCTATTTTCCATTCTTGCCTTTTTTCAGTCTGTTGAACTGACTAGCCCAGCCCTTCTCCTTCCCTCTCTCTCTCTTCCTCTCTCTCACTTCTATTCTGGAATAAGCCCTCTCAAATGTATTCATTTCCTACAAATCTAATGAAAATAAGGCTGTGGATAGAGGAAGGAAAGCCTGATTCTCACTGAGGGAAAAGCCTTAGTTGAGATTAAGCACATTACTTTGACAGTAGAGTATCCAAACTGGGAGGAAGACTGGAAAAATTAATGCTCAGTAGTTTCACCATTTGTGTACCTACATGCAGATTTCCTGGCTATCTGTTCATTCAGAAAAGTAATATTATTTAAGTGAACAATTAAAAGAATTTGTAAATAGTAATAAAAATGGTATAATAATTGTATGCTAATTTTGGACCAAAAAAAAAAAAAAAATAAAATCACACGTTTCACCTGGATGACCAGTTTGGCCTAGCTATTATCACAAACCAGTTCTAATCCAGGACTTTTTGTAAGCATTTATACTAGGGAAAAATCACTGCACTATCCTCAAAACTCCCTGGGGCCCATGGGATGGAGAGAGGGACAAGCAATTCACTGGCCCAGAAAAATACTTTTGGAACTGCATATAAAATACTTTCCTTCTTTTCAAACAAATGAGGGCTAGTGTCACTGACCTGAGAGTGCTGCAGAAGTGTCTCCCACAGGAGCTGAGCCTGCACCCAGCAGTTCTGCAGAGCTCTAGGACAAGAGCCCACCCAAAACTGCTGGTGAGGGATTTTTGGAGATCTTTAAGAGAGACAAATTTGTACATGTAACTTGAGCACAGCTCAGTGTGGTCTCATCCACCCAATATGTCCTTCTCACCCTACCCCCATCCAAATAAATTAGCTTTTCTCTAGGAATAGCTGAGTCCTTTTGCTTCCCAAACCTTCACTGAGAGCAGATCTGCTGATCTGAGCTGAGTACAAGATACCCTCCACTGCTGCTGCAGCAGGGCTGCCAGGATATTCCTGCCATCAACAGAGCCATCCATCCAATCCTTACTGGTAAATTGGAGCACAGATCACATGCTTTTTCAGGCTAATGATGATATAAGCGAGTACAATCCATGGGTTGCCACTGCAGCAGCTCCAGGCAAGCACAGCCTCTGCTATTCAAACAAGGGGGAGGAAGAAAGCTTCCAAAATTCACCGAGTCTTTGCCCATTATGAATGATCTTTCTCCTCCTGGCTTCAGGCTTCATTGTTAACATCAGAGCCAGGTACTGCTGCCACTGAGACTTGGTAAACCTGGTGTAGCACAGCTCACTTTCCACTTGCTTGCCTTTGACTCTCACAGGTATAGTCCAAGATGGGAAAATATCTCATGATATTCTGCAAGCCCCTGTCCCTCAGCTGTCTGCCCAAGACATGCAGCACCATCCTGCCTGGCAGAGAAGATGGTGCAGGATTCTGTGACTGGTTGAGAGAGACAATATATCATGAATTTGAGTCCACCTTGTGCTTCTGTTGGAGCAAATCAGAGTTGTCTCTCTAATTTAATGGAGACCAGAATCAGGGCTCTGGTAGACAGAAAACAAACCTTTTAAACAAAAAGGAGTAAAATGCAAAGATGGATTTTCTCTCTATCAAAGTTAAAAAGTACTTACCACTTGGAGGAAAAGTATTTGTCTGAATTATGACACTGAAAGTCACCTTTTCAAAGAGCTCTCTAAATAGATTTGTGTTTTCCTTTCAAAAGTTCACTGCTGAAAGTTAAGAAATCCTCAATAAACATTAAAATTTATTTACAAAGTTATAGGTGTGAATATGAAGCATAAAATGAATATTTAATATACAAGAGCTCTTGCTTAATATATATGCAATCGATTCTTTTTTTTATTATCCCTGTCATAATGATCATTGCTTATTTCACACTGAAATCTGTTTCTGAATATTAGTTCTAAGCAGACACTTTCTGTGATTAACATCATTGGACATCTCACTACAGGCAATCAAAGATTTTGATCTTAAATACTTTTTGATAATTAATTTGATATTTTATTGAGTGGTTTTGGCTATGTGATAGATGCAGGAGACAAATTCTGCATTGTATGACACTGCAAAAAACTTGGGCTAAATAACTTATCAGGAAGAATATTTTCATTTGGAAAAAACAGCTATATTTAGAGTCAAGTCTCTCTAACTAGTTCTTCTGTAATGTGCAATTTAAGATTGACATGCCATCTAATCTATAACAGTGGATTACACCACTTTCCTTACTGCTGCATTCAAATATTGAGCCTAGTTTGAAGTATTGATTCAGCTGTCTTCAGCCACTAGAAATATGACAGTTTATACCAGCTATCTGGTTAGTAATGTCTCCATAAAGTGATACATTTAAAAAATACATGCTTAAAAATAATACTTTAATTTTTGCTTGCTTCTTAAAAAGACCATCATGGTTGTCATTAAATGAAAATAAAATGCTCTAGTTCTGAAGGACAAGCTTTATAATTTTTTTTACTGCAGTCAGTAAGGTCAGATATACAGTCCCTGTGCAGCTGATACTCCTTTTACAACCAATGCTGTGGACATCCTCATTTTATTTTGATTTTTAAACAATTTTGCTCAAGGAAGCTTTGCATAATTGGACCTTTATTCCATCACTGTGCTGGTTCAAGTCTGTTTTAAAGCTCCTACGTGTCAAAGTAGGGGAAAGAAATAGAATCTCAGTTAGGAATTACTTACACAGTGACAAGATTTCAAGGCAAAAAAAGAAATCCTATTTTAATTTTTGCTTGGTGCAGTGGAGGCCAAGCTGACCTTCTGACCCAAAGACACTCTGCCTGCCCATGGCTTGTTTCTTCTGTATCTCTTCTGGCATAATGTCTTGCTTCAAGCTTCCCTTTGTCCCACCTTACAGAAGACAACCCAGAGACACCACTGAAGGGAAAATCTCCTGGGGGTGACACTATGCTAGTACCAAATAAATAACAAAATTAAACCCAAACTTGTTAGTGGGTAGGTCATACAGCCAACCCTTTTAAGATGACTTCTTGATGCTGGAGGGAAAAGAATATGAATCAACAGGCAGGACAGACACCCTGCTTCTGCTGAATGACTCATTCTGGGAGTGAATTGTCTTCATTAGCATAGTGTCACCCATTTATTTCCCTCTGAGGAAGGAAAGGGCTTCAGTTTCCTCTCTTCCTCACATGACCTTCTGCAAAGTTATTGTAGAAAACCACTTGGAGATCCAGCACCAGCTCAGTTGCTTTCCTGCTTTTTTTTTTTTTTTTTTTTTTTTTTTTTTTTTCTTTGCAGGCTACTTACTCTCTATTCATTCTATTTAATTTCCTATATCAGGACTACATTATGACATTCTAATCAGGTTCCCACATCACACCCATTGTTGCTGAAGTGACTTTTATTTATTGTTTCTTCCCTTCTCTCTCGTGCCCTCCTTCATAAGAAGGACATTGGGGCTATCTGGGAAATGAAATGACTCACTCAGTGAGAAATCCATTTGTATCATACAGAAAGGGCAAAAAATATTTGCTCAGTTGCTTTCAGAATGTGAGGCAAACCTTCTTGGTGGTTTTCCAGTATTCTTCCCCATGTTTAGAGCTTGGGAAACAAATAATTTTGAAATTGATTTTTCTAACTTGGTTTGGGTGTTTCCTCTCACATCTGTCTCGAGGTTACTGAGTAGACAAGGAATAGAGGGAGGGAGAGGAAGCAAGGGGTTGGTGATAGAAGCCTTGGACAGAATCTGATGAGGTTATTCAGCATATCTTTCTTATTCCAAAGAGGGATCAACTGTTCTTTTCTGTGGAATTTAAACAGGAGGGTTTTTTTTTATTTTGTGGAGCTGAATTTCTGGCCTGATTATTATCTAATCCCAACATGCAAGATTAAAATTGATAGTTCTAAAGCTGAGAAATACATACGTGAGGAATAAAGCTTTTAGCTGTATTGATCAAACTACCAGTTTTATATGAGAATTAGTTGGTATTTAATCTATCTAGCAGCATATATCAAAATTACAACCTAAGGTTTTTAATACTTACAAAAAACTGGGAGGGGAAGCTTGGGGAGATATAAATCAATGGGATAAACTGTAATTAGCTTTTTTTCTGATAGATTATAGTTCCTTCCCCAAACGAGAACTCAGTACAGTCACTATATATATTTAAATTGCATTAACTATCCTAAGAGCTGTAAAATACCTGGAGCATGGGAGATGTCTAATATAATAAAGAAAATAGTAAGTAACAATATATAACTAGGAGCTAGTGTTGAATTTTTATGGGTCATGTTGTTTATAGGCTTATAACTGTGCTCTTTGTTGGAGCACACACTAAGGAATAACTAACTAAGAATCAAAGAGAATACTCTGCCAAAAAATTTGCACGAGTCTTTTTCTTTTATAAACTCTATGTATTAACCATGTTGGAATATAGTTGCCTGCTCATGGAATGCTAGACTGAAAAAAAAAAAAATAGAAAACTTTTGTCAAAATATACTTTGTGTTCATCTAAATATCTTTCAGTACCAAGCATAAAAAATTAGAGAGAATTACTAAAATAAAAAATAAATAAATACCACCCCCCCCAGCAAAACCCAACAGCCAAAACCCCATGAACATTACATTACAAAACATTGAATTTTTAAATTTCATTACCATTCTGAACAACGTGAAAATTCTCAGAGCTGAGATTTTGTTGCAACAAAATCTGCACTTTATTAGCAACTGAAGTTGTGGCCAAAGAGACCTCAAACACAAACCTGGAGGATCAACTTTTGAAGAAATCTTTTGACATTAATCAGGCTGACATCTTTAGGATGTTTTTTCATACGCTTTTTCCACCACTAACATTTTCAAGGCTGTGCTCAATCACCTCCAGCACACATGCTCAGTAGTTTTATAACTGGAGGTTGACTTATCGAGTTGTCCCTCCTCTTCACTGCCACTTTTATTTGGCTTCAGATCCTGAAATTCTCGTTCTCCAGTTCAAAGTGACTTTGTCAGAGTACCTCTATGTGACTTAGGCTTACACCTGGGCCTATCTGAGGTGCATTTAGCAGCAACTCTTTAAAGTTTGGCACAGCCATAAAACCTTCCAAGAAGTTTGCAGTTAGCTCATCACCTTCTAATGGATGCCTCATACAGCCCCTGAAGCCAAGGAAACTCACATACTGTTCTGAAATACACCTTGGGTTTGCTGTGCTTCTGGTCATCAAACATTAACATCAAATGTTTGCAATTAGACTGCCTATTGTAGAGGCTCAGGAGCTCTTTGAATATAGAGCAGCAAATGGTTCTGAGGTAATGGTAGGCATTATCCCCCATAGGAGAGATCCTGTTTTCAGTGACAGGCTATCTTAATTCTGCTTTTCAGCTGCTATGCAGAAAAAAAAAAAAAAAAAAAAAAAAAATGCTGTTTCAGTCCAGCTCTGAGCATTGGGTTCATGGTAAAGTTTTCTTTAGCCCCACTGCTGCTCTCTTTTCTTACAACAATGCATCTATCAGGATTTTCTGGTTAATTTAGGGATGTGCCTGCTTATGTGTTTGTTATGAGTCTCAATCAAGCCATCAAATCTTCTTCAAAAGTACAGAACGCCTGGTGCTTAGCATGTAATGAAAATAAGCAGCTTTATGACCATAAAGGAGGAGGAAAAGAGTGGGTGGCAGATGAGAATAAGCAGGGAGAAGTTTCCATCTCTGTTGTTTCAGTATGGTCCGATAGACAGAATCTCAATTCCACAAAGACCTGAGTCAACTCTGTTGAATTCCCTGACTGCAGTAGACATCCTACATGACTTTAGAAGTTACTTAGCTTGTCTATGGCTCAGTTCCCCTTCCTGCTTGCTTGCTTTTAGGCAGCACATTGCTGATAGCAAGATACTCATAATTAGTGTTAGGGTAATAGACAGGAGTTGCACAGATGATCTGACAGTGGTGACTTACCCCAGGGCCATATGCCAAGTCCTGGCTAGTGCAGGAATAAAACCAAGTCCTGTGCAGGTTGGTGGCTTCCTAGTGAGACTTTCTGCTCACTGTGCTGTGCGGATTGACATGAGAAACGGGCTGCACTGGTTGGTGTGCTTCAGGATTGGGCAGTTTATGTACATACAACACCACAACCATTTTAAAATATTTCTTGCTGTTGCTGTCACTTGGATCTTGGTGCAGCAGTGGGTGAAGGCACTGAGTATAAATACTGGATGGAGCATGATGGGCAAGAATACCTGATCTGAAAACTGACCTTGGTCTTGGAGGATAATCCAGTTTGGTGCTCAGTGTGTTCATCTCCCCACCAGCTTCACCAGAATATGAGTAAACTGTGCACCTTGAAGGATCAGCCTCCTTTAGTACGTATTTTAGCCTTTGGCAATGCATTAATTAAATGAGGATAATGCTTATTTTCCCCTTGAGGATATTATGAGACTTGGTGTAGAGAGGTATTTTGAGCCTTTCTCGTGAAAGACACTGCACAGAGTAAATGCCAAGTGTTATGCACCTCTTGAGAATCAAAAGGTCACCCACTGAAGACCAGGCTAAATTCCCATTGATTTTTATGAGAACTCTGGGTGGAGCCCAGAAAAACAATCCCGAGGGCATGGACTGATCCTTCTGGCCTACTCAGTGCTGGGATCATGTAAGCTTTGATACTTTCTGGAATTAAATAATTCACTTCTTTCTTAATTTTATCATCATTAATTTAGCCTATCTTGAAGAGAAGCAATAGGTCAGTTGGATGGGGGGGTAAAGAAGCCACATGGAACAAGCGAGGAGGAATTAATTAGATATGCTGCTGGCAATGTGCTGCTACCTTCTGTGGAAGCCACAAAGCTTAGAGCTATGGAACTATCAGGGAATGAAAAATAAAATAAAAAGCTTTAGATTTACGATTCCTGCTCTTATGTGTTCTTGCCGTCGTTCATATGGATTAGGACTTAAGTTCAAACATTCCCTGTAGAAATGAGGGTTTGCTGACTTAGAACAAACAGCATTAGGAATACAGGTTAGGCAAACCCAGAGATGTTCAGGTTCATCTTAAGATTCAGCTGGAGTTGGACTGAAGTGCTATGTTTAATTTTTTTTTTTTTTTAACTCTGGTGCAGCAATATTCATAGGATAAACAGAAACTGAGGCATCTATGATGATCAGAGTTTTTTAAGGTTGCTTTGGGGGAGAAGTGTAAACTAGACCTAACACTCAAATATTTTTACAATTCCTCTCCCTTGTCTGTTTCTGTTTCTAGCTTCTTCCAATATCTGTCCTCTCTACTGTTTCCAGGTTATTTCAGTGTCACCTCAGGCAGTGTTAATGTTGAGAAGTCCAGGTGTACCAGAGTGACAAATTTCTTCTATCTGAATAAGAACAGGTAGCTGATATTTTGGTATCCAGTGCTGTGGCAGTGCACAGAGGTCAAGAACCAAGGCATCTCTGCATAAATTAGACTTTGTATGAATATAGCTTGAGGCATAGAAGTTATAAAATTACATTAATCAGATGAGGGAAAATAAAATAATTAAATATAAGGTTACAGGAAATATAGGAGCAGGAAAAAAATGAAGAATGACAGACAAACACAAATGTTGCCTCTGTCTCATGGAAGTCAGGCAGATGTGCTTCGATGCAGGTTGACAAGTCTGTTCTGAGAGTTTATAACTACCACAGAGAAGAGTAAGTTTCAATATATAGGAAAAGAGGACTACGTTAGGACTGTCATGCTGTCTCAGTCTAAAGAAATTGTGAGGATGATACTAGACAAGCATCCACAAACTACTGGATATTAATATTTCCTTCTGGATCAGCTGATCTTTCGGGATTCCTCACAGCTTTGATCACTAGCTTAAGAAACAACAACACTGATTAAAGACCTGAACTTTGAAGAAGACGGAGAAGGAAATATTATGTACCTTGTAAAAATTTTTTCAGCTGGTCTGAAACAGGTGTCCAGACTTAAAATCATGTAACCTGAAAATGTGACTCTTAGCCTACTTGCACAGTTGAATTCTCTTTCTCACCTGGGGCCAAGGCTGACCCCAGGGCTGATTGATTTTTGTTCTGCTTGATCCTGAGGACCAATTTGCTATTTTTCATAAATCCAAAAGACAGAGGAACAGATAATAATGAAGGCAAATCCCATGATCCAGGAAGCTAAAGGGCTAGAAGGGATCATGAATTGTAAAACCACTCTATAACTATCCCTCTAGTGAAGTGACTGCTCCTTTCCACCTCTCACCCTCCCTCGCACCCATTCTGACTATGAATTTTGGGTCTGGACCAGTCTGTGTTGATACCAAGTCAGAAGGCAGATTTCTTTGTCTCCACATTAGGCAAAACATTCACTGGTGTCATTAAACAAGGAGCCTCTTTCTACAGCATCCTTCCTCTGGAAAGAGCCTTCTGATTTCTGCTTTGGGGAATGCATTAATGATGCCGACAGGGAACTCTCTTGCAGGTTGTTTCTTGCAGCGTACGAGGATTTTACTCTATCAAAGGGTTTCTGACTGTCTCTTAGGGCCCAGGCAGCATTGCTGCTCTAATTCCTGGGCCTGCTTTTCATTTAGCTTTTTTACTACTTCTACCCTGGTGTGACTCCACTGACCTGCAGAGGTTTTTCTCTGATTCATGCTAAAGTAGCAGCTTGTAGTTCAGAGATCCAGAATTCACCCTTTACAGTCCTTCCTCTCCATTTCAGTCACAATGGCCAGATGCTGATCTTAGTTTCATCAACACCTGCTTGGAAAATAACTCTGTTTGTGTGCACCTGTTGAATGTGTTTAAGGACAGGCCACCTTGGAGTTGTCTGTATGGAAGGGGTCAGGTGTTACCACCCAGCAGCTCCAACTGTGAAGGGTCATGCATAAACTTCCACATGTGTTCTGTTTCCAACTTCACTCCCTCAGATGTAAAATCTTTCCTCAGGGCTCTGTGTTGAAAAACTTGTCCTACAAAGGAAGGGTGAAAGGGTGATATTTGCATATTTGCAAAAGCACCAGGTTTTGGGTGAGAATCTTGATAGAGTAAGGATGTCACTTTTAATAAATTCTTCGTTCGTACCAGACTGCTGAAACTTCTCTTATCTGACACAACAAAAACAAAATTTTCTAGCAATGATGTTTGATGTTAGGAGTTCCATTGCAAGCACTTATTTTCTAAGAAGATGATTCAAAAGTTGTGAGACCTGATGCCTAATCCTAAATTCAAAGTGCTGTCACACATATCAGGTTATTGGAACCCTGTGCCTTGGTTACCCCAGTTATAAAAGGGAGAGCAGCTACCATTTTTCTATGCAAAATACATTGAGGATTAGGCAAATTGCGTAAAATAAACCACCTGAATCCAATTGTTGTTATAATAGTTTATTTTCCATGTTGCTTCAAAGTCTCAGAAGTAATTCAAAGTAGTGGTGGGGAGTGTGTGTGTGTGTTAAGAACAGAAGCAGTAACAGTATTTATGAAAAGATGAGAAAGCTTAAAGTAACTTTACCTGAAAAGCTGTCATCAGCACAAGGGGTGGCTTGAATTGAATGACAGAACTATGTGTGGTTTTTTTTGTAGAAGTAAATGTAAAACATCTGTTGGGCCCATGTATTTAAACCTCCTGGGAGCAGCTTTGAAGCTATATACCTCTGTGTCTACACATTCTCTTTTTCCAGGTTGGTGACTAAAGATAAAAAGAAATCAAAATATGCCTAAAACAATCTCACATGCCTATCTGGATATGGTGTTTCAGGCTTGTAAGACTTATTTATGGTTTATTTTGTCACAAGCAATCTCTAGTAAAAACCCTGGCCTCTTATTGTACATTTGGTTCTTGTTATATCCCAGGTAATTAGACAGCAGATCCAGGTATTGAACACACATTCCTTCACTAGCTATCTAAAATTAAAGGTAATCATAAAGACATTACAGAACACATCAAGATTTCCTTTATTACGACATTAATAAGACATTATGCATCGCACCCCATTTGATTAGCATATGGTGCCTCAGAGCAAATCAGTTAACACTGATGCATCCATTAAAGTGTCCAAGCAATATCCCGCATCTCCTAAGTGATGCACAATAAATACACTGCTGTGTGGCTGCCCTCACCCAGCCCCTGCCAGCCTGGCACAGCCCTCAGCCTCCCGTGGAGAGCTGGGTGTGCTGCAGATGCAGCCCTGGGATGCCAGCGCAGCCTTGGAGCCCCCTTGCCAGAAAGAGAGAAGGAATTTGCAAGCACATTTTAAGCCTTTGTAACACAGCTAAGCTTGTTTTAAGAGCAAGCTTGTTTTAAAGTGTGAGTTTAGTGAGGTAGGAGTGAGTAAGGCTTTTGTCCCTCCGAGACACTGCTGTTAAATTACCTGGTTCCACTGCATCCCCAAAGCCCTGTGAGCACAGTTCCCACATTGAGTTAGTGCTGTAGCTCAGTGCCTTCCTCTGCAAATGAACCACTTTCAAAACATTCTTCCCATCCTTTGTCATGGAATTGTGGCAGAATCAGTAGTGCATGTATTGTCCTGGTCCCTTTAGGGTTTGATAAATTTGAGTTTTGCCTTGTGATTCAGTGGTCAGGTTTCCATCTCAGATTTGGACTTACTTCTCCTGCTGTCAGAGTGTAATTCTTATTGCCTAATTCTGTCCTTTTACATTTTAAATTATGCCTTTATCTAGAATTTATTTCTCTCTGCTGCAATTCAGAATTTCTATTATTAATTCTATGCAATATTAGAGACATGCATGAAGTACTGTTAAAAATTCAATTTGCTTTAGAAAAATTATATTATTGTGTTAAAAAAAGAAATAAGAATGCTATTCATTTAAGAGTTCAACATATTTAATTATATTTAACACATTTAATGACATTTAAGAAACAGACTAAAGATGTGTTTGGGCTTTTTTTTGTTCTACTTTTTTTTGTCAGACATTCAACCACAATTCACAGTGAATTCTGTTGGATTGTGTCACATAACTGAGAGATTAAAGCAAACAGTAAATATATTATCCCTTTATTTCCTGGATGGGAAAACTGCATCACAGGATAAGTTACATGACACAACAGAGTAACAGTAATAGCCTGGATATTAAATACATAGTCTTGTTTGCCCCAGATAAGGTCCCTGTGCATTTCTTTCTAGAGATTGTCTCTTACTGAGCAGCCGCTATTGTTCAGATATTCTGCCTGAAAGCCTTTGTCACTAACTCAGTAAAGTAGGAGCTAAACACTTGAAACATTTTCTCTCTTACTATAACTTTCAGGCGCTTCAGGAACATAAAGGACCATTTTTAAGTGTGGCACATCATATTTCTTTAAAAGAACAAGTCAAAATCTCTGATGTGCTTTTGAACTTCCACAAAATTCACACTGTGCTCTCTTTGCTTGATGACTCTTACACTGTGGCAAGTTGGGGGAAGGTTGCCTGAGGTCAGCTGAATCAGACAGGAGTAAGCAAAACTATTCCTTGTCTAGTCTGTAGAGAGAGGATCACCCCAAAAAGAGAATTTGCCATGTGCAACCACTGGGCTCTTCTGCTATGAGTTGACAACTGCCTGTCTTCTTCAAAATCAGACTTTGTAAATTTTTTTTATTATTTTTTAAATTTTTTTTTAAGAGTAATAAATCCTTTACTGCCCTGTTAACATGAACAATTTTTTTTTCTATTTTTAGTTTTTAAAATAAAATCCCTATTGGCAAACAAGAAATATTATCTGGGAAAAGTTAAGTAAACTGTGAACATTGCAAAGGCTGCAGATACCCAAGAGCTTAGAGGCCACAGTCAAATGGGGAAGAAAGAGGAATGTGACAGTGGAGAACAGAGGAAGGAAGAGTAGGTACTTCAGTTTGATGAGAATCATCTGAGTTTCTCTTGATGTCCCTGCAGTTCTGCCTTCCACTGGGGTCTTTCATCTGTGAAGCTGCAAGCCATGCCACTCACACACTCCTGAAATTTTGGACATGTAGCAAAGTTTTCTGAGCAGGGGCAGCCTCAGTGTGTGGCACATGCTGTACATCCATTTTTCTTGAATCCACTCTAAAAATTCAGACAGACATAGAGGAAGCTCATTCTGAGATTTAACAAACAACTTGGATTTTTACAACATAAAGCTCTTGTGAAGCCTAAAGAAAGGTGGAAAAGAGAAAATATCCGGTTTTTTTTTTGTTTTTTTTTTTTTTTTGTTTTTTTTTTTTTTAAATAGAAAGCTGTAAACTGCAAGGTATTTATTCAAGAGCTGTTCCCAAGAGCTGTTCCATTTGCTTTTAGAGTTCTCCCTGTGTTTTTCTTAACATGGAAGAATTTTAATATTTGTCCCCTTTTTTTTACTTTTAAATATAATGTAAGTGGATCTGTGACAGTTTGAACTCTCTGCTTACATTTTGCCTGATTGAAAGGGCTGCAAGAAGATAGGATAAAATTTAGAGGCATGGGTCATAGTTATGATAAAACACATTTCAAGAATTGCTGCTACAGGAATGCTACAGCTGAGACTTTCACAGCTAGTAAAATGTAATCTCAAATGTTTTTGCTTGCTCTGCCCAATAAGAAATTCATCAAAATGGGGTTCAATCCTAATTTGAAAAGCTAAAAAATATGATTGTCAGAAGTGACTACAAGATGGTGTGAGTTATTTCCCCACACCACTCATGCTCCCATAACATCTTTAACATAAGATCGAGTAAGGCATCTCAGTTACCTCGTCCTCTCCACTGCTGCCACAGCACCGCCCTTGGAAAAGCTGTGTGTTCACACAGGCTCCTCAAGAATATTATTCCTCTGCAGGTCACAAACCTTTAGGTATAAAGATGTTTGCACCTACTAGATTTTCCCTAATGGTGCCATGCAAGACCAACCCCATGACCAGCAGCACCCACGTTCTTTACTGCGACCATTTAAACACCCAGGGGCTTTTCTGATGAGGCTGTTTATATTTGTGTAACTTCTGCAGCTACAGAGGTTTCACTGCTGCCAGGGTTGCCTAAAAATGCACACTGATGGTGGGCAATAGTATCTGAGTCTTCAGATGCAGAGTGGTTTAATGTGCAGGATGTGAGCTTGAACCTCTAATTCTTTGCTCTGGCACTGATTTCTCTGAAACTATGAGTAATTTGCTTTACCTTTGAATCCTCCTTTCTCTGAATCACAGTGCTTACCTGCTTTGAGGTTTAATCAAGGAAACTGTGCAAGTGCCAGATACTGTATAAAAGCAAGAGGCAATTATTAAAAGTGGGCTTTGACTTTTTAAAGGTAGGATAACAGATGCTGGGTAATAAATCTCATTAACGATGATAGGGAAATTGTCTTACTTTTGAACTCTCATGGTGTTGGTTTCCTAACTTTTGTTACTGCTTAATACTTATTCTGGTTTCATTGTTTGTTTTCCAAAAGTGCTGAAAACAATTAGATGACACAATGAGCTATTATTTCCCTAGGGTGTCCTAGCACTTTCAGATCTGTGTTTATGTTTAGGAATTATTGAAGCATATTGTTTGATATGGCTTTAAGCAAAATGATTGGCTTTCAGATCTAACCAACGCTGAGATTTGAAATCTGTTGAGCAAAGTTGCAGCATTTTTAAATAGTGCTGCAGTTGGAAATTTATACGAGATATTTCACCGACCTAATTTTTGTGTATGTATGTGCACGTTTGTCTAGTGACAAAAATTATTGACTCAATAGGCTCTGATTTTTCTCTCTCAATTTGGAATAGGAAAAACATGTCTCTTGTTTGCTCCTGATGGGAAATCTGCTTCATGTCCACTTATATCAACAGCTCTGAACGTGGAGCTGCAAATCCAGCCCGGACTTGATTGCTCTCAGAAGTGTTCCTGCAGTTAAGAAGCTGCAGTGTAGCACTTGGTTCCACATGAGGAGAATCAGATGGGCTTTAGGATTTACTCTGCTCTGCTAGTGAATGTGCCTCAATTCTGCAAGTTCGAAATGGTGATGCATTTAAAGTTAGCTGCTGCACTTGACTCACCCACTGTTCTTCTTGGATGATTTCTGTCTTGCAACAAGCAAAGGCACAGGAAATAAAGATCTAAGTTTGGGTGATTTGGGCATTCACATTGAGATTTAAAAAAAAAAAAAAAAAAACAAACACAGAGTATAAAACTCTTTCTTGAGTAGGAGACAAAAATGTCAGTGATAAATTAAGCCTCGACCTCAGTTTCCCTTTCCTACACAATTAGGAGATTCATAGAAATGCCTCACGGCATGCTTGAAAAAGAGAAGACATATCTTACAAGAGAGAAATATCCTTACTCAGGGTCATGAGAAATATTAATCATCAGAAATACTAAAAGGCAAGTGAAACAGAGGTTTGAAAGAATTAGTTTTGGGCTTTTTTTGTTTGGGAAAAAAAAAAAAAAAAGAGAGAGAGATTTTGCTCTTGCAAATGGAAAACCATGATAAATAGACATGCAGGTGGTGTACTTGTGTAGTCCTGGGCTTGTTGGAGATGCTGACCCACCCAGACATGGGCACATCTATCTATCAGGCAGCTCCTCTCCGAGATGTGTCCTGTACTGATTCCCTGACTCATATTGTAAAGAGAGAGGGAGACCAGCCTCGTGCTTAGGATTTTATGATGGAGCGTAAATCAGGTCTGCCTGTACTTGACCAAGGTTGAAACCCACAGTGCTGCATGGTAATTAGATTTTTAAAAGATTTTTTTTCCCTCTGGTTTATTTATATAGCAGTAATTACCTCCAGCACACAGTCGGAGTGACTGCTTGTCTTTCATGACCATACTTTTACCCTTTCATTTGACTGTCCTGTGCTTTTGTGGCTAATATAGAGCTTCATTCATTATCCCCGAGCCCCTTCCCCTGCCAGCCCTTGCACAGCAGCTCAGCGGGGAGCACAAGGTTATTCTGTGGCAGCTTAAGTGGGAGTGGACGTGAAGAGCGGAGCAGGGATGTGTCCCTCAGCTCTGAGAGGGCCAGACTGCTCCCACACCTTCCTCAGAGCACAGAACTCCTGGGGGCAGCAGGGCTTGGCTGGGGGCTGTGAGCCCTTGCACCCTCTTCTTGCTGTTTCTGGTGATTCTCCCATCCCTGGCTCTTTCTGGTGTAACTTATCAGTTGTGCAGAAATGTTCCTTTTTGAACATCTCATTTTCCAGCTCTCCTTATCATAGAAGGATTAAGGTTGGAAAAGACCTTTAGAATCATCCAGTCCAACCAGCACTGCCAAGCCCACCACTAACCCATGTCCCCAAGTGCCACACCTGCACGTCTCTTAAATCCCTGCAAGTGACCCCACCACTGCCCTGGGCAGCATGATCCAGTGCTTGACAACATTTTCAAGGAAGGCTCTTTCCTAATATCCAATCTAAACTCCCTCTGGTGCATATATGTCTGTCTCTCTTTGCCTCTTTTCTCCTTCCATCTCTTCCCACCTTCCTTTCCCGTGAAGTATCTTTTGAACTTGTTTGAGATGGATTTGAGAGCATTTGCTTTGCTGCAATTAAAAATTATTTGGTTCTTACACTTCTCATCTGTGTATGAGAGAAGGACCATCAGTTAGCTTCCTGCAGAAAAAACAAACCTTTGTTGTTTTAGCCTGGCTCCTGACAAGACCTGTGGCCCCTGGAGAGAGGAGCCCAGGCTGGAGCAGGTTTGCTGGTAGGACTCGTGATCCCATGGGGGACCAAGCTGGATCAGCCTGTTCCTGGGGGCACAACCACTCTGGGAGTGTTTGTGAAGAGCTGCATCCCGTGGGAAGGACCCAGAGAGGAGCAGTTCATGCAGGACTGCCTCCCGTGGGAGGGACACTGGAGCAGGGTGTGAGGAGTCCCATCCCTGTGGGGGAAGAGGCAGCAAGGACAGTGTGTGATGAGCTGACCACAGCCCCCATTTCCCATCCCTCTCTGTCTCTGAGGTCGAGCAAATCAGGACTGAAGCTGAGCCTGAGAAGGAGGGAGGAGTGGGTGAAAGGTGTCTTAACATTTGGTTTAATTTCTCCTTATTACGCTGATTTGATTGGTAATAAATTAAACTAATTACCCTAAGCCAAATCTATTTTGCTTGAGATAGTAAATGGTGAGTGATTTCTCCCTGTCCCTGTACAGACCCATGATCCTTTTGTTACATTTTCTCTCTGCTGTTCAGCTGAGGAGTAAAAGACCCTTGGTGGGTGCCCGACATCCATCCAGGGTCAACCCACTATGGCCAAATTTCTATCTGGCTGCAGTTAGGGAAGGTGATTCTCATGTGAATCAATTTTCCTGAAGTCATACAAGTACCTTAAAACCGTATTTATTCAGCTAGACCAGTGTTTGAGGTAGGAAGGACTGGGGTGGATGCCTGCTGCAGCTCTGTGTGGCCATGCTCAGTAGCACAGGCTGCAGAGGGACACTTCTCTCTGGAGGCTCCCAAGAGCTCTGGGTATTCCCAGTTATTACTGCTTAATGTGCAGCAGGGTGCCCCTGGACCAGCAGGAACGTGAGGTTTCCAGGGGATGTCTTTATAGCAACTGTCAGAAGGCTTGAAGCAGAACATCTATGAAATGGAGCATTTTCAGCACTTCAATGAGAGAGAAGGAGCTGGCCACATGAGGTGGTGATGCTGCCATCACGCCAGTGCAGTCAAACAAATGCAACTCCCTTTACAGTGTGAAGAAAAACAGGTTTTAAAAGCATCACCAGCCTCCCCAAAAGCAAACAATGTTGGTGAGTCAATAAATGATGGAGTTCATAAAGTGCCATTTACTTCCCCCTCCGTCTGCAGCAGTAAATTCAGTTCAGACTTTCAGTAGCTGTCTGGCCTCACAGGGGTCTTGATTTCTTTTTGAAAACCATGGATGACAGTTACTTCTCTTCCCCAAGCAGTCGAGAAGGAGCTGATATGACTGTCAGAGGTACAGTGTACGTGGTGTAAGCAGCAGTTTCTGTTACTACCTCACATTTGTAAATGTGGCTGCTAACATCAGAATTCAACTCATTTCTAATTATTTCAGTTACACTGAGCTGGCTTTCTCTTTCTGTGGAAATTTTTACTATTTACCAACTTTCCTGACAAGATCATGAGTGAACAGGATCTTTCTGAGAGGGTGTTACACAGGTCCTAGCTTCTGGTAGAGGAGATCAGTGAGAAGGAGGAAAGATGCTGGTGATTCACATCTAGGGAGGCAGAGAGAGCTCTGCTACAAGGTGTTGGTGTCAGCACCCTGGCCTTGGAGATCTCCAAACAAACTGGCTAGCTGTCAACAAATCTTGGAGTCATGGGATCAGGTGCTTCAAAACCATCTCAGCAGCCCACCTGGATGTCTCTAGCCTTGTTAATCATGTGTGTCTGCTGCAGTCAGAGCTTGGGAGGAGCCAGGTCTAGAACCACAGGGTCACAGAAGTGTTTTGGTTTGAAGGGACCTTAAAGATTGTCTCACTAAAACCCCCTGCCATGGGCAGGGTTACTTTCCACTAGATGAGTTTGCTCACAGACCCATCCAACCCAGCCTTGAATATTTTCAGGGATTGGGCATCTATTCTTTGGGCAACCTGTGCTAGTGCCTCACCACCCCCACAAGAAAGAATATTTTTGCTGTCTTCCAGATTAAACCCATTCCCCCTTGTCCTGCCATTAAATGCCCATATAAAAAGTTCCTCTCCAGCTTTCTTGTAAACCCCCTTTAGGTTCTGAAAGGCCACAATAAAGTCACCTTAAAGCCTTCTGTTCTCTGGGCTAACCAGCTCTGGCTGTCTCAGACTCTCTTCATAGAAGACAAGCTCCACCTGTCTGATCTTTGTGGCCTCCTCTGAACTCACTCTGACACATCCATGCCCTTCCTAAGCTGGGGTGCCCAGAGCTGGACACAGTGCTCCAGGTTGAGTCTCCCCAGAGCAGAGAAGTGACTTCCTTCTCTATCTTATTTGGACTTCTCTCTTTCTCACCCTTTCTCACCTGCCTGAGCATGGTGCAGTAGAGATCAACCTGACTTGGGCAATTCACAACTTCTAACCAGGACACCACAAACAGATTATCTGAAGAGCAGATGCATGGTTCTCAGCACACCACTGATGTGTCCCAATACTACTTTCTGATAATGATTAAATGCACTGCTGTTTTTTTGTTGTTTTTGTTGCTGCTGTTGTTGTTTTTTTCTTATTATTATTGGGGTTTTTTTTGTTTGTTTTGTTTTGTTTTATTTTTGTTTTCAAGGTACCATAAGCATGCACAATTTGAATTCCTGGTGTTATTCCCCCCCGCCCCGCTGTAAGATAGCACCTCACATTACCATTCTTCTGCAAAAAGCCATTTTTAACAACTGCAGGTCAGGAGTCTGTTTTTCCTTCCCAGCTTCAGCCCACAGGGATTTTCATGATAACATTTAGTTTCAGAGATGCATGCTCTATGGAGAAATGTGATTCAACAGCTGCCCTTCCTGAACTGTGTCCTTAAAGTAGAAGCAAACCTTTCTTAGCCAGGGATGTAGGGGAGCAGGTTTGTATGTGTGTGGATGGGTTTATGTGTATATATAGGGATCACTCATATGAAGAAAACTTTGCTCTGTTTCCTCAGATGACTTCTGATTTCCAAGTACTGTAGAAATCTTGGTCTCTGGTAGTTTTTCAGCAGAGACAATCTGTAAGTGGTGAGGACAAGCAGTGGTGCTGTGGTAGCTGGAACATTGGGTCGGGGGTAGGTGAGGAGTCAGCAAAGCACATTCCATTCTGCATGAGAGTGGAGGTCATTCTCACACCTGGAAACCTCCCCTGCTTTAGTGTCGGGATGTTGCATGGTTCCTGCCCTGGCAGGGCTACATAGGTGTGAAGGGACTGGGGATGGAAAGCAGTGGACTGCTACATACACTGAGGTAGTGCCCAAGTCATGCAAACAGGGCTGTTAGACAATTTTCTTTGTCTCCTTGCTCTCACAGTCCAAATGATATCCCTCTTTTGTTTGGTTGTTGGGCTCTTTTTCTCTGATTGTTCAGATTCATTGGGCTTTTTAGTTTGTTTGTTTGTTTGGGTTGTTTTTTTCCCTTCTCTAGTTTCCTCCTTCCCATAGATTCTCCTTGCATGTGCTGTTTCCTTAAAGCTGAATTGTTTCCTGTGCATCTTCCATCTGCCCCCTCAGGGAGGAGTTGGACCTCTCCTTTTTTCACCCAGACTCTGCTTCCCACCATCACTTGGTGCGGGAGTGTGTTTTAGGGTTCCTTTTAATTATCATTAGTGTCCTGAGATGACCTACACGCATAAGCTGCTTTGCATTCCTGAAAGCTGGTGTGGGTGTGGAGTAATGCCTGGCCAGCTCCTCTCTGGCTGGGTGGGAGCTCTGTGGGATCACAGCTCAGCTCCTCTGCCCTTCACCCACCGCCTGCACCCTCGGGAGCCTTCCCCTGTCACCCCCAGCTGATTGAAAACATTGCTCCATGGATTAAGACACAAAAGTCCTAAGTGAATTAAATTGCTCAGTCTCAGCTCTTTCCTAAGATGAGAGATTTCGGAGAACAAAAGCCTCTGTAGGTTTTTTTTTTTTTTTTTCACATGGTTCAGCACAATCGGGGCATCTTGCTCTGAACAAAAGACATGTGAAGCTGAAGGGAAATTGCAGGGCTGGTTGTTGGACCCTGTCCTCCACTCTCCCCTCCATTCTCTGCACCAGGTACAGAGATCTGAGATGTTCCAGCTGTACACATGGTGTGGATCAGGTGGGAGTTTTTCCCCTGCACCTTGGCCTGAATGTACTGAGGGTCCAGAACTGCCCTGGCCTCGAGTGTGTATTCCCTGATACTGTCACTTGAATTAAAGACAGATGATTTTCACAACATTCCTGCCCTGACAACATTAATCTGATGTGGCTTTCACAGCTTTAGTTGCAAATCCAATCACTTGATGGATGGGAATGTTTACCCACCCCAAATCTCAACTTTCCTGCCTTCCCCGCCTCCTAGCTAGTGTCAGCCAAGTCAGCAAGAACTCTGTCCATAAAATATACCCAGCAAGCTGCAACTTTGCAGTCTTGCTGGGATTTATGGACAGGCTTAAATGATAGAGGATTTTTTTTTTTGTTTTGTTTCTGTCCTTTTAGGCTTTTATAAACAAACATTTTCCATGAGTAGCTTTGTTTTCCTGAGTTCCATATCAACCCAGCTCAGCTGATGCAGAGACCTTGCCTGCCTTTCACAGACACCTTAATTGCAATGAGTACTGTGGCAAACTGAGAGATGAATTTCAGTTTCTGGAGCATGGAATGCAATTCTTGCAAATTACTTTTAAGACTTAAATCTCCTTTTCTTTTTCAAACCAAGAGAGAATTGGAATATTGAAGAATATTGAGACAGGTGTGGGGGTAAAATTAGAAAAAAACGACAAAAAATTGACAAAAAAACAACCAGACCTCACTCTCTTTTTTCTCTAATAACACTGTAGAGGGTTGAGTATTATTTATTTTACTATTGGGCTCCTCATGTAACCGTCTCAAATACACCCCTTCTCTGACCAAATCAAGCAAAGCAATGTGTATTTGTGTTTGTATTTGGATGCCAGTCCATGTCCTACCTTTTGTGGTTTGCCATGTGTGGGGCAGGTTGCGACTGCCACACAGAGCAATTAATCAAGGCCTTTTAAACCTCTCTTAGTAGACAGAATGGGTCATTTTATAAAGTGGTCCCATTCTCTAACAATTAGAAGGACTTGGTGTCATCCTCCATCTCCCATCTCACTGTTATCCATAAAACAATGCATTAGTATCCTCTTTATAATCTCTCTCTGTTCCCCTCTCTGTTCCCCTCTCTGACTTTCCTTGGAAGGACAATGTCAAGATAAAAATCAAATATTTACTCTTGTGGGTGTAGACAAATCCTTTCTGTGTTACTTATAACACTTCAGATTATGAAATCGGACATGATTTCAATCCTCTAATTGACCTGTCATCATTTAGGCTATTTACTTTAGGTCTTGTGGTGCTCACAGTTTGGACAGTGAGTTCAAAGGAGCATGGGGGAAGAGAGATTTTATTTGTAAGTTGGATGCCCTTAGTCCTTTTATGGCGATAGAAACCTTTACATCAGGTGATAACACTGAGAGGAACAGCCTGACATTAGCTGTGAGTAAGCACAGTGTACAATCACCTCCCTAAAAATGCCATTTTGCTTCTCTGGTCTCTCATTAAAGAACTGCAAAGCATAATCTGAGGAAATTTTTCATGTGAGTGCTATCCTGGAAAACCTGGCTATTAAGGTTTTGTATTGAACCTCAGTGTGCACTGTAGTGAGAGAAATGCAGTTTGGTAGTAAGGGCGTGAGTCATGTGCCCTGAAAGCTTCATTTGAGGGAGCAGTAAAGTCAATTGGAAGATCTCTGTTGATTTCAGCATTATCTTCCTAGCTTTGTATGTACTGACCTGTGCTACCCAGGTAATTCTGATAATCCGAAGGATGCCATTGGTGTCATTGTTAGAGACTCAATCCCTCTGTAATAGATATTGCAAGTTCCTTCATTTCCAGCCATTGCTGCTGAAGGATGGCCGTATGTCTTTGTGCTTCAAAGGGATGATATAGAAACCATCATTCTTCTACCTTCTGCAAAACAATTTCTCAGTAAACATACACAAGTCCCTTTGAGAGGTCTTGACTTAGGTTTAACACCAGATCACTTTTTGTTTTCTTGAAACTTAATCACTTCTGCTGAAACTATTTTTGGTGAGGGAGTGAGAAGGGCAAAGTGAAGGAGGAAAAGAAAAGCCTTCAACCTTTCCAAAGGGTTGAGATGTGTGAGGCACTCTTCAGTCTAAGAAAAACACCAAGTTTCACCAGGCATGTTGGTGCTTGGTGCCTATAATGTCTTTTTACAACATTCTCTGAAGACAGGGCTATTAAATGATGAACATTAATAGCTTCAAACTTCCTGAGAGGTCCAAGAACACTCATGGGATGCTGCAATCTTTTCCTTTCCTTAGGGCAAGGCATTGCTGCTTGTTGGAGGGGACAGGTGGCTACAAGTTCATCCTTCACTTGTACAGCATTGACTGTTTTGGTCACACAAAGGACAGATGGATTGTCACCCTGAGGTGACACAGTTTGTTTGGGAAGATCAGGAATGCAGCTAAGGGTGCATCTTGCCTGTGTCAGGCAGAGGTGAGCCACTGGACTGTAGGACTATAGGAGAATTTTAGATTAAAAAAATCCCTGGCCTGGAGCTTGCCTTCTTCTATCACCATACACATGTGTTTAAGCACAGCTTAGTGCCTAATCACAATATATTTCTTTGACAGTAACTGTTAAAATGGTTATTTTTTACCTTCTGCCTAATGGCCGTTGAGAGGTAGGCTGTGCTCTGCACATGACAAGGAGTAAGTTAATGGCTGTCATTTCAATTGCTTTTAAGAGATACTGGGAAGATTTTAGCATGTTCTCTTTTCTCCTAGTGTCTTTTCTCAAAGGCAGGAGGGTGACAAAATTCAGATGTGACCATCACTGCCCATGGCAGTAAATCTGTGACAGAGCCTTGATTACAGTCCATCTCTTCAAATGTGTTGTCTGGTTCCCAAGCTAGCTGACAGACAGAGTGGTGTTAGCTGCTGCAAGTGTGAGATCAGATTGTGTGGGTATTACTTGTATCTTTGCTCTGGTGGCCTTGATCAAGTCCATGATCTTGTCTGTTCCTGTATCTCGCCGTTGGAGGACAAAGTCTGCCCATCTGCAAGGTTTTTTTTCTAGCAAGTTTTATATCCCAGTGACCAAACACATCAAACAATTAAAAATCTTGCTCCTGAGACTACGGAGGTGGGAACCCAAGAAGCTTTTAAGGGAAGGTGTCTTTATTTGTCTGTCTTTTTAACTGCTCCCTTTCACAAATCAAGTTATTACCCAACCAATTGACTCCTTGGCAATTGGGGTACAAAGCTGCTCTACCAAAAGGGGAGCTTCCAGGGGGGAGTCTCACAAGTAAAAGGAAAATGAGTGGCTTTTGTCAAACAAATTTCTGAAATGGAAAGCATTAATCTCTTTTAGTACAGATGCTCAGAGAAGGTAAAGATAAGAGGACAGAAAACAGAGTTAAAAATTGCAATCAGTGTGTAGTGGGCATGGTCAGCTGAAGAGTTAAGTGACAAAGCCTTATTCACTCATATGAATTAATAATTGATTCAGTAACAAATCACTAATGTTGCAGTAGTCATGGTGAATAAGATAATAAATGTGTCCTGTCCAGGCAATGTTGTTAGAATTCAGCTGAAATTATTCATAAATGTGCTACTTTTCCTCATCTCCAACTACTGCTAGTTTAGCTTTTCTTTTTAATCTTCCTAAGCTGTCACATTAGATGGTGGAGCTAGTCACATTCTATATACAGTGGGATATTAAGGAGAACTGTGGAGACGTTATGTCAAATTTCAATAGATAATAGACACAAATTGAGAAACAAAGTGCCTCCATACCTTTTTGTGCTCCTCGTCTAGCTTAATAAATAAATAAAATAGAAGCCCAAAGGCTATTTAATAGCTTTTGCATGTGACCCCTGCAGATTTTCTGCCCCCTCCCTCTTTTTCTGCTCGTGGAAGGAGCTCCAAAGACTTCTGTAGCCCTTTGGTGAGATGGGCAGTCTCCTAACTGAAGAGGCTCCTGATATTTGATCTGGTAGATGGAATTCACAGCCCCTACACACCAGTCTGAAATCCCACCACAGGTCCTTATGTGTGTGAACCACTCTTCACCAAGGCAGCTGGGTGACAGGAAATGAGTGAGGGCTTGTGGTGGTATTTGGAACATGAAGGAAAAGGTGTTAAGGATGGAGAATCACTCAGCCAGTAGTTAAAGAGAAGATGAGGCAGATGGAGCAAGCTTGCAAAAGATGAGAACTGCCTAAGAATGTCGTAGCTTAGATGATGTGAACAACAAAATATCTCTAGTTTGTCAGAGAAAGCAACACCAAGGACTAACACTTGTGAAAGCAAGCCAGACAAAAATGATAAAGTATACTTTTTTTTTTTTTTAATCAATGAGCGTAATTAACTTTGTCATAACTTCAAATCGGTGAATTTTTAGTTGCTTGAAGTTTTCAAATCAACATTTGGATTCCTTCCTAGAAAAGATGCTTTAGCCAAGGGCAAGGTGTTCAGTAAGTGAGTGGAAATTGTGGTGCATCATGTTAACGAGGTGAGATTAGAGAAATCTGGCCTTAAACTCTTTGAACACAATCTTTAAATACATCTGGAAAATGGCAACAGTATGAAACAAAAACCATCAGTGAGAAAATGAAGAATGTTGGAGAAATTATCAGTGTGTTCAAAGAGGGCAAATAATAAAGATAGGAAACAGTTCAGAACTGAGGGCTCATGGCAAGCAGTCTACAAGTAAGGACAAAGTAATTTTCAGGACAACAGAGGGATAAGTGGTAGATCTCATAGGAGATCTCATTTTAAAAGTGAGGAAAACATAGGGAATTCATACGCCTACAATATCTAGGGCTATCTGAATATCTGAATTGCACTGGATGGCTTTGTAGGAATGTAGGTCAGGAAGTCTTCGGTCCTGCTCTGCTCATATTCGTGGTACACAGAAAAGCACATCCCTTTGAGCCAGACAGAAGACTAGGGCTGAGACAAAGACCAGAGACATCACCAGAGGTTGCTCAGTACCCTTAGAATACTAAGTTGAGAAAGGGAGGGGAGCACAGGAGAAATCAGTGAGCTCTTTGGAGATGATCTCAGCTCTCCCTAGTTTGATAGGCATACTTTGCTCATCTATAGAAATTCCATACAAACTCCTAAAACTTGTAAATTCACCTTTCCGTGCTCTCCTCAGATATTAGCAATTTTGACTTTAACCTCCTGTTAAGATGTAGTTACCACCCGGAGATTCTTGCTAAAGTGCAGCAGCACAGCAACCCATTTCTGTCTGGAGATGCAGCAGCCAGAGCAGGTTTATCCATACAGCCTGTGATTCCCCAAGCTGGATGCTAGCCAAGATGACGTTGTCAGATCTCTTGTTTTCAAAAAAAACAACAACAACAAAAAAGAAAAACCCAACAAAATAAAACACTGCCATGGGGGCCACAGTGATCACACAACAAGAGGACCTCCCACCTCTGCCTCCCCATCCTCATCTCCCTGGGTGCTACCAGGGAACAATAAAGCCCAGCAGAAAGGAGCATCGCTCCTCCTGTAATCACAGCGGATGAGACACGCTGTCTGTGCCTTCCCCCAGGTTACCTAACCCATGGTGGTGGCAGGAGCTGTACGTGCCTCTCTGGAATGATGTCAGAGCCCGGCGTAGGGGGGCTGGGGCTGTGCCACATGGCAAGTCGCATGCAGAGTAGCTGTCTCCACGTCCTCCTCCGGAAGGCTCCGTGTTTACTCGCTCTGCAGCTCACTGCTGCTCTGTGCAGGGGAGATGCAGCTCGCTGGGATGCTCGGGGTTCACACGTGTGCCTGCATGTGCCTGTGGAGGGCAATGCATGGGATGTGTGTACAGGGATGGGCTCTCCTCCTCCCTCCCTGTTCCAGTACCAGATTAGGGACAGGCTCTCCCCTTGAGGCTATCAGGTCTCTTTAAGTGAAGCCTCAGCTCTTCCCACTTAGCAAGAGGGACCAAAAAAAAAAAAAAAAAAAAGGAGTGAGAATGGGGCTGGAGGGAAGTGGAGAGGACCGGAGTCCTTGGCTGGCTATTCGCCCTGTCCTCCCTCCACTTCTACATTCCCTCTTCTCCTGCCACCCGGCCCTCCCCCTCCCTCCACACACATACACTCCTTTTATTCTCAGTAAGTTATTAAAAATGTAGACATCACTGGCTCCCAGGGTCAATATGTTGTTTTTAAATTTAAACATGAATTTCCATTTCATTGAGCCTTCAGGCCTAATGAGATGTGCTTTGACAGGAGCAGCTAGCTGGAAAAGGCATGATTGAGGGGCGAGCCAATAATATTAACTCACAGCAGAGTGTGCACACACAGCGCTGGAGCCACGAGCCTTGATTCGCTCCTATCCAGGGCTCGGGATACAGCAGGCAAGGATTTCTGCTGCAGGCCCTGCAGTGAAATGTCAAATGCATTTAACCATCTGTGAGCTCTGCTTGCTCGTGCTGGCCCAAGTTGGACAGCCTGAATGGAGTTTCTTTCAGCTGGGATGACAGACGGGGCCAGGAGGGCTCTGGAAGTTGGGCTTGTCAGCTTAGAGGGCATCAGCTAAAACAAAGGGAAGAGCATAAAGCTCTGGAGAAAGCACTGGGGTGGGACTCAGAAGATGTAGAGTTCCACTGGCTTAGTGTGCAGCCAGGGCAGATCACTCAGCCTTTCAAGGAGGATGAGGAATGGGTGTTTGCATATCCTGGTGTAGGAGGTCTCTCCTTTCCCTGGACAGGCATTGGAAAGTGCCTCATTCTCCCTGGGGAAAGCTTCCAGCACAAAAACTTGGCGATAGTTCCTGTGGACAACGTGATTTTTCCAACCCAGTCAGTACAAAGCACATGTGGGAGTCTCTGTCAGGATTATACTGTAGGAAGAGATAGCAACCCTAACTCCATTTCCACAGGGAAAACATACTCTAATTTATGAGGTGGCCAACTCTACCAGCATGTTCAGAGTGCTAAGGGACTATAGAATCCTCAGCCTGGCTCTGTCACCAAATAAATTTGTCACTGGAAGTGACATTTCCCATATTTCTGAAAGATGGCTCATTTGAGAATCTTTTCATCTGTTACAGACAGAACCTCTTACCCAGCTCCAAGACCCATGTTTTGTTATTCTTAAGGTGTGTAAGACCACAGATGTGTCAGAACAGCAAGGAAGTGAGAATTCACATAAAAGATAGGTTGGTCTGATTTTTCCTGTTTTCTATCAAAAAATATATCAGCTGGAAAGAGTGAGCAAAGGACCTCAAAAATGAAGATAATTATTTGTGAGTTGTCTCCAAATTAGGATTAGCATAAATGTTTTACCCAAGCTGTGTTTGGGAGAAATTAGATATTTGACCTTTAGATTTTATGAAAGGACTTTTTTTCCCCTCTGAAAATAGTGATTTAGCATTGATAAAAATTAAAAGGGGAAGTAGAGAAGAAAATTAAGTTTTGGGAAAAACAAATAACTTTGATTTTCAATGCAAAATTGATGCTTCCCATAGATTCAATCCAATTAAAATGCTACTTTTTCAATCTTTCTTTTTCTCAGTCTGGGCATATACAAAAAAATCCATTTCCCAGCCAGACCTAATCCAGACCCCCGGTGACTCAAATAACTTAGAAGGTTTCTGTCAGGTGTGATTTGTAGGGCTTCCTTGGTTTTGTTGATCCAGACTTAAAATCAGGAAGTCTTCCTCTTGGTACTTTACTGGGTTTGGTTTGCTCCTGCTGAAATACACAGAGGCAGATGCTGATCTCTGTGTGTGTGTGTGTGTGTTTATAAATTATGAAGGAAAAATGCAGCATGATATTAAATGAAAAGTAAATCAGAGTAATAATTAATAATAAAGGCTGCTGAATATTCTGAATCTTTGAAAAGGGTTGCTTTCTTCCCCCCTGAATCCAGTGAGCACTCACTCGTATGAATAACATTACATGCATGAGTAATCCTTTTGAACTCATTGAAACCCAAGTTAAGTATGTGCAGGAGACCCAGGCAGGATGGGGACCAGCAGCTTTAGCACTGAGCTGAGGGAAGCTGTAGCATTATGTTCCTACTGTTGCCTAATTGCAAAGCAGATGTAAATAATACATCTCCCCAGTTCTATTCTGTTTGGGCTTGGCTGGAAGAGATTCCCTCTTGTTGCCTAAACCTTTCTGGACTCGTGCATCTGTGGCCTTTAAAATGTGATATTTAGCTTTCAGAAAGCAAATAACAACCATTGTGCACTTTTTTGTACCTTTCTCCTGAGGGTCTTCCAAAGCACTTTTGACAACATTAGCTGTTGAGACCTGACAACTCCTCTGTTGAGGGACAGCATTTCAGATTTACCATTTCTCCTTCTCTCCCTCTCTGAGTCTGCATGTATTTTTCACTTGCATAATGATATTTTGATTTTCCATGATGCTTCTTCCGCTAAAAACATGTTTGTATAAGAGGCTGAGTTTCCATTTCACATCTTTTCAAGGAATGAATTTCTAATCTCTACACACTAAAAATTAAGGAAAAAGTATAACTTATAAAAATCTTACAATTTGAGGGAAACAGCTCAATATGTTTGGTTTTGAGAGTCCTGGGTTCTCAATTCTGATTTTATAGAGAATTAGATAGACAAAGGTGGCATCTAATTTAGAGCATTGTGCCCAGTACCATATAAATCATCAGTGTTAGGAGCAAGAATAAGAAACCCAGAGTACCAAATCCCTTGCTTTATGTCCTGGCTGACACTTGTAGTAGCAGAGACACAAACTGCAGCAGCTGAGATGGTGTGAGGATTTGCTGCCTTAACACACAGAATGTTTTCCATAAGCTGAGTTTCATGAGTCAGCATTTCAGAGAGCAATAACTTACAGTAATAAACAGGGAAAGAACACCAAGTTTGTGTGGGTAAATTTGGTTCTAAAATGAGTGATGTATTTCGTGGTAATCAGGTACAGTTGTGATTTGAACCCCTTAAAGCCTGTGAAATATGTCCTCTGTTGGATTATTCCAGTTTGGTTTCTTGGGTTTTTTTTTTTTTTTTTTTTTTTTTTTTTTGTTTTTTTTTTTATTATTATTTTCAGAGTTAGTTTTCGTTGGTTTTCGATGGTTTTTTGGTTTTTTTGTTTTGTTTTGTTTTGTTTTGTTTTTGGGTTTTTTGGGGGTTTTTTTGTTTTTTTTTTTCCCTTTCTTCTCCCACTTCTATTTAACTTTAGCTGTCTTTAAGGACAGGTGCCTCGGTGGGGTATTGTGCATTGCCACTACAGAAAAAGAGAACAGAGAGTGAGGCATGGAGAGGAAGAATACAGATTTCCCCGTTTGCTATTGATTTTTGTGATTGCAGAGGGAAGATGCTGTGGCTTCTATATGAAGGGTGTAGATGGGGGAGATGGGGAAAATGAGGAAGCAAATTCAGGAACCATGGTTCCATGTAAATTTTTACCCATCCCTGCTTTCTGCTCAGTGGAATCTTGGAGCAGATTCAGGCTTTTCAGGTTCACAGAGAATTGGAAGCTTAGATCTCTGACCTTTTTAAAATCCATTTTGAGTCTCATCTTTCAGAGGTTTAAACAAAAGATTTTGACCTAAAGAGCCATTGTTTTACACTTTCTGATAGAGGGGATAAGAAACACTAAGAGGAAGGAGGGGAGAAGCTGAGATTATCTGAAGCAAGACCTGCTGATTCAGGTGGTAATTTTACAAGTGGGAGAAGGAGAGTGAGACCTGTGAAGGGTGCAAGTTGCTGACTTAAACCTGTAGCAGGAAATCTGGCAAGAGCCTTTGGAGCATTGTTGGAATAATACAGTTTTCCCTACTATAGTCAGGTTCAGTGTTAGAGGAAAAAGAGATTCCATTCTTTACTGCCGTCACAATCAACTGCTTTTATTGCTTTTATACTTACACCCTGAAGAAATGTCTCTAATGTCTCAAGCAGAACTTCAGAGGTGGAGAAGGTGTGGGATCCAACCATTGGGCATGGTGGGAGCTGAGACCTCTCACTATCTTAGCTTGAAATCTTCATTCTTAATGCTGATTTTTTTTTTTTTTTTTTTTTTTTTTTGGTAGTCCTTTCAATTTGAAAATTAGTAGTAGCTATGAAAATATATCCATCCCAAGCCTTCTTTATTTTCCTTCTCCCTCATTTTTCTTTCTAATACTTCTGTTTCTGTTTGGAACAGATTTTGTGTGCATTAAGGCAAACAGATAGGACAAAATTCTTCATACCTCTTCTTTTTCCCACTGACCCACTCAAATATTTACCCAGAGAATTAAAAATGGAAATGTGCTGGTGAGAAATTCTCCATAGTTAGGAATGTTGGAAAGGGATGTGTCCTTTCCCTAGTCACTCTAGGAGGACTTTTGCGATACAGAAGTTTGCCACCACTGGATTTTCATCTCTATTCTTCATCTTCAGAAGAAAAAAGCAGTGGGTGTGGAGAGAGGAGGCATCTGACACACCAGACACATAAGAGAGAGGAAGGATTTGCTCCCTGTTGAGAGGGGCTCACTCCAGAGTTCAGAGAAGGCGAGAGCAAAGCTCTGCCCCTCTCACTCCTGCTGCCCAGCTGCAGTAGGCTGTTCAGATGCAAGGACATTCAGTAACCAGACTGGCTCCAGCTGTGGAGTGTCCTGTGGGGAAGAATGCCTTGGAGCAAACCTTCATTTTGCCTGGATATGAGCTATGGTTTTTTTGGTTGTTTTTTTTTTGTTTGTTTCCAAAGGAAACAGAGCCAATTCATTCACACAACTTACCCACATCTGCTCACCTCTTTCCATTCTACCCCCATTTCCATCTACACTCCCCCAAGACACTTCTTAACCCATCAGTGGGTTTCAACCACATCTGAAATATCCTGAAATTCTTGATGATAATTATGGTTCCAGTGGTTGTGTGCAAATTGTAAGAGGAAAGGGATACCAAGGCATTTCCCTTCTGAGGAGGTGGTGGCCAGAGTGTGCCTAGGGCAGCAGCCAGTGCAGCTGGAATGTGTCACCCCCTGCACGAGCCACAGAGCTCACAGGCTTTGGACAAAGTGGAACTTACGGAGGAGTCTGGCTTGCTGAGATGGGAGAGCACGGGAGGCCTGAGATACAAATCTGTAGCAAGCCAAGCTTCATTAGCTTGGCTTCATACTTTGAGAAAGCAATTATTATTTCCAAAGCGCTCACAGTGTAAGGAGGATGTGCCTCTTAGCTCAGAAAAATGCCATGTCCTTGAAAAACACCTGCATCATTGGAGGATCCAGGGTTTGTACAGTCAGTCCTGAGTGCACTGAGACAAAGAGAGCAGAAGTTAACTAGGCAGCTTTGGGATAGCTTGGAGTGGGGGCATTAAGATCTGAGTATGATGTGGAAACTTCTCTATTGAAAAGTAGAAATGTTAAACCAATTGTTTCAGGCCATTGCGAAGATCAAGAGGTACTCCTGGAGTGGAGTATTTATTTACATAATAAATAAAAAATAAAAAAAAAAAAAAAAAAAAAAAAAAAAAAAAAAAAGAAAAAAAAAGAAAAGCACTAGGCAAATTTGATTTAGAAAAAAATTTCCAGAGAAGACACCTGTGATGACTCTTAAATATGGTTACCCATGTAAAGCATTTCTGAGAAATTTCTATAATTGCTGATTTCCTGAAGGTAAGAGGCTCTGGCTGGGGAGGGATTGACTTGTATTCTTTTTCTTTCTTCATCCACAAATATCTCCTAATTGCTATCTGAAATAGGTGCTGGACTTGAAGAGTTGCTAGCTGGGACTAGCACTGCTGTATTCATTATTTCATCATCATTTGTTGGATATTCTGAGTCCTACTAACTGAAGGATTGAAGTTTGAAGCAGAATTCATTGGGAAGGAGCCATGGACAGATTGACAAAGCTGCTGTGGGAAGAGAAACTGATAATTGTGGCAGATTTATTATGACCTTTATAAACGGGCGCCGGAACCTTCAATTCAAGGAGGAAGCCATTAACCCTTTTACAGATATTAAAAATAATGTCATGGGGCATTTTAATTATGCAAAATTTTTCCTCCTGATGACACACTTTCCTTTGGGCCTGATCTGAAAAGCTGTGCATTCTCCCAGGGGCTAAGCTTCAAATAATAGAGAAGCGTGCAGGGAAAGAAGCTACTTTCACACTTCATAAAAGCAGGACAACTTTCCACCAGGGAGCCAGGAAGCAGTGTCCCTGTAGGACCTGTAAAGGTGTGTTTAAAACAAAAGTAAGACAGGTTAAGAGAAGACTGCAGCGATTACCAGGGGGCCAAGTGTTCCCGGTGCAAAATAATCTGATTAATGCAACAGTAACATCAACAGTTTCACTGATTTAGTCTGTCTGTGGTTGCACCCTGTTATTTCTTTGTGAAAACAAGAAAAATCTGGTAATACAATTTTCTCATATTATAAAATATTTCAGTATTCCAAAGTTATCTGAAATATTAATGTTTTGGGAAAAACATTTTGTTTAAGAAAGGCAGCTTGATGAGAACAGTAGCAGATTTCCTTAGGATTTGATAGCAATTCTAGTCTTCAGTGTGCTGAGGCTGCTAAGATTTTGAGGGGAGAGTGAAAATTTTTACTTCCCCAGCATGTGAGTGAGGACACTGAGGAAATGAGAGTTGAAAGGAACTATTGAAAGAAATATATGGTGAACTTTTGGGGGAAATGTGTTTTTGCTGAGTTTAGTCTCCTATATCAGTGCTGTGTTTTTTTTTTTTTTTTTTTTCAAATTCAATACAAAATTATTTTTATGAAAATTCAGTGGGAGTGGCTTATAACTTGCTGCACAGTGATTAGGAACTACCAAGTAATTGATCAGCAATTTCTTGAGAGGCTTTGCATCATTAACAGGAAAGGCACCAACAATTTTGTCATCTCTGTACAGAATGGTGGTCACCATTCCCCATGAACTGGTGCCTCCCTTCAAGTCCAATGGCCCCAGCCCACAGCTTTTCCAAGCACCATTTGAAGGCAGGATGACTTTTGTTCCTGTGGCACTGCACACTTCATCCTACCCTTCAGAACACAGTACTGATGTGAAGTGTGCAAATATTCCTGGAAAAGATAAAGGAAGGATAATAAAATCTGTTCCAGGAAGCATTGATAGTATGACCTTATATGAACAGTTTTTTCCTTATTTCCAGGATAAATATACCTGTTATGAGGTCTGTTGGTCAGATGTCTGATAGGAGGAATAGACTCTGGCTCTTTTCCATTGCTCCTCTGAGCAAAAGCATCTTTTTAATGGACCTACTGTTCAGCATCCAGGGTACAAAAAGCGCACTCTACCCTTGCAGGCAGGAGCAGGAGAGATGTTTTTCTCTATTAGTGTTTTGGAATATGGATAACTGCTTTACCCCAGGATGGCAGATCAGTCAGTAGGATATCTTTTTTTCCACAGCCTCCCACAGAGGTGGTGGAGAAAAAGGAGAGAACAGTAGGGAATAAGCCTCTTCTAGCTAATTTTCCTTTCCTTGCCCTGCCTCGTAGCTGCTGGGATATGTGCACAGGGACAGTGAAAGGCCCAGGCACAGAGGAGCCTGCCCAGAGCTGCCCCAGAGCACAGAGGGGCCGTGCAAACAAAGTGTGTCCGTGGTGAGCAGGATGCTCCAGCAGCGCTCTGCTGCTGGGACAGAGCTGGTCTTTGCAACAGCTCTTCCTCTGGTGTGTAAATGAAAATAGAGCTGCTAGTGTGGGACACTGGAGTCTGAAACAGAACGTATCATGAACACAAAATGAAAGCAAATGACAGTTGCTTTTATCTATTTGTCTTCATTTCAGTGGATTCTCCCTTCACCCGTTCCCACCCGCCTCCCGTCCTTTTTTATTGGGTGAATAGCAGTTTTTGAACAATCTGATAGTAGTTGCTAGCTCAGCTCCTTTGCTTTTGAGCTGTATTTATTACTCATTTCCTGATTTCTTACAAAAGAGTTCTGCTGCCTTTGAGATTTACAGAGGGGTCTCTTTTCTGCAAGGAAAGGAAGAAGAAACACAGGGAAGATTTTACTCAAATCTGGCAGTGGAAAGAGCTTCCCCTCACCTTGTTGCTCTCACTGACCTTTTTTTCCAACACTCATGCAAATTAAAATCAGCTTTTTCTATCTATCCATTCCCTTCTCACTCTGTATATCAGCTTCACATTGCAGATAATCAAGAAAATCCTCCTACAGTGCACATGTTGGTCGGGATCTGGAAAGTGTGTCTCTGTTCAGCTGCAAGGCAGGGCCAGACATATCTAATTGATGCATAATTATAACCTATTTGGTCTTCCAAACTGCTACTGCTGCTGAAGCTTATCTAACCTTAAGAAGGACTGGCTTCAGCTGCTGCAGCTGCCACCTCAGGAATGCCTTGCCCAGACTCACTCAGGCTAACAGACATTAACCCTGTTGCTCTGGGTTTTGTTTCCAGTTCATGACACGCCTGTTTTTGTTTTTGTTTTTGCCCTGAGAGGAGCTGGATGTGCCCATGTGTGAGCCCTTGGGTGCACAGTGGGTTCTCCTCTGGCTGCTGTAGTGTGGATGGAGACTTTTCACCACCACACAAAAGCAGTTCCCAAATGGGAGTTTTGGCCATGGTGATCCCCAGGCAGAGAAATGCAGACCCAAGGAGGAGCCTTCCATGCCCTCCTGGTCAGTGGGAAGTTCAGCCTAACTCCACAAATAAACCACCTCCTTGTCCTGTAGCACTTTATGAATGTATTTGAACCCTTACATAGTCCACATGTGAGACAAGGAGGAATTGAAGAAGGCATGTAAATACAGGTCATTGATTTACCTTTCCCCCTGCCCTCTCTAATACATTTGATTTACTTCTAAAAAAATTTCTGCAGAGCGAAGATCTGCCTGTTTTTGTGCAAAATTGCTAAAATCCAAGGATGGTAAATGGCTTAATATTAGCACACTGTGACTGAGATATGAAAGAACACAGGTGACTTGACTTCTCCAACTCTTTTTGATTTTCACTCTGTTCTCTCCCTTTCTGCAAAGAGGTTGTGCACTAAAGTGTATGGGAACTGCTGCACTTTATACTCACTGAATGCAGCTTTTAAATTTGGGCTGGTAGACCTTTCTCTTGAGTACCTGCAATTTACAGTCCCTCCTCTCCACATTTAATTGTGTTTGTAAATAATCAGTATATCTTTGGGTGGAAAAATAAAAGTGCAAAGTATCTGTTACAGGCTAGATTTGTAAACTAAATCTTTCTTCTGCAAAAAAGAGATAAAGGGGAGGAGCCCTTTGGTAGTTTATTTCCTGCACAATTAAAAACCTCTCACACTGCTGTAAATAAAACTCCAGCAACCATAGTCAGCTGGCACCATGTGGAAATCACTGATTTTCAGGCTGAACAAAACTGTCCTTTTGTACACCTCTGCCATTTGTTGGCACTGAGCCGAGCACAGTTTGTGTGTGTGGAGAGGCAGCTGGCTGTTTGCTCTGCGCCTTGCCTGTGCAGCACCCAACACAGAGATTTTCTGACTCAAAAAGGAAATTTTGCATTGGTGAAAATACATAATTATGTGTTGGGTGGTAGGTCATTACTGTGCTGACTGCATTTGTTCCTTAAGCAGCCTGAGAGAAGCCAGAATATCCCAATAGCTAAGAAAGGATTTGCACGCCTGGCTGAGGATCTCAGTGCTTTATCTGCTCTAGTGAACCAAGCCTGCAGCTCCCTAAAATGAAGAGAAATGCAGTCACTCAGGACATTTTCCTTTGTCACTGAGTTGCACAGTCCTGAACCAGAAGGGTATTTCGGTGCAGAAGGGAGGGACAGAGTCTAGGTGGCTCTAGGTGGCTGTTCCCTCAGATGGCTTGCTCATTAATTCCTATTTCTAACATTGGGTCACTTTTACTTATTAGTTTGGCTGTTTTGAGTTGTTTGAGTTCTGTTTTGGGGGGTTGGTTTTTTTTTTTTTTTTTTTTGGTTTTTTGTTTTTTGTTTCTCGTTTTTTGTTTGGGGTTTTTTGTGGTTTTTTGGGTTTGTTTTGTTTTGTTTTGTTTTGTTTTTTAGGGAGTGGTTTTAGATTTTTTTGGTGGTTTTTTTTTTTGGTTTGGTTTGTTTTTTTTTGTTTTTTTTTGGGGGAGGGTGTGGGGTGGAATTTGGGTTTTTTTGTTGTGGTTTGGTTTTTTTTGGTGACTGGAAGGAAAAAAAAATATCCAGGACAGGTATAGTATCAGGATAATTTTATTTTCATGTGAAGTTTCAGAGTGCCGTTTCCTGGTGGAAGACCCAGCCTCCAGAACCTGCCCCTGCCCCATGGGCTATGGAGAGGTCCTTGTGCAGTGTCAGTAGCAGGTCTGCAGCACATATAGGAGAAAGAGGCTTTATCCCATTTTCTCCATTTTGGCATCTTCTCTTCAGCAAGATGTGCACAAATTGAAGAAAGTTCAGACAAGACCCACAAAAATGATGAAGAGCCTGTGAGGTGTTGAATTATGAGGAGAGATTAAAAAGAACCAAATATGTGTAGCTTGGCTAAGGGATGACTGGGGGGTAGGGAGGAGGAAGGGAATATGATATTTATCTCCATGTACATACAAGGATGTAAATTCCAAGGCAGGAGATGAACTGCTTATGATAGTACAAAGGAAGATTTATTAGAAGTTGTAGTAGGAAATTAAGCAAAGGAAAATTTCAGCTGAATATCAGGAGAATTTTGTTAAGGGTATGATAATGATGATAAATATTTATATAGCATTTTAATAGTGAGAAAGGGAGAATGGTGGCACAATGATTCCTGCATCCAGTGTTTCAAGGAAGGACCACTTTCCACTCTGTACTGCTATTTGATAAGAGGCTTAGTCCAGAAAAGGGAAACCTTTCCCTCCAATATGTGAGGCTGAGATGGCTAAAATCATTGTCTAACCATAAATGGCTTTGGTTCCCTGGCTTGGAGAGACCTTGACCATTTTGTGTGGTCACGTGTTGTGTAAGCTAGTTGTTAATCAGCTAATGTTGGTATTTCTAAATCAAACAGACTGGTTGAATATTTTCCTGGGCAGGTCAAGCAGAAGATGTGGCTGTCTTCTCATGCAGGGGCTTATATTCAGAAAAAACATGGGAAAACCTGCCATTTACTTGGTAAATAATCTCTGCCTTCCAGACTGTGATCAATTCACTCCAAAGCTCCGTATTAGTGCTTTCTGGACTTAACAGGAGTTTTCCAGTGCCAGCCCAAGGAAAGATGCCTTCTTAGTCATGTGGTGGAAAGCCAGTGCTTGAGGACCTGGAGGCAGGAACACCAGAATAATGTGCTTTGCAAGGGACAGTGCCACACAAACCTGAAAGGAGTGTGTAGGATGGAAAGCAATAGTGTCTTCTGTGTCTCACATCAGTTACAGTGTCCTCCCTCTGATACCCCTCAAACCCATGCTGGAGTCATTCACTTCACTTTGTCAAGCAAAGGGGAATCCCAAAAACCTTCCAAGCCTTACACACTCTTTCAGAAAAAGATTTCACAAAATTCAAGACAAAAGCGCAGTGGGTTTCTTTCCTAGTGCAGTGTTCAGTGTCTGGGACACAGGAAAAAAAAAAAGTATTGTCAGATGTGTAAATGCAAATTTAATGAGTGCGTAAAAAAATCCCTTCAAATCAATGCAAAAATATTCCACAGTGGAGTCATTTTGATTAAAAAAAAAAAGGGGGGGGGAAGGAGGAGGTTGCCTGAAATAAGCAAAATTTCAAGCTAATGGGAATCTCATTCATTATTTAATCCACTCCTTATCTGAAATGTACAAAAAATGGAATCTAATATGGCGTATGTATGTTGTTGTCTTAGCGAAAAGACAGGGGCAAAGGCCTGCAATTTCACTTAATATATTAAATCCTACTGCAGGCTTTGAGCCAGATTAATAACTCTAGCGAGCTAGAAAATCCCAATATATATTTTTTCTAGCTCCATGCATGATGCAGCTTGATTCATAAGCAGCTCTACTGCTGGGCTTTATTAAATACAAATAAAATATCTCTTCTATTGCAAAAGCCCACAAGGTGACAGAAAGAGGAGAAGCAACTGTCCTTGCTAGTTAAAATGTATTTTCTTTGGCTTCCTACTCCTTAACTCAGCCCCCAAGTCCCAGGTCCCTAGAATATTTATACAGTCATAACCCTGTGCATAGAATCCAGAGGGATAAACTGAAAGGAAAGAATTTGTTCCCAATCACTGGGGCATGCTTGTGCAAAAGACCCTGCAGCATTCCTACCCTCAAGTGGACACGACTCAATTTTATGTCCACTCAGGAGAAGAGTTTCAGCAGCCCAGCATGCTTCCTTACAGTCTGGGACAGCTGGTTTGTGGCTGATTTAAGAGTGTTTCTCAGCGACTCGCTGGCAGCTCTGCCACAAAACCTGGGTTGGTGCTGTGTTTGCCAGGTGGCATATCTGAATTCCCAGCTTGGAAAGCAAGAACAGTGTCAGCGAGCTCAAGATCACCAGGCTGGTTTAAAAACCTTTAAACTGAAATTGTAAAATGTATAGGAGAGACTCTATATAATTTTAGGGATTCTTTGCAAGCCTCTCTGTGTACATGCAGTGATAGTAAAACAAAGGGTTTATGAGAAAAAAGGAAAATCAAAGTTACATGAACAACATAGTCCTGCTTATAAATTGCGAAATTAGGTTAGGGAAATCAGTCTTCTTTGGGACAACACTGAAACACATGCTGTATGCATAGCTAGGGATGCACTTGAACTTCCTGAAAAGAAGAGAATTTACTCATGTACAACCTTGATATAAATCTGAACTTCTCTGTGCACAGTATTCAAGGCCAGGTTCTTAGGGTCTGCAATGGAGTAAGTGGACAGGGCTTCCCAAAGAGTAGAATTGGATTGCATTGCAGCTCTTTGCTTTGGTGTCTCACAAAGCCATCAAAACCCCAAAGGAACATGCCTTGAGTCTAATGGTGCTGGTCGCTGTGGGGGCACCCACAAAAATCTGGGAACACCAAATTTTCTGTGGAAGTAGACCTGCTGAAGTACAGTAAAAATATGTAGGAGTCAGATCCTTCTCTGTAAAGGTTAATATGGAATTAATTAATGGAGAAAGATATTACCTGTTCTGAAGTGGGCAGAGCTGGCCTGATATAGACCAGGGGACAGGATACTTGCAAAAGCACTTTGGGGGAACATGATACACTCTTCTTAAGGGCTTATTTAAGCCATGACTTACTCTTTCTAAAATAAACAGAAGAATAAGATCTTATTTAATTTATTTCTCTGGAGGAAATGGAGATTTCAGTGTACTGGAACAGGATAAAATAACTTCTCCAATGTAATTTTACAACTTTTTTTTATTATTATTTTTTTTTTATATCATAGATGACCGAAGGGGTTTGTTTCATTTTAATTAAAGGAAGAAGAAAAATGCAGACTTAAGTTAGTGCTGCAGGTTTTTAGATATCTGGCAGTGAAATAAGAAAGTAGTGTTTTTTATTGCTGCAGTTGTTTTTGAGGTGGGAAATTAGTGTAAAGTTATTTTTAAATCCACATTAGTAAAGTGATGGATTTTTCCACTCACTCCTGGCACAGACCCAAGGATTCCAGTCCTGACTGCACTGAACTGATGGAAGTGGTGTCCAAAGGGACCAAGGACAAGGGCATGGTGCAGGAGGAGGAAGGGTTTTCTGTCTGTCTGTGAGGTGTGTGTGCCAGGCTTTTGTTTGGGGTTGAAACTGCTCTGGTGTCACTGCAGCACCTCTGCTGTGCTGTGAGCAACAGTAAGTGAATAACCTGAAGAAATTTGAGGCTGGCATGAGCTACTCTGGTCATGCTTCACAGCTGGGCCAGTCCTCAGGACTGCTGCTGCTGTTGGTTTGTTATAGCATGCACTGCCATGGGCACAGGGGGTCCTGTTTGAAGGTAAAAGTCCTGGACTACTAAGTGCTTACCACATGCAAAAATGAAAAGATGGTCCTTGACCTGAACTGCTCGGAGATATGAACGCCTGAGAGAGGCCACAGCAAACAGATGGAGGGAGAGCAAGGTAATATAGAGCGGATTATGATTTGGTTGGGAAGTTGCAGTGATAGCACACTGGCTGCCTCGTGGGTGTTGAGTGGTTTGGAAGTGTCACTGCAAAGGTGAGTTTCAAGGAGGGATGACGAGGCGCACTCTGTAGTGGATGCCTCTGATGTTGGCAGGACTTTCACATCCCTGGTACACAAAGGTCTCTGGACAGTAGAAACAGCTGACATAGCTTTGGGGTTAAGCCAACACTATCATGCTGTTAGGATGTTTATCTGTACCAACCGTCGCAAAAGCTCTCCCATGCCTACCTCAATATTAAGGACTCAGAGGATTTTGAGGACAGAGCACATCATTTATGCTGACCTTCTGGATGTAGTAGAGGCCACGGGATTACAGTGATTCCTGCGCCAGGCCCCAGTCACTTGGGCTGAATCACAGCAGCTCTCTCAGGAGGGTGTACAAGCCTAACAGAGAGCATAGAAGGGAGGTGGTGTCTCCCTTCTATAACACCTGTGTACGTGTTTGCACAGCATGTGAAATATAGTAAGCACACATTCGTGGGATTTTTTTGGCTTTCTTTTTTGAATGTTAAATGGGCTTAGGGGCCTTTCTGAAAAGCTCAGGGGTTTTGAGCACAGTTGTGTACTGCAGAGGCAGCAACTGCAGGCTAATTTGAAAAATTCACGCTGGACACTGGGCTGAGATGTGCCCTTTAAATGATGGTCAGTGACCCAGGAAGAATTTCCTGAGTGCAGGAGGACCTCAGCGGAATTGTTTCATGTCTGCAAGTGTGTGGCTAAGCAGTTTAAATGGAAATAGTACTAAGGGCATATTGTTTTCCTTTGGCTTGCATTTAAAGTGCTTATCCTGTGCTTCAAAGGCTCGTGATTTTACACAAACTTAAGTTCAGCATAAACATTTACAAACTTTAGAAAGTCACTGGTATTATAAATCTGTATTTTAATTGATGGGATTTTCCCCCTCTTTTTTCCCAAATGCCATATTACCTCTTATTTTTTTCATTTTCCTTATACAGCAATAACCAGTCAAAGAGTCCACAGATGGTGAAGTTGGCTGTGACCATTAGAATTGAGATTTTAGTTAGAGGAATAGAATTCAGGGGGTGAGTTGTGTCTGTGCTACAGAGTTGCATTAGAAGCCTTGAGTGGGACATGAATATGTTTTCAAAAGGAGGAATTAAGGAGAAGGTGGTATTTGGTTTCACAAATTCATTAGATATCTTGTCTATGTATATGATAGTGAATGAGAGGGAATATGTTTTGTTCTGAGAACAGTGAGGAGCACTGATAATTGCTGATCATTTTTTGACATTCTAAATGGAAGTGGAAAATAAAAAAAAAATACTGTAAATCACAGGAAAACTTAAAATTTCGTTATAAATTATTACATTGACTGAGCCCATGTTGTTGTCAACCTTCTTCTAAACTTCCTCCATCCATTACAACCCCTTTTCTCTGCTGAGATCATGTCTGTCTACTTTGTAAGCTTTGTGTATACAGTCCAAAACCACAGTTTCAGGCCCTGCTAAGAAATTGTGTTAGCACTAGGACAGAAAATTGATTAGTCCGTTTTCTCTGTTCCAACTTAAGAGAAGAGTGAAGCAGTAAATAGTGTTAATGCTGAAAAGTGAATTAGATTTCTAACACTGTTTCTGCTTTAATAGTTTTTTCCATTTGCTAATAGCCCAGATAATAGCAACTGCCCTTCAATAACATGTGTTGTTTTGTTTGTATCTTTCTTCTGACAGCATCTTTTTAAAGCAACATGTTACAGCTCATTCATGAAATAGTTATCAATTCTGTCCTTGTTTGTTTCTCCAGGCAAGCTAAGTATGTCCTTGTTAACTCTGGCTGTCGGGCATTGTGTACCTGCAGGCTGTGCTTAGCTCCCTCCCTTTAAGGGTCTCTCAGTCAATTAAAATTGCGGATACAAATTCCAGGTGCTTTGGAATAGGGCTTTCAAACCCAACAGCCCATTTCACACTTTTCTGGAAAGCAGAGCACGGGTGGGTAGTGCTCCAGGCAGGGGCAGGGTGTCCCCTGAACGCCAAGGATGCTGAGCCAGATTGAGTTATTTTGGTATCACCTTTTCCAAACCTACTATCTTATTAATCTCAAATTCTTCCTTAGGCATACTTTTACCAGTCTTGTCAATTCTAGCTTTCTTATCTACTCATTACTCATCTAAACACTTTCCAAGAGTGTTTAAATCAGCAGGGCTATTACATCACCAGTAGCTAATATTCTTTATCATCCTCTCCTCAGCAGAGAAAGTGGGGTAGTGTTCTGCTAGAGTTTCTTTTTTTTTTTTTTTTTTTCTGCCTCTGCATCCCATGTGCTGGCCCATGTGAACATTTGAAGGAGGAGGTTAAATTTACTGTAAGAAATTGATGTGTCCAGAGTGCTCCTTCATTCCTGTATTTGTTCTGAAATACTATATTTGTCCTGAAAATCATGATTCCCAGTTAAGTAACACATATGGAAAAAAAGTCTGTCGAGCTTTCAAAGCCTGTCAAATGCAGGCCAAAATGTACAGCACTAGGACACTTCCACATCTTAGTCTGTGTCTTTGAAGGGTTCCCCACGTGTCCTTTGATGATTAAGTGACAATTTGTGATTTGGTATTGACTAGCAAATTCATTTTCTTTCCCTTTACCATATTTCTCAACCCATCCCATTCTTTTCTGTCCCAGCATTTCAATGCCTAAATTATTAGGAAACTAGGGCAGAGACCATTTACTTCTGGATGCCCATTCAGTAGTTTTCCCAAGTATTTAATCTCAGATTGGTGACTGTAAAGCTACAGTAAATTGTAATTGCAATTACTGAGTGATGACAGTTAAATGGTATGTAATAAGAGCCTTTTAGCTACATACTGTGTTTTATCCTAGTTTATCACTGACATTTCATTCAGAGAAAAAATCTCATAAAGTTTCAGTTTTGTAGACACAGTCAGCTAGAGTAGAAATGTTTGCAGAGGAGTGCTACTCAGTTGGTTCTGTCATGCTATCCTTGGCAAAATACATGTTTAATTTTAAAATACTCTTTTAATTTATTTGATAGTTCAAAGATCTATTTTTTAAACTTGGAATTGGCATTTACTTGGATCTCAGAAAATATATCTAGCTTTTTTGCTATATTAAATATCATGGTTTGAATTTGTATCTTTAAAAAAGAAACTGGTGAAATTGGAAGGGAAGGACTATTTGATTAGTGCATTCTCATATACATTTGATTATCCAAACTCCTTCTTCTGCAATGGTGTGCAAAGTCTGTACCTAATCCTTGAGTGAGAGAACTCACAATTATCTAGGTGGAAAGGATCCCTTGCCACATATCCCTGGGAACCATTCCTCTCCCCTTTTCCATGGCAGCAAACAGATCTTTGCAAGAAGATAAGAAAAAGATGGGAAAAGTTTCTGAAGTTCAAATGGGATGTTTGATAAATTGCTGGCCACTGTATTATTTGTTGTACTGTGATTGTGATTAGTCCAGACATAACCCTGTTTGTTTTTTTTTTTCTGGGGTTATTTCTTCAAGATTAAGCAAAGCATAATAGTGTGATAGAGTTGAAGTTTATAAGTAAAGAGGTTAGAACACTCATTAAACTTTTCTGTATTTATCTCAGTCTTCTTGCAAGACAATTTCTTTTAAAGCCAAAGCCAGATACTTGAATGAAAAATGACCCATCTCCTTAGCTCTCCAATCCACCACTTTTCATGAAAATTGACCTCTCCATTAGATCAACTAATCAGTGGAGCATAACTAAGGTTTAATGGCCATCAAAGAGAAAACCAATTTAGTTTCAGCTGCTTTGACAGGACTGCATCTGCAGGACTTTGGGCAGACTCATCAGTTGGATTTTTTTTTTTTTCTGATTGTACCAAGTCTTTGCTAAATTTCAAGTAATGATCTCTCAAAACTGTCCCTTTACTTTGTGTTTGTGCTAAAAATAACTTACTGAGTATTTCTCAGGACGCATTTTCAAAGTGTGGACTTACATATTTGTATGAGAACTATCATGTCACACTCCTGTGGTATGAATAAGGGGGTCTAACCTCTCTTCAAACTGCAGGAAGTTCTGCATTTCTTTTCAAGTGCCTGAAAGGCATCATCAACAGTAATCACAGAATTTTCACCAGGTATTTTCCTCTGAATAGATAATCCACTGTCACCAAACAGCAAGAGTTCTAGAGTTAAATAAGGTGTTTCATGTAAAGCAATTTATAATAATATAATATAATATAATGTAATGTAATATAGTATAATGTAATGTAATGTAATATAATATAATGTAATGTAATGTAATATAATATAATATTACATTACATTACATTACATTATATGATATGATATGATATTATATGATATTATATTATATATATTATATAATATTATTTATTATGTAGCTCCATGTTATGGTTCTTCTCTATGAAATGGATCTTTGCTGGAAACTGGATCCAGTTTTGACTGAGTGTGAGACCTGCAGTAATATATTGGGGGTCTTGGTTGGTTGGTTGGTTGGTTGGTTGGTTGGTTTCTTTTCTGGTGGAGAGGAGTTAAAACTTTGATGTGGACCCAAGAAGAAGGTTTGGGAACCTCAAAACTGGTATGATATGGCTAGATCCAGCTGATTAGGATTGCATCATCCCATGAGGTTTTGTCTAGAATTCCTCATGAGTAATCTGAATGTAACCTAATGTGCATCTCCACACTAGTATAAGTTTTCAGTGCAAATTACTTCTTAATTCACATTAGTGAATTAGGTTCATAAGAGTTTATAAGAGTTCATAAGAGTTCATAAGAGTTCATAAGAGTTCCTAGTTGGTTTTCTTTCTTCTCTTTTCTTCTACTGTAGCATCTCTTTCAACTTCCTGAAGTATTCTGCAATTTTATTGGTTTTGGGAGAGGATACAGGTTAAAAAACATAATAAAAACTTTTTACAACTTTTTTGCACCTAGAATAAATGTGTTTCCCATTATTGTTCCAGGAATATTTCTGTATCTTCAGACTCTGATAAAGAGAAACTCATTGCTATACAAGTACAGTCAATGAGAATAATTTTTGTAGGTTTTAATCACAGAAAAGGAGAGAAAAATGCATGTAGAAACTAGTAAATATAAAAAAAAAAAAAAATAGAAAAGAAACATTTTATGACAGACAAATGCAAAGCTTTCAAAAGCATGAATTAAACCAACCTTTCACTGATTAGGCATTAGGATGAAAGTTTCCATGGGAACATATTATCTCATCAGTCTCTACTTCAGTGTTCCTTGTGTCCTCGATTGAAACAGCTGGAACTAGCTAAATTATGCCATTTTGTTTGTTCTCAATTGTATGAAACCTTTTTCTTTCTGTGTTTCAACTGCAACACCAAAAAGTCAGTGTCTCCTTTTTTTCTGTCCTTCTTCTTTCTTGGCCAATGGATCTTTAATTATTTATACAAGTGGAATATCTCCAAGAGAAGTGAGGGAGAGAAAAAGAGAGGGAGTAAAATGAAGAGAAATTGTTTTAGTTTTGCTGGTGTGGAGTTGATCCCAGTCTTGAAATAAATATCATCCTTTTTGGACTTGCTTATTTACCAGTTAAGGAAAAAAAAAAAAAAATCATGATCCTCTGATCAATAATTCAGGCTCCTCCATCTGTGAAAATGTTGGATTTGGCCTAATTTTTCTTATAAACAAAGACCATCATCTGCTCCAGAAAATAAAATCTGCAAAATTCAGGTTCTGAAGGGGCACTTTTTCCCTGCCAAGATCCGATATATTTTTTCCCCCACACATGCAATTAAAAAGCCAAACCAGGAAATTATAACAGAAAATCAGGCAAGCTATCTTTCATCCCTGTTCTGGTAAAATGTCAGTTGCTTAGGGCTATGTTGTTGAAACACAGGTCAACAAGAAAGGAGTTAGTTAGCTTTGCCAGGTTCTGCAATTCAGTGCCTAAATCCCTTTGGCAGCATCTGTTAGATACCTGATGCTGCTCTGGGAAGGAGACTCCATATCATGGGCTGAGATGGAGCTTGAAGGACAAGAAGTAACTTTAGCCTCTATCTTGTGTTGCACAGAATGGATATCTCTTTCAAATTAAAAATAGTTTTAGTCAAACAGCTTCAGAAATTCTGGCCCTCCCAGGATTTTTTTTTTTTTTCCCTTTTAGAACTGTAAAGAGATGTCTGGGTGCAAATATATGTTATTATTTGCAGGTCACCAGCAATTGATGAATTCATAGAGACCAGCTGCAGCATTGAGTGGTTTCTGATACCTCAGCATTCAGGGGCTTGAGGTGGTGAATAACTGAGGATTAGGACAACCTGAGTTTCAGAGATCTCCTCATTGATCAGTCTGTAACCAAGGAATTGGTGATCTCCTGTCTTCTACATCAAAATCAATAGTTGGAGTGCAATGGCATGCAGATGATTTCTCCAGGTTTTGAGAAAGTTAAATGCACGAGGGTGGGGAAATGTCAGGGGAAAAGACCTGTGGGAACTGGGCTGGGAATGGAAGGAAGGTATGCCAGGCTTCAGACTGATATATAGCTTGGAAAATTGTGTTCAGAACAAAGTCTGTAGACTTCAGTAGGAGAAGAAATTTGAAAGGAAGGGAGCCTGCATCCACATCTTAGAAAAATTCAGCAGGAAAAAGTGGTTGAGGGAGCTCTGAGAGGCCTAGAATAGAAAATGCAATATGATGCTGGTAAACACATCTGTCCCATGGCAGATCCTTCTTTGCATTTGGCTTCTTCCTTTGATTTCACAGAGGTCCAGGGAAAAACATACACCCACAAAACTACACCAAGCCAAATTTGATCGCAGCTTGTTTGGCAATTATTGTATTCATGTATGCGTGAAATTTCTGCTGGGAACTTCTCAGGGAGAGTTTGTGGCTAAATTATCATCGTTTCTCTCCTAAAACTCTAAAAATGTTAATGAAGGTTGGTGCAAAAACTTGTAACTTTAAAATTAGATTCATCCAGTAGAAATGACCTGAAAGTGAGTTCCCTATGACAAGCAAACCAGAAATCTCATGAGAGCAGAATGGCAGGTTTCCCTCAAGAGTGAGGATGAACTCAGCTTTGCAACATCAGAATCAAGCCCAACTATCTGCCTCTGCCAGACAGGTGGGATATTTATTCACCTGTCACAGATACACATTTCTACTCAAGAGTAAACATATATGACACAGAGGAAGAATCTATCATAAAGTGTTTAGGGAAAAGAAAAAGAAAGAACCAAATACAAACCAACAAGCTTTAGTGTTTCTCTTCTAGATGCAAATTAAATATATATATATATATATAAACCACATTGTGAAATGAAATGTAAATAGGTGTGGACACTTGGACTACATCCAGCTTGCTGGACAGTGCTCACAAGGCTGTGCTGAGCTGTGGCATTACTTTAGAGAGGAAAAAACAATACATGTGATCATTTCTGAAATGCTTTTGATGCCTTTATGAAGTGGCATTTGCAGTACAGGGTGGACAGAAACAGCCATATCCAGAGGCCAGGCAGTGTTCCCATGGTTGCTGGAGTCAGATGGAGTAAAGTGGCTGTGGCTCAGCACCAGGGTGCCTGAAGATGTGTGCCTGTCCCAAGACACCCCGAGGAGCAGTGGCTAGGCTTAGGGGGGCAAAGAGAAGACAAGAAGTGGAGATAGGAAAGGATAAGCAGGATTATTTCCTGCAGCTTTTCACAGCTCTCCCTAGGCATCAGGTTAGCCTCTGCTAACCGTGGAGGTGCAGTGAGCACAGTCTGGAGCTGCTGTACCATGAGAGGGAAAGTGTTTATATCATGTGGGTTACAGCAACAAACCTGATCGAATTCCCCAAAGAGAGCTGCACTTTCTGAGGCTTTCGACAATCTGTGGGGAAGATATTTTTTTCCCTTTGTCTTTCCTTTCTATGTTCCTCACAATCCGAGCAGCATTTTAAAGAGCATTACACAGACTGTAGAGAAAAGAGGAGAGGCTTTTCTCAGGGTCCCCTTCCACCAAAGCAGAGCAGAGTAGAGCAGAGCAGAGCAGACCAGACCAGACACTGCACTTGTTTCTTTAGTGGGGTGAGGGGAATGGATGGAGACCTGCCTTTCTCCTTCCCTTGCCAAGCCAGACCTGGTCATGCAGGGAAGAAAGAAAATGAAACTCACATTTGGGATCAGGGGACGAAGATGGGAATAACTCCTCATCACTGTTATTTCCAGCCTGAGATTAGCTAATTTCTGAGCGATGACGCTCCATTAGGCTTTAGGGAATCGGCTGTCCAGCCCTACATTGCCAGAAAATCAGTCTTTTCACAATGATCAACCTATTTTTAATTCATCAGCAGCCAAATCCTGGGGAACAGCTCTGTGTACACGTCTATATGTGTGCAAGATAGTTATGAAAGACCTGTCTTTGACCTCCTCACTTTCAGCAGAAGGTTATTGTCTTAAATAGCACATCCAGCTCACTATTCCCTTTGATCTTCTGAAACTTCAGCTCAGCCACCTGATATAATTTTCATCCCCCCTCCAACTCCTTGCAATCCCTCCTCCCCATCCACCTCCCCCCAAACATTCAAAGACATTATAGCAGGAACTAATTTTGTCTGGACTATTATTAGATCATGAGATCAGGGCAACATAGAGGTCGTAAAATGTTTCATTCTCTCAGAATGGCCATCGTGCCCCTATCAGGTACCATAACGTTAGGTTTGCTTATTGTGCAGATTGCTTGAGTTGCAAATTGCACATTATCCAGCTTAAACACCTGGCATTTACATTCATTATAACCCTGACACCCCCCCTTTATGGCCTCCCGTGAGGGTCTTCCAATTGGTCAGAAGCGCAAATGAATGTTTTATGATTATGATGAATAATGTGAGGGGCTGTGGAGGGAAAAAAAAAAAGGAAAAATAAGAGAAAGGGAAAACAAGAATGAGATGTAGGCAGAGGAAGGGCCTTATAAAGCACTTTGTCAATGCAGAGCTTTTTGTCAGAGGTATATAGTGATGTCTGTAGCTGGAAGAGGACTCGATGTAGTTGAATAAAGCTAAAGCAGAAATAAAGTAATTTTCAGGAAGGGATAAAGATGTGTTTTTGTTGAAAGATGGTTGAAGGTTTCGGCATCCTAACACTAAACTAGGAGTTGGAGGGAACAGGTTATATTCCTGGTGGTGCTTTTTGTTTCTGAGTGATTTCAGCCTGCATATATTTCTGTACCTCAGTTTCCCTTTAAGCACTCATCAGGAGTGGATTTAGCAGCCATTTCTCCTCCTCTTCTGCTCCCCACCTGTCTCAGGGCTTTTGCACTGAAACAATCCCTTCCCCAGCCCTTCCAGACTTTATGCTTTCCCCCAGAAGGGGCACTTGGAGAGCTGTTGCTAACTGGAGTCACATCTAGATGCAGTTTTGAGATCTGTGACTGTAACAGCCAAATCAAGAGCAATTCTTTCAGTGCTTTCCTGCCTCATTTGCTGGCATGAGGAAGGGTCATAGCTTTGAATTAGGAAGCTGCAAACTAAATGTATGAAGCCATTTACTGCACTACTTCTTGGGTATTTGGCTTTTTATTGGCTCCTTCGTTTCCGCTGTCAGTGGCTGCTGGGCCAGATCTATCTCAAGAAGTCACACTGCATTTTGAACCTGGGGGTTATATTTTCTATTTTATTTCTCAGACAATGCCTAGTTACACTACCCTAATGCTGTTATGCCTCAAGATTGTTTTTCAAGGGGCAGCAGAAGGTGGACTGAGTTTATCTCTTGCCTCTGAGGCCATCTTCAAAGTTGAGGAGCCTTGACTCTAGTTTGTTTTGTTTTTGGTTTTGTTTTGTTTTTTCCAAGAAAGCTGTAACTATTTTGCAATTTACTTCATTGGAGCCAGAACTTCAGGGCTTATTTTCTAGACTGTGGTCAGACAGAAAAGTTGGAAAAAACGCTCTTTCTTGTGGGACTTTCGAAGCCTAACAAGAGTCTGGAAATTGCCTCTGGGTTTGCTAGTGCCATGTCTTCCCTCAGGAGGCACATAGAGATCATTCCAGGATGCTCCAAGCAAGGAGGAAAGAAAAGAAAAAAAAAAACCCAGGAAAAAACCCCAAAACAAAACAAAAATTCTAAATGAGACTCCATGTCTCCAGAGATTGTTTCTGTGGCTTAAATGATTTTAATTAATAAATAAATAAATGGGATTGAAAGTTGCCTGGGAGAGAGACTGAGGTTCTGAGATATTTTTAACCCCTCACTCCTCCCCCCCTATGTTGTTTTGCTTTATCTCTGAGTGGGATCTGCTGGTTGCTGGGTGCTGTTGTGTGCATCTCAGTCTGGGCTAATGAGACTTGCATGAGGTGGAAAGCTCAGAGCAAGGGCAAAGATAGATTTGACTATTGTGTTCAGGGCTTGTGTGCATTGTAGGGTACCAGCTGGGAAAGGGAGGCTGATTTTAAGGGCTGGTTTTGTTACAGCCTCACAATTTAGAAACAATCAAGCAGCATACTGATAATGAGAGTTTTTAAATGCAGTCTTGGGGTCTGCACAAAACTGAAGTGGTCGAATAGCAAATTGCTTTGCGTTGCTTTCTCTCACATTGTCCGTGATAGTTCACTTATTCACGATGAGCACCGAGCTCAGGGAAGCCACATGCCTGGCCTAAATCCATACAGAAAAAGCAAGTCAGTATTATAAGACCCAAGATGGAAAGAAAGGAATATTTGCCTAAGACTAGCATGACATTTAGGATGGGTAGAAAAGACATTGCTGGATAGCTTTCTGCCTGATCTCATTGTGGAACGTTGCAGAGAGCAGGGCTCAGAACAATGGGATAGATGTGGCTGTTTTCCCTTACAAAGGACATGTACCTGTCAGTAGTTTTGTAGCCCATGTGGCTCATAACCTAAGATATCTCTGACTAAAACATAAATCTTACTTGGTCACAGTGGAGGATTCATGTCCTGAACAGAAGTGGGCTCAAGCCCAGAAGGTGATTGAATCAGTAAGGAAGACCAGTGCCCAGTCTTATATGGTTGTCATCATATTGCAACCATCAAATTGACACATTCTTTAATTTTTCAAAATAGCCTTTTAATTGAATTATCAGCCATTGATGAAAACATACCCTTTGCCCAGTACAGGCATAATGAGACCAATTTCACAATACTCTTGACATAACAGTTTAGTTTCTTATGGCAATGTCCTACAACATTCAATAGGAATGAAATCATCAGGATTTTATAGAAACAACTGTGAAAGGGCATATAATCCATTTGGTAATGTTTTGATCTCAGGGATAGATAGCACTGAATATTTCAATACATCCTAGAGATTTTTCTAGGATCATATTTAGTTCAATCCTGTATGTATGGACGCACAGGTTTTCTCTCTCCTGCATCTGTTGACAGCATGGATATCTGCTATACACAAAATAGCTATGTAAAAGAAAAAAATTAATCTAAGGGAGGAGGGTGCCTTGTGTGTCATCAGTTACTTGAAAATTACATTCGTGTAATTGAATCTTGTCAGAACTCCTTGACTGAACACACTGTCCATTTCTACCTCCATTTTTGGTGGTACAGGGCAAATGCTAAAATCCACTAAAGGGGTAAGTACAGAATAAACCAAATTTCTCCACATGCAGTTGACTTATGCCTGGAAGCATGAGGGTTATTTCCCTAGAATTTCTTATTCAAGACAGTGCAACTGTGGATGTTCTCATTATGCATATAAATGTCTAATCCTATTTGGAATTACGGTGAGGTCTCGGCTTTCGTGGAACCTTGTAGCAATTTGTTGCACAGAGTAATTATGCAGTGTAGTTAAAAAATAAATAAAAATCTTTTTTCAGCTTCAAATTCATTCCCCCTTTCAGCTTACTGAGACTCTTCCTCAAACTGGTAATATATGCATATATATTTTATGCAGGGTTTTTCACAGAAAGACTGCTGATCATGATAATGGTTTCTTGGAAGAATGAGGATTGTGCTTTCTGATCTCACTAATTTCTTTCTAGGCACCTATTTCTTCATATTTTGGGAATATGTTTTTTCCTCCATATCACTGCCACATTAAAAAAAAAAAGAAAAAAACGATTTAGTTACACATTTGTTTAGGTACATGATCCTGGAGTTGCAAGTTATTAAATTAAAAACAGAAAAGGATTTGAAAGAATATGCAAAAAGAGGTTGATGCTCTCTGGCAGTGTATCTGTGAACATGATGGATCTTCCATCAGTAGGGGATGTTTACATGAAAATTGGACTGTGTTTTAAGGTGAGCCATATACCAGACAATATAGAGGGACATGATGCAGACACTATACTTACACTATAGTGTAAGATTCTATAAGAATGCTTTATATATGATGTCAGACTAAAAACTACAGCATCTCTTCATATTGCTAGTGTCTTAATCTAGAATAAATATTTATGTTTATTATTTTTAATTAATTTAGCCTTAATCTCAAGTTGTTGAGCCTTTTTTTTTCCCCCTAGTTGTTACTGGCTTGCAAGTTTTTTGCTTGGTTAGAGATTTTTGGTCATATAATATTATCTTAAAGTAAAGTGTTACAGAAAATGTTGTTTAGAATATATTCACCTTGAACTGAGTAGGATGTTATCAGATTTTAAGTTTTCTATAGGATATGAGTCAATAAACCTGATGCTACAAAACAGGAAGCAAGATCTTTTCAGGGCAGTTTTCACTATTCTTATAAAACTTGAGAAACTGGGTGTGAGTCTCTCTTGAAAGTTATGATGCGGCTCAAAATATTTAGGGATGGCTGATAGTTTCCTGTTAAATTTTAACAGGTTGAGAAATGCGACAAAGATGGAGTCTGTGGAAGGAAGTGGAGTTCTTTTTGCCCTCAGTGATTTATGCTAGCAGACGTCTTCAATTATAATTCAAATTTGCAATTTCCTCTTAATTGTTTTATAGAATCATTATCTTCAGACTACCTTTTTCATGGCTACATGTAGGGCAGTTCTCTGACTCCAATCCTCTCTTTAAAGTTTGCCCTTTCTCAGCTGTACTCTTCCCTCACTTTATCTGATGCCTGCCTTGGTATCTGCAAGGGGCTGGCATTGTGTGAAGCTACAGGAACAGCACAAAGTTGCCACTCATAAAAACGATTTTCAAACATGAGAAACACAGCGTTCAATTTTCCTGTCCAGAGCTGCATCCTTAAGTTGGCATTGATAAATCAGCTCTTTATTTAGTGTCACAGGAGCCAAGTCCAGGAAGATTTCCTGATGCTTCTGGAACTCTCCCTCTCCATCTGTGTGGTGGAGAGACCTCTTCATGCGCTGAACCATGAAAGGGCTGCACCACAGATGTTGGGGGCTGGCATGATGGAAACCAGCTCAGGCTGCTGGGGCTGGGACACTTTACACCAGCTGAGGGTCAGCAGGGAGTGGAGCACCTTGTTGGGACTTGCATTTTGGACACAGCCAGCTCTTTTCTCCCAGAATTTCTTGGCACTCTCTTATTTTTCTACTCCCTTCCAAAAAAAAAAAAAAAAAACACACCAAAAAAAAAAGCGAAACAAAATAAAACAAAATAACAAAAACAACAACAACAACAAAAAAAAAACAAAAAAAAAAGAAAAAACAAACAACAACAAAAAAAAAACAAACAAAAAAACAAAAAAAATCCCAAAAAACAAAACAAAACAAAACAAAACAAAAACCAAAAAACAACAAAACAAAACAAAAAACAACAAAACCCAAATAAGAAAAAAAAAACCCAAAAAAATCCCAAAAAACAAAACAAAACAAAAAAAAAAAACAAAAAAAACAACCAAAAAACAAAACCAAAACTAAACAAAAAAAAACACAAGAACAACAAAAAAAAACAAAAACCAACCCAAAACAACCCCTCCAAAAAAAAATCCCAAACCACCAGCATGATGGTCTGCCTCACCCTGTCCTCCTCCTCCTTGCCCAACTAGATCACGCTGTGAGTCTGCAGAAGTTTAGCAATAATTAGTGCCAACCTCTAGCTGCTCACTGCTTGCTGGGAATCCGGGTTGTCAGCTCCGCCTGTCACAGGGCTGTGAGGAAATGAAGCATTGGGAGGCACAGAGATGTGGGAAGGAGGAGGAGAGATGTCCCCGCGCTACAAAGCACATTGCTATTAAAGTGTCAGTTTTTTGGTTTACTGTTGCAGTTTGTGTGAAGAGTTTATGGATCAGCAGATAACAGTAATTATCACAGAGACTTTTCTGCTAAAGTCTAATCTAACCTTTTATAGTTTTGTACCACAGGGCATCCTTCTCCTCACTCCTCCCCCCACACCCTTATTTTTTAAGAGCTTATTGGGTGATTTTATTATTTTATTTTTATTTTTATGTCCTCTAAATCATCAAAGTTGACATCAGACACCTTCACACACAAAAAAAAAAGTATGCATAGATTAATTGAATGAGGGGGAGGATGGTAGGGTTTTATTAATAATACCAATCTAGAGAGTTTATTGTAGCAAAACCCAGGAACAGATTAACGGCATTAAAAGAAAAGGGAGGGGGGAGTAGGGAAGAGTGAAGAAACTCAGAAATGTTAGTCAAGGTGAGATACTGTCCTCAAATTTAAAGCACTTGGAAATTTATTGAAAAACATTTAAGCCTTGCAAATACTGGCCCCAGTCTGGAATCATTCTGTCAAAGGCAATGCCTTTACTCTCAACTGGGGAACAGAGCAGGAAGATTCATCCCAAAAGTAGCAGAGTGAAGAAAAATGGAAAAAAAAAAAAAAACATTGCTAAAAAGTGTAGAAAAAGTACTACAAGGCAACTTTTTAACAGCTCTAAAAAAAAAAAAAAAAAGACATTGGGATAATGTTGTAAATCTTGTTGGGGTGTCTTGTGCTTGTCTTCTGCTGAAACACAGTTTTTTCAATGAAACTATCTGAAATGCTGATAAAACATGGTGTGTCATTTTAACAAAGGGAGAAAGATTTTCGTTATTTTTATTTCTGCCTCCACAGATCTGCTGTACAAACATTAGAAAGAGGTCCTGATGGAGTTAAACTCTCACTTTATATTACTTTTTCCCCCTCTCTCTCACCACTCCCCCTTCTCCAGAAGAACACAAAAGGAAAGAAGTAGCTCTACAACTTAGTAATGCAGGAGAGTAAGGGTTCATTTTCCTTGCCCCCACCCTTTGTGTTTTCCTTTGGAACACTTCAGAACCATCAACACAGGGATTTATTCAATTTGTTCACTATTTCATAATATAGTAAAAGTCATCCCAAAAAGGAGCATTTATTTCTGTGCTTGAGTATATGTTTTTGACAAGCTACCAATTCACAGCTGTAATGTGGGGGTTTGGAGACAACATTCCAATTATCAGAGCTCCAGTACAGTAAGGATGTTCAGACATCTCAGATGAGCTGATAACTGCCCTAAATAGCTTTCATGTCCAACAGGGAAGGCTGGAGATACTTCATTTTGACATGGAAGGTTGGGGCACAATGGGCAAGACACCAGGTCAAGTTGATGCTTGCAGCATGAATGAGACTGACCACCTTAAAAACAGTGATGCCAAAGATGGCCAGTGAACAGCATGATCCACAGCTACCTGAAACTCTTCAGATTCAGAGAAAATCACAGTCTAGCTCTGTCAGTTCTTTGGGACTTCTGAGTCTCTGGTCTCTTGGCAAACCACCACACTTGGTTTAATTTTTCATCACATTTCTAAACAGGCAGCCAATGCTGATAAGGGTGAACAGTGTTGGATTGGACAAATATCTTTTATATCTTTTGCATGAAAGATGTTAAATTCTTCAATTCATGTATAAGTTTTCTTCCTGTGATGCTGCCAGCACAGACTTAGGGTTTGGGGCAACTATTTACTACTTTAGTGGTGAAAAGGAGAAGTAACTCAAAACAGGATACACAATAATTGACCCCTTGTAAGAAGAAGCAATAGTTAGTGAATTACACAGAGCAAACTGAGTAGGACAATGCTAAAACACTCTTGAGGGTAAAATTGCTTCATGTTTCAGGTACCAGCCTGAAATTTAGGAGATCTAGTCCCTCTTTATCCTTCCTTTACCTTTGTGCTTCATTTCTTTTTATAAAATATGGGAATGTTTCAGTACAGACATATCTGGATTTCAATGCTCTAAAGACCAAGGTTCTCCTGGACAGAAGAAATCTGTACAGCAGCCCAGGGAACTTCTCTATTTTGTATTCTCTCTTGTCTCCAGGCTGGACAGGTAGGATTATAGGTCTCCAAAACAAGTGTAATTTCCTGCAGGAACATCAAGGAAGAGTCATGAAAAGGGAATACTGAGGCAAGCTATAGTCTCTGGAAGACCACAAGGAGAAAAAACTCTTTAAATTTATTAATTGTTAAAGAAATGTAATGGCACAGGGCAGCAGCCACTTTTCAGGATATGAAATATGCCAGGGGATGTGGAGGATATTTTTGTTCCTGCCTGAGGAGTTGTGTGGATAGGTACAGCCTTGGTGGAGAAAGCCATCACTGGTGCAAACCACTTGTCATGTTCTGCCCCTCATCTAAATGATGGGAAATGTCCTCAGTGTACAGATCTTTCCCTGGTGCTCAGCACAAGCATGAGCTCACCTTGGAGGAACATGAGGTGCCTTCATACAGTATATTCCTGGATGCCAGGAATTTCACTTCTTTACTTCTTTATTTCCTATTGTTCAAAAAGCTCTGGCTCATCAAAGTTTGAAAAAAAAACAAAAAAAAACAAAACAAAACAAAAAAAAAAAAAAAAAAAAAAAAAAAAAAAACAAAAACAAAAACCAAACAAACGAACAAAAAAACCCAACCAACCAACCAACCAAAAAAACAAACAAAAAAACACACAAAAAAAAAAACCAAAAAACAAAACAAAACAAAAAACAAACAAAAAAAAAGCAAACAAAAAAAAAAAAAAAAAAAAAAAAAAAAAAAAAAAAAACAAAAAAACAAAACAAAAAAAAAAACAAAAAAAAAAAAAAAAAACAAACAAAAAAGCCCGAAAAGAAACCCAAACAAAATGAAGCAAAACAAAACAAAAAAACAAAAAACACTCTCAAATTTTCACCTTCTTCCTTAAAAAAATTCGAGTTCAGCCTTTTTCATCCTAAAACGACAGAAGAATGGCAGGAACAGTGAACATGAAATGTAACAGTTCACTTAGCAGGAGAGCAGGCTCCTGGTGCTTGAGGTCTCTGAGAAGCCCCTGTCAAATGGCAGATGTGGCACTGGTGATCAGGCTTTGCTCTTGCTGGATTTAGCACAGTCAGAGGATTTGGGCTGTTCTAGTCAACTGTGAAAACAGTTTCCTTTTTCTGTTTTGTTCTAAATCTGAGGAGAGAGGAAAAATAAAATGCCCGTCTTCCAGACATACTGAAGGGCAGTTTTATTTCTGTCATAATGGGAAATATTTTCATCTTGCAGAACCTTCTCTGGATGCCTCAAATTTTGACATTGTTTTTATAATCTCTGTCCCTTTTCTTTGCCCCTTGGCAATATTGGCTATTGTTTATCTAAGCCCTTCCTCAGTCACCTGAATATATGTTTAGAAGATTGAATTTCTTCCCCAGAAGTAGTTCTATTCTATTTTCTCTAAAAACTGGAAGGAAATTGCTTCCAAGAGGGTATATGGCAGCTTGGATTGCAAAGGCTACTGGCATCTTCTTTCTCCAGCTCACAGTACATAGCCAGAGATGCCATTATTGCTATTGGACTTTTGATTTCTGAAATTAACCATGTAACCAGAGGCAGTAGCTCATTTCATGGCTTTGCTGGGAAGCGAAGGAGCCAGGGACAGATATCCAGGCATTTTTACTTTGGCTGCAAATTGATTTTAGTTCTTGCTCTGGAGTTTGCAGCTGGTCTTTGGCATCTAGAAAAGAATTTGCTAAGGAGTATCCAGCACAAATAAAGTACTCTAATTTTTTTTATTTATTTATTTTTTTTCTTTTGACATTCTCTTTGCAGGAATATTTTTTACTCTCAGAAAATGCAAAGGAAGGGAGGGAGGGTGACTTCTCAGACCTCTTGTCTCCTTCCCTCAAAGCCACTTACAAGCCTTTCAGCTCCCTGCAGTAGCCTTTTGGGGGTACAGACTTTTGACCCCCCTTCAGAGCTGGAGACAACACAGCTGCCTAGAGGTGATATCAGAGACATGGAATAAATGCTCTTGTTTGTGGTTTGACACTCACAGGGCACCCAAAGGCCTTGGGTTTGATGATTGCAGATCTCAGAGGACCTGTGGAGGTGTTTGAGTTTAAGCACTCTGATTTTGAAAGTTTTGCCCCATGAGATTTGACAGAAGCAGTGCTGCCAGGTTGGTGATGGGAGCAGAGACAAAATCTAGGAGTCTGGCTCTCCAGATGCCTCCTTTAAACATCAGTTACATTCTCTCTCTCCTGCTATGGTGCAATCATTATGATTAAGGCAGCCTACAGGATTATGGAAGAGTGCAGGGTTTTTCTGCTGGTTTTGGCTATGAGAAATTGCATCTTAGGAAATCTGATGGGTTAACCAGATCTTTTTAGCCCCATTTTAGAGGTCATGACATTTGTTAACAACAAAGAAATCAAAATCACTATTTTTTTTCCCCCAGGAAGAGGGGTTTCTTTAGAAGTTGAGATGGGACAGTAGAAAAATGAGTGAAACAAAACATTGGGGAAAAAAAAGGAACTTTAGAAGCTGAAGGTGTTGCCCCAGAAATATTTTTTTATATTTGTATTTTTTATATATTTATTTTAAAAAATCCATGACCAGAAATTCCACACCAGTTCTGTTTCCCACTGCTCAGAGGAATCTGTGATTTCAGCTGCTAAAGGTTAAAAGCAGGGAGATGTCAGCCCTATAGTTTGCATCTTCCCTCTCATTGTCAACTCTCTTCTCCAGCCTGTGCAGGAAGCCATGCAGCATCTTTCTGGGCAGGAGGGAGTATAATATTCTATATATAATCACAGTGGTTGAGGAACCTCCCTTTGCAATGGCATTGAGGAGCTGGAAGCCCCTTTAAATACCAGTGCCTCTGAGGACCATTCAGTCTGCAAACAGCAGACAAGCTATTTAACTCTTGGTTTTGTGTTCTCAGGCATCCCATTTAACACCCTCCTTTACACCTGCAGTCTCCAGAGCACTGAGAAATGGTCACCTTCACCCTGCTGCTTCTGCTACTGCTCACACCCCACCATCCCTCCTAAACCTGGCATGAACTTAACCACAGTACCCAAAAGCTCACAGGTTTCTCTAAGGCTGTTTGTTTTACTGACCCCAGAGCAAATTCATTCTGGCCTTGTTGCCTCACACAGGGGCAGATTCCAGGCTTCCCAATTGAATACAGGTTTTGTCTAACAATCAGCTCAGCTTTCTGCCACCATCACCACTTGCCCCTCTGGAAATTTCCCCTGAGATACAGAGAATTCTTGCAGTTAATATCATTGGTACCAAGAGTCTGGTTAATTCCTGCAGGATCCCACTTCAGTTTGAAGAACACTGGAAAATAGCATAGAGACTGTGAGTGTCCTGGAAAAGAAGAGGACTGTTATAGTTTGGTTAGATAAACAAAGTTATTTGAATCATTTCTGCCAGCCTAAAACTTGCTGGAGACAGATTTTATTAAAAGGGAAAAAAAATAATTCTTGTTTGTGTCTTTCAAGTGTCTTTTTGTAACAACACTACAGTGAGGGAAAGGGCTTTTCCATCACTCCACACTTCTTGATTAGTTTGGATTATCAATACATCCTGATTATCTACATGGAATTGCTTCAAGAATTATCAGAGGTGACATTAAATTGATTAATCTAGTAAAGCTTTTCTTGCAATTAGATTCATCCAATTTCCAATTACCTAAGCACTTGCCTGGTATTTTATGCGGTGGAAGAGGGATCACTGAGATGTTCTTGTGTGCTGGGTGCACTTTTTCCCCCTTTGTAGAGGAGTTTATCTCAGAAATAAAAAATCACAATTCAGTGCTGTGTTTCCAACAGTGAGAGGTCACTGCTTCCAGACCTTTCAATGAGAGGGGCAGAGTTGAAAAAATACCAGCTCCAAGTCAAAGTTGTAGAACACAGTCAAAGTTATCTTTTGATAAATCTGATTTCCCTATGGCCTTTTTGGTAATTTCCACTTGGAAAATTCACCAGTCTCCAGGCTTTCTGGTACGTTGTTTTGAAGATGGTCACTGCTGCTTCACAGCAGAGAAGTTCTGTGTTTGACTTGCTGGTTTATGATGCAGGAGGTTTCTAGCTGCTCCCAGGACAGTGATTCCATGTGAATCACCCTTTTCTGACTCTGCTGTGCCATCCATAAAACATGAGCAACAACATTCCCAATGTTTCCCAGCTTTAATCTGGTCCCTCTTGACAGTAAGTTCTTTGACTTCAGAGGAGCTGTACGGATTTACACCGGTAGAAATTCTGCCTTGGAAAGTTTTTGACGTGTTTTCCAGCTCTGTGGGTGAAGAACATGTTAAGTTTGTCTAGAATTAAAGGTGAGGGTGACTAGTTGGCTGTGTAAGAGCAGAGTTCTTGTGAGATGCCCTTCTCAAAGTGGGGAGAGCAAGCTGTTTTGCCACAACCCCATGCTGTGTGTCTCGTGTACAAAACAGGACCTGATAGAGTGAGATGCTTATCAGCTGCATGGAGAGAAGAGGAAGAGCAGTGTAAGCAGTAGGAGGGAATCTTCACAACAGCTTTAAAGGAAACACATTTGAAATATAATGAAAGGTCTTATTGGGCTGTAAAAAAAAAAAAAAAAAATAGAAAAAGGGAGAGGAAACAGCAACCAACCCTGCTGTTGTATTGTCTTGTTAACAGTGTGTCACCAAATTTAGCAGAAGGAAGCTTCTCCCACACATCTCCCCTCACACAACTGCAACTGTCACAACCTCCTGAGCTCTGAAGCACAGCTTTGATCCTGTGCAGCTCTGCCCCAGTTCTGCAGCACACAGAAAAGACAAGAGAGGGGAATCACCTAGCAGATTTTCTGGGGGAACGAAGAATGCCATTGCCAAGACAGGGTTAATTGCCATGACAACAGCACTTCCCCAGCATCTTTCCAGTCTCTGTCAGAAGGGCCCCCCTCCTCGTGTCCTCCTCTCCTCGCTGCATGTGTTGTGTTAATCTAATTTGTTCAGCTCAGTGGCTAAACAAATAACTGCAAACCTGGTGCTCATTCAGATGCATGGCAAGAGGGGGCAGCTCTCCGAAATGATATTTACTTGGTTATCTGATGATACACAAGTTGTGTAAGAAAGGACAAGGCCTGGGAAGGGAGCAGACGGAGAGCAAGGTGAGATAAAAGTGAAGGGGCTCCTTAAGTGCTGGCTGATTTGTGGCTGTGTCCTGCTGCGGTTGGGCAGATTGTACAGAGCAAAGTTGGTCACTGGAGCATGATATGGAAAGGCTGTAGAGGAAATCTGCTTCCAAGGATTTCCACTGAAGTCCCAGCAGCAACTGACTAAACTGATAGAGAGAAAAGAGAAAGGTTTATTGAATCACTGGGTCCCAGAACAGTTCTTAGAACAAAATCTGTTCTAGTCAAGATCTGGGTCCCTTTGTAAGATGTCTGATTCAAAGAAGTGTTTGGCCTTTTCAGTTTATTTCCTCATTTAATGATTATGCTTGTGACCATGAACATGATTCACTCCTTTCATGAGATTTTTGTGTTCTCAGCTACCCTCAGGAATGCTTAGCTTTTCACAACTGTCATTTAGTTGCCCAAATATTTGAGAATTCTCTATGAAAGGAAAAGTTTCTTCACAAAAAATGCTTTCTGCCTTGACTTGCAGAGGACATGCATTCTCAGATTTAGCTCAGAAAATCAGAAGTGAGCTGCTGGGTTCAATACCTACATAAGGCTCAACCAGTCTGTGACCATGCATCTTACTATGTGCATATTTTCTAAAGTCATAATCTTTTGGATCGAGCAGATCCCTCCAAAGAAGCAAGGCAGAGAGGTGCAGGGCATAGAACTGGGCATCTACATGCAAAAGCTGTCTTGCAAATTGCTGAATGCCCTTAAGTATCTGTTTCCAGAGTGGAGGGTGCAGGCAGGTCCTCACCTCTCCAAAGTCTCTTCTATGTATTTATTTGAAGCAAGGCTTTTGCCAATGGACATGAATTTCCACATACATTCCATTGAACCAGTCATATTTCTAGCCAGACTGAGGAGTCTCACTTGTAACCAGCCCATTTCAAATGATTTTCCTATTTCCTCTGTGCTCCCTGGATTCAGGGCAATCTCAGGGACAGGGAACAAAACCTTGAGAGTCTTCTACTCTGTGACCTCTGCATCAGCTACCTGCACTTTCTGTGCATCTGTTTCTCCTGCTAGCACTGCCTGCTTGGCTCTTATGCTCAGGATGTGCATTTACCAGGGTCCCAACAGGTGTTGCAGCACAGTTTTATGTATTATCAGCAGTAAATAGCAGACCACTGCTGCAAAATGCTAAATATGTTTTGTTTTCCTTAGCTTCACTAAGCGGAAGGAACACCTATTAGCTCAGGTCTGTTCAGACCTGTAGGCAAGGACTTTCTTAATTTAATGTGAATTCTTCTCCAGTTAAAAATGACAGCCTGTTAGAAACACTGCACATGCATGTAAGATTCAGTGCCTCTCTCAGGGCTAACATGTCCACACTGTTACAGTAGTCTAACATTTTAACAAGATCCACCCTTCCATCATTTTTCAAGGAAATTAAAAAGCTGTGAAAATTTTGGCCTTTGAATGGGTTTTTTTTTAGTGTTTGCGGCCTGTTTTTTACCTTTCAGAACTACAGCAGTGCCCTCTGAGACCTTACTTTGTTTAGAGGTAGGTCTGTTTTCAGGGGAATGAACACTGGTATGATACTTCAGCAGCTCTCCTTTCCTCCTCAAAGCAGTTTCAGGTTGTTTTTTTCAATGTCTCCTCTTTCAGTATTTCACTAATTATGAGAGATTTGGGGAAGATACAAAAACTTTTCTGCAAACCTCCTGCTCTCATTACTTCTTTGCAGCATGAGATTTTCCATCTCTAGGTTCATACAGAGAGTGGTGACCAAAACATCAACATGCTAATCTCAGAGCCCCGGGCCATTTTCCTTACTGTTGCTAAAGAACACAGCCCTGCTGGCTGTGCCCTGAAGCTCTTATAGCAAGGAGCTGAATTTTGATGCTCTCTTTCCTTCTCTTGCCCTTTTTTCCTCCCCCTGCCTTATTTTATAATTATATTTATTTGAAATTGAATTTTAAAGGTTCAGTCCCCAAAGCAGTGAGATGTAATTTCTGGTGGATATTAAAACTGTATAAAACTGCTCATATATCCACTCATGAAGAACAGCTGGTACTCAGAGCAGAGAAGAGAGAAAGAGACTGACTCTACCCTTCTTGCCAGCTATGCAAAAAAAACAATAATAATAAATAAAAACATATTATTTTCCCTTGGAAAAGAAAAAAAAAACCAAACAAGCCTGAAGTTGCATGAAGCATAAAAGTTTGCTGTGTAGATTATAAACAGATATTCAACCATATAATTTAAAGTATTGCCATTGAATTCAGTGCCATGATACTGCCTTGTGCTGGTGGAAGGTGTAGCATGGAACAGCTCAAGCTGTTCCTGTCTGAGAGTGCAGACACACAGCCATGGGGCCTCACTGTATTTTGTGCAGTGTAATTCAAGACCACTTTTCTATCCAGGGTCCAGATTGTGATGCCTGTATTTTTAGTTCATTTCTTCCTCAAGGAAGCATTGAAATAAACGGAATAAAACTGTGTAGTGTTAAACCTGCATGGAGATGACAATAAGGCTCAGGGTTTACACAGAGACAAAACAGACAAGAACATGAAATACTAGGACAGAGATAAATCATTTGTGCTACCTTTAGGTGCATTCAGTGTAGGCTTCTATTTGTCAGTTCCCTTCATAGTTAATGGAGAGGTAGGAAAGACAGATGGTGAGTTTTAGGGCATGACTCGTGTTGGCCTTGAGCAGATACCTGTGTTTAGCTGGATAAATTGCACTCCAGACTGGTGGGGCTCTTGGTTCCATCTCCAGTGGCTGTGAGGAGGGCCATGGATGAGCCCTGCACAGGCTGTGCACTCTCATTGCTGACAGGTAATTACATTGACTGAAAAAGCCAGTGACCTGCTCAGTGTTTCAGTGGCAGAGACAAGAAAGGAGCTCAGGTCTCTTGATTTTGAATCTTGTGCTCATCCTTCACCTCCTTTAACCATGGGGAAATTATTTTCCTTGTTTGGAGTAGTGGTTATCCTGTACATTTATTTATATAAATGAATAGTTTTGGCATTTCCCTCCATTTTCATTACATTTCAGCTAAATTAATGAGATTCAGTTTTCACTGGGAGAGCAATAGAAAAACAGAAGTGGCCAAATACCCCATTAGTGTAAAGGCTGAAACATCTCCACTGGCCCTAGTGGGCCAGGGGACCATGAACATGACTTGGAAAGACAGATTCCTCGAGGGCTGTGCAGAGGGCTATTCACCTGATCAATAATTCATTAAGCACAATTTGTAAATAACTGAGTGGAAAATATCCCTTCTTTTCTTCTAATCATCCAACTAATCTGCTGATCCAGAGAACAGACAGGTTTACAGGGAATGTTATCTCACACTCCAAATGTAGGAGGAAGAGGTCAGGCTTCTTTTTCAAGTCTCACCTTATGGACTTTTGATGCATTTTGTTCTAGGTGGTGTTATTTGAGCCACTCATTTGGCTCTAACCAGCCTGATCTCCTTGACAAAGTGCTCCCAAATCACTGAAAAATCACTTTTTTTTTTTTTTTTTTTTTTTTTAACATCTCAGCTCTTTACTCTTGTATACAGGCCTGTGGAAATATCATATTCTACCCAATGCAACCATGACTGAGGTATTAACTGGCGGAAAATTCAAAGATAGCAACAGAAGAATCTTTTCAGTGTAGTGGATAAAAGTGTACTCTGTCACCAATTCACTCTACACCCAAAGTCACAACTCTCAGTTCCTGTTTCACCTTTCCTTTGCCTCATCTATTTTGACTATATGTTCTAGGATGGAACAGCTCAGTTACCACTGCCATCATGATACTGAAAACACAGTCTGCCCCATATTACCCAGGAACAGTAGGAGTCCCTTCCTCCTCCACATATGCATGCATTTCCTGCTGAAAATGTCAATATTCCTCAGGAACCCTTCTGTTTTCAGAGCAGTCTTGTAAGATTTCATTACTGTAGGACAGAAGATGGGGAGGGGGTGGGGAGAAACTTTTTAGCTTTCCAGCCAGCAAGCTCTAGAGGGAAGGTAAGGGTGATCATTTTGTAGCTCAGTGTTGAAAACAGATTCTCAGCTTTTTGACATTAAGCTGATGGTCCCAACTTAGACCAGAGGAGAGTAGTGGAATTTGAATAAGATGTTCTTTCTGACATTTGTGTGGTTCCACAAAAACACCATAGCAGAGAACAACCCTGCTGTTTGGCATATCAGTTACTGTGGCCCAGCACTGTTGCTCTTTGCCTCGTCTTACAAGGAGTATAATGATTTAATTTGTGTTGTAGTGTCTCTCTAACCCTACCCAGTATTGCAGGATCATTTAGGATGGAAAAGACCTTTAAGATCAAGTTCATCCACGAGCACAGCACCATGAAACCATGTCCTTAAGCCCCATATTTACCCATCACAGCCACAAAGAGCAGCCTGTGGCATGTTTTGCCCCTTCCCTAGGAGAGCTGTTTTCCTCCTCCACCATTGAAGAGAGAAAAGAAGATGCAAGCAATGTGAAATCTCATATCTCACCCTCTGCTACCAAACAAGGCTGAACAGTGTGCAGTGGACTTGTATTTAAATGTCTGTGTATTTCTGCACACATGAGCAAGTGCAACGTGGCACAGATGAGGCATCATTGGCCCTCTAGATTCCAGTCACCTAACCTTCTTTTCTATCCCATTGATGTAGAAACACATAGTAATATTTAATTAGAAATGTGCTGGATAAATTTTTATTATCAACAGTAGTACTAAAAATATCAACATGCTCCTTTATTCCCTTTGTTTTCTTGGAGAAGTTAAACTGTAAATTAATACCGATTTAGGTTTTCTGAGAAATCTGCCTGTGATGCAGATCTTGCAGCGACCTAAAGAAGCTCACAATGGTTTGAACCCATCAGGCCCTGGTAGAAAATGCTTAATTACCTTTATTTTGCCAAAAGCAGAGTTGTTTATCCTGCAGTTCTTGGAGATCTCTTGGACTCCCTCTGGTGGCTCATCTACTACCATGTGAAAGGAAAAGTTGTTTACTCGGTGCAGTACATCTGGGCACTGTTTGTGCTGCCGCTGTGGTTTGCATTAATCTCTCCTAGTATTTCCTAGGACTGTGTCATCCTCTCTCTAGTGCTTTTCAGTCAAAACTCAGTGAGGGTGTGATGGACTCAAGGTATTTTAATGTCTGGTTAGTGGAAATAACAAACCTAATCCTCAATTCCCCATGGCATTAAAAATAAAGAAATAAATGTCACCATGCACATGAATGCCCAGATGTTTGCATCAGTGTCTGGGGAAATCTGCTGGATAGCAAGCCTGTAAGGCAAGACTCAGGTTACTCCTGCACTGCACAATTTCTTACTCACTGCCTTTTTTCACAGTGGGGTATTCCTGTGGTTTGAACCCCAAATGAAGAACATTGCCCATGTACTCAGAGAATCTGGAAATTCTTCCTGACTAAAGATACAGACAAATACTGTTTTATTTTGCTTTTCTGTAAGGAACTTTCTGCACAGAAACAAAAACTACCACTGTTATTTGCAGCACAGATGTTTTGCTCTGCTTGATACTTTTCCCTCTCAGTTTTTCAGCTCATTGTTGTTGCTTTTGCTTTTGTTGGTTGAGCTGTTGTTGTCCTGATTCATTGGTTTTTGTTTGGGTTTTTTTGTTTTTTTTTTTTTTTTTCCCTCTGGCTGGTTTCACTTGATGTAGATTTCTGTAAAATCCATCCTGTGTTGTGCATCTGAGCTCAGATATTGGTGAATCTGGCTTGAACCTGGACAGAAAGCCAGTACATCCAGAGAGGTATCAAAATATTCTGCTGACAACTTCTCTTCAGTTCTATGAATGCCAGTTCAGTCTTATCCATGATAAAAGCCTTTGCACATCTCAGAAACTAGGATAAGTTTTCCTGGTGCAGACACAGATGCAACAGTAAATCTGTTCACAGCACAGAGACAGCCAAAAACTCCCTACATGGCCTCAGTGAGATATCAGGCTGGCTGAAGTAGCTTCATCTGCATCATGGCGAGGATCCGGGATCTTCTGCTTGTAGTGTTGCCCATGGAATTCTCCAGCACAAACCAAGATTTTTCTATGTGCCCGCTCAAGCTGAGTTTCAGTTTTGTTTAAATGTCTAAAAGATAGAACTTTACATCTGAGATTATTATCTTCACCCCTTCTGTGGACAGTGGAGGGAGTGAACAGCCTATCTGTTCTTAAAATAATCATACTATACACCTGGGTCCAATGACAATCCGTTCAAAATTATTTATCTGTAACAGGAAAAGTATCTCAAATTCAGATGTCAAAAGTTTAGATGTCATGAACAAAGCACCTCTGAAGGGTACAATGCTTGTATTTAGGACAAAAAGTGACTTTTCCCTTTTGATTCTGGATGAAGTGGAAGTGTAAAGTATATTTTTCATGAAATCTGCTCTACATTGCCAGAATTCAGTGTTGTGTGATGCATCCCTGAAAAAGAGTATGAGCTGGTAAAAAAACAAATGCTCAGGGAGCACACTGAGAAGCAAGAGATCTGCTCAGAATGTGGCTTCCTTGAAGGTCTGCTGTTGTCTGTGACAATACCCTAAGTGCTGAGAAAGGATGGTGACCTGCTTTAAAGGACTGTCATGCCCTCTGGGACTTGGGTCCAGGCCCAAGAGTAACTCACCCACTAAATGACACTTGCAGCACTTTGAACAACTGGGCAGTTGATTACTTACATATATTTCCTTAAAATAAGTATGTACAGGTGTGGATTGTGCACACTGCCACATCTATGCAATGCATCTGACCCAAGTAATCTGTAATACATTTTGTTACAGCAGTACAAAAATTTTGGTTTTTTGCTCTTTCCCAGAGTGAAGTTCACCTATATGTTAAATGATCCATTTTGAGATCAAAATTGGGCCAAGAACTTCATGGAAAGTATTGGGAGACCCTGCAATGCCTTGACTGGCTTTGCTGTTCAGGTGCTTCAGTTTTGTTGTGTATTCACCAAAGGTACTGTGTTCTTTCATTAATGGAGCTCCTGAAACAGTAATCCATTATTGTACTTTGGTCTCATTTCACAAAGCCAGTGCCACTGCACTGATCTATGCCATCTAATAATCAGTGTACTGCCTACAAAGATGATGTCCCCTTACAGGTTTGATCTGAAGCTCCTGAAGGCAGAGGGGTGACTTCAGGGCACTTAAAAGCAGGCCCTCATTAATGTGCAGCTCATGATAAGCAGACCTGGAAAGAGCCAGCTCTGACTTCACATGACCAGGAGCATTCTTGGGAAGAGGGTTGAGGTTTATGCCCTTGATTACTGATAATCTAGTGCCCTTTCTGCCATTACAGCAAACTTTACAGTTGGGTGTCTCCTTTCAGGGGAATAACCTCACTCCAGGTCAATGAAACAATGCTGGGGGAGGATGGAGAGGCAGCCCCATGTTTGTAATCTCTAGACAGGGAAATGCATGCCAAAGTGTTGGAGTCAGCTGGAAATGCTGCTTGCAGCAGCTCCTGGTCACTGGCCAGTTGGTAGGTTACAAAAGGCCTGTGCTGCATACAGTGTTTGCCACTCACAAGGCACCCAGCCTCACAGTAGGTGGGCCAGGGAACAAAACCAGCTCCCTGTACCAGATATCTGCAAGATAATCGAACAGATACATGGAAATGCCAAAATTTCAAGCAGGGCTGGGGAGCTGGGGAGCAGGAACCCTCTCCACCCCACTGTCTTGTCTGATGAATTTTAAAGCATATGCTGCCTTCAGAGAGGGAGACATGAGAGGATTATTTTTTCCCATTTTCCTTTGCTTTTTGGTTTCTCTTGAAAGCATTGAAAAAGGTTTGCCTTAATACTCACTGCCGAGGTGCTCCCAGTGATTTCTCCCATGGCACATGCCAGTTGTCTTTACCTACCTGTCTGTTAGCACAGTGCAGAGGATCTCTTTGGTGTTTGGGGCTAAATCAAGAATAAAGAGCCCAGTCTTTTCCTGCACGGCTATCAAAAAAATAGATGGTGGGTAAAATACCTCTGTTATCACAGGGTTCTCTTTGTTGTGCTGAGAGAGGGACACAGAGGACACTTAGTCATTCTAGGAATTACTGACTTAAATTCTGCTACCAGGGATTCAGAATGATAATCTAAATGGTCCATTCTGGCTTGAAAGACAACACCCAGGACCCATAGCTTTAGAGCATTAGAAATGTTAGGTCACAGCATACTCTCTCGAAGATTTAAGATCATTCGTTATCAGATTTTCTTCATACAGTTTTGCATCCTTTCTCCAAATGAGCTTAAAATTATTCCTTTTTTTTTTTTTTTTTTTTTTTTTTCCAGTCACCAAACAGCTTACGTCTTCCCCAGTCTGGTCAGGTCTCCCTGGAAATACTTGTCATTTCTTTAACAGATCTGACTCAATTACAAATCTTTAAGAAACACCCCCAAATTGAGATGGTCATGGCCTTAAGCTATGTTGCATGCATTTCATTACACCTCCCATCACAGAGAGAATTTCAAGGGTCTCTAGATACCTTTAGGATGAGCATCAGTACTAATTCAGGCATGCAAATAATGTGGAATATTTCTAATTATTTAATTGTGTCTTTGCAGAGCTGTCTACGTATCTCATATACTCCCAAAGCAGACTTCACCTGCTCCAGCCAAAATTATTGTCCCTTTGAGTTGTGTTTTTGTGCCAAGAGCCACAAGTCATAGAGCATCTCAGGTAGCTCAAGTAAATGGTAACTATGGGTGCAATCCAATCCCCGGAAGTGAAATTCAGTCCTCTCAGTTTTGGAGAGAAGGAGGGAATTCAACCATATGTGAGCCAGGCTTTCATGCTCACAAGAACCAGTCCATGGCCTGGTTTTGTTTTTTAGCAGGTATGTGAGAGGTCAGAAAAATAGTTTGGAAGATTTCCACTGGTTTGTTTCTTCCTAAAGCCAGAAATTTCGATTGCATCAAGTTTTGGGTAGGGACACAACCTCATGGTCAGGAGCATGAAGTCACAGAATGTGAACCTCGGCTTGCATATGGGCTGTGTCACCTCAAGGGGTGAAGAGAACCACTTCAGCTGACTCAGCTCAACACAGGCAGCTTTTCAGTGTTTTCAAAGCCCATTTCAGGGGATCTTGGAAGAATGAAATTTACCTGTAACATACCTTGCAAGGGTACCAGGAGTTAGAGGCCTTCTGCCTGCCTCTGCACGGCAGAGGGCAAAGGAGAATTTTATTGAGTGTTTGGACTGTTCTCCTGAAGGACACAGCCATACCTCAGCTCCTGTCTCCTGTGCAGCTCTGTCACTCTGTACATGCAGATGGAAGCCTCTTAATTCACTGTATGCCCTTCTCTCCCTTTTTCTGGTGCAAACATATGCGCATTTACATGCTCTGCTTTCCTGCATCCTCCTCACAGCCCCTGCCCTCTCTCCCACCCACACGCTATAAAAATCTGCCAGGGATCCAGTTAGTAAAAGGTGAATTTTTCCTGCCATCTGGGTGTTTGGTGGCACAGATTCTCTTGGCCTGCCTACACACGCTCGCGGGCGCAATACGCCCTCCTCTTTCCCCTTCCTCTTTCTCTCCCCCTCCCACGAGCTGGCAGTAAAAACAAAAGGGAAATCTTCAAAACCACAATGTCAGCTGCCTGTGTCAGTGTGGGTTGAGAGGACGGATCACAGCGTACTCATCTCCCAGTAGGCAAAGGGGACTGTATTTCAATAAATTTACATACTACAGAAGACTCTGAGAGAGATTGCTTTGGGGATCTCTCTGTTGAGTTGCTTTGGGGACACCAAGCCCTTGACTTGCTCAGGAAGGGTTTGATGCCACCTGCTCTAAAACTCTCATGTTGCCCACATCCTTTTCCTTTCAATACCAGTGTCCGTTGCTCGCTTCAGAGCACAGTTTTGTTTTCTCAGAGTTTGACGAAAGGCTGTTTATTTATAGATCTGGAAATGTTGGCTCTGGGCTTGGTCTCAGGGAAGAGAAATGATAGCTTTCCTCTGGTTAGCTCTGGTTAGATTCTTGCTCCTGACCTTCTTGGGTCTCACTTAAAATCATTACCTGTCTTGAGTAGATCACTCAACCTCTCTGCCTTTCTTTAATCTTTGGATTTTCCTCTGATTAAATCCAGTGGAACTATTCTAATTTAGGAGAGCAATCTGTGAAAAATATAACGTGTCACTGAAAACAGCATTTATGTGTTCATCTCAGTTTTCTTCAGCATTATGTATAATTTTTTCCTGTGAAAAGATAATATTGAAACAGTTTTTGCAACTGGCTGTTCAGTACAGATTACATCTTTTTGTTCAGAAGAGAAGAAGAAATTTTCCTTAGAAATCCCTGCATTTAAACATTTTTGAATTGCATATTTCCACAAAGCATGTGTAGTTGTTGCCTTTCTTTTTTTTTTTTTTTTCCCTGGCTTCAAGGGAAATGGCAGCTGTAGAAATACCAACATTTCCTGTGTTTTTTGAATCCTTGTATGCTTCATGAAAGGTTGCTTCCTCTAAGACCTTAGTTGGACTGATCATGGACCCAAATCCCATCGCAGAACAGCACAAAACATGGGGACTGCCTTCCAGATGGTTGTTGCTGTTGCTTATTGGAGGAATTTGGTGTCATTCCCAGACTTTTTTGGGTGATCACCCAAAGCACAGGGAAGACCATGACTACACAGTCTGCTGTAAGATAACTCTGTACTTGAGATAATCCTTTTCCATATTCCTACCAGCTCAGACTGATGTCATGGAGAAGCTGTCCTACCATACTCTTCAAGGAGATACCCTCACCTAGAGGCTGCAGTTTAGAGCTAGGCATAGAAGGTTGGTTTGAGGAACATAAGGAAAGAGGAGCTAGTCAACATTTCATATCCCCACTGCTGATATCAAAGAAATGGCTTCAAGCTCCCTCTTAGCCACGAGCTCTCTGTGTGACAAGGCAATTAGCCTCTCCGTGGCTCTGTTCCCAGTCTATGCAGTGAGGATACAGCACACAGCAGAGCAGCAAAGCACAAGGGCTGGTGAGATGTTCCACAGGAAAGGGGATGGAGGCATTTCTGAGAAGGGATAAAACAGGAGCGAGTGGCAAATAACCACGTGAAACGCGCATCCAAACAGAAGTAGCAACCTGCTGCTCAGGTGTCTGCATGGCTCTGGAAGTGTACTGTGTACCCAAGGAAGGGCAAGAAGCTCTGAACAGGTTGTTTTAACAGTTCCTGTCAGAAGAGCAGTCATTTAATGCAGAGAGGGAACATCTGAGCAGCTGCGTTCAGAGAGAAACACCGTAATCTATTACGGGGCTTGGGCCACCATTGATCAATATGGCAAAGTCAATAATAGCTTTTGATTCCAGCATATTAGGCTGACTGTCAGATTTATGTTTATTAGAAGTTTTTACAAATAAGTCTGGCTTGAAGGAAAGAGAATATGTGTCAAAACTCCAGGTGGAAGGTTGGTTTTTAATTTTTTTTTCTACTGGGGTTATTATAGAATGATAGAATAATTTGGGTGGGAAGGAACCTTATAGATCATCTAGTTCCAGTACCTGCCATGTTGCACAGCTTTTCAAGGAGGGGGGGGGGGGGGGTGTGGGGGAAGCCCCACCTTTCTCTGTACAGAATGAAATTAAAATAAAATCTATTAACTTTGAGTTTTCAGTTAAGAAGGATGAGGATTATCTGAGGTTTAAACTTGTAATGACCAAAGCCTCATATCTAATTTTTTTCTCCTAAAACTTCCATGTGAGTAAATAAGTCAATCCATTAGTACCTAAAACTCTGTTTGAAAAGAAAGAAATACAAGCCCAAAATACTTTAGACATTCTACATGGCATCAAAAAAATGTTATAACTATAACACAAATTTATTTTAAATGTCTAGGAAATATGAGGATTGTTATATAGATAATAATATAATTATAACACTAAAGTAAGTTTTAAAAGGAAAAAATTAGTATAGTTTTTATATTCATCACATATGTTTCTATCTCAACAATGAATTTAAAATATTTTTACTGAAAAAATATTTTTAAATTGTCAAATATATAAATACTTTAATTTTTACTGATGCTATAGTGACAGGGTAAAGTGGAAGTCAAAAGTAAAAATACAGAACTCCTTGAATTTAATCTCCTCTATCTTTTTAATCAACCATGTCCCAAAACACTTCCTGAGACTTAAGCAACACCAGTACAGAGACAGTGTATTAAACAGAAGGGGGAATTAAAAGGTACAAGGAAAGGAAAGAAAAAAGTTATAATAGAAACTAATTGGAATTCACAAGAAAAAAGGGAAAGTTTTCCTGATGTCTGGAAATATACAACACAGAGACAAGGTCTGAACATAGCAGTGAAAAGATTGTTTTAAAGACACACACAAGTGGTCTCTGTCCTGGATGAAACTAAGATGCAAGTGAGACTTGTGTGACTGGGGGAGAAATAGACACCAGCAGCATTTTGATTTTTAGTTCTTGTTTATTAGTAATCAATGAAGGCTAGCAAAATGAAAACTCCATTAAAAGAGAAAGGCTGAACAAGCAGATAGGTGAACGAACCTGTTGGAGAGCAAGTAAGACTTGTGTGTCAGAGCTCAGCCTTGAAGGAATATGTAAGAAGAGCTACTTGTGTCCTTATCTGAGTCTCCTCTGAGATGTTAGTGCATCCGATGCATTTTAAAATTTGATGGATTTCTGTGGTCCTTATCTTCTTTGTTCTGCTGGTGCTTTGCCCTTCTGCTTTCCTTTGATCTCTGCTCAGGATCAGTTTTTTGTAGCGCCACTGGGGCAGAGTGTGTTGGCCGCCTTGCTAGCCGATGACCCAGCAAGAGTGGTACAAGGACATTACATGGAGAGGAGTTTTTCAAGGGATGCTGGATGAACAGTTTTATCATAATTAATGAACTTGCAAAGAAGAGAGCCTTGAAATCTTCCTGCTCCAGTCCTTCCAGTCCTTTATGCAGCCCTTCAGAATGTAATTTGCTAGGTTCATACATCTCGGTAGGTTTGTGCATTTTGGCAAGAGCTGATGGGTGTGGGGCTGAAATAGCATCCCAGAGATTTCCAGACTCTCACTTACATGCCAGTGGTGTTTTTAGGGGGACTAAAACAGTTTGGAGTAACATTATAAAGATGTTCATTCTTATGAGAGAGAAAGTCTTTCACCAGTACACATCTACAGTGCCTGACTTCCTGGTGGATTTCTGCAACTTTTTAATGCAGACCTTCTGAAAGTTTGAGAAACAAAAGCCTGGAAGTTGCTAAACTGCTGATTTCAGACTCAAGAGTACAGCCAGGGGAAAGATCACTCTGTAATTGCCATGGTTTTTATACACTTTCCCCAAACATCTGTTACAGGTCACTGTCAGGAACAGGTTATTTTGTTACAGACTTTTAGTCTGACCCAGGATGACAGTTTTTACGTTCTGATTAATAGCCTTAATCCAACATCACCCACAACTCCTGTAAATCCTCTTACCTCTTCTTTGCCTCTTACTTACGAGAACCCCAGGAGTGGGACCACTACAAAGAAAATGTTCCTTTCCCTTGCAGCAGAATCCAGCTTTAAATCCAACGCAGTCTACTGAGCTTATCATTCATTTTTCTTTATGTTTTGCCTTATAAGTTTTTATTGCCCATCTTGGATTCAGAGCATTGTGTGAAAGGAAAGATGGTTGAAACCTAGAGTTAAGGGCCAAGATGGTGGTCATTCCATCAGCAGAGGAGCACAGAGAGGTTTGCATAACACCACAGTACATTCTGGTTTTGTTCCCATATTGTCATTGTAGCACTATTCGACAGAGCATAATTTTTTTTTTTTTTTTTTTTTTTTTTTTTTAACATAGATCTTACTTTTCAGCCTGCCTACCACATATACCAGAAACAGGAGAGAGAACATGTTATAATCTTACAATGCTTACTAGAGTACAACACATATTTTCATAGTGGAATAAATGTTATGTTTGCAACCAAGGCTTATTGCTGTACCTCTCCCAGGATGTTTTGATTTGTGTATCTTGCGGGCATAAAATTGTATTCTGGAACACTGAAGAGGCAAAATGGCATAGTGCATTTTGCTTTCTTGTGACAGAAGAAATTGTTCTCTGCATTTGCTGTACATACATGAACTTGAAGCCAAATCCGTTCTGAGTTAATCTTTCCAAATGATTAACAGGACTAGTGTAGGCTGTACACAGTGATGTTAAACACAATATGGCACTTCTCTTTTTCTGTTTTAATTGCAATTCTTTTCTATCCAACATTTCAGTGGAAAAGAAGAAATACGAAGTTTTTGATGGTTTCTCCGTGATGCTGATGTGTTTGATTGGTGTATGTTCATATGACCTTTCTTCTTTTCTCCAAGTTCTGCAGTCATCTACAAGCAGAATGGCCTTTTTTGTGTGTTTAGTGCGACAGAGTCTCTGTTTAAGGTCCCCAACTACTAGCCTACAGGCAAGAATGAGAGAGAGAGAGAGAGAGGGAGTCCTTCTTTGTGGTAACTAACTCTTTATATAATGAGCCCTTTGCAAATTCTCCTTGCATACTTACCGACACCCCCGCAGTTACTTAAATGGGCATTATTGGTCACTAGGTCCCAAGGTCATTCAACAGAATAGGGTTGTTAAAAATAGGAATGAGGGTTCAAGGCACAGGGTCAAGAGAAATTAATTGAAAAATCTTCCACAGGCCTGACATCATCTGTGGAATGGCAGTGCCCAGACACCTCCAGCTGCTGTTGCGTTTCTTGCGAATGTAAATGAATGGGTTCCTTTGTGGCACTGGGGTGGTTTCCAGGCTAGCTTGTTCATTTTGTTATGTTTTTTTGCCTTGAAATTTAATTCTTTTTTTCCTGCAGTTCATCTTCTTAAGCAATCTTTGCCTCAATGCCTTTTAGTCTTCCTTTCTGCCTTGGCCCCAGCTTTAACCTTTGAACAGTTTGGACAGATCCAATTAAACATGAAGTCCTGACCAGCTTTGTGGAATCAGGCTCCCAAATGAAGGAAATGATATTTCTTTTACTATCCAACTTCATGGAACGGGATGCCTTAATAGACTGTGGAAAATGCCCACCATTGCTGACACATGAAAAAATATTTCACAAGCCTAAGTGCATTGCTTCCCTTATAGACAGAATTGCTCACATTTGGAGAACTGCACACATTTGGGTTGGTGTTGCTTTTTTATGCCAGATAAGAAATCAAAAGTTTTTGCCTAAAAGGATCTGTAAATCTACTAATTTCATCAGCACACATTCTTATTGTAAGCCTCTGAGCTACTGCAGATCATAACAAAAGGTGAGCCCTGAGGTGAGTTTCCATAGGATCCCACATTTGAGAACTAACCACAGACCCAATCATGAAAAGTCTAGATGCTTTGAGGAGGGTGTCTTCTGCAGGGTGTCACAGCTTGGGATGATAAATGTATATAATGAACACACATCTGACCTAGCTGCCTAAACTCTGTACAGAGTCAGTAGAGAAAAATAGGTAATTCCAGAGAGTGATTCTCCTGACATCAACATTTAAATTAAATGGATCGTCCTCTAGAATTGACTGTTTCTCATGAGTTGTGAAGGTGACCTAGATGACTATCTCAGATGTAAATGCCAGTACTGTAGATGACTAAATCTGTACCAATGCATCTACTCCCAGTGTTCTGATGAAGATATGCCAGTCCTGAATTGCTTCTGGCTGTTTATGCTTTAGAGGAGCCTGAGATCAGGACTTGCACTCCAGGAGAACATTCTTTCTCAATGCTGTAGGTTTGTGTTGTTTTGTTTTGTTTTGTAAAGAAGCAAGACAAGCAAAAGAACATCTCTTTTCAAGAAATGTGACTGAAGGTATGTATTTTTTCCACTGACTTTGAAATTTTGGTGCAGAATTGATAATATGACTGAAGTGTCTTCAATCTTATTCCAGAACCTTAAAGTTTAAATTAACTATTTTCAGAACATATTATTTTCAGAGTTTGAAGTCAGAATCATTTAAATTTAAGGTTCCTCATAGAGCTAAACAGATTTTAGACTGTGAATACTCTAAGAGGCATTAGATTTATTCCCTCCTCTGGTCAGAGAAAAACTTTACCAAGTCAGAAGTCATACTACAAATACCAAGTTCCCATATAAATAGGATATGGTGCTCAATTTGCCATTCACAACTTTTATCAGCCATCTCCTCCTGCTCTGATCTGCTGTGGAGGATCACTTTTTTCCCTTTCTCTTTCTTCTTTAAAGGAAAAAAAAATATTATTAGGCTTTCAGGTCTTAAAACTGTTGCTGCCTGCACATCTCTAAAAATAATATCAATCAGTGCCGAGGGACCACTTGCATTTTGGCTTCATGAGGAACTTTAACAGCAAAAGAAAAGGGGGAAAACTCATCAGTGCGTAGATCTCAGAAACTAGGATGCTGTGTTTGCAGCCTTTCAGAAAGTTCAGAAACCCATTAAAAACTTTATTTTTTAGTTTCTCTCCTTTGGCTTTTTCTCTCTGGTAAGTTATTCAGCCTTAACATGTCTCTCATTTACACTTTTTAACCAGGCTAATAATACAGCAAAGAGGATCATCTCAATCTAACTGCTCCTCTAGAAACAGATATGAGGCAATTGCAGGAAGACAGGTTTTAATTGTTCTTTGGCCTCTGATTTTGCATTTGTTGCTTACAATCTCAGATATAGACAGCAATGGTAACACCAGCCAGCAATAAGTTGCAGGAGGGATAATCTGTGATGTCAGCAAGCAACAAGAAATGTCAGAAAGGCAGGTTGAGTGGTAGAGAGGCAGAAGGAAGTCAGCCATCATCATCAAGACATGAAGAGTTAAACAGAGGTCCATTTGCTTCACATTTGACCCCTTCAACTTCTTGCATTTTATCCATAGCTGATGTGGCCTTTGAAATTCACCTGGAAGAATTGAAAGGGTCTTCCAGGCATCTTCCTTATAGACTCATTTGTAAACACGCATTTAAAAATTTCACGCTGTTAATGATTCCCTTGATAAGCTGCTTGCTGAGGCAGCAGGGGATATTTAATGAATTTTAACTACTCCTCTATCCAACTCCTTCCTCTTCCTCAGATGAAATATCGACAGTCAGGATCAGATCTGCCCCATGATCTGGGTCTGTTAGAGACAACTGGCGATCCAAGTTCTTCCCTGTTGCCATAACAGCTGAAGCAAAAGAATGAATATTCTTAATGTGATCATGTCCATCTAGCTGTTAAAGCACAGAAGATATTCTTTCCCACATAAGCTGGAAAAACACTGATAAAAGCTAAACAATCCTTGAAGGCCAGATGGCCAAAAACCAGAAGGATCAGGAACAATGCTAAGGTGGAACCAACCTCCTGCCCTGTCTCTTGCCCACAAGACAGACTTACTGATTGGACTTAGAAATCAAAGCCACTCACAGAGCTTCTTCTCACATTTCTCTAATATCTTTCCTCCTGGCTCCTTGAACATTCCCCCTTCATCATTTTCATCTTTTTTTTTTTTTTTTTTTTAATATTCAAATGCACCGACTATAAATCTGTTTAAGTAACATGATAATGACCAAAGGAATGGTTATGATGTCACTAAAATGAGCTATATATAATCAACCTAGTGTATTATTGGGAGCAGACAAGACAAGGAGATGGGAGAAAAGAGAGAAAGGAAAAGTGCTTGGAGTTAAATATCAGTGTTTATTAGCTACCTTCTCAGAGGTGCTCCTTTAAAGGTAACTGATCTGCTCCCTTGCAGTCCTTTTGCCCCTTCACCTTCTGTTGCTGATGTATTAGAAGTTTAATTTTGATAGCAGAGAATTTCCCACACACTCCCTTTGGTTTACACAAAACTCTCTGTTCTGTTTCACTGGCATAGCACAATGGAGATGCTGCTAAGAGATATTAAAGTCAGGAATTATCAGCTCTGTAGTGTAATATTATTTCAATCTCATCCTCAATAGATTGTCTGCACAGTGACATGCTGCCAAGGTGAAATGAATGAATGAACCTGGGGAGGTTCATTGCATGGTGAGCACAGGAAATGAAATAAACAAAGGGCAGAGAAATCCAATGATAAGGAGGAACAGGGATGTGGGATTTGGAAGGGTTGCCTTCACCTTCCTGCTAGAAATTGACCTAGTGGTGGCACAGGGTTAGATTTGCATCTGGAGGGCACATGGCAGGAGTTTAAATTCTTCTTGAATAGTGGAAATGGTCTGGTCTGGTCTGGTTATGTGAAGGAATCAATGAGAAAAAAAGTAATAGCCTTGTTCCTGCTGTAAACTATTACTTGAAAGATCTGAATTTGGTTCAAAGGAAACAAAACCCAATGAAACCCTAGACACAACCTTCCAAGTACTGCAGGATTGTACTAAATACCAAATCACCAATGTCTAAAGGTGGGATATTTATGAATGTCCTAAGCTGGTATGTGGGAGAAAAAAGAGGGTTTGTGCCACAATCTTTCTTCATTCCTTGCACGATTTATGTAACCTGTTTTTCCCTTTTTCCTTGTTTCACTATCTGTCCCTTGGGGTTAGACCTAGTTCCTTCCCTAGTGAGAATGTGATATTTCTTAACACCTGCCAGACATTTGTGAATATTATAGGGGAGCAGGTCCTTATGCACATAGGCAGGGTCTGAGTGAATCATGGGGTCAGATCCCCAGAGAGGGGCAGTTATTGGTGAGGCACAGGCTACTCAGGTCAGCTGAAGAGTGGTCATGATAATTTTTTTATCTCAACCTGTTCACTGAAGAAATTATATAGGACTGCTATGGAGATCCCTAAGCAGCTCTGACTTAATCTAAAATTATAAACCTGGCTTCAAGGAGAAGAAGCACACTCTGTGTCTGTCCTTCAACTTTTGAACTCATCTGATTTTGGATAAATTAAGCAGTGGAGGTAAAAAGACTCAGATACGTTCCACTTTAGTATGAATCTTGGAAACAGGTAAAATGGTGAGGAAAAGGTATTACCATTGCTTCAACTGAAGTAAGAGCTAATTGATGTTGTCCTTTATTAGACATCAGAGAATCCAGTCACAAGCAAGCCATTGGCAAATAGTCCTCATTAATTTCACAGGGTCTGCAATAACTTGCTCCTATTTAGGAACTAGGTTAAAATATTGAGGAAGCATCTTCCAGCTCTGTCTATCAGTAAACTGAAATACACTACAAGAAATGAACAGCTTTAACAATCAACCTTTTGCTAATGACCAGCATAGACAACTGTTTTTATGACCCTCTAGGCATCACCTCAAGACTGGCTTTGCATATGTACTTGATCGTGCATTGTGATGGATTTAGGCTGATTCTCACTTCAGAGTATTTCCAACTTTCTCTCTGCCTGTCCCACACCTTGTGCCTCTCAGCAAAATTCCCACAACACCTTAGAGAGAGTTGTCCATGGTTCAGATTGCTGCACTCAGCCAAGACCAGTGAAAGTCCCAGTCCCCTTGTCTCCACAGTCCCCTCTGTGCTCCTCTGTCCTCAGCTGGAAACACTCATCTATCTGCTCACCCCAGACTTGCTGCTTCAACTGAAATCTGGCAGCAGCAACACGTTAAAGGTGCATCTAGTGGAACCTGCCCCCAGGGAAATGCCAGTTGGTTCTTCATCCTCTGCAGGCAGAGGAATCAACCAGGAAAGGACTCACCTGATTAGGTCTTGATGAGCTGCTCTATGAGCTTCAGACAAGAATGCCTTAATCGTGTAACTCACCCAAAACAAAGTAAATTAACACAGAAAGTGTTCAACTCCACACACATTTTTGCATTAACTTGGGTTCTGTTCAGAAAATTCAGGTTAATATTTTCATTTTGTCATATCTGTACAACCAGTGAATATCTCAGGCTGCTCCCCAAGCCCCATGAGAAACTAGCAGCTACTTCACTTCCATTTGATGGTTGAAGATGAAGCAGAGACAGAAGCAAAGCCATTTGTGCTCTGTAGCATGAGGATGATGGTCCTGAGTCACAAACATCTCAGGTTGCAAAAGGAACAGATAGATGTAAAATTTTCTTTTGTCTTGCAGCAATTCCCTTCAGTTGCTTTCAAGTCAAATGTGTTTAGACAAAAAATATGAGCAGAGTCTGAAGGATCTACAGGATCTATCAGAATTATCTATGGAACACCACAGTCCCCTATCCTGGTCTTCATCTATTTCTACAGCAGTTCAGTTTTGCCTCTAAGAGATGAATGTTGAAAGAGTTCTACTCAATGACAGATTTCTGAGGATTTAACATGTTTTAATGATTTAGAGCAATGTTAAGATCTCTCATATTTACTCTTCAGAAGGAGAATGGGGTAGGTAAACCCACACACTTGAGAGAGATTGAGTGCTGCCCAGTGCTCACTGCATTTGTCTAGATGATAGGAAAGCCTTTTACCTGCTCTTTTCTTCATTTGCTGAAGAAGGATTTGAATCTTTTCCTTCAGTCTTCCTAAATGAGTGTCCCAATGACAGAACTTTCATGCCTGCACCCTTTTCCCTAAAAATGTTTTATTATTTATAAAAGATAAAACTGTTCCAACTGTAAGGACTGGCAGGTTAAGGTACATAGGATGTTAAAGCCTCAGGCAAAAGTTTCTTGTCTTCTCTGCTATCCAGGCTTGAACCCAGGGATCTCATGTGAGTGCCTTAAATGTCTGCCTATTCAAGGTCTCCCTGACTGTCATCCATTTATTCTGGGATGAATAGAAGCAAACTAGACAACAGACACCAAATATGAAAATCCCAAGGGATTTAAAACAAAACAATACCTAACTGATTTTAGACATTTCTTCTGGTTTTTTTTTTTTTTTGTTGTTGTTTTTGTTTTTTTGTTTTTGTTTTTGTTTTTGTTTTTGTTTTTTTGTTTTTTTTTTTTTTTTTGTTTTTTTTTTTTTTTTTGGGGGGCGGGGGGATGGGGAGGAAGGAGAAGACGCTTTTTAAACAATCCTATTGTCAGAAAATTAAAACTGTGGCTGAATGCTGTAGCAAAGATTTTAAAATGCATGCACATATTTTGCCTTGCAGAATACACACTGACTTTAATAATTTATCTCTCTAGAATTGTTTTTATTTATGTTAAATTCTTCAAAGTTTGAGAGGACTTTTTCTTAAATCAAATGGTATAAACTCTTTTAAGTTTTATAGATATTTTCCATACAGTTAAAGGACAGATTTCAGGGGTTTAAATCTCTCAGGTCTGTGGAGACTTGCCAATGGGAGCTATTTTTGTGCTACTAGAGCCAGTCCAAAATAAGAAGGACTAGAATAAGACTCTGTTACTTTGTTCATTTTTGTTGCCTGCTGCATTATTGATGCAGGAATGGAAAAGAGGAAGAAGTGGAGAGTTAAACAGGGATGTATCAGTCAGTTCTGGCCTCTTGCAGCCTGTCCTTCTGTCTAGGACTTTCAGCATCAGCCACACACTTTCAAAGAGTTTTAGAGATCTAGTCAAGGACACCCTACCACTGGATAATTAAAAAAAAAAAAAAAAAAAAAAAAAAAAAAGCCACCACTATTCAGCACTTTTAGTAGACTTCTGGAGTCACAGTACTTCTAGGAAGTCATTGGATAAATCAGATTACGTTTCATCTTGCAGACGAAGCAGATACATATTTTCATGCTGACAAAACCAGTTACAATTGGTGATCTGCTGGTGCCTGAAGCACCACCTCTTTCTCCAGAGTGAGGAATTTCTTGGGCTTGGGAACCTGAGAGGAGAAAATGATTGCAAATACCTTGACCTTGAGCTCAGTAAAGTGAGATAAGGTCCAAACAACTGGCTTGGGAAAACTGAGGAACATTACTTGGGACTGTACACAAACATGGGAGATTCCCACATTTCACAGGGCTCAAAGAACCGAAATTCAGTTCGCATTTGAAAGAAAACATCAGAGAAAAAAAAACAAAAAACACACACACACAAAACCCAGAAACCCTTCAAAAGTTACATCTAAAGAAACACTTTTTGGCAAGGTGAGCTGGACATTGCTGAGCTGATGAGGGTGGTTTGAAGAAGATTCTGCTGCCAGTCCTTGATTGTCTGATGGAGCTGATGGGAACATTGGCTGAGCCTCTGCCCTCGTTGTGTTCATCAGCATTCACACCATTCACTGGCTACCCCCTTGCACCAAAGACATTTTCTGAGGTTGCTAATTTTCATGAAAGCAAGTGGGGTCACTTTCCACCTTTTTTCCTCATCTCAACAAGGCTCATCCCCTAGAGAGCTGAGAAGAAAGGCGCTTTCTTGTTGTCATCTGTGCAATTATCAGCTTTGAACACGATGGCAATTTGTTGTTGTTGTTGATTTCCTTTGTTATGCAAATGTACCAGCTCATTCTCTGAGTGCTTTTTTCCCCCACACAGCATAAAAAGGAATATTACACATTTAATTTCATGTTATCATTTGTTTCCCTCTGAGATTTCCTCCAGCCATTTTTTGGTCTTCTTCAGGCTAGTGGGAGCTAAGCAGTGGCATTTTGAATTCTGACTTTGTCACTTCTATTTACTTTTTATCATAAAGGGGTATTGTCAATAGGTCTTATGTGGCACCTATAAAACCCATTTAGGAATTTAAATCTCCACTAAAACACAGAATTTATGCTTCCTTTTATGATTTATGAGTAGAGTCTAAATTCTGCTTTTAATAGTCTACCCATTTATATTCAAACAATCAGCTTACATGCTGCATGAGCCTTAAAGTTGTTAGTGCACAACTAAAGAGAATAAAAGCAGGAGGATGTAGACAGGGGCCTAAGCCAGGAAGTTCAGAATAGAATTCAAATTAGGACTTCTCCAGGGCTTTAAGATGCTGAATCTCTCTGACAATTATTATGATTCAACTCCTCTTTGCATCCTGTATTTCACCCTTTGGGAAGAAAAACAATATTTGAAATCAAGAAGCAGGAATGTCTTTTTTTTTTCTTTTTTTTTTCCCTTTATTTTAATCTCATAATCAAGCTTCAACTTGTTCACTCACAAGTATAAATCACTCAAGAAGTTGAACACTTCTCTGACTCAATTGTTCAAAACTTACCAGTCCATATAGCTAAGATGGTAAGTGATCAAAACCAGATTTTTATAATGCTAACTGTTCTTATTCATTTTCAGACAAATTTAGTGGCTGTAATATGGGGGTTTTCGGGTTTTTTTAAATTTTTTAATTTTTTAATTTTTTTTTTTTTTTTTAAACAAAGTGAATAATAATACTTGTCTGTAATAATGCTTAGAATAAATGAAAGAGACTGATGAGCACTCAGGTGTTTTCAAGTTTTTTGATTAATTTAATTTCTTTCCTCTGAATTTTGAGAAAGAGTAAGTGGAACAGGACAAAGCTCTTAACTCTTCAGGCCAATTACTGGTAATTTGTACCTATCAATAACTGCAGATTCATATCTCTTGATTTACATATTTGGAAGGCTATTTGTTGGATGTCAGTTTAATTTGTCTTCCTTTTGATCTCACTGGAATAAATGTAAAAGTCTTCAGATAAATGAATGACTCTGGAGTATCGTTATCATAACAAAAATTATAATATGTCTAAGACATGCATAAAATAACTCATACTTCTTAAGGGTTAAAGCATTAACCCATTTTTTCCCTACAACATGACATCTTTTGCTCTCATGTTATCATCATTGCATGCAGAGGCAATCTCAGAAATCGTACATCAAAAATGGGTCTCAGAAGTTATCTATTTATGACAGAATATCTTTTGCTGATGAACTCTGTTGCAAATGATTTTATGCCTGGTGGGTTTTAAAGGAGTTCTCACAGATCATTATTGAGGTTCTGAGGAATGAATATGAGAGAGGATGCATCAAAACGTGGCCAGTTTAAAAATATCTTCCTCTATAAGTATTAGTGCTCTCTATTGATGAGCATTGTAGTGTGCATATCAAGCTTTATCTTCACTGTAGATTTAGCAACATGCTATGCTGGAGCTGAAATAGGTTTCTTGACACAACTGTAGTTCATCCAGTTAGCATACATAACAGTCTGGTCTGCCTGCTAGTCTGAAGTATGAAAAGCAGGAGCACACAGCAAGATAGTTCCCTGAGTTCCTTTAAACTCTCTGCATTTCAGACCATTCAAAAAAAAAATTCATAAACTGCATGTAGAATATTGTGCACAATATTTTTTGCTATTTACCTGTACAATACTATTTGTGCTTTTCCTTGAGAGTGAGCATCAAGGTCTACAGTGAAACTAACATATTCTTTTATTCACAGACTTTTATGCCTTCGTTTAAGGTGAATTTTGTTTGGTGTGAGATTTTTTTGGTTTTTTTTTTTGGGTTTTTTTTTTGGTTTTTGTTTTTTGTTTGTTTTTTTTTTTTCTTTTTTCTCAGGAAGAAATGTAGAACTCATCGTTTTACATATGCATTTTCATAAGGAACTTCTAGTGAATCTGGAACACAAAAGGCTTTCAGGTATTGTCCTTCCTTAGGTGTGATGGTGGTGTATGTACCAGGTGAATGAAGCTTACACTTCTGGAGAGACAGCTGCAAGGCACAGAGGGAGCACAGTGACCAGTCTAAATCCTTAAGGGCAGCCCAAAATTAAGTTTCCTCTTAAAGAAAAGAGTAATGAATTTACCCATGGTTTGGCTAAGCTCAGAACATTTCTTCAACAGATGCTAACTTACTGTGTCCATTGCTCTGCAGGTCCCAGTCAGGCTATTTTTCATCCATGCAATGGAACAAGGATGTGGCTCACTCCTTCCAGGACTCACAAAGGCTCAGCTGAGGTTAAAATTTTACCCATTTCTCACTCCCAGTCAGGTGGTGGGTATCAAAAATAGCTCATGACTTCTACCCTCCTTTTAGAAAGAAGACATTTCTCACAGCATAATCAGGACTTCCCTGGTGAATCTCTGCTTTGGATCTATATGCTCACTCTTCCAACTGTGAGTCCTATGATAAAATGTCTTCACAAAGGACAAACTACTTCCATAGCATCAGTCAGTATCATTTAGACTCCAGTGCCCTTGCTGACTAGGTTTATAAAAATGACATCTACATCCCAAACTCTTGGAGCAGAAGAAGCAGCTGCCTCTGTGAACAGCCTTTTTTTTTTCCTTCTTCTTCTTATATTATGCTCATAGTGGTAAACAAAGCCTCTTTTGAAATATTCATGCTACTGGCCCACCTGGGGTATAAAATATCCAGAAGGTAAATAATGAGCTAAGATTTCATAAAATATATCCCCAGACAGAATGGATCACATCAACTGCTTCCAAAGTTCCAGAAAAATAAGTCCCTTAAGCTTATTCCTGCCTTGGATAGTGATGTGTTTGTGGTAAAAGGTGATTTCATTTAGTGTCGCTGGAGATTTGGGGTTATAATATTTTAGGGGCATAAAACCATGGAATATTTTCTATATAGACCACAGGTATTCCTCACTAAGCAGGCGTTTTAGAATGGTGATTATCTTGGCCGTGTATTCCCTAATTTTCACTGCAGCTATCAAGCTTGGAGTAAAATCTTGACCAAACATTTCTTACATGGCTTTTTTTCAGAACTGGCTTGTGTAGTGCCTGCCATAAGACAGGCCATGGACATAATGTCTGCTATCAAGCTAGTACACAGACATTAGAAAAATTGGAAATTACCAATTTTTCGTCAGTCCCAGTGTTCAGTCTTCAGCAGAGATTCTATTCAAGGCAAGGAAGCAAAGCTAGCCTCTATCTGCAAATTATTCCTTTTGTAGTCTCACATCCTATTGGTCTCCATTTTGCACACATAGTGTCTGTGAACACCTAATCCCTTTCTGAACCATCTAATAATGTCCTTCCACACAATCTCCTATGGTAACAAATTCCAGAGGTTCACCACTTAACAACATAAAAAACTTTTCTTTTTGTCAGTTTTAAACAAGTCCAACGCTACTTTCATTATTTTCTTACTTCTTTTATTGCATGATGTGCTGAAAAATATTTCCATATTCACCTCACCCAGTGTTTCCACCTTTTGTAAATCTTTATGGTACCACATCACAGATTCCTGAATTGTCTCAGTCTTTCAATTTTCCTTCCAGAGGCAGCCACACCATCACCCTGATCATGCACTTGCTCTTCTTTTCATCTTCTTTAACTTCAGTATGTCTGCCTTGGGATGTGTAAGCCAGAAAAGTACACAAACTTGGTCAAGATATGGGTGCACAACATCTTTTACATACAAAAATATGTGTCCTGTCTTGCTATCCACACCTTCATGATGATGCCCAGAACCTCACTGGCTTTTTCAGTGGCCACTGCACATTGAGTCAAGGATTTCAGACACTTGAAAACATGAAGCCAAGATTTCTTATCTGAACTGTAACTGCCAGTTTCATGTCCAGCTTTATGAACCTTCAGTGATTGTTTAGGTTTTTAGTTATTTTTCTTATTTACATTAGGTTAGGTTTATCCACATCGGAGTTTACTTGTCAGCCATTTGTACACTTTTATGAGATCTGTCTGCAGCTCCTTGTCAACAGAAAAGTGGTTATCATATCTACAGAGTTGGATATCCCTCTGCTTATTTCTTCTCCAGGTCATGGGCAAAGATGTTCAATAAAATTGCTTCCAGGACCAATCCCTATTGACTTGTCCCTTGAAAAGTCTCTTCTCTTTAATATTCCTTGCCTTTCATCCATGCATTTATAGTCCCCCTGCTAGAACTTCAGCAGATTATTGAGGTGGGTTTTCCCTTTGCAGAAGCCATGCTGCCCAACAGAAAATATAGTTCATGTACTGTATGATTTTATTGTTTATTATAGACTCTGTCATTTTTCAAGGGATAGAAGTCAGACTCACCAATCTGCAGTTCCCAAGATTTTCCCTAGAGTCCTATACACTCTGAGTGAGGTCAGTCTTTGATTAGAAGTTATAGCCTGTCAGTATTGGTTTTGATAGCTAGGTTAGGAATCTCCTCCCATGGACTTTCTTGCACAGTTAGCCCCCAAAACAAAGTGAGAAAAATGTGCTTCCATTTGGAAAAAACCTGACATTTTATTCCTTTTTTTTTTTTTTTCTTTTTTTTTTTTTTTTTTTGAATAAGTGAAATTGAAAGCTAACACTGATTTTATCATTAAAATAGAGTGAAACCAATGTAGCTTTGTGGCATGCAGAAGGTAGGGGGAGGGACACAACAAAAAATATACAAGAAGTCCCTTCTCTCACTACAATAAAACATAATGTAAGAATTTGCTCACAGGGTGTTTATTTTGGCTTTGTAGGATAAGGATGTCATTCCTTATTCTGTTTCTGCTTTAGAAATAGCATATCTAGGACTTTCCAACTCTTAACACAAATACCATCTCTGTAATAAGAAGATGTGAAATATGAATGAGTCTTTTCAACTGATTGCTACTACAGGGATGAAGAGCTAGGACAGTCCAGCAAGACAGAGATATACCAGTCCTTTGCTAAGTGTCTCATTTTGCTGATTCAAATGTCTCTGTAGTCAGGGTTGTTTGAACAGAATCAAATTTACTTGTAATGAGCCATACAGTGATTCTCTTGTCTTTTTTTCCCCTTTTTTTTTCCTCTTGTCTTCGCATTAATTTCTACAAAATAGCACATCCGATTTTGTAATGCGCTAAGCAACTGTTTCTCAATTACACCAAATTTTACTGCTCCTCAGTTGACTTTTAAAGACATGGCAACTTCAATATTATCAAAGGTTCTGCTCACAATAAAGTCTACAGTAATTCTTCACCAGTTTCATAAAAGTTTCAGTACCAAATTACTCCATGAATACTTGAGTAAGTAATACTTTCTACCAAATTCTTAGAGTTGTTTCTAGAACATCATAGATCCATGGCAATGAAATCCAAATTGCCCACAATGGTAAACTGATAATTGCTGCACACATCTACATTCTTTTTTATAAGTTTTTTCTTCCTAACTCATCTTTTTTAATGTATGATTTTGAAAGTGTACTACAGCTAGCAAGAAGTGGTGCATATAGCTTTGGTCTTGAATAGAACAGTAGAGGGATATAGGACGTTCAAGGAGAGTAATGATGAAATAGGAACTTTATGATTTTTTTTTTTTTTTTTTTTTTTTTTTCAAGAGGAAAAAAGTGATATTTGTTCTTTCTTTTGGTTTTCCTGAAACCTTTGTCCTTTCTCAGACAGCTGTTTGGGGTCTCTTCTTTCCACAGACCCTCTCTGTCCATCTGTCACTCAGCATGTATCTTTTCCAAACAGCTCACCCAGTTTCTAAACCTCTCTCTGTCCTGCCCTCAACCCCCTACCATGACATGTCCATGAGGGACACAGCTTTATTCCTATAGTTTCTACCTTTCTTGTGCATTTTGGGAACCTGGACTGGGAACTTTATTCCTTGCTGAGGGACTTCAAAGCACTGTGAAATGTTTATACATGAGTCAAGACTCTTACACTCATACTTGAGAAATGTGTATATGAAGGAAGATGGGATAAAATCCAATATGGTCACAGATCAGAAAGAAAATATATGTGAAAATATCTCCACATGGCCTTTATTAATGTCAAGGTCAGTAGAAATAATAGATATTATATATTTAAATTTCTGTGCATGACAGGCTACAGAGATTCATGTCCAAGTTCCTGCAGCAAGTGGACAATCCATGTGGAACAGGCTGTACATATAGGTACTGTTTCATCACTTAACAATGACCATCAATACCAACAGTCACAGATGACTTTCTTCTCCCTCCATCAGGTATCTCTATCTTGAGTAAAATGAGTTCTCTCCTCAAAGCCAAAATGCAAGATGTGTTACTTATAGACAGAGCTGTCTTGCACCTTTGAATTTCCTGCTTAAGCTGGAAGGAAACATTGCAAGCAACCCCAGCAACTTATGCTAGTAATTTTTCAGAGCCACCCACTTTCAAACATTACATTTTCCTTCTGCTTTTCCTAATATTAAAATTCTTCCCTATGACAAAGCGAAGGGGTAAAAGAACCAGGCATTCCGATTATCTCCAGCAGTATGGCGACCTATTCATTGACATTGAGGATCAAGGCAATATGCTCTGGGCTGCAGAATCCTCCCAAACATCAACAGCCATTCATCATCTGTCCTGTAGCAGAAGCACTGGCATGAATCTCCACAGCTGGCTGAATGTGGTGGTGTACTAAGTTCTGCTGGGTCTTAAATTGGTTTTCAACACATCTTTGTGAATCATGGGCAACTGGAGAATCAAAAGTTTCTGTTGAAAACACCAAGGTGAATAAACCACATAATTTTTATTTATTTATTGGAGGACTAAATTCAACAGAGACCCAAGCACTCTAAATTACAGCCTGAGACATGTTTGGAAATAGTTTACTTTACCTTCTTCATGGCCTCTTTCCTTTCCTGGGACAAAAAGGGACTTGATGACCAGCATCAGTACCTGTGCTGCTGTTAGCTGAAATTAGAATCCTATGAAGTTGCCACAGTGAAAGACGTTTGTCAGTGAAAATACAGTATAAGAATACAGGTTTTTGCTGGATGCACATAAACCACTCAGTTGTCACAGGAGTAATGCAACAAAGTGAAATTCATCTCCCTCAGCATAAGCTGAATAATGAGAGAGCAGATTCCTGTGAATTCTTTACATTAAGAGTTCGGTATGACCTGTCAGAGCTCAGATGGTGCTTTCAGTGCAGCTGAGCTCATGTGGCTTTTTGGTGCTAAGACACTTCTGAGAATATGACAGGAACTTCCACCATCACAGCCTGGCTTCAGACATTCCCTGTGGATGCCTGCCAACTCCCTCTATGGCCATGCAGGCTCCAGTTAAGACCTTTGCAGGGATGACAGTGCTGATGACCATTTTGGCCTTTCTTAAGTTATTCATTCCTTCTTTCAGAGTTCCTTTTTCCTCGTTTTCTGAAGTGGTTGCTCTTTTGGTTTAATTATATTAATGTTGTGCAGTGCATCGATTGCCTAGAGATGGGTCCTTTAGAGAACAGTACAAGAATAAGAGTTTGCAGAAAATCCTTTGTAGTAGAAATAGATACAAAATTCCAAAAATGCCTCGAGGAATTGTCAATGTGACAATTTTCACTTCCCCTACAATTCATGAAGAAGGTGTCTTTTTGATGCTGCTGGTGGCTAGAGGAACTGTGATTTTGTGCACATTTTCTCTGCCAAATACATGATTGAGGCAGTCCTTACAGCAAAAAAGACAGTGTGGTCTATAATCACTGAAATGAGGGAGGTGAACAGGTAGTGACAATAGTGGACCTTAAACTCCTGTCTGACTTGTCAAAATGCAAGAGAAGGAATGAGATGCAATTATATCTGAGCCTTGACTAACGTAACATGAGAATGTAGTAACACCTCCAAGCAATTTTAATTACTTGTGTTTTTACCATTGAGATGGAGACCCATTTAGGGTGAAATTTCTGACGAAATTTCAGTATTTTTAACTCCTCATGAAGCTAACAAAAGTAATGTGAAAGCAGTGAATTCCTTTATTGGTCTGGTGCTTGGATTCAAAACATTGACAAGAGGCAAAAATCCCAAATATCTTCCTGTAATTTAAGGCAAGAGGACAGTTTGTGAAGTTAACACCAGAAAAGGGGCCACTGGTAAAGAGCAGAATATGAAAGTTTTTGTTGTGAGTATGAAGCAAAGGCCTCAATGGATGGTCTCTAAGACTTTTCCTTCTTTTTTTATCCAACTCTAGACCTTCCTGCTCTACTCCCCAACTTACTGCTTGAAATTCTCATGGGAAGCCACTTCCTTGGTTGCAGGAATGTCATACTAGCAGAGGTAAAAAAGGATGAGAGGACAGGAAGACCAAAGGCAGGCAGTTCCTACCCCATTTCTTCCCCCACCTCAATATTCTGGAAGCACTTGTTCAGGTCCAGCAATAATCATGCTAGGGCTTATGTAAGACAACCTCTGAGATGTCTAAAGAATGTCACCCTTTTGCAGCACTAAAAACACTGTGATACTGCACAATACATGTAGGTTTTTTAGGAATTCAGGTCTTCTCTTCAGCTATTAAATTCCTCTGGGAAATACAGAAGTATGCAGAAAACATCTCCAGAAAATAGTGAGTCTCAGGTTTCTCTGGCTCATATCTTACTCCTGTGCAAAGAAGACAGTAAATTATAATAGCATAATGATGAACAACTTGGATTGGGGTATAAAGGATGGGGAGTGGAACAAAACCTTCTGTTAATTTGAGGAAACATTGCAAATCCTTACCTAGTAAAGTTCCCATTTACCTCACTTACTACACCAGGTGTCTCCCAACATTAGTTTTAGATATTCAGAGCAGACCAGACAATTTCAAGGCTTGAAAAAGTCTTCTTCATGTAGCAAAAAACTGTATGACAGCTTAAAGCATTCTCATGCACCCTGAGAGTGCCCCAATGTTTTCTGACAGCTGACAAACTAAAAAGGACGAGGCTGTCAAAGGCAAAGAATGGGTCCCCTCCTTTTGGCTTCTGTCCCTCTGGTCTATTCAATTAGGATTGATCAAGCTGTGTCAAAGGTCCCTCCTCTGTTTCAGTGGCCACCAAGAGCTTTCATGATGACTAATGATAGGCTATCCTTAAAAAGAATAGGAGAAGAAATAGAAAGTATAATACAAGCATTTCTTTTTTTCCTTTCTTCTATCCTTATGTTCCAATTAGGTACATTACCTTTAGGGTGTACTAAATGTATTTATTAAAATTGTCATTGTTCAATGATACACCATGCCCTTGTGTCTTCCAACATTTACTCTCAAGAAGAAACCACCATGTACTCAAGCAAAATAAGATTTAATCATATTTGGTGAAAGACAAGGTAGAAGATAAATGTTTTTCTTCCTCTGAAAGATATATAAAATATTTGAATTCAGATATGGATAGCAAAGGGAAACTGGGTAACATTGCTGATAAGAAATGTATACATTTCTAGGGTATCTTGCATAAATTTAAGAAATTATGCTGAACTGTTCCATCTCTGGTACTAGAATTGAGGAAATGACCCAATCATCCTCTGGCAGTTCCCATATCTGTTCATAGGTCTCCTTAACTTTTTTTTTTCTGGAATTTTTGTCTGTTTAGTACTAATAGTCAAGTACCATTTATACTTGAAGGTATATGCCACACTTTTCTTTGGGAGCTAAAGTTGTTGGTTCATGGTAGCCATTTCAAGATTTTTTTGTCTGTCAATCATAAAATTAGGTGTGATTTGTAACAGATATTTCCCATGTCTTAATTTAGACCAGCACCAGAAAGAAAGAGTGATCTGCACCAAAGAGTTTAGATGAAGGTGATGCAATGACACTGTGAACAGAATAGACATTTATGATGATAATTCTTATTATTGCAATGGTAATATAAAAACTGCATCTATCTTATTATCCTTAAAAACCAGACAAAGACTGCCAAAGGCTCCCATCAAACATCAGTTTTCTATAGGATATAGGTCTCTATCTAGTTAAAAATCCTTTATTAATTTCTAAGGGTTAATTTTCTCTTAAAGCTAAAATATATAAAAGAAAGGAATGGAGAGATCCTAAGAGATTTGAAAAGCAAATAAAGCCTGAGAACCTAAATCTGTTAGAGTAACATGGGTCTAGGGATTTTCCTTTCAAGTTCACATAGAACTTCCTGATTTTCACAATCCTATTAATGTCTAGTGTAAAGTCTCTGGAAATTTCTGCTTTGTCTTAAGAACAAATTATCTGCCTGGGCATCTGAGTGAGCTCCAATCACAACATGCCAGAAGTTGATCATGGCTGAATATCACTGTTCTAAAGATACCTGATCCTGTGTTTCCCACACATAAACTTTCCCTTAGGACTGAAAATGCTAGTGAATTTCCTAGTGTGGTCATGTTAAAATATTAGTGACACAAATGCTGTGAAATTAATTTTTTTTTTTTCTTTTCACGGAGGGTTATGGCATTTTCTATAGCTTAAGTTTTCCCTACTCTGACCTGAAAGAAGAATCAGTCATTTACTGCCAGAAAGTTCTATCAGATTTACCACCTTTTCGTAATACTTAATAGCTTTCCAAAAGGACCAAAGGTCCTCTCTTTTGAGAGACTTCCAATCTTCCTGCAAAACTCAGTGGCCACCCACTTTCTGTCTTTCCTTGAAACCATTGAAAATATGCCCTTAGATTGAAAAAAATCAGCTAATGACAGAAACACAAATTAAGTTCAAATATTGAGGTTGTGCAGTATTCTGATTCTGTAACAATGCAGCTCTACATTTACCCTGTACTGAGGGATCCTAAACCATGATGCAAATACTGTAGCATTAGCACTCACAGCCTTGAAGCATCAACTATTGTAATTGTTCAGCCCATGAGGAAGTGAGGCAGACAGACTGAATTAATCCAGGTTCACAGACAGTCAGGAAGAGTCCTGACAATTTTGATAATCAAAGGATACAGGGATCACATGCAGAGATGCCCTGGGAAGGTGAGGGGAAGTGACAACTACCTAATTACTTAGGCAGATCATCACTTTAATCGCTTACTGTATGCTTTACTGAACCCCAGAAGTCATAAGAACCATCATTGGTGAGGAGATGCCATAACTGTGCAAACCAAAGACCAAAGTCTCACAGAGCTTGCTGTCTAAATCACTGGCTTCTGATACTGAAATGTAGCTCAGTGGCATTAAAATGAAGTCACAAATTCCAATCTAATAAGATTTTCTGTCATTATTAACATTAGCTCCTCATGGAAACAGAACTGCCAGCCCCACCAGCAGGAGCTGAGGAGGTGGTGTTGCAAGACAAGCAGGTTTTGGGAGCAGCAAAAAGTCATGGAGCAAGTGAAAAGAGGAGGAGGAGAAGATGGTGTCAGGGAGGTCCATCTTAAAATGAAAAAAGTGGTGAACAACATGTCCAAATGTACAGATGAGGAGTGGGAGGGGAAGCAAAGACAGAGGGGAAGGAGTTGAGCCCAATTACATGATCACAAACAATATTTTTGCCACTGAAGAAGTCACCACTATCATGGTGAGACACAGCAGACAGACAGCCATACTATTATCACACAGCAGGGAAATGTCTGAGCTGAAGGCATGTGTACAACCCAGTGATGGTGACTTGATACCTAATACACTGACTTATGGCTCATGACCTTGTGGCCAGCCCTCAGAAGGAAGAAAATATGCAGTAATAAAAGACTCTTCAATCTAAGGAACAAGCTTTTCAAGAAAAAAAAAAAAAAAAATAGGACCAGAATTTGAAATTAGATAAATGGATTTCTTTCTTTTGTAAGCAGTGAGTATAATTTCCTATTGAAAAAGAAGTGGTGTATTTTATAATACTTTTTTCAGGAAGAGTACAGAGATCTTTTGGAAGACAAATTTCAGCTTAAAAAGTCATTGCACTTAATAAAGAGCTAATAAGGAAAACCAGTGCCCAGTTATATGTAGAGGGTCAGACAAGAACAGTGATGGAGGACTGTTGGCATTGGTGTTATTCCTGGCACTGATGGAGGTCTGGAATAACACCAGTTGGTCTGTGCTGCCATGTTTTAAACAAATTTGGCAAGAGGAGCCTGAAAAATTTTCAGTTACAGTTGAAGGATCTCGAGGTTTTCAGAAGAAAATGCATTTCTGAATGAACATTTTTACTTTCTGGAAACATAGCAACATTGTTTTGGTTGGGTCCTTTTGGAGGGTGTGGGAAGAGCAGTAGGCTTTATCAACAGACAAACATTTGTAAAAGATATATCCACACAAATTGGCAATTATAGCAGAGACATCCTATCTGTAAGTTTAAGTTACATTTCTGTCTCTGTTACATGGTTGTCTAGAAAGATTGATTTCTAGTTACAGTCACTGTTGTGGACTAACTCTAGGGTTCACTTTGCCTAAATAAATAAGCAAATAAATAAATAAATAAATAAATAAATATTGCTTGCTACTTCTTGTGGCAGCTAACACTTCTTGGCTGGCCTTAGCTTTCCATTTCTGTGTGTCATGGACCTGCATTCTGAATAATGTCAAATGCCTCTAAAACATACATCACAAAAGTGTAGATCTGTTAAGATTTCTAATCTTTACTGGTGAGAATCAACTTTTCATTGCACACAGAGAAACCAATTCCCATCCCCTCTCCCTCCAGAAATTAGACTGTACAGTGGAAAGGCTCCAAGTCGCTGCTGTTTAATGGCAAATTGGCTTGGGGCACCAGCAATACTAGTTCTAAAATCATTAAGTGAGCTGCCACCAATACATCTTTCACAGTCAAGCTGCAGATAAATGGATGGTGAGATTGTCATAGATGGAATTCAAAGTTACTGATGAGTTCTATCCTCATCCTTTGATTTTTTGAAAAATAAAATTATTTAATATTATTTTTTTCAAGTATAACTTTTATTTTTTTCCAGGTGGAAAATAAAGGGCTGTGATAGGAAAAAGCAGAGAATAATTTTCCTCTCTAAAACAATCAACTTCTCTCCGTACTCCCCTTTCTCCAAGACCAAACTCCATTAGTAGTTTGCTTTGATAGGAAGGAGTAAGATTTGTAAAAGTTTCTGGGATGAGAAGAAAGGAGACTGAAAGAAAGAAAAATGATGCATGTTTTTGTCGAGGGGAGGGCAGCATGGCAGAGACATTTTGGCTCCCACAGTATTGATCCTGAGACAAAGGTACCCCTCAGAATTCCCAGGTTACAAATGAGCATGTCTTTCCCCATCCTCGTACCCCATTAATCGAAATAAGCCCTCTCCTTGAATCACAGCTTTGCTTCAGCTGCAGGTCAGTAAAAAACATTGACTGAAGGTTGGGAAAAAATCCCTTCCAGGGGAAGTGTGGCACTTACTCACCTGTCCTCAGCTGCTGTGGATCACAGTCCAAGTGAGGAAGATGAGCAGATTTTTGAAGGGGTGGCACATGTCCCTGTGTGTCTGGTGGCATGGCTGGATGACAGTGGCTGTTAGAGGCTTTTCATGCAAATTGTGAAATCACATTAAAAGGTGTCTCCTGCCTGGAAGAGATGTTCCCTTCAACGTGCACAGCAGAATGCAAGGGAAAGTTTCAGGGAAAGCATTGCTGTGCTTTTCCCATCTTCCTATGAAACTAAGCTAGGTTTTCTAAGAGGCCAAGAAAGATATATAAAAACAGTTACCTATATTTCTAAGATAACATCAGCTTTAGGATGGAATAAGTGTTCTTCAATAGAAGTACAGATCAGTATTTATTGATTAGAATGTTGCCTTATATGACTAGCTTAGAGGTTAGGCTTAAAATCTGAATAACTTAGATGAGACACTCTTCACTGTCTTCTCTGAATCTCTTAAGCCAGGAAACCAACCTCCTCAGCTTGTTTAATCCCCAGGAGGTTCATAGGAAGAGAGTCATTGGTGATTTTATGTGAAAAAAAACTGTACCTTCAGCATTTTGTTACTCAATAAGGGTATTTCATGGCCAAACATATGGGTGAAACTGTGCTATGCATGAGTCACAGGCATGGAAGACAAATATCTGAGACTGTCAACAGAGTGGTCATTTCATGTCCTTACAGATATTAACTCCCACCATAGTTAAAGTCATTGCCTGTATAGAAATACTGTTTATTGGCAGGAAGCATGTGGAAAATCTGAGTCATTTTACAGACTCCTGACATATGTAGGGACCATCAGGGATAGCAGAATTATAATAGATGATGCTCTTCCAGCACAAGAGATTTTTTATACCATGCACTGCATGTGACAGGTTCTCAGCATCACCCAGAAATCTTTGATGGTGATTTGTGACTTGTTTGAAAAATTTTCTTATTTACTGCAGGGAAAAGTTTTTCAGTCTTCTCTAAACTCCAGTATATTTCTGACCTAAACTACTCTAGAGGTATCTAGATTCTCAGGAATATTATGTTAAACTGTGAGAAGGCTCTTTGCATAATCTTTTGTTATAAGCCTTTGGGTGTTTAATATTTACTCCACATGCATTTATTCTGTTTTATTTTATTGTTAATGGTTAGAATCAATGATATTAAGGTCTTTTCCAACCTAAATTATTCTGTGATTGTATTTTAATACTGCCCTTATGATTAATTGCTAAAGGACATTATTAGAGTGCAGATTCACCCCTTTCTTCCTAAGTCAACTCTACCAATGTCAGGGAAACAAGTGATTCTTCTTTTACAAGAAGATAAAGTTATGATGAATGTAATATAAGGAATAATTGATTTAGTGTCATAACAGCAGCATAGACTTCAATTAGAAAAAAATATTTCCATTGTGATAAAGTTCTGGCCATAAATTTCAGAAATCATACATTTTTGTAGCCTTATATTTCTTTGCTCAGGAAATGTCTGTTACTGAGAACCTGACGAAGACTGTGGAAATGAAAGGTTTCTCTGAGCAAAAGGAGAGGGGAAAAAAAAAAAAAAAAAAAAAAAAAGCCTGTCCTGTAATTGAGAAACTGTTTTCAAGAATCAAATTAAAAGGTAAAAGACATTTTGCTCCCAAGTATGTGACTGTTAAGTCAAGGTGCTTTGTCTAACATGACAAAGAGAAAAATGTGGATCTGTAGGTCTGTCTTACCTGTAAAACATTTTCTCACATTATTCAAAAAGAAGGAAGAGGAAAGAGACTAACAAAATTTGAAGGGACCAGATAGGGTAACATTTGAACTTGTTTAGATCATTGCTTAAAATGGAATAAAGTGATGGGTATGGATTTGTGCTGAAGGTTTCAGTATCAGGTAGTACACTTTTGAGCAAGGGCCTCATTATTATTTATTTTCATCTGAGAAGTAAAAAAGGGAATGAGCTTTTCTCATAGCAGCATGGTGTTGTACATATAAACCAAAATCCCAAAGAGTTTGGTAAAGAGTGGACTAAGCTGCAGGGAACAAATATGATATCAAATGAAGTCTTAAAAAAATTTTTGCAAGTCTGTGTGTGCACATACATGTGCATTTTGGAACCATATGGTCCCAGTGGTTAATTACAGTGTTAGGTGTTCGTGGAAAAATAATTGTGATGAAAGATGGCTGACTTGAGTGAGAAGAAAAAAAGGAAATAAAAAAGCCAAGATATTTCCATACTGCAGATATTTCAATTTATTTCACTTAAAAAAATTAAAAAAATATATATATATATTTGTGATATTTCAATCCTGTTTCATCATGATAATAATTATTTATATGGCACTGTCACTTTCAGCTGGCAGACATGGAACTGATATTCTGGGTAGTACTGAGAGAAGACCAGGCAGGACAGTACCCCCTTTTTATCATGGCATTGCCACCATACAAACATACCATACAGCCCTGGCATTGCTAGGAATAAGTGTCGCTAGTGCCTCTTATTAGTGTTTATTATCATAACTGCTCATTGTATTGCCCATTATGTTAATGAATTAGAACAACAGACCTAAATGTTTGTTGTTGTATAAAGCTCATTAGTCTCTGAGAGGAACTCAATGCAACATGAAGGTTGAGAAGCTGGGTTGCAGGAATATTACCAATTAAGTCCTATATGAACACGCAATTAGGTAGGATGACATGCTTGATTTACGTTGCTTTATGGCTAAGCTGGATAAACAGCATATCGCTGAAGACAAGAAACCTGCTCCCCCTTTGCTCATCCCCACCCTGCTGGAACCTTTTCTAATGTTTCCAGTGGGAGCTCGGCACACAAGAACGGCTGGGCAAGGTTATTGGTGCCATCCTGAGCACATTCAGCTCTCTCTGCTGAGCTAAAAGGATGGGGACAGAGTGTGCTCCTCTTGTGGCAGTTGTCAGTTTAGCTGCTCACCCCTTTCTCACTGATATTTGGTCTTCATGGGGTGTTTTTCCTCAGCACCTCAAGCCTGCAGTGACTGTCAGTTTATAAATGGCTTTATTCCACATCATACTTCTTCAAATAGAGCACTGGACTTAATTTAGATTTCTCCATCAGCCCTTGCCTTCCCTGAGAGTATTCATTATGCAGTACATAATGCAGCATACATTGCACATCAAACACACATACATTGTGCATCAACATGCACCATCAGGTGTGATTCTTGTGAAGCATCACTCTTCCTGACTTTCTCTTTCCCAGATATGTATTTGCGTCATTATACACATTTGTCACAACTGAGGGGAGATGCAGTTGAAAGGCACTTTCAGAAGTTGTCATCTCCAGCTTCTCAGCCATAAATTGTTACCTCCCAACTGAGACTTGGTAGCTGATCATATGAGCACTCTTAATTGTTTCAGAGCAAGGTGAAACTTCAATAATGAATTAAACTATGGAATCAGCAACCATTAAATAGCGACATGTTGATTTTTTTTTTTTTTTTTCAATGTAAGGCATTTTATTTCCAAAATTAGAGGTTACATGAGCAGGTAGAAACCCAACAGGAGCCAGGAGACTGCTAGTGAAAGACATGGGCAGCTGATCAGCAATATCCTGTTCTGTGTGAGGCACCTGTCTCTCACAAATGTGCCTTTCAAAAAGCCACGTCTCCCCAGTCTCCTGGCTGATTCTGTGCTGTCTTTGGCACCTGCACAGTCAGTTGTTGACCCCTGTTTTCAATGACGCTGGCTTGGCACTGAAATCAAGCTGTGGAGACAGTGAGGTACAACTGAGAGACATTTTGTGATGCTGTGTCTTACTGCCTGAAATGCTGCACATGGACAGTCTAAATCGTGGATCTGCACAGAGGGCTTGAGCTTACATCCATTTTTATAACTGTTCTAAGCAAATACAGTGTGGCTACACACTAGGACATTTGTTGTGTGGGTATCTAGTGACTCAGAAATCAAGTTTACCCTTGATGTTATATTGACCAGAACAATATAAATGTGCTGTAAGTCAGATTTGGTAAGAGAGTAGGGAACTACACACCTTTTACCCCTTACTGTGCAATACTAGTGCACCATTTGCTGTTTCAGCTTTTGCACCTTATCTTTTTGTTAATACTAGGATAGAGAAATCAAAATCCTCCCTGTTCTAAATTGTTGATGAATATTATATCCCTCTCACAGTCTTTTCCCCTATTCAGCATGAAAAAATGGGAAACTTTCACCATTGCATTGCTTTAGAGTTTAAAGTTCTGTCACTTCTGATGAAAAAGCACTTAATAACAAAAAACTTGGACTCATAAATGGGGAAATAAGTCTGCTTTAGAAACTAAGGTAGCAATCAGCTTGGAATTGAAGTGAATGCTTAAAAACAAACTTGAGAGGCACAAAATGTCAGTTTGAATGGAAAGGGGAAGTGTCTGTTAAGGGGAAACCAGGAAGACCAGAAGTATGATAGATTGGGCACATACACCCAAACAAACAGACAAATTCTCACAGAAACAAAAAACAGCCCCTAAAGGGAGAAGAGAGGAGGGGACCTGCATTTACAGGAAGAGCTGAAAGGAAGCAGTGACGGGTAGCTCTGATGTGCTCAGAAAGTCTCTTTCGGGATCTTTCATGGCTCTAGCCTGGAGGCAGAGGAGCAGACCTGACAGGAGGCAGCTGTACACCTGTACAGCCTTCATTTGACACCAAGAGTTCTTCTGTAAGGATTTCTAAATAACATTTTGCTGCTGTCCACCTTTTTATTACCTAAATATCCTACCCGAGCCTGTGCTTTTTGTTGAATGGTTTGAGATCATTAGTTTTGGAGATTGGTGTTTGAAACAGGCTGCATTTCTCCAGACAGACACATCCAGGTTGTCTCAGCCCCATCCTGCAGGACCTATCTTTAACACTGTGATTATCTAGCTGTCTTCTCTCCCACAGTCCTCCTGGAGCTTTGGCAGGAGTGCAAAGTGATGTGCATTGCTAGGAGCAGAGGCAACTCCAGAACTCTCCATTAGAACCTTCCTGCCCACACGACTCCAGTCAGGCTGCCTCAATATTCCAGCAGACTCTACTAGCCACTTTAACCTTGATTCAAACAAGTAATCCTTGATTGCAAGTTTCCTAAAAACTGTGAAATATCCCAAGGTTCCTTGCACTTTCCTCCATGTTACAAAGGAGCTTTCTTGCACAAGAAGGCAGAAATAGAGACACTGTTCTCTGGTACTTCATGAAAAGCAGTGATGAAAGGAGAGAGGAATGGTTATTAGCAGGAATGAAAAAGGAATTTTTTTTTTAAATTTTATTTTCCATCTCCACCGAGTGTTTGCTGGAAGGATTGTTCCAATCTGCTCCTGTAGCTGCTAGATCAAATGTCCTATTCCATCTGCCTTCATTGGTTTTCCTTGATTGAATGGACTGAAGGTGAGAAGCCTGTAATGTGGGCTGATGAAAGTGGAGCTGGCACTCCACAGCAATGGGATAAAAGTGGCAGGTCTGATTTTTCAAACTTGTCTGAGAACATCATTCCACTTTGTCTCATTTTTAACTTTCAGCTTCAGAGGGGGAAAAGCAAAAAGGAAGGGGTAAGATTCTCAAGGGCTAATTCTGAACAGTGATCTTCCCAAGCATAAGCTCTATGGAGATCATTTACTAACATGCATTTTTAAAATCAAAATTTGTCTTCTACACTGTCACATGCTGATAGAGGAATGTCTTAAAAAATAAAGTTTAAAATAATTCATTCTCCCCCACCCCTGGTGCTTTTGGAAGACACCACTCTGTGTCTCTGTAAAGGGCAGGAATTCACCATCATCTCCAATTCCAAGTGTCACTCATGGGAGCTTGCTGAAAAATCTAGTGAACAAGCCTTTTGTGGCAAGTAAATTTTTGTCATCTTTCCTTAGAGTTTTTTAGTTACTTGGTGCTTCTGCAAATTTTAGGTCTTTTTTGCCATGAGAGTGAACAATCCTAAAGCAGTAGCTGTTCCATGTCCCTGTTAAAGGAGCTGTCCCCAGTTTTCTAGCACAACATCTCTAAGGAAGACATGACTGAAACCCATCTGGAATGGAGTTGTTTGCAAAATCTGGTTAATTATTATAGTAGGAACAAGATTTTCACTGCCACATGCTTCCTAAAAATTCAATGTGAGAAAGGAGTGAATGAAAAAGAGCGTCAGAAGAGTCCCAAATATTAAAACTGATGCTGCATATTTGGAATGTAGACTTTCCTTTTTTCTGGAGATCAGGATCATTTGAGCTAGAGGTGTGGCTTAGTCTCAACTTACCTAGCTTTAGATAATAACTTGAAAAACTTATACTGTTTTTATAAAAACCAAAGTCTGTTAAAGGTGGGGAGGTATTATTTTCCAGAGGGAATACAACTACTTAATATTTAAATTGTTAATCTTTTCTACACTGAATACAGTGATAGCTCTGGACGGTTGCACTCTAAGCTTGTCTTATTTAAATATATGGAAGGATCTGGGCCACTGTGTCCCATCAAATCACTCTTGAACCTAGATGGATTTTACCCTAATTGTTATTCAGAACCAAGACCATTTCCAAATCACAGACCTGTACAAATTACATGGCAAAGCACAAGGTGTAATTTCTGAGCTGGGCTGAGCAGTAGGATTTTCTGTGGTACTCACCAGTGAGGTGAGAATACCTTTTAGTCATGGTACAAATATGCTGGTAGTGAAGTAGAACAGCTTAGAAAGGAAAGGTCGTCCTCTTCAAAACCAAACTAACGGCGAGCAAACTCACAGCCTTAATGCATACCGATTAAAAGGAAATCAGGATGGGTAATTAACTCCTCTCTCAAGTGTTTGTACAATTCACTTTCCCTCTGCTGCATTTCCTGAGCACTCCTGGTGTTAAGCTCTGAAGACGTTGAATAATGACTTAGACCACTGAGTTAAAAGTTTATTTTCTTAAAAGATCTGTTCTCCCATTCAATCCATTTCACACATTGCCCTCCACCAAGCAGAACAATAAAATGAACTATAATCATAAATCCACGGGTGTTTTGAGGTAGCCCATTCATAGTTTCTCAGACTAACAATATGAGTCAGCCTGCAGTACCAGGGGAGATGTTAAATTCACATTGTTAAATTTTCACGCTTACCTCTATGGTTTCTCTGAATCCTCCATTCTCTATTTAATGCAACCTGCTAATCTATTTTCCGTTTATTTTTCAAACCCAGACCTTCTGCCTCCTACACCATTCAGCATCCCACCCACCTCCCCTCCCCCTCTGACTTTCCCAGAGCAAACAGCGCATTCAGATCGAACCAGATTGACAGGTGTGTGACAGATGGATGGACAGAAAACTGGATCGGTCCAAACTCCTTGGCACTTGAAAAATTGACAACACAACCAAAGCAGCGTAACAGGGAGAGATAGATTGGCAAATGGAATAAATGGTCCCCGGAAAGTTTGTGATTAATCTTTGCCCTGTCAAGTAATGGCCTGATAATGCAGGAATTTAATGGGAACGACTTCTGCTAGTTCAGAGGCATCCATTAATGTGGAGTAAAGCAGGAGACAGTAGTAGGCATTGTTCTTTTTCATAGCCTTTGCAAATGAGAGGAGATTATTAAAATTGTGCCATCTGCACCCCAGCTCCACTCTCTTAAATGACAAACCCACACCTTTCCACTCTTCTGTTCATAAGGGGTGACACTTGGGGGTTTGCAGCTCTCTTCCTGGAAATATTCCATTTTATTTGATCTGTTACATGCTTCTCTTCTCCAGAATGAACTCCTGAAGCTGGGACAGGAAAAGAAAGGTTGTGTTAACTAAAAAGTGTATACTTTTCAGAAAGTGATGTTTCTCAGTCTTATCTTGAAAAAAAATGGTTTTTCTATCTTCATACATCATTTGACTATGCCTCAGTTTCCCTATATATAATAATGCTGTTCCCCAGCAATGTGTAGCACTGTGGAGGGCACTGTGGAGGATTCTTCTAGGCAAGTCAGAAGGAAAATTCTGTGTCTGAACACATGCTGGTGTTGTCTTGGGTCTAAATTGTGCCTCATATGCTATGGGTGTTGGTTAGTAGCATGTTAGCTTAAGGGTAGGTCTGATTAAGGTGAGAACACATCTATTTTAGTATTCTGTTTATAAAAACAGTTGTAGTGACTGGGGACATAACACAAGAGTAGGCAAGAACACTTCCACTGAAATTTATCTTGTAAAGACATCCTGTTCTGAAGTCTTTTGGCTCAGTAGATACTAATTGGCCGACGAATCTGTTTGGTTTGTTTTCTTGAACTTTTCTGAACTTCGTTGGTTGCCTCAGCATCTCCTGCAACAAGTGCTTTAATTCTGCACCACTTCAGAGGAAAAAAAACAGCTTTTACTTTCAACGTGCTTGTCTTCTCACTTCATTAGCTTCAAGTATTCTGAGCAGGTGGTAGCATTTTTGTCTTTTGCCCTTCAATTCCAGCCAGGGGCTTATTGCACAAGATGTCAAGAGGGAAGGGAAGGAGCTGTTGGGAGAAGGATCCCAGGAAAAGAGCAGGCAGATGTGTTGCATCAGTGGGGTGGTGTTTACTCTCCAAGAAGCCTGGTACAGACTGAGATACCCCAGGCCCAGCTGATGTGAATATCTGAGTCACCTTCACGTTGGCAAGGAGGGCACTGGTGAGGAGTGAGAGGGGAGCCCAAGTGCTCAGTCACATCACTGCAGCTGTAGCACTGGGGGAGGGAGGATGCAGGGGGCGGAAGAAGCTCATTATGACTGATAAATAGAGGGCTCTTGTTGTCAGCAATGTCATTGTGTTCACCTTTTTTTTTTTTTTTTTTTTTTTCGGTCCCCTCTTTCCAGCTGTGTAATTAATTAATGGATTGGAAGTGCTTAGTTGGTTGACCTTGCACCTTCCCCTGCCTGTCTGCAATTGTTGTCAGTAGGTCCAGCTCTCACCAAAGACACATCCCTCTCTAACCATATCTGCATAAGCCCCCATGGTAGCAATAGTTGATCCTGTACTTTCCTCCCCATGCTATTTTCATAGTTACGAGGAAAAGAAAGCAACAACCTTCTTTTTTGCTGGCATTTTTACATTGAATTTGCACTAGGATAAATGTTGGCAGAAGGTGCAGGTCCTCATAAGCCAAAGGGTAGGATTAAGACCACAGGCATTTTAGTTCCTGGAAGGAGGGATGATCATATCACTGGATTTCAGTCTGCCCAAAATAATGCATGCAATCCAAACTAGATTTTCTGGTTCGGCAGCCAGATGAGAAAGGAGCCTCTACTCTCCCACCCAATGCAGGTAACTGTCTCAGCATAGGATAAATGTCTTCCAAGAGAGATGTTTTCCTTACTTAGGCTAGGAGAATTACAGAGGTTAAAGCAGATATTTTGTGTTCAAGGTAGCTAAAATTAGGCAAGATGTGTTTCATCCTCATTATGTCTGCCTTGGACTTATAAATGAGATTATTAGATCCATTTCTTTACCTCTCTTTTATATCTTTAAGCATATGGTAAAGTAAAGAAGAACAATGTTACAACAGTTTACCAGAAAATTACAGTTGTTAATGGAACTGAAGAATTTATACCAACAGGGACCTCATGGCTTCGGTCCATAACAGAACTCTTACTTTTTGCAGTATGTGAATAAAATATCATGAGCTTTACAATCAACACCCTGAATGAAAGTCTGGGTAAATACACTTGGTGACCTCACTGGCAAATCTGCCCAACAATTTCACAAAAAACAGGCTATTGATCAAATTGGCTGGAAGGGATCTTTTCACATCAGGGTCCTGGACTACATTTGACTTAGGGCAGCCCAGAGCAAAAGTGGCTGTTATCAAATGATAGGAGCAAGCTGAAGGTCTCAACCTAGTCTCTGGAGAAATAAGTCCAGGTTATGGAGATCTCAATCAATTTAAGTTATACTAGGGGTGACTGACTAGGTTCAGATCACAACACCAGTCTTCTCTTGGTTTTAGGCCTGAATGCATAAGAGCACTGTTATTTAATCTTTTAGTTTGACATAAGATTAGAAGAAGGTCTGAAATACCATAAGGGAATCTGCCAGTCTATTGCTTCATTGTTTCAGTTTCTATATAAAAGCATTTTTTTAAAAACTAAACATATCCCAACACTGACAATCTAAAACTTACAGGTACCTTAATAAAGTATAATAACTAATTCAAGACTCTATCCCCCAGCCTCACTTCCTCCAAGAAGAATTACACCCACCATAGGAGCAGGATTACCTAAGCAAGTTACAGGAATGTGCCCATAGGTGCTGGGTCAACCACTTTATTACTCTAGTGTACAGCTCTTACGATTACTCATAGGCTTTGTCATATATTTATTCACCTAAGCAAAACCCCACCTTTCCTAAGAGCTTTGCTGACTCAGACCAAAACTTCACTTTGTCCAGCAGCACCTCCTGCAACAGCGACTGTAAGTAAATGTTCAAATAAAGGTGTAAGAGGAAGGGAAAACATTTTATTAATTAGTTTCAGAGCCCTTGCAGCAAGTTCAGGCTCAGATATTTTCTAAGGTGAGCCATTTGCAGTTAGGAACATTGGGTAGATTTTATTTTCTTGAATTATTCATAGCTTTTGGATTTACAAAGGTATTTCATACTTGTATCTAAGAGCAAGTTGATTCATAAGTCTAAGTGCTATATAATCAACTCTCTTTCTATATTTTGAGCATACTATACGCTAATTCTGCTACAACTGAATTTCAGAGTCTATTTTTTTATGGAAGGTCTTCCCTTCCCTTCCCTTCCCTTCCCTTCCCTTCCCTTCCCTTCCCTTCCCTTCCCTTCCCTTCCCTTCCCTTCCCTTCCCTTCCCTTCCCTTCCCTTCCCTTCCCTTCCCTTCCCTTCCCTTCCCTTCCCTTCCTTCTTCCTTCCCTTCCCTTCCCTTCCTGAAACTTCCTGAAACTTCCTGAAACTTCCCTTCCCTTCCTTCCTTCCTTCCTTCCCTTCCCTTCCTTCCCTTCCCTTCCTTCCCTTCCCTTGAAACTTCCCTGAAACTTCCTGAAACTTCCTGAAACTTCCCCTGAAACTTCCTGAAACTTCCCTGAAACTTCCTGAAACTTCCCTGAAACTTCCTTCCTGAAACTTCCTGAAACTTCCCTGAAACTTCCCTTCCTGAAACTTCCTGAAACTTCCTGAAACTTCCTTCCCTGAAACTTCTTCCTGAAACTTCCCTGAAACTTCCCTGAAACTTCCTTCCTGAAACTTCCCTCACACTCGCAGCCTCCTGTATGTATCTATATCTCCTTATACCATGTCCATATGTGCTTAAGTTGCATATCTATAGGTCAATGCATGTAAATCTGCCCAGCTCTTGACAGATGTGAGATTTGCAGAACTGCCCTCTGTGAAGTTGGAGAAGCAGTTCTGTGCTGGAAGGAGAGCAGACAGCTTTGCCTGTGTGTGTATTTGAATGAGTGTGTTTTATACACATGCACACAGAGTTAGAAAGATAGATGTAGGAACTGGACAGTCTCCCTCCCCCACCCCCCTTTCAAATCTTTTTCCAACAGGCGCTTTTATCCCATTCAGCTGAATAAATTGGGACTCTTGAAACTGTGATCTTGACAGATGTGAGCTTTTTTTCTGAGCTGCATTGGAAAAAGATAGATAGTGAAAACCTCCAGGGCATTTGGGCTTAGTGGAGCCAGTGAAAAGGGTTATTTCCAAGCGTGCTGAATAATGCATCCCTCTGAATTCCTTAGTTCTCTCTTTCTGTCCTCCTTTCTGTCTTTTGCTCTCTCTTCCTTTAAATGCTTTGTGGATGAAATGTTGAATGCCCTCCCAGAGTTCTTCCACCACCACAGGAAAGTTGCGATCAAAATCTCACCAAGCAATGGGCCTTTAAAGTGTCTCGTGTGAGGAGTCTGTGGGGGTCAGAAAGAGAGGGGGAGAAAATGAATAGATAGATAAACAGTGCAAGTTACATGTACATAACTGGTGCATTAAAGATATATTTCCCCATTTCAGCTAATTAGTTGTCACATCAGTCTTAAGCAGAGAAATTGGCTGATAGCCAGACTGCATTTTTTTTTTCAGAAATCTCTCTGTGTCAAGAACATATGTTCAAAGAGACTTTCACCCCTATTAGATTCTTCTCCCTGCCTTATTTTTGTTTATCTATGACATGTTTATCAAAACAAGAAACAACTTTAAATTATCTCATTGTCAACTCTTTGCTTTGTTCTCCTCAACTTTCTTTATCCTTTCCCAGTTGGAGCTTGAATTTTGTGCTAGTTGGTCAAGGCAGGATTACAGTTTGTAGAGAGGAGAAACCCAACTTCCTATTGAACAGAATTGAAATGTACAATTTATGTATGAAAAAAAGGGAAAAACTGTAATCTCTTTCAGGATAAATGTGAAATGCTTTGTTCTTGCCTTGCTTCATACATGACAGATGTTTGAAAGTTATGTAATTATTGTTTGGAGTTTTTTTCTTAATTACCCCCATTTGGGGGCCTTTTTTTCCTTTTTTTAAAACAAAGGCATTTTGAAAAGAAAAGCCCGATTTCCAAACACAAAAGTTTTGTTTTTTCCTTTGGCATTTCCACCATAAAGTATTTTGTCTCTGACTGCATTGAAATGCAGTGTTTTGACATTTTGCTATGTGGATGTCGGGCTAAGTGTCTTGCCTGAAACCACAGAGGGAATTAAGACTGCATCTCTTGAGCCTTCGGTTAGCCCTTAACCACTGAACCATCCTTCCTCCTAGCAGCCCCTAGGAATTTTTGAGCAAAAGTGAGCCCATGGACAACAACATGGAGAGGGACACATCCCTTTATCAGAGGCTCATGAGCAGAGACAGCCCCAAGTGGTTTGTGGAGAGGAGCAGGCACGAACCCCCATGCTGGACTTGGCATCATCTGTCTTTTTGCTATGCCTGCACTATGAAAACAAAGATTTAAGAGAACCACAACAGTGGCACACACACCCTTGGGCCACACATCAGTGAGTTTGCTGGCGAAAGCAAAGCTGCCGTGTCTCTGCAATGTTTTTGTCAGGATTATCTGACTCCCAGTCAAGGTGCAAACAAACCTGAGGTCTTCTGTCAATAGCAGCGTGTGAGCTGAGAATCTCAATGTCTTCTGAAAGAAAGTTTGGGAGTTCTTCCAGAAAAAAAGAAGGAAAAAAAAAAAAAAAAAAAAAAAAAAGAAAACATGTGGGGAAAAGTTTCTATACCAACATTCAGAAAGTCACTAGGCGAGTCATAGTGAAGACGATGTGAGAGTATCTCCTGATGTGTTTTTTCAAGTATTTTATTTGGCTTGGTTTTTAACATCTCAAGTTGCCTTTACTGCTATTTTTGGGAGTCTAGTGCACCACCTCATTCCCATGAATTTTCCTCCATTTTACCCTCTCATGGCATCACACAATCATTCCTTGCAATAAACCGTCATCACTGTAAATTTCAGAACATCCTGGTTCTGGTTCTGGTTCTGGTTCTGGTTCTGGTTCTGGTTCTGGTTCTGGATGGCACTTGCATGGGTGTGCTCAGTCATCCTGGTGCTGCTCTCCTGCAGCCCAAAATCCCTCTATACCTATCTGAAAACCATTTGTATGTATGCAGCTTCTGAGAGAAAACTGGACTCCACACACCCATACAAAACCTATGACACAACTGTAGGTACAGATGACAGCCAATATCAGCCCTGATTTCATTGATCCTAAGTCCATTTATTTCACCAAACAGAATTCACAAATTAACCTTATCACTTCCTTATTCTCTGTTTCTTGCTCCATCCCATTTTCTACCTCCCTTTCTAGTTTTCCCTCTTTTTGCAGTATCCTCAAACATTTTGTTCCAGCTGCCTTTCATCAGCCCATCATTTACAGTAGCCTATAAGAAACACCACAAAGCTTCAGAGCAAAGTCTTGGCTCTTCACACAGGCTTCTCCCTTGGGTGAGGGAGGTAGAAAAGAGAGGGCATAAAACATTTCTCACAGACGTTCGTTACATTGCTTTATTTATGGCTGGAAGACAGTTGAGGGCTGAAGATGTAAATATCATCTTTGTGCAGAAGAAGGAATGGGGCCCAGTTTCCCATATTATCCAATCTCCCACCTTTCTCTCATCACATCCTTTCTGTAGATTCCCCTATGTCTAATATAAAAAGGTGAACATACTTCAGTTTTCTCTCAAAAGAGCTTTACAAAGCTTTCCTTCACTCAGCTGTCTAGTCTCATAAACATCCATGGAAAGTAATGTCTTTTTTTTTTTGTCTTGAAGAATTTTCTTTCTCGCACTCTGTCAAATTTGGTTAAAATTGCTCAGCTGCTGTAAGAAATATTGGCAGAGAAAGAATGGGACAAGGAGATAGGTAATAAACATAGCATGGTTCTGTAAATCCTGTTTCCTTAGGAAAACTGGGTAAAACAGGATGTTCAGGATTCAGCCTGGTCCTGAGATGAGCTTGATCACTGCCTCTTACTGATTCCTTGCTTGGAGAGCAGGTGTCAGAGCTTTCCCTTGGAAGCAATCATTGTAACTGGGTGTGCTGGATGGGTTCATCCTGCCTGGATGTGCTGAGGGCAAGAGCACAAAGTCTCGTAGCCTTTGTCTTCAGGCCCATTTATAAAACATTTCAGATGCCCTGAAATGCATGCCTCTATGTCCTGAAACATACAATATTTCAGTATATCCTGAAAAGCTGCATAAGCTTTCTCTTCCCACTTTTCCAACTTCACTTCCCCCTCTTTATGTCTTTTCCCATCCTCAGTCAGCCTCTTTATCGCCTCTCTCTGGTGTTCATCAATAAATATTCAATTAATGCTTTCGTATGATATAGATCTATGGGTGCCAGATAAGAACATCTTCACAGGATGAATGGTGCTGCTAAGTCTGGCGGCTAATTCTATGCAGATGCAGAAAGTCTGCTGGAAGTGACTTTACAAAATGGAGTGCTCAAGCATCCCTGTTTTATTTTTTAATGCAAATGAGAATTTAAAAGCCTGTGTTTTTTACAATTAATTTTATGTACTATTCTTTTCAATTATTTATGTTTCCTGAATGATAAATGGGCTGGTGGAGAGGAAAACAAGACTCAAGGTAGTGGGAATATGTAGAAAGAATCCTTTTTCCTCATTAGTTATTTATTTATTTTAGACTGGAATAGCAGCCCAGGTGATAATTAAGAGAATGTGGGCCCTAGATCAACAGGTGATAGGAGATCACTTTATCACCTAGCAAGACTCAGAGGAAAAAGGCCAGAACAGAGGATGGAGGTTTAGTCATAATTTTCCACAGATTTATTTAATGTGCATTGCCAAACCCCTTAACTTCCCCACTTGCAAATAGGAGGAGATAGCTGTTTTTTTGCAAAATAGAAATGAATAGCACAAGTAAGCATAAATTCTGTAGCTGATGAAAAAGCAAAACTTTCATGGATTCAAATAGACTTTTCTTGCCTGTATCACTGTTGATCTTGAGCCCAGGTGAAAGTTGCATTCATGAGAGTCTTGTTCATCCAAAGCCAGAAAAGTAACTCGGGGGTAACTTTTGATGTTGGAAGCAGGAGAGAAGTGTTACGGGATGCATCCATAGTTTTTGGACAACTTGTGCTAGTGCCTCATCACCTTCACAACTGAGAATTTCTTCGTAATATTTAATTTAAATCTACCCTCCTTCAGCCTAACGCCATTGCCCTTCATGCTATCTCTACAAATCCTTCTGAAGAGTCTCTCTCCAGCTTTCTTGGAGTCCCTTTAGGTACTGGAAGATGCTATAAAGTCTCTCTGGAGTCTTTTCTTCTCCCGGCTGAGCAGCCTGAACTCTCTCAGCCTGTTTTTTCAGGAGAGGTTCTCCAACCCTCTGGTCAATTTGGGACTCTTCTCAGCACTCACTCCAACAGATCAACATCTTTCTCGTGTTGGGGGCCCTGAGCCGGGCAAAATACTTCACTGGTTTTTTTGGGTTTTTTTTTTTCATATTTTACGCCTTCATGCAAGTTCTTGGCACAGCACTTACACAGAAATACAAACGTGCTGAGGAGAATAGCCTTCCTCAATAAAGCAAACGCCTGCTCAATCAGTGGGCGTTTGAAACCTCTGGAGACAGAGCCTGACCCTCTCCAGTTTCCAGTCCATTTCCGAGGGTTTTGGAGAAGCAACAGGATGGCATTTGGGGCCTTTGAGAAATTGATTCTAAAGATGTAAGGGGATTATTTTAGAGCAAAAGGGAGGAGACCCCATTAAAATAGCACTGAAATGGAAAGGAAGCTGAACAAATGGAGATGTGTTAGGCTGAGCGTTGTTTGAAGTGAGACATTTTCCTTGAGATATTGATTGAGTTTTTATGCCGTTCTTAACCTAAATCAGATCCTTAAAAACAAACAAAAGCAACCCTGAGTAAAAAACATACAAAAAACTAAAACCAATGAACAACAAAAAAACAAATAAAAAATATATAAAGGGTTATTTTGGGACTGAGAAGAACAGCCAGGATTTTCCTTCCGCACATTCTGCTTCCCTAAAATAGTAGTGCTTGCTTGTAAGAGAGGCATCTTGGCAGTAATGTATATTATTTTCTTTCAAGTTCATTTATAAGGTTAAAATCAGAAGGTTTGTGAGTTCTGGATGGAATTTTTTTCTCCTTTCTAAATTTATTTCAGCATAAAAGAGTTGAGTTGGAAGGAAAACAATGGAGGTAAAAATTACTCACTGGAAAGAACTAGGGATGAAGCCACTTGAAAAATTGCCAACTTTCAGAGACAAATTCATACTAATTTTAGAAATTTCAAACACTTTCACAAATATATTTTTATTCAGAGTCATACCATTATGCTTTCATGGTTCTTTAAGAAAGCAGGGCAAGGTGGGGGTGCAAGGATGGTAGATCAGAGTAGAAACCTTCTCCCAGTTTGGGAAAAATAAGTAAGCAATTTGGTCAAGTTTACACAGATTAGGGTTTCTTAAAGTCACAATTAGAAATATCAGCTATTAACTGACAATTATAATGCAGATATAAACTGCCTTGCCCTTTACAGTGTGTCCATGGGGACATCTGGAGTAATCTCTTCCACCATAACCTTCAGAGATGATTGAAATTGCAGCCTTTGGTAAACTAGAACAGTACCTTCAGCAAAACAAAACAAACAAACAAACAAAAAAATAAAAACAGGAAGGAAACGTTAAAAAAAAGAGATCCATCAGACTTACAGCATAAATGTTTGTCTTTGTCATAGAGGCTGTTAGATTAGTTCAGCTTCCATAATCTATTTAATTATTGTCTTTAATGGGACAGTCATTAAGCGAACTAGTTACTTTCTGTAAACATAATGAGAACTAGCTGCATTTTTTGCACCAGCCTGCCACCTTCTGAACCAAAATTGTGTACTCTTCTCAGTTACATTCCACTCTTTTCAGAAGAGTTGCTGTTCTGAAATGGAGAATGGGAATGATTTCACTACTCCATCTATTCCACTACTGATTCCACTCCATTAGCAGTGGAAGACAACAGCTGGAGAGAAGTCTTCACCCTGTTTTTCCCTTTTTCAGAGTCTACTGCACCATTGTCAGTGCAGCTTGTGGGTTTTGTGCTGAGGAGCACACGGAAGGTAGGGACCAAGCTGAAGCTGCAGGTTCATTTTTTAGCACAAGATATGCTAATAAAGCACTATTTTCCTGCTTGTCTCTGTGGCTGGAGAGGGACCTATTCCACTGATATACTCAAAAATATGTGATTTGGAGATTCTGTTACTTTCTAGTGAAATAGTAATTAGACAGAGTGAATCATTACCAAAAGAAAGCTGGGAAACGCAACCAATTTCTGAATTAAGAGCCAAATCCATAAAGCACCTTGAAACACTTTTTCTTTTTCATCAGAGTTGCTTTTTAAATAAATATTTTAAACTTTAAGGAAGGGGAGACTAGATCTCAGCAGAACCTGAACCTGACCTAAATCCCACTACACCACTGAATTTACTTATGGCTTGTGGCGCTCATATTTTTAACTTCTTTCCCAGTGTTCTTTCTCGTTGTCTCTGTTCTTTTCTTTTCCTGCAGATTTTTCCTGTTTATTGTGCTCCTAGAATAAGAAGGTATCTGAAAATATTCAGCTCCTAGGAAGGGTTTTGACCCAGTGGTTGCTAGGTGATTAGATGTTTTGATGATGGGAAGTCTTATAAACTGATAGCAAAAGCAGTATCCAAAATACAGCACAAGCAAGTGTGAAAATATGTGGGTGATGAGCCTCTAATTTTACACTCTTCATCTTTCCACATGAGGCTCTGAGTTTACAGCTTGCATGGATACTATCTAGATGCCTGTTGTATGAGGATGAGAGGTGCTGGGAAAAGGTAAGGCTATCTTCAAAAATAAATCCATAAACTCCCCTCAGCTACCAGTTACACCAAAAAAAAAAAAAAAAAAACCAAAAAAACCCAAAAAACATTAGAGCTCCCAATGAGGGTGGAGAAAATTGGAGAAAACAAGCTTCTCAAAATGGTGCCCCATGCCTCAAAGTGGCTTTAAACACACTGGAAAAAAAACAACATTCCAGAAATAACCCCTTTTTTTTTTTTTTTTTTTCTTTCCCTCCCCCTACCCCCCGCATGTGATTAGTTCATCCTAATTCACCATTTAGGAAGCAGGAAGACATGAGGCAGAAGGAACACTACAATGCCAGCCTGCTATTTTTTGCTGAGTAGCAACAGGCTGCAGAGTGGACATACAGTTTTTTCTGGATGTGGCAAAAGGTTTCTTTCAGCCCCTAATTTGCAGTGTCAGAGTAACCCATTATCAAGACGATTAAATTTAAAGAGACTGCAGTAAATGCTAGCATACAGAAGACATCAAGCATCATTAAAATGTAATTGGAAGCAAAGCTTAATGAGGTAAAAGGAAAAAAAAAAACACCCAGAATCCTTTAGGGTTTTCTGCCCCCCCTTTTACTTGCTTTGCCTGAGCCAGCAACTACTGTATTGAAAATTATAACATGCAAGCTGCATTATTATTTGCTGTTCTTGCAGCAGCTAAAAAAACACAATGTTTAGTGTAGCTTTACAATGAGTGTATAAAGCTATATTTGCTGTAATTTTAGACTAAAGGCGGGAATGCTTTTGCTTTCTCAAAGTCTAAAGTTTCTGGTAGGAGCAAAGCTAATCTTGTTTTGCTCATCTACAGCAGACAATAATGGCCAAATGGAAACATGTGCCTACAGTTTTGCACTGATCTTTAGACAGCAGTGTTTGTCAGCAGTTGTTTTGAAGCAGCTTGATTCCATCTTTCCAGAGGACAACAGGAATGGTGAGACAGGGGAGCACAAAAATTGAAAAAGATCAAGAGGCGAGGAGCAGTTGTTGTGCCTGGTAAGCCAGAATGAAACTGCAGTGCCTCTGGTAGGGATGTGGATAGTAAATGTAATGTTTGTATGGGAGGTAATAGCTCAATAAGGCAGTGGGCTGGTTTCCCAGGTCCTTAAAGGCTACCTGCTACAAAGCATCTGCAGTTCAGCTGGTTCCATTGTGATATGTGCTGGTAGGGCTCTCTGGAGAGGGAGCTGTTCCATTCATCTCTGTCTTGCAGCAAGGTTGAGGCCAAGCCCAAACTTTGTAAAGGCTGAGTTGGCCTGAGTCCAGTTTTATTTTTTTGTTTGGTTTAGGGTTTTGCCTTTTTTTGTTTGTTTTGTTTTGTTTTGTTTTGTTTTTGTTTTTTTGTAAATTTCTTCTCTCCCCAAGACATTAAGTCATCACATTTTGTACATTTTTCTGGAGGAGGGAACAGACTGGCTCAGTTGGCTGCATATTGCTATCTAGGCTTGACTTAGTGGTTGCTCTCCTTGTACACAGCTGCATATTTCCTGGAAGCATCACCATTTTAACTTGAGGCCCACACAGAAGTAGGTTAACATCACAAATATTTTTCACAAACCATCTGATCCAGCTAGAGTGCCAAGACCTGGCCCTTAAACTAGCCAGATATATCAGTCTCAGTTGGATCTATGACGATTTTATCATTTTTTTTTATATTGTCCTTTAAATCAAAACTCTTCAGTCTCCAATGGTGACTCTAGAAAGGGATTTAGTACCTTTGTTAGAGAACAGAAAACCTGATCTCTGGAGAAAGCTGCCTGAGCTACAAACAGAGCCCCAAGCCTGCAGTGTGTGTTGCAGCTCAGTCCTACCAAACACCATTCACCATCCCCAGTTTCATTTACAAAAATTCATACCCCACCTTTTGCATTAGTTTTTTAAAATGGCTTCCAAAAGCAACAGTGACCTCAGAGCTTGGAAGTGATTTTCAAACAATATCTGTACCAGAGGGGGCTCTGAGGTACAAATGCTTGAGCTCATATGGAGCCAGGGGATGTGTCCACACAGCAGAAAACCCAGATGTCCTGTCCTCTTATCCAAAATTGGTATTTGCACCAAACTCCACTGTCCTCTTCCAGACAATCAAAAGAATTGGCCCTGAAAGTTTCTGGTATCCAAGCATTCTCTGAAAACTATGCCCTTCAACTTTTGTCTTTGTTTTTATCACTGTTCCTATTCTCTGTCATGTCTTTTTTAATTTAAGTCCTCCAGGGAAAAGTCACTGTTCCTTATTAGGAGCTCATACAATGTATAAAACAGCAGGGCTCTATCTTTCACTCTCTAGGATCAAGCAAACAACCAGAAGAAATAAATTCTGTCAAAACAGAAGCTTGACTGAGTAGCACATCTCACTACAGTAAAGGTGGTGTGCCTGATACAAAAGATTACAGATGAATGACTGCTTGTTTTTGTTGAATAAGATCCTCTTGCTTCCTTGTACTGTCACATTTATTTTTAATTGCAGATACAGTGTCAACTTAATTCAATATGGGGAATGATTAGTAGAGTATAACCTGCAACAACCGGACAGGTAGAGCACTCTTAAGGATCTTAGCTGGGCTGCAATTAAATAGAGGTCGAGTATTTGAATAAGCTCCAGATTAAATTTTCCCTTCATTTTCTGAGTTGCTCTTATTGGCCAGCTATTTTACACTGCCTAAAAATGTAAATCTTCAAGTCTCCAGCTGCTCAAACAAGACCTTTCACTGACACAGTGCTGTCTTTAGATTGAAAAAAATGCAGACTTGCTGGAAGCTGGTCATTGAATAATTTTCCTGCCTTTACTAGAGGAATATTTGCTTTATCATATAGAAGTAAAGAAAAAAAAAAAATATATATATATATATTTGCTAGAATTTTTTAGTATAATAATTTTTGGGTTTGTTTTGTTTTGTTTTGTTTTGTTTTGTTTTGTTTTGTTTTGTTTTGTTTTGTTTTGTTTTAATCACAAAACCTTTTGAGTAAGATCTCCAAACATTCTTTTTGTCAGTGAATATATGTGGAGAGCCACTGCCCTTTTTGGCCCCAAATGTATGTCTATGAGAGACTGAGTCAAGTTTTTGTTATGTTACCTTTCTTCAACAGTTTCTTCTAAATAATTGCAGGGGACTAGGGGAAAGTTAGAGCAATAATGCATTTCTTAATATGCCAAAGAACAAAGAAAGTAAACAGCTTGATTTTTTGCTGTATTTTGGTCACACCATTCACCAAGGTTGAGATTGTGATGACAACACTTACAAAGTGAGGTTTGGATGATTTGGATTTGGACAATATTAAAAGGTAAAAAGAGGATGAGTTGAAATCTTCACTGCCTGCAAAGGGCTCTCTGTTTTCAACAGAATTTTAAGAGGATATTTTGCGTCTTCAAGTTGAATGTGCTTTTGCTGCAAGTAATTGAAGAGGGTCTCTCCTTTTTTATAAATATTAGATTCAAAGGATCTCTACAAATAATACAGCTAAGTTCTGTGTCTCAATGTGCTGTTTTTATACATCATGCTTAGCTTTCTTTGTAGGGCAATCCTCACTATACTACGCTTCTTGCTAAAAATAGGAATATTATCTAATAGAAAACTGTAGCTAATTTTTTTTTCTCATAAAAAATGTGTTTGACTTTTTAAAGGGGGAATTTGAGGAATAAAGCTGAAGGTTTGTTGCCTTTTCAGAAGCAGCTGAAACATTTTTAGAGATTTCAGCTTCTTATTTCATGTCAATTTCCAAAACTTTCATTGGAAAGAGGAATTGAGGGAGAAAGAGAACATAATTTTGGATCAATCTGTGTGGCAGAGAAATAAGCACTAAATTTAACTACATAGGCATAAATTATAATAGGTTTCCATGTGGTACTACAACACATTAAATACCTCAAACATGAGTGCTGTCAGTTTCAGACAGTGTCTGAGAAATTATTTGGTTTCATATGATAACATTTTACAATTTTATAGGGTGAAATGCCAGATTTCAATTTCAGTCCCTGTGTACTATGGAAATTCTTGGAGGGTGAAATAATTTTACTCCTAGAATTCAGAACCAGAGGTTTTGCTGTAGTTCAAAAGCACTTTGGGATATCTTGGGATTTTCATTTTACCAGCCTAGTCCTTTATAGAGATTAACCATTGTACACTGATGATTTTGCAATGGCAACACTGAGCTTTATACCACTCAGTTATAGATAAAGTCTCAGCCCTTAACAGTGGCCTATCAAAACTGAAGTTGTATAGTAATACCTGGGGCTCTGTGCAGACCATCTAGAAATATTTAGAAGAAAAGTCAGAGGTGAAAGAGATGAAAGTGGATAAAGAGTTAGGAACCACTCTTCTTTTCCCTTATCCATACCGCAAAGAAAACACAAAAAAAACCCCAAAAAACCAAAAAACAACACCCCTCCCCCAAAATACCCCAAACCAACCAAACAAAAAAACCCTCCAAACATAACAAACATCCGTATACATTTTATCATAGAAATAGATTGCCCTGCAGCTGTGCCACTCCAGATATATTAACAGCTCTGGGATTCAAGAAACCATTGTACAAGCATAAGCTTAAAGCCATCAGAGTGACCACAATGGACTTTTTCATTAACAACAGGATCACAGAGGAAGAATTTACTCGGGCGGAACAATTAAAAAGCACGGGGCTGCAATAAAAGGGAATGAGAGTTCAACTCTGCCTCTGTCTTTAGGACTCCTTCTCCCTTTCTGTCTCTCTTTTTTTTCCTCCTTCTCTCTTTCACATTGTTGTTCTAATCCAGGGCTCCCAATGGTCTGGCATTACATCTTCCCTTGAATTAGCATTCCCATTCCCCCGGGAGGGCTGCTGTGGTGATGACTAAGGGAAGGGGTGATAAATGTTAACAGAAACACTTTTGCAGAGTGCTGATTTTTCTGTTTGTAAAGCATGCACCTGCACAAAAGATGCCGAGTGGAGAAAATAACTCCATCTCGATGGGAGACAAGCGCACCCGGAGACACACACTCACTTAACATACATTACAGGGATGCCCTGTAGTAGTATCACACTGGGACTTGTATGGCAGAGCAGGAAGGGGGAGAAGGGAGGGGAGGTGCAGGGTGGAAAGGATGTTTGCTTTGGGGTTAAGGCTGTAGCTCATGTTGTGTTTCGCTGGCACACAGCCCCATCTCCCCTTCCTTCCATGACCTTGTGCGCCTCTCTTGCTTGGTGTCTCAGTTTTTCAGCATCAGTGTGGTTCATGAAGTGGGGGTGGAGCTGGGGCTAAGGGAATCTGAATCCTTGAATATCAGCCACACTCTAAGGAGGCATCTTTTCAGGGCAGTTCAGTTCATTTCTGACACCCAGCATTTTTACACGTGGAATTTAAAGGGAAAGAGGGAGCCCATAGGTGATAAATTAGAAACTGGAGTGGTTCAAGTGCCTTTGGGTCTATATATGGAGATTAAAATGGGCAAACTAGAGCCTTATCCCACCTGAAACTGCACTCCACTTCTGCCCCACACCACGAGCCACAGCACAGAGATGCATCAGTACACCTCCCATCTCATCACCTGTGTGATGAAAGAAAGGACAGTGGGATTGTGGCCTCACACTGGGGTGTGCTCATCTTCAAGAAGCTAGAGCTGCAGAAGTGATAACTTCTTAAATAAATATAGTAGATTTAGCTTTGGTATTGGAATAAAAATGATAAATATGAGCAACACAGCCCCATTTGATGAATTGCAGGGCTAAATGTTCTCATGCATATGTCTGAACCACTTCCTGAGTCACCCATTCTTGGCAACATCTACTTTTGGGCTCTCTATTATTCATGGCCATTCTGTATTTGCAGCATTTTTAGCTGAATGGACAAAGTAAGGCCATGGACATTTTCTGGAAGAAAGGTCAGTGCACTCCCCATATTGTAGATTCAGAAAAAAGTAAAAAACTTGTTCAAGCCAGTGGTGGATGCACAGAAACTTGAGAGAGGTATGGTTTGCTTGCAATTATAGCTATGATAAGGATTTGGTCTAAGAATATTACATTACAAAGACCTACTAGGCTACCACGAACTTTAGATGAGTTTGGAATCCTGTGTCCAATTTTTTTTAATGTTAGTAATAAATTTTGGTCTTTTTCTGGAATTCCTATTGTAAACAATTATATTATAGAATAGGGGGAAATCACCTTCTTTATGTGCAAAGTTGAGATAAAAGAACAAACTCAAAGCAAGCACTAGTCCATTGAAGAGCTAGAGCCAGCAAATTTACTTTAGGATCCTTAATGGCTATGCCTAGCACATTCCTTTAAAGGCTCTTGGGGAAAGTTGCATGGGCAGGTCTGTGAAAGAATTTGGGGATGTCTGAGAAGTTCTTGGTTATTCTAGGAGTCCCAAGAAGAGAAGTCAGAGTGCCAGTCTCCAGGCTACACACAGCAGAACATGCAGTCGTGAGATGTTGGTAAAGACATCTAAACACCCTGGTCAGAAGGAGTGTCAATCTTTGACAAATGGCAACCACTTTGAGCCAGAAAAGCCACTGACTTCATCCAGAGAAAGGAGGGGAAGAGAGGCAAAGGCAATGTTTAATTAGGAAGCTAATTTCATGACATCATGCCTCCTGGCCTTTATTCCATTAATGAAGCTGAAAGTAGGCCACAAACTAGAGGGATTTATTCTTCCCTATTGGGACCATGTTATATCTGTCTGTCTGCTTGCATGGAAAATGCAACATCATTCCCAGTTGTTAACTTATTCCATAAACATTCACCATTCACTCTTCTCTTCCTGTACTCTCATTTGTACTGCATGCCTAATGCCCTCTGTAAATTGCCTCTCTCTGTATACTAATGTGGGCACATTTTTTATTTTTTCTTATTATATTTTCTTAGAGCAATGGGCATAGGAAGAGTGGGAACAGCCACCTCTGAGGATTTAACTGTGGGCTAAGCTCAGAGTATAAGGGCTGTCTCCCAAGATACCGAGAGGTGCTGAAATAGAAATTGTGAGATGGGAGAGCAAAGAATTAATGTTGGTTTTACCTGCACCGTGGGATGAATACTGAGGATCTGACAACTCAGCCTTTCTGTGCAGGGGGAAGAGGGAGAAGAGGACAGTGAGAATCAGCTGGAAGCATGCTTGGGATAGTGCAGTTGAACACGCCTGCAGCCCTGGCCCGTGCCCTGGCTCCGGGGTCCCGGTGTTTCAGGATAACAAATCTGTATCCGTGCCTGTCTCCCCCTCTCCCTGGCGTCTGCTGCTCCCCACAGACAAGGCAGTGGAGCAGAAGGCACGTCTGCTCCATGCTGCTACAGCTCACAGCCCGGGGTCCTAACGCAACATGCAACAGATGCCAGGTCTGGTTCCTGCTGGAGCCATCCTCTGTCAAGGCTTTGGGAAAGGAAGCGTCCTCAGCCCTTCTGCCGTCACTGTTGAGGCACTTGGCTGGGTTGGAGGGGAGCTGTGTCTGAAGGCAGCCCCATATCAATCACAACAGCTCCTAAGACAGGACAGAGAAGGACATGCTTGGGTAATATAAGTAAATAGCTCCAATGGCCAGCTGCCACGAGCAGGGGCATTGTCATCCCCTGCCCTTATCTGCATGTTTGTGCTCTCTCTGCTGCACCAGTGTGGCAATCATCAGGCTGGAGAGTTTTATCACAATCATAGAATCAGAGAATATCCAGAGTTGGAAGGGACTCTCAGGGATCATTGAGTCTAGCTCCTGAAGAGCTCCTGAGGTGAACCAGCTCATGCAGCTGACCAGGCCTGGTGTGGGACCCATATTCTGTCAGACAAGCACCCTGTGCTTGTGCCACCTGAAAAAAGCATAGGAAAAAATATTTGTCTGCTGCTGCCAATAAATTCTGTCCCATGGATCTGCAGTGACATTGAAGTCTTGGATCCCTTTCCCAGACTGCACAGAAACCAAAGTGAAGGCTGGGAAAATAAAAAAAAAAAAAAAAAAAAAAAAAAAAAAAGCTGCCATGAGAATACAGCGTCTCTGCAATGAAAATTGTGGGTTATACCAAAAAAATGCAGTCTCTTAGCTCAGGCATGTAGCCATCCTCTGTGTCTGAACAGCATCAGCACACATTACACCAAGCTGCTCCAAAGGCCTGCTCAGCAATCAGCTGGGTATATTCATAGATGTTAAAGCCCCGAGGACTACTGTGATAATCTGCTTTGACCTACATAACATGGGCTGGAGAAATTCACCCAGTATTTCCTGGAGTGAAAGGAATTGTTCTTCCCAGAGTGATTTCATTCAAAGTAGGACTGGGTTGATTGTCTGTGTGTTTGTGTGTGCTTGTGTTTAGCTATGCATTATGTTGTGTCTCCTTTTAATTCTTTCTCCATCTCCCATTAGTGGCCTTTTCCCTTCTTCTGAATGCTTAAGCCCCTGAGGATTTAACAGTATTCAGAGGATTCAAAATTCAGAGTTGTGAGCATGACAACTGGAAATATCACCACGAAAATGTTAGCTCACCCTGGAAGATAGGGCCATAACAGCATGTGTCATTCTCTGACCAGCCACAGTGTAAAACTGTGATTCAAATTTCAGGTCTGCACCCACGATAACGGTTGAATAAACATCACTTTTGTTTGGTGCTTGACTGCTTAGGGACGCCAGCAAACACTGATGAAGTCAGCACTGATGCTCTGTGTCACAAATTCCCTGTATGCAGTGAAAAGGGACAGTCTCAGCACAGTCAGAGCAGTCACATCTTGACACAAGTTTCCTTTATGGTTGGCATCTGTGTATCCAAAGCAGAGCACCACTTTTCTCTATCTGTCCTGCTCTGACTGTGGGACCAGCTGTCCCACACTTGCATGTAGGAAGCAATCCAGTGGCCACAGATTTGGGAAAGCTCTAAGTGTTTTCTAAGCTGGCAGGCACCAAGGGATGTATTTAGGCTGGTGAAAAATATTTCAGTTTGTTCAGGCTCTGCCCTCAGAGATTGTGTGAGTGATATTTGCTGATTGTACTTGATGCCTATGTGGAGAAGACTCCTTCAAGGGTTACATTGCCTTGAGAGATTATGAGCTGGGTGCAGCATCACTTACTAAGTGAAAGGTAGAAGGGCCATTTTCTCCATGCCAAGGTGTCCCTGTGCATTGTCTATCAGGAAAGTCCTCTTGAAGCTACAGCACAGAGCTCTATTCTTCTTTTCACAAAATATAAGCTACTTTTTGGCTTATGCTTACAAACTATCCTTCCTGTAGGTACTGCCCTGCTGCTTCCTGGACAAGTAAATTACAGCACAGTGCTGATGCTTCTCCCTTTTCCTTGGGCTTTCTTCTGTCAGATGGAGGTATCTGCTCAACATGTAGCCCACTGAGCAGAAATGGAAGTGCCAGTGTGAGAGTCTTTGTGGTCAGGGGTGGACGGTCGTCAGGGACAAACTCAGGCACTCTCTATAAGCTGTCTTGAAGTTGCAGTTTATTATAAGGGCATGGGTATAGAGAGTCCTGCTGAGAGCTGCCAGGCACAGCTCAGAGCAGGACAGAAAGAGAGTGGGGGTATGAGAGAGAAGTGTGAGAGGGATGGGGGAGAGAGAAAGAAGAGAGCAATTTTCCCATTTACAACACAATAAATCTTCTTCTATGTTGAATATTCTAATTTCCACTAATCAATCTAACACAAAATACAAATCCTATAGCATTTACATACAGCCTATAAGAGTCATTACATTACCATACTGTGTTACCTTTAAACCCTAAAAACTACTCTTTGGACCCTGGCATAGTCTTCTCTGACCTTTGGACCTGCTCTCCAGCAGAAGCCATTGTTCAATCAAGAGGGGATTACATTTCAGCTGACCGTCCTATCGTCTTTTGGTTATTTAGTAACTGTGATCTGGTATCTCAAAGATGGCTTTCATTTCAATCTCACTTATGGTTTCTGTATTCTCAGAATCTTTTGCTAAGCATTCATATTTGTAAGGTTTTCCTGGTTGATCCTTCCCAACATGCCAGAGCAGGAAAGATGACACTGTGCTGTGTAAGGCTTCTAGTGACAGCTCTTGAGCTGATTAACCCTTTTTACCTGGTCCCTACCATCACATCAACCCTGATATGTAGGTCTTTCCTCTCCACGTGGCCACAGGCCCTCTGTCCACAAGCAGGTGCAGAGTTCATCTCTCTCAGTCTCCTAAGAGCCCTCCATCCCACAGCACACCCCCAGCACTGTCTTTGCCTTCCCATGCCCAGCTCCAAGCTCTGAGCAGCCTTCTCCTTCCCTGCTCCCGTTCCTGGGTGCGAGCAGCGAGCCCTGGGAACCAGCCCTGCCCCTCCTGCTCAGAAATGCAGAGTGTTACACCGAGGCCAGCCAGCCTGACCCTTCCGTGTTTTTTATAAATACATCCTTCCAGCCACCAGGTCAGCCACATAAAGGCTCCTTTCTGAAATATGGGAATCTGACAAGTGCTCAGCAGACGGCCCGACATCCCGAATCCGGTCTGAGTGAGATTCTCCTCAGCAGCGCCGGCACATGCTGTTCTGATGGTGCGGTGCCAAGTGACTTCTGGGTCAGTGCTGATCTTTGGAAATAAGTCTCAGTGGGGGATTGATGACAGAGTTCTTCTGACCTGAGGGAAATCGGTAGGAGGAAGGCACAGACGTGGAGTTGGTCTGCAGGAGGGGGTGAGCAGGGGAAGGGGCGGGCAGAGGGGAAGGGGGGATGGAAAGCTGGCGACTGGAATATTAAATCCTCTTGAGCCAGGGAGCATGGTGAGGCAGCAGAGCCTTTAGCTCCCTTCCTCATGGGCTGTTTTCCAGGGAAGGAAAACAGCTTTAATCTGTTAGAAGAATCCCAATTTGTGTTTGAAAGCATATGTTTACGCTGGGAATCCAGCAAACGGCACTGCAGTGCTTAGCTAGTAGGTCAGTGCTGTGGACTGGGAATTCAGCTCTGCCTTCAGTCTGGAGAGTTTATCTACACAGATCTGAGCTGTCCTGGTGGTCCTGAGGAGCAGCATTTGCACAGGGAAGGCCCTGAGGATGCTGCCTCTCCAAAAGGCTCCCCTGGACCTGCCTTTGTTCTGAAAGCTGACAGGGTTTGTGGGAGCTGTCCAGTCCTTCTTTGCTTTTACAGAGGAACTGGGACACCCCTTCTGCCTGGCCTGAGGTCACTGGATGGACTCAGCCCTGGCACTGAAGAGCTGTTGAAAGGGAGGAAACCCTTTGGCAGCTGTGACCTCAGACAGGAGCCACACTCCCTCCTCCAAAACTAAAAGAGCGTGTAGAAGTATCAGGGGTCATTTTGCTACAGCAGGTCTGGATCTTGCACACCTTTTGCTGCTGAAAACCAGGAGTGTCCTCAGCAGAAAGTAGCACATGACAGCTCCTGGGATGAGACCCTCTGTGCAAATGCTGTGGTCACAGCATGCAGAGAAAATTCATCCTTCACCCCTCTGCTGCTCCCCTGCCCCAGCATGGTTCCTGAAGAATTTCCTGCAAGCTGCAGCAATACCTCACCCTGGTTTCTCATTTGAATCAACAGGGCTCAACAAATGGCTTCTCCAAATGGAGGAACAAGAAACAGAAGTGTTTAACCTAAGATGTGAATTATGTTAGGCCAACCTCCAGCACAACCCCCCTGTTGACCTTACTGTTTGTTTTCAACCAGGTTCATTTTCATTTAGTCACTTAGGGACAGCCTCGTTTGTGACAATGAGCAAATGTTTACATTGGGTATTTTTATCAAGCAGGCAAAACCTAGTTTAAAAAGGAAAACAACCTGGATAACACAAATTATCTCAGTGTATCTTTGCTCCTGAAAGATAATGCTGAAGTTATGAAGTTAAGGATTTCCCCCCCACCCTATGTGAGAGCACAGTGCAGCACTGTACATGGAAGCACAATAGAATGGTAACTCTTTATTACTCCTCTCTTCTCAAAATAATCCCTAACTCTGTCCCGTAATACCATTCTTTATATTTAAAAGTGTGAGTACAGGAACAGATTCTCAGCATTTCCATAAAAATTATATAGACAGGTACAATCTGCTGCAGGCAAGACAAAGAATACGTGATTTTCACATTCTTTATTTGGTTTGTTCAGCTATTTCTTGGCATGAGACAAGACAAGGCAGGAGTTTCCTTCACGTCTCATAGTAAGGAGCAAGCATGCATCAAATAAGGAAGAGTTTGTGGCCATCTCCCATGTGAGCACTCCCTAAAAATGTGGTGGGGGAAGATCTCTGGGGGAAATATCACCCACTGGGAGAGGGTGAGATTTCCACTGCAGTTTGGTTGCTTCTGGCTCTCAGAGATGGAGTAAGATATTACAGCTGAAAACTAAAGTGGTGCTGCTGCATCTCCCTTGGCAAAGACCTCTCTGCAAAGATCAGGGAAGTTTTGCTACTTTGGGACACTTGGAAGCCGAAATTGTAGCTTAGGTTTCAGGTAATTGATGAGTTCACATCCAGGATACTAAATCTCCTTAATTGCATGGTGAGTTTTAAGGAGTTTGGGCCATGTCCCATGATATCATGGGAATACATTAGTTGACAGCTAGGGACAGAGGATTAATCCCAAGTCTTGAAGGCCTGGTGGTGTCTACTCCCAAACTTATTAGTCAGACTTGGAGTTACTTGTGTTTGGCATTAGGAAAGGTGCACTGAGACATAATCGGCTTCTTCTAACTCCATCCCATAATGGGAGAATAAGGGGTGATTGGTGAAATTAATGGCTGGTAAATTTAGAATAAATAAAACGAACCACTATGCCATGTGCCAGTCCCCTGTGGGATTTACAGCCATAGGAGGTCATCGAGACAAATACTGTGGCTGTATTATTAAAACAGGCTAGATAATTTTATTACCATTAATAACGTTTACAGTTATGTAAGCTGAGATAATGAGGCTAATCAAATCTCATGCTTCAGGGCATAAACTGATTGCCTGCAGGGGTCAGGAAGAAGTTTCTTTTTCCCCACATGCAGCGCTGCACAAGTGGCTAAGTGCTCTGTCTGGGGGGGCTCAGGCACACTGGAGTGGGTGACTAAAGCCACACCATGGCAGTGTCCTCATCCACGCTTTGCTGCCATCTCTTCCCCCTCCGTGTGCTCCTCCTGTTTTGGTCTTGACCCCATCTCCTGGTGTGCCCCTCCTCCTCATCTCCTGAGCATCCTCTACTTTCTCTCTCTGCATCTTGGGTTCCTCTCACTGCCCCAGCTACCTCTTTCCATGCTATCTGCACTTCCCCACCTCCTGCTCCACCCACACCTTGCCTCTGCATCCTGCCACAAGCTCCAGTAGGCTGGCTGGGAGCCCAGGCTAATAAGCCTGGCACAATTTGTCTGACCCTGTCCAAAGCTGACCCTCTGTGGAACAAGAAAATGTGTTTGTCTGCGGTCTGGGGTTCATGGTACAGGTTATGAACCTGTGATATTTCCTGCAGTTTCTTTGCAGATTTATTTTAATGACTTAGTGCACTCCCTGGTAACACTCTGCATCCTCTGCTGAAAAGTTTTTTTTGTAATCAACCTGACAAAAGTGAGGGCACGTTTTCTAAATGTCCAGAAAAAAAACCCCAACATCTCTTTCTTGGTGCACAGCAAGACTCTGAGGAGAAAAGAGAGGTGATAAGTGGACAGGGAAGTGCTTTTTGATATCTCTTCTGGGAGCAGGTGAAAATAGCAGTCGAGTCATTGTTATTTTGGGTGAGAGGGGGAAAGGAGAAGTGAGGGAGAAAGAGTCACTTAAGTCACATGCAGTGTTTTGGATCTGCAGTGATTACTCATGCAGATATCTGTGCTGGTGTCTGATAGGCAGATGAACAGGCTTTGGGCTTGCAGAGCTGCAAGCAGGAGAGGTCAAACTCCAGGTGAAGAGCTTTGAGATGTTCACTGCACTGTTATTTATTTGGCCAAAGCAGCCCTGTACCTGATAGTCCCAGGGGCAGTTCTCCCTCTCTACAGCCAGAGAGGGGCATGGTATAATCTAGGGCTGGATCAGCATCCAAGGCTGCCTCTTCAGCACAATGGTCCAAATTCTTCAGCTGCCCAACAACACAAGTAGTTATCAGGCCCATCTTCCCACAAATTCTGTGACAGTCACTTGATCCTCTGATTTCCACTTCAAATGTATAAACAGGCCAGGTGAGAACTTGAAAGCCTGCTAGGAAAGGACTTTAATAAAGTAAGTTTACTCCCTGTGCAAAAGTTCAGATGACTCCGGGGCATACACAGAGCTGTGAGCAGAGCTGATGTACACTTGCTCTTCTCAGTCAGAATGGTGATACATTTTCTTCTTTAAGCATCCTTCACAATTAGCTCAACTTTGTGGGGAAGACACTTCATGTTAAATACCCTGCTCAGATTTTGTCCCTGAAAAATACAGAATACAGAAGCTCATTTTCCTCTCACTCATAGCAGACCCCCTCACCTCCAGGATCCTTGTTCACCTCAAACAAATTGGGAAGCTACAGGCTTTGTCAAACCCTGTCCTTGATGTAGCAGAACACCCTGAACTGTGTACTTTGAAGGGGTCTCTAATATAGGCACAATATGGGGGTGACTTCATTGCTGAAAAAATCTCTTACTGAACCAATATTTATTAATGTAGACAGGTGCAGAATGTACCTTTCAATACTCCTTTCTAGCTGAATGCACTGAAAATTACTAGTGCTTTATGTAACTCCATTGGGGGCTACTGAGATTTCAGTTTTGCAATTAGATGCTATAACAGACATGTATAAAAATATATTATGGAGTTGGATTTTTTCCCCCTTCCTTTTCTTTGATTAATCCTTCTTCCCTTAGATTTCTCTTGCTCTCCTGCCTCCACAGCCTCCATAGCACGTTTCCCTCATGTCTGGTTTCACTTGATCATCTCCCAGGAGTGGTACTGCCAGTCCCAAAAATATGAATTCCCATAATCATTTGGACTGGGACTGTAGATGAGACACACTTTCTTCTGCAAGTGAATGATTGTCCCAGGCATTGTTACAACTCACCTGGTAGCTTGCTTTTCTTCTTCTTGCCCACATATATCCTTGGAATAGAGATTGTTCTGATAGCTTGCATACCTTAGAGTATTTTGTAGAACATTACCCCATGAGAAAAAATTATTTGATTTCAGAGCTAAGGCTTACTGATTAACAGAAATATGAGGTTCAGTCTTGGTGCAATGGGGCTAATTCTTAAATATTTTAAAACCAAGTTTGCTTGTAAGAGGCCTTGATTTAAATTTTTGGTCCACTTTCACATATAAAATGGTGGATATGGGATTTTAACAACAAAAATTTGGCTTAAAAGCAGGAGGGCTTGATTTAGAATTAGAAATTTAGAGGGAACTGGATAGGAAGGTTATTGTCTCTTAAATTAAAAAACAAACAAACAAAAAAAAAAATAAACTTTGTTTCAGAGAGCCAGGGTAGACTAGAGAATTACTATGAGCAGCAGTAGCAGCAGTTGCCCCACTACAACCCCTAGGTAGACAGCCTAAATTGCTCTTCACAACAATGGTGTTTACTCCAATTTTCAGCTCCACTGGTGCAAATACACCAGAGGTTGCATGGGCACAGCTATCCTGGTGGCTGCTGAACACTCAACCACTTATCCTCCCCAGGATGGAAAATACTCTTTGCATCCAATCCCACCAAAAGCTCTTTTTCTTGCTAAACTATCTTCTGAGAAGTTCACTGGAAGATTAAATACCTCCTTCTGCTATTGCCCTCCCCTCTTTATATTTTTATCACTCTGGATGGCCCAACCTTTCCCTCTTAAAGCTGTGCTCAGTGGTGATATAAAACCCAGACGAAAGCACTGAAGTACCAAAGACAGCAGCCAAGTTAGAATTTAGGTTGCGTCCTCTGAGCTCCTTTTCCGAATACTGCAGGCTTAATTTGTTGTTTGAGCATCTCCCATATTTATAATAATACCCTCTATTAAACAACATGCCGTTAGCCATAATTTCCCATGTGATTTACATATTTATTATTTTTATTTTTATATATATACAGAGGGTGATTTTGTCTCTCAGAATCTACTGCTCTCAGATGGCTCTGGTTGTTGCATTAGTATTTTTTTTTTCCTTCCCATCCTTTACCAAGTGATCACAGACAGATTGCAGGAGTTTTTTTGCAATTTTTTTTAATAGGGTGGCCTGGCTAAAGAAGGGTAGAGTGAAAATGGGTGCAATGCAGTAAACCTGGAATCGACACAAGGAACCCAGAAGGTCTGCTAGGTTCTTGCCTCATTAAGAACTCCATATCTGCTCACTGACTAACCTTGCAAATGAGTTCACGCTCAGTAAAGGAAATTGATTACTTTCCATTGCAATTAGCATCTGGTCCTGGGTCAGATCATTAGGATAATTTGTTAGAGAAAAAACCAAAGAAGCTAGCTACAGGGTAATAAAGTTTCTTCTGGACCCAATTAAAGATGCATTCTCTGGTTATTTTGTGGGACATCAGCCATCTCTTGGGGGTATTGCCAGGGAAAGGAAGCATACAGAGTGGACAATAGGTGGTGGAATGCCATGTATGAGAAAGAGATATCAGGGGAATCATTTACTCCTGCCTCTAGGAAATGCTCCCATTTGCAGTCTGAGTTTCAGAAATGATGTATGACATCTATTTGGTGAGGAATGTGCGGGGCTGAAGGGTTAGTAGGGACTGTGGATCTCTAGGGATTCTACTCAGAGAAGGCTATGTTCCCATTTTGGACAGGTTCATAGATAAAAATAATAAAAAAAAAAAAATCTCTTTTTTAATTTCACATCCCTGTTTCACTGAGACTCATAAAAATGTTGGCTCACCAGCAGCGTTTTCCCAATTTGAAACAAAACTCTGAATCTTGCCCAAGAACTAATAAAGGGTTTTCTTGGATCTGAGACCTACTTTTTTTTCCTTGCACATATGTATATATCAAAAATCCAAGAAATCTCTAAACATATAAAAGCCAAATTTTAGCCCCACGCGTTGATCAAGCTAAAAAAGAAGCAAACACGACCACCCAAGAAACCTAGTTTCCATTCATTTTTCTTGCTACAGATTTGCCTGGCTCCAGGGAGAAAATTTTGGGAGCCATGCTGCTGTTAGAAATGGAAACAATGCTGTTCATATTCGTAGCAGCAAATGCTCTTGTAACAAACCTGATGGTGTCTGTGACTTCCTGATATTTCTTATGCTTCTTTCTGTGGTCGCTTAGAAGTCTGTGACAGGGAAGCTCAAAAACTAGGTTTTCCTGCAGCACCATCCCCTACCACTGAGCAAAAGAAGAATCTTCATTAGCAGCAGAATGGATAAATAATGTTGTTCTAATTATATATCTGAAACTGAGAAGTGGCATGTCAGAGTTGGGTAAGAATTGATTCCTCCCCCCACTGGAGAAGAGTTTTTGAGATTGCCTTTAATTTAATATTTTTGTTTCAGTTATGGTGAAAAGTGAAACTGGGAAAAAGCGGCAAAAATCAGATCAGGTGAATATATTTTCAAATAATGAGTTTAAACTGCTTAGTTTTCTCTTCACCATACCACATTTATTTATCCTTTAGTTATGAACTACAATTTCAAAGCAAAAAGCAATTTTCTAGTGACCTTCACCCAATATGTCCTCTTTTAAAATTATTGAATCATTATTAATTTCAGATTATAGAAGGGAGAAGCATTATTTTGTTGTTAAAGTTTTTGTTTCCTTTCAATTTTCTCTGTGAGAGTTGAGGGATTTTCTTTTTTAGTAGATTTTTCTTGACAGTATTTTCAGTTCTTTCTGGCCAACAAAACACCAAAATGTGATGGAAGGAAAAAATCAGAACTTAATTATCCCATGACAGAACATAATACTGAGGTATAAGACTATGCTATATGCCACTCTTTTTTATTTAGTTAGTTACCCTAAGAAATAAACAAATTCTCAACTTAAAAAAAAAAAAAAAATCTATCTTAGATTTTTTATTTTTAATTTTTTTTCTGAAAATTTGAGCCAAACATTGCTGATGGCTACAACAGTTTGGGTTGATCTCATTGCAGCAGAGGGTATGAGGGAGCAGAGCCCAGCTGAGTGCTTAGGTAGGACTCAAGTGATGCATAGACTTCTTGATGGCTCTGTGCAGGAGATGTAAATATCGGACTCCAGTGGCTTTGAAGCATCTTGCTGATAATTCATATGGCTACAGATCCATAAACCTGCTGGTTCTCAGGCACCTTTGCCACAGCTATCCATGTTAATGGGAATGGGAAATGAAGCATATATTTTTCTAGTAATGGATAAACATCAGGAGGTCCAGGGAGTTTGAATTCTTATTAGAGAAGACTACTCTACTTGTGAAAAGCCCTTCCAACTCTGGAACAGTTCAGACCTAGATCACTGAAATCCGTACAGGTGGTACCTGCTTTATTTGTTGGGTTCAGTATCCAGTTTTAAAGCCTCTGAAAGCTAGGAAAGACTGGCACTTTTAAAGATCTGGCTCTGGAGCTCAGTACTATAGTCTGACATCAGCTCCTGTCCTGGTGACCTTGTATTTATGTTTTGTGCTAAGATCAGGCTAAGTTTGTGGTCATTTATGATGAGTCCTCAGTCTCAACACGGTGAAATAAACCAATAGAGGTTTTTTTTTCAAGCACACCAAATGTCCAAGTTATTTATTTAAAGAAACTTTGTCATTGGGTCAGATGGTGGCCAGACTATCTAGGCTGGGATTCATCTTACAGCAAGTGTAGACACCATATTACCTGTATCTCTAAACAACCTCTGTGTTCCACAGAGAAAATTAGCACTTGCAAGAGGGTTTCCATACTAAAGCAGGATATAAGATCTCAACTTAATTATAGGGTGCAGATTTGGTTGCACTTTGCAACTGAATGTTCAGTTATTAGTTACCTGTTTTCCAATATTACTCTAATGTAACCAGCACAGAAGAATAATTTCATGCGTGGTAAAAAGATTGAGTTGAGTGCTGGCCAAAAAGAATGGTCTGCCTGCATTCTTCATATATCTTCCTGAGACCCAAGGTTGGTTTAGATTCTGTGGGTAGGTAAACAGGCCAGTAACTGAATTTTACACCACAGCTCATTTCACCCCACAGTGGACACTCACATTTCATCATGTGAACAGGCAGAAGAGATTTCCACTGGTTAAAGGAAAAACCTACACATCTACCTTCCAAACACCTAAACCTGAGTGACAGGAATCCTACCCAAGATTATAGGCTCATAGAATAATTTAGACTGGAAGGAACCTTAAAGATCATCTCATTCCAACCCCTTTTCCATGGGTAGGGACACCTTCTACTAGACCAGGCTGTTCCTTCAGCCTGGCCTCGAAAACTTCCAGGGATGAGGCATCCACAACTTCTCTGAGCAACTTGTTCCAGTGTCCCTTTACTCTCATAGTGAAAAGTTTCTTCCTAACATCCAATCTAAACCTACCCTCTATCAGTTTAGAGCCATTCCACCTCATCCTATCACTCCAGGCCTTGTCAAAAGTCCCTCTTCAGGTCTCTTGTAGGCTCCCTTTAGGTACTGGAATTTCTATAAATTCTCCCTCTAAGCCTTCTGGTCTTCAGGGTGACCAGCCCCAGATCTCAGTCTTTCTTCACAGGAGAGGCTCTTTATCCTTCTGGTCATCTTTGTGGCCTCCTCTGGATTCACTCCATCAGGTCCACATCCTTCTGATAAATAAAAATCTTGGCTAATTTCAGTGGAAAGTGTGCTAGGTTGCACTTAAATCCCCCACCAGAAGGAGAGGTGGGTGAACTGTCTGTTTCAGAGGGATTTGAACTTGGGTGGGCTATGGAGGCTTGTAAATGAGCTTAGAACAGTTTTATCATTATCTTGGTAATTCCTCAATAAATAAAATTAATGAGTTCTGTTGTCATCCACATCCCCACTGAAGAGGATTCAGATCCTCCTATCTCTGAAACCACTCAAGGAGTCTTGCTCCTCATCTGCTTCCTGATGATATTTTCTTTTAAAGAAAGGTCCATTTAATATGTTCCTCCCCAAAAAGTATTTGCAATTAATTCTTATCAAGGGCAACAGCTGATTTGTAAGATTACTTCTAAATTGGTAATTAATTAACCTATTACCAAAGGAGGGAGGGGTGCTCTGATTGTCAAGAGGTTAGAGCTGATAAGTGATGAATGGTTGGGTTATATCAGGACCTTGGCTCCCCTCTCTGATCACTTTGGATGTTACCTAACCATGCATTATATTTGAACATGAATCACAGCTCCTCAGTCTTTATATTTCCTAAGCCAAAGCCTGACACACAGAACTATGGGTAGATCTCATTTATTATTGCTTAATTAAAGGCTCAATGCACAAAGAGACTCCTCTTGCTTCACTCCAGCTAGCCAGCAAGATCATAATTGTACTGATGTCGAGGCCAGCTTTCTAAGTAGCTATTGGAAGTCACAGTGAAGAAGATCTGAGCTATTCTGTAGGGAATTCTAGACAACAAAAGTTACAGTCATAATTTTTAATTAAGAAATTACTTTTTTTTTTTTCCCTACCGGGCTCCAATGTTGATTCCTTCTCATTCCTCTTATGGTTCCACACTGGAACATTACAAGTAGTAGTGAATAATTAGATATTTTTCCTTGGTTTTAGTTTTGTGACTAGGCAAATATGTTAAAATCTTTACATTGACCAAAATGGTATCTTATAGCCGTGCTAGTATAACAGCTGTATTTTGTTTCAGCACAGGAAAATAAAATTTTCAGCTTACCTTTGATATAATCTTACAGTTTTCAGGTTTAAATATTTTTAGATAATGTATAGAGAGCTGTTTATAATATAAAAATTTAAAATAACAGGTTTATACAACTCAACTGTAAAACATATGCAAAAAGAGAATACCAATTCTTCTATTTTTTGTATGTCTTTTAGTAAAAATAATTTCCTCTGGGTGAAGTAGATTCAAAGCAGTATTTTATGTAGCCTCACATTGCTGTCTGAAAGAGATTCCATAGGTTCGCAAGGTGACAGACAATGTGTAAGGATGAAAACTATCAAACTGCCTTTTTTTTTTTTTTTTTTTTTTTTTTTTTTTTTTTTTGCAGAATCTTTCTCTTCTAAGGTGATGTAAGAAGTTAGATAATGCATGACCCATCCTTAGGGGGAGCGGGCCAGAGCAGAGTTGGAAATGAAAAAAAATTATTTTTGACTTAACAAATTCATCCTGGCAATGTTATGAGAGAGAGAGAGAATAAAATATGGAAAGCCCAGATGGCATTACAGAGTCACTTTCCCTGACTGTGAGTGTGTTTTCAGGAATTGTCCTGCACTCTGGGATGCCATAAATCGAACTTGATATAATGCTGCACTGCTCAGTTGCTGTCTGAAAACTTGCATCCTCGGCTTTTTCAGTGCTGGGGTCTGGGGTTTGGTTGTGTTTTCCATAAGAGAGAAATAAGAGCATTTTTTTCTGTGAGATGGAAAGAAAAAGGCATCTTTTCTTCGCTTCCCTCCCCACCCCCCACCCTCTGCTATGCTCCCCATTTAGCAAAATAATCTGTGTTGCATGCAAATAGTGATGGACCAGTCATTCCTGAGGAAGGCTAGCATGGGCTAGAAGCCTGAGAAACAGTAAAAAAGCCTAACTTCATGGAAATCAAGATGAAAAGTGCTTTCAGATTTAGAAGCTCTTATCTCTTGACCAGCCATTCCCATACAGAAGTGCCGTGTACGTGCCCCATGCAGGCAGGCTCTGCTCAGCCAGACAGACCAGCCCAGCAGGAAACGTGGCTGTTCCCTGCAAGCCCAGGTGGAGAACAGTGGCATGATCCCAGAGACTTCTGGCATTCCCCTGCTATCTGTTCCTTATGGCTGTGTTTTGGTTTAGCAGTCACCAGAGGGAAACTTACTGCCTGAAGTGAGGACCTGTGCACAGCTCAGGAAACTGCTGGGAGAAAACAGTGGAGATTTCCTGCATCCTTGGGTTTCTTATCCTGCTCCCAACCACAGGGAAGGCTCTCACCAGACCATCAAAGCTTTTTCCTTAGATTCAAACTTGTAGAAATATACTTCTTTCTGTCTGTGGGTGTGTAATGTAATAGTGTAGGAATATTGATGTACATAAAGTCACTACTCCATACATCCTTACATAAATACTGCCATGATCCATCTGATTATTGATAGATGCCCCTGCCCAAATTAAGGTGAAAATAGAACCACATGCCAAAGTAAATCATAGGGATTTTATTTAACAATAAATGTGAGGTAGAGAGATAGAAGGGAGTAGAAAAGAGGAGGATATGAGGGGAGGAGACAGAGAGAGAGAGATAAGGCAGAAGAGAGTCACAACCCATAGATCCATCAGCATTCCCTTGGTCCTTCTTCACTGTGGAGATTCTTGGTGATAGAAGTTCTGGAGTCATTCTTCTGAAAGTACCACTTTTATGCAGTCCAAATTCTAAGTATTCACAGGGTGGTCACAGATGCTGTTCCCATTACTGGGGGTGACATGGGTATGAACATGAGTATTTCATCCTCCTGTGCTCATCTCAAGTTCCTGCTGTGGTGACTTGTCTTATGGCAACTTCATTCCATGGCCTTTTCAATATTTGAGACAGGCAACTGACCTCTTTAAGCCTTTAAAAATGCATATATATATATATATATATATTTGCATGTATATGTATATATAAATATGTACATATATATATATGTATATATATATATATATATACACACATACATGTATACATATGTACAGGGATGAACTTAAAATGAGTAAATTGAGGTCGTTCTTGAAACAAAAATGAAGGGTATCTGTGAGACATTGTAGTGATTAGTGTTGAGACACTGAACAAATATCCTAGTGAATGTCTTACAAAATTTAAAGAAGAAAAAAAGAAAAAAAATAATAGAAGTGAAATTAATTTACTACATGTAGGTGTAACTGCACCACTGCAGAGGTCTTGCCAAGACTTAGAAGCGGTTAAGTGTTTTTGGAGAGGTGAGTCCCTGCACAGTCTCTCAGAGTGCAAATAGCCAGTTTTGCATATCACTGTGCTAATTTCCAAGAAGATTTGCTCCAAATTTTTGCCATCTCCTATACAAACAAGAGCCATGGTTCTGTGTGCTTCCTGTTGTATTCAGTGCTGTAAAACAACCCAACACCAGCTGTGTTGGCAGATTTTAAAGGTGTGCTTTTTGCTTTTTGCACTGGAAGTGTAAGCACGTTTTATTTTTTTATTTTTTATTTTAAATAGTCTCTTGTCTTATTTCCTCCCACAGAACATAGAATGGTTGTTGTTGTTTATTATTATTTTCAAATCAGTTTTCAGGAACACTAAGCCTTATGAAATGCTTTCTATGTGAGCCAGCAGAGGCCAGTGGGCCACAGGTGAAAAAAAACTGGCCAGGTCTCATAAATAACCCTGTGTCAGCTCTACACAGCCACTTAAACACTCCCAAAACCAGCAGCATGAGGGAGAGGATCAAAAGAGTAAAAGTGAGAAAACTTGTGGTTTGAGATAAAGAAAGTTTAATTAAAAAAAAAAAAAAAAATCAGAACAAAAACAAAAACTAGCTCCCCAAAATAATAACAGTAGTAGTAGTAGTAATAATAATAATAATAATAATAATAATAATAATAATAATAATAATAATGAAAAAGAAGAAGGAGAAGGATATCTGTTATTTCTCAGCACCCAACTGATGTCCAGCCATAGGAGCCCCCCATCCAGCTCTTCCCACAGTTTATATACTGGCCATGATGATCTGTAGTATGGATAAACCCTGTGGCCAGCTGGGCTCAGCTCTCCTGGCCAAGCCTCCAGTCACCTTCTTGTGGACTTCTCACTGGCAGAGCTCAGGACTCTAAAAGGTCTAAAAGAGTGAGCACTAGTAAGCAACAACTGAAACATTGGTGTGTTGTCAAGATTATATTTATACTAAATCCAAGAGGAAGCACTTTATCAACCACTAAGAAAATTAACTTTAAAAAATTAACAGCTGACAGCAGGACACCAGCTTTCTCTGGAAAGTCTTTCCTGTGTAGATGAGCCCTCAGGAAAAGGTGTTTTCAGTTTCTGGTAACATCTCTGCAATATCATGCCACAGCTTTGACTTTAACCAAAACTTAGCAAAACCAGCTTCATCACCAGATGCCTCTAAAAACCGTATAATCACAAGAAATTTCTTGTCTACATGCAAGTGAGGTTTCAATTAAGAGATATTTTCTGTTTGAAAGTTTTGGTAAGTTGCCACACATTCAAAGACCAACTGAAAATTCTGCTAGCTCTTTCAAAAGCATTCCTAGTGGACAATGACCTTTGGTTTCCATGTTTGTCTGCCCAGGGCTCCCCAGCAATACGGCACATTGACCTTGTACCCTGATTTAGTTTTAGTCAAAATACTAAGCTTTTTTTGCAAATTTGGTGTACTTAAACTGTGCCTATGGTTACCAACTGCTCTCTGCTTCATTTTCTGGAACTTGGGATAACTAACTTTATGATAGTGATGTTGAGTATCCATTAATTCTCATTTCTTTCAGCTATTCCTCAACTCCAGCTTATGAGTTCTTCAATAAAAATCTCCCAAAGTTACCTTGGCGACTCATACGTTTGCCAAGCTGACAGATTTATGACAGTTACATATATAAATATTTATATGCTGCGGCAATGCAATTTTTAAAGGCAGATATATACACTCTCACCGAGACTTTCAAACAAGGCAAAATGCACTCGAACAATGTGACATAACCATATGCAAGTCAGTGTGTACCCATACGTGCCTGAACACACAGACACACACCTAATGATCATACAGACTTTCTGACAAGCTTGTAGGCTTTGTACTCAAAGAGCTTTTGGCAAGGCAGAGCGTGCTGTTAGATATGTGGCTGTAATACACACCTCAGACACCAGAATTAAACTAATCCTGCCCAACTGCACTTTGCTGGACACAGCAGCACAGGAACACTCCTCCCACAGGAGCTCCATGTAGTTTGTAGGCTTCAACTTGGCTTCTAACTGCAGCACATCCACTCTTTCCCAATAAAGTTGGATACAGGACACCAAAAGATCTGCCCAACAAAGCCAGCTTCAATTGTTTGTACAAGGCCATGCGTATACATGGCGTATATCTGGTAGTAATTACAGAAGAATTATGCCTGGAAATAGTTCACTTTAATTTTACCCTGTCCCACACTCATGCACCTTCTTTTTAGACCTGACTGAATCTCTTTGTGTTGCATTGCCCTAGGCTGGTGACCAGAGCAAATCCTTAGCCTATAAATTCTGTTGATGAGTTCAGCTGTTTTATTGTCTGGCAGGATAGATGGAGATGATACAAAATCCAAAGTTTAAAAAAAAAAAAAAAAAAAAAAAAAAGAGGAGGTGGCTAAATAGAGAGGAGTCATTTATACGTAAACGACTCAGCAATTTATAGAACAAGCCAGGGTTCTTTTATTCTTGTAAGTCTGAGGGGAAGCACAATCAGCATCACCTTAACCTAGTATGTACTCTGAAGGTACCATTTTACTTGTTCCACCTTCCCTTTCTTTGTCTGAAAGTCTAAATATAAAATCATGTCCCCCCTCCTTCTCATGCTTTAAAAATAGAACTGAGATGAAGTCTTCCTCCTCCCCTGCTTTTGATGGGGAAATCTCAGTGGCTGTTAAGACTTTGCTTGTACATTAATAAAACATTACAGGGAAGTAGTAGGGGAGAGAGCAAAAATCTTTCCTGTGACATCAAAATGCCTTTCTATTCTGCTGTTGCCACTTGAATTCACTGCTGCTTCTTCTAATCTCCAAAACTTTGGCTTAGTGTGAAATATGCACATAGGGAGAGGTTATATATGTGCATATATTTTTGGATGGTGGTGTATCTCCCAATCCCTTGGATGCACCCTGAGTGGTGTGACAAGGGATCCAAGAGAGCCTTCCCTTGTGTAAGGTCTCCTGATGCCACATCTGTGGGCATAAGAGCAAAGCAGTTGGCAGTTTCCTAATTAAAGTCCCAGACCTGGAGATTTATCTGCTACTTGTGGCAGACTCAAAAATTTGAGCAGTATCTTTTAGGGTGGGTTCTGATTTTTCATGCTTTAAAGAGAGAGGGACACTTGAAGTGAAAGGAGCAAGCATGCACAACTGCAGAGAAAAGAGAATGTGAGATTTTGAGAAGCAATGGGAATCTGAGCCAAGAGAGAAGTCAGGACAATCAGCAACTTTAGAACACTTAAACTGGGTGTCCAAAGATGCAATCAAAACCTGGAAAACTAACTGTCTTGGATAATCTTCCCACCTGTAATCCCAGGTATCTACCACGCCTTTCATTCTGTAAGCATGAGCAGTGCTGGAAAAGTTTGCTGCTCGCTATCCTGACTACTGAGAGCTAGCAAAGAGCTATGGCAGCCTGACTGCCAATTCAGCTACCTGGGTAATCCTCAGCCTAAGCTAAATCTCATGGGATAAGAATTAGACAGTGCTGACATTAAATATTTGTGCCATTTTGTTCTCACCTGTATGTATCTTTGCAGAATTTACAGCATTTCTAAATGCCATGACCAAAACCAGTTTTACTAGATAATAAAAACTTTTGTAATATTTGTAGCTTGCTTTTTTGTTGTTTTGTTGGGGGGTTCTTTAGCGTTCACACCATCAGGTATGCAAAGTAATCTCCTCATTCTCAGACTTTTGAAGGTCTGAGGTTCATTCACCAGCCTTCCAACTTGTTCCCCAGTTCTGCAGCCACAGCTTTCCTTAGGATCTGATCCAAATCCTTTTAATCTCAAGGGAAAACCTCAATAGACATTGTTTGTACACTCTGTGCAGACATCTAAGAAAATTCCCCAGTCCTTTTTCCTTACCTGCATAACACTGGGAAATATAACACTGTATCTCTCCTTTCACTTCTTCCTTTTCTTTTTTTCTTTAAGAGAAGCCTTATTCATCACTTGTCTTTGCTATGACTGCAGTATTATACAACACATATATATATATATATTTTAGATATATATACATTTATATATTTATTCATATATATGCCCATATATATGTACTGTCACAGATATACAATTCAGCTACAAACATCTCCTGGCTTCATGGCAAGGAACAGTTTTGAAAGTTTAATTCTATTTCATATTGAGTATGGAGCCTCAACAAAGTCCTACCAGAGTGTTCAAATCTAGGAACAGGGCCATGTTTGAATGGCTTTTTGGAAATCATGATTAGGAATGTTCCCATCTTAAATCACTTTCTAGGAATTAAAAATGGTCATGCACTGTAAGTGCCCATTGTGCTTTTGAGGTTTGGAAATTAAGGAAGTACAATAAATTTACTCAATGGGATCTACTGTTTCTTGTCTTATTTTCTTCAGGGTAGTTAATCTTAAAATATACTGCCACGTTTGCTGAATCTGTTTGTGTGTGTGTGTGTGTGTGTAGCCATTTTGAAGTAGGAACAGAAGTACAGAGAATCCTCTAGGAATTTACTGTAAGTCAGTAATGGATTTTGCTTGTTTTCAGGCCTGGTTTTAAAATGTCTTGTAAAAAAATAATATCCCCAATGCATATTGTGCAGGAATTAATGTGGAACTAGAGCAAAATTACTCTGCCTCTTAGGCATTAAAAAAATCCCAGTGACACTAAGTTCAAAACATTGCAAAAATGTGTTTCTCCCTCCTTCTCTCTCTCTAATATTTTAGTAACTCAGTATAATTCTTCATTATTGTGCTGTTTGATATATTGGAAAGGGGACCTTGAACATAGAATAAGTACTTCTAGTACAGCTGTAAGATATATGATCTGCAAAGCATAATATTACATAAGCCTGATAAAGCAGAATGTTTTTAAGCCATTAGCTAAAGCAGGTTTTGTAGCGACAAGGGTTTAACTCAGTGGTGTACCACTGAGTTTATACTGGTTTAACACCATCACCCATATAAGGAAAATCCATAGATAAACCTCATCTTTGGAGCTGGACAGTATTTTTACCTTTGAAGGCTTTAATTTTTTTCCCTTTTATCATGGCACAGTTGCATCAACAAAATAAGCATTGAAAACACATTTATCAAAGGATTGAAACTAAAAAAAATCTATGTGTATGTGTATGTATGATCAGGAAGGGACCTCATCCCAGCTGACACTATTTAAGAGGAGCTTGGATCACATGTTCCCTTTCCAAACAAAGTGACTCTGGGATCTGGCAGTCCTGAGGGCTGAATTGCACCAATTTAAGGACTCCCAGGGATCAGTCCACCATTTATTCACACAGTCTAAGCTTTCAGTGACCTCCCAGTGTAGGTTCAATTGAAGAACAGGCACTTTCGGTATAATTTCTTGGAAAATCTTTTCAGTCACTGGATTTTGATGTTTTCCTTGGTCTCAGAAGATCTAGACTTTATTCTTCTTGATTACTGATTTATGATGAAACTCCATGGAAGGTATTTCCTCTTCTGTGCTTTACTTTTTCCATCCATAGGAAAGACCTATTTGAGCCAAGCTTTGAGATGAACTGAGGAAAATTTTAGGGTATAATTAATGGTACCACTCAAGGTTAATTTTGTTTGAACTGGACCCTGTCAAAACTTATCAAAATAGGACCCTTGTCAACAGACCCATGGAAGGCGACCCTCTTCTACACCTCCTATTTTCTTCACACAGGAATAATTCATTTCCTAGAAATATTGTAATTGAATTAAGCAAACACAGCAGCCACTTTGTGGTTCTGTGGGAGAGGTTGTTTAGAGTGGGAGGATGACTAGAGGATATAAGATTAAGTTAAGTGAGGGAAAATTAAGACTGAACATCAGGAGAAATGTTTTTCCAGTATTAAAGCCTGAGAGGCTGTGATTGCAATTTCATAATCCAAGGGAAGGAGGGGCAGGGGGGCGGGAGGGGTGTTCATGGTATCTTTAAATGACGAAGCATAGCAGAAAATATGTTTCTGTTTCTATTTACTGGACTCCCAAGCACACTGTGATCTGGTCTGGCTTGAATTACAAAGTCTAATTAAAACAGACCCTTATTTAATGGGCTAGAGACACAGAACGTTTAGGTACACAAATGCTGGTGTAAGCTTTGCATGCAGTTGCATTAATTTGCCTGCCCAGTTACAAGAGTTCTGTGTAGAAATTGGTTAATTGCACCAATTGAATCGCTGATTGGGCATAATACCCTGCACAATAGCCTTATTTGCATATGCATTGATACAGGCTTGCATGTATAGTTATGTGTGCAACGGTGCTCATATTTTGTATATATAAGAGTGCATGTAAATTGCTTGAAAATCTGTCCCTGTAGATCTCTTCCATCTCTACTTTAGATCATTTTTGTTTGCTAAGCAATAGATCATCCCACTCTGATACGAAAATGCATCAGCTTAGAGAGTGAATATCAATTAAATGGGTAAATAAAATGCTGCCAAAGGTGTATTTTTGTCTTTTATCTACAAAATCCTTTTATGCAGTTTTCATAACTAAAATTTTAGATTGTTTTGGGGTCCTTTTCTGGCTGTGAAAGCCAGATTTTTCTTTCAGTAATTTATTTATTAACTCATTTTCACATAGATTTATTAACTATAAACCTGATTAAATTCCATATACGGCACACAAATGCTATTCCCACTAAGTTCCATAGGATATAGGTTTAATTGGAATCAAGGCCTCATAGTACTGGGAGCTATCAAGCTGCTAATATGCTCCTCAAGGATAGGATCTGTTTTGAGGCAGTTATATTGCCCTGCAAATATCTTTCTTTGATTTTTTTTTTTTTCCTTAGGTAGGGCAACCGAGTCACAAAATGCAAAGGTCACCTAAAATAGTATTAAGGAAACCACACATCCTGGTGAACTAGGTCTTTATTCACTGGTGAGTGTTTTAGCACTCCTTGCCCTCTCCTGTCTCCAAACATCAGCAGCTGGCCTGCTCAGTCTCTTTTCTTCAGCTCATTGCTGGCTTCAGAAAGTAATGAGCCCTCCTGTGGCTCTCTTTTGTTGTGTCTCATTCTTCTTCGGCAAAGTAACACATGTTGTCCAAAAAAAAGAAATGGGCAGGCAGAGCTTTCTCAAACCTTTAACTCACCACAGGATGAACCAAGAGAGTCTATAGGAATGTTCACCCATTCTTTCTCCTTTCTGATTTGGAGCACACACGGGGATTTGGGAGAGTTCTGAAGAAAATAAAGTTTTCTGAGAAAATCAGAGTTTCAGACAAGGGATTCCAAAAGGTTTGGTACTACACCTGGGCCTTTGTCTCAGCACAGAAATTGAAGGCCCTGATTCCAAAAATATTCCATATTCCCATGTTTAGAAAGAGATCCTGCAGAAGCAGGAGTATAGTGCTGGGATTAGGCTGGAGGATGCCTGGGAAAGCCTAGAGAAACCTTCCATTGCTTGTAACTTAGGTTCTGCTTTCCATAACTCCACCAGGAGCTGTATGACCATACTACATTCCTTCTTCTGTCAGAGGTGTGATGTATTCCTTAGTCAGGAATTCCCACCCTCTGTAAAACTATTTCAGACTTCCAGAGTGTGTCGATAGGACTGTCAGGACATGATGGACTAATTGCAGTAAAACAAGACTACATTCCTTATAAGCAAAATGATATCATGTAAGGGACCTCATGCCTGAACTTTAAAATACAAAACAGTTTGCAGAGCAGTTTCCAAGCAATGAGTGTCCCAGAATAGCTAAAAATTGTCACATGTCAGGTAAATGAAATATCAGCTCCCTAAAGATGGGGGCAGTGAGAAAATGGAGCATCCTTAAAAGATTAAACATATATTGAATCTCAGAACCTCCAGGTATAGACCCATTTTTACAGGGAAAAATTAAAATTCAAGTGTGATTTCAAGGGAATCTGTGATGCAGAAAGTAAGAGAAACTCTGCTGTTTAGAGGATGAGTCAAAGTTAGAAGGCACTCTTACCAGTAGAAAAAAAAAAATTAGTGTTTTATAAATAGATAAGAGGAAACAAGGACAGAGTAAACTGGTGCCCAGCCTTTAGCCCATGCTTAAAGCAAGCAAAGCTTCTTAAATTAAAAACTGAGATCCAGGGACTGTGGGGAAAGAGCACCTGTGTAAGCAATGGTACCACCAAAAAAGAAAGGGCGGTCTGACCATTTTCTTTTCACTGGATTTGATGTGTCTAAGGCAGGTAACACCATTTTCCACTACATTTTGTTATGCTCCCTGTCATGAAAAACAAGTCTACTCCAGCCCTGGCCCTCTGTCCTATAAAAAGTCAACTCCTGTCATCCAAGAGCATGTCTTTGAATAATGAATCCTGAAAACAGCCAAGAATTCATAGCAAAGCCTATCTAGCTTTCCCAGATGCCAGGCTTCCAGGTTCAGATTTAGTCAAGACTTTTGAGAGGCTCAGGTAAAGAAATAGGAAGTGGAAAGCTTTATTATTATTTCTTGTTGTGGCTAGAAGTACAGAGAACTAGTCAGCTAGCAGCAGAAAATTGACAGCTTTTTAAATCCCCTCTAAAAAATTGAAGATGCTTTGCTGGAGTTTTTTTATTTTGTTTATTTCAGTGTTGTTTTCTTTTTTCTTCTTTGTATTGCCTTGTTTGCTGGTGCTATAGAATAATAGAAATTATTATTCTTGAAGGCCAAACCTTCAGATAATGGCAAAGTAGGGGAAATATTTCCATCAAGAAAATAGAAAAAAAAAAAGGAAATACCTTCATCTCCCAAGATAATGCCATACATGATGAATGCATCTCTTGATCATAATAAAGTGTTTAATTCATGTAAAATTACAAAGGCATGAAAATGAGCAGGATTCCTTTTGAAGTCAAGACAGTTTACGTCATCTTGGTGGTCATTTCTCAGGAAGACAACTCTGAGTTTATTAATAATGAAGCTGAGAAGCTAGAGGGAAGGCTCTTTTTGTGGGTGGCACTTTTCTTTTTTTTTTTTTTTTTTTTTCATTTCTCAGAAGAAACAACCTAAATCACTTGGAGTATGGATTATTCTGGCATGTAGAAACACTGGCATCCTTTGAAATAGCCATAAAATTCCTATCTGCTCAAATAAATTCTTGTCCCACTCATTTCCTTTAATCACCAGGATAATTTGCTCTCAGTCTACATCACTCTTCTCTCTCAGATCATCAGTCAGGAGAAACCCTGTCCCTACTATGGTCCACAAGTTTCCTCATAGGTTTTACACACTGCTCAGGAGCAGTAGCCACATACCAAAAGTTTGGACTATTCCATGTCGTTGGGTATTTTCTGAGACAATATTGTGGCAATAGTATGATATGAGTGTTTTAGTGTCATGGTTTATGACCTGCATGTTTGCAGAAGAATGTTTTGAATTCAATATAGGACAGCCTGGCACAAGTGGTGTCAAGGTGAGATTGGCATTAAAAGAAACAGCTTTCTCTCTAGGAGATAACAGTATGTTGTCTAAAGACATAAAAGGTAAGTGGGAAGAAGTATTTATCACTGAAAGGAGGACTCAAACATAGTTTTGTGATATGAGTAGCAGTGGTCCAGTGGTTAAATGAATTAAGCTTTTCCTCTGCAAGTCTTCAGCGGCACTCAGCAGACTCCATTGGTAAAATAAAAATTAATGGATATATTTAAAAATAATTCAATTATTTCAGTGCCTAAGTTAGCAAAAGATCACACCAGAGCTTCATTACAGAGCTAGGATGAAATTGCAGAAGTTCTTGGTCCCATACTCTCCTTTTCCCCCATATTAAAGATCTATAATATTTCCACACTAAAGAAAAAATACCTGGGATGAGACCTATGTGTCCTAAACTTGAAGCCCAAAAGAGAGACATCAAGGTCTGGGCTAGTTTTGCTAGACTCTCTTTATGGATGGTGGAGAGAAATAGTCCTCACCTGAGGGTGATTCATCACATCCTGAGATAGACATCTCTCAACCCAGCTGTGTCTTCCTAGGGCTTGCTGTTTCTTTCTGTTGGCTGCAAATGAAGTCCTGACTGTCTGAATGCAGATGTCTTAGTGAAATTCTTGTTATCTTGAACCCACCTGAGAAGTCCCCACAACTTGACTCCTTCAGATATTATGTTTTTAGTATTTTAGTCTTCTCTGCCAACCACTCGTCCCAAACATTACCAGTATTTATGCTTTGAAATGGCATTTAAGTGAGATAACCTATATATATATAAGAGAAACCATATTCAAAAAGTGTCTCACCCACCAACACAGTATTTCTCAGGAGTCTGAGCAGCAGATATTCTTAGTTAGAAGCTTACATTGGACGTTTAGGTGAAGCTATTTCTAATTTCTGTGTGTGTATGTGAGTACATCTGTAATAGCACACATGACAATGTGGTGTGTACGGGAAGAATGGGTGAACTTTACCATTTCATCCAAGCATTGTGTGCTACAGTAAATATCAGAGATAATGATATTGACTTTAAGGTATTGCAGCTTCAAATGTCACTTCTACTCTATCTAACACTCCTTTGGATTTGATTTACATCTCTTCCTCCCACCTCAAAAGCTTCAAAAGGAGCATGTTGGAAAGGACTCGACACCGACACACTTTGTCTCTGTTTTCTGGCTCTTCCTTTGACAATTTTTTAATTGCAGATTTTTGACCAGGGCTGAAGAACTAACTCCACAGCCTTTTTCCCAATGCTTTAATTCTGATTGTAAATAACTGTGCTTCAGGCTCAAGGGTAAATCAAATGGATGAAATATCATCAGCCTCGAAAGTGAGTTCTCTTGCCAGAGGTGCTGCAGCTGAATCAAAAGGTCAAGGAAGTATTAGTGACAGTTTGAACAGAAATTAAACTAGTCTAAAAAACCAAAGAGCTCATAAGAATAACATTTAAACAGCATTTCCTAGTCCTTTACAGGCATTAACTAAGAAATCCTCACTGCACCCTGGTGACATAATGAGAAAATATGATGGTTGTACTGATACTGAACATTCAGTTGCAAAGTGCAACCAAATCTGCACCCTATAATTGAGTTGAAATCCTATATTTTTGATCCTTAGAAATTGCAAAATATTGACTTAAAACTCAAAGTAGGCAGGAAACAGATTTTTCATCCAGCAAAAATTTTGCTTATTTCTGAGCCTTGATAAGAGAAGCTTCGAAACAACTAATTTGCAGGAAGGAGACAGCACAGAAAGAACCCAAATGCTTGATTCAGTGAGGGCATTTTCCTTTAACAGTCCTGAAGTGCTTAATTTTCTTTTGAGGTCCTTGGTTTTATTCTATCTTTTAGAGGAGTGTTGCAGCATGTAGGATCAAGTGAAGGTTGCTGAGGAGGCCAGTTCAACGGAGGTCACTTCCCCAAATATTCTGAAAGGAGGCAGTACCAAAGAGCTCCCCCAGTTACGGTTTTAAGCTTACTAAATGCATTAGATCACTTTCTTTCAGTTTTTTCTTCCAACACTCTCACCCTTACACTGTATGATAAAGTTTTTCTATTTTAAGTATTTTGTACTTATAGGAAAAGGAAATTACCTTGATAAGCTCTGTGGGTTTAGGGAAGCATTACCCTAACTGTTAGAGACAGAGACATGTCCTCTATATCTCAAGGATGTAGGTACTGAAAGACTGTTTTTCTTAAAGGATGATTAAAAGGTCAAGAAATAAATACACAAAATGGAAGGGAAAAGTTGCCTATGAATGAAGGAGTTATTTAAGATGGTCCATGGAGTCATAACTAGGAATAATAGGATAAAATTAAGCAAACTAAAACTCACAACATATATCAAGAATGAAACACTTCCTGTCACTGAAGTATATCAAGCCATGATCTCCCAAAGAAAAGGGTGGAAAATCCAAAGCTGAGAAGATCTCAAGGCACATTGAGCAAAATGGGGAAACATACACAGGAAGGAACATTCAGACACTGGCAGTAGAAATGGCTGGATGACCTACAAAAAAAATAGGTCTTTTTCTTACTCCTGGTCCTGGCAATTACTGTCCTATAAATCTAACTTCTCTCCCCATTAAAATAATGGAATATAAAGACAGAGAAAATATCATGAAACTTCTAGAGGACAATGGGATCGTGAGCCATAAGGAAGATGGGGTTGAGAATTAATAACATCAGTGTAAAGACAAAGCAGAGGAAGGTTATGTGATAAGACTTTAGTAATAAGTTTGATAGAGTGCATCTGAAAATCTTGAACCCAAAAGGTCATTTAGATGCCTAATATACCACCACCTCCTTGTTAGGGCTGTCGATGAGACAAGGTGATGATAAACAGCAGAGTTTCTAATGATGGAGACTGGTCTGAAAGTACATTGCAGTGCCTTTTCCCTTGTGGTGTCTTCATTCCTGATGCAGAAAAGAACCAGCATGATAATGATGTTTCTTACTAACAGGAAGTTAATCTTAGTCCTAAATGCCTGTCATGGCAGAGAAATGTTTCCAAGGAAGGTATCCAGATTTGCAATACCATTTGTTTGAGGGAATGGTATTTTGAAATTCTTCATTTTTAGGCTTCTCACACTTTGAATTATTCTAGACAATGCTAGTCATTCTTGGTGGTAATATCCTTCTGTAATTTAGAGGAACATAGTTTTTCATATTTTGTTATGTGGTTTTCATTTTATTCTTTTTTTCTTTTTTTTTTCTTTAATTTTTTTTCCTTTTAATATATATATATATTTTTTTTTTTCTATTAGAAAAAATGAAGCACATTTCTCTTAAATATACTGAAGTTGTTATAGCTGGGAGCAGGCAGCCTGACTTCCAGGGCCCTTAAGGAACTTTGAGACCCTTGCTTATCATCACAATGGTGCTCACTGTTATGTGGGTAAATAAAGAAGGTGGGATAGGATTTCTCTGACAGTTCATTACAAATCTGAATGGTTGAAACCTCTACCCAGCTGTCCAGACTGGTCAGATGTGTGGAATTTTTAGTCTCTTTTCTTTGATTATAAACTAGAAGATTTATTCAAATGCAGACATAGAGAAATGAAAACTGGTGAGTTGACTCTAAGTCTTGTAATCAAGTCCTGTGAATTATTTGCCTTATGTTGTAGCTCTTCCAGAACAATACCTACAGCCTTTAGAGAATGCCTTTAGATGCCTAGTATTACCATTTAGTTTTGGCCTTTTTTTTTTTTTTTTTCCAAAGCAGCTGTATTTCGAAAAATGGCATATTGCACCATATCCCTATATTTTTTCACACCTCTCTAAAGACAGAGTTCAGATTTTATGTATTGCTCTGTGGGAGAGGGTAGGTTCTTGTATCTGGATTCTCAGTCTGGTCATTCCCCATCTCCTCCCACAGAGAGGTTTTGTGCTGTCTGATAGATAACCAGATCAGTACAGGCCACCAACCACAGATGTAACCTTGTGATGTCCCTGCTGTAAAGAGCCTTCAGTCCTTCCAAAGGTGGTTTTTGAGATCATAAACTCCATAGAGGAGAACCTGGTCTTCCCCACTCACTCTTTTGCCAGCTGGATTTCTCATCATTCCTGGGACCTGGATGCACCTTGTGCCCAAGGTGTGGCTGGAACATCCCTGAGAGGAAAAGCTGCAATCCTACTCTTCAGCCACGACTCCTGCTCCTGATTCCACATGGATCAGCATGTTTTAATCTGAGCAGACATTCCTCACTTTGCTGTGCCCCTCTCCAACAGCCACTTCCCAGCCTTGGTGGTCTGTGCTGGATTCAATCTGAAAGGTCAGCTGGAGAGGGGAGGCCAGATGGCCATGGAGACCCAACGTGTCGGAACACTATGTTTAATTACACACAAATTTACTGCAGCATGTCAGGAGGGACGCAGGGAGCTTGTCCCATGGAAAGGTCAGGCATTGTGTGGTGGCTTTACCTAAATTACACTAGGAGGAATGGAAGTGAGACCCTGACCTTGTATAATGAATGTACAGCCAGACCCCAGTGGGCTCAGTGCATTCATGTGTTCAGTTGTTGCTTCCCCAGACAAAGCAAAAAAAATTTTTTTCACATACTGACTAAAATGCACCAGATTTTCCTTTTCTTAAGTGATAGTATTTCAGGGTGCAGGGCACTATATGTATTAGGATGTTAAAAAACAAAAACAAACAAAACAAAAGCAAACAAACAATCAGGGCATGTTTTGGCCATGGAAAGCCATGTAAATATGATATGGATGTCTGAAATAAGGTAGGAAACCAAAGTCCAGAAAAGAGTTTAAATAATCATATGCAGAAATTTAAATTTATTCTTTTAGGGTAATTTGATGGGGTTATTTCTCTTTGAATTTTAAATTCTCCAGCCTTAATATCTGTAGGTCTCTCTCTTTTTTTTTTTTTTTTTTTCCTAATCTCTTTTTGTGGTATAAAAATCTGAAGAAACAGCAGCTTATGTTTTTAACTTATGCATTTATTTAGGCTGGTTTAGTGTTCGTTGATCTGCTTGTTTGTTTCTGATGGACAAGAAGATGGAATGAGGGAGGAAGGAGAGTTTCTCTGGCTGTTACTGTTGATCTGAATTTCAGTGATATCCAGTAGTCACCATCACAATGAAGATCCTGCTGTGCCCAGTGCTGTTTATGTGTTTGTTCAAGTACAGTGCCCACCAAAAAAAACAGTGCAATTCCAAGTAAATGCTGCCAGGATTAAGACAGGGAATAAATGAAGAAGGTAGGAGAAATCTGTTTCCCAAGATTATAGTTGATAAGTGACAAGCTGGGAGGGAACTTTGTTGTCCTGATTTCCAGTCTAGTTCTAGTCTTAGCATAGGCTTATTCAAAGACATGAATATGATATGAACACTTATCTGGGGAAGGTGCTGATTAGAAATTCTTGTAGGTAGCTCACAGTGGTTAGGTTTCAAATTACATTAAGAACTTGACATGATTTAACTGCTTCTGCAACTAACCAAATCTGATGGAGCCTATAGATTTCCTTTTCCTTGGAATGAAAAATCATAGACTGATCTCATTTTATTCAAAGCAGTTGTTCTACTACTGCCTTAAACAATGAGTTTTATATCATTATTTGTCAGTTTGGCCTCCTGGGATATTCCTTTAGTTTCCTTAAATGAGAAATGAAGAACAGATAGCAATGGTGACACTTACTAGTGCCATATTTCTCTATCCTACCATCTTACTGGTATTTACTCTGCAGAAGAAGTAAGTGGCCTATCATACATAAATAAAAGTATTCAGGACCAGGAATTTTTATTTGTGTTTTTGAACTTACACATTCTATGAACGAGTGTTAAGAACTTAGGTAACTTCATAAAGAGAAGTACTAGTATGAGAGGGTAAAATTGCACAAAGTGTTAGAATGTATTGCATAGTAAGGAAAAAAAAAAATAGCAATAAGTAAATAAATGGATAAAAGCCAATAGATGGACATTAATCATCCATAGACAGTCCTCACTAAGCACCATCACACAGATCAGGGACTGTGAAAGTTGGAACTTCAAGCATTTTGGTTGCTTTGAAATAACAGCATTAGATTTTGGGGGTACAATTCTGCATTACCTGAAGGCTGGACTATGTGACTTCGTAAAAGTAGCTGGGATTACTTCTGACTCTGTGTGCTTGATTTTGACTAGTTTTATGGGGGTGTACCACTTTCCTGACCTTCATATTTTAAAAAGCCTGTGAGATTTTCAGCAATTCAATTCAATAGAGTTGCATGCCAGCTCTGTGAGAGAAGGCATGTTTTCTCATGTAACCACAGAAAGGACATGTGCCTATGGTGCTAGCATATGAGCAAGACAGATGTGTGTTATGGGGTTGTGAAATGTTATCTAAACAAGTAGAGGTCAAGATGACAGTTCAAAAGCCTCTTTATTGTGTGTTTATATAATTGACAGCTCCAGCACTGTACAATTTTAATGTCCAGATTAATTCCATTTGTCAGAGGAGTCTGATATTCTTGGACGTTGCTTCAGATCTTGGACTGAATAGATCCATGGAGAGGCCTAAATCTTGCTTTGTCTCTCCATTTTTGATGAAGTTAGATGGTGAAAAAGCAGTCAAACCTCTTCATTCTTCAAATACCCTTTGTCTAAAACAACAGTGTCATTTCTGGGCATCTGAACAGCTTCAGACCATTAAATGTTGTGGTTAGTCAAGTAGATGCTATTCCCCTAATTTATAGGAAGACTGGGGTGGAGGGGGGGAGAAGGCAATAAAGTAGGCAGGGATTGATCCAGAAAGATTCAGACAGTGCCAAACATCCAGTGCCATGAGTTTTGTCCATTTATGTCTACACACCAGCAGCAACACTCATGCCAGTGGGGCAGACATGGGTTTCCAATTTAAACACAGGAAAGGAGAGAATACAGCTTCACTGATGTAGGAAGACATCAAAATAAATTCCTTCACAATATTACTATCAACAGTTGATAACAGTTCATTTTAGCTAACTTGACAGCCCATGGGTTAGGGGTATGGAAAAAGTCACCAACAGAGAGAGTGGTTGTGTGACATTTGTACAGCCTCTTTCACTTATGAGATCCCCATAACCTCCTTCATCTACCACTGCAGCCACTGCACCCTAGAACTTCTCTCCTTAACAAGTTTAATTTCATATTCTTTCTATGAGCACACAGTCATAGAATGGTTTTGGTTGGAAAGGACCTTAAATATCGTGTCCTTCCATGGGCAGGGATGTTACTACTACTGCACCACATTGCTCAGCTGCTTGACTTTTGTTATCTCAGTGATTGCTCTGATCACTGACAGCCCTTCTCATTCTATTTCAGTCTCTAATTAGAAGCAGTCCTTATACCTTCCCACATGACTGAGGTCACAAGCTTGAGTTAATGGTGATCTGAATTCAATACCTCCAGCAAGGCTGCCTGGAGGTTCATCAGTCTGCTCTACACCTCAGCAGTGGTGGTGAGAGCTGCCTGAGAGAGATGGCAGTCCTAAATCCAGCTTGCAACACTCAGGGGTAAACACATCCAAGTTCTCTGGCTCTTTTCTGAGACTGGCACATTGAGGGGAAAAAAGGAAGGAGGAGATCAGTGGTTCCTTATGCTACTTGACCATTCCATTCCAAAAGTTAAAAAAAAAAACAAAGCACAACCAAAAAATCCAAAGCTATCAAAGAAAACAAAGCATAGAAACAACAAAACCAAACATGTTCATAGACATGAAAATAAAATGCTTCTCCAGCACAGAGTCAAAGCTGAATTTAATACTGAGAACTTTTTTCTTGCTTTTAAACTGAAACCTCCAATAATTGCCTAGTGTTCCTAGGAATGTAAATTAGTCTTTTTGGTCTCTATGTGGGAAGCAAGGAGATGAATGGGAGTCTAAATTGGTTTTGCTTCCTGTTCCCTGTAGTGGTTGCAGGATTAGTCCACTGTGCCTCTTTGCCCTTCCATTTCCTTGAAGACATGGGAAAACCTTCATTTTGCCAGGAGTTACTTACTCATTAAAATGAATCAAACAAGCCAGATTGTAGCAGGCATTTGAAAACCTGCTATCTGTCAAGAATTTTAAATTTAAAATTAACATTGAGTCCTCCTTTAAGACAAAAACCTTGACCTTAAGTTGCGTAGTGATTGGCAAGCACTCCCCATCCCCTGACTCGATTAACATTTAAATGCCATTTTGTGTGAATATGAGTAGCGCCTTTGGAACAAACAAATTACTAATGTCTTCCTGTAGGAAAGGAGCATCAGAAGTGTCTTATTAATTTGATGTCTAATTGAGAATCCTTTCCTTGTTCTGGAGAGGTCTATGTGACCTAGGAGAAAAAGACATGGGGTAATTTTGGCCCCAAAAGATGATATCTCCATTAGATTATTCTTTATTTGTTCTTCTTGGCATGTTCTGCAGTGGATAAAAAGAGGAATACAGGAGAAAACTTATCTTGTATGAGGAAGTGTATGTTTTGTGTTTGAGTCTTCTGGAAATGACCATTAAGCTTTGCAACCTGTAATAGAGCACCCAGCTGCTGTAGCAGTGAAGAAAGAAAGCCATTGAGAAATCCAAGTTTTTCAACCAAATCAATAAAAATAAATCAAATCTGGAAGCCAAACCCAGAAATTCTGGGGTTTGGACTATTGAGCAGCTGGGATGTTGATGTTTTAGGACTCAAATACTTTGCAGCCCTAACCATTATCCACACTGTGTGCTCAGCTCATCTGTGTTTGTTGAATCTCACACATCCCTTGTAGCCAGTGCAGGTTAGAATCTAAATAGAATCACAGAATTATTAAGGTTTAAAATCATCCCCAAAGACTATAAAGTCCAACCTTTGACCAAGTACCACTATTCCCATTAATCCATATCATGGAGTGCCACGTCTGCTTATTTTTTGAACAGTTCTAAGGATGGTCACTCCATCACTTTCCTGGTGCACCTATTCCAAGTTTTCCAATAATAAGTACACCTTGTTGGTGAGTACACATTAGAGGTGTTCCCATCCTCCATCACCCACAGAGAAGTTTCACAACAAATTTGCAGATTAACCTATCAGTGATGTGCTCCTATTTTGCATTTCAACAAAATATCTGAGGCCTGTGCTGTTGGCAGGGGAAAGTATAGTAGGGAATGCTTCACCAGCCAGCACATTTATCTGCCAGCACTAATTGTGCAAATGGGGAAAAATTTGTAAGATGCAAAGGTGCCGCTCAGAGAACAGCAGAATTTGCTGCTATATCAGATAAATAAATATGCATATGCAAATTAGAAATGGGCTGCTTTTTTCTTTTTTTTTTTTTTTTTTCCTAGGATAATGCCCACCATCTCCTTCAAATTATGTCAATTTGACATTGTAAGTTTGCAAGGTACACACAGGAATCCTGATACACCAAGCCCAGTGCTTGTTCTGTTTTGAGTATTTTTCCCCCCATCTCATTAACTCTGTCAGTTAATTCTTGTTCAGCCACTTTGCCATACTCTATATTTAAATTTTGAATAAGAAAAGATAAGGTTTTATTTAATTACTCCCTTGTCCCACCTTTTCTTACTAGAACTCCCATTACAATCTGTCTATGCACACACACTACTCATCATCTCTAGCTACAGAGATTATTTTTTTCCTATGCTTGAGCTAATCAGCATGGTCTTCTGTTGTGGTTGGTAGAGAGAAATACGCCCTTTTATGATGTGATTCCTCTCATCCTAATGTTGAAATCTAAAATCAGTCAAATTGTGTCTCAAAAGCACACATTTCTCTTTGTTGATTATAGAGAATATCAAATGTGACTCACTCAGATGAAGTAATCTGTGTTCAATGACCACATCTGGCTGGATAAACTTAAACTCACTCCATCCTCCTGGAAAGGAAATGTTCTTGAGGTACCAAACCCAAAATATTATCTCCTACTCCTGAGCAGCATTCATTACAGAGCTGTGATATCAAAGATTCCCATATGCCTGGAAATAAGTGAAGGTGCAGTTGCATCCATATGTGAAAAAAAGACCCAATCATGCAGACATTTCCTAGATACTACCCTGGCTTCTGCTTTACCAAAATGGGATGGAGATGTTTTGTTTGAGCTTGCCCTCCTCTTGTAAGGATATCAATCAGATGTGTGGTGACAGCATGATCATAATTTTAGCGATCTGGTCCCCGCCCCCTGCCAGTTCAAGGATGCTTTCTCCAAAGAATATTTAATCTGCAGCTATCTTATTCATGGCTTTAAGTAGTAGCACGATGAAAAGCTCCTTCTGACTTAAGTGTTATGCAAAAGGCTTAGGAGAAATATGTTCTCACAAGACTTTTAGCTCCGTCAGATTGAAACTTTTATTTTTGTACAAAGACTGCATCACAACTTTACAGGTGTTCAGTCTTTAAACTTAAGATTTTTTTCCCCATGTGTAAAAAAATAATAATGAAAAAAGAAAGCATGAACTATATATTGATCTGTGTCCAGCTGGGCCATTTGATGTTAAAGTACATAAGAGTTCATCTGCCTGTTCTCAGTGTATGAATGACTCTTAGTTGCAAGTGCTGAAGAAAATGCTGGTATTTGAGCACTTTGGGGATAGATCTGTCAGTATTTCTACCATTTTCTCGAAATCTTAGTCATGTTTGTCTGACACAGGGGTGATAAATCTGTGCACAGAGTGCAGGTGACCTGGTCAAAGGTGTTTGGTTAATGCAGTTAATCACCTGTTCTGCTCTTCATCATGAGGTTATGTAATTTAAAAGATTGCTGTAAAACCATTGAAAACATGTATGTCATGTCATTGGTGCTGTAGACCCACAAAATGTGGGTAACAGAACCTGCAAAAGGTGTTCCTATAAAGTTAGCTTTCTATAAGCTGGATAAATATAATATAGATTACTATGGTAAAAGATGTTGATGTAGTCTTTTGAGCAAAATATTTTAAAAAAAGGGCTCTCTGAGTGGGATTGCTTTGAACAAAGGGGGAATTGTGTGATGAGGTTCATAGTAAGTGAATATAACATGGATATGGCTATGGACAGCCATATTCAGAAGACACCTACAATCTCAACACTCCTGTAAAAAAAGAGCTGGGAGGATGGATTGGGTGATGCAGGATGTAATTTTGCCAATTGTTTTCTGTTATGTATTTCCTCTACATCTGTCTGAGTGAGTATTCAAGATCCTAAATAAAAGGGCTTTCTTTATTTCCCAGGGTGGTTACAACCTAATATACTTTTCATTTACGAAAATTCTCCTTGGCATCTGTGTCTTTCATTTTTCTTCCTGTATTTGTGTGTAACTCTATCAGCAGATGATCTGTTTAAAAACTGATGGCATTTTGGAAACCAGGACAGCATTTTACTCTTGTAGCTTGGTCAGCCAGTAGTAAAAAGCTCTGGAACATATCACTGGCTTCCTTTAAGATTTTATCTTTCATCAGTTTCCAAAGGAAAGTGAGAGTAGGCCAGAAGTCTGAGTGGGAACTATCTTTATGGACTTGGACATTGTAACTTCATCTCTCTGTGGAGCAGCACATTTTGAAGAATTGCCAGTATATGGGGAACAGCAGAAGAAAATACAAAGCAAATAAAAAAACAGGACATACTGTTCTTCCACTCTCTTTTCAAGAAAAATGTATTTTTTCCCCCCAAATTCTGGTAACTTTATTCAGGATTCTTTTTCAAAAAAGGGAGAAACCATGATCCCAATATTATCTTCCCTGTAACTAGAAAGTTTCTAAAAATTCTTTAAGTTATATTTACTTTATTTTTATTAGATTTCTTTCACAGAGAGAAATCTGATGGGAAAAACAATCCTAAACTTTCAGGAAAATGAGGCAGCTCCTATGTTTCTTCGGGTTCAATAAAAAGTAAATAAATTTGCTACAGTTCCTATCACATATATTAGCATTGTGATTGTTGCTTGTTCTTAGAAATAACAGAAATTGCTAGGTTTTCATAGAGGATGAAAATAAAGTAGTAGTGTGTGCTATGAAATAGAGGGCAGAAATCTAGGTGTGCACACATCTGCAGTGGGAAGAGGATGAAAAATCAGGGAGGAGTTTTGAAATGAGTTTGCTTTTATTTAATCACTTGTCCGGGATTGTTCTTAGTGCTTCAGAAAGTTTTCAATAAAAATCAAATAAAATGCATAATAAAATACGGACTCACAACAAAAATTCAAATGACCATCCCAGTACAAGGCCATAAATAAAAGATTCAGCTAGTGAGACACCCACAAAATACATTTTCAAAGGCTTTTAAAACTGATTAAGGAAGTTGACTTCATGTGTATTGATACTGCAGGGTACAGTTTCCTACAAAGTGCAGGCAGGCAAGGCTTGGTGTTCAGAGGGTACCCCAGGATGCAGTTTTCTGAGCCTGTAAAACCAGCCCTCCCAACAGGTTGTTCTTAGAAGAGGAGTGACGTTAAATCTTAAAGAAAGATTTAGGTATGTGTTCTTCTTTCTTCCTCATCCATCTATTTTAATTTCAAAAGGTTTTACAATCCTCAGTGTAATAGCTCATCTATCTGCAAAATAAATAGAATTTATTCTGTTCAGCTGAATCATGCAATAATGTAATCAGGAAAGAGTCATAGGCTAACACACACACAACTTGATCATATTAACTTAATTTTTTTAGAAAATCTAGCTCTACTTACTAAAAAGGACTCTAGCAATCATTTCAATCTACAGTTGTGTCTAAGAACCAAAGATTTTTTCCTGTCTTGGCTTTAAATCTATCTCATGTTTTAAAGATTGATTAGACATTTTAAAATCCCTTAAAATGAAAATGTTGCATTTTTAATGAAGAATAAGGATGGCAATAGAGTATTTCTAGATATTGCTATCCAAAAGTGTCAAGATACTGCCAAACTTAATATATTCACAATGTCAGTATAAAAGTATCACTTGGACACAAAGGTGGGGAGGGTTTAGATAAGATCTCTGTCTCTATTCTCTTGGTTAAATTTTGCTCCCATCCCATCTGATCTTGCTGTGGTGGCAACTTTGGGCTCCATATTATTAAAAGTCTCATTTTTGGCAGCCACAAGGCTGTGTGATAAGGTGAAGTTGCCTTGCTTTCCCTGTTCATCATGGTCCAGTATGCAGGATGAATGTAGGAATGCAGTGATGGCTGCTGACTATACACAGGCTGCATCTCAAGAACCCTTTGAGCTGAAAATGACTGGAGTATAGGTGATTATTTTGGCTAAATATAATCTTTCTTACTTACTTTTGCCCTAGGCTCCATCTCTGATGAGGGAGCTTTAGCTGGATGGACCTATTGTATGATCCAGTAGAACTGGCCTCATTCCTCAAAAACATTTACTGTCATGACAGTCCTGTGATGGGAGCATGGCATCCATCACCATAGGAAATGAGCTGAAAGGAAACCTCAGGACACTTTGTGCCAGAAACACACCCACAGAGCAGAGCTGCACACTCCAGGCCTGTCCAGGATTGCTGAGTGCCCAGGATAAATCACCCAAGTCCTCTAATCCAATGTGTCTACAATGATGTGGCAGAAACAGATGTATGCTGGAGACATGATAGCCCTTCAAACACTCTTTTCTGCATCCTCATACTGGTTATTCAGTGAGAGTTTTTGCTATGTGATGTAGCACACGAGGCACTTGCAACCCAAAGGACTCAAAATATGAAATAAAACAGGCACAGAGTGGAGGATTTAAGCACAGGAAGATTAAATGACTTGCCCACAAGCATCTCAGGAGTCTGTAGCAGAGCCATGGACTAACCCCTGTTTTCCAGCTCTGCCTCTTGCTTCAGTCTATCACTTGCTTTGTTTTCTTGTTTTTATCTGGCCCTTCTTTCCCTGAGGGCAGAGAAATTTCCCAACTCACTGGATCATTTTGTCAAGGGAGATAGATAACTTTCCAGTTCCTCCCTCTCCCCACCCCCTTCCCCCCATTAGCCAATCCAATTATAGAAAATCAAATATCTTGCTAGAGCTGGCCAAATTCAATTACACAGGTACTTCTGGGTAAATTTTGGCAGTGAATAGTTTGCTCGCTTTACCCAGACTTTTCTCTTTAATAAAATGCTCCCAGTTAGCCAATATATCTTATAAAATAAAATAAAACCCCACATATACATGCAACCATAGATAAGCAAAGACATTTTCTTCAGATGCTTTCTGGGTATAGATTTTCAGGTGTCTCTCAGGACCTCTATACCACTCTGGATCTGAACTGTTAAATCCTGTCTACCTCCTCATGATTTAATGGCAGAATGGGAAGTCCTGCCTTTCAAATCTGGAGCTCAGCAGACAAATACCAAACTGCTTCTGCTCAAAATATGCTCCCCTTTCACTAAGGAAAAAAAAAAAAAAAAAACCAAAAAAAAACACCATGTACAAATTACATTTTTAAAATAAGGTATTTAATTTGAAAGCTGTAGTATTTTATTAAAGAATGTTAGAGCAACACCAGGTAGAAGTTCAAATTACCCATATTCTTATTTATCTCTGTAGGCTTAACTCTTTAAGTTGCATTGCTTATCTCTTCTGCTTTAAAAGGGGCAATTCATTGCCAGACATGAAGTCCACTTGGAGATCACTGCTCAGAGAGGAGAAAGCAGACATCTGGCAACTACCCTTTAGCTCATTGGAACAAACCTTTATCAAAATATTTGGGCTCTTTCCCAAAAAACTCTGCAAGACAAAAAAACCCAGAACTATTTTCCTTAGGAAGCAAATTATTGTTTATAAGGTTTTACAGGTAACCTGATTAACACCTGCATAAGGTAAAGGACATACCATTATAATAAAGTGAAACAATCAGAAAAGTACTGCCTCCAAAGAACAGTACCTCACACTATTTCTTCAAGGCTCCCCAGAACTATACTAAAACCTCCACAAACATTTCAAGGTGAAATGTAAACAGGAAACATTGGCCAAAATAACCAAACCTCATTTGTGGCAATTATACTATATTGTCTGAAAAATATTTTGTTGTACTTTTAGACTTTTTTTCAATCTTCATGTGGAGAAATTCTACAAACATTCTCTCCTTCTGAGTCCTGTGGTTGTATTCTTGACCTTACACAACTCATCCAGTAAAATGAGACAGTGGACTGGCACTTGGAATGAGTCAGAGCTGATGTATCTCCTTTTTCTCTTGGATAACACCTCTTCTTCCTCTCAATAAAACCTTGTATTATTCAAATGGAGTGTAAAGACAGTGGACCAGCCAAGAAACATGCACTTAGGATGTCTGAAATACAGAATGCTAAACATGTCCCCTGGATCCCTTCCAAGCTGGTTTAGTTACTAGACTTGTTTCATAAAGGAAATGGGTGCTAAGTGTGGAAAGTGAAAATACATGGAAGGGCATTTTGCAGGCTGCTTTAATGATCACAGCCAGATAACAAAAAAATCTGACATCTCTGTTTTCAGTAATTCTTCTGAAGGAATTATTCTTCCTTGTTTGTTCTAAGATGCAGGGAGCTGCTGTGAGCTATTAGACAAGTTTCTCCGTCCTGCCCAAGCAAAATCTTCAATTCAGTTAAAAAATTTTGACAGTTCAGGAGGAGAAGGGGAAGGGGGAGAATGGGATTAGACTTATATTCGGTAGCAAGAACATCCAGATTTAGTATTGTGAGGATTAAAAAAAAAAAAAAAATCCCAGAGCTTCAGAGTGGATAAAAGCTTTCTTGCTTCAGTGCCTAAACCAACTTCTAATTAATGGGGTTTAGGAAGACATTGTCCTTATGAATATGTTATCCCCATAGCTGCCCACTGAAGGGTGCCCTGCCTGTTGCAGGGAAGCAGATGGTATTGACCACTGTCTGAGACAGGCTATTGAACTAAGACTGACTGTTGATCTGTTCCCCTATGTCTGTGCTTTTTAAATCTAATCTCATCTAATCTAATCCTAATGCATTTTTCTTGTGTGTCTCAAAAACTCCCAGGTATGCACATAAAATCTTTTTTAATAAATTCTTCAATTCCAATTGAAAGTGGCCTTCTGGTTTAGGATACCCTCCCACCTTATCAATCCAGCTATGAAATCTTTACCCAAAATGTTGAAGGCATCCACTGCAGGTATGACATTTTTACCTAGAACCAACAGGTGTCTGGTGTAAGGATCAATTACAAACACTTTGATTTTGGAGAAAACCCTCCTATGAGTTGGGGGCCATAAGGGGTTGTTTTGTCCAGGAAACATGCAGGGTGACACACAAACAAGTTTCAGAGTCAAGATGAGCCATATGTGATGAACTTTGTGAGGACATTGTTAACTATAAATGAGCAATCATTCCGTGGACACAAGATGTAGAGGATTGTCTGTGACTTGTACACCTGGACATAAATCATGCCATGACTTTTTTTTTTTCCTCTCACTAGTCAAACAGTCAGTGTTTTGAAGAAGACTTTGTCATATTTAATAGTGCTGTCAACCTTGCAGTTTTGCTGGCCTGTTAATAAGAAATTCAAAAATGACACTATTAACTATTATTTTCCCAGAGCTGAGCAAAGCCAGCCACCACAGAGTCTCACTTGAGGTGGAGCAAAAGCCTTTGTGGTGAAAAATGATAAGCTTAATTCACCCCCAGGGTAACTTCAATATATTTGGGGAGCCAGTCTGCCACGTGCCTTTGACATCAACAGCTACAGGGGAAGGAATTTGAACCCCTCTGGGCTGATATGGATGTTGAGGGAAACACAGGTTGAAGTTCTTCTCAAAGTAAATCATTTATATTCTATATAACACTGTGATTTTTTTTTTTCTGCTTTTTTTCTCTGGGTGCCATCTCAGTGTGAAGATAAACAGAGCTGGCAGGAAATATCCTCTCAAAACAGAGAAAGAAAAGCCTTAAGGAACTTGATAGATAAAATTGTACTTATATTTCCCCACTCTAGTGAGAGATTTATCCTGCAATAAAAGTTATGCCAGAAGCTCAGGCAGACAAGTCCAGATTAATGCCAAACTCCTGCCAGAACCACTAAATGATCTGCATGGTCAGAATCTACTTTCCAATACGTGATAAATTACTGCCCTAACAGATGATTTAGTTTTAAGATTTGCTTTTAACAAGCTGTAGCACTGAGTTGGTGGGTGTTTGCCTGGTGCATATAGTCAGTTTCTATTGTGTTTTGGTGTGGACTTTCACCCTCTTAAGCAGGTTATTCTCCAGTAGAGAAAAACAGGAAAATAAAAAATTCCTATCTGTCCAGATGGTCCAAAAAAAGCAACTCACAGGTGGTCGGAGTCAAAAAGGTTAGAGCTGTTGATTTTGTTAATCCATTCACTCACAGAGATTCCTCTCCTTCAAACTCTTCTCTTTCAGTCTTTTGATGCAGGCAATTTGACCTTACATGGGAGACAAAAAGTGTCTGTTGAAAGATAAGAATGCTTTCAGAGCCATAGGCACCTGAACAACTGATTTCAACTTCTTTGGGGTCTTCCCTGATGCCAGCTTTCATTTTTATTCATCACGGTGTTGACTTGGTTAATTGTGCATTGAAAACAGCACCATTTGCATCATTAACATTGGGCTGATCTGTTCTATCAACAGAGGAACACAGCCCAAATTGATGCAAAACCCCTTGCAGATGAAACTCGTCATGTGAGATCTGGTTCCAAAAGACATTACCCAAAGTTTTGAAACAAAAAGGTGCAAAAAGAAAAATAATGTTTTTCCCCTTTGCAAAAACACAAAGCGACCCACAATAAAAATAATGAGTAGGAAAAAAAAGGTGGAGAGTGGAATTTTGCTACTGTTCAGATAATTCAACAAATGTTTGATCCAGCATTCACTGAAGTCAGCAGGATTCTTTCCATTCCCTCCTTTATCCAATTGCAGCATCATTAGCCACATTGCTTCTAACTGTTGGGCATCTACATCTAATGTTGCCCTCCCAATTGCAGCAAATAAAAATAGAAAATTAGAGAACTCAGCTTTCCATATCAGCACCTGAGGAAGGGGACTGAGCAAAATTTCCACCCAATTACCTTCATGGCCAGATGCACAAGGTTTTGATCACCTTTTCTTTAGTTTGGGAAGCATTATTTGCTGTGCAGCATTTTCCAGGTGATGCTGAAATGATAGATCCTCATAGGCAAGGTACATCATGTAAGGATGTTGCTCCTGAAGCTGCAATCTTTGCACTTCCCATCTTTTTGCCACTTCACATTTACATCATTAATATTGCATTAACATAGGGATGGGGTATTTAATATGGGTGTGCAGTTGTTTGTAAATTGGTTTGCAAAGCACTTTGGGATCCTTCTGGATGAAAGGTACTATATAAGTGTCAGTCATTATTACTATCATTATTATCATTATTATCATTATAAGTTCACAAGGAGACAAACAACGACGTTGGAATAACACTGGGGTAGATTTTTTCAAACCAACAGAGGAGATTTGGGCTATATGTCAGTGCCATATATGCACAGTTAATGGCAGTTCTGATGGATTATCCAGCAAAGGGAGGCTTGGCCTTGTGAAATGAAGAGTACTGCAGAGCTACAACTCCAGTCCTTAAAGCAGCACATCAAGGTAACGCCAGGGAACTTCAGCTTCTTCTCCTGCTGTGAAGGATGATTCATATCAGGACATGCAGTGGGGAATATTGGGGGATTTATGAGAGGAGGATTTCTGGGAGCCCTGTAGGGTGGCAGCTGTACTGGGACTTGCAGCAACTTCTGATCCTGTACGTGATGTGCATATTCCAGGACAGTGCTAGAGAAGCTTCCTTTCTCCATAATTCTGTGCAAATTAATCTCTGAGCAAAACCTTTCATCTGGATAGGTGAGCAAAAGAAATCAAGGAGTGTCTCCAGCATTTTTAGAGCTGGAATGTGTGTCAGAAGACACAACAGTTTTCTGGACTTTCAGAAAGAGGTTATGTTCATAACCATCAAATATAACTAACTATCTGTGTAGCATCCCCTGTCCTCACCACTGTTCTGCAAGGGGTTACAGTCCTTCTCATGTCTATAAACAAAAATACTTACTTGAATGAACTTTAAATTAACTCAATTTCCAGGTGGGGACATTCTTACTTAAGATTAGGGGATTTAGCAGTGCGGATTTTCAAGGGTTTAATTTTGTGTTGTTGCTGTTGGTTTGTTGTTGTTGTTGTTGCTGTTGTTGTTGTTGTTTTGGGGTATGTTTTGTGTGTTCTTAGGTTTTTCTGTTTTGTTTTGCTGTATGTTTTGATGCTTAGTATTTTGCAAGTGGATAGTTTCTCAAGCAATAAAATCAAGACATTTATGAGGACTCCACAGTAGAGGGCTATCTGTTGTGGAACCATGCCCCAAATTATGTATAGAAATATAGCCCTGGATTGTGAATACATCTATAGATGGCACAGGTTCTGCTTTTAATATTGCAATTTCATATCACTGTCTTAATTTCTTCTTGGGGAGGCTAAAAGCCAAGTGTTTGGCTCAAATCAGACATGACATTTTAAAACATAATTATAAAGTAATTGACTGAAACCAGAAGTTACTGTTAGCAGGTTGCATGGCTGAAGTGGAAATGTCCATAAAGCATATCTCATGACCTAACAGTCCTTAATGGTATCCCAGAACTGGACCTGATGTATCAGAACATGGTTTTGACAACACCAACAGAAACAATTAGTGTCCTTACCATATGTGTCAGTATTCAGGCACCTACTTCCAAACAAAATTAACCCTCAATCTGGATTTTAAAACACCTAATTTTAGTCTAGTTTCTTAAGAAACAGAATTTAGAATCAGCCTCTTTGTGCTGCTGTCCATCTGTTCCTCCTCCTCAGGAACGGTGTAACCACTGAAATTTGACTGATCTGTGGCGTGTTTGGGGTCCCCAGGTCTTGGATTTTGAAGTGGAGCTAAAGCAGCATGAAGTGAGCTGAAGTGGAGGTGGAGTGAAGCAGAATGAAATTTGGGCCTTCTGAGTGGCTTGGCTTGCTTCTTAGTTTAAAGGACACTCAGATCATGTTATATTCCATGTGATAATGAAAAGACAGATACAACAAATATCCTGCTGTTTGCTGGGCAGGAGCATCCCAGATTGTATTCCTCATGGCCTACATCACAGAATAACAATTCAGGGTAAATGGGACCTGTATCATGAGCCACATGGAAGTAAATCAAGGCTAAATCGAGGGCACACACTCGTTTCCTGTCCCTTTCACTGAATCAGGAGACATTAAGACCCATATGGGTATCATACAGCCAAACAAAAGGGAGAAGACAAAGCAACCTTTGTTCATGGCATTTTTTGTGCTAATCCACCTGTCCACACTATTATTATCTTGTAATTAGGGTGAAAGATACTTGAGACAGCAATTCTCTTTTCTTTTTCCTTATGGTCATGATTATAAGTGGATTTTGGTTCACATCTGCATCTTTATGTGTTCTTTTGATTAAAATAATTTAGTTTTTTTTTTTTTTTAAAAACTAGGCTCAATTAACCCTCTGTCCCTTAGTTTTCTAATTTGTAAGATAGAGCTAATAAATATGCCCCATTTACAGAAATGTTATTCAAAATTAACATTTTTACAACTGATTTGTGGAGAAAAACCCTTTGCAAATGAAAAGTAATTATTGAAGATGAATTTAAAAATGTATGATGACAGACAACTGTTCATGAAAATCCAGCTGCAAATCTTAAACACAAATGTTTGGCCCTAGCATACTTCTCTAGTAAGATTTATGGATTAAGGGACCAAAAGGGATTTGGATTTGGAATGGATCAAGTCCCTCCATGGTTTCCATTGGCCATGTATTTCCAAAATAATCCCACTATCATCACAGTGTTTTCATGTTCAGCTTGAAAAACAGCATTTGATTTCTCATCTCTTCAAAGATTCTTTGACTTCTAAGTTGTTGATTTCAATTCAGATGTTAATTGAGGAACTGAAGGATAAGTGTGGGTTGGGTTTTTTGGGGGGGTTGTTTTTTTGGGTTTTTTTGGGGGTTTTTTTTGTTCTGTTTTTTGTTTGTTTGGTTGGTTGGTTTGTTTGGGTTTTTTTGTGGTGGAATATTTTTGCTGGAGAAATGAGGTGGCAAAGGGTGTTTTTGACAAATAGATGCCAATTTAATGCTGCTACGTACACTATTCCTACTTTCCCCTGCAGGGGCTTCCTTTTACAGTCCCACAATGTGCTAGTTTCCAGAGGCTATGCCTCTGATTATCTCAAAGTTGACAGCATTTCAAACAGTCAGCAACCCTGTTCTAAACGAAGCTGTGGTGATTGGTTGAAAAAGACAGCCTGAAGGCCTCCTGATCCAGGAAGCCACTTACACATATGACATCTTCCCCATTCCCTTACTTCTTCAGATCCACTCAATACCAGTTTCTGCCATGATAGTGCCCTCAGGAAATCAAACAATTAATAATGGCTGAGAAAAATGCAAAGTTAATTGATGCTTGTTCTATTCTTCAATGAAAACTGTGGTTGCCCATGATAGATCTGCAATAGTATTTCTCTTCCTTTGTCCTCCCTTTTGGCACTGCTAAGTCTGTGGGTCAGAGAAAGTGGTTCTCATATGTATTTGTTAAGTTTTTGGTCTAAATTAACACTTCTGTTGGGAAAACAAGATTTTTCTCCCTAATGTACAGTTATTTTTTTCCTTCATATCTTGAATATGCTTTGTAGAAAATTAAAGTTGATTTAAAGATTTTAAGACTCAGAGAGTTGACTCAATCAAAATAAACCATGCTGTAATTTTAGTTTGTCTAATTTGATATTCTGTGATGTCATCACATCCTAAACTAAAATGCCCTCTGCCATCAGACTTTTTTTCTTCTGATAGGTAATAATAAAGGGCAACAAATTTTCCTATCTTTCCTTTGTAGAAGCTACATGCACAGCATCCTTAAATCCCTTTCTGAAAAAAAAAAAAAAAAGTTTCAAGGCTTCTTTTTTTTTTTTTTTTTTTTTTTTTTAACTCTTCCAGTGCCTTCCCATTTTATCAGTATTCAGTTTGTAAAATGGGCAGTTGAAAAGTGCACTGTTTTGATTTAACATCCTCACTAAAGCCCTATGGATAAGTCACATTTGTTGCCTTTTCCTCATTAAGCATTTACTCCTGGAACTCACAATCCTCTTGGTCCAGGAAATCACAGAGGGAATTTGCCATGCTGGCAATACAACCTGAATTCTTCATGTGTGTTGCTGCTGTTGTGTTCTGGACATATCTGCACTCTTGCTTTCTTCCTGTTATAGTTGTGAGGCTGCACTTGGGAAAAGGAGGGAAGGTGAATGCAGGACCTTCAGGAAGAAAAGAGCATTTGAAGGAGTGAAACGTGGAGACAGGATGTTCCAAGCATAACAGGGACATAAAAAGGAATGAAACATCATTTTGGACAAGCAGAAAAGGGGAGAGGAGACAAAAATGTTGAGTCGTTGGCAAGCGCTAAATCAAAGAGGGGGGCCTTGAAGTCAAGGGCAATGCCTTCCATTATATCAATACAATTAATGGCATCCTTATGTTCAGTTATTTGCATTAACAGCAAAGTTAATGCCGGCGAAGATCAATGCTGAGATTAGTGATGTCCAAATCAACATGCTTTTAGGCAAATTATTTCCACTGTCTGAGTCCCTCTCCTAGTTAGTAGCATGAATCTTTGGTGGTGTCTGCAGCTCCATCAGCAGATGCCTCTTAAGGGCTGCTGTCTCTTAAATATAGTCCTGCTAACATCAGTACCACTTGCACAGTAAGCAGGAATATCAGGTCAATAGATCCACTCAGTGTGGATCCACAACAGTCCATCAGCAACAATGGCCAGAAGCAAAATCTTCCTTTTGCATTAGTGATTAACATTACTATTATTGTTGAGAATATTTTAATTTCCATTTCTCTTTGATTCTCTCACACACAATCTGATTATTGTGCTTATTCCTCCTAAAAAAAAGAGCCTGTTGTCTTGGAACATTAAACCCAAACGAATAAATCACACCAAATCCCACGAACTACCTCTTCCCATGTGGCAAAGGCAAAGTAATCAGGCAGCTGTGGTCAGTAGCAGCTTCATAATATGATGACAATGTGCTTCCTGCCAACAGGACGCCTGGAAGCTTAAGACTTTCAAAAGCAGATACAAAAACATGCCTTTTGCTGGGAGCTGGTGAGAATAAAGCTAAATCTGTGTATCTCAAAGTACTCCGAAAACCTCTTAAGGAAAATATCCTTCACAACCGTGACCCAAAATATTCTGCATTACTACTCACTTTTGCATACTTTCCTGAGTGTTGATCCCTATTCAGCTATTCCTATGTAGTCCTCTCTGCCTTTGGGTCTTCTTAAAGAACTTGGAAGTTCTGCAGCTTTGGCCCTGCCCCTGTGTTTAGACTCGACAGACACCGTGTGCCTTTCGGCGCTTTGAACGCGCGATAGTCACCAACGGCGCCCAGGCTCACCCACCTTACTCCAAGCAGCTGCTGGCAGCTCTGGGCTGGAAACATGTTGGGAAGGACTCAAAGTAACTTAGACAACGTTTTTCTACTGAAAAACCATGCGGGTTTTTTTTTTTGTTTGTTTGTTTTTGTTTTTGTTTTTTTCTTTTTTTTTTCTTTCCTGAGACAAACCATCAGGGAAGTCTCTTAGATTCACTAATTTTCAAAATTAGTGACAGTGGAAGAGAGAAAGAACTCTGGATTAGCAGACTTTCAGGAAGTTATAAAAAAAAAAAATTCCTTTTTTGCTGATGAGTAAGTTATTCTCTAACACTTCCTTCTCTATTTTTTTTTAATCATTACAATAAATCTGTGTACTTTGTGAGTCAAATTTTCAGTTTGTTAACAAGAAGTTAGAAAATTGGAGAGGATTCTATAAGAAACTTCTTTTTAAATACCATTCTGTTGGAAGACATTAATTCAAATTAATCTTAAGAGCCGACCACTGGCAAGACAGTTTTCCTGGTAATAATAGAACAAGGTTTTGATGATATAGCAAAGATATGAAAAATATACCCAGAGGCCTGAGACTGTATATGAATGGAGTAGTAGAGGAATCAGTAGCAGTGGTATCAGTATGCTTTCTGATGTCTGAATAGGCAGGTGGACCATGATGTGCAATATTTTTGGTTATGTTACTATTGGATAAACATTTCACAAAGAAATACTCACTATAATTAAATACTGTGTTTCTGGCACCCTGAAGAACTGTAAAACCTACTTGTATTCTAATATATTTCAATTTCTAGAGATCCTGTCACCTCCCTCACAAAACAGCAATGTTTTCCACCCTACACATGGTATTTTGTGACACTAAGACATAGTGTCAGATAAGCAAAGTGCTTTGTTGCAACCCTTTTCCTTCCTGATAACCCCTAGTCCTTGCTAGGATATTAAGGAAAGCCAGAGGAAGGTGAAGGGAACGTCTTTGGGCCCTGGTTTAATTCAGAGCACCTGCTGTCTTCCTGGGTGCCAGAATTGCATAGCCTTGTTGGGAGCCAGGATGTAATAGCTGTGCCTGATAAATAGCAGCACTAAACATGCTACAGCAAAGGTTTTCTGTACTATAATAATTGTAGGCGCTGACTTGGTGCAATATATCTTTGCCAGCGTGTAGTGACAGAATAAATAGCTGTTTTTAACTATAGGATCAGGAAAAGCTAATGCAGTGATTGAGGGAAAGTATCCAGCTAAATGTAGTCTGTCTTTGTTATGCCATGCTTCCAGCCCAGTCCTACCTGTGCTGAGGGGGTGACGGATGGACTCCAGCCTCTCCAGCATCCTCTCCTTCTCTGGGCTTCACTGCCAGGGCTGTACCTGCCCCCAGGATGGCTCCTGGGCAAAGAGAAGGAGGAGGCAGAGAGGAGAAACCCAACGTTCCAGGAAGCTGTTGGAGGGGAAACAAACCAAGGTCGCGAGTTCACAGTCTTTGCAATCTGGTCAGTCTTTGTTGGCCAGGAGAAAATTAATGTGAGTCCAGCCCAACTCCTGGCAGGATTTCCCTCACACAGAAGGGTGCCAGAATGGCTGGTCACCATGCTGACAGTCCTGCAGGGACCAGGATTGAGAGGGGTCTGGTATCTAAGCTAATGTCAACTATTTTTTCATGCCCATACATGCGATATTTTATCTTGCTCAGGTGGTTGTAGGATATTTCACACAATCATTTTCCTGCTGTGGCTTGGTTTTTTTGGAAATAAAATAAGCCAAATACCAGAGAAGAGCTTCCACTGATGCCATGTCTTAAGGCAACAGCCATCAGGAAAAAAAAAAATCAGGCTTTACAAAGTGTTGTCAGTGAAGAGAATCCCTTGTGGAGGGTCTGCTTGGGGTATAAGAGGTAAATATTTTCTTCCTTGGGTTCTGGAGTTTTATGTAAATCGATTTCATATGAAAGATTAAGGTATAATAGGAGTACCTAGTGAGGGATCTTTGGAGCATGGGCAAGCACAGAAGGGGAGAGCCCTTGCTCCAGCCTGACTGTCACTGCAGCTGGCAGGAGGTCAGAGAAGGTGAAGCCTGTTGCTTCCATCCAGGGGCTGACCCAAGATGAGGGCTCCCTCCCAGCATTTCCAGGGCAGTGTTGCATTTGCTCTGCCCTGCTTTGCAGACCATTTTTCCTTCCACCTCTCTCCTTTCTGTGGCTTTGCTGGCTCTTGCTGCATGTACTGAGAGTACACTTTGCATAATTTATCTGTTTCCTAATGAGGAGATGGAGTCCTGGCTGCAGCTGATGGCACTGAATTAGCTCACCTGCAGTCTGAGCACTGGATCTCGTTTACCAAATCTGCTCTGAGTGTCTGGGAGCTCCTGCCAGCCTTTGAGGTACACACCTTGGAGATGGGGCTGGATGGTCAAGAGGGTGCTCAGGGGGGAAGAGTCTTTAGTCAGTTAAGGCATTTGAATTTTAAGTTGATTTTTCTGCTACAGTGAATGCCATACTCTTCTGAGTCTTCCTCAAGTGGAGTTAAAACAAACTACCCTCACTCAGACCAGTAGACCCAGAAAGAAAAGGTCTGCTTGAACAGCAGATCTGGTAATCACTGTACATGCATCCTTTTCATGCACACAAGCATGTGTTTAGGCAGGTCAGGGAGGCCTGCACATTTCTAGAGCTTTAATCAGTGTTAGTGATTTGTAAATGTGTTTCTTCCATAACAAGGAGAAAAGAAGCAACAAAAAACAAAAAAAAAAAAAAAAAAAAAAAAAAAATTCAGGGAAAGTTGGGGTTTAGAACTTTCATAGAAATAAAACAGAATACAACAAATCTAGACAAACCAATCTTAAAGGCAAAAATATTATTCCAGGAGCATTTCCTCTGTAAGGCATCAAAACCTATGGATGATTGCAGGAACATTTTAAAAGGTAGGAAATGAATCCATGTCAAACCATCATTTTATTCAAGAAGTCAAAGTTTTTGAATTTGGTGAAAAAATGCAGGAATCCTTATCATTTTCAGGGTATTTAAAATGTAGCTCTTGATTCTTGGATATGCTTTCCATACTTATACCCTGTCTGTGGGGCAAAGGATCGCAAACAGAATACAGATCCCTGTCCATGTCTACAAATCAGTCCAAAACAAATTCAGTGGTATTCTGATAGGGCTTTTTATGTAAGAACAAGTATACAGTCCTGTTGAGTCAAATTAGAGATTCACCAACTAACAGAATGTCTAACTATAGACATGTGGCACACACTCAGGAAAAAAGTACCAAAAAGAAAATAGCTTGACAGAGATGGCACAGATTCATTAAACACCTGTATTTCAGACACTTTCCAAGCCTGGAAAGTGTTCTCATCATTACACACAAAAATTAGGGGTGTTGACTAAACTTGTTCCACAAACAGCAGAAAGAAAGTGACATCTAAGGAAGACAGGAGCTATCTTACCCTAAGACAGGTAATCCTTCCTGGCCAAAATGATCTGATGCCTTTGCTTTAATTCTGATTTAATTCTGTTTTCATACCTTTACTCATTTTTCCCTTCTGCACTCTAAGTAGGAACAATTCTTTCAACTGTTTCTTGTGGACAGTGTTTCCTCAGCCTCTAACTCACCTTTCCCTGAATTCACTGATCAATCCACACATTTCTTCAAGGAGAGCTCCAAACCTGGGTTCAGCTGGGGCTTTTTCAGTACAGAAGGACTGTAAAAACTATTCACCTCTTTTCTCCCATGGTCTAGTTACAGCCCTTTGAGTTAGGAGGCATAGTGAACAGTGTTAATGCACTGTGCTTAAAGACTGCACCAGCGCTGCTAGAGGATATTAAATATTTCATGGTTTGTTCTTGTTTCTTTTCTCATCATACTGTAAGATTTCAGCATCTTGTGCAGCCTAGCAGAGGGTGCTTTAGATAATAATGACTGGCTAATGCAAGGCAAAAAAACTCTTGGATCGTTCTTGTGGTCTTTTCTGGCCCTAACTATTTTGAATCTTCTGTTGTATTTGCTTGTCTTTCTAATACTTTCGTATGCATCCATATGTGTGATGCATGTTAATGTAGATAACTACCTGTTCAATTATATAGCAACCATTCCACAGGTTTTTGTGATTGCACGTAAATCCATGTGTGTCTTGATATGTGAATAACATCAGTATAGATGATACTTGGAAGCACCCAAGTATTTTCTTGTCCAAGGATTAGAGGCTGGGTTTGGCAAGGCTGTTTTTGTCACAGGAGGGAAGCAACAGAATTGGGAGCATATCCTTGAAAAAACTTGATCTTGAAAAAAGATCTTCCTCTTTACCTTTGCAGTCCTGAATAGTGATGGATGCAGAATTAGTGTAGCATTTTTCCAGCACACCCAAATTGTGCTAGATGGGAGCAGGCAGGCTGAGGGGCAGAGCCATTTTGCTGCCCCTTAGCGATGTTCTTCTCTTGGCAAGCAATCAGGTTTCTGTCCAGATCCATCCCACGTCCACCTGCAAGTGTTTAGATAGGAATTTCATCACACCATATCAGTGAAAACCATCCTCCAGGACAAACATGTGTTGGAGAGCAGCAGTCCCAAAAGCAGCCTAAATACCAGGAAAATTGCCAGACCCTGCTGCACGCTAGGCATATGCTGAAAGCATCTCTAGACCATGACGAGATCCATGAATCCCTGGGCTTCAATTTCTTCCAGCCCCCTGTTCATATTCATGAATTCAGTGGCTTTCAACATAGGTTTTGTTCCATCTTCTGTTCTCCTTTCCAAGGAAAGAGAACCACAGGCACTCTAAATTCACAGATTTCTGTGTATTCTTGAATTAGAGACAAAGTGTTGGAAAATGGAACCATTTGTGATTCTGGATAGCCTCGCTGTTTGATTAGGCTTTTTGGATTCCTTATCACTGCTTCTACCCTGCTACTCTCCCTTCCTCCCTGCCTTTTGGGAGAAAAATCTCTAAGCATAGAGACAAAAATTGTACTGGAAATCAGCAACTGGGCACTTGCTCTGTAAATTTCACATGCTGATGCATTTCTGTGTTAGACAAAAATAGCAACAAAACCAAAAAGAACAACAAAAGGAAAAAATAGTTTAATGCAAATCACTTGCTACTGACTCTTTTCCAAAACAGTAACATTTAGTCTATAGTGCAGTGCAGCTGGCTGCTGGCCCCCTGTGGAGATTTCTGACTAAGGTACCATTTAGAAACAATTTGGCTGATCCATCTTATGTATTTTTGGCAGATCTTGTCCCTCATTTCTTCTTTACTAAGAAATTATGACAGATGAGCCTCAGATACAGATGTCATCTGCTAGATTCTCCTAGAGGATTATTTTAAATCTAGACCACCTGTAGATGTCCTATTCATCCTTTGGATGCCTGTCCCAAAATCAGACAACCTCTGGCAATCCTATCTCTAAACTCCAGAGCACCTCCTCTGGGACTCTGTAATATTAGTAAAATCCTGTTCCTGCTAAAGTCAGTGGCAAAGCTCTGATTTGTGACCAAACCCTGTTCATCCATAGGATGATTCTCAAATTATGGAGATTCCCATTGCATCATTCATTTATCGATTCCTCTAATCTTCATAGAGACTTTCTTCTCATCAAACTTGACTCTTTATTTCTAATTGGAGTCAGTATTAGGTTTCACTCAGGTTGCAATTCAGTCCCTTGGCAATTTAAATCATTCTCAAGAAGTGCCTTAATTTTGTGAGATAACTGCAGAAAGAGCCTGATGTAACTAATTCAGGTGTCTTGCTTAATGAAAACCATGGTTAAATTCAAATCCTTAGGGAAACATAAGGGTGTGTGCAACACTCTCCTTTTCCTCTTCAGCTGCCCATTGTTGCACCTTCATAATACACAGGTGAAAAAAGTGTTCATCTATTGTGACCTTCATGTAGTCACTTAATTTCAGTACTAGAGTTCCTGTAACTTTCCATCCTTTCCTATCCATCCTCTCTGCTTACATTGTGGAGTCTTTACACAGCTTAAGCTTCCTGCTAACACTAAAATTTAAATCATAAATTATATTAAGGTCATCTCTCTTCTCTGATATTGTATTTAAACAAAACATATATGATTTTTCATCTGCTTTTCAACCATTGTTATCTTACCATTTTCAGGCTGAAATGGGAGCTCTTACAGGATTACATTCAGCACACACAAACTTTAGATATCTGGAAGTAAGGTGCTAAGGTCAATCTGGTCATCTAAACCTCTCTATAGACAATGGAGAAAATGGACCATCACAGAATAAAGTTTGTCTTGTATATTATGAAACTATGACTAAGAACAAAAGAAATCTCTCTTCAGAGATATGTGCATCTCTTTATTTGATCATGGAAGGAGCTGGAATGATTAGGTTAAACTAAATACTACACTGTTAAAATTCCAATTGACAGAGATTAAATTAATCATATGCTAAATACACACTCTTCTTACTGTGTCTGTGTTTTATCCAATGCCCTGGATAAGCATGACAGTTCTGCTTTTATATTTTCTGATTCAGATGCATTTTTTCTTATTGTATGTCTTCTCTTTCCCATATGAGGACAGGGCATCATCTTTGGAAGTATCATGTTTTAAACAGGTGCTGTCTTAACACACCCTAGGACACGAAATGCAGCTCTGAAGATGTCATGTAAGGCTGGAAATGCCTGTGATTCTGCAATCATGAAACATTTCTTCTCATCCCAAGTTTACCATGCATTTCAGTTTTGGTGACAGCCCAAAATTTCTCTATGCTAACTTTCCTATTAAACGAAAACAGCCCACTTACACATCTCTGTTTCCCTCTCAAAGATATTTTTGTTGATGTGTTTGAAACTTTGAGATTACATTGATCTTTCTGAAGGTTGAGAAATTAGCACTGTTTTACCAAAGTCACTCTAAGGATATCTGCTATTTTTGCTTCATTTCACACATCATGTGGTGATTCTTAGAGGTTTAGTCTATGACATACAGTGACATGATTATGCAAAGATTGCCAAATATGTTTTAGACAAAGATTCATTACCAAGAAGCTCAAATAACCTTCCATGATAGACAGTAAAATAAAATGTTTCAAAGATTTTGATTTAAAATATTTAGATTTTAGAGGTGGCTGCATATGTTGTATACACATAGCATTTTGCACACAATTCTTTCTTGCAATGAAGTCAAAAAGGAGAAATGCATTGTCGAAAACCTGCTGACATTAAAGAGAAGCTCTCTGACTTGAAACCTACCTGCCCCAACAAGAATGAACTTAGACATGCTAATTTAACATTTCACTGTTCTGTTTTGTTTCTTTTCTTATCACATGTGCTCTTTTTCATACTCTAGTTTTTAAAGTACAGTCTTTTAAAATTTACAATGGTGGGTCTTTTATTTTTCTTTTTCTGTTAACTTATTGTCTGGCTATAAATTCATGATAAATTTCAGACATAAAATGTGCCAAAGTCTACAAACCCAGTGGATCACCACATGGGATGAATAAAAAGCAGAGCTGCTATTTATCTGCCCTTGGAACTAATTAGTAACTGCAGCTCCTGGATCCCTTCTAGTCTTGACACACAAGCAGGAGCAGAGCCCAGTTACACTTCAGGGTGTCTACTTATATCTCACTTATTATTAAAATTTCTCTCTAAAATGCTTCTCTTTGCTCCAAACTGTAGACCAAAGTGATTTAGACATTACCTGGATCCTCCTAAGTTCCAGATAGTAATATGGGAAGGGTTAACTGCATACCTATAGAGGATACAGGCTGACCTCCTGCCCCCCAGCAGAGAAAACATTCATTTTACCAGCTTAGCTTGACTTGATCCTGCCTTGTACTTAGGGAAACCAACCTTTGGAGCTCCCTTCCAGCCCTGCTCTCTCTGATTTCCTTCAGGGAAAAGGAAGATATCCAAAGCAATTTAGGGTGGGGTCTCTGGAGAATGCAGTATACTCTCTGCAAAGGGCAAACCAAGGAAGAACTCATTCTGCTAAAGTTATTCAATGCTATCCCCTGCCAACATTTACTTAATTATCTTTCTGTTCTATAATGGCAATTGAGTTACGGCTCTTTCCTGGAACTTCTATATCCTTCCCTAGTGAATGTGTTTGTGTGTGTATTTTAAAGAAGAATAAATTGAGTCAAATCAGTTCTGCTTTGCTCAAGGCAGAATTTATGATGGCCTTGTTGGAGAAAGAAGCCATGAGGCAGTAGAGGACAGTGCTGCTGCTATATTTTAGCTGCTAAATATGCATCATAAACTGAATGATCTTCTCTCCATACTCTTCAAAAATCTGTCCCAGGGATATTGTTGCCACTTGTCAGGATCGTGCACTGCCTAAATGTTTTGTCCCTCTGTACTTGCCCAGCTTCTCAAGATTACCTTAGTCCTTGTGAACTGCATTCACCCAAACCTCAGGCACACAGATCTGGTGTTTCAACTCCATTCCTTCACTGCAGAGTCAATTTGTTGCTCTCATAAAAAGGAAGGGTGATGCTCTGCACAGCACATCTCCCTGATGGACTGAAGGCATCATTTTCTCTACTGTCCATTTTCTCCAGTGTTACTTTGGAGAAGACAGCTGGGTGGGAATCTTCTCAGCTAATTGTAGTGCTAGTAGAGGGAAGGCACTCAGTCTGGGTTACTATTCATAGCTCAATCTGCCAGTGGGGAGACACAGGCACCTTTTGATGCCTCCTCTTGCAGCACAGGATGATTCACTGCATGGGGCACCTGACTCCCCGCTGATGACGCAGCAAGTGGAGATGCCTGGAACAAACCTGATGCCTGAATTCTGCTGGTTGGGTTTAAGTGAGCTGGATTTATCCCTCAGTTACCTACCTGGCAAATGAGAACAGGCTGACTTCTCCAGAGAAGTTCTGAAGGATATGTACACTCCGAGATGTTGCTCAGCTGGTATTTCAGTGAAACCACAGAAGATGCTGTGGATTTGTATCTTTTTCTCCTCCAAGAGCTTTTCCCAAGATCTCCTAGTTAATATTACAAGTTGTTATCAATGTCGGTTTTCTCCTCACTTTCATAGCCTACACTTATATAATTGCAGAAACACTGCTCCTGCAACAATTCTAAGAAAGCCATCAGCCATCAGCTGAGTGTATGAGTAACAGCATAAAAGAACAAAATCTCTTTCCTTGCAGGAAATTTTTAAAAATTAGGACACATAGGAACACTAAATTTCAAGTTTTAGAGGGTTCTTCCAGTGCTAATTCTTCAAGACGATTTTCATAAATTATTTTTAACACTTGTCTGCATCAGGAGGAGACCCCAGGTTGGGATAAAGGTCTACTGTGTTTTCCTTTACCAGAAGAGAATGCAGTCATAGCAACATAATGCAAGTAAAGAAAGAAAAGATGAAACATTTTGCCAGTTACTGATCATCTGAGCAGGGAAAAAAATAAAAAATAAAAAAAATAAGCCATTTAAAGAAACACTTGACAACGTTCCCTCCAACTAGTTAGGAATGAATAGTTTCCAGCTCCCAAACAAGAGACAGAGTGTAACTGAATATAGGCCCAAGGTGCCTTTGCACTAATCCTCATATCCTAGGGTTATTTGGCTTTAACTTTATTTAGTGTCAAGTTTTATTTCTATAAAGAAAAAAAGAGGAAGAGAAAAAGAAAATAAAAAAAAGGAGCTGATGAATTTTCCTCTTCCTATGGAATGAAATACCAGTACCTGTTGAGCTGCATCTTCATTGCTGCCTTGGGGGTATTTGATTTCATGAATCTGATTAAATTATTCTGCTTTCAGTATTTCTTTAATATTGCTTTATAAAATATACTCCTAGTGGCTTCAGTAGTGAGAGCACTTGCTGTACTTTCTTTAAAGCTTGTACTGTCCCTCTTGAGACTGGGGGGAAGAGCCCTTATTAAAGAGTTCAGTCATAAAAGCTTCTTCCTCTAGGAGAAGTACTTTGAAACAACTGAAACACATACATACTTTTTCACTATGATTACAGAGGCACCCATACTAATGCCTTTCAGTGAACTATATGTCAATCTCTGATTTCATTGGCAGAAAACATCTTTTTGCAGAAATTTTAGAACATTGTCATCTGATCAGTCTCTAACTGACATTTTTCCCCCCCAGTGGTGAATACCTGGAATTTGCTCTGTGGTGAAAACTTACATTTTTATATCATGGGGGTTTCTGAGGCTCTGACCTTTTGTAGGGTAAGCACTGCATGAACATTCAGTGAGGGACTGTCCTGGTGGCAAGGACTGCACACACCTCATGAGCAGCATGGATAAAATCGAAGCAGATAGGAAAAAATGAAGAGAGGGGATTAAGTAAGGCCAAAGTGACTGCCAAAGGTGAGTGGCAGAGCTGAGGGAAAAACTCTTCCTCTCCCCCACCTGCTCAGTACTGCTGTAGTGTTACTAGTTAAGGGTCCTGTAAAAATAAAAAATTAGCTGCCCTGTTGCTGCACTGTGCACCTTGATCTGCTATCAGTTCTGGCCATGGAGCTAAGGACACTGGGCCTTCAAAATCACATAAGAGTTTTAGGAGCAAAATTTCCAAGGTAAGTATTTAAGCTGAAATGGAAGAACCCAGCCCTTTTCCTTTTGGTACATTACCCAAACATGAAACATGAACAAGAAAAGCATGAACAAAAAATTGTATCATGTACAGAATAGAATGTATAGAATATATATAGAATATATACCAATGTACTGAAAAGCTTGTGCAAACAGTAGGAAAAAGTAAAAAAATACAGACTGTGGGGCTCCTGGTCAGTCTCTATCCTCCTCAGTCTGATCACATGCTCGTAGAAATTTCTCTTCTTTATATCACTTGGATGCATGCAGTGTGATGTGCAGGGAAACACAGCCCTGTCCTCCACCTGGTTCATGACTGGGAAATCATCCATCTTATTGATGCTGATGAAAGCCCTTTATTGCTATTAAATGTCTGCAAATAACACCTAAATTGCATTGCTTCTCTGAGAGGCACTTATTATATACATGTATAAATGTATATTTATATACATTGTTAGGAGCACCTCACGCATCTACTGCTGGTTTGCAAGATAAATGACATTAATCAATAGGATGCCTACAGAACTTTTGGTGAGTCATTTGTTATGCTAATTGAACCACTTAAAGTAAACTGTCAATGAATAGAGATTTTTGACAGCTGAGATGAGACGTGGGGCTAATTAGTCAGTTGCTATTAAAAAAAAAAAACCTGCCCAATTTTCATAATGTAATGTTTAAGAGAGAAGATAATGTTAATCATCTGACCAGACCTCGCTCCCAGAGGATATAGTAGCAAAAGGCATAGCCCATCACAAAAATCAAGTTTCTCTCAGAAGCAAACAAAACAAATGGCTGGCTGCACAGAGATGACAACCTTTGCAAGAGAGTTGATGTGTCCCATAGGTTACAGCAAACTTTTTAATTAATACACAAAAGCCCAACTTCTGCTCTAAATTACCTGTGTCCTTTTAGATCAATCCCCTTGTTTTCACTCAAAGTATTTTGCATTCATGCTGGCAGCAATGAGATCATTGGGTCTGACTGTGAGGCTTAGTCCTAACCTACAAATCAGATGGATTGATCAGATACATGCACTGTCTAGAAGGCATGAGCAGCATTTTGGCAGCCCTTTGGAGCTGGGTTGGAGAGGATGTAGCCATATGAAGTGGCGACTGAGATCACAGCATAAACTTCAGAATGCTACACCTCTCTTTATGTGATAGTTTCCAGTGTTTGTAATCCATTGTTTTTCCGTGCTGCTACTTTTACTCTTGAAATTGCAGAAAGCACAGCAGCAGAAGGATTTGGAAAAGAAGCATTTCTGTTTTAGAGCACAACAGAAATTTCCTAATTCTAACAGACTTAGAAATACTTTGAAAGAAATTACTGTTCCTTCTGTGCCAGCTGCTGTACAGTATAAATAGTTAATATTGATTTCACTTAAGGGCATGCCAGAACCCTTGATGCCTTTAACAACAGGACTGGGACTGCTGCTGCTAGTACATTCCACCCCAGGTGGCCACAACTAGTGGATGAACAGTTACTGGCACTGCAGCAAGTGTCAGTAGCAACCACCAACTACCAACTTCCCACTAAAATTCTCTCTTTTTAGCTTGCCAGAAAGGCCTTTAAAACAATTTACCTAAAATTGCAAATTTCCATTCTTAATGGCAACGAGCAAGCTTGCATGGAATCAGAGCTGTCTCCTGTACTCAGGACAAGCATTGGAAGGAAAATAAAATAAGCTAGCCAGTCAGTCATCTGAAGTGCTGCCATTCAAATTTTCCTTAAAATAATAGGATAAAATAAAAGCAAATTCTTGAATGTGTTGAGGAAAAAAAAAAAAAAAAAAAAAAAAAAACAACAAAAAAAAAAAAACAAAACAAAACAAAACAAAACCAAAAAAAAACCCAAGAAAAAAAAAAAGAAAACAAAACTGAGCCAGAAACTTCAAACTTGATTTCTTTCTGGTTGTATAAATGGTTTTGGAAATTATTGGACTTCATAAAGTGCATTTAGAAGAAAACTGATTTTCATACTTTTAAATTTTAGGCTTTTAGAGTTTACCACATGGTACAGGTACTTATCAGTAACCAGGGGAAAAGTATTCAAAGCACCTTTTCAGAGTGCTAAGTAACAAGAAGGTAGTTAATGTATCACATAAAATGTCAACTGTACTGTAGAATGGTCAGGTCTCTTCGTCTTCTTCTTAGTCTACTTCTGTTTATGCACCTATGTCATTATCATATACTACCTGTATTTCTATGCTCTATAGCAATAATATAAAGTTAAAGAAATTATTTCTTTGGGTTGGTTGTTGCAATTTTTCTGTCAGTCTGGCACTGCCGTTGAACACATTGACACACAAAGTCATGTGTACACATATTATTCAACAGACTTTGACTAAGAGACAATGAACTGCATTTCCAGGAACATTAGAAACAGCACCCATCTTTACCATTTACTTAGGTCAACCTGTAATTCTGCAAAATAAATGTCACAAATGTCACATATCAGGGACTGGCATTTTCACAAGCCCAAAGTGCTGAGATGTTTCTTGCTGCTGCCTGTAGATGGAAGGTAGGGTGACACAGACCTCACCACGAGGGAATGTACAGCTTTCTCCAGTCCAGTTTAAGCAAGCATGAAGCACAAGCCTCATCACCCAAACTTCCAGACCTACTTAATCTGACATGTCTGAAATTGATCAAAGCCTACGAGCTCTTTACTTTCCCTCGGCTTTCTGGTGTCCTGGCACTCAGTGTCTTGCTTTGGGAGCACCTCTGAGTTGGAGTGGGTGATGTCCTGTGAATTGAAGGGTTGATGAGGGCTGGGAAGTGCGAAGTGGACATGGCAAGTCTTTGGATTGAGTTAACAGACTGAACCATCCGTGAGGCAAGGGAAAGAAAGGAAGAAAAAGGTGATAGTGTGAGAGGCTCTGCAGCCTTTGCCTCAAGTTTGGAGCAGCTTGTCCCATTCTCCATGGTGTCAAAGAGATGAGAAACCACTGTAGGATGGGTCTCTGGCAGGCATCAAACACAGGTTCAAATCTCTCCTGGGTCCAGCTGATTTGTTGAGTGTATCCCATGCTTTGGCTCCCTCAGAACTCGGGCATGGCCTTCAATTCCTTAGGACAGGTTTCCTGCCCAGAACCTAGATGATTTCTTGAGGACCTTTCTAATCCAATTCTACATTATTCTGTGCAGGAATATTTATGTCAGTCAGGAACTCTTCTACATTCCCCGTTTAATCAACACATGATACAAATCTTTCAGGGCTTCCTTTGGCCATTTGTCTCTGTTTTTAGGAACATGCATTTTCAGCTTTTGACATCTGCATTGTGTTTCCCCAAATGACAGCTTTTGGAAGAAGGAGGGTTTAAACTCTCCTTGCATCCTTGCTCTATGCTACAGCAGCTTCATGCTCTATTGTCTATCAAGAAATTTGTTGGTTTAAAGAATGCTCAAATTTCAGACTTTTCCATCTGAAGGAAAAAAAAAAAAAACAAAAAACACACACACATATTGATGCAGGGTTTTGATTCAGAGAACTCATTTTTTGTTTAAAAAAGAGGTTGATTTGGCTGATCCTTGTTCACATCTGCCAGCCCTGACCTCTCATCTACAGTTTCTTTCCTTGCTTTTTCACTAATGCTGAGCAACTTTGAAAGAGATTCATGAATACAGTGGGCTGGGGAATAGGAAACCCAGGGCAGAAGGCGGAGGTGCTCATGTGTGGAGTAGGAAATGAAATTTCCTTCACCTTTACTTAGTACAAGGATTTTAAATCCAAACATTGGCATCTATATGCGTTGAGAGGATCCTGCCTAAGAATATTCTTCTAGAAAACTCCAAATACTTCTTCAGCTGAACTCCAGACTCATAATGTATGCATCAGATGTGAGGCCATGCCTTGAAGTCTGGGTGGGCTTGAAATCTGAGGTAGCCTTAATCTCTTTAATGACCTCAACCCTCCCAAATTTTGCTGAGAAAAAAAAAAAAAAAAAAAAAAAGGGTGTGAAAAAAGATCCAACTTTACAGCCTTGACCTATTTCTAATCCTGTTCTGATTGCTATTTACTGGGCTCCTTTCCAAACATACTGTTTACTTTAGGGCTGATTTTTCTCCATCCAGATTAAAATTCCAGTGAGTTTCCCTCATTCCTTTAGACTGTAACCCCAAATGGGCCACGGTATTTTATTCAGAATATAGTAGCTGGATAATGATGCTCTCAGCAACTCACAGAAACCAGGCAGTTTGTATATGAGGAGCTCGTATGCACACAGAAGCACACAGGAGCTCATGCACACAGCCCTGCAAATTGCACACACACACAGAGGAAAATGTTCTCCATGAACATGCCCACGGTTCCTTCCATGCCATGCACATATGGACTAAACAATTACACTCACCTATGAGCCTGTCACAAGGCAACAGAAATGCCAGCTGCCTTTGAAGTTTCCCGAAGAGCAGGAAAACGAGTCAACAGTGCTGGCCAACATCACATCATTAATCATCTATTAGCCGAGGTTGTGTGCTCCTGTCACCTGTCACTTTGTAATGCATGCAAATCACTCCAAGAGTAACATTTTCAGCCTGACATTTCCAGGGCCAGAGCTGGGATCAACCTGCTCTTTGTATTCAAGATTAAAAGGAAGTAGAGAAACAAGCGGTGAGATTGTTGGAAGGAGACAGGGAAAACAAGAGAAATAAGAAAGGTAATGAAAAATTGGTCAGGAGAGATGAGATTAAAAATAGAAAGCTAAAGGTTTTGTATATGACCAGCAAATACTGAGTTTAAAAACATACCTCTACTCTATAGCTCTTAAGGAAAGCGAGTCATAAAACTGACACTGTTTTCCTGATAAACTATGTAGAAAGGGAGAATACTTTCTATATTTTTTCTTTATTTGTAATTTACAAATTTGAAACCTGATCTAGCTTTAGAAATCTCCACCTGAACTGTTTTCTATAGGTTCCCATTATGGTCAACGTATGAAATAAGATTTTTTTTTAATATATAAAATTCCCCTATCTCTGTTTTAGATACATAAGTTAGGAAGAAATAAATTGCTGAAGTGCATGGAAGTGTCTAATTCTCTCTTTAGTCTAGCAATGGAATTGAGGTTGAGTAGGTGAGATATACACAGGTACAGGTATCTATGTTTACTGAGTTGAATCTCATTCCTACTGATTTTTAACTCAGTTTAATTTCTGATAATTCAGAAGGGACAGAAAGTGAGATGCCAAGCCAACTCCCTCTATTATTTTTGTCATGATTCTTGAAAAGACAGGATAATATTAACTCTTCATATCCTAGATCTGACCTAACTAAAAATGCCACATTCAGTCTTGAATATCTTTATTAAGCACAGTTTTGCTTAACCAGGAACCTTTTCAGTAAGTTAGTGTTGCATGATCAGCTTCTCCAGAAAGAGCCAGTCTTCTACTCAGAAACTTTCCCTGCCATAGTGAAGATGTCTTAAATTCTCTTTGAACAGGTTGTACCTGAACAAATGCCAGTATTACAACAGTCTCTACAACAAATTGGTGAGAGAAAAAGATGACTTTGGGGTTAAATAAATCTCAATGTTAAATAAATACCCAGGGAAAATCAGATGGAGATATCTGGTAGTTCAGGTGGAGGAGTTGAGGTTTGCATCTCCAGATAGGCACAGGTTCCCGCCTCATATTGACTTTCCTAAGACACTCATGTTACCTTTCTCTCCAACTCCGTCCTTCCTTGTTATCATTCCTTTCCTTTTCACTATTTTCCTATCTTCTTCATTTGGCCCACTTTGGCAAAATATGTCTGCCATTTCCCATGTCCATCCTTAAATGGATGAACGTGTTAGAGAAAATCATCCTCACATGGATGAGCATCGCTTCAGTGTCAGCAAAGGACACCCTTTGACTGAAAAAAAAAAAAACCCAAAGGGTCACAGTCATCTCAGCTGTGGCTCCCCCCTGGCAGGGATGGTGGTGCTCTCTGCCATGCCATATCTCACTGCCCCAGGAAGGCAGACACTGATTAATCCTGGATTTAACTGGTGGGGAAGTAAAACTGGGAAACCACAATGAGGCACCAGCAATCCTCACCAAGATTTAGTAACCTGTTTCATGTCTTTGTCTTCTGAGGAAGCAGAGTACAGAAATTTTCTTCCTCATTTAAAGCCTACATTTTCTTCTCTTTCTCTACTGAGATAAATCAGCTTTATTCTTTAATTCCTTTGGTGGGTGTGAAAGGGTATGCCTTTCTGCAGGGACCAGCAGGGACATATCTTGTCTGTGGAGTCTAAATTAAGGTGCAGCAGTCCAAGGATGGAGGGGCAATATCCTCAGCTTGCCCATAGGATATGTATCTGCAGGACATTTTGAGGCTTATTTCTTTGGATAGATAAACTGCAGATCATGAAGGCAATTAATCATGGACTCATGGACGAGTACATCTGGAAGGGACCTCAAGAGGTCATCTCATCCATCCCCCAGCACGGAGGCAGGATAAATGTACACAGACCATCCCTGACAGATGTGTGTCTGCTTCTCTCTGCTTCCACTCTGGATGCTTGCACACCATTATCCATCTAGAGAAGAAGCAGATTTAAAGTTATGAAGAGAGGCAGAAAATATCACTTTTTAAGCCTGAAGATTTCCCCCTTAGTGTCTCTTGGGGTCTGAATCCAGTTTTTGGCAAGAGAAAGATCCAATCCTCTCTGCAAAATCTTATGAAGGGAAGGGAGGTGTGAGCAATTTGCTCATTTTTTAGCCCAGGTCCTGTTTCAAGATGTAAGACCTTTTTGATTGCTAGTTCAAAAGAAGAGCTCTAAATTAAATCTTATCTGGGTGTGTGCATGTGCTAGGAAAAAAAAAATAAAAGAAAGTAAAAAAAAAAAGAAAAGAAAAAAAGAGCAATGGAAGAGGAGGAAAAATTAAGTACAAGGAGAGTAAAGTGAAAGAAAGAAACAGAAGGGAGAGAAAAGAAAATGTGTAAGACAAAAGGGAAAACACAGAGAGGCAGGGAGTCACTTAAAGGAGGAATGAAGAAACAGGAGGAACAGAGGACATACAGACTGAAGTGAGAATGTAGAGAGATGCAGGATTTTAAGCTGGCCATTTCTAACAGAGAGATCAGGAAGATTTTTGTTGTTGTTGTCCTTAAGTGACTTCTCCCACTGGCTAACATCTCATTTTATGGCAGGTAAATAAGCCTGCCTAATTGGTCCCTTGTTCAAGAATGGGAATATCGAGCTGAGCCTGCTCCTTCTGAAGTGGGATCTTGTCCAATTTATGGTCTTAGCAGATGTGATCTCTTCAGGGTTCCACTGTAATGATAAATTGAAACATTTGAATGCTGCGTTCCCAGGTCTGGGCATCCAGCTTTGTGAGTGGGGAGAGAGGATCTGATCAACTTTCCTTCTGAAATGACAAATTGTGGTTTCCAGAAACATGACTTAGTCCCATTTGCAAGCCTAACAGTTGTGGAGGCCAAGAGTGGGCTGGGTGAATAAGGATGCATCAAGGTCACTTGAGTCTGAAGGACTCTGGACTGGGAGAAAAGATCTCCTTTGAGAAGGAAAGTCGGGAAGTGCACCTTGACTCAGACGCACTTTAAATTAAGGTGACACTTGCAAACACTTTATTAATAATTAATAAGTGATTAATGAAAATTACTTTTTAGCTGATAAATTGCTTGAAGACACATTAGAGCATGTTTCAGAAAGACGTGGATAAATATTTTTATGCATTCCCATTTATAAATGCTTAGTAATGGGCTCTCAACTTTCAGGTGTCTCGGCATCATTTATCCCCATCATCCTGGTGGCATGCTATAGAGACATCTTATAATAATTTATTTTCAAAATCTGTTCCTATTAATCATGTATTAATTATTATTAAGAAAACATTTGTGCACTCTTCTCTTAATCTGAATTCTTGCTTGACTGCTTTTCCTAGAAGTGTGGAGGAACACCGAGCTTGCACAGTTCATCATGTACTCCAGAGCCAGGCAGGTGTAAAATGGTAGCTCAGGAGACTACCTCAACTTACTCCAGTGAAGAATTGAGTCTAGCCTGCTCTGCCCAGGCTTTATTTTTCACTGTGGAGCAAGGGGAGGATCTAGAAGGATGCATATGCATGGCTACCAGCAGCACTGCTGTTTCTGTAGTGTCTGGGCATTAGAGGATGGGAACTCTGCTGAAATCCATCCTCCTGTGAGCAGACCAGTGTGTTTTCCTCCTCTCTGGTGGGTGGCAAACCACAGCACAGATGCACAGAAGTCCGGATCTTGGAAAATTTTTAGGCACCTATGGAAATTAATGAGCTTGCAGCTGAAAATGGCTAATGACTTATCCGCAGCTCAGTCCCATGCTGGTTCTTCACCTACTGGGTTGTTCTGCTGCAAGGTCAGGATTGGTCTGTCAGTGAAGTGTACACAGAGAGAGGGAGGAGACAGGCTCTGTAAATTCTGTACACCAGGCATTTCCTGAAGCTGGTCCTCCACAAAAGTTAGAGCAGGGTGAAGGCTACTGTTATTTATACCAGCCTTAAGGACTAAAGTGACATAGGGATGCCTAAGTCTGTCATGAGGATGACTGTAAAATTGCCTCTAAATTACTCAATGAGTTTGCACAGCCAGGCTGATTATTTCACTAACTAAAAACAGAGCAGTAGACAGGAATACCTAGCTGGTGATTTTCTGATGAGTTTAAGTCCCTTTGGTTCCAAAGCCTGGGCTCAGAGTCTATTGTCTTTCAGACCCTTCAATATCAGCCTAAGAAATAGGACACTGAAGGAGTAGCAGGTGCTGGAGACAACACTTTCTCCATATCTTGGTCTTCCAATCAGCAAAGGGCTGAAGGAATTCTGATCTGTCCTACATGGACCAGGTAAATCTGTCTTAGCTTAAAACTTTCTTCAAACAAGAATCTCAGTTTATTCACTATGCATTTAATGGTGAGAGGGTTCAATATTCAGAAACACCTGCACTTTTCCAGGAAAGTTTTTTCAAAAACACGGATTCCTCGGAAAATGAAAAAACAGCAGACACTATTTCCTTGCAGCTTCTTGTGATTACTTTCTCTCATGTCTATCAAGCTGCAAATGAAACCTCCTGTGTCAATTGGTTCAGTTATTGAAGGAAGAGAAAAAAGAGAGATGAAAATAGACATTAAGATATAGAATAATCATAAAATCCTTCATTTATTTAGGAAACCAAACTAAAAATAATTTGAAAATTAAGTCAAAGTTTCCTACATCTGTCCCTGGTGCCTATGCAGAGCTCTGTGACAACAGACCACTGTGGAGGACACAATAGCCCTGTGACTCCTGAATTGAATTTGTTCTGCCTGTTCATGGCCAGTTTGCACTCAATTTTTATGCCTGTTGCAGAGAAGAATCATTTTTCACAGACAATGATTTCTCCATGAGCCGCTCTGGAATATGCACAGTGCAGTGACTGGCTGAATTCATAATTACCAAAGCTCCTACTGGAAACACACAACTGCAAAAGTTATGCTCTTCTAGGCAGAGAACACAAACAATTTATCTGCCTGCCTAGGTGCTTGTATTCTCTGTGCCAAGCTGTGAGTGCCTCTTGGTCATTGCTTGACCCACAGCCTCAAAAACTGTGGAAAATCAGAAAGATACTAACTCAATGGTCAGTTATGGGACAGAGACAGGACAAGGGACAGGGCAAGCAGACTAGGAAGAGTAAATAATTGAACTAAAGTCCAAAGCCTAGTACCCATCCTGGCAGCTAAACTCCTTCTCTGATCAAAATCTTCCACTACAACAAGGTATTGAATGTTTTGCCTTGATGACAAATGGCTGCCACTTGGCTGCAGTCCAAGAAATGTCCCTCCCATGCACCTTTGTGAATAGCTCTTAAAAAAACAATAGCCAGTACCTACTCAAAAAAAAATACTGAGAGAGAATATGTATGAGACAAAAAAAAAAAAATCTCAAAAAGTCTCTCAGTCTTTTTCTCAACTCCCCTGCTGTGACTGATTTTTAAAATACCAGTAATACTTATAATACCAGTATTACAGGACACTGTTGCCTAGAAAGTAGAAGAAAAATACAAGAGAGAAAAATCTGCATTATGCTCCTTTCTTTTTTTTTTTTTTTTTTTTTTTTTTTTTCCATTGGGGGTGTTGCATGGCTTGTGTTATTCACTTTCCCTCTGCCTACCTGTAAAATTAAAATAATTTGGGGAGATTTGCTGAAAACTACTTCCCACAGAAGGTGTGTAAGGCCTGTGTGTTTTTAATCACACCCATCTGGAGCTGTTATGAAAGGATGAGGGAAGGGCGGGCGCGCACAGACACAGAAACGCACGTGGTGCGTACACGTGGAGAGCTTGGGAGGCACAGGAGCCTGGGGTTTGCCTCAGTGCAGGAGCTGCAAGGAGCAAGTGTGGATCATCAGGCAGGAGGGAGAGGTTTAAAGGTCTGTGATATCCACACAGGCCAGCCAGACCAGGCTGCTGACACTGTGATCCCTCCCATGGAGTAGCCAGCACATGTTTCTGCTCCGGGCAAACACTGGAAGTGCCTGGTCTGAGCTCCCTGCTCTTTAACAGGGCTGACATGTGCTCCAGTCCAACACCACCTGAGTGCCAGAGGCTGGAAAAACCCTTGCATTCTTTATAAGATGCTCTGGGGGTAGCTAGCAGTATGTCATGTCTCTGCAGGTATTATGAGAAAAGAAGCAGGGACACAGGTGATTACCAAATAGATTCAGAGATATAACTTTCCATCCAATTCCATCAGCCCCATCTCTCTTTAATATTTAGCTGTTTCTCAATAAACTAAATTGACAGCAGAGTCTCTCCTGCCGAGTATTTAAAATATATGTGTATATATTATATACGGACTGCTCCTTATTCCTTTCCCTCCTTACAACATTAAACTGGTGTTGTGTCTGCTGCTCTGTAAATGTGTAAATGGCAGCTTCTCTTACTGATAGTGGAAAAGTTTGAATAGTGTGGTTTTGCCGTAGATGAAGGAAGGGAGAGGGAAGAGGAGGACTGTCTGCGTGTCTACTGGGTGATGAGTGCGTGGTTGCGGGTGTTAAAGCAGAAACTATTTCCTCAGAGTCTTGGTGGTATGTTCTTTGACAGCCTCCTACACCCATGAAAATGTTTATGTGTTTAAATTCTTCTTTAGGACCCTAATCTTCTTTCCTTATACTGGGCATAAAATACCTAAATGGAAGGCAGGGACCTTTATGCCTTTTCAGATCACTTAAGTTTCTCCCTTCCCAGTATGTTAATTTTTATGCATGGGGCTTTATCATGGATCAGGGGTACAGAAGTGCCTGAGGAGCACACAAATGCACAGAGGGATGTGTGGTTGTTCTGCTGAGGCACATCACAAGAGCAACAGCCTGTGCACAGCATTATTTCTGGCCAGCACAGGCACTCCTCCAAGCAAGGAGTCAGGCTGGGGGTTCTGTGGGGTCTCACACAGACACAGGAACAGGCACACACCCCAGAGCCCACAGCAGCTCAGTCTGTGGCAGAGCACACAGATACACTGAGCAGGAGAGGGACTGGGGAACTTCAGTGTACAGCCAAAACGTGGCACACAACAGGAGAGCACCCTCTGCAAGTGAGATGGATGAGTCACCTGGTCAGGGTCTTAGAGTGGATTTTTCCAGCCTTTGGGAATCCAGACATATCTCTACTTCACAAGAACTGCAAGACGCTCTCAAATCAAGGGGATGTTGCCTATTTTTCCAGGATGCTGTAATTCCACCTATGTGGATACCCACATGTGTATTTAATGGAGAGAAAACAACACACAGACAAGATCTTCCCAAATAATTAAGTTCACCATGAGCTATCAATCAATAGAGAAAATCATACCTGTTCAGCCTCCTTGGGAGAGACATACCCAAGACCCATCTGTTCAATGATCTAAAAGTGAATGCTTGGAAGAGGCATTTAAAAAACAAATGTAGCATGGAGGGATGCCTCCCTACATTAACCCACTCCAAGGTTCTGCAAACACAAAGACACAGGGTGTCCAAAACCTCTTTTGTTTAAGGTATACCAGAAAGCAAAACGTTTTCTTGTGAGGTCATCAAGAAACACTTTTAAGCTTCATAACATTTTTTATTTAAACTTTGAGCATGGACTAAAATTTGCTTTTAAAGTAAGCCTGATTTGCCTGTGTAAGTATATGCTTAGAGTCATGACAGAGCTTCCAAGCTTATACTTAAAGCCCGTGATTGCCAAAGAAAGAGGTGTGAATTCAGGTGATAGGAAGAGGTTTTGTAGAGACAGGTGCTTGAAAGAGAAGCTGAAGAAGCCACTCTGTCCTGGGGCCAGATTCTGAGACTGGAATGACTTGCATTTCATCTGCATTCCCATGTTGCATTTCCAATTACAGGAAGCTCTCCTAATATTCCACCTTTGCCTGTTCATTATAGTAGCTCTGGTTATAATTAAACAACTCTTCTTTTAAACAAGATACCAAATCCAGCCTGCAAAAAACATCCATCAACGATTTCCATCTGTGTTAGCAAAGATTTCCATTCACTTTGTCTCCTGCCTCACCCCACCCCCTCTGAACATGTTTTTGGGAAGCTTTCAGTATGCTCACAAGGAGCCTTCATCTGCCTCTGGGTAGATGTAATTTTAGCCTCATGGCAACTGAGAGCCATAAATATTGGAGGGGCTGTGGCTGTTTCTGGAACTGCTGTGGAGGCAGAAGCCTGATGTTGGTCAGAGAAGGGCTGTGTGCCAGGTGGCCTCATGGTTTAACCCTTTCACACACTCAGTCACAAGGTACCTGCAAAGCCTTTCTGACCAAGCAGCCTCTGGCACTGCTCTACTGAAGTCTGTTTATTTGCTAAAGGCAAAGCTGAGGGGCAGCCTCGCTGGCAGTAGTTTTCCAGGCATGGACTGCCTGGTTGCACTTAGGAAAGTATCCAGGGATTCTGGCTGCCCTTTTCCCTCAAAGCCAAATATGCTCGTCCTTGTGCTAGCATTGTCCATTATGCAGTTGTCAGTAGTGCTCCCAAAGGCTTGCAGTGAAACACCTGATCCTCAGGTGGGGATAAAAACCCCAACAGAATAATTCCACTGACTTCAACAGGGCTGTGTCTTTCCATGCCAGATGAGCAACTACATCAGAAGACCTTGGAGTCACTTGAGAGGCTGGGAAATCATGAACTCCTAATTCTGTCTGAATAGTTCACCAGCCTGAGAGGGAGACTGGGTGTCATTGTTTCCAGAGCCAGGATATTCACCAGGGATAAGCAGAACTGTGTTTCAGGACAGGTGCAGTGTTGTCCCCAGTGTAGGGGATGTGCTGTCCCTGCTTTCCCCAGGTTGTGCCAGGCACTCAGAGATGTGTTAGCAGAGGCTGGCAGTCACACAGTGCCCACCCAGCCTCTGCCTGCATACCCTAATTTCTGTGTTTCACCCTGGAAAGGGAGTGTCCCTCACACTCAGTCAAATATGAAGAGAGAGAAATATGTCAGTGTAAATAAAGTGTGCTTCCAGCTCCATTGCCAAATAGAACAGGGCTAATTTACCTTAAAATCTTCTAACAATTCATGGAATTAGAAGCAATTTTTGCACTGTTTTCAGAAATTTCTTATGGTTTTGTTGAATCTAGTTATAATTTTAGTCCACAGTAGATACTGTGGCAAAGAGTTCCTTCAGTAAAATATATATGGCATAAATAAGCTATAATTCTTTGATTTTAAATATAGTTTTACTTTTTAAATATTACAATAAGTGAATCTTAACTGTCTGTTTAAAAATCATTTTGATGTTTCATTTTTTTAATATAAATCAATTTGATTTCCATGCTGTTTTGTCATTTCTGTTAGGGTATCTAGACCATTTCATCTTCTCCATCGTATAGAAACTATGCTTTCCCTCTGATCTTTAAAGCCATCTTTTTCTCTGCCCTTTCTAGTTTTATTTTACTCTTTTCCTATCTTTCTGGTGCATTCTGTGTACCATCATAGGAGACAGAGTCAAACTCATTTAAAGATCATGACTTTGGAATATAATTTTGTTGCCTTTCTAATTCTATTAAAGGACTCTGTGCTCATACTTCACCTTCCAAAAGGAGGAGGGGAAATAGCAGAAAATGATATGGGTTTTATTTTTGTTTTCAATCATTTATTTAAAAGGAAAAAAAAAATTAAAAAAAAAAATCAACCAACAGGGAAACCCACCCCAAAAATCTAACCCCAACTTTCATCTTGGATGGATGGGTGCTTTTGCTGTCAGGCTCAAACTGAATGCTCAGCTCCAGGGCATTGTTCCAATATTTTAGTTCTTCAGCTAGGTGATACTTCTCAAGTGTTTGAACAAGAGATGCATCACGGAGTGGGGGAAGGAGGGGTGGAGAGGGAAGAGTCTGTCAGCAAGAGGCCCCATGCTAATCTTCTCCTTCAAGACGGGGGCCTTTTGGAAACCTGTTTTAATATTCATGGTCTTTAGGTAAATAGTCTCTGAGTCAGGCTGTCAGTTTCTGCAAATGTGGCTGTCTTGCTGAAGCTACTGCACATTTATCAGTGAGTAAACAGTGACAGGAGTAGGGGGATTAGAGAATTAAATTAGTGTGTAACCACTCTCCTTCTCAAGTTTTTGGCATTACCTCGTGTGTGTTTTGTTCCAAGAAGTTTTTTCTAGGTTGTTTTTTTTTTTTTTTAAATCTTTTTCTCTCTTTCTCCCTTCCTTCCTTCACACACGCCCATGTCACATACTTACTTGAAATCTCTGAGATTAAGCTTGTTCTCCATTTTTTAAAATTGTGGGGGTTTTAATTTACTTTTCTATCAAAACGAAGCTTTTAAAACAGCAATGAAGTAGATTGCAGGAAAGGATCAGGAGGCATCTGATGATGCTGTCCAGTACTGTTTTCTCCCATATTGGTCCTTTTAAGTTTGTCTGGCTGAGTTTCCCAATTGAACAGCTCCGTTCCAGCGGGGAGAGCTGGCACTTCCCATCTGCACCAGTCTTATTTTTCCTCCTTTCTTTCCCTTCCCTCTCCACCCCCCACAGGGCATGACATAGACTCTGCCACCTGCCTTGTACTCATCAGGTTATAAGCCAAATATGCAAGCCCCTTGGCAGCCCCACATTGCTGACATCCTTTGTTGCCATCCCCTGACACCGACACGCAGACACGCGGTGGTCACCCCTTCCCCCATCCCATCTGTGAGAGGAGGAGACACTTTACTCTCTCCTGGCAGCCAGGGCCAGACCGATGGCAGAGGATGCCAATTAGGCCTCCGAGACACTAACCAGGTCATGTCCAGCAAATTTCACACTTGCAGGGGTGTTGGCTCTGCAATGGGTGCTGGTGGCTCCCCGTGGAAACGCTCTCCTGGTGTTTAAACTGTGGGAGCCCAGCTTGCCGGCGCCCTGCGGGCAATTTGGGGTGTCTGCATCACAGGTAGTGCTTACATCAGTCCCACTACGTCTGCCCCTGTGTCACAGCACAACCAGAGCGTGTGCTGAGCATCCTCTTCTGTTCGCTGCATCAAAGCCAATCTGTTGGGAGCGCCGTGGACACCGCACTGGCTTCCAGACTCCCTTCCCAGCTCAGAGCAGAAAAAAAAAAGGTGGGAAGGAAGGAGGGAAGCAACTGCTTCCCTGTGCATCTCCTCGCCTTGTGTTAGGCTGATATCCACTGGCATGTACACTGCTACAGATGGGACAACAGTACCTTGTTGTGTATCCAGCCCACAGAGTTTGTCTTGTATGTGCGTCTGCTCGGTTCAGCCGGGTTCGCCAAGGTGGGTGGCGGGGAGCCAGTGCTGTAGCTCTCCGGATTTATTATTAACACCCAGCTTGAATCAATGCAGCCTCCTCTTACAAACCTCATAGTAAGCTTTCCCAGGCAAAGGATTCTTTACTAAGCGGAAACTTCCCCATTCTGTGCAAGCTCTTACTTCAAATTCAGGGGATGATGGTGCTGGGACTGCTCTTGCACACCAGTCATTTGGACTGAACCCTGCAATAGCCACTGCATATGGTAGTTTGTGTATGATCTGTCCTTCAGCTGTAAGAGCTGGCCCACTTTCTGTTCTGTTGGAGGGCTGGGGTGGCAGATGGGGCAGTTAAATTTGCTGCTGATGGGCAGAGGAGACTGCTGCAGGTCTCCATGGGGCTTCTGAATCCTTTACAAGGGGTAGGATAGGGTGAACTGCTTCATCTGCCTCCACTCACCCTATAAATGTGAGCATTTTACAGATTGCTAGCAGACATTTCTGCAGGAAAAATGCATAGATGGAATAAGGAGAGCACAGTGCAAATAAATAGGGTTATTCTGGCATTTCTATCCCTGTGAACACCTATCAAAGTGTTAAGAGCTGCATAACAAGCCTATGAAATAGACAGAAATCCCATTTTGGCAAATTTGCTTCTGACCATGTGGACATCCCTGTGACTTTTCCTATACTCCCTCTCCATCACCATCAACCTCCTGCAGGGCAGGTCATCACTGAGGGGGAGGAAAAGACGGTCCCACAGATGGCCTTAGTTCAGAGGGTCTGTGGAAGTGAGATAGCTCTCATTTCCAGATGTCAGTGGAAGAAATAAAATAAAATAAAGTAAAATAAAATAAGATAAAGCATAAGCCCCCATGAAGCTCATTCCTGCCATACCCTCTCTTGCACACACATTACCCTGTTAATGACAACCACCCTTGGGGGTTTTACCATTTGGAAATTCCAGAGTAGATGGAAAATGCAGCTGCTGCCCCCAAGCAAATGCCCAGGCCAAACAAATGGACCTGCTGCCATGGTGTAAAGGCCTCCAAGATGTGCATGTGCTCCCTGCCCAGGATACACCCCTGCTCATGACACATGGCACAACTCGCTAACAGCAAACACTCAGAGATGCCATCCAGCTGGGATGGGAACAGGAGCAGATGCTCCTATTAAAAAGGCTGTAAGACTCAGTGCCTCTGTGCCCTGTTCAAAGGGAAAGTCCAAAGTGGCTTGTACAAACAGAGGCTCTTTTCCTTCTGTCTTCTCCTCCTCCCTGGGGCTGAGTGCAAAAACCAGACATCCCCAAAGATATTTCTGCTTAGCTTCATGCTTTGCAGGACTTCGTTTATTGTTGTGGATCTTGTCTCTGTGCTTGTAATGGTTGAAGCTGCTGCCAGGACTTCCCATGCAGGAGATGTTTTGGCTGGCTTTTATTTTTGTTTTGGGTTTTTATTTGTTTTTTGGGGTTTTGTTTGTTTGTTTGTTTGGTTGTTGTTTTTGTTTTTTCTTTGATTTGGTTGTTGGGTCTCTGAAACTGATCTAGCTGGAAAAGTACAGGATTTTGGAAAGGGGGTTGAGTGTGCACGTCCTGCTTTTACAGGAGGCCAGTCATAGGTGCATGAACCTCAACTAGTGTGGTGTAAACAAAGAGCAAGAATTTTCTGTAGTATTAGAAACAAACCCTTCTTTCATTGGCATAGAGAAGTGTCTTTTCCACAGGTGTTTTGGGAGAGGGGACTGAGATCAGGGGCACTGTGTGTCATCATACAAGACATGTCTATTTCCCATGTGCTCCCCTGGGCTGACTAGGGAGGGACTGTGTCAACAAGACAGTTTCTTTCCTTCCCTAAACACTCCCATAATGGCCCTGGGGGAGAGTTACAGATTCCCAAAGCTCCAGATCTCCCAAGTGAATATGGTCTTGGAGAGTTTGTTTTCCTCCCATTAATGACCAGTCTTTATAGTGGGAAAGAAAGAGGTTGTGGGGATGTCCTGTAAGCTAGGATTGAACTGTGCTCTTGAAAAGAGCCTGAAGGTTCATACAGCAATTCTCCCTGTGAAATTCTTTCTTCATGTCCAGGGAAAAGCAGAATAGAAGAGGAGAGAGACAGAGTGCTACTTTCCATCCCATGTGAGGTGTTAGCTCTTCCACACCAATGTTTTTGGAGCAAGCAGCAGAGGAAGACTAGGAGCAAGGCTCTTCTTCACAGATTCTTTGTGTTTCTCTTGGAGACGGGAAGTGATAATAAAATACCATTTTTGCCTTCTCTCCAAAACTTCCTCGCTGCTTATGGTTATCTCAAGGTCAACCACAATGCAGCTAGTCACCCCCTAAAACAAAGCCAGAATGAAAAAGCCTCTATGTAGTGCTGCAACCTGAAAAATAGCCTGGGATAGTGCTGTAGCCCAGGGATGGCTCTTAATGTGATGCATTTGAGAGAAAACAGACCTCTGGCATAACCAGCAATATGATTAAGGGGTTTCTTTACTTCCAGTAATGCAATATTCCAGCCTAACACATGCTGGATTAATCAGTCTCTTCCTGTAGACTGGGAGCAGGACATGTGTAAGAAGTTACAGCCCTCGTTTAAACCCAACTGCAGAGGATTTTGCGGGGCTTTTGCTCGTTCTTCTCATCTGCAAAATGCCACTTTGGTGGTTTATGTCAGTCGTAACAGCACCACATAATGTTTTCTGAGCCCAGCTGGCCCTTATTTAGAGATCAGGAGGTAATGAAGGCACAGTGGAATGATATCGATGCGGCTGCTGAAAATTTTCAGGGCTGGATTGCAATTTGCTGGAGTGGGGGCCCCGGGGAGGGGATAACGGTGTGTTAAACCTTTCCATCTCATTGTCCTCCTGCTCCCAGTCAGGCTCCTCCAGCCCCCAGCAGTCACAGCCAGCTAGTGAGAAGTTTCTTTGTGATATTTCACAGAGGCTGTATGGGGCACCCTGACTGGTTGCTGTTTTGGCTCTCAGATTCAAGGCCAGTTTGCAGGAGATAACCCCAGTGCTAGGACTGAACTTGCTGGGTGCACTCAGCCAGCTCGGTGTGCCTTAAATCCTCCCTTAACTTCCTGGGATTTTTGAGAGAGCAAGATGGCCACTCTTGGAAAACGATGACTCCAGCTCCTGCAGTCGATTGGATTAGCAGGAGCGATTGGATTAGCTGCTAATGAGTAGTTGTCACTAGAGCTGATGCTACCTCACCACATTACTAAACCAGCATCAGCTGCCCTCTGCACACCTTCCCTGGCTTAAGCTCCATTTACATCCTAAAGTACAGTTTAAACAAAAAACTAGTAATTAGTGGGGTGCAGAGGGGGTAAATGTGAGTGCAAAACTCGGTGCAACTCCAGAGGGATGCTGAAGACTGCACAGAACTGCAGGCTGAGTGAAATCCTTAGGAAGAAAAGGTAAAGCAGCACATGCCATTGCATATTTCTGGGTATTGGACATTAATATGTTGGGAAGGAAACCATGTAATACACAGGAACTAGCACATTTCCTGCAGTTCTGGGGTTTGGGGATTCCTCTGGATTTTTTTTTATTGGATTTCTCAAAAGCTGCCTAACCTTGTCTTTCCTGTAATTCAGCTCATTCTGATGGTGATTCAATTGAAAAAAGAAAGAAGGAAAGAAAGAAATCTTTCCTCTAGCTAAAGGGGGAAATCAGCGGGTTGTGTGTGTGAGTTGTCAGAAGCCCTGCACACGAGCTCACAATTCACACACATCCTCCTCTCTGGTACAAGCACCTAAATCTGGTAATTAGCATGACAGATAAGATTAGGGGGAACTATTGGTTAGACATAGTTTGTAGGTTTTTTTTTTTTTTTTCTGTGCTGTAACTTTTTGCTCTTTCCACACTTCTGGAGCTTTTTTTTTCACAATTTCAATATATTTTCCACTCTGCCTGACTTCTCACTGTGCTAGTTTTTATTCTTTTACCTCCTTCCCCTACACACTCTCTGCTCTTTTGTTCACAGCTTCTCTTAATCAGAACATGAACTCAATAGCTTTAGAGAACGAGCTGAAATGTTAAAACCATGATATTTAGTGGCTTTGAAATTAAGAAAAAATTGTTCCCACCTCCCCAGTGCATTAGCAGATTTGGTAGGATTTTTTTTTTTTTTTTTTTTTTTTTACCATAACAAGCCAAAAAAATATTTTTTCAGCATCATTTTGAATGACTATTTATTAGGGGAAAACTACCGATTTTCTTTTATGGTATTTGTGCTGTCTCCACCCATATTCCCATGTCTACTTCCTCATGGTAAAAGCCGTATAAACTTGGATTTGTAGGTGTCCAGATGCCAAAAGAGAGATAACAAGGCAGGCAAATTGAGAGAAATTCCATCAGCTTCCAGAAAAAAACTAAAAACTATCCTCTCATTTCCCTTCTGAAATTAAAGACTACAGCTATAGAAAATCATCTTGCAAGGCAAACAGGTGGCCAATGTGTTGGCTGGACCTAAAAGGAGCGTAGGAAGTGTTGCAAGCCTGGTTATAATTATTTCCTTGCTCTTTCCTGCTCACAGTGTTTCACTTACGTATGGTCTAGTTTTCCAAGCCTCCCTCTACCTGCCCAGCCTTGCACATTTATTTGGACCTAGGATGCAGAGTGTGATGACACAATCCTACCTACCAACACGTGGCCTCTACAAACTGCAGGAACTGCTCCACAGGGATCTGGGTGCCCCGTTTTGTCATCTTGTGACACTAATCTCTACCCCTACTTGTTAAATTAAAGGGAAAACAAACAAAAGTCACACTTCGGTCATTGCTTTTCCTTATCGGATTCGTGCACAAATTCCAGGTTTGCATGATTGCCCTGTTGAGGAAGAGGCCTTTGGTGCAAAGTGATAAGGGTTTGGCCCATATTAGGGGAGAGCAAGGGAGGCAAGATAAGGTCAGGAAGGGGAACTAAACATAAACACCACGGTTACTGTTTCTGAAGCACTATTTGCCCAGATTAATACAATTTGTGAAATGACAATCCCTGTGGTGGCTTTGTCCCAGCAAACGTTTGCTTTTCGGATTAAGCCTAATTTGATTTTATTTTCTATTTCCTTCTCCAAGAGCCCTGTGCCCACCTCTGAATCCTGCTGACAGACACAGGGACTCTTTGTGCTGCTTCTTCCTCACTGAAGTGGAACAGGGAGAATTGCATTTCTTTGCTTTTCCTCCTGCTGCCTTGGAAGAGAAGAGCAGATGGAGGGGGCTGGGACCAGCCTTTACTCACACAGATATCAGTGGCCTTTATGGCCCTTTCTAGTTTGTGGAAATTTGAAGAAAAGACCCTCATACCTATTAATTCTCTTTTTTTCTATATACCTGTACATACATATATACATCACATATATACATTTAAATAAAACACCTCTATGGAAGATAACTATGTAAATATAAGCACATTTTAATATCAGTCTGACCAAAGTGAGACATAGGAATTTCTTCTTATAAAGCAGCAGCCCTAATGAAATATTTGAAGCTGTAAAATATTCCCCCTCCACCAGCCACTGTCCTTTTAAGATCTATCTTTCCTTCTCCCTTCCCTATAAAAAATTCCAGCCTGGACATACCCACACTTGTGGAATTAATTCGTGCCTCCCATCCATCCCTAGACCATTTCTTCTGCTTCATCTTTTGGGTGTCGCAAGTGTGACACACTATTTAAGATCAGTCCTTATCCCCTTATTCCTATCTCCTTCCCCTGACTAGTTAGATTCATCTTAGCTCCATCAGGCTACCTTGCTTTTAGGCTGGAAGCCACACAGCAGTTGTTAGTCAGAGAATCACAGAAGATGGGGAAAGAAAAGGGGGAGAGCTGCCCTAGTGAGGCTGTGCTGCTTGGTACAAATAAGAGAGGAGGAGGTGTTTTATAATATTTCAAATCTTTTCCCTCTAGGAGGGACTTCAGGGACACTCATCCCCCTCCCCTTGGCTTTACCCATGCCTGGAGGCTGGTGCCCCTTCCCTGCTGCCAGCCCTGTTTTGCAGAGCTGTCTCAGGGAGGGCATTGTGCTGCTATGCCAGCAAGGCCCAAAACCTCTGTCCCAGCAAGGCTGCTGGAAGCTGGGATCCAGGGCACGGGGCTTGGAGGCAGGGGGAGAGGAGAGGAGAGAGCTGGGCAGCGATTTCTGCCCCATTAACTCCCTGTCCCTGCAGTGAGTGTTTATGTAAGAGGGGACGGCGTGTGCCCGCGTGGGATGGGCAGGACATCTGGACTCCTCTGCCTCTAGAATGGCATTGTTCTGAACAATGTAACCAGGTAAATGCCTTGATAGACTAGACCACATCGTCAAGATAGCATTGCTAATTTGATTATGTCACTGTGACATTATTAACCCACTCAACCATCCTTTAGATGCATCGCTGCATCCTGAACTTGCGCTGCTTTTCCTTCCCAGTGACAGGCTAAGGGTTCTTTCTCCCTAATCTATTGTTCTACACGACTACTACTTTACACAATAATTTCTCATAATACTCAGCTTTCCTAAGAGCTAGAAAGCTCCCTGGCTTTTTCTTTTATATTTCTGCCTGTCTGCCTCTTTCTATCTTTCTCTGCCTGTCTAATCATACTCTTTCCTATAATAATTTCATAAAACATTTCTCCCTTATTTTGTAACCATGTACATAGGGTATGTTCTTGAAGAATAGACCAACCTCTCACTCTTCTTTAAAAAAAATAAATCTCTGAATGTATTTTGCATGAAATCAGCATTGTATAAAAGGCAAGTGCATTAACTTTCCCACTCAAAGGTGTGCTCTCTAATCTCTGAGCTGTGTAGATATACCGCTGTCACTTCTCTTTCTTCTGCTCTATATATTCTTTCTGTCTTTTCTCACCAATTTCACAGTATTAGGAGGCAGAGGGTTCAGCTCTCTTTCCTCTCTCACACTGTAGCTGATAGCCTGGTGGAAAGGAATTTTCCCAAGAGTAGAGCCAAAGAAGAGACTCAGCAGAAATCTCCTGCATGAGGGTGATCATCTCATCCTTGCCAATGTCTAGGCTCTTTCAGCCTGAAGCAGATGATACCCTACCAGAAAGGTCTCCCCACGTAGTGTGTAGCATAGGGATAGCCACTAAAGGGAAGGCTGTCAGGCACCCTGCATCTGCAGCCTCAATAATTGTGTTGTGCCTACGTCTGCTCTCTCCTCGGGTGTAGCTGTGCTCTGGTGCAGCCTCCGAAAGCCACGGCGTGCGCACACGAGTGAGCGTCACTCCCGATTGTGAGACTCAAATGCATTTTTAAGTCTGTGCTAAATCAGGACCTCAGAGTGTTCCTGGGAGGGGATTTCTTCTCTGAGGCGTTGTGCAGAGCTGTCTCTTCGTATCACATGAATAACTGGGATATTGGGCTCTTAGAGCTAGAGATGCCTTCCTCCCTTAGTTATGCAGAGGAATCATTTCACTGGAACCTCGGCTCCCCAGACATCTCCCTTTTGCTCTGTTTCTCTACATCACATCTGTGTTTTGCAGCAGCAGTAGCAATACTCTAGCCATAGCAGTAGCAACACAGGGATTCCACATAGGAACCTGAATCCTCCCACATTGGCGATGAGGATTTTCACAAAGTAAACAACTCACTCCATAGTAGTTCCCTATGGCTCTTTGCATTGTATTTTGTTCTTCTACAGTCCTGCAGTATGTTTTCTACACTTTTGAGTACTGGTTTTCCTTTGTCTATCCTGTGTTAACTCTCTGGTACCCTTATGTCCTTGTGCCCATGCAGGAGATCTCTGTGTCTTTCCCTTTATGGGACATGTACACACTGTGAGGGCTCTACCTCAGACACCTATTCTCATGAAACTTTCCAGAAACCAATCTCTTGAAAGCTAGATCCACTCTTTATCTCCCATCTGGACAAAATCCACTGACTGAACTGACAGAAATACCAGGACCTGGGGGAAAAAAATCTAAAAAAAAGGTGTTACCTTTTAACAAGACTAACAGGTCGAATCATCTTTGTGTCTTACAAGCATCAAAACTGGTTTAGATAGGGTAGGAGGATCTCAAGGGAGCAGCTTGGTGGGGAACAGGGACTGGCCTTACCCAGGCAGTGATTACTCATTAACCAGGAGCAGCCCCCTGTGCAGGTGCACTCCAAAACAGAGGGGTTAAGGCACGAAAGGGAAAGCAAAGGGACAATGCTGTGGCATGGACTGTAATGAAAAATAACACCTGAGTACACCAAAACCCTCACCCTTGAGCACTTTTCTGCCTTTAATATTTTGGAAGCTTTATGTTTAAGGAAATGCAGAGCTGAAATGAACCCTGATGGAGCAGAGTGCAAATATGAAACAATGATGAGTAATATTAAAATTAAGCTGGACAAAGCACTGAGAGAGTAATCCATAAGGGAATAATCTCTCATCAATTCCTTGGAGCCCCAATGTGGCAACTTATTAGCTCTTTATAGCTCTGGGGGAAAAAAAGAAAAAGAAAATAAAAGAAAAAAAAAATCTAAGATTCCCTTAGCCAATTTGACTAGAAAGTAATTTAATAATAGTAACAATTATAAACATAGCAGTAGGACTTTTTCTAAGAGAAAGGAAAACAGTTTCTTTACATGCTCCTTCAAATAGTACTGCTTATAAAACAGTGATATTTGTACCACCGCATCTCTTTGTTCACCAGCTGCCACCAAATAAAGTACCTGCCCTCACTGAAAAAGAAAGGAAAGAGTGGAGTGGTCTGTCGATCCCAGCTTTTATCTTGAACAGCTGATTTCTCAAGCATGTGCAGCCTGAGCTCTGTCTCATTTTCAGGATACTCTGAGGAATCAGCCCTAACGCATTCAGCGACCTGGCCCGTAACAATGCATGATGTGAAATAAAGGGGACTTTATATTATTTACAAAAACAAGCTAGTCTGTGTCAGGTATTGGTGAGCAGCTGCTTCTGCAGGTGCTGCACTCTCAGCTGAGCTGCTGGGAAACTCAGCAAAAGGGTTTGGTTTCTTCTCATCCCTGCTTTTGCCCCTCAATGCTGACAAGTGCTGCAGGATCAGCCTGAATGTTCTGGCTCCCCTCCCCACTCCCCGTGCTGCAGTGAGCTGTGACTGCCCAAAACAAGCTGTGTGTGCCCAAAACCAGCTCTGTGTGCCCAAAACCAGCTGTGTGTGCCCTCCACCATATCCATGCATGTGTAAATCACAGAAACACAAAACAGGGGAGTGCTGATGCACACACACTGCCTGCTGCACCACAGAGCCTGGCCAGCATGGCTGTGTCCAGGGTGGCCACACAGGCACGGTTTTCCTGGAGGATAATAGCACAGGCACACTCTGCTCCATGCCTCCAGGCCTTCCAGAGAAGCTCACTGTGGCAGCTACAGAGCTTGGCACAACAAAAAAAGCACACCCTGCACCTACAGCCATGCCCCAGCATCACTTCTGTCTGGAAATTTTTGCAGTTTCACAGAGGGGTGGCCAGAGTACAGCCCCAGCAGGTCACCCTGCACAGGTGGTAGGTCTGGGTGTTGGTGTGACGTGTCTGTGTGCACGCTGCTCACACAGCAACGCGCCCCACACTCAGCCTGGCTTCCCTGTTCCTTCACCATCATCAGGCCCACTGCCTCCCTTCACATACTCACACCTCCAGCACGCCCTGTGGCAGCTCATGTCACCCCCACAGAGTCAAGGGACAGCAGGCTGACCTGCCACACACACCCCAAAAAGAAGAGCACAAGCATGAGCACACACACCTGTGAATAAGGGAGAGAAAGGGCTAAAAAAAGCAGTGTACTAATAGGAAAACAACCCTAGCAAAAGGCTAGCTGAAGAGGCTCTCCTCTACTTCCTGAAGGGCTTTCATTTGAAATGTTGGAAATGTTAATAAGAGTTACCCAGGTGAGACCGTCAGCAGAAGGGATAGTGGCTGTGTTGGAGGCCACAACACAAACAAACACCTGTCCCCTCTTACAACGAGCCCTGCTCCCTGCTCCTCATCCTGCCTCTACCGGATTCCAGCTCAGAATCCTCGTTTAATTGCTCTATAATGCCATCTTGTGGCTTCTTCAGTCATGAAGCTGCGTTTTTGTCACGTTTTCCCCAGATTAGGCGATTACCTCGTAAAGACAGGGATGGGCAGGGAAAAAAGGAAAGAGAGAACTAAAAGGAGCAATTTTTGAGCATCTACCCATAGGTCAGGGGTATGAATGGCTATGGATGATACCATAATTTAAATTTAGAACAGACAGAATTGATATTCTGGAAGCCACCTCCATCCAGCAAACCTTGACGGACTTCTAAATAGTTTTCACATCTCTTGGAATACCAGGTGATATGTTTAAAAATATATTATTATTATTTAGTAGAAGACCAAGCTCAGATAATTCAGGTCCTTAGCTTGATGGAAGTGAAGAGAGATCCCATTTTCTATGAAAACCTGGTATTTGAATTTTCTCATTTGTGGCAGGACTGATGCTAGCATGGGGCTTTCAGAACAGGTGGAGTCAGAAAGAACCATGCTCAGAGCCTGCTGGTCACTATTGTGAAAGATGAAAGAGGTGTGGGGGCAATCTGCAGGAAATCTGAAGTGCTGGACAAGCCAGGCAGTACACACAGATTCCTTTTTCAATGCTAGATACGCAGCAGAGTGAGGAAAAACTGTGAGTAAGGAAACAAACATAGCAAGAAAATTACATCATTCAATCGTTGGTTTCAGGATCTACTCGCCCCAGTGATGATCACATACTGTGAACAAAAGAACTCAGCTGTAGGTGCAAGCTTAGAGTGCTTGGGATGCTTGTCCCAGGGGTCCTCCATGTGTGACTGAGGTGATTTTTGAATTGAGGTAAAGATTCCCCAAAAATAAAATTCTCCAACTGTTTGAAAAATTCACCCTTCAGAACCAGAGTCAGGCTCAACACAGAGACACCAGGAGCAGAATACACAGGTCAGATCTGAGATGCTGCCTCACCAAACCAAACCAAACCAAACCAAACCAAACCAAACCAAACCCAAACCAAACCTAACCTAACTAACCAAAAACAAACAAACAAACAAAAAAACAACAGAAAAACAAAACAAACCAAAACAAAAACAAAAAAAAAAAAAAAAAAAAACAAAAAAAAAAAAAAAAAACAAAAAAAAAAAAACACTACTGTCATAAGTGGAATTTAATTCTGCTAACTCCTAGCAAAAGCAGGCAAACAGGACTTCATCCTAGGTGGGAGAAGGGTCCAGTACCTTTGGGACCATGTGTGCTAGCTCCCTTTGTGACTCAGTTAGCTGGTTTCTGTGTTGGCACCCACTGCTGGGATCCCCTGCTGTCTGCACTCTGGATCCAGACTGTACCAGAGGTCCTGGTGGTTTTTGTAAAAAAGTGACTGTGGTTGTGCTAAAAAGATCCACTCAGAACACAAAAGCTTCTTCGTCTTTCCTCTGCATCACCTACCACTGTTTCCCATTAATTTTGGCAAGTGAAGCCTCTCATAAGCAATAGTGAATTTTTTATTTGAGATTTGAGGCAGCAGTGGTAGCAGGAGTCACCATGTGGAAACTTGGTTTTATTCAAGGGGAAAGGAGTTTTGGAAGGTGATATTTGAGACAAATTAGAGGAAAAGAGTATAAAGAGAACCGTCACTCTTGAATAAGTATCTGCTTCTTCCTTATTTAAACAAAACCCTTGACTCACCTCTGTTCAATACAGGAATATTGGGTAAAAATAGATTAATTAAGACAGAAGAGAAATGCTGTCATCTTTAGGCTTTAAATTCAAATTAACAGGGAAGATGCAGTTCTTCACTACCCTAATATAAACTGAGACTGCTGTTTTGGTTTCAAAGGAAACTATCTGTAATTTTATAGTAGTAGTTGTAATCAGTGTCTATCAAGGAAGTTTTTTATTAACAGACTGTTGCAAGAGTTGTCCCATTTGACCTGCAGTGGACTCCTTGCATCATCTCATTCAGTTATATCCTTTTATGTCAGATAACCTTCATGCAAGTGTTCTGTTGCTCCTAAAAACTCTTAGGATTTGTTGTTGATTTTTTTTTTTTTTAAATTCATCTCACCTAGCTTTAACCACCTACAGTGTAAATGTACCAGTTACCTTGGGCTCTCACAGCACAGGGAGAAAAATAGGTGTTTCTGGACTGTGATTCATCTGGTCTATTTTGGATGCCTCATTAGGGTGAGATGATTCATAAGCAATGCTTCATTCTCTCCATTGAATAGAAGGGGCCTGGCTCTGCTATAGGCATCTGCATTTGTACAGATCACTCCCATTCTTTGTTCTGGTTTGGAAGGCTTTTCCACCTCTCTGTCTCCTCTTCATTTCTAGACTAAATTTATTCACAGCCCAAATTTAGTCCCAGCCCATCAGTTTAAACAGAGACTCTCTCCCTCACTTTGGACAGCCAAGGAGCTCCAGTTTGCTGTCAGCCTTTGTCAGCTTTGGGGCAGGTCAAGGGAGAAATGTTATCAAGAGCAATGGCCAAGGACAGAATCCCTCTGTTACATGTCCATATAACCTTATGGAATCTTTATTGCTCAGATTAGGCGTTTCACTGAAAAAATAAAACAAACCACGAGGTTGGGGACATCATCTGCTGTGTCTAAATAGGTATAAAGTATGATGAACTGAAATGTTAACCTCAGGACACAAGTTTTTAGAGTTTTATTTTCTCATTGGGTGCAAACCTGGCTTTCCCTAGCAAACTAACAGCGAATTACCCATGAACCAGCCAAAAAGTCTATTCACCACCTGTACCTAACCACATGAGCAGGGAGTTTGGCACCTCTCCAGCCAGAATAAACACTGAGGACAGAATCATTTATAAGGTAGTTCTAGTCAGAGCTGTCTTGGTCTCTTGTTTGCAACTGAGAGATTATATGGTGTTGAAACCAAACACAGGCTGGGAAGTAATAGGCCTTGTTATCAGCAGCAGCAGAAGAAAGGGTTTTGTTGTTGTTGGGTTGGTTTTTTTTTTTTTTTTTTTTTAAGTGTTTTTCTCATGTAGATCATACTATGGGATTTATTGGGAACCTGCTCAATCCTTCAAATTAAATGCAAGATAAACCAAAACATTGTTCAAAAGGAATAAAATAAAATACCACCCATGAAACAATCTGACTGTATTTTAGTATTTCTTTTCATTCTAAACCAGGCCCAGCAGACTGAAGCCACCTTGTGCAGCCACAGTAGCTATAAATGCTCCATTGCACTGGCTTTTAAATGGTCCTTTCCAAGGTGGAAGATGGGGCAGTTCTCTGTGCTTTATCTAATCCTTCTCCCTGTGGTATGCCTGCCAGCAGCAATACTCACCATTAGTAAACGTGAGAGTGGTTTTGCCCTCTTATGTACCTTGTCCATGAGATCCTAGTAATGGCAATCAAACTCCTGCCTTTGCTACTGCAAACTTACCAGGCCAAAAAGGTACCTTTATTTCTGGCCACTTTTATAGTCAGAGAGAGAACTGTGTAGAAGCCCTTCTTGGGACATGAAGTTTCCAGAAATTTTGCTCCACACTCTTCTTGCTTGTCTTAGGGTGGTTGGTCCTGGTACCTGTAGATGCACAGTTTTATTCTTTTAGCCTTTGTGTTGCTTGCTTTTATGTCTGCTTCAGTTTGCACAGCTACAGCATCAGCTGTCATTGCCCACCTTGCTGACTTCCCCTGCAGATTTCATGCACTGAAATGAGTCCTGCATTGTAAGTTCTGCATTACTGCACAAAAATTCCACATTTCTGTTGTGATCCCTCCTTTTCTACAGTGAGCACAGTGAAAAGGGAGGCAATCCATGGGTGAAGTGACACATGTAAAGCATTTGCTGAATTCTTCCACTGTGGGATAAGAACTGCAGAGAGGAAAATGTGTTACTGAGCCCTGCCCTATGTGTTGGCATCCTTCTGCATTGTCAGAGAGTTTTGGACTTGGGAACAGGAGTATAGGCTGAGCATAGAGGTCCAATTTGGTTAGTCAGCACTACCTCAGTTAGCAGTCAGCCTTGAGGAGTTAGAGAGGACAGAACATATTTTGGGTGGGTCTGCTGCAGCAGCAGGGTGCCAGGTACATTTTCAGGGCATGCTTGTGGCAGGATCACCAGTTAGTCTGGTGAAGTGGAGCAAATCTCAGTTGGGTCCACCCAAACAAGGTGAACAAGTAGAATGCTTTAGCCCAATTTTAAGGACATATCTTTTGGCACTCTTAGCGCAGGACACACTGTCTTTGCAAACCCACAGTTGCAGCAGGGATTGCTGGAATTCCCAGATGACTCATGTCCTAAGAGAAAGCACCTCTTCAGGGGCTGATATGAATAATAAAGACATGGACCCTGCAAAGGCAGCATCCTGAGGGTGTTTTTGTTTTTGAGACTCCTCTGGAAGTGCAGGATGTTCCCTTCATACCCTGAAGAGCATTGACTGCTTCACTGCCTCCTTCTTCCCTCTTAAATTTGTTTTCCTCCCCACTTACTGCATTTAGCATCCCGTGAAGTAGGCACTCCAGCACTGCCAGTGAAATAAACTGCCTGCCACCTGCCTACCTATCTACAGGTCCATTTTTTCCCCTTCTTCTGGCTGTAAATACGTTGGTCAGAATCAGAGCTGCCCCCTACCATCTGCATCAGGTTGTATTTCAGCCCTGTCCAGGCTTGTTGCAGTGAGGGTTTCTGACTTAAGGCTGAGAAGAGCAATAAGAGCTGAGCTCCAGAGGAAGGAACATGAATCAGGTCATTAGTTATCCCTCTGCCTTTCTGGAGCCTGGGGCATGAAGATACCTTCTTTCTTTCAGATTAATCCCACCATCACAGTGTAAGCTAACGAGGTGCAATTTTACAGCTTGAGGTGAATGAGGAATCTGAAACTGTTGTTTGCCTGCATGTACAATTGGTGGCAGGTGCTAAGCAGCTCCTTCAGAAAGTCTCACACGTCAGGGCAAACCATGAGAAAAACAGAGTAAAGAATCAAGGTGTGTTTTTTACCACTGGAGTGTCTCTGAGTCTAGGTGATTTCCCAAACCAGAACTCCTCAGAACTTCTGCACTGCTTTGAGCCAGAATGATGTCCAGGGGCTGCTGGAGCAGACATCTCTGCCTGGGCTCCTCCATGAGGGACTTCACTCACTCAGTAGACTAACAAACAAAAAACTCCCCAGCAGGGGAATGAGAGGACCAGAGCAAAGAGGCTTGCATGTGCTTACAAGCCACAGATGGAGCACAAGATTTATTGACCCATGCCCCAAATCAAGGACAGAACTCTAGTGAGGGACACAGGACACAGGGTTATACAGGGCTACCCCTGTAAGATATCACAGTGAAATGGTGAACTGGCTCCCTTTACAGTGGCTGAAGAACAAGCAAGTAATGGATTTGGCCTCCCTCAACTTCCCTCCTGAAGATCAGTGTGCCCAGAATCTTTACTCTCCAGAGCACAGGACACTCTCCTTCAGGCCTGATTACACAGACTGAATTCCCCTCAGACAAAAGTAGGAAGGTGACCTGCATGTAGTAGCTTCAAAAAATAAGAATCAATTATACCAGTAAGACACCACTTCAGTAAGACTGAGACTGAAGCCTTAGTAGAGATACTAATAATAGGCCAGGCTTAGTTCAGCTGGTCCATTGTAGGGACAGCTGAAATTCTGCAGGAATATTACAATATTTTGTCAGAGACCTTTCTGGGATGAGGTGAGATGAAATGAGGTGACAGGGAATGGTCTTGTAGGAAGGCAGGGGTAAAATCTGAAACACACAGCTCTGGATCTGCATGCCTGCAGTACCTGGTGCTGGCACAAGGCACTTGTGCCCCTCTGTGGGACCAGCTCTGCTCCTAAACACATCTGTTGGCAGGCAGGCTGGCACTTTGCTCTGTGCATTATATAATTCCCCTTATTTTCTTTTCCTCTCATGGTTCTATTACTTTTTTTCCTTATTCTTGTCTTCTTCCTTTCTCCTTTTTTTCCCTCCTACCTTCTCCCCTCTTTCTCCTCCTTCTGGTTGATTCTCCTACATTCCTTCATTTGTTTTTTCCTCTCTTCTTCCATTTATTTGTTTAGAGCAAATTTTCAAATCTATAAACCCATTACAGCAAAGAGACTGTGTTGAGGCAGCCTCTGAGCCTGCAGATGTGGTGGGTCCTGGATTCCAATAACAGAACTTATTTGGAAAAAAACATTATCTGTAATGTGGAAATGGTTTGGCTTGAGGCTAAAATTTATCATCATTACCCTAATATCATCTCAAGCCTCAGCTCTGGCAGCAGCTAAAGAAAACACCAAGGCTTAATTCAGTCAGTGCAAGGAAAGAGAGACAGAGGATGGAAAATATGATTTATGATGGAAATCAATGCAATCATAATACTTTATGCTTGTAAAATTGGGCTGTTCCAACAGTGCTCACAGATTGTATAGGCAGCTCTCCACCAAAAATTCATGTCAAGATAGAATGCAGCAGTATGATGGCACAAAGGGATAATATTCAAAGTTTGGGATGTGAATGGGAACAGGTTTTGTTTTGCTGGGGGTTTGTTTTCCTTCCTTCCTTCTCCAAGGATCAGGCAACCTCACTCAGCTGAGGTCTGTCTCTGCAGGACAGTGGAGAGATGCTGTCCTGCAGCTCCCAGAGGGTGAAGGAAGGGGGAAAGGGAAGGATGAAAATCTGGAATATGAAAGGAATGCTGACTAGTTTTCCAAGTAAATGGCAAGATCTGGCAGGAGCAGTATCCCCAGTGTAAAAGTGAAAGCAACAACGTGACTCATTCCTCTGCAGTGCGGAGTACCTCTCAGAGACCAGCTGAAGTATATTTGCAAAAATTTGAATCAGGCTGTTCACCTCAGCTAAAGACAGACAAAAGTGATGAGGCCTGGGAGGTTTGTTTCTAATGCAGAAAAGTAAAAAGCATCTGAACTTTTAAATTTGACCAAATCATGACTCCTTTCATCCCATAAATAAAATAGAAGTTGCAGAGATCACGGGCAAATTGCTGATGCAAAGTTGGGATAGCTCATATGTAGTGTAAAGAACATGACTTTTCAAAATGTTATATGCAATTTCCCTGAACAGCTCTTGAAGGATGTTCTGCACTTTGGTTATATGGGTGAGAATATAGCCTTGCAGCATTGCTTGTCCCTGGAGAAGCAGGACAGCTTAGCATCCCAGCATCCAGAATGAGGAAATACAGTTATTCTTTGGGAATGTAAAGAAAAATGCTCATTTATTTCTATAATTTCATCAAAGCTGAAATACATGATATCTAGGACTTTCAATTCAATGCAAGCTCTGTCCAAAAGATAGTCAAAAGAGAGCACTTGCATTATTATTTTTCAATGAAAAATATCTTTCCAAACAAACTGTCTTTAGTAAGATGCTTTGGAAATTATTTCTATATTTCCTGCTACCTTGTAAAATCTGTCCGTAAAAGTTGGGGAAAAATTTTGGAGATTCCTCCTCAAAAATAATCAAAACTTCCAGATATCAAAGTATGATTTCTCCCTCTTCCTCTCCCTCTGCCTCTTCTCAGACCCAGTAGATGCATGCTGTGATTTAGATCTACAGCCTCTACAGAGGAATACATTTCAACATGAAGCTGTGAGCACCACACTTACACAGGAAGAGGGGACATGCTGGAGCACACCACTCACTGCACACCAGAAAACCCAAACAAGATTGGGACTAACAGTTCAAACCATGTGGAAGACAGGCTTCCTTGTCTTCAGGGCTCACAGGAAGATTTTTTGTAAATGCTGTAGCCACCAAAGGCAGAGTCTTCCTGTCCCTTTCCAGCTCTCAGTAACTCTGCAGAAGTTACACGGTGGCCAACATTGAATAAGTTTGTATAGGCAAGAGAAAATTGAGAGAAAATGGTGCTCAGGGTGACTCCATGCCTGAACTTTCATCAGCCACGCTGAGGAGTGCCTGGTGTCACAGGGGCCTCCAGAAATATGCAGCTGCAGGCAGGTTTGCATTCCCCAAAGGACCATCACAATGAAAAGACCATCACTGCACAAAAGTAATACAGTTCACCTTCCACTCCCAGGGCCAGAGCCAGGGTTACCAAGGACTTTGCCTTACACTGACAGGGACATCTCCATCCGTAACTTTAACTGCTTAAAGCTTTCAAGTGCTCTTTGAAGAGATGGATAAAGAAAGAAAAGTACAAAGGAGCCTTTAGTCTATTCTTCTCCATCTCATCCACTTCCACAAGGACACTGACAGACCAGGCTCTGTGGTGCCAGAGAACTTGTGTCCCTCTCTGATCTGAGCTTTTCAAATGAAACCAAGAGGAGGCTGGCTTTTAGCAGACATTAGGTCTTATTCTTATAGATACCCTGTTATATCACATTAGTGTCTGGCTGTCATTTCTGTCACCTCCCAGTCCAGATCTCACCAGCTAGTCCTCTTCCTTTTCCTCTCCCTTGCATCCACAGCTTTCCACCACTACCCCACACACCTACACATAGAGAGTGCACACACCTGTTTCACAGAGATCTGTTTGTGAAGCAGGTTGTTGTCTGATGGCCTAATTTCCCAGATGGATTAACAAATGACTCCACCACCTTCTGTAATTCTATCACATTGTCCCCACACTCTTTCTTGCTTCTGGAAAAGTTTGACAGCGGTAGCAAGGGATTGGAGAGCAAAAGGTCTACTGAATGAAACCGAATTAAAAGTCTTGAACACCTGTGGTGTCAGTGTTGGACAGCCATCTGTCCCTCATTTGAGAGCACTGCTGCTGCCTGCCATACCTAATGTTGCTTGTCCCAGACAAATGTTAAGATGCTGCATGGACTAAGTTGATGTACAGGGTCTTGCTTTGCAAATCTATCCTTTATTTTAAAGACAGAAAGGAAGGTATTCTACTGGTTTGTCTTTAATGATATCAGAGGATATACACTGTACATCAACTCCTTTTGGTGTTGAGGAATCTTACCTCAAAATAAACCTTTTTCCTTAACTCTCATCACTTTCTCTCTGTGCACTACCTAAAGTACAGAAACACCCAGACCAGGTGCAAGAGTATTTCCTCTTCACAAATACATATATATAGATACATATATATACATATAAAATTATTTAAAATATGCTAGACTTATGCATATGCATGCCTTCGCACATGCAAACACATGCTTCACATGCATAAGTGATGAAATTTTTCATCAAACCAATGTGCTGGGAGAAAAAAAGAGCAATAAAAAGCTTGTTTGAGGCTAAATTCTTGGGCATACTGCCCATTCAAGAATAGAAGAAATTTAGTCTTTAAGGACCTGATACACCCAAATTTTGTACACTAGCAAAATCAGTTTACCAGAAGAAAACCTTCAAGGGCCTTTAGAGGAAGCACAGAGGGATAAATTTTTTGTTTTCTAGCATATTCCTAATTTAAAGAAAATCTGATTACCCATCTCCTCAGAGACTTATCTTTGGTGTGTCAGTTGAATTGGCAGAAGAACCACAGTTTTTGTGTAGGAGACAGAAAAGCAGATTCTATTTGCTAGTGTGCTTGAGAACCATCTTGTGCTACTTAAGCTGATAATGTTTCCTCGTCTGTGATGATATAGAAACCAAGAGATCTCAAAAGCCAGGAGAAATGGCTGTCACCAACTCATCTACAAATACTGTAGGGCCTTTGCTGTAAGCTGGGAAAGGCATGTTGCAAAGCAACTTTGCTAGTAGTCATTGTTTTTTCTTCCAAAGACTTACTGTATTTCTACAATCTTGTCCAGACACCAATCAGAACCAGAGTAGAAATAAGTGGGGAAGTTTCACCATCTTTATCACATAAAAAGTCAAACTATGTAGATCTAATCAATTTCAGAATTCAGTGGCAGTGAATCAGACCACATCCTTGGTAAATAAAAGCCCATATCAGGTAACCATCACCATGTTCAGCATTTAATAGTGAATCTTTAATAGTGAATCTTTAACAGATTGAAGTTAAGATTGAAGTTTCAGAGAAGCTGTTACATCTTTCATCCTTGGAGATTGATGTTCAGTCATGGCAGAAAGAGGAGGAACATGAAGGCCTCATTGGTTAATCGAGAACCAGAGACTTTGTCAGTTTAACATTTTTCTCTACTGATGTCATGGAAATAGAGGTGATTCGAGCGGTTAATATTTCACTTTCCATCACTTCAGTTACATATTAAAATCTTTTCAGAGCAGCTCAGGAGTGGTGATCAGTAGAACCAGACACAAGGTGCCTCTTGCTGCCACCACTTCTCTAGCAGAGATCTCTTGGGGATGAAGGAACAGAAGCAACATAGCTGAGCAAAGAGGGGCACGACAGTGCTCAGAGAAGATTTTCTCAGGAGGGGGTGCTTGGTCTTTCGTTGGTGTAGGCAGGAAGCTTAAGATGTTATCTTCAGGCTACAATGTGTGCCATTTTAAACACACTGCTCTTAATAAATACCGACAGCAAATCAGGACAAGAACAGACGCAAGTTGTTTCAGGCGACTTCTGTCAAGTGAACAGTAATGCGCCAGGATTAGTGGCAATCCTCTCCATATTGAAGAGAGCAAGTCGCCTGCAGATGAAGTGCTCCAGGCATTGCAGTGGGTTTATCAAGGGGTCCTTGATATTCTGGAGCAGACGTGCAAGCTGCAACATTATCAGTAGCTTTTCAATTCAGCCATCTCCAGCTGAAAACTGGGTGGCAGTAGTGGTGGGAGTGGGAGGCACGTTGTTTTTAATTCCAGATGCATCCTAAAGAACCCACATCCCAGTGGTTCCCAGGCTGCTGCCTTCCCCCCAGTGATGTTGCTAATGCAAGTAGACTTGCTCTTAATAACTGAAATGTTGAAAGCACGGTATTGGCAGGGCCACAGTTTGAGCCAGTGAACCATTAACTTCCGTCCCTTTGTTCGCAATCAAAGTCAAAATTCACTGGGGCTCAAAAAGGCAGTGGTAACTATCCCATCCTCCCTTATACCAAATGTCCCTTGAAAATGCCAGCCCAGAGGGCAACCTTTCCTGGTATAATTTTATTAAATGAGTGCTAATATCTTCAGCACATTATTCTTCTCTCCATGTTAAGAAAGGGAGTACGTGTGTGGGATAGCTCTTTGTGTATGAAGAAGACACCTCTTGCATGTTCCTGAATAAGGATCTCTTTGGACTGACAGTGTTGAAGTACTACCAGGCCTATTCTTTCTTTACCTTTCAGCAGCTTTATGCCATCCTGCTAGCTTAAGACTGCCTAAAAACTAGAATTAACAAATTTTACTGAGTTACCATGAGGGAACCCTCATAACAGAGCCAGCTGTGTTGTTTTACTAATAACGCCATCAAGGCTGGTTTCCAGAAGAATCTATCTGATCACTGGCATCTGGTTTAAATTACTTTGTACATTAGCACTGAGAGCTGACTCAGTCTCTGGGCACCTCAAAGGTCTCTTTCAGGCACAGATTGGTTTGCTTGCTAGATCCTTGTCCACAGCTGAGCATCTAAATTTGTATTTCCAATCCAATTTAAGGGAAACATCCTGAGAAAAATCTGTCCCTGTAAGACCTGTAGGCTGGAAAATACTGAAAAGCCAGGAAATTAAGATAAAAGCAGCATCTCACATTCCATGGAAACCATTTCTAAAAAACCCGTTACCACTTCTGGGATTTAGCTGTGTAGAACTTCTGGCTAAGAGTTTTAAAAGAGGTAATTAACAAAATACATATTATGGTCCCTTTGAAGCTGGATGGTGTGGTCTTGCTCGAGTAACTTTGACTGAAGAGTTCCTGTCTTGACCCACCTCCATTGAGAGCTCAGGAAACATAAGTAAAGACAATCCAGTTTGGAAGTCCTCCCTAAATCATATTCTAGCACAGAAAAAGGGTTTATATAAACTTGGAAGCCTTTCCCCGGCTCATTCTGAGTTTACAGCTAACAGGAAATTTTCTTGCCCTTTTCTTTAACCCCTTTTTTTTTTTTTTTTTTTTTTTTTTGCCTCATTAGCCTTCTAGCAAAAAATGCTGCGTTACAGATGATTCTGAAAGGTTCTATATTCTCCATGCATTATATAAAATAAATAGCGTAATCAGACACACACCAAAAGAAGAATGCAGACACACACACAGAGTGAGAGACAGCAGGCACACCTGAGACTGAAGTGCATCCTGTTCATAAAGGGAGATATAGTGCTGATGGCATTTCACACTGAGGTATCCAGGGACCATCACATGGCTTGATGAGACCAAGGAAGCTCAATAGACTTTCCAAACCTAATTAGTACTTAATGATCTGGAGAGACACGGATGTCCATCACCTCTGCTTCAGCCCCTCTGTTCTTCCTCAAATTCTTAATTAACCTTTAAGGAGATGATGTGCTGATGAGTTTCCTAGGATATTGCATTGATTTTTTTTCACACACGCACACATGCACACTTGTGCACACGCTCAGCCACACGACACACGTCAGCTCACGTATTAAAGAAGCTCTGGTACAATTTCTGAGCTCCAATGCACTCCACACAAGGGCTCTGCTGATCAGTGTTTATTAATGAAGCGCTGCCTCGAAAATTGTTAATTGATGGCAATGTACAGAACATTGTCTGGAATTTAACCTTATTCATCATTTAAGTATGGTGGAAACTAGAGCGTGGTGTTAATTAATAGTGTAAGAACAAAGTTGGATTGTTCTGCTGTGGATTTGAAAAACAAAATCGTAAGTGCAATGCAAGGGAGAAAAAAGCTGTGATTAAATATAAAACCGGAGCAAAAAACTGAGAGAATATGGAGCCAAAGCCAGTGTCATATTCAAGATGACTCACTTTGTGCTGATAATGAAATAAAAATTTTCTTGTGAGCTTATGTAATATTTTACTCTTGTGTCATATTTAATCAACTCTGAGTTTTAACAAGCTAAGCAGAGAGTGGGGGGAAGCTGCTACCAATGAAGTGAAAACAGATTAATAAGTTTTGAAAAGTTAATAGACAAATTTTCAGATTAAAAAAAAAAAGAAAAAAAAAAAGAAAATAATCAATGTTGGTAGCTGAATTTGCCAGGGGGATAATGACAAATGGAGAATGCCTTACTTCAAGTTCACTTAATAACAATCTAAATATATGGTGATAATGTAGAGTGCAATGCTAACAGCTGCACTCTTCCAAGTTTGTCTAGATGTTTTCAACGGCTGTTTGTTCTCCAAGTCATATGTCTGATTAATGGAAACCTATCCACTCAGATATTCATTTAAATGACTTATTACCATGGGGTCAGCACACTGGTTTGAGTGGGACACTGCCTTCCATGAGACTGTTGCTCTTGCTGAGCTGGGGCACTTGAACCACTTGAGTTTGGGCTCAAAAATTTCAATGTGCAGGCTTCAGCCTGTTGTGTTTGGATGAGTGGACCACAGTTATGGACCAGTCTTCTGGTCCATGCAGGAATTTCTCTGCCACAAAGACCTTTGAGCTGCCCCAGATCATACCCAACACAAAGGGTAACAGGGGGAGAGCATGAGCATTCCTGTCTTTGTGCTCTTATAGACTAAAGCCCAGTTTCTGCCTGTGATCAGAGAAAAATCTCTGCAGAGCAGGGGCTGAAGCCTTGGATGTGTCTTCTTCTGTAGTTTCTGTGTTTATATAAACTTGGGGTCTTAACTGCTTAAAGAGGTATTTCAGTGACTCCTTGGTTTGAAAATGTGGAGGATGGTGTGAACAAGTGGTGTGCTCCCCACTCCAGGAATCTTGCCATGTAAAGAAAAAGGATGGTCTGAGGAAAGAGAGAAAATAAAATTTAAAAAACAAAACAAAAACAAAACAAAACACCCAAAAAAGGCTATAAAACAAAACAAAATCCCAGAACCAAAACAAAAACAAACAAAAAGGAAACAAACAAAAACAAACAAAAATGAAACAAACAAAAATTAACAAAAGCAACAACAAAAACTAAAAAAAAAATCCAAAACAAAACAAACAAATAAACCAGCAACTATACCAAGGGAAAAGTAAAAGTACTGCCAGTTTTCCTGAATTTCAGAGAAATGTTCTTCAGGGGTTAGTCCAGTGTTTTCTTTACAGTTTAAAAGAAAAAACATGCCATTTTGAAACAATGATAAATCCCATCTATTTTCTTTATTTCCAAAGCTCTTTTGTCCTTTTTTTTTTTTTTTTTTCCCCCAGAAAGTATTCTGGATGCTGATCAAATTTCTGACATATTCAAGTCCCCCTAAAACTTAATTTCCAATTTACTTTACTTGGGACATACTTCCTAATTTCTATTTGGGAAGATAAGGCACAAAATGATAAAATGTGGAGCTACACAAAGGTTGTTTAACCTACCTTCAGGCCTCAAATCAGGATTAGTTCTGCCTTTGTCATTACTCGGCCCTGTAACCCCTGAGTCACTTGGGTATGGGTGATGGGAATGGATAGTGAGGAATGCAGGGCACAGGAGATGACAGTGCAGAGCATGAGGGACCATGGAGGATGTCACTGGCTACCAGATGCCAGGAGAAGGCAGAGAAATTGTTTTGCCCACATCTCCAAAGATGAGAATAAAGGTCCTGGCAGTGCATGTGCGATTCGAATTAGGCTCAGATTTCCTCTGATGTGATTAGTTTCTGCTCGTGTGCAGCACTCTCTGATGGGTGGTAGTGGGAAGGTGTCCAAAGGACATGGAAAGCTTCAGAAGTATCTGGACTATGTCAGAAGCAGGATGGTGTTTTGCAGAAAGCACAAGAGAACATTTCCTGGTCTGCACTCCATGACCCTTGGTGAGGTCTGATTGTCCTGATATCACTCTACTCTGTGCTTTCCCTGAGAGCTGATTCAGTCTTTATTGCCTCTTCTCTCATCACATGCCTGGGGGCATAAAGGACACCCAGCCCCCCAACTAGTCATGTCAGCTGACATGTAAGTTAAGTAAATCAAGTCATATAACAACAAATGCCCCATCTCTCACCCAAGAAATGCCTGGTGTGGATGGTAAGAGTGCTCTCTTATTAGTGGCTGTTAAGTGAACTGTTTATTATTTAAAAGTCAGATGGCTTAACTGTTCTTGTGAGAGCAAAATGCAAACAAATGTGCTATAGGCCAAGCTCATTTTGCTTCCTATCTTAAGGGTAACGTTTGCTAGAGAACCTGGGAGAAGAAGACAGCAGCTATTTTCTGCATCTTTCACTGTTTTCTTTCTTCTACTTCTTACTGAGAAGAAAGCTTTTTTCCTAGCCTGTGAAATTTTGTTTATATGAGCAATGAGAGGAAATATATGCTGCCTAAATCTAGGACAGTAGCTGACTAGTTAAAAAGAACAATGGTCTTATATTTAAGAAGGCTGCTCAATGACAGACCAGAGCAGATTTTAGTTACAGAAAATCAAAGAAATAAATGAATAAACACATAGAGTAAAAAGGAAAGAAGCTTACCTCCTTGGTCTCCAGAATCTCAGTGTTTTTAGAGAGTCAGGTGAGGCCATCTAGATCACCAAAGGCAACCCAAAGCTGGCAGCTTACTGACTGTGTTCTTAGCAATGCTTACACCCAGCCCTGGACATTAGAATCTGTTTAACTGAGCAAAATAAACATGTTAATCATGATCCCAGGGATTAGCCTGTAGTCTGCTTGAAAATCGCTGCATCATTTTTGGCCACCAGAGTTACTCTTTATCAGAGCCGGCTTCACGCAGAGATTAGGCATCAGCAGGGCTCTCCAAAGTGTACCCAGCACACTCCCAGGAGCTTTTGGGGCCAGTGGTGAAGTACCTTGCAAATAAGCTCCTGGCATGTGTGTCTCAAAGAGGCCCCACCTGATCTAGCAAGGAGAGTGTTAAATTGTGGATTGCTGCACTTGGTTCAGTTCCTTTCTCCCCCCTGTGGGGGATATGAATGTACAGGGCTCCTTTGTGTTCCCCATCTTTCTCTCTCTTCTCTCTATTATCACCTATGTAAGATGCATAATTTTTTGCATCAATGTTTGTTTCTTGTACTGAACAATCTTCTCTTGGCCAGGGGAAGGTACAACCTTGGTGGGAGTTTGTTTCTAGGGTACAAGAGGAAATCAGAACTAGTTCACTCTTACTTACCTCCAGGATGAGTCAACCCCATCAGAGAAACCCTGCAGAAGAGAGAGCTCAGCAAGTGCCAGGAGCTAGAGGAGCTGGAGGGTGGTGAGGCACAGGAATAGGTTGCCTAGAGAAGCCATTCAAGGATCCTTGGAAATGTTCAAGGCTTGGTTGGAGGAGGCTCTGAGCAGCACAATCTAATTGTAGGTGTCCCTGTCTACAGCAAATGTGTTGCAATGAAATGATCTTTAATGTCCCCTCCAGCCCAAACCACTCTATGATTCTGCTATTCTAAGATGCACAGTGGGATACTCATTGCCTTCTTAAGCCCAAGAGAGATGTCTTCCCTACTTGTCCCAATTAAATCCTGCATTACCAATCTTCTCTTTCCACCTTGAGTGAGAAAAAAGTAGCTTTTGATTCCATGACTGGGTGAACTCCCAGTGATAGTGTCAATATTCAGCTTTTACAGGCTTGACTTAACATCTTAACATGGCACAAGGTCAGAATCCATTCTCAAGTAACTTGAAGAGAGCACTTAGTCTTGGAAAGACAGAACACTGAAGGCTTTGTTTGTCTCCTAGACCTAGGGAAGCTGTGCACAGTGGGGATCAGAGTGGAGTCATGAGGCTGATCATTGCAGCTCCTGTCCTGTTTTGTTGACAAATATGCTTTAATCAGATGGCACCAGTGGTGGCGAATGTGGCACTACCTGTTTTGTGCACAGTAGGATGTACTCAGCTTTCTGGGAGACATTCACATACTTGTTTGAGTATCTCACTTGTCTCTAGCAGGTGCTTGTTATGAAATAGGGCTTTTTCCATGTATTAGAGTCAGTTTTGGTAGAACACTGTCATCCCAAAAGACATCCTCTCCATCCTTCCTATTCCTTGGTGTCTTCTTCCAATGACTAAACTTCTGCATGCCTATTAGCAAACAGTCTCAGCATCCCATTGTGTTACTCAAATGACACTATAATAAAAAATAAAAATACAAAAGGAGTAAAAAATCTGACTGAGGAATCTTTAGAGAACTTTTCTCTGTCCTTCTGCCTTGACATGTAATGTGTTTTCATTCCTTTCCTCCTGTCATTTCTGTGCCTGCTTCTCCCTATCTCCCTCATTCCTTCACCACTCATCCCTACAGGTATAAATAACCCAAAAATCATGTAGCTATGTCTGTGACACAGCCATGCTGTGTCAGTCTCTGCTGTGCCAGTTTCCCCATCTGCTGCCTCCCTGCCCCACACTGCACGTCCAGCACACGCTCTCGTCGTGATGAGTTGAAGGAGGTGGGTGCCCGTGTCTGAAATGAGGCAAGAGCTGAAGCTCTCTGCTGCATCTGAGACCTAGGTCGTGACACTGATGGTGAACAGCAACTGTGCCTTTACAACACGGGACAGAATCCATTTCACAATGCGAATGCTGAATGCAAACAAGTCTAATAGATGCAGGTGTGAAAGTCATTGAAACAGCAATGTCCAGTGCTGCCTGTCAATGCAGAAAGATATCTGCTTGATCTTCCCTTGACCAGGCTAAAGGCTACTGACTTGCATGAGCCCAAAATGCACATTGATTCAATTTCCCATCTCCATCCTGGAGTTCCTTAGGAAACTGAACATTTGCTGAAAAGAAATAAAGCAATCATTACAAATGCTAGTTGTTAACAGTGTGAACCTTCATATTCACCTGCCAAGACATTGGTAGCGACTGAGCAATGTTGTTCCCTGAGCACTGACTGTTGGCTTTTAATTACATTGTTCTATTCGAGCTGTTCAAATCAACCATTTGAGAACTGTCTGGCTGCTGTAGTAAAAAAAAAAAAAAAAAAAAAAAAAAAAATTACCTTGACATCCTCTTTTCCTTCTCTTCGTCCTAGTATTCTTTGGAGGTAATCATTCATACAGTATATATCTTGCATATAGTCTGTCACTCTTCCTCTTGCAGTCCTTGTGGGATCAAAGTAGCTCTTCTAAGCTCCTTTATACTGCACTGACTTTACTCAGCACCTAAATACTGATATTCCTATTGTTGCTCTGTAAATGTTCTCATGCTGGCATTTCCTACCATGGCTCTACACCTGTGAATTTGGCCATCATGTGCATTACCTTCTTCATGCTTTACTACTCTCACTATTTACATCTTTGTTAACTCTTAGAGTCTGTCTGCTCTCCCATCTACCTTTGTGCAATAAAGTCCCATAGTAGTCAAATGCAATAATGTTCTAAAATGTCAAAAATAGACCACCTGTATAGCTCTCTTATTATCAGATTAGGTCTGCTTCTCCCCATTCCATCCCTAAGCCGGGGCTCATGAAAGGCAGATGGACAGGTTTTTTAGAAGTCAAAAGACAAGTTCAAACTGGTCTCTAGTGGCAGACCTCCCTGAGAAGCTACTGTCTTCATCTCAGCTGACATCATCTTGACAGCTAATGAGACTAAGTTTTGAAAATGAGATGAAGATATGAGTGCACTGATCCCCAAGCCCCAAAAGATGGTTTTATAAGCAGTGGCCTGTTACCAGTCCTCCAGCTGGAAATTGAGTTTGAGCATAGAAACAGTTTATTGCAACATTATTCTTAGGGTTCAAATACCACGTCAGAAGCAACACAAATAGAGAGAAACTAGGTCTGTAGTAAAAATGTAAACAATTTCATTCATTGTAAACAATTTCCTCATTGAAAAAAAAAAAAAAAAAAAAAAAGTTGACAAAAATAATTATATGAGGTCCTTAAAATGTATCCATGGAATATTTTGATTCCATGGACAAATAGTAACTGAATGCATAAATATTTATTTATTCTTTAAAAGGCCACCATGTTGTGAATAGCAATTTGGGTAACTGATGTTTATATCTCTTTCCATACTCCATAACCGTAAATTGGACTCCATGGATATGGTACATATAATAGTGTCTAGTCTTAGTGGGAAAAGGGAGTTCATCATGGGAACTTTTGCCTACAAAGTATCCTGAGAGGTTTAGTATGTCTGAGGAAGCCATCTCACAGCAGCATATGATGGCTGCATAGGAAATGAAAATACTCTTCCTCTGGCAGCATCTCCAGACTGAAATCTTTGGGGTGTTCAGGATTTGAAGGGGAAGAAAAAAAAAAGATTCTCTGTAGACACCACATTTGTTTCGTGAAAAAACACAGAGCTCAAACACTAAATTTCTCTGAAGAAACAGCTTGATTTCACACTAAGTGGTGATTAAGACCCAAGAGGAGAGGCTTTCTCCAGAATGCAGCCACCCACCCGTCCCCTGGATTTCTTTAACCAAAGAAGTGCTGTGAGGAATAAGATTGTCACGACCTTGTGGAGGAGTCTCAATGAGATCCTTGTGATCATCTTGCTTGGCTCCAAGTCATATGCAGGAGCAATAGCTTCCAGTTCCCTCCACAGCCACACTCCCAAGGACAGTCAGGGCAACCACTGGAAAACGAGCATTTTGTATTAGTGCTGCCCATGTGCAATATTCACACATGGCACCCTTTGTCACCAGAACGGGGATCTAGTTTTTTTCATTGTTACTAACATGAATTTAATTCTGGGCAGTGGTCCTAAGGGGAGGAAAAAAAACCAAAACCCACCACAAAAATAACCTGTGCCACTCCCATTACTATCCCTTTAGTTATCCTGTCCCCTACTGCTGCAAGAGACCTGCCATTAGCAAATTCCCAAACCACTCATTCATTTCCAGGGCTGTGCTATGAAACCTCATTCTTCAAACATAACAAATCCAACAGCTTCATGAGTTGAGCTATTGTGGATTTTTCCCTGTACTGCAAATGGGAATGGTCTGTACAAATAAAGCCCAGATCTCTCTGCTATTACAAGTAAAAGAGTCTGGGTGAAATATCTGCTGAGGAATATATTTTATGTGTTTTCTTTAACTGTCCATCCAAAAAGTGCTGAGTGATGGCCGGGTGCTGTTAGGAGGCACTGATAATGGCCTTACATTTATAAAGTACCATCCATCCAGATGGACTCCCAAAGTACTTTATAAACTTTACTAACTGGTTGTTCCAGCTCCACACGTCACCTTATATCTATCCATCTGTTCACAGCTATAGCCTTACACAGAGCACTTTTTTCACCACTAAAGGGTGGTTATTCCAGATTTGGGATGTAGCTGGGGTTTAAGAGCTCACATCAGTGTGGAGTAACAACTTCATGGCTTAGAACTGCTTCTCTTCCATAGTTCTGTTGACTTCAGCACGAATTAAAACTACAGAGCAGAAAATGAAGCTGCTGAGGAATGAGGTCAAAAAAAGACGAGGTGATTTTTGTGTGGCAAAGCAGAGTAAGGAACCTCATTGCCAGCAGCTGTTTAGGTGAAAGTTAAAAGTTTTTACAGATATGAGGGGAAGCTCACAAGTTCACAGAAAATCTTGATTCTATATCCACTTCTGCCACAGAGATATGCAAAATCTCTGGGGAGATTACTGTTGGCAGACCTAGACTCCCCCCTAAGATCACAGCTGGATTTGGGGTGTCTGTATAAGCTTTCCTATAACAATGCCCCACAGAAGACCCAGCAGAAGGGCTTCTTGTCTGGGCAGTGACATGCCCAATTAGACACCATCAGGGAATGTTGGCTCTGTAATCTCTCACTTGGCTTATTGCAAGAAATTTGCTCAGATTTCCATTGCTCTTTACTACCCAGATTGCTCTAAGGTCCTAAGTTGAAACTACACCATCAACACAGAACTCGAAGTCAGTATTTGGGGCTACCAGTTTGCAGTTAAAAAACCTGTCCAGGGAGTGGTGAAGGTAAATCCACTATGAAAGGAGGAGGAGGCAGTGATGGGTGTGCTGCGAGCCCCTGTGACCCCCTTGGGACTGCTTCTCTCCCCAGGTGAAGTGGGAAAGTTTTATCAGTGCTTCCTCATCCCAGAAATTGTTTAAACAAGGAGCGCATGTGTCGCTTTACACAGCCCTCTGGCAGTTCTGTTCACATTTGGTTGGGGTTTAGATCAAAATTAGATTCTGTTAAATTCTGCTTTGCATTTGGCTATAGGAGACATTTAGACCAGACAGCCTCTACTCTCCTGAAATGTACTCAAAAAGCAAAGTGATAGTGATTGGTTAGGCTATGATATTTATTTTTTTCTTTTTAGTCCAGAGGATATGTTCAGACAACAATCAACATTTATGTGAAATTAAGATCCATCCAGCACCCTGTAAAATATCTAAACTAAAAGATTAATTGTTAGCCATGATTACCATATTATTTATTGTTATTGTGTGATGTTGAGACTATGTTTGGAACAGATGGGAATCCAATTAGCTTAGTTCTGCCTTTGTCCGTTGGATGAGACATTAATTTCAGGGCCACTCTCCACCTTGTCTGAACAGCTACGAGAAAAGAAATATGCTCATGGAACTTCGTATTTTTGAGACTGTTTGTCATATATTTTGTTTTCTCATGAAAGGACACTACTGGCTGCTAAGCAACAGAATAGCTGTGTTTACATGTACATTTATCTATATATATGCACATACATACGCAGACACAGGGAGTTGTTTACTCAAGGACAAGAGTCCTCAGCAGACTGGCTTTCAACTGAGAGTAATTCTATTAATTAGGGCTGCAGATACCATCCCCCTTCTGCTTCCCCCACATCACCCCTCCTTTTCTTTCCTCTCTTGCAACTATTACTATTTTTAATTAACGTGCCAAAATGTTCACTTCTAACTATAACAAGAAAAGAGAAAGACAAAAGGGCAGAAGCAGGCAGAGGAGCTCTGGAGAGAAAGACAATTTGTTTGACTAACCCTTTCAGAAAAAGACAGGCTTGTCAATGATTTCTCTTCAGGATGGTATCCCATAGCTGGGGAGGGAGCAGAAAAGCTTTTTATGGGGCTTTTCTCCCAGCCAGGAATAATCATGCCTACAGAGAAGTCTTAAAGCAGCTTTCTGCTTGGGGGCAGTTCTATTACACATCTCAGTGGCATTTCTTTTTCTCTTTTTAACATTTCCTCTTTTTTCTTTTACCCCCTTTTTTAAGGTGTTATGAATCCTTAGTCTAGGAATCTCAATCCATCTATATTTTTTGTGCTGTATTGATTATTAGGTTATTTCTCTACCACAAATCCCTATCCTTGGATATTAAATGTTATATTTGATGTAATCCCCACACTTCAAAACTGATATCCAGACACCACAGTAAATATTTAGGGTTCAAGGTTGCCTCTCTGTTCTTCATATTTGAAAGAGTTTGTGATTAATTGAATACTTGTGAAATGGGAAGGTGATTGAGATGTTCATTGTAGAGAAACAGAAATATAAAAGACAATACTGGGATTGAGATATAAACACAGCATCAGCATTGGAAAAAGTGTTGATTGAAATTGGACATATATGGGTATGAAACATTGCTTTTCATATGCAATAAATTCTATGAAATATATGCCCTTACTGTTGCTGTTTTATTTAAGTTGAAGTTATCTGGGTGTTGATGAAATAGCAAGGGAGGTGAGTTCAGGAAAGAAAACCAGCTTTTAACTAAAATAAGGATGGCTTTGCAGTTACTAATGTTATCACTCTTTGTGGATAATACTAGTAATCTAAATGTTTGCCAGAAACTGGAAAAAATAGTTTGCTCATTTTAGAATTTTTTGTTGAATCTTTCCCTTCTTAAGCCTCCTCCCTGTCCCTTCCCAAAATATATGCAACAAATTAAAAGCATCAGAAACTAGAGTGTTATGAGCCCAGTCCTTTCCAGTTCTGAGGAGATGTGAGTTTTTAAAGCTTCCAGCTGGCATCTACCAGCCTTTCAAGACAAGCTGCAGATCTGGAGCCTGCTGCTCCAGAGGTCCCTGACTCAAACTCAGAGGCTTTGTCAAGAGGGTGGTGACTACTCCTGCACACACACAAATTGGCAGTTTTCTGAACCACTGTGCGCAGAAATCCTTGACTCCTATTCATATGCGTCAGGCAGTGTCTCTCATTTCAAATGACATTGGCTTATTTGACTTTCAAATGAGAAAACTAAGTATCGTGAACAGATGAAGAGATAATCAAAACATCTTTGTTCAGGTTTTTGGAAACTGGTTTTGAAAACTGAAACTCCTGAGCCATTCTGCCAGTTCTCACAATATTTTTACCATTTAAAAAAATAACAACAACACTTGCTAATCGGTTTCCCAAATCTCCTGCCTTTGGAGGCAAGTGAATTGGTGCTGATTCACCTTAATAATAATTAAGTGTAACTTATGTTTCTATCAGCCCATATGTGTAGGAAAGCTTGAACAACATTCACTCTCAAATGGAGAAGAATTCAGAATCTGAGCTATTTCTCAGCCAATCCTCAGCACTGACAACAGTGTTGCAAGAGCCACCCTTGCTTTGAAAGCATTGGCGTAAAATCAAAAGTAATAAAAAAACGGCAGAAACACATAGCAGTGAAAAACCTTCCTGGATCAACAGCTTTGATCCCTTCCCACTGCATGGTCTCGTCAAGGTTCATCTTGAACATGATCTTGTATCTTGCTCCTCACTTTTCCAGCTAGGCTAGGACTGCTTATTGTTGATGAGATAATCCTCTTCCTAATTTCTAGGCTAAATATATTCATAGCTGGTCAGTCTATTTCCTCATCTGAAAGAATCCATATTAATGGCTGGCTAATCATTAATTCAATTATTCTTTGTAATTATTCTCAATTATAAGTTGCATTTTCTCTCCCTTTTTGCATATTTGAATTGTTATCTATGCATATTCACTCTCCAGGCTGTTTTGGTGAGTTGTGATTGATCAGCAAAATCATATGGTGAATGTGTTTCATTTTCCCAATTCAATAAGCAGACACATCTCTGTGAGAAAATGGAGTACTCATCTTCCTTTAATATTTGAATATATGTCTTGGAAATTTGGGGTTTTCTTGAATATTCATTGCTATAGAGAACCATTTCACTGTTCACAGAAAGTGCACAAAACAGGTACAGAAAATGTTATAAGCAACTCAGTCCTGCTCTCTGAGAAGGGAATTTACCTTCTCATGAGGCTCTTGCTGTATTATCTTCTATAAATGGCTGCATTTCAGCAATGTCATGTACAAATTTCTTATGAATTCAGTATACTGTAAAGTACCGCAGGACATTTTGGGATGTCATTGTGGGTGTAGTTTGGTTGTGTCTAGACTGGTATTTTTTAAACAGACACCAGGAAATGGAATATCTTAAAGACAATAGCATTTCATAAGGCTGGGTGAATGCTGTCAAGATGAGAAGGTCTAGCAGCATTTCCTAAGGGATTTCAGGGTCTTTGCCAGGCAATTCCAGAACTTCAGGCCTTGTTTGCTTATGTTTTGGTTTAATTATCTGGAGTGAAAGGACATCTTTGCTTTGTATTTGAACAGTGACACATCACCTGCCCTCTCTAACCTCAGCTAACAGCATTATCTCCTCAGGTCAAGTGAGAAAGGCCAGTGCTCTTGTTGCTGTGGGTGACAGGTTCAAACCCTTATAATCATCCATGACAGCACTTGTTATACTTTTTTTTTTTTTTTTTTTTTTTTTTGAGAATTTTCCAACCTCTCTCTTTCAGCTCCTTTATACTACAAGCCTTTGGTTCTTAGCTTTCATTTTACATCATTTCCCTTGTCCTTCATCAGCAGTCTTGCATTTTTTGTACGACTTTAACAGTTTTCCTTCATGATTTAACTCACATGCTCATGTCAAATTTTCAAATCCATGGGGTTAATCTGGGTTTGAAGTAAAACCAAAAGCATGCTACAGACCAGTGGAAGCACACACACAGACCTCTGCTGCTTAGTCTTTTTTTCTCCATCTGGCAAGCTGGAGAAAGACACAAACACAAGTGCACACACCCACAGGGCACAGACATATCCTGTTCCTTCATCTCTATCTTCAGCATTATCAAAATTAACAAGAAGCCACCTTAATCCTGCTCAGTCATCACAAAGCCCTCTTGTTCCTGTGGACCTGGATCCACAGCTATAGGCTTCTTATCTTGGAGGCAAAGTAAATAAAAGAAAGGCAAAGAAAAAAAAAAACAAGACATTTTCCTACTCTTGCATAAGCTTCACACCAACCTCCTTGTTATTGATAAGTGGCTTTAAGTGCTGTTCGGAAATGAAAAAATCACCCTGGTAAGAGAACCTGTGGCCTTGGCAATTCCTGGCAAATTACTGTGCATTTCTGACTGGTCACAGTTTCTCTTACTTTTGGCTTAGACTGGGGCAAGCAGACACCCTGGATTACATTGAGTTACCCCAGGGTAATCCCTTGCACTCACCAGTAGTGTTTTATTAATTGATATTAGGCCTTCTCCCCAAGTTTCTCTCCTGCCATCACTTCTGGGTTTTGTTTTGATGTTTCCTCTGACAAGAGCAGAGAGAGGAATAAAATGTGAGATTTGACATTTTCTAGCCCAGGAAGAAAGAACATCTCAGGAGCTCACTGGCTGGCAGAACTCCGCTTGCTGGTACCCAGTCTGAGCTGCTGCATGGAGGGACACCAGGGAGGATGTCAATACAGAAGAGAGAGGAGATGCTTTAGGGTATGAGAGCAGTGAAGGCAGCTTTGGTGAAGGCTCTTCCCAGGACAGAGTGACAGGATGGTTCTCTTGGGAATTAATGTGATGTCATCTTCCTGTGGAAAGTGAATTTTGACCACATGAATTAAGCCTGCTACTTTGCAGTGGGTGAGGAGATTTTGTTGACTGTGCCACTGCTCCATAGTTTTTTTCAGGAGGTAGTGTGTTGCATTATTGTTGTTCCTGCTGCTGTTGTTTTAATCTTTCACGGGAGATTATATAAAACAGCCTCTCCGTGAACCAGAACACATCTCTGGGGAATATGATGACAGCATCCATATCTTAAAAAGCCATAAAGTAGAGATGCACTGTAGAAAGCAGTCATTCCCAGTAATAAGTGCTGTATGACATCGAGGAAAGATACCCTATTGTGACAAGTTTGAACACTAGTGCAAATCTGGAGAAAAGTACCTTTAAATTCACAGATGTTTCCATGCTTGTTATTTTAAAGGATTTTCCCTCCCTAAATTACTCCTGCAGCCAGAACAAAGCCCTTTAACCCTTGGAAGACCATAGCCATTTCCTGCTCCCCAGCTGTGAATCTTAAAACCGATTCCTCTTGAAGTCTGCACCACAGATGTCCTCCCTTAAAATAGCAGCTCCCCTGCATTTTGCAGGACTCATACTTTGGTGTTCTCCAGCCCATGTAGACTCTGACCTTGATGGGTGAGCAAGCTGATAAAGGGTTTTCTTCTTCCCTGATCTCACGCAGAGATTAATTTCTGGACTATATATGGTAGATGTGAGGCCTGATAACAGGCTTGTTTCAGGTCTTGCAGGAGCTGAGGCAGGAAGAGAGGATAACCAGAGTTCCCAGTCACAGAGGGACAGAAGCAGACTTCAACTTCCTATTTGCAAAGTGTGCTGCAACTCAGAACAAGACACTCATTAGTTATTGCTGAATTCATAGCTGGAGGTACAATCCTGCTGCATCACCCATGCTGCAGCCCATAAGATGGACTGGGAAAGAGTTTCCTTGCTGTGCTACTCCACTAATCTGTTAGGAGAATTCAGGCCACTGAGCTTTAACTACCTTGGGCCACACTTTCAGAGCTGAAATGCCACCTATATCCCTGCAGCTGGTTAGTGAAAGAACAAGAGACTCCCAAGCGTGATTGAGACTGCCTGAGCAAGGTGACGTGCAGGATCCAGTTCAGAGCAAGTGAATGGAAAGCCCTGGGCACAGTGCAGGTCAGCCTTTCCAAATATGATGCTGTATGCCTCAGTTTCCCCTCTCTGATCAGTGTGCAAATTATGCCAGCAGCCACTGCCCTCAGTTAGGTTTTATTAATGAACTCCAGGACCAATAAGTCAATAGATCCCGGAGAAGTGTCACTATTACAACCATCCACGACAAGGGAAAGCACATGCCCAAGCAGGGACAGTGTGGAAGGCCTAATGAACATTAAGCAGAGCACTTGTTCAGCACTGGCTTTGTCGCTGCTGGGCAGCCTTGTCCTGACAGAGCTCCTGTCCAACCAGGGACGTACATCCATTCATCATTAGTCCTAATGCAAGCTTGGGAGTTTTAAAGCCAGGGCTAAATCAGACCATCTTAATTTGCAGGCTTAATGCATTGCATATTATCCGTATCCTTCCTATGGGATTTATCTTGATTAAGTGCTAATTTGTAACTGGTGGTATACCCAATGAAGTGACTGATGAGAAGGGTGCCTGGGTTGAGAGTCTGTGTTTTGGCAGCAGTGCAGACTGGGGATGGAAACTGCTGTTCCCACTGCAGACACTCAGGCAGGCAGCACATTCTATGCCCATCCCTATCAGCCTCACAGGCAAAGTGTCCAGAAGGATTTAGCTTGGTTTATTCTTCAGCTCTGATGGAAAAGCCAGAGGTCTGCAGTGGGAGAGAGGACCAGACCTGTAAAGGTTTTTGGCGTACTTAAAAAGCCAATCCCTGTGCTGTCATACAGCCCTGTGTGAGCAGAACAGTGCAGGTCACAACAGGAGTAGATGTTTCAGATAACCAAGTGCAGGCAGCTTTTTGCACATCCTGACTGACACATCTTCTGCTACCTGTTGGGCTCCTCCTACCTGTGCCAACAGCTGAGCTGCCTGCCCCATCCCTGGAGGGACACCTGCTCAGGTGTCTCACTGCTCACACCTGACTCACTGCTTCCACTCTCTGTCCACCAAGAACCATCTGCAGTAAAAAACTCAGTGGGTGTGACCATTTCAGACACGATCACAGTCCTGATTTGACCACAAAAAGCTGGGAGAGCCTAACAGCAAAATAAAAAAGTCTCTTTGAGATGTGCAGAGCTTTTCCAAGGAGCTAGGAAGCTCCTATTTCAGGGTAGTTTTACTTTGTTGACCTTCATTTTGGAATCAGAAACAAACCTTCCACCTTCACTAGACACATCAAATCTCAGATCAATCTACATCAACATGTAAATTTTACAGGGTTTGAGGAGAAGTGACCTTTAAACAGAAATGGGTTCTCAACTTTTGCTATCACAGTGTTGGCATTTCACTAAAATAAAAGCCTTTATTTAATCTGGCACTTTGGTATCTGAAACTGTGCCTGATTCTGTAACCACCTGTCCCCCCACTCCCTCCAAATCATAAATACACACTGAATATATGCCTCAAAAATCTTACACACAGAAACACATACACAGAATTCAGGTCAAGCTGTTTCATAGTCCTATTTTACAGAAGACTGAAATGAAACTTCACTCAAATTTCTCTGATGTGGTAATAGTAAACCCAGGGAAGGCATCCAAATGTTTTAATTTATGTTTTATGCTGTACAGAGGTGTTCCCAAATAGCATTTCTCCTTTTGGTTGTTTTTCCTAATGCTGAAAATATTGGACACTTTCTCAGCTGATGGGTACTGCTTCCTTTTTTTTGAGTTACTAATGACAGCATTTGAGGAGGAAGGGGGGCTTTGTGTAAAAAAGAAGTTAATTAATTTTGGGGGGTTTAATCTCTTCTCTTTTGTACCAAACTATAAAACAAAAATTCTTCGGGAGCCAGAACATGTACCTCCAGTAATCGAAAGAGAGGCAAGGATCTGACTAATAGATATTACGTTCCATTATATGGTCTTGAAGTCAATAAACATTAGGTTACCTTCATGCAGTGAAAAAAGACCAGATTTATTAAAAAATCTTATCTGGAGGGTTTGCATTTCAATAGGATGTGAATTTGCATATTTTAACAATAACCTCCCATCATTCTGTCTGATCTGTGCTCAGTTGGCCATACAGATCACTTTATCTTGAATAGATTATCACCGGTTTAATAAACCCTTCATAATATGCAGGTATAACAATGGTACTTCATTGGATAAAGAAGGCATTAAAGTTCTTTTTCTGGAAATAGGGGTGGCCCAGCTAGTGATTAACTTTATACCTCTGTACATCCCTGTGCTGAATACCGATTGAAGGAGAGTATTCCCATTATTCACATTCAAAATGGACCAGCTCTTCAGAGCTCCTGTTAACTCCTCCTTGCCCATGGCAGTTGTGCAGAAGTGGGAGTTAAAAAAGCCAAGGCTGCCAGGGACATTATCCCCAGCAGTGGCCACTATCTGGAGCATCAGGAAAAGCTGACATTCTTCCCCCAGGCTGAGTCTCTCACATGTGCAGGGTGATCAGTTCCAAGATGTCTCATGAAGGTGGCACCATCTCAGTGCTATCTGGAATTAGGGTCAATGCACTACTCAGCAAAGGGACAACAAGGCTTTTATGCAAAAAAATCTTAGATAACCCACTGTCAGTGAAAATTCAGCATTATTTTTCCTTGTCTCCTCTCACAAACTTTTACTCACTCAACTTTCCACACAGAAGTTCATTTTCCACTGGTTGTCCTTTACAAGGGCTGAGTCCATCCCACAGCTCCCACGTCCTGGGTTGTTATCCCAAAATGTGTGGTTGGGAGAAGCACACTCAGACCCTGGGCAGGAGCACCAAGGAACCAAACCAGAGGGCTGGGTTTTTGCCTCCTGCAGTTTCCACGGAGACAGACTATTATTTACATATGCCTGCAGTTCCAGGCTCCTGACCACCCTTCTCATGAGACACAGGGCAGAGCATTAGTACCAGTGCAGCAGCGACAGGGGCAAATATAATTTTCGTGCTGTCCTGCAATTTTTGATTTCTTCATTTTTTATTTCTTAGTTGACATTTGCACCCTGACTTGAAAAAAAACCTGATACTCTTCCTCTCCCGGGTACCCATACAAAGCAGGCAGCTGTGAGCATTAACTGTCCACACACACAGCTTAGACAACCTGCAGGCTGCTGTGGCAATAAGCCCAAGCTTGTAGACCTTAATGAGAGATAATGTTTGCTCAGGACCAGCTCCATGGTCATGCAGCCTTGGGATCTGGGCTGCCTCACATCTGACCAGCTGGGAGCACAGGGATAATGAATTTAGGGGTTGAGGGTGCATGCATGTATGAGAAATAGAGAGTATGTCACACACGCATTCCCCAAGACACTCCTGAGAGCAACTAGAACTTTTCACACTCTCTCCCTCCCCTGTTTTCTTTTTCTCTGCTCAAGCTGTGTTCGTGCTTGCTTTTCCAAAGCTCCCATCAGGAGCTTTTTTCTTCACAAGAGCCAACATGCCGTTGTGCTGCCTGACAGTGGGAGCACAGCAAGGCTAGTGAATAATGGAAAGTTATTGACCTATAATAACCTGGCATTATTGACCATAAATGATTTAGTTAAAGCGTGCGCGCGCACACACACACATGCACACACCATCTCACGTGAAGGAGCTGAATTTTGAATTTCCTTTGTTCAGAGCTGGCTCAGTGGAGCTTGTCACGGGGGCATTTTGGCCTGGCACGAAATTAATGTTAATCAAAACATCTCTGAGGATCCTCTAAATAGGATTCTTGTGGGGAACAAGCACAATTTGGCTGCAACATTTGGAGCCAAAAGCAGATTCTCCTAAGTCTTTTCTTGAGGCTCCATGAGAGCACAAACCTTCTGTGAACTTCAGCAGAGTTCACAGATTTTGAGGCTGAAGAGGACAATTTTCATTAAGCAGTTTTGACCCGTGCCATAAGGCAGTCTAGAAACTAACTACCAAGACCAATAACTTGCCACCAAACTAGCACACAACATTTAGGGAGAAGGAAAACATCCACTTTTGATGTCAGACTTCCCAATTTCCTATTATTTTTTCTTTCTGCTGAGCCAGCTGTTCCCCTCCAGAGTGCTGACATCAGGTCCTTTGAGTCGCAAAGTGTCGGTGCCCCTCTGGAAAGCTCAGGGCTCATGGCTGGCCCTCTGGATCCATCCACAAGGTCAGGCACCACCCCCCCCACCTGCCCTGATGAGACCCCAACACCTTCCTGTGCCTGAACGGAGGCCTGTGGATGTGTAGGTATCTGAGCTGATGTGCTTGGCTGCATCAGATGAAGGTGAGAACGAGTACCTGTGTAGCTGAGCCAGATTTCTGAACTAGGTATTATAACCCCAGCCAACTGCACAATTGGCATATGCCCTCCTAAGATGCCTGCGTTTGCAGCAGCATCTGATTTTTGTGCCTGGCCCTTATTATGGAAAGTTCCTGCCCAGCTTCTGACAGGTGAAACTTTGCAGCTTGGACCTGTTCCTGATTACCTATCAGTGCTCTTCAAACAGCCATAAAAGCTTCTCATTAGCTTCGTGGGTGTTGTTCTTTATACACAAAATAGCCATGCTCGCTGTGCCTGGCTTTCTTTGTTTTCTCAGGGTCAGACGGATGAAAGATTGCTTTGGTTTCAGATTTGCCTGACTGGGAGCCCTTGAGAGACAATGCAAGAATAAAATTTTAACTCTCAATGGCGCTGACCCATGGTAAGGAAGCAGCTCTGAATTGGCATTTACAGCACAGGAGGGTGTCATGATGCAGGGATTCTTTCCCTTGCTTTTCCAAGATCAGGGCAATATTCTCCTACTTACTCCAGCAGGCAGTGGAAGCACCTGGAGCTGCTCCTGCAGTCCAAAATCACTGCAGACAGGCAATCACTGAAGTCAGAGGTGTGATCCAGTCTGTGTACTGAAGTAACTAACTTTTGAGTACATTTTAAGTACCTAATGAAGCAGGCTTCCCGGAGTAAATCCTTAATTTCTCCATCTAGGAAATTGGGTTTGCATAATTTAGTTGTTTAAATTTAGGTAGCCAAGAGCTCCCTCTGGAGGTCTCCAACCAGCTCGTTCCTCTGCATGGGCACGGCCAGGCACTTGCTTCAGAAATGCAATTTCAAGATGTACCTGTGATTTCAGCACAAGCTAAGTCTTTCCATTAGGAAATAGTCTCTCCCCCAAGTTTTAAAATTTTCCCCCAAATTTTTACTAGAGCGAAGCTCGTGGGCAAGGCCGGCTGGAAAGGAACACTTGAATTTCTCCCTGCAGTCAGGCAAGGCACATGATATCCTAAGGCAGAGCTGCTTGTCACAGTGAGCAGTGGCCACAGCAGAGTGCCTTTGCTGGATGTGCACACCCTGACACACCTCTGCCTACCCCGAGACCAGCCCAGAATACCCAACTGTAGCAGGATGTGAACCAGCCCACAACTTTTTCAAGGGAGGCAGAGATGGAGGTGCTGACCCCCTAATTCCCTCATGGAATAAAACTGTGTCTGGAGCAGTTCAGCCGACTCTGGGAAAAGGTTCTTCACTGAGTGGGTGTCTGGCCACTGGAACAGGTTCAAAAGAGCACCAAGCCTGTCATAGTTAAAGGAGCATCTAAACAATGCCCCAAGTTATTGAGACAAGTGTTAGGTACACTACAGTGAACATTATAGGTCCCTTACAACTCGAGATTTTCCATGATTCCGTGGCTTTCAGCTCTGTCCTTCCTTCCTCTCTGTGTAAGGGGCTGTTATACCAGCATTATCCGTGTCTGATACCTTGGATTCAAAGAGCTTCTAACAAATATAAATTCCCCTTTGCACACACCCCATTTAATCAAAACCTTGCTGGTTTAAGCAGTCTGTTTTATTAAATTACCAACCTATGAAGCCATTAACTCAATTAGAAGCAGCAGTTCTGTAGTCTTGAACAACCAAGGGGTAATATTGCAGTGGTAGACATTGTGCAGGTATGGCATGCTATAATAACAGTGAGAGCTCATATGGCATCTTAAAACTTTACAATTTTGTAGGAATAGTATCTAATTAATCCTCACAATGAGCCCTAAAGGTAAAGATTACTGTCTAACCCCCTTTTCCATGGAGGAAACTTAGTGGGGAAGGAGATGATAGGTAATAGACTTCAGAAAAGCGTAAAAGGCTGTATCTTTCCACAGTCTGCATTCACAGTAAGAAGGTTCCCCAAATTGCTGCTTTTCTTCAGACCAAATCAACACCAAGTGACCATTTTCTCTCTTTCTTGTCTCCATATTGTGATATGTAATGGGCTGAGTTTTGTGTTTTTTTAATTTTTGGGGTTTTTTTAAGGGGGTAGGAGTAGGAGTGTAAAAACAAATACCACCAAAGTATTACTAAAAGTTAATATTAAAAGTAAAACATACAGAAATAGAGATGATAAATAGGAAAATGAGCTGGACTTGATTTGAATTTGAAAAGAAAGTGACAGATTTCGGATCAGTATATTATTTTAGCAAAATACTGAGAGGAAAAAAAAAGCTGAAAACAGTGAAAATCAAATAATGTTTTTAATAATTAGTATTGCCAACCATAAAGATGCATTGGTCATAAATAATCTCAAGCAATCATGAATGATAAGATAATATAAATAAGAGAACATTTCTTTTCATATTTTTGTTTTCTTTTAGCTATATTTTGAGCATTAAGGATTTTCTTTTATTCTGAAATTAAAATTCTTGTTAAAAAGTTGCTCAGGTCCAGAAACTGAGGATTTAAGGAAAGCACCATATGTCAAGAGACTGATGGTAAAGACCCAAAAGCTCTGGCAGTGCTTATAAACAGGGCTAGATCGGGGTTACCTTTAAATGCAAATTTGTATTTTATTCAAAGAATTAATGAGTAATTTATTTAAAGTAGATTATTTAAAAAAAAAAAAAAAAAAAAAAGGCCCTATGATTGTTCTCAGTGGTGATGGCTCCATTTTATCTCCTTTCATATTTACACCATGTAGCACTCAATTCACACTGCAGAGAGAGAAAGTACAACCTGGCCCAAATTTTCAAATATGATCAGCACCCAGTGGACCAAAATCTTTTAATTATCTGTCTGTGCATTTGAGAACATCCTGAGTTTGAGAACAGAAGGCTCCTTAAGTAGTGTGATTTCTTGCTCGGTTTCCCCCTCTGCATTTTTTTTCCTCTCAGGATCTCATCTCGAGACTCTCCCTGCGCTGTGATTTTGGACAGGTCCTGCTAGGAAGCACAAGCTTTGTTCTCCTCCAGGCTGGTTCAGACATGTCTGTGCTGCTTAGGCTTGGTCCCCATCCACCCTGGAGCACCAGATCCCTGGAGCTCAGGCACACACACTGCAAAAAGTTAATGGCCAGGGAGTTTATAGCTGAACTTCTCTGCACAATGCTCCCTCTTCAGCCACAGCACAGGAAGGGGAAGGAAAGAGCAGAGTGCTGCTGGATGCAGCTCCTAGTGAACCCCTCCTGCTTTGCCTCTTCCAACTTAATCTAAGTTGAACATTCTGTAAGAGCAAGGAGGGGGTCAAGCTTGCAAGCAAGCAGGAATGGGGGTGATGAGGAAGGTAGTAAGAAACTTTAAATAACTTGGAGGTATTGGCTGCGATGCCAGAGGTGTCACGCTGCTTCCGGCCACTAACACATGTGGACAGGTGAACCTTTACACCAAATCAATCATCATATTTATTCTAATTGTATCGTAATAGTCCCCCAGGAGCTCAGTTCAAATGAGCTTGACATTATTAAAATTTTAATGCCCAGTTTTCATAGCTGAATGAATATTTAAAGGGTATGTCCCAGGCTTAAGTTATGATGATGAAGAAATTAATGGAATGTCTTGTTTAATGCTTTGGTACATGTTGATTAAAAAAAAAAAAAAAAAAAAAAAAAAAGTGTCTCAAGGCAGAAAAGAAAGAAAGGCAATATTTAGGCATAATTAGAGGAAGAAAGCATCAGTGATGCTTTAGTATCAGACACTAGTTTTGTTAGATAGCTCACAACAGAGGGGAAATATTTATCGTTCAGGATAGGGGGAAGTCAAAGTGTGGTCAGGGACCAGAACAGAAGCAGCTTCACATGAATGACAGATCAGAAACCAATCTCTGTGAGTCTCTGACCACATCCCTGCACAGTGGAATGAGTTTGCTAGCCCTTTTTGCCTGGAACAGAGAGAGAAAATCACCTTTGTTACCCAACCAGGGTGTTTGTTTATTTTAAGTACCGAGATCAACTTTGAAGGATGGCATAATTAATCAGCAAGACTCATCAGTCTGGTAATTATGTTACAGATAATTGTCAAAACATAAGACCAGATGATACCAGTTATACATAGATGGGAGTGAGAGGTAGCTCCTTTTGCACTGGAGGGCCTCATACAGGCTGAAACTGGTACAGATAATCGCACTGAGGGTCTGAAATCTGGAATGGTTGTGGGGTTTTGTTTCAGTGTTTGTGTTTGGGGTTTTTTCAAGCCATCCATCCTTTTCCCAATTCAAGAAATATTTAGGAATCTATGGATTTTTGTTTTTACCTTTTTTGAAGGCTCTACTAAAATCTGCAAAGTTCCAGCTTGTGCTTATTCACTTACTGATAGAAACTGAGGACTAAATTGTGCATCTGGATAGGCTTAAAATCACACCCCGTATGTATTTCCTAACTGTGAAGAAGGGCAGGAGAAAAAGTTATTACTCTAAGTCCCTTCACAGAAGATTTTCTCTAAAAGGGCACTATCAAGATTAAGATAATCTTATTCTTCCTCTGAGTCTTTCCTTGTTTTCTTTTTTGTAAAATTATTTTTTATTTTCCTTTTGCCAGCTCAGGAGCTGCAGCCCTGATCCAGTGACAGCTAAAGGGGCTTATCATCAGAACAAAACGTTCACACATCTAATTTGAGGTGTGATTTCATACCAGCTTAGACAATCAATGGATAAGGTGGCATGGCTGCTGGGGGCTCTTCTGCTCAAATGGAACTTGTTTCAGGCTGTCAAGGAGAAAAAATTAAACTTTATGTATTAGTTAATAGAACTGAAAGGAGAGCACAACCATAACACTTGCATAGGATAGGGATACACCTTGAGAAGGAAGCTCTTATGCTTCAGAATAAGAATTTCTTATGCCAGAGCTTTCTGCTTGGAGTAGGTCTAGGTATGGACCTCCTGTGGTTCAGAGCTGAGGTAATGGACTGCTCCATGTTTTACTGCAGACAGCAGGTGACTTTAACCTTTGGAAAAAGGGAGATTAGGGTAGGAGGAAGAGAGTGAACACACTGACCTTGAAAGCAGGACCAGTGGTGGGGGAAAGACCCTTTTTGGCTCAGGCTGGATCTAGCCCAGTACCAGGGAAAAGCCTGCTCGCAATCTTGACCTGGTGAGAGCCTCTTTCAGCTCTTGGGGAAGCTGTGCTTTAAGCCATGCTCTGAATTTACCTGCACATTTAGATCAGTGAGAGAACCTGTATTTCATGGTCCTGGCAGTGGGTGAAAGCAGCTAGTTAATTTACACAGCTTACTCAGTTGTTTGTTAAATGGCAGTGCTGTGGAAAGCATTTTTCCATAGGCAAAGGGGCTGGCTGTGGCTCTTATCTTTGTGGCCAGGCATGCAAAGCTACAAGCACAGAAGGTCTAATCTTCTTGGATGGACGATGGCCAAGGTCTTTTTGCACTCAAAGCACTGAAGTCAATGGAGCTTGGCCTTGCCTAAAGTCTGCAGAGTCAAGCCAAGCAACCATTAGTGGCAAAGGCAACGTTTGAGTCTTGCTTCAGAAGAAGAGATAAAGCCCAGAGAGGGAAGAGCACAGCAGGAAAGTTCCAATAGCCAGAGGTCATGGGCTCAGGATAAGGGAGAGATGAGAACAGATGTTCATCTCCTGGTGAGGGAACAAGGGTAATGTCTACAATGCCTTCAGGGATACAACTGTGTCTCTGCCCTGGCTGCTGCCTTGCTCATGTCTGTGCTGAGTCCCCTGGGCTCTGTGTGACCATGGCTTGCCCCATGTGCAGAGAACACCCCAGCTACCCAACAGCAGCAGAACAGCACCAAGAGCACCTATGGGACCACTGGGATGTGAGATCTGAGGGGGGCTTTCAGCTGGGAGGTGTAGGCAGAAAGAGATCCACAACCAAAAACATCTTAGCTGAGCACGTACTGCAAAACTGGTCCAGGACCCTCAGCACATGTTCTCATCACTCATTCAAATGCTGTGATGCCTCATACATGCATTTAGCCATCAGCAGGGTAAGGATCCATGCTTGCTAGTGTAAGACTGTCTTTGTTGTGCCCATATGGATTACCTTTATGTTCTGGGAGAAATGGAGTGCTCAGCCTGGAGCAAAGGAGACTCAGGGGAGACCTTGTCACTCTCTAAAACTACCTGGAAGGGGGTCATTGCCAGGTGGAGGTTGAGTTCTTCTCCCAGATAACAAGGGACAGGACAAGAGGAAACGGTTTAAGTTGTGCTAGTGGAAGTTGACGTTTGATATTAGGACCATTTCTTCATCAAAAGGGATGGTCAATCATTGGAACAGGCTGCTAATCATCCATCACCCCTGGAATGATGGCTAATGAGCCATCATCCCTGGAAGTGTTAAAAAACCTTGTAGATGAAATGTTTGGGGGCACAGTTTTGTGGTGGACTTGTCAGTGTTGTATTAACAGCTGGGCTTGGCAATCCTAGAGATCTCCAACATTAATGATTCCATCATTCTATGACTATGCTGTTGCTCTGCCTTGAAGGAGTTTGGGATCACAGTGTCTAGGCTGAAAAAGAATAAGGTCTCTTTCTACTCAATACATGTTGGCTAATACAGAAAGGGATAGAGAAGAATGATTTTCAGTAGAAGGTGTATGAGCATATTTTAAAATTGGATCTAAACTATCTTGAAATAAACTCAAGAACGAAATTAGAAGAAAGATGGAATTGTGGAAGAACTTTTCCTTACTGATACTAGGGAAGGAGGAAGAAAACGACAGCAAAAGACTGACTTAGTTTTATATTAGAATTTGATGTGTTTATGAACAGAATTTCACATTGTGATTGCTCATTGTATCAGCAGGGAATGAGATTTAATGAGTAGCATGTTCATTCAAGAGTTATATCTCTGCTGTCAGGGTACAGATAGAAATAGACCCTATTATGTAGCTTAGCATGATCAGAGACCCAGTCCTAGGAGTCTTTACATGCTTGAGTGTACTCACTAAATGTTCAGGGACTTCTCACTCATGTAAAGGATCTAGAACTGCAGACACATTTTCAAAAGTTATCATCCACAAGACACCCTTCTTTTCCAGGAAAGAGAGGTCAAGTTCAGGAGCCAAGCAAAATTCATGGGTGCAATAAATATGCATCTGGGTGATCAGGGCATCATCTTCTGCCTTTAGTCACTAAGGTACTGTGTGGTAGCATAGTCTACTGGGTGAAGATAGACCTATTGAACACCATTTTTACAATGTGACTGCCCAAAACTTTAAGGTAATCTCCTGCTGTCTCTTTCACATGTAGATTTGCATAGGAAACAATATTTAAAAGATATTTAAAAAAAAATTAAAAGAAAAAAGTAAATAAAGGCAGTCCCGCCCTCTCATTTTGGCAAATGAGGCTTTGATCCAAACATCCTGTGTTTTGTCCTCAAAAGTGCTGAAGACTGAGTTCTGCCTTTGCCCGACCCCACTTCACTTAAAACCAGAGACACCATAAGATTACTACATGCTCAGCTACTCCAAGAACAAAGCAAATGATTTGTCATATTGGGAAGGCTGTAGCTGTCTATTAAAAAGATTAGCAAACTTTAAACTCAAGCCCAAACTGTTCTCTGAGTAAGATGATTAGTATTTGAAGCCACAGGCTTGTGCATGTGAGTATGAGCTGAACTGGAGCCCCTCTAGGTCCATCTTTACACAGGAGAGAAGGAGAAAGATGAATCAATAGTTAGACAGATGGGTTATAATGTGTTTTATATGATATATAGAAAATACTCTGAGAGAGCAGGGATGGCCAGTAGCAATCATTCTCAGGGGTAGGCACCAGAGCATTGACTGATTTGGAAAGGTCAGACCCTTCAATGGGTTTTTTTCATATTTCACACATTGCCATTTCAGGTCTTCTCATCTGTTTGTGTGCATAGCTGTGACACACATCTCAACAGGTGAAGAGGGTGGCAGGGAAGAATTAAGAGTCCTTTACCAAGATGAGGTTTGGGACAGTCATTTCAGAGGCAATGCATTACTAGCAAGGTAAACCTGTGTGATTTATTTTGTTTGTTTGTTTTTTAAACAAACTTTCTAAAATGATTCCTCTCCTTACTCTTTTATTAATCCAACATTGTATCAGTTCAGAGTGCCCACAGTAAATGTGGTTAATGTGTAATTACACATCAATCCATGCAAACACAGCACTTACCTCTATTCCCATGGGGACAGGTTTTTGCTCTATGCATTACAGCTGAAATAGACAAATGCAGGAGTCTACTTGTGTAGCTTATTTGTGGTTAAGAAACCTTCCTGATTCTGTAGCATTTGGAGAAATTTCCCTGAACTGAGCACCTGAGTCCTGACTTTGTTTTTTTCCTTCAGAGAAAGGAGATTGCTTTGGATTCACGCTTATGGCTATCTAGTTTAGATCACAGTAATTCAATTATGTCACTCAGAATCAGGTACAGAGTGATTTAGTTGAATTTTGCAATTACACATACACAATTCAATTGTAGGTGATTTCCTTGGCTTTTCCAACTTTGACACTGATATACTTTGCATTTCCTTAGGGCCTTCTATCAGGACAGATTTTGTTCAATGCTTTAAAAATTATGACCCATTCCTACAAACACATTCCTGCCAATACCTTTGCTCACATAAATAGCCGTATTGAATTCAGAGGAATTACTATTGTGCACATGGCAGACTCAAAAAAGACTCATGACAGACTCCATTGGCAGAAATGGTAAAATGAAATTACTCTTTCTTCTTTTGGGGAAAGGTTTTAAACAGAAAAACCTGTCCCACCAAAGAAATAAATAGTAAACCTATTTTCTGAAAATTTCAGAGTGGGTTTTAAACTATTCCTTGCTCCAATTAACATCTGAGCTATGTCATGAGACCATCAAGAACTACTTATTAGTTTTAGGGATGAAAAATAATGCTCTAGGATAGGGGTTTTTTTCCATGAAGTTAATCAGGAACTACAAAGATGCAGAAGTGACCAATTACCATCTTCTAAGACCTGCTAGCGTGTTTCCTTCATTATTATATCACAGCTGAATTTCATCATTATTTATGGGGCCGATGACTGAACAATACCAAACATAACACAGCATCAGTGAGCATGAAGCATTTGTTATTTGCCATTATATCTGTCCACATAATTCAAGCTTAGAAATGACTGGATGTTTGTATGTTTGTTTGTTTGTTTGTTTGTTAAAACCAGAATTTAGATACTTTTTTTTTTCCCCATCAATCACCTTCCTAGTACATGATGATATCTTTATCTTCATTATGTAGAATAAAAAGTTGAGAAAGAGGCAGATGTAATGATGTGTCCAAAATCACTCAGAAACCCAGAAAAGAACTGGAAACAAGTCTTGCCAGGGGTTAGCATCTCTACTTTTTTACACTCTTTGGAAAATTCCAGAAACATGAGCAGCAGAAATTCTTGCATCATGGTTTTTGATACAAACCAAAGCCCCCAATATGTCTTCAAAGAGTACTCAGTTTTTTTAAGACTTCTAAGGATGGTGGGAAGATTTGTTATTATTATTGTTGTTGTTATTACTATTATTATTATTATTTACATGATCACCAGGATAATTTTCCACAGTCTTATAAAACACAAAAACTCTGTAATTACCTTTTGTCCCCTGAAGTGACATCATCTTTAAGCAGAGAAGAGTATCTCCAACAAACCTCTCTTCTGCTTGGTCATGATCTTACTACTAGTGGCTTTAATTCATCTTCAGTAACCTCCTCATCTTTTCCCTTTTTCTTCCTGTCTCAGAGCACATTTTAGGCTATTCAGGATATTTCCATATTTTTGAGAGGGTTTTTTTTTTTTTTTTCTATTTCTTCTTTTTAATTATTTTATCTCTGTATTTGTCCACTCTCAAGTAGAGTTTTAGATTTACTTATAAACACAAGGTACATTGATGAGCAGTGAAAAAGCAAGTGAGACAAGAAGGAAAAGTGTAGTAGGAACAGCCAAGAGGAAGAAAGATGGAGACAGTGAGAAATCAGCTGTCTCTGCTTCCTACTCTTCTTTCCCAGGTGATCCTTCTACCAGCTCTAAATTAATATCAAAGCCAGAGGGAGCAGAAAAAGGTTGGTGGGGGAAAAGAACGACAACCTTAGGAAAAGAAAAATCATGATGCAGAAAAGCGTCTGTCCCCTGTCTAATTCCTGCAGTGGCCTGTAGCTGATGGTGCTGAGAAAAATACAGCAGCAAGCTCTGACATTTCATTTCTGTGGAGAATTGAAAAAGGGCTTGCTATAATTCATCGCTTCTTGTAACTCAAACCCTTTTTGACAGGGGTACCTGCGCTGTCTTTTAACAGTGGCACCACAGTGGCTGTAATTGGACATGAAAAATGATGTTGTGTTTCTGCTTGCTGGGAGAATTGGGGTGGGGGTAGGTGGGACAGTGGCAATTTGGTGTGAGATGGCGACATCTGGCATAATTTGGATGGGTTGGGTTTTGGCAAACAGAAAAAGGAAGGACAACCCAAAATGAAGGGTATGAAGCATAGCAAAAAAGATCACCTTGCCTAAGGTTTGCAAAGCTGATAGTAAAGGTGGTATTCAGCAGAGATGAACATGCCAAGAATCACAGGAAAATGAGAAGCGTGATGCACATGAAGTTCTAGCTCCACCATCAACACAAATATATACGGCATTTGTGGGAAAAGGACACACAACCCCTCTTGCTGAAATAGGACTCACAGCTGCAGTGGTACTTTTTCCCAGTACAGACAGGCAACACAAGCCACAGGTTTTTCCTGACTTCACACTAGTAACACGGTCATGAATAAAACTCTGGTGTGCCACTCTCTTGCCACCTCTTTGAAAACTGCGCCCGTATATGTAACCAGAGATCCAAATTAAATTATTTGGCTCTTGCCTAAATCTTCGTGCCTCAGTGGTCCTCACTGAGGTCCTCTTTGATACAAAATTGTTGTTGAGCAAAGCACTTCAAAGTAAATTTTTGGCCAAATGGGACTCTGAATCATGCATGAGGATAAACATTGCCCTGATTTATAATGGCTTTATAACTATAGAGCATTCTGGCACCATAAAGTCAGACATTTCCATATTATGGAAAGAATAAAAAATTTTAGTCAAGTCTTAAAGGATGGTCAAGAATTTAAGGAGGAGAGAAATGCTTTTGGGACTAACAAATGGTAATACAGTTTACTCCTTTCTCAGTGGCACCACAACAGAGATAGCACAGAACTAGGAAGTATGATCATTTTTCAAATGAGAGCACAAAGAGCATCCATGAGCAGAGAAAAGAAGGACCACTAAAAGGACAGGAGAGCAGCACATCCTACAGGAAAACCTAAGAGAGGACACTCACTCCATCTACCTGTTCAGATGTTGGGTCAGCCTGTTCTAGATCTTTTCTCATGTAGCCAAATCCCTTTTGAAGCCTTCTAGTGACAGGGTTCAATAACACTTTACAGCCACATCTGTAATTCCACAGATCTCAGGTGTATTTCCTGATGGTATTAATCAGATTTGCTGTCTGGCAAATATTCTTTCTCCTGTCACACTCTCAGGGTCCACCAAGACAGGACAGATATTAAAGATGTCCATATCAGTATTTCCCCAAACACTCTTCAGAGGGGTGCATTTTGGAGTGGAAACTTTAGTTTCATTCCACTTAATTTATGGCGACTTCTAGATAAAGTATAAGCAGGGAACATGAATATCTGGATTCCCTTCTCCCCAAGCAGGCATTTCCCCACACTGAGGGCATTGTTCTGCCATTTTATTTTCCCATTTAGCCCTTTTCTGGTCCTCACGACAGTTCTTTGCTCCCAGAGTGTCTATGTAAAAATAAAAAAAAAAGAAAAAATAAAAAAATTCCATAGATGGAGAAAGGAAACTTAATTATTTTCCTCTCAGTGTTTCTCCCTATAATTGGTGTCTTTCATGTCAAGATGATCTCAATTTGTATTATGAGCTCTGTTCAGGCAGCACTTTTCTTTGGTCTATAAAGAAATTGTCAAGTGTATAAATCATAGTGTACATTAAATTACACTAGCCTTTTACTTATTAATTTCCCCAGTTTTTTCTTCCTCTCTTGGATGCTCATTCCCTCACTCTTTTTCTTAACTTTCTTCAGGATTGACTTCTTTTTCTCACTCCTCAATCTCGGAAAAAAAACAACAAAAACGAAGAACTAAACCAAACCAAAATGAAATCAAAACAAAACAAAACAAAAAAAAAAACAACTAAAGTCCAAACAAATATTTATCTCCTTTCATTTTTGCTAAAGGGTTTGATAATGTCCTCTGCCTTGTGCAAACTGACTTTATTCAACTCAAAAAGAAGGATGAAGTCTGTCTAGTTTTTCTCAAGACTGGATCCAGAGGTTACTTGAGTTCATTGCAAATTGTCATGGACTTTAGCACGCTTCACATCAGTACCTATATGGGTACTACATTTATGGGATGTTCTGCATCTCAAGGCTGTGCCATTTGGACACCAGACTTTGCCTCTCAAGTCTGTATGCTGCACACCTCCCGTAAATTCCGGGCTACTGTGACTATTTCTCTTACTGACTGCTTGGGATGCAGGTTCTTGCTGTCTTGGAATGAGAACCAAGGACCTCTGACTCCACTCCTTTGACCACAGGAGTTGGATTAGCCACAGGGTCCACATCAGGAACCCATAATTTTTAATAAGGGTGCAAGTGCTGAAAGTAATCATGTTGTTGGTACGTGGATGTCAACACCAACCTGCTGCAAACACGAACAGCCAGAGGCTGAGCAGCTGAGGCAAGCAACTTAGTAATTTGGCTTCATTGTCCTGCAGGTGAGAAGCAAGATGGGGTTCATCTCAGCTAAGTCTAAATGCAAAGACAACCTCCATGATCAGCAGAGAGGAACAGGCACTGCAAAAGATCACGCACTGTTTATGTCTCAAACACCAAGCTTAAGAGTGGCTTGAAGTTACACTTCCTATACATTTGGAGTTCTGTGACATAGAGTACTCTCCTCACCTGTGTGATGTCAGATCTTTGAATGTGTGCAACAACCATCTGCTCACATGTGGCTGGAAAGGAGCCTTGTAGCAGGATATCTGTCCTGCTGCTGCTGGTTCATGTATCACTGCTGCCCTGCCAGTATCTTGTGGTACCTGTGTGAGCAACAGGTCTGTGACAGTGACAGAAGCAAGGGCTGATACAAGGCTTAATTATTACCAGAGTCTTTGTTGGTTTTAGCACTTCAGCTGTCTGGATTTTGTTGGATGATGCAGGCATAGAGGAGAGCAGAAACTGTTCAGTAGCATCTGTAGCCACTGATCCTTCTCTTCCAGAGTGTGAGTCTAACTGTAGTCAGTTTATGGATAAGGACATTTTCCTCTAGAGACAACAAAACAGTGGGATCTGCTAGGCTCTTCATCATCTTAACCTACTTGTCCGCCAGCCTGGTAACTTGTTATTACTAAAAATGCATGCAGAGCAATTAGAATAAATCTAAGTTATTATGAAGCACTTTCCAAAAAAAAAAAAAAAAAAAAAAAAGTAGGGGAAAAAAAAAAGGGAAAAATAAAACCAATAGTCTTGCTGCCCAACTGTGATTAGCAACAAATAAGGGATGGATATTACTCCCTGAAGGCATCCTGTGACATTCATCAGCCAATTTGTGGTCTGGTTTTACTGTGAAGACAGATGTTAGGAGATTCCTATTGCCTTCTGACCTTGTGCTCCTTGCGATGCTTGTTTGAACTTGTACTTTCTTTTTTGATTGACAAATCAAAAAGATATTTTCATTCTGCTCAGATGTGGACATACATAGAAAGATATTTGGAGTAGTCCATCTACAGGGTATTGATTGCTTTATGTGACAAGGCAGGGTCAGGGCTTTCAGATTAAATTCTTAGCTGGTTCTGATCCAATCTGCATCTCTGGCTGTTGACAGGAAGGGTATACCCTCATCCCTGTGCTTCAGGCACCCACTTCATGTTAGGCACTGCCTGTGAAAAACACTGTGAGCATCTGTTGCCCTCTCTCCTGGGACTGAGCAGTTCTGGGGATAGTGATGGTCCCCAATGATTTTGTTGAGTGAGAGAAGGATAATTTGAATAACAGAAAACCTATTCACAGCACAGTGGCAAGGTTTTTAAACTTACTTATATTGTGATATGAGAAAGGAAAAAGTATATCTGAAAAAGAAATAGAAAGAACATCTGGTCCTCTACTCCCAGAAAATTCTCAGTATCCAACACTCCTGCAGCATGTGGACAAATTAGATCCAAATCCTTCTCCCTAGGTTTGAAATGAAGGCTGCTACGTTACACATGACTATCCTACTGAGCTAACAGTAGAAGTGGAATTAGCTTTTCAATTTCCTTTTCATCATGCCAATATCAAGAAATTTTTGCAATTTAAGTTTCACTGACCCCGATGTTCTGACAAAGCATTTTTGCTCTCATGCACCAGTGTTTCCAGAAGAAACTATTAGAAATTTTAAAAGTTACATTTAAAATTTCATGGCCTGTGTGAAATGAGTCAGATCCCTCTCCCGATGTGATTCAACAAAGCCACTGTCAGGTAAGAGGAATGACACTGATTTATTTGCCTCAGACCAAGCCGCAACCTGCACTCCATGGTTAGTTCTTTGTTTACTAATTGCTTTTTTCCCCCCTTGTGGAGTAAATTCTGGTGCTAATTATGATGCGCAGTAAAGAAGCAAAGCAAGCCTCTGTGTATGAATGTCTGAGTCCTCCATTAATTACGTGTCTGTCTTTGTTCTTCCTTGCAGATGAACAGACCGATCCAGGTGAAGCCAGCGGACAGCGAAAGCCGAGGAGGTAGTTGACTGCATTGCTTTCAGCCACAGTGCTAAATATAATTGTTGTCTCTGGCTTCTCTCAGGCAATGTGCTGATCAATTAGTAACGTAATCACTGCCAAAGAAATTCCCTCCACAGCAAAGATTCTCTTTATTAAATCTCCTTTACTTCGTCTCGCTTTCCTCATATTCAATTATTATTTGATTTTAAAAGGCAGGCAGGTGCCAGCGATTGCCTGAGAAACAAATAACTGCCTCGTTAAGAAGTGAAGCATCAGGCACTGACTTAACAAAGTTTAACAGCAGTGGACAGCAATGGGGTTTTTTTCAGACCTGTGTCAGGCTGAGCTATACAGGTGTTTAATTTGGTTAAGATAAAGCAGATATTTTATGATTTCTCTAGCCATGTTGTTTCTGCTTGCACTGAAGCAACTCTACTTCTGGAAAAAGCAAATTCTGAGCTGGCAGAGTTTTTTGCACCTGTATCAGCTTATCCGGATAAACCTGTTGTGCAAACTGAAGACTTCTCTCAGACCCAGGGAGTTATTCAGGATTTGCACGGGTGTAGCTGAAATCAGGAGCTGGTATTTTGCTTTTCCATTCTACTCAGTGGATTTGGAAGGCTTTGTTAAGTGATTGTTCAGTAGATCACCAGTGATGAGGTGTTTCCTGTAAAAGGTTTTTTACCTGAACTGATGTGGTGATACTTCACCGCAGTCTTCTAATAGGAGCCTGTTTGTCAGATCAAACACACAGATCACTGAGAGAGTGTGAGATGGTCTGTTATGCTGGAAAAATTACCATCCTGCTATTTTCTTCTTGTATCTGTACATTTATATATATACACACAAGCATATATATAATGACATGTCCTCTTCCTCTCTATCCCTATCTGTCTGGGGAAAGAATAGAGAGCCTTTTCCTCATCTTTCAGTAAAAACCTCTAGTGCTTATGTATCAGATAAATGTGGGAGTAGATTTTGTCATTTAGTAATGATGTGGCTCTTAGATGTCTGAAAACTTTTCAATTTCCACCATAAATATAAACTCTTCTTCATTTGTGGGATGACTATCTTTGTGCTGGCATTAGTGGAAATCTCTGGCAAGAACTACTTAAAAGGAGAAAAATACCTCACAGACAAAAGGCACCATGTTCTCCCTCTTTTCATTTGAAAGCAGTGGATTTCAGGGACTTTGGCTGTGTCATTGTGAGGCTGAAACTCTCCAGTGACTCAAGTCATTGGAAGATTTTGTACATAGCTTCTAGTTAAAGGGCTGGTGTTGCAGGCTGGTGAAAACACAGGTCAAGAGAGGCTCTGCAAGGAAGGGCTGTGTTGCCATATAATTGCAGAACAGGAGAACTGAGTGCTGGAAAAACACCAGAAATCTCAGGGATAAATATTGCACTTTCAGAGCTCCTCTAAAGAAAATGTGGGGGAATTTGGTTAATACTGGGCATAAAGTATCTGATGGGCTCTGGCAAGTTCTAAGTTCTGTATTCAAAGGCCAGGGCACATTTCTGACTTGCAACAAAGACATGTCACATCCTACAGCATTGTCCAGTGGTGTTTAATAGAACCAGGTCAATTTCTTCCCCTTTGCCTCCCTGTCTGATGACCTGGCTCTGTGTCTGGGTAGGATTGGGTAAGCCATGGGCCGTTGTCAATGCCAATCTCCTAGGGGAAAACGGAAAGTCTCAGCTGCCTGGGCAAATGAGGGGACATTATGCACATTCCAGTGGAGTTCGTGCCGACAGCAAGAGTGAAGGGAGGGCCTTTTGTCCATTTAATTAGACATACCAAAAAATAATAATTAGGCTGGCCAATTTACTTAGTGCGCCTACAGGGTATGTAGCTCCCAATCTTTTTTTTTTTTTTTTTTTTTTTTTTTTTTTTTTTTAATGCAAATCAGTAATAGAGAACACATGCCTGGTTTTCTGGGAAGGGTTTTCAAACTCCTTTGCTAAGAGCAGCTGCTTTCAGGAGCACTGGTTTGAACTGCAAAGGGCTCTAGTGGCAGCTTGATTCCACATTATCACACCCGTGGTCCCCTCCCCATTGTATTTTAGCTAATTATCTCCCCAGCTCGCACAAACCTCATCTCTTCCCATCCAGCCTGCTCCCATATTTCTTGTGTCAGTGGTGATCATAATGCAGAGGCCAAGCGGGTGCTCTCATCATTGGTGTGAAAGACACATTGTCCTAATTCCCCACTGACAAGCTGCTCCTGGGCTGGTGATGCTTCAGGACGGCATGACTCAAGGGCAGCTGTGGGAGAAAAGAACAATTGGCACCCAAGGGAGGCATTGTGTGAAAACTTACGTTCTTCAAGAGCCCACCCACGGGTTAAAGCAGCCACAGCAAACAGAATGCTAAAAAGGAGGCCGTGTGTCTTAGGAGCACATCAAAAGCCTTCATTAGGGTTGAAAGATAAAGGTCAGCCTAAACAACAAAGAAACTTAAGTTGTAGCTTATTGTACCCTGTATGGGTATCAGGATGGGACATGGGGAGAGGAGGGGGGCTTGGAAGATGAAGCAGCTCTTCCACACAGCACAAGTCTTTGGTCTTCCCAAAGTCTGTACTCTGGATTATGGGGAATGCTCATCCTGGATTTAGGGGAATTCTGGAGTCAGGCCAAAGTGTTAAAGAAAAAATGCAGTGTTCTCTGAAACTGCAGTTTGCAAGGAGGTTTTTACTGAAAAAGGTGAGCAGCACTCTGGAGGAAGTGAGATTGTGTTTTCTTTGGGGACAAATACTTACTTTTTGATGAAACATGAATCGTTGAATTTTTCAGCAAGTTCTTTCAGAAGTAAAAGGTGATGAGAGTCACAAATTTATTCTCTCCTTCAACCAGATTCAGCTCAGCTTTTCCTGCTCTTCTGGAGTCTAGATTTTTTTGCTGTTTAACCATCCCTTTGTCCTAATTCTCAGTTGAACTGAAAGTGAGTGTTAGCATTTAGTGTGTGTGAAATAGATTTTAGACCATCTAAGTGTGGAAAAGTGCTCAGTATAGTGTTTGGCAAAAATTACAATCAACCTACCACAATGGATATGCTGAGTGCCCCTTAATAGTTTTTCTGGGTTTATTATTTTGTTTTGTTAATCTCATATTGTACTATGAGCAAGACAAAGCATGAAAAACTTTTAGGCAAAAACTGGCATTATTTACATTTGCCTAATCCCATGGGAAATAGAAGTGAATGTGTCCTCAATATATTTCTCTAGGGAAACAGTCTAAATTACTGGGAAAAATTTGCATTTTACATTCCCACCTGCTTGTGCATGTATGTGCATAGTCAAGGTACAAAATGTTCTATAGGGGTACTCCTTCCACAAAATGCTTAATGAAACTTCAAATACCTGATCAGAAGGTCAGAGTCCTTTCAGATTTTATAGAAACTTTAACATCAACGGAATTGATAAAATATGATAGAAAGAGAACAAGTTCATATTTTGTTCTGAAAAATCAGATTGTGAATCTAGCTCTCTTAAGGATATCTTATAAACTCTCATTGGCCTTTGTTTTGGCCAAATTTTATCTTGATATGGAAACTAGTTTGACAGAGATTAGTTAGTCCAATACAGTTTTAGGGGTAGAAGTTAGAACTCCACATTGAAATTTTGAACATATAAAATCCCAACTAAACTGTTAGAACTCGCTATTATTTTCATCTTGGTGGAAGTGGTTTTCCTCGGTTCCTTGTCTGATATTAAGCTCTAAAAATAGCCTGCAGATATCTGCCATTAAAGTTTCTCAAACTTGGGAGAATGATCTCAAGTCTGTTTTGTGGTTTGGGGCAAAAGTTTGGAGCTATTTCTTATTTCATCCACAATATCTCCAGCTCTCACTAGGCAGCTCTCACTGCAGCTGGCTGGGTTAACCTATGATAAACGCAGCCCCGAGGTCCCACTACGTTATGCAGGCAGTAACATTTTTTAAAAGGAAAGGACTCTCCTGCTGCTCCAGTTGCAGTCCGTTAGTGATGCTTAGATGCTCCACTGCTCCCACATTCTTCTCAAAGGACAGAGGAAGGTCCGTGAAGGAAAGCATGCAAAGATGTACGCGGTGTGCTGCCCTGGCTCAGTGTAAATGTCACTACCAAAATGTGCTTCATGGCAATTTTGGGGTCCTCCAGCATTTCAAGGAAGAGAAATAGAAGGCTCCTGGGCTAAAGAAAAGAAAAGTAGAAAGTGATTTAGAGTTGAAAGGGTGTAGTGTCCTGCAGAGAGGGTGCTAAACAGTTTGCAGGAGAGGTTGTGGTGCATTGTATTGCACTGTTTTCTGCATGGAAGAAATCTGGTAAAGTTTCTATCTCTGCTTTCAAGCAGATTATCTTTTCTGCATGTTTTAGAGAGGCATGTGCAGTATCATTTTTTTGCTATTTGGCAGCTGGAAGGCTTGGACTTGGTATTTCAACTAACTTGCAGTATTTCTCTACCTGTTACTTGATGTGCAGGGTCTGAAACTATCTGTTCTGTAATGGTTTATTTCAGATTCAGACCAAAATGTTCAATAACTGAATTCGAGTTAATAGCAAAACAGTGTTCATTGCTCATGCATAATGTTCTGCTTCTTTTCATACCCTTCCATCAGCTTAGCAGTGACAATGGGGTCAGAAAGACCTCTCCACATTTTCTGAGACAAATTCTCATTTGGGACAAAAGCTTGGATCTAATTCTTACTTCATGGAGGAGTTTTCAACTTGCTAGCTCTCTGCTCTCTGCAGGTTGCAGGGTAATCTGTCCTAGGTCCCAGTAACTATTTGTTAGTTAGTGGTTTTCCTTTTAACCAGTCAGAATTACAGAGCTTGTGCAGATGGCTGAAGCCTCTCAGGAAGCTTCCCATCCAGGTACCAGCCAGATCTAGACCTGTTGAGGTGCTGCAGTCAAGCAAGACTGGTTGCCTTCAGCTTAGTTTGGCTTTACATTGGTATAACAGTCCCACATGGAATGATTTCTTTCCTCCTTAGGAGCCCTTTGTAAAGAGTAAGGTGGTTGGCCAGATCTTTAGGCTGGAAAAGTCTTAAGAAGGCATTTAAGGATAAGAAAGGAGAGGGCAGTCTTGATAGATCTCAGCACCTTCTCTTCTGCCCTGCTGTTTGGGCTGTGCCAGTGTGCAAGAAGTCCTGAAGTCTGGGGCTATGCATCTGTCAGAGTCCTACCTCTGCAGTCTTATCTCTTCCTTAGTTCTGATCCACGTGTTGCCTGTAACACCAAGCTCTTTAGAAGACATTTTGCTAGCTGTTTCCAATCTTTTACCTTAAAAACACTTCCCACCCAAGAGGCTGAAGAGCAGTTGGAGGGAATACTCTCTTCCAAGGTGGTAATCCATACAATTTACCTTTATGTGGCCTGCCACACCTTTTTCCTAAACAGCTCATTTTTTTTTTTTTTTCTTTTTTTGGTCTGCATACTCATTCAATAGGAGTAAGCAGGTGGCAGTGAAAAACTATTCAGCGAAGAAAACTTTCTCCCATCTCAAAGCTGGGTGAAAGATCTCAATGAACACATCTCCATTAACTCTTTTAACATCACAATGAGTGCAGTATGGCTCATATTGATCTTTTATAGCTCAGGTAGAGAACAGCACAGACAGGGATTTGCAAAGGTCACACCACACATGAATGCAGCCTTTGCTGTAAATGTTGTACTGGAGATGCTGCCTATTAGTTGTAGAGCACCATATTCAAATTGTATGTAGTCTGGATTCAAGACCTCTGAAAAAGTAATTTTCTAGACCCAGGGTCTCATATTCCCTTTTTTTTCTCGGTGTTTACAGCATTTTAAGGAGCATCTCTCTCCCCTCTTGTCAGCTCTTGCAGTTTGAAAGGAGATTTCCAGCTCCATATCAAATCCTCCTCCTAAGTCTCATGCATCTCCTCTTCCAGAGATTTGTCCCAAACCTGGTCAGTTGGTTTTGACTTTTCTTTCAGAAGGCATTTGAAAAAAATACTCCCACATAGAAATCTAAATATTATTTTCTCCATTAATTTATATCTCAAATATTCCCCACTAATGGTGAATTGCAGTATATCTTTGTGGACGGTAAGGAGAAGGAATGACTGGCTAAAAATAAAACTAATATTCTATTAAAAAGTCTATCACAAGAATATGAGCTCATGAATGAAAGGAAAAAAATTAAATGAAAAATCAAGAACCTAGGCAAAGTTCTTGATATTAAATTGGGAAGAGGTTTCTTGCCTCAGAGACTGGGGAAGTGTCAGGACCAGCAGCAAACCTTGATGTCATTGTCAGAGACTCCTGAGGAATGGCTGTAGATGCTGCAGTGCTGGGAGAGATGTCAGTGCCTTGAAGCCTGTTTGTCTCTCTTGTCAAGGGCTGGGGAAAGAGCTGGGCCCAGGACAACAACAACCATTCAAGGTATCCCACAAACTTGATCATCAGTCTGAGAACTTGTCCACTGGATTTTATTTCAGGTCTGAACATCTCTTACGACCTGCAGTGGTTTTCCTTCAGCTCTATGATAAACCTGATCTAGAGGAACATTTTAGTACCCATAGAAATCTTGCCTTTCTAGCTGTAGCTGGTTGTGGGACTGATTACAGCCCATGGGAAACCAAAATCTCTTGGTTTATTGTGGAATTCCAGCACAATGTGACCTTACTGACAACTGACACTATGTTGTCCTCAGAAAGCTGTATTTCCAAGCAGAGAGAATGTACCAGCATGCAAATGGATCAGTTAATTCAAAGTGGCCCTGGATGACCCCATTCATGCTCTCCACTCTCTGTTAAAACTTAATTCTGGGTGAGAAAAAGGGCTTCAGCAGATCCTCATGTGTAGTGTTTTATATTTGATGACTCTGCTGAAGGCTGATGTGCTCCATTCCACAGTCAAATGTTGAAAGAATATAAGGGACATCAAACTTTTGTTCACGTCTGCCCTTCCCATGGTGATTGAAATCGATGGAAGTGTGCCCATCAATAGGAACTGGAAAAGATCCACAGGACATTGTGTTCTAGCACATGTCCTAAGGACAACCTTTTAAAATCAAGTATTAGGGGAATAAAAGGGAAAAAAACCAAAAACCACATTGCACATTTTTCATAAAGTGTCTGTAACCTAACAATTTACTGACAAGGAGGAGGAGAGGGAGACTGGGAAGCTCAGCTCCTCAAGATTTTCATGTTGGTTCTGTTTCTTGCTACGACAGAACTTTTGATCAATTATGTAACTTTGATTCTCTTCTCCTTCACACCCTTGCTTTATTGCCTGCTTAGGCTGTGATATGCTTTTATTTGCTCATTTCTTGTAGATAGTGCCTTTGGCATTCATGCAAAGGCTGTCAGTGTCATGGGGTTAAGGCACCAATGAAAGCCTGTACCTCTACAGAAGGATGTGTACAGAGCCAAAACTCAGTGGCAGCGGGTGATCAAGAGCCCTCATACTGCAGAGTGATATTTGGAGTTTTCTTCAATAACAGGGTAAAATGGAAGAAGCAGTGGGAGGAGAAGGGTGGAGGAAATAAAAAAATATAATCCTATAAAAAATCCTACCTTTGTAAATACAGCTCAGCCTCCTGGGTGAACTCGGGGACACATAACAATCCCAGTATCTTTTTCTTAATGTAAAGATGTAAAGGTTGCTTGTCAATGGGGTTTTATATGGCATTAATAATACATTTATATATACGCTTCACAATCAATTGCAAAGCATTTATGGCACTGAACAGTTAGAATGCATTATGATAATCACTCCTCGTGCATTGACTTTATTGTAAAGGTTTTGCTGATCACTGTAATTGGCTTGTTATTACACAGGAATATAATAACACCTCTCTGTATAGTAGTTTATAGCACATCAATAGCAAATGCATTCCCTTTATTGGAAGCAATGTGCATTTTATTAGAATACAGCTGAATAAGTGTAATCTGTGTAGACAAATGAAGTTTCTAATGACCTGTCTCACAAAAGAGTCGAAATAACAAGCCATTTATTATGTATTTTTTCCACTGATGAACTTCTAGTTATAGTTACACAGGCATTCCTTTAAAAAAAAGTGAGGCATGTTTTGCTGTTCTTTCAAAGCAACATTTGGGGGAAAAGAAATATATGGGCCATTTTTCTGCCCATGTTGAATAAAGTAAAGGTGACTGATGCTCACACCTAGAGATTTCATTTGCTTATTGAGATTTGCTAAACTTCTTGCCTGACTATTTGTTCTGACACACACAAAGAATTAAAATGTTCTTACACTGAGTCCAAATCCAGCACTTGGAGCAGTGCTGTTCTAACAATCCCTGTGCAGCCACCAACCTGTTGGGTGTTAGGGATGTGGTGTTGTCCTTACTCCTGTTGTGTGGGTTCTTTTCCTTTCACAAAGGAAAAGAGGTGTGTCTTATAGCTAGCAACAAAAAATCTAAGAAGGTATGCAGTTGTTTTTTTCATGCCTGACACCATTACTCTAGGTCTGAATTCCAGATTTTTCTGGAAACTTAGAGTGGCACAAATCTGGCCTACACATGTAATTAATGTGTATTTGTTTATGTAGCTATGCCCAAGTGTGATCAATGTCAATCAAGTACCTAACCACTTCTGAAACCCTGAATTTGGGTAAAGAAGATTGTTGCTCTCAGATCTGGTATGGTTATACTGCTGTCCATAGTCTAGACTGAGTCCAGTGCTCAGCACATGAAACGGTGAGTGGTGATTTTCTGTCATAAACTCAGTTGGTTAGAGGGTGGGGCTAATAATGCCAAAGTTGTGGGTTTGATCCCCCTAACAGCCATTCTTTTAAGAGTTGGATTTTGGGTCCCTTCCAACTCAGAATATTCTGTAATTCTGTGATACTTGTCTGCTTCTCAACTGTCACTTCCTTATTGTAGACTTGCAAATGCCCTTGGCTCTAGAGTAATTCAGGGTACTTCTGGAAACTATGAGCTAGGAAATGTCTGCACCATGGGCAGCACCCTCAGCTGTTGGCATGCAGACTGGCTCAACCCAGTTTTGACTCAAACAAACTCTCTTTTCTGAGTGGGAGCTTCAGTCGGGAGGGTTTTGCCTCTTGCCTGCTGAGTTCTGAGATTAGAGTAGCACAGTTTGCAAGAAATTTCAAGACTCCAGAAATACTGGAGGTCAAGAAAACTTTCATTCATGACCTACACAGCATTCTAAAATTTTTTCATATATACATACATATATATATATATATATATATATATTGCGGCATGGACATGAAATCAACTTGGGAACACAGAACACAGAAAAACTCTCTATGTAAATAATTTAGCTCTCTGAGTAAACTGTATCTAGTTCTTTTACCCAGAATTTGGGCCTCTTAGGAGACTCAGACTTAGGGACAGAAGAAATTTTAAATAGGACTGCTACGCCACTGTTCTTAGAAAATTATTTCAGGCAGAATTCCATTTTTCTAGCTTTATCAGAGAAATATTAAGCATGCAGTCTAAGTTATCTAGACTCCTCCTATGGACAGTGGAGAGAGAGAGAAGCTTCCAAACTAAGATTCATCCTGTCCTAAGACAGATCAGATAAATGGTACTTCAAAGTTTCCCTTCTCTCTCTCCTCACTGAATCAGGAATGAACCTATGGCAATTAACTTAGATTTAGATATCTCACTTTTAGACACCTAAAGAGAGGTAAGATGAATCACAACTTTCACCTTTTCAGGCCACAGTTTTCTATCTGTATCATATGAAGGATGATACTTGACTTTTCTGAAACCCTAGGCAAGATCTATGAATAAAAATTGCTATATAAAAACTATGGATTTTAGAAGTTAGGGGTTTGTCAGAAAAAGAAAAGGTATCTTCCTTAATGTGTTTGCTTCATAATATCAGGGAATGAATAAGAGGGGTTGCATCCCTATCAGCCTGAGCAATAGAGATAATCTGATCAGTTTTAATTCCTCTTTAAAGTCAATTTCCATTTTCAATTTTCGTATTTTAGTTTGCTACCACTCACATGCTCAGGACAGAAAGTGAACCAAAAACCTCCCAAAAAAACTTAAAATTAAAAGTAGTGGTGTGTAGCATCAGTGTCTTTAAAATGTGTTTTCATAATTAAGAAAAGTATTTTTATCTTTAAAACCAGCTTGCTTTGGAATCTGTGATAGAAAATGAATATGGCCCCTTGTAATATCATTTGTAGAGAGGTAATTTTCAAGGCAGCACTGCACTGAAACATTTTCCCCCAGGGAGGATAAACAGTTGGCTTCAATTAGTGAGGGACTGTTTCCTTTCTTTTCAATTTTAAGGACAGTCTTGCAGCCTGATCCTGCACAGAGGAAGAGAAAGCTCCACACAGAGCAATAGACTGCAGCTTGGAAGGCTGAGGCTTAAATTCTTGCCTTGCCACAGATATTCTCCTCGACCTTGAAGAGGTTACTTAGGATCAGGCTATTATTTTCACTCCATTTCTATCTGGTGACTATTATTACCTTTGACTGTCTGAATATACACGTAAAATTGGCCGAATATCTTGCTCTGACTCCAGTTTCCTTCTATAAAATAATATTGGTGCTGCAAGGATACATGCATTAAAGATTATTAGGTGCTCAGGTTCTCTAATCATTAGTTCCACAGAAATAACTTGGTTAGATAAATAGAGGTGTTCAAAAGTGTCAAATGTGTTTCACTGCTCAAATCTCACATAAAGTCAATGGGCCTTGGATGTCTAAATATTCCCTTTGAAAATCTCCCCAAATAATGATGTTCTTCCAAATAGTTGGAGCCAGCTTTGTGGGGCTGATTCCTTACACTTTTATATGGAGTCAGCTCTATCTTTTTCCTGCAGGAGAAGCTGCTTATAGATGTTTGTGGAAAGTGAGGAGGACATGTTCCATCCCAGGGCAGGTTTGTTCCATAAAACAAGTTGAGACTGCTCAATGAACAGGGCTGGAAGAGTGTTAAAAATAAGGGAAAAGTAACTTAAGTATCTTAGGACTGGCGTTAGTGAGGGAATGCTTTCTTTTAGCATCAAACCTTGAATGCAGAGAGTGATAGTTAATAAAATACTTCCTGCCCATTAACTGCCGTATGAATGATAATTAATTCCCAAAAATCTTTATTTTATCCATCTCTGGACTCACTGATAAATGGCCAGATGCATTGATTACAAACCACAAAATGCTAACCCTTCCAAGCAGACAGCCAATTAATCTGAAATTATATTGCCACAATGTAAGGTACATTGGATGTGCTGCATTCTTGTTGGGATTTTTTTTTTTTTGGCCTAAAATGACTGTGGTTATTATTATTATTATTATTAGCTAATGAAAAAGAGATGTGAAAGAGTGGGCCAGAACCACAGGCAATGGAGAATGAAGACTGTGTAAGTTTAATGACTTTAGAGATGGGACTAAACCAATAATACTCCCTAGACCAGAAGTCTAATTATTTATTAGACTAGTGCCTATTATTTATTAGGCAGTGCCTAGAAGATCAGCCAGGAATGATGACACCAAGTTCACTGTACAACACATAACAGACATAGGTAATCTTTTCCTTGAAAAATTAATCTCTAAAGACAACCAGAGGCAGTGTCTCTGGATACAGAGTTGTCAGATAATGTCTTACCAGGTGCAGCAAAAAGCATTGTGCTGGGTTGCACAGTTAGGAGTGAAATTAACAGATGAGGTCAGGGGCTGTGGAGTTAGGGTCTGCCTGAGGTAAGGAAACAGTGGGATGGCCTTCAAGCAAAGCTCAAGAAAACAGTGGGATGGCCTTCAGGCAAAGCTCCTTTAGGTGACACAGCTTCTGACACAAACAGGTGACATCCTGGATAACACACACAAGAGCTTAAACCAACAGCACGGGCTCCTTCTTGACAAGGACCTTCTCCTACACTCTCACACCACATGGCTGGTGAATGTGATCACACCAAAGGCTGCTAGAAGAAAAAAACCTGAGGTTTAGCAGATATCCAAGGGACATAATAAGGAGCCTTTAATGCCACCATGCCACTTGCTGCAGAGGAGGCAAGTCTGTGGGCACTGTGTTAGAAACAAGGGTGTGAGGGTATAGATGTCCCTAAATGCCAATTGTTCCTTTACAGAGAGCTCTTCAAAGGGACCAAGGCCACCTAAAACAAAACAGAGGTCAAAAATCGTGTTCACAACAGAAATTCAAATCCAGTGTCTGCAATGAACTGAATTTATCCCTGTCTCTCCTTGATCTCAGTGTGTGATCCCACACTCTTCCCTGGTATTACAGGCAATGAGGTTTTATTAGAGCCTCTAATGTTTCCTTTTTGAAGTTTGTACTTTGAGAGGAAAGGCCAAAACACTGGGGCACTAGCCATTCTTCTGGTGTTTCTGTCTAGATAAAAAGGAAATGAATAGGGTTTAGATCTAGATGAAATCGTTAGATCTCATTTAACCTTCTGCATAAACTGACTGTAAAATTTCACCCAGATGGTCTGTGCTGAGACTTCCGACTTGTATTTAACAGAAGAATAAAGAAATTTAGCCAGAGAATTACTCTTTTGAGGCTTCAGTACAACTTTGATATCAAACAGGTTGGAATTGCAGAGATGAACCTTCTAAAAAGCTTTTAATAATTCAATTAATTAGTAAGGATACATTTTGGTGATAATTACATGAAACAAGTAGGATATATTTTTCCATCAAATACTGAAATATGTATGCCTTCCCCAGTTTCCCCACAAAGAAAAAAAAACAAACAAACAAAACAAAGCAAAAAACAAACAAAAAAAACACAAACAAACAAACAAACAAAAAACAACAACAAAGCAAGGGGCAATCTTTTCCTGAGGCAAAATTTCCAGGGTTTTCTAATGATCCTTGAAAAAAAAACACCAGGGAATTGTCCTAATTTTCACCCTAATGGGTGGAAATATTCATGTCTATGGACAGTGGAGCTCATTCAGAACAATAAAAGGGAATTCTCCTGGAATGCAGATATTCCCATGCAGAGGATGCAATCTGCATGGCTCCTCCTATGTGGTCCCAATGCTGTCATTTCCTTCTTGCCACGTGTGCATACCACAAGTGTTTCTTCTTCAGTTTCTATCTTCCTATTCTGACCATGTGCCAAAGAGGTGAGATATTCTAGTGCTTTTCAGAAAGTTATGCTGTCCCCAACTCAACAAAATGTCTCATCTGCCTTAGTCAGTGACCACAGAAATGGTTGTTACTGCATGTTCACAGACACTGTGGAGTGACAGAATTTCCATAGGCAACTTACCAGGAGAGAGAAATCCTCCATTTTGCAGACATTAGTAACATGGTGACCTTTAACAACATTGCAAGCTCTCACTCTCTCTTTAAAGTATTATATCCGTCCTTAGGGAGAAAAACTTGTAGCTAAGGATTGAAATCAGAAGTGGATCATAATGCTGGCTGTGCTATTCAATTGCCCTGCTGTATTTAGGATCCATTTATTTCTAGCTGGGTTTTTGATTTTTTTTTATTCTGTCTTGAGTCTAAAAAAAGAAGGGAACAGGCTGGCAGTGACGTGTGATTAATAGATTGCACCTTTAGAAAAAGTTAGCAGAAGGAGATTAGTATTGTAGCCTATTATTTATTAATTAAATGCAGACACCCTATTTATACCAATGCTGATGACATTAGTGCACATCCATGCTTTGGGACTGCATTATCCATCCGGTCTCCCAGCATAGAAATGTTTGTTACTAAGCTGGTGGATGTTACTGGGCTCCTTCTGTCACTTGCTTCTGTTATCAGCAGGAAAGGACAGCCAAGAAGTTAAACCTGAACATTTTGTTCAAGTGCCTGGTCTGTTTCTAACAGCCTGAGTTACCTTGGCCATATCTCTGGGCTCCTTTGGGACATCACTGCTTGCTTTTTACATCTGTACCTCCCTGTAGCTCAGTGTGCAGTGGAGATTAAGCATTCAAGGCAGTATGCTGTGTGAGACCTTTTCCATTGCCTACAGGAGAAAGAATTACATTAGTGGGCATATAGGTACCTGCTGCTGCTATTTCAGTCAGCAGAATGGGAAGGAGTTATCACAAGTGTTGTTTTTTTGTGGTGCCAGGGTAGAATATTATACTTCACATGACTCTTGTTTGATAAGCTTGTCCTCCTGCCTACAAAGTGTTCAAAGGAAAGTTCTGAAGACAATCCAACCCTGAAGTTTCCATTGTTCCTAGCAGCTATTTTCAAGATCCTGCCTTCAAATGCAGGAAAAACAACAAATGGATTGCAGGGCTCTTCCTGATTCCACCTCAGGGCAATGCCATGGGCTGCTCTGTCACACATTAAGCTTGGGACATGCAGATTGCTGTGAAACTGCCCTCCCTTGCACCTTAAGAGGTGCAAAGAGAAAGCCTAGTGGTGCATGACACAATTCTGCTAGTTTTAAATCAGGAAATAGCTCTTTAATGCCTCATAAACAAATATATGGCCTTTGGTTGGACTGGCTGTGGTTGCATGAGCCAGCAGAGCCAATAGACCATACATGTTTTGCCTTCAGAGTAAAGATGGTAGTCCAGGGAATCCTCAAATTCACCAGCTGGTATCCTTGAAAAATTGCAGTTTGGGTGCCTGTAATCCAAATGATCATCTACTCCTGCAGAAGTGTTCCATAAATGCTTAGATTTGTTAGGTTTTCTTGAAAGGTGTCATGTGCACTCTTTCTTGTGGCTGTGTCTGGTTCTTTTTTCACACATTAAGGACAAGTTAGATGCATGAATTAGTCTCCCAACAGGGTCTTCTACAGGCAAGCAACTGCTTTGCCTGTCAGCAGGACATTCTGCAACCACAGAAGGCAGTCTGGTCATAGGGTTTAAGGTTTTCTTTCTACACTGGGAAAATTCCTAAGTCTACAGAGGAACAAAAATAAGTTTTCAAACCAGAGTGAACTCATGAAAGTATTTGGGATTTGGTTCAAAAACCTCTCAGAATCAGACTTCTGGAGTCTGAGTAGGTTTTGGATCAACACCCCCCGTGGAAGCGTTCCTCCAGAACAATCTAAGGACCTGAGCCTTAGACATCCTCTTACCATCATTTTGGTGTTTGCTTATTTGAATTTTTGTCAGCTATCATGTTCCCTCACTGAAAGCTGAGCACTGTAACAGCCAATAATTAAAACCGAATATTGAAGAGTCTTTCAGCATTATCTACACCATGATACAATCTGAACACATGCAAAAGACATTAAAAGATGAATGAAGAGAGTGAATGGGCTGATTTATCCTGGACTGTTTCTCACGGTGTGAAGTCTGCCTTTCACAGCCTGATGAAGTGCAGAGACAGTTAGTGGATTTGCTACCAGGAAGGGCACACATTCATTTCCCTTCCTGCAAATGTATTTAGAGCTGAAACTGAGCATAGGAAGAGTTAGAGCCAAAAAAGCAACTGAAAATGCAAACTATCATTTATTTTGGCAAGTTGATGTTAAAAAGAATAAGTTGAGGGTAGTAGAAACTGGCATAAAAATTTTACAGAAGGATTTCTCCCTGTGTGTGCATGCTTCCAACTGGTAGGTTTCTTTCTTCTTTTTTCTGCCCTGCATTTCTTGTAGCTTTTCATAGTTAGACATTGCTTCCTATGGAAATTTCTTAAATACTTTACCAGTTGTGAACATACTCACTCCTAACCTTGGACAAAAAGATAGCTGGATGCAAAGTGAAACTGTAGCTCCTTACCATCCCCACTGCTGTAGCAGTAGCATAAAGCACCTCATCTTTCTCCAGATAGTGAAGAAGGGCAGAAAGATGGATTTAAAATGGATGCTGCTCTGCTGGATGATGTAGATAATATTAGCAGTTCTGCATCTCTTTCAGTGACTCTCAAAGCCTCCTTCAGATGTAATCAGCCTCTTCACCTTGCTCAGTGTATGAATAAGGAAACTGAGGAACTGTGAATAATGTGGTTGGGAACAGCACATCACTACACAGCTTGGAGATGAAGTCACGTCTTCTAAATCCTGTTCAGTGCCCTACTTAAATCTGGTCTTCTTCATTCATTTTGTCCTCCTTCCTCCCCCTCGATTTTCATGAGTCTTCTGGCTTTTTAAAATGTGCTAAGAAGTGAATCAGAGGGCATAGGAGTGCATAGGGTGGGGAGTTTTAGGGGGAGCTCCCTGTGGTCCAGCTTGTCACCACCACAGCACCCATGTGCATCTTGCCTGTGGATGGGGAGCACCTTGCTGCTGGCATTGCAGGAAACAAAGGAAAAGGTGGTGCCATCGTGCTGGAGAGGATGTAGCCCCATTCCTGACCTCCCTGCATCCTCTGTGCTGTAGGAATTCATCATCACTCTCCTGTCAGTTATATTATCTCCTGCGTGCAGCCGTGCAAACATGCAGCATAACACGTACAAATATCTGGTCACAAAAGGCTCAGCAACAGCTCTGACCAAATAAAATCCCCCAAACAGACAGTGAGTTTGGATATTGTCCTTTTAAATCTCCTTTGAAGGTTTGAATTTTTTCCCCCTTTTTATGTAAATCTGTTCTACCTACACCACCCAAATGCCAGGAAGTCTTAGAACAGTAAATAACCCTGCAGCACAAACAAAAATCATGCTTCAGAAAATTGTTCAGCTTCTCAAAGCAGCGGTCTTGCCCTTTAAAATGAAGGACGTGCTTCTGAAAAGCTCTCCTTCTTTTCCAGACCTTTGTTTTCAGCACGTTTGCAGCTGTACCACCTTTGCCAGTGATGGTATCATAGCTTCTCAAGTTCAGCAAGGACGCTCAGCCCAGGGAGACATTAAAGTGTTGTCTTAAAACTTCAGAAAGTGTTTTGCCATTGAGTTGATATTAAAGCAACGTCTTGAGAAGGCAATATGAAGCAATTTGCTGTGAGTTATCCAGTCTATTGGCTAGGACCAATAAAATCCCAGCTCCTTCTTGCCAAAGGAAGTCAGACTTGTACAGTCAAGCTGTTTGTATGTGCATGTCTGGGCCCATCTATCAGTCAATCTGTCAAGGGTTCCTCCTCTGAGCTTTGAACCCGCTGGGTAATTTAACCTGTCGTTGATGGGGTGGAAGAAGTCCCAAAGCTACTGTGTTCCTATAAATTTCATGAAAATAGGCAACCAAGCAGAGCAGAGGGTTCTCATTAGTGTTCATAAGCCCATCTTTTATTAGACATCACTGAACTCACAGGGGTAGGGACACTGGAAGAGAGTTTACACATTCGGCTGCCCATGAAGCAACTTGTTTCAGTGTGTGAGCTCTGATACCCTGTCAAGAGGCCTCCTGTAGTAACAGCTTCTTGGTTTTAACAGGATGTCAGACAGATTTCTTAGCTCCTTTCTGCTGATTTCAACAATGCTTCACACGGCAGAAAAGTCAGCCTGCTGGTTGCATTTCCCTTCCCTCCTCAGCCAAAGCCACTGGGGAGAGTTTCTGCACAATGTTTAACAAGTAGCACAACATCAGAGGTGGCTGCTTTTCAGTGAGGAGTACCTGGAGGAAACAAGAAAAACAGTACAATCTTTTGAAATTTTTCTGTCTAGCATCTCAAAAAGTAATACTGAAAAATAAACAGGTATCTGTTACTCAATCATATCTTCAGATTGTCCAAAACAGACTTCAGGGTTTAGAAAGGTGTGCAAACAAATCTTAATTTCATTTAATATTGTCCAGGCTGACTCAATTCCTCTTCCAAACCCTTTTACATTAATAGTGTTGATTTTTTTTTTTCCTTTGTTCTGTGGAATAAAGAAATCTGAGCTGTTGCTCAAAGCATCTAGGTTTAAAACAGGAAAGCACACTCTGAAGCAGACCTCAAAAGCTCTAGATGTGTGGCAGTGCATGTAGCAACAGGAGAGATGGCTCTTCAGCTTTGGTTCTGAAATCCTGGTGCTTTCCTGGGTTGATGCCAAACTTCTGGCCATTACCCAAGCATACCTGTGGACAGAAGTATGTGGATGGAAATGTTCACAGTGTACAATGTAATGTACTACAGACAAACTATGGATCTTTGTCTCTAACAAAGATTTTTGAAGCAGATTTGAAGTAGATTTGATATAGCTTGGCTAAAAAGTGCAAGGAATAAATGGCATTATATATATATATATATATATATATATATATATATATACACATATATGCATATATATTAATAAATAAAAAACTCTTTGCAACAACAGCATTGAACAACAACTGGGATATACACCCAGCTGGTATCAGTCATATGGAAACTTATGTTTCAAAGAGAGACAACTTTAAATTAATGTCATGTCAGAGTTACTGCTTTTTCTGAGCACTAGAAAATTCTCCATCCTATTATTTCTATAGATCAAATTTTTTTTACGTGTGTACTTACATTATTTGTTCTCATTGTAGCATTCTGGATAAAAGAAAAGTCAGTTTAATTCCTCCTTTCAAAGAAAATCACACTAATTTGAATATGTGGATTGCACTTAACTAGGTACTCTGTGGGCTGTGTGTGTTCATCCATTGTTCATGTCTTATGCCCTTTCTAGATTTTTAAAAGTCAGAGGCAATTTTACAGAAAAATTATTGGGTTTATTTTCAATTTGTCAAAGTATTGGATTTTTTTTTTCTTAGACTTCATTTCTATATTCTTTTTGCTGGAGTACAATATCTTATTTTCTTTCTTTCTTACCTCCTTTATTTTTTTTGGTTTTGGCTTTCTTCCTTTCTTTCACCTGCCTGCCTGCCTGCCTCTCTCTTAGGTAATATCACCATAATTTCTAGGAGCTATAACAAGCAGGCAAAAGAATAGGACCAGCCTTTTTTCTTTTTAAATGGTGGTGACTAAGCAGTAACTCCACATAAGTTCTTAAAAGTCAGTTTGATTTACTGTGGGGTACATTAGAGCAGGCTCTGGTATACATTATCCTGCCAGAGAAGTTGTTTGTATTTATGGAGGACCAATAAGATGAAGCTGAATAAAAGGCTGATTTCTGTCCCTTCTGAATGAATGGAAGCAGAAGACGGGTGAAGAGACAGGGAGGAGGAGACAATTCCACCAGGAGGGCATTTCTGCTTGCAAGGATTCTGCACAGTGCTCTCTCCTGATGTGGACCACCCTCTGTATAGCTGGATGTGTGCCACGTGAGAAACTAGACCAGAGAGAGCAGCTTGGCAGCAGGAGGTGAAATTTATTTTCTGAAGGCAGACCCCTTTCTGTGACCATTATTCACCCCAGCCCTTACAATGTAATTATTTGGCCCTAAAAATGTTGTTTTCCTCATGTGAAGCATCAAGCTAGGAATCACATGAGGAATGCCTGTCTCAGGTATCTCTAGTACTTCCTGAATTCCTGAAGAAATAAGTCAAGAGGAAGACAGAGGTTTACAAAGTTATCTAAGCCTTTTGATTCCTCTTGATTTCCTGCCTCTCTGTGGGCAGAATGACTGGGAGCAATGTCCCAGATGTGATCCCAAGCAGGATCAGATTAGAGCCTTTGCTAGAGGTGCTGACCAGCACAACCAACACAAAGGGAAATCACCTTTGCACTCAGCTGATGTTAAAACAATAATATTACTTGTCTCATTCTCTGATATGCCACAAGGGTAATGTCCACCACAGTCTCTGTCCACCACCATTAATGTCCTGTGAGATGTTCTGTGGTAAAGGCACAGAGCCATAAATGCATCTGGGTCCATACAGCAGATGAAGTCCCCATGCCATCCAGTACCTGGCAGAGCTCTCTGAAACAACAGGGGTGGGGGAAAAGAGCTGGGGGTCTTGGGAAAGTCTCATAGACCTCCTTTACACATTTAATGCAAGTTCTTCTTCCCAGTTCCCAGTCTAACAGTGAGCCTTTGAACACACCACTGAGCCAGGAAAACAGGGGCCACACCACAGCAACAGCATTCCCTCAGGCCATGCTTGGTGTACCTGTTCTGATATTGGTTTGAGCACATCATTTTTTAGTGGAAACACTTATTTCCCAAGCCTAAATTATCCTTAGTGTTTTTGAGACCAGATTTTTACAGGTCAGGCTTTAGTATGGTCTTAACCTCCAATAAAGTTTATTCAGATTGCCTGAACAACTTCTAATAGTTATTTTTCCCTCCTGGCAGTAGTCCTACAGAAGTAGTTTGTTCTCCAAGCCCAGACCCTACATACTCCTCCATGGTGACCTACAATAGTTATCTTTGCTGTTGAAGGTTGTATTAATTTCCAGTCCCTTGCTTTATTAAGGACAAAATTCAGCTGGGATTTGGAAAATTTTTTCTACTCACTTGGCTTTTGTGGTGTTTGCTCAGACTTAGTTGTAAGGTCTGGATTCGGAGAGAGCTTTGAATTTGGGAAGGGCATTACTCCTTGATTTTGACAGCTTTTTGTCTTCTGCAAGCAATGAGTTAGATTAAAAAAAAAAAAAAAAAAAAATTCTGGAGTGATCTATCCTAATGAAAATCTTTATTTCCTTATTTTTTTATCTAAAATGCATAGTTGTCTCCCTCCTCCAAATTATTAAATTTCTATAATCCACTAGAAAAAAATCCATTTATATGGGCTGAGGATTTGTCTCTCTTGCCAGGATTGGACTTTCATTTTAACATTCTTTTTTATTTTTCTCATGGGCAAGGATGGAAACAAACCTGAAGGTCTCACCTGACACCCAGTACAGATCATGTTAACACTACTGTGACTATCAGTGAGCCTGCAAAGTTTTACAGAATGTCTGGGTGTGCACATGCCAGTTGGAGTTGAAAGGACAGTCCTGGGGAATTTTGATTTATTTATCGATAAAATGCAATAAACTATTATTACTGGAGTGCAAACCTCTCAACTGTCAGAGAAGTTGCTAGTACAGAACTTGCTAAGGATTAATATCTGTGTGTGTGTGTGTGTGAGTGTGTATCAAGGTGAATAATAATAACCACTTTAGTCAGGTATTCTTTTCAATCCTTTCCTTTATGTCAGCTGTAGGTTTTAATATTTTTTTCCCTTCAGGGGATATTTAAGTATGTTAGCTAAAAAGAAGTAAAGCAAATGCAAAACCAAATATTACTTGAAAACAGCATTCATTCCCAGTGGGTTGCTGTGCATGGAATTTACCTAGCTTTTCTGTGTGTCTTCAATTATTATTATTTTGTAGAATTTAAACAGGGACATTTGCTCCAAGAAAAATAATATCAAAGATGATCCTCTGGCTCTGCTGTTCATAAGAAATGTCTTTATCTTCATTTCCTCCGAGGGGGAAATAAGGGTCTGAGAGCCACTGAGTTTGGATTAATCTGGATCCACAGACTGAATACCTTCTCCCTCCATTCTCCAATCTCATTTCCCTTCTTCCCTTCCCACACACTCATCTACTGCAATACATAACAAAAACCCATTGAAAGTGTGACTCTGGGCTTCAAGCCACACTCATCCCTGAACCCAGCTTAATCATGCTGAGGGAACATCATCAGCACTGCTCTCTGGAGGTTTTCCTCCCTTTACACCCCCAAGACCAATTTCTTTTCGTTTTAAACAAAACAGCTACCACATAGCTGTTTTTCATCAGTGTAAATTCAAGATTTGCCTCTGTGGTTCATCAGAAGTTGTGTGCCAGATCTGAAAATGTCAACTGGACACAAAAACAAAACCAACTGGCAGAACAGAGAGTGCTGGTCCACATATGATTGCTGACTAAAGGGTTAACACATGCCCCAAGGAGCCATCTGCTGAACACTCTTGCAAGAAGAATGTGTGCTTCATCTCCTCCCCAAATAAATTTTACTCCTTCAAGTATGGGAGTTAATCAGTCTAAGAGAGAGGCATTAGTCAATAAAACAGCTTTCTGAAGAAATCCTCATTGTTCAACACTTTTAAAAATTGGCTTGACAATGAACTGCTTGAATATAGGGATTCATTTTGCTCCATCCAGGGAGCAGAGTGAGCGTGTGGGATAGAAGAATTAATAAGTCTTTTCTGCTGCTAATTGCTGTAATTCTGAGAAAGAAAATGGAGTGAGAACATTGCAGCAAGGGAGCCAAGAGCCCCCAGGACGGGAGGGGTTAACACTTGTCATTCTTAATCATACAGAGTAAGTGTGTGACAGAGGACAAACACAGACAGCTCCCCCAAATCCATTCCCCCACTGGCACCATCTCTTTATGAGTTATTGTGTTAATTAGCTGGCCTGCTCTGTTCCCCAGCAGAGCTGAGTGTGCCGTGGCTGCCACCTGAGGGACAGGGGATGGATGCTGAGCCTTGTCTGCTCTGCTCAAGGGTGGCTTACACGAGCCAGGCTTCCAGCCATGCCCAGGGGAGCAGAATCTTGCAGCTGGCAAACAGGAGGGTCCTCCCTCCCCTCTGGTTTTCTGATTTTGCTCCTGGGGCTTGCTGGTCTCCACTGGAGTCTCGGAATTCATCCCTGCAACCACCTGGGCTCTGGTTCCCCAGAGATCAGCTCCAGACTGATGTGCTACAGGCCTGGAGGGGAGGGGGCTATTTCTTTGTTTAAAGTAGGGCTAATATCATGAAAATCAGTGTTTCCTCATTAAAATAAAAAAAAAAAATATATATATATATATCCCTTTACTGCCCTCAATTGTTTTTGAAAAAAAAATTTAAAAAAGGATTTCAGACTCAACCAAACTGAGTTCTATCCTTAGGAGGAAGGATGTGTCAGCTTAGTACAGGAATAAGTGTGGCTCAAGGGAAGGAGTGTCCCAGCCAGAGGATTGAAGGTTGTTATACAAATTAATGTGGTAATTACAGTATCATCTGGAGAAAGCAACTGTGACTGTGTCCCTGTTCTGCTAAATACTGTAAGCTCTGTAACAGAAGAGAAGTCCTGGCATGGTTATAATCTCAGCAGACAACTCAAAAGGAAAAAAAAAGGTCCTTTATTACTGTGTCATAGATAAGAAGCCAAGGCCCAGAGAAATTTTAAAGGCATTATAGTCACCAAGTCACCATCACCTCTGGTGTCATTTTGGCTATACTATGTGCAAGATTAGATTGAAATTCTTGACGGGGAAAGGGACAGCCACAAATGCTAGGAGTCAAAGCCATTTTCATTTTCATTTTAAAATGAAAATTTCATCCGAATTTTTTTTTAAGTTCCCTAATAATGACTGAAAATAATAAGAAAACCTCTTCCTTCTTCATTTATCCTTTGTTTTGAAGAAAAGGGATCTTATCATAAATTCCAGAAGAAAGAATAGATAGAAAGTATTCTTTCTAAATGCAAACACAAATCCTAATGGGAAAAAAAAATCAGGACTAAGAACAGACATCCAAAATAAAGTCTTTTGGTTAATGAAATATGTCTTGGTTAGGTCCAAATGTGCCCCTCCAAAGCCTGTGCCTAAGAGTAAGTTGCTGAAGGTCACATAAAGAGGCTTTAGTAGAGTAGTTTTGTTAAAACTCTGTTTTCATAACGGAAATAATGTTAATAAGATATCAGATGAGCAATCATAAACACGTGTTAGCAGCAAGACAAAAGGTGTAAGTATGTGATAAAAGGAAGGATCAAAAGAAACTTCTGACCATGCCAAAACCACCCTATTACAAACAAAAAGGACATTAGGCAGAGATTATTAAAAACTAGTCCATTGTTCAGTAATAGCAAACATTTCACACCTCACAAGGCAGAAGCAATAAATCCCATTGATTCCTCTGAGACAATTCACAATTAAATACTGATTTGCAAATAAATAAATAAATAAATAAAGGCAGAATTCATTGTGGCACCTTGCACCGCCAAATCAAAGCAATTGGAGTGGAATTGAGAATAATTACCAGATGTGTTGCTTTGTGCTCAAAACGGCATCCATTATTTACAACTACCAGTGATGTTCCTTATTTATTCCTCCTGCTGGTCTAATGACTATTGCCATTCAGCGTTCTTTTATTTAATCATCAACATCCAAAAAAAGAAGTCTCTTTTTCTCTCTCTGGTTTGTTGTTTTTTTTTTTTTTTCCTTTTGGCAGCAGCAGGAAGGGAAAATTTTTCTAAACCCCAACAATAGCAAATTGCTCTGGAGGAATGCATCATTTTTTTTTTTTCAGATTGGCCTGTAATATAATTATGTTCAATTTATTGGACTTTTACAGATGTGCAATCCAAATGGATGTTTCTTTAACTCCTGGAGTAATGAATATTTGTTTTCTCCTTCCTATTTCTCATCTTTTCTATGGAGGTTATTTCTGGATGGAAATTGACTGGTGGTCATAAGCATTAAGAGAGTCTGAAGCTTCCCTGGGGAACCCAGTGCAGTCATAAAGTTGTAGTACATGTAGCCATGCACACACAGAAAGAAAAGTGTTCGCAGGTGAAGAGACTCCAGGGACATGGATTTTCTTTTTTCTTTATTCTTCTGTTTGTTTCAAACCCATTTGCAGGCAGGGTGCTTTCCAGGCTCATTCTAGGTAAGGACAAAGGAAAAATATTCCTTGAGGAATGAAGAAATGATAGGTGAATATTAGCAGACAATTAAATAACCTGGCCCTTCATGTGCTACATCTGAAATAGCCCATTTCATGAGTATCCCTATACTTTTTCTAGGATGTATTTGCATGGATATATCTATTGAGATAGAGAAGGATTTTTGAAGGAATAGATGAAGATGTACTGAATTATCTCAGCTGAAGGCCAAACTAGAAAACATCCCTCTTCCATTGTCATCTCATCATTTCCAGAGGTAAAACTTTTGGGACACCTCTTTTCCCTACACAGTTTAAAGATTGAACATTTCTTTAATTTTTCCTCTCATTTTGGCTGTTCAGAATGGATCCTAGTGGTTATACAGGAGTTGCCGTACTTTCAGGACCTTGCTCACATTTCAAGAAATTCACATTTTAAGTGAAGAGTTTTTATCACTCTTAGTCATCTTCAGAGGGCTCTCCAGGAGAGGAAAGTCCTGGCAGGTCTGGTTTCACAGGGACTGTGAATCAACACACACAAGGAAAACCTTTTTTCCTCCATTTCAAATGGAATCTGGTAGGTACTCTCCACTCCACTGCACTTCCCCTGCAAGGCAAGTATGACCACAAACACCCCTGTATCACCTTAAAAGTATTAGAGTAAACTGGAAGCCAGAAAATACTGTGAAAAGACACTAGGTAGCAGAAAATAATGGTACTTCTGCTACCTGCAGTTTTCTTTCAGGAATATTAAAAGTAAAAGGAGTATGAAATTTTGGAGGGATTACAGAAGGCATCATAGAAAAGCTGATATTTGAGCATTTCTATGTCCTTCCTGGTGTCCAAATCCTTCACAACAGGATCTCTGAAGAATCAAGAGTGCAGACCACAGGATCTGTGCCCATTGGTGATCTGTTACACCTGTAAAAGGTTATAGAAGCTGGGCAGTCACTGTCTAAGAAATGTGCAGCAAATTTCACCGTGCACACACCCACACACACACAGATTCCTGAATGGCTCAAAGTCTCCTGTCAGGTGGGTACTCTCAGTGAAGACAGACATCACTGCTCCTTGTTCTGTGCCTTTAATCTTCTGTTTTGCTCATTCTACTCTTTAATCATCAGACGACTCCTGACAGTAATTGTGAATGTCCCTGGATAGCTCAGTAATAAATGTATCCTGAACAAACATGCCTGTCAGACTCTATTTAGCCTAGAGCATCAAGTTTATGACCTCATGAAAGAGAATCTTTCTTAAGTTCTCTAAACAACTCTCAAAGTTAATCTCTACTTATTTTAATCATTAACTACTTTTTGCCATTTCCTTCAAGAATTAGGGATAGCACCCCTAAAATTATACAGGTCTCGAACTTTGGATCACAGACATAATCTCTGTGTCCATGTCTTAAAGACTGCATTGCATTCTGCCATTTCAAATCTGCCTTTTGGGAAGACCAGTAGCAACAGAACAACATTTTGGGATATTGTTAATAGAAGTACACTTCTCCCCTCAAAGATTGTTGTTGCAGGAGCATGGAGGACAAGCTCTTTTTCTGTATTCACCTTTGAGCACAGTACATCTGCTGTGAGAATTTCACAGAGTAAAGAAGCAGAGTTGGAGAGGGGTTTCTTTCATTGTTAATTATTTGTACTTCTGGTCTAGTGACCCAAACTATATTTAGCTCCCCATCAAAACCAAAACCTGAAAATTAAATGGACTGGAATGGGAAGGTGGTCTCTGTGTCAATCTCTGGATTCTGTTTCACAAGATGCAATCCTCCTCGATTTCCAAAACCAATTTTCTCCCATCATCTTATGAAAGTAGAGGTCATCCTGTGAAATGTGATAGCTCACCAGTTTTTATAAAAGAATGTGCCCTTCCTCATGAAAGCAGGGTTCATTAAATCATGCAGCTGATCAGATTGCTGAAGCCTTGATTGGCTGGCAGCCAGGGTGAAGAAATCCATGGGGAAGAGGCACATGGCACCATCCAAATAGGCTAGACCTGAACTAGGGTATTTTAATCACACCGCTATAGAGAGGAAAGAGGAATCTCAAAGAAGGGCAGTAAGGGAGCTTTATCGACTTTAAGGGTCAACAGCAGATGGGAAATAATCACCCAGCCACATCTGAGTTCCACAGTTAGCGCCTATTCCCAGGCACCACGTTACCACTAATCAGAGTTCAAAAATTATTCACAGCCTACCTCTGCCCTTGTTGCACACCTTCTCTCCACAGTGTCCTTACAGAAGCTGTCAAAAAGCTGTTTGGAGCTGGTACCAGAGGCAGCTGCTTCTGGAGCAGGGCAGAGCAATGATGAACAGCATTTCCTACAGGACAGAAAACCCAATAAATTTTGAGAACAAGGCCCCTGGTCTAAGAAAAACTTCAAGCAAAATGATGCCCTGGACCAGCAGATGGGACAAAAATCCTGTGGGTGGAACAGGCAAAAGTGTGCAGGAACAAGTGAGATTAGGAAGGTGCAGCTTGTGTTCAAACTGGATATTAGGGTTAGATGTCCCAAATGTCAGATGACTTAGAGTGAGTGTTATCTTGAGTTATGGGCTAATTTTTTCCACAGATTTCATGCGGAAGGAAAATGGACTGGATTTAAGCAACACTCTAATTTCTTTTTCAAGGTGCTCATATAAAATTCAGAGCCATAACTGGTGACTCAAAGCCTAGCCAGGTTTGAATAAAAACCAAGAGTCTGTCTGGGATTTGCAAGGCGTGGATAACCTGCACCTAAGAAAGGATAGAGAGAGCAAAAGTGTCCCAGTATTCATCACAGCTGTCTGGGGCTCTTTCTTTACATCAGCCAAAAAGAAGGGGGTTGGCAGAGCATCCTCAATTGAATCACCTATTCCTCAGGCTTGAGGGTCTTGTATAGCTCAGATGAGCAACCTTTCTTCTGGCTTTAGCCCCAACATTAGATTTTGTAGGGAAACTATAACATACACTGTTAATGTTTTGGGCTTTTGGCTTTGCTAGAAGACATCTTCCATTGATTTTGTGAAAAATGGGTATATGCAGATCCTCTGTTCACTCTCATACTTAAATTTTGAAAATATGTATGTTGTTACTGTACCTATAAACAGCCAATGCATTGTTTTACATTCATCCATTTTTACAAGTGGGAAACTGAGGCACAGAAAGACACAGGATTTAGGCTAAGGGATGGGACTGAAAGACAAGAATCTCTGAGGGCTGGCAAGAGGGTCCTCTTCAAATAAGTTGATAACTGCAAATTCAGGGTAGCAGACCCTTCATTCACGGGAATCAGTGCATCCCCACTCTAGGGTGGGGCGTTCAGAGGCCAAATGCCTTGCTCATCAACTGTTGTCTGAGAAGTTTTTCAGCCCTTTGGAGAATATTGATATTGATTGCAGAAAACAAGAGTAATCTGGAGAGACAGACAAACACACATAAATAAAGTGCATTTGAGTTTAAAGAAAAAAGTTAGCGTCATGCCATTGAAATATTGACAAGGCTGTCACAAATATCATCTTGTCTCAGTGTAAATAAACAAGCTTAGTGCTGTTATTTTAGAATAAAAGGCCGGAATAGGTTTTGTATTGACTTTCTAATACCCACTCAAGAATTGGAAGAAGAAAATTAAAGATAATAAAGTAAAAGTGCAAACCATAAAAGTGGAGACAGCTGGTGCATAGTAAACTGTGAATCTGAGCCCTCTTCAGTTCAGGAAACCAATTGTGTAACTCAGTAAAGGTCAGCAGCAGAGATAAGTTGAGCTTGTCAGTGAATCCCCTTCTATATTTGGAAGGATGATGACTGCAGGGTGATACAATCTTAGTCTGCACTGATTCAAAGACTGGTGCTCGTGTCCTACCCTTTGAGAGCTGTGTGAGCTCCTGGGCCATGTCACATTTGTTTGAAGTTGGGCTGCTCTTGGGTAGCTTATCCAACCCACTGGGCAACAGTGACAGTGCAAACTGGCAATACCACCCTGGCTCTGTTCAGTGACAGGGATATTTGTAACTCCCTACAACAGCAGCAGGTGGGATCCCAAACTCTCTGCATTTGCCTTTCATACAAAAACTCACACTGATGCCACTTGGTATCTTTTTTATCATCACTCTGTGTCTTGGTAAAATTCAGTCCTCTTTCTGGGTAAGGGTTGTTCCTAGAATAACCCATCATCTTTATCAGGTTCTTCTCAGAGCTTCTTTTTCTTTCCAAGCTTCTGTGACACTTTTGTGGTCTTTCTCACTTCCTTTATTCATGCTAAGTGCAAGAGGATAGAAAGATTTTAAAAGATGGGAGAGGACTGAAAGGAGAAATCTGACCTCCTAGTCCAGTAGCCCTCTCAGGAAGGACAACTGTTTTGTCCTTTGGCTCATCTCAACATGCTTTGGGCAATATTGAATGAAATATTAGACCTGCAGGCTCAAGATACTCCCTTTAGGGATGGCAAACCATGTGTAGGAGGCCACACTTTTCATTTGGCAAGTAAAGTATTGCTAAGTGAGTGAAGTTAAAGGTGAATAAGTGGTGATAGTTGGAGGGGTAGAAAGAGGTTGCATAAGGGGCTGACAACACAATGAGGTCTTTGAATAATGGTGAATTTGATGAAGATGACAATGTGAGGAAGAATTTATTTATGAAGGGCAGTTAAGGAAGATATTGACAACACTAACAACTGCATGCTGCTGCCCTGCCATTTCTGCCTAAAAATCCCTGCATCCAAGCAACCAAGGGATGAACAAGGCTTTCCATGACCATGACTTCCACACATGATTTTGAATCAAATCAAAACATCCTCTAGATCTGAAGCATTTCAGACCTCAGGTTCTTCCTTGTGCAGCTCCTTGAGTTTTCAGTGATGTTGCCTTGTAACATCCAGCATATCAAATTCATACAATTAGAGGATGGAACGGCCCATGATTTGTTGAATACACACAAAGCATTCATGAAATCACTTAGTTTGAATCAGATTGATTACTGTGTCCAAATAATGCCATTTAAATAGGTTTCTTTGACATTCCTTCCCGAATTCCTTTGAGTTCGAGAGTCAAATGTGAGGCAGGAAGGAGTTATTTGTTTTGTTTTGTTTTGTTTTCTATTTCAAGGGAGAAAATTTGGATGGAAAATTCAGAAAATCCAGCCTGTATAGAAGCTTAGTCTTCTTAGAAAAGAGATGGAGTTGCAATTGTACGGACAAGCTCTGGACAAACTCTCATCTCCTGTACTGGGAGTATAAAACAGAGGGCTGATACAAGTAGTGACAACACTTCCAACTTTTGCACTTCTTCCATGGAGGTTTGAAGGCAGAGCTAGCCTTTGAAGTAGCCTTTGACACTTCTTCCTGGCCTCACACACAGTGCTGAATTTCACATAGCGACTCTTGCACCTGTCCCAGAGCTTGTGGCTCAGCCAGAGGTATCTAATTGCCTTGAAAAGTCACATAGCAAGGGAGAGGTTTCCCCATCCTTAGCCTCGATGGTTAATTACCCTTGCTGGTTAATTATGCTCACTAATTCTCTTCAGTGACAACAAGGGTGGCTATAGGGGTTTTTTTTTCCTACTGAATTTAATTTCTCCAAGCCTCAGATTCACCTTTGTTAAAAGTGGAAATGTGAACAAAGAGCCAGATCATCCCCCAATACACACCAACAGCACTAAGCACAAAAATACCTTTCCTACTTTTTTGGTGAGGGGTTAGAGTCCTTTGAAAATCCTGCCTGTGCTACTGTGTACTTTTGGTGGGCAGGATGCAAAAGTCCTGAACATGACATTGCCTGTGAAATGATGCAAGCCCACTATCTCTGCAGCATTGTTCTTACAAGCGTGTATCATATCAATAAAAGATTATCTGAGTTCAGGAATGAAAAAATAAAAATGAAGGAGAAAAGGATTGTGAATCATTCACAGCAGGTCATTTTGGTTGGACTGCAATCAACTTGACAGGCTTGATAAGACAGGTATTTGAGAGAGTATTGATCTCAGTTCTTTTCTCTCTTTAATTTCATTTTTTGTATTTGTTTATACTTAACATTTAATAAGCTCCTTGCATCTTGCCTGCTGGTTACATGCAGCCTCTGGCTTGTGTATTTGTTGCTCCTTGAAAGTTTTGTAAAATTTCTGCAGCTTTTGGGCCAGCATCCATTTCTGTGTGGCAGGTAAGGGCATAGCTCACCTTTTTCTCCCTCTCTTCAGTTTATGTTGGGATGATTAATTAAACTCCAGTTTAATTCACAAGACCAATGCAATTTCCTCACTACATTTTCACTCTGAAAGATTTTTGCACTAGGAATCCTGCCTTGGTACTGTGATTTCTCTGCTTCTTCTTTTTGTGCATGCATGGGCTCAGCACCACAATTTGCCTTCTAGAAGCAATCCCAGGTGCTCTCTGAAAGTGGTTTTGTGGGTCCCAAGCTACTTATTCACACCTGATAAGGTGCAGTAGTTCTTGATCTGCAGTTTCTGCCAGGCTGTACAAAGATGAGAGGAGAAACAAAGGCACAGAGGTGGAAGTGGCTTTTCCAAGGTCATGTTCTGACCGTGTCAGAGCCTGCCCTGACCCCTGTGCTCTCAGTCACTCTCTTGTGAATTACCTCCAGCACCAGAAAACCTCTCCAGGGTGATTTAAAAGGGTGTGATTTTAACCAAGCTCAAGGCCCAGCAGTAGAATGAATCTTCTCCCAATGACTGGCATGCACATAATTCATCTCCTTTTTCAGGCTTTTGTGACTAATACAAGAGCAGTTCACCTAACCTGGCTGTATGGTTCATCTGTGTTTTGTATGGCTTTTGTTACTCAAATTGTAACTCTCAAGTGCAAAGAGCAAAAACAAAATTCAAGAGTGATATCTGACAGCAGATGGAGATTTAATAATATGAAGAGTAAAGGTATTTACTGGACCTTGTTCCAAATCGTACCAGTGTTGAAGATGGTTAGACTTGGGTTAAAAATAACAAAAACATTGAAATAAGAATTAGTATCTGAACTTTTTGTTTGTTTGTTTGTTTGTTTATATCCAGTATTTCAGATATTGTGCTAGAATAGATTCAGAGAATCATAGAATTGGTTTAGGTTAAAAAAAAAAGTTTAAAATCATTGAGTCCAGCTGTTAGCCCAGTATTGCCAACTCCACCAGTAAAACATTTCCCTGAGCACGACATCTACATATCTTTTAAATACCTCCAGGCGTGGTGACTCCAGAACTTTCCTGAGCTTTCCTAGGAAAGCATGCTTGACAATCTTTTATGTAAAAAAATTCTTCCTGATGTCCAAATGAACCTTCCCTTCCCCAGCTCTGTTACCCTCCTCTGCACACCCTCCAGTCCCCAAGTAATAAGAAGAGGCAGACAGCTCAATTCCAGTGTGAATTAAACCTTGTTTTATTTGCAGATTTAGAATCTGTTCACAACAGGGGACTACAGGTCAGGTAAAAACAAGGTAGTTCAAAGGAAAGACTGACTTAGAGCAGTCACCACCTTCACCACCTGATTTTTGTTTTTTCATCACATTCAATCCTTGAATGTGTTTAAAGATTCCCTGTCACCTTCCTCCCTTAGCCAAATAAATCACCTTTTTTTTTTTTTCTTTATTTAATCAGCTTGATAGGATGATTAAAAGTTAAACTATATGAGGGGCCTATTCTACTTAAAGTTCTGAAGTTTTTGTTTAGACCCTTCTTTCATAAGGTGTTGGCTTAAAGGAATGTAATGGCATGATTTTATATGCTTCATTTTGTTTAAGAGATGCTCATGAACAATGCTTTTTTCAGTGTTATTTATATTACTATTATTATTATTTTATTATTATTATTTACCAAAGAAGGTCAGTGTGGTTTGGAATCAACTGTTTCACTCTGCAAGAAAGTCAAACTCTGATCAGGCTGAAAGCTCAGATGTAGGAAAACACAATTTAAACACTCTGTGACATTTTTTATTACTGAGTGCAAAGCTGTCCACTCCAAATAGGAACATTGAGATCAGCTTTGCTGTCCTCCACCAGCTGGCTTTTCCAATAATGACTCCATGACTGGTAGTTAGCAGAAGGAATTTTATTTAGGACTCATGTTTTGATAAGATTTAAGACTATTTTAAAAAAACCCAAAATTTCCCAAATGACAGGCTAAGTAGGTGGTTAACCAGCTCCAAAGCACAGATCTAAAGAAAAACACATTTTCAGAGAAACTGCGCAACGTAAGCCCTTGGGGGACAGGCTCAAGTAAAACGAAATGGGGTTTGCAAATTCATTGAAATTAGGTGAAGCATTCGAGAACCATCACCATTTAAAGATATTGATGAGCCCCTGCCTGTATGTGCAAGTCCATAGCATTAATCATTCACACAGACAGGAACGGACTGCAGTTTTCAAACAAGGTTTGCTGGGGGTTGTTGGGCAGTTTGGAAGATGTGTTGTAGCTGGTGCTGAATATACTGGGGTAAAGGTGCAGCTCTCCTGACACCCTATTTTTGCAGTTCATCTCTCCCATCCCTCAGGAAACCCTGTTTGCAGCTGACACTGGCCAGCTCCTGGGAATTCAGCCAGTCCTGGCACCTTCCTGTGACATGGCTGAGGTTAAAATGCCAATCTGAACCCAGCCTCTCCAGAGCAAGTCATGCCCCTCTTCTTCCTGCCCATGCCTCAGTTTCCTGAACTAAGCAAAGTACTAGAGATGTATTGATCTGCCTTGTGCAGTTGTCACAAAAGAGAGGAAAAAGAAACATTTTCAGGCTAAAATTAATAAAAAAGTTCCATTGGATTTCATTTGCTATGGGATTTATGAGAAGTCCAGACTAGTCACTATGTTTGGAGCTTTCAACACCAGCATGAAATTCTTGGTGCCTTCCTCTCCCATCATTAAGGTCTGATCCTGACACTTTTTACAAGCAAGAGTAAACACTGCCCTTTGAAACTGTCACAATGATTGACATGTAAAAACTCCACATTACATAGGGTATTGGGAGTGAATAAAGATTTCAGGCTCAGCTTTAAAAAGGCTGCAGTAAAGATAGCTCAGTGAGAGGTGCCTGCTCTCAACCCCTGACTATGCCAGAGTGCATCCTCAGCACTGGTGTCCTTCAGATAAACTGTTGACCAGACCTCCCCTGTCCTACCTGTCTCTGGTGGCTGCTGCTCAAAAACAGCTTAAAAATATCCCAGTGTAACATTCCCAGATGAGATGTGACTTCAGTGTCTTTGCCAAAGCTCCCCTCTTGCTGTAACACAAAGCCCAGATGTGAGCTGAGCATATGATGACTCCCAGGGTTTAAACCACGCAGGGGCAGATATTGCTGACTGGCTCTGCAGAAACAGCCCTCCTACCCACCACCACTGTCACCAAACACCACTCCATGCAGTGTCTGAGTGGTGATCCACGCCTCACTGTCAAAGGCAGGGGCTGTCTGACACCCCTTTGAGGATCCTCTGTATTGCATCTGCATTGATATGTTGCCTGATTACAGGGTCTGAACTTCCCCTGTGCACAATAACAAAATAGGTATGCTGAGGGTGTATACCAGGTATACCTCTGTGACTTCTGCATACTGCATTTGTTCCATCCTATATTTCTCACCGTTTCACACACATAGCTCTTCCTCAGCATGGCTCAGCTCTGGAGCAGAAAACAAAGGTAAGGGAGATCCCATGCTCAGCTCTCCCCTTCACCACACAGCGCTGGTATAGCCTATCAGTACTGGACATAGACTACTAAATTTATACCTTTAAAGTCCTGCTCTAGTGTAGCAGCTCTCAAGTACTGGTAAAATGCAGGAGAGTATCTTAAAAGTAGTCACCAGTCCCCCTATTTTTTCCCAGATTCTAAGATCCCCTCCCTTCTCCTCCTCCCTCAGTCAAGGGGAAGGGTGTCAGTCTCCAGAACCACAGCAGTTGGCTCTTCATTCACAGATTAACTGCTCCAGCTCTCTGCCTTATTACTATTCATATTTGTTTCCCCATCTCATCAGGCAGTAATCCAGTAAAATATGTCAGCTGGTTAGCAGAATCATCTGGGAAAAGTTGGGAGACCCTTAACAGACTTCCCCTTCCCACTGCCAGCCTCCTGCTACTAATTCAAATAGTCCCCAAAGCACTGGGGGGTTTATTTTAGTTCCCTTTCTCTTTGTCTGCTTTCTTGGTTTTGTTGTTGGTTTGCATTTTTTGGTTTTATTTTTTTTTTTTTTTTTTTTTTCCTCCTGGACCCAGCTGCATGTCTGCAAATTCCATCTCCAAAATGGAAGCTTGGCTGAGCTGGAAGCTGTCAGCACCAATGGTTAGTAGCTGGCTGCAGCCACTTGCCAGGGAAGGGGGAAGATGAGTCCCTAGGCATCAAGGCAGCATGAAAATTGACTACATCTAAATACTCCAGCACATGATTTCTTTCCCATTACTTTGATTCAAATCTCCCCTAATCCTCAGCTGAGTTAATGCAGTTAGTAGGTTATGAGTGCCGCATGTGGATGCCACTGGATTTGAGTCCTTCACACAACTGGTTGGTAAATAATTTAGTACCAGTTTTGCCTGGAACAGAACCTCAAAATAGCCAGGCTGCTTATAGCTCCTGCTTTCTTTCTTCCCTCTTTTGTCCCCTTCACAAGCACTGGGAGGGGTTGTTAGTGCAAGCAGGGCCTGGCAGAGACCCCTTTTTACACGTCACAGCTTCCTTCTGTCCCAGCTCATCAGAATCTCTCTTATTTTCTAGAAGAGAGGGGAGGGGAAGAGTGGGGTCAGGCCAGAGAGCTGGAGCTACACACAAAAAAAAGCAACTGAACATTCCTGCTTTGCAATCTGCAAACAGTAAGAATTTGCCCAAATTTCTGCCACCAAACTCAAGATTTTCCTTTACATCTGGTGCTTTTGAAATAGTGGTATATTAATTTATTTGAGATTCCTGAACCTCTTAAATTCTGTTTAAAGTCAGCATGGCAAAGGTAGACAGAAAATGTAATAGCAATGAAGGAATATATGAGTTTAGGAAAAAGTCCTGGATGAGAAAGGCAGCAGGAATCCCACTGAAATGTCCAGGCAGTATGGCATGGACCAAATTCAAGTGCTTTAATTCTTCTTTGGGCTAGAATAATATCCCTTATCATGTCCCTCATCCTGTTTTATTTCTTGCCACACTTCTTTGTCTGCTTCCCTGCTACTCACCATGGTGCACCATGCTACGCACTGTACCCCATACTCTTCTGCAGACCAGACCCCACCCTCCTCATCCTCAGGGGACTGAGCTTCACCCAGCAGATGTGGAGCAGACTCTAAATCCCTGTTTCTCATCATTGCTCCCACTTCAACTGAAGTTCTTCTTTATCTGAACCATGGAACATTTTCCCTCTCCTGACCCTATGAAATACTGAAAGACAGGAATTGGCCTCAGAGCTGTTTTTGTGAGATCCTCTTGATTGATTTATTTTGAAGCCATGGAGGGAACAGAAGAAACCATGGACAAAATTTGCCATTGAATGTTCTCCTAAAGAGAGGCAAACCAGTTGCACATAGAAACTGATGGGTGAAATACTTAATTTTGCTGTATTCAGGAGACTGTACTAGATGAAAAATGCCCAGATTCTTCTTGACTGGTGGCTGGTAAAGTAAATGTTGCTGGGACATCTCTCAGTCACTTAGGCCAGCCAACATGGAATACCTTCTACCACTAAAGTCTAGATCATGACCACTTTGATCCTCAGACAGGTATTTAGGGTGGCAGACCAGTGCATTCTTGTTCACACACCCTCATACATCCCCAGAAGCAGTCTGGGGGCCATGCTCCCTCCCTCAGACACCACCTGTCTTAGCACACTGGATTTTGGTCAGTCACCCTGCCCAGCTGCAAATAAACCTATTAGCCAGACCCCAGAGTGGTCACTCTCACAACCAAATGTTATTTGAATTTCATACCTGCTTGTGAGCCTCCACCTCTCCCCCCCAGACCCACACATGGCTTTCCAAACACCTATTATAGGACTCTGCATCAGCATCTGAAGTCAGCAGGGAGGGGTTTCTGATACATTTTGAGGTGTTTTGTGTATCGATACGAGGATTTAATTATCACAGCCACAGAAAAAAAGAGAGCTGCTTGTGCCCTGCACTGCCCCAATGTCACATTGTTGTGTGTCAGGGCTCTCACTTACTCTTGCCTGCTTTTCCCTCCTGTTTTCCCTGTTTCCTGCTGCAGTTTCTTTCACCCAAGCAGTCTGGGGCGTTTTGCAGGCTTGCTGCAGTTAAGCTGCCCATGCCAGTGAGAAGCAATACTTTTTCATAGAGGGGAGGACTGAGACACAAAAATTTAGGGTCAGAAAGTTCATCCTCAGGTGCTTGAAGGCAGCAGATTTCTCCAGTATTTAGGGCCAGAGGGATGCTTGCCAGAGGTGGTACCACTGCATGTTTGCACGTCCCGTTGGCTCCGATACGAGCAATGGTTGCTTAGCAACTTTGAGATGATGGCCAACTATTCTGATGTCTGAGTAAGGATTCAGACATTTGATTTCAGGGACCCACTTTTGAAAACACTGGTTTAGGTGAGATGGTGAAGGTCACGTGCAGAGATGGTGGCTGAGCCGTCGGGGCAGAGCCAAGCTTGCTCCTCAATGCCCATTTCAATCAGGAGCAGCCACTTGCTTCCTCTGCAGAGATGTTTTGGACCTTTGATGTTAGGAATTAACCTTTCTGTCTTGGCATTGCTAAAACTGGCTCCTGGGAATAGAGTACTTGTGGAAATGGGTGAGTGAGGGTTTGGAATGACTGTCCAAGTGCCTGCAGCCAAAGCTGGCATCCTCACTGGTGGCTGAGGTGACAAGGGGGTGCAGGGGTGCTGGGGCACCGAGCTGCTCCTGAAGGGGTCTCCAGCTTGACACACAGACCCTTTTTGAGGGTCACACTTTAGCCTAGTCTGCAAAATGGGAATAGTGATGCTTCAACCACCTTTGTCAAGAGCTTTGAGAGGCTTGTTTCCTTCCCTCCTACAAATGCTACGCAAGATCTAAATAGCAGTGTTATTTCTAATGTGTTATCCTGATAGCATGAGAGGCACAAACAAGATCCGCATTTGCTGATGGTGACTCACTGTGAGCCTTTGAGGGTTGTGTGGAAGGGCTTGCTCTGATGTTTTTGCTGCTCTGAGATAGATTATTGATTCTCTTTATCTGGTGTTCGTCTTACAAACCCAAGGTGATGAGCATCCTGTTAGTTTCAAGAGCACTGGTGCTATTTTTCTACTGCTTCAAGGGACACAGAATACGATCCAAGTACCCTCAGATGAGCAAGAAAAAAAAGCAGGTCAACCTGGTTCACATCAATTAAACTGCCAACTCCAAGGGAAGGCAGAAAAGTAAGATTGGATAACAAAAGCAGACCTTGTCCAGTGTGAGGGTTGGGAATTTTCCATTAAATTGTATTTTGCTTGGCTTGGGTTGGCTTCTGTTGTTACCAAGTTTGCTAGGAAAGCCAGACCATTGAAAAGAGTGTCTTTCATCTTGGGGGAAAAATAGTCCAGAGAAAAATCTCAGAAAATTGTCAAAATGTTGTATTTTGACATTGCTGCCAAAGAAAAAAAAAAAAATTAAAAAAGTGTTCTTTCCCATTACAATAGAATTTGTTATTTTAGAAATGTAATCTTAGTCCCAGGTAATTAATACCAGAAAATGTGTGGAATCTAACAGATTTGTATATACAGCTGTCAAGATACAAAAATAAGGATTTGGCTTTAACACAATAGGGATTTCACTGTTCTTCTCAATCCATAGCAGAAAAAGGTCTCTCCAGCAGCAGCTGCAACATCAACATTCCTTTCTTTGCAGCAAACCCTCCAGCCAAAAAATGCGAGATGCAAAATTTACCACATTCTTCAAAAAAAGCCTTTCTTGGCTCACTCCCTCACCCCATCTTCTGCCTTTCTTGAAAGCCATAAATATGAAGAGGCCAGCTGAAGTTAACTGCAAAATACCCACTTGCAAACAGGTGTAACAAAAGAGTGAGTCTGAAATGAGTGTTCTGCAGAAAAGAGAGGGAGAAAGGAGGTGGGGTGGGAGGCGGGAAGTGGGGAAGGGGGAAAAAAATAAAACCACTACATGATTGAAGGCCTTATAAATGTAAATGGTTTGACAGAAAGGGTTTAGCAGTCCTGGGTAGAAGATTGCACTAGCTGTTTCAAGGCCCTTATTTTCAAAATCGCAGCACTGGATCCCTTTCAAAGCTGGTCCCTGTGTTTGCTTTTTCAATCAGTGAATATCAGGTTGTCTTTTTTTTTTTTTTTTTTTCTCTGCACTCAGATGTGCCAGGCTTAAATGAAACCTCAGAGAGAGAGAGAGAATACGAGCCGTGTTCTGGACCTTTGAAAGAGCTCATCCCTGCTGCCTTTATTGCTACTTATTTATGAATCTCCCATCTCCCCCTCCCAATCCCCCCCTTCCTCACCAACCTCCACCTCTTGTTTTCCTGCAGCAAATCCCACCTTCCCCTTTGGATGTTTTTTACTTTTCTTTTCCCTCTACATTTATCTATATATTTTATACCCAGTAAGTCAATCAGTTTCAAATTATTGGTCCCTGAGACAGATGTTTGGTGAGTCATTTAGCTGCGCGAAGTTCTTTAGACGGCTTGCTCTTCCACCTCCTGTTCATTTAAAGCATCTTTTGAGGCTGATTTTTCCTTTTCAAAATGTCTTTAACTGCCGAACGTTTGCTCCCACCGGGCAGTCTAATGATGTTGGACACAATATGTGTGAACATCTCTTTAGAGGCCATCTCCCCTAGGCTACATTCTTGCCTATAAAATCATTGTTTATTTAGTCCTTAGGCCTAGGAACCATCTGCAGTCCCCATGGCTCCTGTTGTTTTTAAAGTCCTATTAAGTTTCTGCACTTCTCCTCAGAGCATTATTTTATTTCTAAATAACCACAGACAACTTCTTGTCAACGCGGCTTCTGCCAGGCAAATTAGAGATGACAGTTTCATTCTTCTGACTGTGGTGAGCTCTCATCTGATGTTATTTAATGTGAAAAGCAACTGTTATATAGAGAGTGATTTAAAAACAATGAGGAAAAAATAATAATAGTAATAATAATAATTTTAAAGGAGAAGATGGAGAGGGTGGCCCAGAGACTCTGGGTTAAGGTGCTTAGATGGGGTTTGCCAGCCAGGAGAATATAAGGGATTGGAAGGCTCTATATAATGGTTATAACAAAAGAGAATCAATGAGAGCTGACTTGATGTCATTTTCAATCTTTCTTTTCCTGACTGGAACTGAAAACATTTTTGTTTGGTTTGGTAGGGTTTATTTTTGCTTTCCCTCCTTGCTATCTTTTCCCACCTCACATTCCCCTCTTCTGCTGAATAAGCACTCAAAGCCAAGGACAGTAAGGGGGAGCCAGTCCTGCTCAGCCACTGCTGGTGTCATCACCCAGGAGCTGTGAGCTGGCAGCAGAGACTCCAAAATCCACCCTCTTGGCTGAGCAGCATCTCAGAAGCAGGATGCTCTTGGCATCAGGAGGTACCTCCCCCTTGCAAATCACTTGGTGTAGGATTTTTTCCCTATGTTTTAGTAGAGGTGCTTCACTTAGCTCTGGCTAGAAAAAAGGTGAAGTCCCTACAGTGATGTTAGTGCCAGAAGAGGAATGTCTGGGCAGCTACTTCTGCTCTAGCCACAGACTTGCTCTGCAGGCAAGTGAGCCAGTGTGACTCACGCCCACACTTCTAGAAATATTCTTCTCCCTAAAGACAGATGGCACCATCCACTTCTTCTTCTGGGAAAGGTTCCTGGCTCGTGGTACATCCCAAACCATGCCCAGGTATTGGCTGTGAGTGCTTGCTGGTCAGGGCTGGCAGTGTGCCAGTCTACATCAGTAACAAACAATAGGGAGGAAAAAAACAAAACACCTGAGCCCAAATTGCCTCCTTGGGCAAAGAGATGGCCATGGAGTTTTGACCTCCCTCAGCTTATGAACAACAAGCTGCTGGCTCTGGCTTCATGCTGACTGCTGCTGATAAAAGTGTGATAAGGGAGGAAGTGGAAAATCAGTAAGAAAAAGAGGTAAACCTGTGTGATGTCTGTGAACCAGCCAACATCATACTGCATCAGTTTTGCCACCCACTGATCAACTGTGATAGCTGGGCAGGAAGGCTGCATTGGTTGTGTTCATAAGGCTCTTCCAGACACGAAGGGAGAGGACTGTAAATGGAAATGGTTGGGAGGGGCTGATGTGTTTTGGGAGAACACCTCACTGTAGTAGTGCTGTGGCTCTGCAGTCAAACACTCAGACATCAGGGAAGGAGGTTAAGGTGGCTTCTGTTATCTTAACACTTCCTCCTCCTGCATGTGCAGCATAAAGTTGTCAACCTAACACTCAGTTTGTGGAAGTTGTGTATCTCCAGTTAAGTTTTTAAAAATCACAAATTATATAGTGTTATATTAGCAAAGAAACAGCACATTACACTACTGAGAAAAGAGGCTGGCATCAATGGATCTATGCTTATTTACACCAGATGAGAAGCTGCCTTTTGCAGCAATCCCAGGTTAGTTTTCCAACAGTATGATATCACCTCAGGTGACTGTTTCTGCAAACCTTAGCTGTTGCCATGCTTCTACAACCCATTTGTCTCCTTGAATGCTCACACTGGTGCTCTGTCAGAGCAGTCTACACTATCCTTATCAACTTAGATGGTTTATCTTCTCACTATGGCTTGTATTCTAATCACCTGGGCACCTACCATCCAGACTGAATTTGCTTCTGAAACAGCAGGGTAGCCTTATGTAGGTACAATTCAGAGGGATATGGCAATTCCATTACTGTGAAGTTCATTTACTGCATGCTTGGGTGGTCTATATACTTCAGAAAATTTTCACTGTTTATGCTGCAGCTGTAAATAATCTCCTGAGTGCTATTCTGTTCCAAATAGGTTTTCATCCCATCCTCAGCACCAGCATGCTAGAGAGCCCTCCAGTCACGCATTAAGTAGTATGACCAGTTTCTTTCCAGTGAGCCTCCTCTAACATTTTCTTCTGAAGGGGACAAATTTAGGTGCACAACCACTTTTGTTTCATTGGTTTTATTTTTGAAGTCTCTCTCTATGTCCGCTCCTGGAGTGTACAGTAGAAAAGGCAAAACTAGAAAGTATCCCTAGTCCTACAACTAAAAGATGTCTGCAGTCTATGATGAACATATTTTTATTTGAGAGCTGCTTCTACAAAACCCTTGAGAAACTTTTGGGCTGTTTCAGACCTGGCACTGTCATTCAGTGTTTCTTACTCCAGTGGGAAGTTGTTTTTCATATGGCTCCAGGTAAATATGCAGGATATTTGGAGAGGTGAAATGAATACAGGCTAACCAGTGCAATAATGGGGCTATCCTCCAGTGCTTCTCAGAAGAGTTGGGGACTTCTGGCCCAAGGGATCAAGCTCACAAAAAGTTGGACATTCCACAGGAAGAGATAATGGAGTGGAGATGACCTACATAGCTAACTGTGTGTCTCCACTCTTTGTTCCTCTACCCCAAAAGTGTAAGAACCCTTTGCAGGAACTGAGGGGGCTCAGTCAAACTGAACTGGGCTCTCACTGAGTCTTTCCCTCAGCAACAACCTCATCAAATGCCCCTGAAAATCCTCTTAAGTTCTGCTTTAATTTTTGTATTGTGAAAGTTTATTTGGGACTGAGCTAGTCACCTACAGCTCCTTTAAAAGCCAGCAGAGAGGAGAAGTTACTCCAGGTGGTAATTCATCTGCTTGAAAAAAAGACAGAGCAATTGACTTCTGGAGGAACATGTTTTGCTCTACAAAGCAGTGAGACACAAGCTGTGGCTAGGAGATGAAAGGCTGAATCTCAGCTGTGGCCCCTTTTTTTGGCACCTACAACTTGGAGAGCACATCCCAAGATTCTACCCCAAGCAAGGTTTAAGAGGATAAATTCCTTAAAAAGGGAAGGGGTGCATTCTCATCCTGAAAACTGTGGAGAGGATGAATTAGTGTATCCCCATCCAAAAGAGCTGAGGTGTGTTTGAGGATGGGGAGAGAATGTTGTGGTGAGTAATTGAGTCCATCTATCCCACTGCACAGTCAAATGGTGGATGTGTGCTTCTCCAGACACCAGTGATGTCTCCCTACAGGATATCCAGCTGTTCCTTTTATATGGGGAGAGGGGAGAGAGGAGAGGGGGAGAGAAGGGGGAAATGAGAAGTGAAGAAAATTACTTTGAGCCATTACAATTGAACCCAGACAGTACTTGGATGTGACTGCAATTAAAATGGAAGGTCTTTTAGATATAGGAAAGAAATCCTGGCTCTTAGAGTCCATGGAGAATGCAGTATTCAGTAACCACAGAGGCAGGCATACATTATAAATACATCTGTAACTACTGAGATAGGTGTGAAAATGTAATTAACTGGAAACCTACTGAGTTTAAATGGACTTTTAGTTGTTTCAGGTTTTTTTTTCCTTCTTCTTTAGCCCTCCCTCCTCCCATTCTAAAGTTAAGTTTAGACTTGTGGGTCCTCTAACTCCCACTGGCACAGTGTAATTTAGAAAAGGTTGTTCCAGCCGAATTTGAAATTAATAATTTCAAATAGGCAAATCAATGATATTTAAAAGCTCCCTCCTGTGTGTTTGTACAATCTGCACAGGTATAAAAGCTAATCACATCTTGCTGGGGAAGAACATTTTTTATCGGTTTTAAGTAGAGCTTGGCAGTTTGGTGGGATCAAACACCATGTTTCTTCCTAAAGTGTATGTGTACCTCTGTAATTTAATATTTCTCATTAACTTAGTGCTGGGAAAAGGTGTCAATGCCAACAGGGAGAGGCCAGACATCCCCCTGAGAGACCATCTATTTCATGTCACCATGAGATCTGTGAATAGAAGGAAGGGGACATAGAAGGGATCATGCAGGATCAGAAACAGGAAGTTAAAAAATAAAGTTTCTGAGGGTATTGCTTTTTTGGACTGTAAAGGGCTAGGTTTGGCTTACCTAAAAGACATACAGGAGTATGCCAAAACATGGACTTCCTTCAAATGTCCCTGCAAATGCCATATTAGTTCAGCCCCAGCACTACTTGTTGTCCATTGTCATGATCACAGCACCTTCAAATATCGTATACCTCATGAAAAATATCATGAAAAAATTGCGGACTATACATTTTTCGTAACAACATTTCTATCTAACACCAGTAATTTGCATTTACTGCCCACCTGGAAATAAGAAATTGTAAAACCACTCCCCACATTTTCTCTGGTTAGTATAATTTTGAATTCTATTACTATCAGCAAATCAGAGAATCATAAAATGGTTTGGGTTGGAAGAGACCTTAAAGATCATGTAGTTATGAATACTATCCCCTTTCTAAGTCCTCAAAGACCTTCAGCTGCAATAATTTCTTGCAGCAAGGAGTTCCATAGGTCAACTCTAGAGAAGGCAAAATATATGCTATTTCTATGCCAACTCCAATGTATAATTTATTTTCTGGATTAGTATTTTGCCTGTGCCTGAACATGAAAAGATCCTATTCAGCCCAGTGCTGTCTCATATGGAGAAGAAAAGCCAGCTGGCTGTGCTGAAATACTCTTTCAAAAAGTTCCAAGAAGGAGGAAGTGTCTCACATTTGTATTCTCCTTGCAACATCTCTTAATAATTTAATTCCCATTAGAAGTGCCTGTGTTGTAGGGGGGAAAGATTTATAGAGAGATTTCACTCCAGGTTGGGTTTTTGTCTTTCTGTGTTTTCTTGGCATTTATCATGCATGTTTTAATTTGGATCTGAGTCTTGCTACCATCTGGTCATTATTGCAAAGAAATATTCATTTTCTCTGAGTGACATGGGCTTCATTCATCATGGAACTAGCTGATTGCCCCTCGTTTTTTTTTTTCCTACTACTTGGAATGAAGTCTGAAGATACTTAGCACCAGACACAGCAGTAGTCAATAAAGTTTGCAAAGTTAGTGGCAGCTGGTAACTGGGCATAGGAAAAATTAGAAAACACTTTTTAGGCTCTGATTCTTCCACTCATTTCCATACGTCATGCAAGGGAAGTGCAGCACTAGAGGCCAAGGCAACATTGCAGAGGATGGGAAGTGAACTGATGACTCCATTCCCCTTCTACTATTGAACTGTGAAGTGCTGTCACCATCAGAGTGAAACTTGGAGGTTTTTGCTGTCACCTAAACATAGGGAAGACAAAAAGGAGACAATTTACCCCAGAGGAATGTTGCAACAGCTACGCTCTGTTTCTCTCACAAAAGGAAAATACTTCCAAGAGTGACAGCCTCAGAAGCAGTGCGAGTTCTTCATGAAAAGGTCTCAAAAGCCATAACTAAAGCTTTGAAGGGAAATTAGATATGATCACTTTTAGGCTCCTACCATGCAAGAGCCTTCCCTGGATGCCTGTCGCTGCAGACAATGGGCACAGAAGCAGGGAGCAAACGGAGGGACTCAACAGTTTTAGAGTTATTTGCCACGTGTAGTGACCCACAACCACATCTGCAAAACCCTTTGCAAATGAACTGCTTGTGACTCTTCTTTTCCTTCCCTGGTACTTCCCAAATGCTGTTGTGTAGGTCCCTGGACAACTTTCTTTGGTTCCCTTTGTTGTCAAACACTCCTTGCAGCAGTTACTGCAAAGAGGGAGGGGATGTGACAGGGAGGGGTGTGACAGTCTCTGCAGGCTGTGAAAGCCAGGTGTCCGTCAGGGGGTTGGACTGGACAGTCTGAAGGACTGACATCCTTCAGCATCATCATTTATGTACCTCTCCAAATGGGGTATAGCTTAAAAAAGGCCAGCCAGGGGCAGATGGCAACTTGGGATCAGTCAGGAGCAGAGACAGATGGCAACGTGCAACCAGTTGGAAGACAAGTTATTGCACAAGATTAGCTGGAAATAGATGGGAATTGTAAAATGGGACTAGTTGGGAATGTAATTCTGTACAGTCATTTGCAAAGAGCTGAAAATTAGACCACTGTCCTTGCTCCCCTGGCAGTCTTGGACCTACTTATGTTTCCAAACAGTGCAGAACCACACAGAGCTTCAGAAAGCAAAGTGATCTCCCAGGGATAAGATCTGGCCAACATGATCTCACTACGACCTCTGGATTTGGTCCTAGAGATTAGCTTCTTTTTTGGAGAGAACAGGACCACTGGTAGCAAGCATTGCAGTTTAGTGTTCATCAGTTGCTGTCACTGTGCCCAAGGAAATATGTTTAACAGTTTTTGGACACACAGCACATTCTGTTGCACCATGTCGAGGGTGGTTTCAAATGGAGCAGCCAACAACTGGAGAAGGTGATAGAACAGCTTGCTTCAATTTGGACCATCTGTGACAGTGAGATTTTGGGGTTATGAATACTCAGCCTTCCTCCAACCTAGCAAGGCAGAGAGAGTGAGAAAGAAAGTGGGAACAGCTGTGAATTTGCTGGAGGGTATAACCAAGCTCCATATTGGGTAGAACATCATCAAAATACCGAAATGACCAGGAAAAAAAAATTGTTCTTGGTCAAAATTAATTTTTACTCTTCCTAATAGGTGGCTTGTTTGGAGGCTCCGCTCCTGCTCGAAGTGATTTGAGGCTGGTCAGGTCCCATTACTCAAGTGAAATCTGTCATGATCTATTCTAACACAGGCAGGAGGCTAAGCAGAATATTTATTTATTTATTTGACATCGAAGAAGGAGAGCAACAGAATCATCCAGTGGTAAGGGTATACGTGTAGGATAGAAAAGGGGAGAGAGAGGCAATAAAAATAGAAGGCAGTCCAGATGTTTACTGCACACTAAAATACTGCCTTTCTTCTCTACTGATAGCACCGAATGCTATTTTGTTTCTTTGGAATTCATTTTCTGAAAGTGTCTGCATGAGGAACATCTGCTCCCTCAAATCCAGACCTACAATTTGAATAAATTATCAATATCTGGCAGAGCCTGTTATTAATGGCTAGAGTTTTATAAGATTCTCCAGTATAATAATAGCAAAACTAGCGGCTGGCATTCCTCCCAGAGGGACTCTTATTTGTCCCATTTTATTCTGTTTTCTTTTCTCTTTTACTCTGAATCTGAGCATCATCAGTTGATTTTACCACAACTCTTGGCTCAAAAAAAAAAAAAAAAAAAAAAAAAAAAAAAAAAAAAAAAAAAAAAAAGAAAAAAAAAAAAAAAAAAAAAAAAAAAAAAAAAAAAAAGGGAAGAAAAGGAGAAAAGCCATTAGTATCCTATAAATCAAAAAGAAAAATGAGATCCTCAGATATAAAAGACTCCCTTGAGTGTTTTGTTGTTATTACCTGTACAAGGTTGCACATGTGGTTTCAGAAACATCTTCTTCCATCAGGAATCATCAGGTAGTAAGATTTCTCACTTCCATGCAAGAGATGAGTTTTATTAACTTCCTCTTCAGTATATACCCTGGTAATTAATGATGCAGAGCACCTTTGTGGTACCCTAATGTAGGCCGTTTATCAAAAAGTGCAACTGCATAGAAAAAGGACTCTTCCTTCAATATGATAAATCCAAGCTCGTGCTTGGGTGTTCTACATCTCTCTTTTAAGTACAGCCACTCCTTATAATTGCAGGGTTTGACTTTCACTGCAAGTTCTGAAAAATCTCCTCCTGGCAGGGAGGTACTTCCATGCACATGTGGATGGCCACGCAGGGAAAAACTCATCACTTCCCACAGTCAGCAGAGCACTAAACCCATGGGGAGATCGTGCAGCTTAATTTTTGGTGCCACTCTGTGGAGCCTGTGGCAAAAGTAATTTGTGAGTCCTCTTTGTCAATGGGGACAAAGGAGAATCCAGCAGGGTACCTGTATGGGATTTCTGCCCTCTGCTGTCACCTAAAACTAGTTTCTACTGCTTTGGCCTGTTTGTTCCCCAGAGTTTAGCACTGGGAGACAGATGCCTGTTGTGAGCTTTAGTGCAGGGTCAGGACCTGTGCACTGAAGTCATTATTGCATGTCTGAGCTCTCGGCAGGATTAAACCAATTCTCCCAAACTGTTTGCAGAGAGGATGGAGGCATTTGGCCAATAGGCATGCCCATTGAAAAAGGGCACAAAAGAAGACTTTGCAGTGCTTTGGCTAAAGTCCTAATGCAAAAGCTCTGTCATCATATGAGAAAAAGAAAAATAGAGAAGAGGATAATATAATCATTTCAGCAAATACATGGAGCCTTCAGAGTCCACAGGTTGCCCTTTGTTATTATGATTTGCTTAAAAAGTCTGGTGTTAACCCAAAAAAACAAGGAAAGGCAGATTTCACAGGAGTCTTCCTCATGTGTAGATTCTGAAAACAGAGCTGAATCAAGCAGCACCCTGTTTCCAGCAGCTGCCACTGATGACAGAGAATGGCTCTGAGTGGATATGTAGGTCCTGTAGGTTTGGATTAGCTGATGGGACTGGCAGCCCATCCCCAAGCACTCAGAGGGCCGGGAAATCATCAGGACCCAGGGACAGTCCTGGAGAGGGGAGTGATTAGAACAAACTGCACAATATCTCTCTCCACATGGGGGGCAGAGCTTTGGGGGGCTTCTTGGGATGCCACATGCTAGCATTTTAATGTAAAATGCTCCTTTAGTCAACCAGTAGTGGTCCCAATACTCACCCTGGAGGAATGCCACCCATGACTGCTCTTCATGGAGACACTGAAAAAACTCAAATCTTGTAGTGCAACCGTTCAGCCAATTCCTAATTCACTGAGTGGCCCACCTGTCAAAGCCATGGCTCTGGTGCTAGACCAAGAGCTTCTGTGGGTCACTGTCAAATGCTTTGAGCAAGTCCAGGTAGATGATATCAGTCATTCCTCCCTTATCCACCTGGGCTCTCATCCAGCTGTACAAGGATCAGACACAATTTTCCCTTAGTGAAGCCATGGTGGCTGTCACCTATCACCTCATTATTTTCCTCTACCATAGTTTCCAGGAGTATCTGCTGCATAATTTTTCTGGTCACAGAGATGAGCCTTCCTTTTTTCCCTTTTTAAATGGAGGATATATTTACTTTTTCCCATAACTCAAAATTTCACCAGTCTGCCATGACTTCTCAAAAATTATGCACAGTGCTTTAACTTCTTTACCTACCAGTTCTCCCAGGACCCACAGATGGACTTCATCAGGTTCCTCAGATAGTCTTAAACCTGCACTCATCCATGCCCAAGCTCCTAAGATACCCCTGTCCTTAGGACAAGTCAGCTGTTTTTCACCCAAAATTAGTCCCTGTGAGCAGAGTCAATCCTGAGCACATGAGCTTCTGTGGTGCCTCAGTTGAAAAGCTCCATCTCATGCAGGGATGGTGAAAATGAATTAGTTAATTATGTAAAGTGCTTTGGAGATGAAAAGTGACATCTGAGTGCCAAGTACTACTATTAATAACAAAACATATACCACCTACCAGGTATTATTTCTTTTTTCCTCCTAAAAAATATAGTTCTGAAGTTCAGGTTACACCAGCAGAATTCAGAAGGAAAGCCTAAGATTTTCAGCAAAGTATTTCCATGTAAGCAATCCAGAATTCAGAGGAGCCCATTTTCTTTTGTTCTGCCTGTATTACCACCCATGTACCATGGTGAGCCAGTGCCAGTCTGACATCCCAACAGATCACAAGTTTTGCACAAAAATCTGCCTGTTCTTATTTCAGTATTTTGTGTGGCACTTTGTTCAAATTCAAGGAAAACATCTCTGTAGGTAAACAATATGCTCCATTCCTCCTCAGCAAATCAATTACATACCTACTTAAATTAAAGCACAGGTTTTAGGCTTGAGGAAGCTGAGTGCCAGATTCTTGGTGGGACCCCAGGTTTACTGAAAGCCAGAGGGAATGGGAAGGAGAGGGAGGGGAGAAATTTTCTCTGAAAATTCAACCTCACATGAAATTCCAGATTGTGGCATATGAAATGAGAAAAAAAAAAAAGACTGCAAAATAGTAAATTTGGTACTGTACCATGTAGGGCATAAACTACATTTCAGATTTGTGTTGGTATTAAAACCTGTTAGGAGTGTTCTTTCAGGGTCACTTGAAATCTGGACCTTGGTGGTAAAAGCAGCCACTCATTATTGATTTTGGTATATTACAATATTTCAAGATAAAGACTCCAAAATTGTTTTTTGAGACAGCAGTTAAGTTACAAACTCTGCTGTAGCAATGTGCCTTATTAAAAAGAGGATTCATATATAGCAACCAAGGCCAATATTAATTAAACAAGTCCAAACACTGCAGTGTGTTTCTGCAGGGGGGAAAGGGTTTTCTTTTCATGCAACATACAGCCAGCCAAATGTAGGATATTTTAAGAATGAAGCAATTTGTTGAATACACATCCTTGTCCTCGTCTCTCCCCCTCCTTTTCCTTTCTCTCCTTGCACAAAATTTGAAGGCATTCATGTAAAATTGCTCTTAGGAATTTCACACACAGTTTTATTTATGGTAAATTTATTATAAGGATGTTCTCTGTCATTGTCTGAGAGATTTATTTATTGTATCACACTTTTGAAACTGCTGATATTGATTGTTTCAAGAGTTTGCCTTAAAGGAAGAAGGGGAGAAAAACAACAGCAAAAAAAGCCTCACGAATGAAAAGAAATGGCCATGTTGCTATCAATTATTTCATAATGAGATATGAGGAGAGAATTTTAAACATTATCTCTAGCAATACAGTTGAACAAACAATATATTTACTGGAAATTATACTCCAATGATGAATGGCTTGTTTTAAAATAGAGGCTTCTCTAATGGGGGCCTTTCAGAGAAGCAGTGACACACAGTCCAACTCACAATTATTATTGCATTTTAATCGAAACTGAATTCCGTATTTCTGCCAGAGAGTGAGAAGAGTGAATCCCATTTGCAAATATCTCCGTCCTGATGATCCCCAAACAATAACAAATTCTAAGCTGTCCAAAAATATTCTAGTGATAACTCCATTTGCCAGTAATTCATCCTTTTCCTCCTGCTACAACCCCCCTTTGGCTTTCTTTCTTAGTGTCCAGGTACATTTTCAACTGCAATGATTCACAAAAAAAAAAAAAAAAAGCTTTTCCCACCACCACCAAATGAGTGCACCCTTCCCCTGCCACCACCTCATCTTATGTAGAATAGGGAATTGAATATTACTCACTGAAGTTTCTAGCTATGACAGACAGTAATTTACCATTTTATTGTGATTCAGTGCTTTGGACAGAGGCACACATTGCCTGTCATGCTGTGTTCATCACTGACTGTAGAGACAAGCGTTGCTTGTCAAATAGTAGAGCCCTTATAATGAGGACACCTAGGTGTAACATAAAAGATTCACAAGCAAAAGGACTTCTTATGGAGGGCTTAAAGCCTCTAAAGCAGTGTGAGATAGTTAGATAATACACAAGCTTTAGAAATACTACAGACAGATATTTCCCCCTTACATCCATGAGGCATACCAAAAATGTTATCAACAGAATAATATGTAAACCTTTGTGCAAAGTGGGCAGAGCAGTTTATTTGCATTATCGCACCACCCCATAGAAGGGATGGAGGAGAAGGTGTGTGTGTGTGATGTGGGACATGCAAACACAAACAGAACCACACAACCTAACCAGATGTGTGCAAGGGAAAGCAAAACCCTTCTACCTTTCACCAAAGCTGTTGGATGGTCACTAATGAGATTTCCAATGATTTTCATTTTTCTTCATTTGTACCAAGGTTGGCTCTGCATGGCATTTCTTTCATAAAGGGAGAGTTAAGGTGGGCCAGCAGGTTACAGCACACGAGTCATGCCGTCAGCAGCTGTCAGGGGGCAGAACACTGACACTCCAGACTGGATTAATCCTCCATCAAACCTAATTGGAAATAATGGACTGGATCCTCAGCTGGGGTAAATGGACACAAACCAGTGCTCTTCAGCGAGGCTGTCCTCTTTTATGTCTGTCACAGAGCTGCACAACCCGTGTGTGACTCTCTGCCTGTCACTGCCCACATGGCTCCCAAGGTGGGAGCTGGTCCCCTGAAGTTCCATCCCTTTGGCATAACAGCACACTTTTGGTCAGGTAGGAAAAGGTCTGCAAAATAGTTGACAGTGCTGAGGCACCGGAATAAGTTGTCCAGAGAAGCTGTGGCTGCCTCATCCCTGGAAAAGTTCAAGGAAGGGCTGGATGGGGCTTGGAGAAACCTAGGAGAGTGGAAAGTGTCCCTGACCATGCAGGGGTGTTGAAACTAGATGATTTTTTAAGATCCGTTCTGACCCAAAACTTTCTCTGATGCTATGAAGTTTTGCAGAGCATGCAGGCAATACCTTGTCTCCTCATCCAGGCATGGCTCAGGCCCAGGGTTTGCTCAGGCTTGCAGGAAGTTTGTCAATAGGATAGAGCAGAGACCACGGAAGGGGTTTGAGAGCTGAGTGTGAAGCCAGAGCTGTGCTTGTCCTCAGACACTTGGCCCCACTGTGCCTGAACAAACCCTGAAGAGCAGCAAGCTCTTCACAGACTGGGGCCCTCTGTGGGTACAGCTGCCTCTTGCTTTCTATCCCTCCCTGCCACCCCAGTCTAAGTGGGCTTTGTTATCTTGAGATTGCAAAGTGTCCTTTGAGTGGGCACTTCCAAGGGTAAGCAGAGGCATGTCTGCAAAAGTGGTCCTGTGTGAAGAGCACACGCTCGTCCTAGTGGGAGAGGACTGGGTGAGAGGTTCATGAGCCATCCTTTCCAGACAAGTTTTCCCCAGGCTTTCCCACAGCTGAAAACCACGTTAATAAACCCCATGTCAGATTTCCCCTGGCCAAAGGAACAATGCCTTTCCTCAGCAGTGCTTCCCCTGGATACCCTGTGGGAGGGGGGAGTTTTCTCTCCAGGTCCTCTGTCCCCCTTTCCTGAGATTGGGACATGGAAGGAACAAAGCTAGATGCAAATGCTGCTGGGTGGAAGCTGCAGCATGTGCTTTTATATTTTCTTATTTGCACAGTAATGTGAGCACACAAGTTCATCAGTGCATTATAATATGCACATTTTGAGTCTTAGATGCTGTGTTACAGAAATCTGCCTCCACACACAGTTCAGCATCTCATTTGCAGGCAAGGTTATGTTTTCCTTTAAGGGTAGTTAGAAACACAACCAATTTTAGGTACTAATACTAATTTAGGAAAGTGCATGTTCTAATAAAGGTAGTTTAAATGTATTTAGAGGCTGAGGAGTACTTGAACTTTAATATTGCCAGTTTCAGATAACATTTGAATATTAGTGAAGCTAAACTGATTGATTGAATTACTTTAGGGAAGGGTGAGACACAAATGCAACATTTTAGTTAGTCTTATTACATTTTCATTTAGCTTAAGGGAAATTGTAACTGCTTGAAGATTGGATATTAGAATGCCCAGGTAAATTTTTGCAAGATTTTGCTTTATCACTACGTGCATATGTCACATGCTGACATTCATTTTCTAATGCTCTTTCCCATCTTTTGTCCCACTTCTCCTAAAAAAGAAAACAATATGTGAAATTGAAAAATGGTGCTCACTGAGGGGTTTAAAGACATTTGAAATTTGGAATATATTTTAAAGGTCAATTTCAGCAGTAATTATGTTATAATGGTGAAGCTTTTAGAGAATGCGAAACGCAAGATTAATATGTTGCCGGATAAAAAGTGGCAGAAGGCTCCATCTTGTGAGTGTGTGAGTACGAGTGTGCACGTGTTGGAGCTTGCAGGCTCCACCAACACACCAGAGCAGCTTTCCCAAGCATGAGAGAAACCACCACACATTGTACAGAGTGGAATTAGCGATTTAATTAGCTGAAATGAAATATTCCAGTTTGCAGTGTGTATGCATGTAAATCTCAGGTGTGTGCTTTAACTACATTATCATCTATGCAGCTTTAGGTTTTGTCAGGTGCTCTACTGGCTCATAGTGTGCTCCTTGTTGTCTCATAACCTAATGTGCCTTAGTGTACTTGATCAAAAAAAGAAACCTCTGAGTCACAACGATGCCAAACATCACATGAGCTTTCAGCTCTACTAGAGTGAGTTGTGTAAGAAGTTTCAGATCTTCTGATGGAAAGTACTGCATAAAACATGGTGAGGACTTAGTCAATGTAGCCAACAAACTTGCTCATTACAAACCCCTCTCTGCTGGATGAAATCCTACCACCCCAGGAATGGCATTATCCTGAAAACTCAGTCCTGGCTTTTCACTGGTGTGGATGGACACTTTCATCCCAACAAAGTTTTTCAGTCCTCTGGCTTCTTTTTGGAAATCCAAGCCTGACAGCACATTTTTAAGATGAGCCACAGGGGTGGATCAAAGCCTGAACACAGAAGGGATTGTTCATACCCTCTAGCTGTCGCTGTGTGAAGAAAATCCTGTGAAATTTCGAGGCCCCTGTGTACCTATTCATTATATAGGAGTAGGATTCCTATTTCTTTTATTTTTAGCACTTACAAGTCAGGGGATGAGGTCTGAGCTGGTTTTCTTTCAGGACCAGTAAAAAAAATTGGCAGGCAATGAATGTGTACCCAACCAGTTCTAGGTGGATATCCAGGTTTTTGCTGCTCTCCTCTCGGTGCATAGGGAGGCTAAGTGACAAGCTCAGGGTAGGCATCCAACACTTTGGCACTTAATCCTTAGATGAACCTCAATTGCATGCTATTCACTCCATTTGCATTTAAATTAGGTGCCTAAAGACCCCAGGAAGATGGTAAGCTCCCATCTCTCCAGTGACAGAGTGGATATGAAGGCAGAGCCCACATAGCAAGGGCTGTGATTGCTGCAGAAACTGTGAGGCACCTGGCCACTGCAGCAAGGCAAAGTAAAACAATAAACCAGAACATGATGTATAATGAGAGAACTAGTCATTTCCCAAAGCACATCATAAATAGTATATTTACAACATTAATTAAATGTCTGCAACTAAAATTATTTATAATAGAGATGTGAGAACTCAATAGACTATTAGTGAAGTCAACTTGTTTCATTCCAGAAGGACTGGACAAAGACTTATTACACTATATGTGAAAGTCTTAAAGAGTTGCTGGCTTAGAAAAGTTTCTTTCTAAGATGTCTTCATAAAAATAATGAATGTGTTATAGAGCATAGCTTATGAGAGAAAGCCTAGTTTGTCTTGACTCCTCTCTGACATATTTCCCATATAAACAAGCAGAAAAAAATATGTGCTTGTATCCTAATGAAATAATAGCATACAGTGTTAAAGAGAGCCCCAGAAAACCTACACACCTTTTGTCTTTGAGTTTCTCCACAGTGTGTAGAGAAAAGAGCAATTGAAGGCCAGTAGGTTGCTGTCTTCATGGCCAACAGTACCTACATCTCTTATCTAAATAAATAGGGTGCTGGCATGTACCCTGCCCCACAGCTTCCCACACTCCTGAACAATTAGAATATCCCTTGACAGCTTTGTCTCTGTCCAAGCTGACCACGGGTCTCTACATGAAGGTGCATGTCATTCCAAAAAGCCATGTGAATAAATTTCTGCCAGGTTTGTCTCCTTTCGCCCTGCTTTGCCCTCCACTGTGTTTCCACAGGTCCTGCATGCTCACGGGTGCTGATGCATCCTCATGCCACACCTCAGGACTTTAACACATGCTCTCATTTCCAGGCTTTGCAAACTGCTCTGTTATGTGGGGTTTCTTTTCTGCAGAACCCACACAGATTAACACAAATTCTGTGCAGAACCCCCTCAAATTAACTGTGAGATTGGCCAGCACACTTCACCGGGCCATGGTGCTAGAGAAGGGTCCTTAAACCTTTTTTATTTAGACATGAAGACATGAAGGCATGCCTCTGCTGCTTTTGGAAGGGACAGTTTCCAGCAGCAGAAAAATCTATATTTTTGAGCATTGATTAACTTTTCTGTTCCTTCTCCAATGGTGATTTTGAACTTGGAGGCTCAAGAGCTGGTTACTGTGAGCTAGTCAGGTCTTTCCCTTTTCCTTTTCCATACACCAGCATTTATTCACAGGCTGCTCATCTGGACCAGCCAAAAAAATGACCAGGGAAAGAGGAGGTGTAAGGCCTATTATTATCACCCTCTTATTTTCATTTTATGAGGCTGTGAACACCTACCAGCCAGATAAAATTGAAAATATATCAGGTAACTACTAAACTCCATTTAGATTTAATTTTGATTTTCTTTTTCTCTTCACCTCCCTCCTTTCTGTGTTTTCATTGAGATGACTATACCCTCTTGTTTATTCCTTGTTCTCAAGGTCATGCACTGTGAAGATTTCACTCAGTACACTGAAGGGTAAATAAATCAGGAGAAGTTAGGTCCCTCCATCCTCTTCAAGGAAGGAGTTTGCCCTCTGCAACTTCTTCTGGTCCTCTTCATGGCTGTTGTCCACTGAAAAAATATCGAAGCAAGGCAGTGTCTCTTTGTCATCTCCCTTCAGATTCCAAGAGTGTTGTGCACTAAAGGTCTGGAGCCACAGGGTGTGCCAGAAGCTGGGTCACATGTTTTTCTATGATGTTTCCACTATTTCAGCTCTGTCTAGAAAGGGCAAATGGTCAATCATCTTCCTGAGAGTTAATGGAGCATTTCTGCAGCAAGAGGAAAAAGTGAAAAAGTTTAAAAAGAGTGGCTTATTATCTCAGTCAGCCAAAATTCACATAGCCTGTCACCCACCTAGAAGTCTTCATTTTCGTTTCTTTATTCTTCCAGATTTTTCTTCCTTTGCTTTCTTTCACTTTTTAAGCTTTCCTTTAATTCTGTTGCTTCAGTTTCAGGTGCACACCCCTGTTCTCCAATTATAAAATTTTGAACTTTAACATTAAAACCAGGATACCTGTCTAACATCTTTCCTGTACATTTCTAAGCTCTTTGCAGACAGTAATTAACTGAATCTGATAACAATTCTGGAAGTTTAGGTGATTGGAGCCACAGAGTGCCTGAGTGTTCAGGTGCTTAATTAGTGGCAGAGCGAGGAAGGGAGCTCAAGAGTCCTGACTCCTCATTCCTTGATTTGACCATCTGATGTTGTCTCACATAAAGCACAGGAAAATATGGATCAGACTACCTCTCTCCACATCCCTCTTCATCTTATTCTAATTGCATGTCCATTTTTAATCTACTTTATCAGTGCCAAATACCCCACCAATCTGCTCTGGGTAATGTCCTGTGAAACTGATTACTCCGTAATACTCTATATTCTGGTCCTAACCTTTCCCTTGAGGTATCCTCCCTCACCTACTCTAGCACCACAGAGGCTGTTACTTATATCAAAGGATCAGCTCCAGCTACCTAAACCACAGAATCCAACCAAATAACTTAATGCTTTTCCTTTCTCTGTCAGCAGGGACATAGAACCACATAATAATGGAACAACAAAATAGTTTGGGGGGAAAGGACCTTTAAAAGTCATCTAGTCCAACACCCTTACAATGACCAGGGACACCTTCAGCTAGATCTGGTTGCTCAGAATCTAGTCCAAGCTGACTGATTTTCCCAGGAGGTGGCTTGGTGAGCATTGCAGAACTTTTTGCATGTGGTGAGGTTTACAAGTACATCTGGGCTGATTTTTTTCCCCACCATGTGCCCGAAGTTTACACTTTTCCTTAACCACTGCTAAGCACACTCCTTTATCATTCATCCTGACAAGTTTAGATTTGTCTCTGACTTCAGGCAGGGACAATACCTTAAGACAGGTAATATATACATCCCTTTCCTATCTATCCCACTCCTGATGTGTTGTATTCTAGACTAAGCTCTTGTACTCCCTTTAGTTTGCTTGGGAAGAGCTGGGGGCCAGACTGAGGGATGGAAATTGGTGCTGCCAGGATGGGAAGAGCACAGGTCAGGTGGCTCAAGAATTCTTCACGTCTCCACAAAGACACATTCCAAAGCACCTTGCCCAGAGTTGCAGAGGGAGCTGTGGCAGAGTTTGTGACTGTTTCCCTGCCACTGTTTCTCGAGGTGTCTCATTACTGGTGGGGCCAACCTTCACCTGCTCCCTTCAGGTTTTTGGGTACAGCTGGGGGCAGCCAAGCCTCGCATGTTCTGAATCCACCTGTCTCACTCTCTGCCCTGTTTCTAGTGTTCATCATCCTGCCCCATGCTGCCATCTCCCTGACTAATTAATAAGTGAGTCATCTTCTCCTGTGGCCTCAAAATGCATTCAAGCTGTCAGTGAGACATTTATTTATTTATTTTGTTTTGGTTAAAGGACTAGTCTCCTAAACAAGGAAAGGATAAATAAAATCAACTCAGACAAGGTTATTTCACATTCCTAATTTCCAACACTATTTTTTTTGTTTAAATCCCACGATGCTTGTTCGTGTTTTTTCCCCTTTCCCTCTCCCACCTGCTAACAAAAAAACCAAAATACATTTTCGAATCAAGATAAAGCCATCAAAGAACTAACTAAACATGATTAGAAAGGACCTCTCCTTAATGGGAAAAAAATCATGATTTAGACCTGGCAGCTTTCCAAATATCCCTGTGCAATCAACCAAAGAAACACATTTTAGAAAACAGAATTGTAAAAGTAACTTTGAAGAATTGGTTGCCATGGAAACAGATCTGTAAATACTTAACTGCAAACATTAAGTGACACAGTGATATTCCAGAGCTCAGGATGCTTTAAAAGGATGGCAAATTTCACCCAGCTCTTTAAATAATCAACTCGGCTGTGCTTTGATTTTTCTTCTTTTTTTTCCCCTTCTCCTTTCTTTTTTTCACACTATTCAGTGCAATCGCATCCCTGTTCTCAGGCATGTGTGATAATGGAAATGCCAGAACTATTTTATAAAAGAGAGTCCTGATCTTTTATAACATGGAAGCAGAGAGGGAGGATGCAGCACCAAATACAGAGTCAGAGCAACCTGTGGCGTCTGAAAATATAGCTGAAATTCATTCTGTTTCCCTATAACTGCAGGGTCAGAAGAAAGCGTGATTGATTGTGGCTTTTCACTGCAAGAAAAACCACAAACGACCAGCAATTTCTTGTCATCTGCCAGGGAAGAATCAGATGCAAAGAAATAAAAGGGTTATGGGCAATTTTAATTTAAACAAGTGGGCACATTTATGTTGTGCTCCAGCCTTAAATCTTGGCTCAGAGTTAACTCTCTCCCAGATTCCCCAGTACATTTTAAGACCCAACTCCTGTTGAATTCAGTGGAGTAAGAATTCCCTGATCCCTTGGGAAGTCAGGGCAGCACTTCTTTCTTGTCATGGAGCATCCAAGCCTCATATACTCTGGTCCAGTCAAGCAGGTGACTTCATCTGACACCTCAGATGTTTGAGGGGCAAAATCTGTCTCCCCTGCTAAGATCTGAAGAGAAAACAGCATTGGTGTTTCCTCCTGGGAGGACATCGAGGGGCAGCTGCTGATAGATGTTTCCCTGGCTGCAGGTGATGATTATGGAAGACTTTTGCAAGCCTGTTTTCCCAAGATTTTGAATAATTGAATTTTCAGATGTACTTCAAAAGGTCTGCATGCTCTCCCGAGCCCAGGGGAGATGAGATGGGTCATCAGTACCACAGTGTGAAGGAAATCTTTAGGGATGGTCATGGCCCAATACATGACAATAGAGTGAACTGTGGTTATGCACCTAGCCCCATCAGATGCCTCTTAATGGCTTTGCTCATCTGCTTGAAGGTTTGCAATACAGGTTTTGCTGCAGTTTGAAAACCTAACACGGACAGGTTAATTTAACTTGCAGAAATCTTTTGGGCAAGGTGAATCCTCTTTGGCTTCTGACAGATTCTGTTTAGAGCCTCCCAGTACTGCTAAAATAGCATATGGCTTTTCCAGAGTAAGGGACTAGGAGAGAGGAGAGGATATTTTCCCACTTCAACTCTGCTGTTGGCAAGCATTTGGATTTGAACCAGAGATCCTCACTGCTGAGCAACAGCCTGTGAGTATCTGCAAACATGGGTTTAGCTGTTGCTTTAGGAGGACCTTTAATAACCTGCTTGTTTTCATCGTTCTGGTTGGGTTTGAGGTTTTCTCTTCCCCGTGGGCTGGCTCTGTTATCCTACTGAAAGCTGAGCGGTATTATCCTTTAAGCTGATTTTTCTGCCCAGCTTAGGAAAAGAAGGGACAGGCAGAGGAAAGAAAAAACATAGAGGCCAAGGATGCAAGAAAAAAACAGGAGGGGACAGAGAAAAGCAGTTTGAAAGGAGCCCTGATCTCCAGAGTGATCACCTTTTACTTACACATTTTATTTGCTGGAAGTCTGTACAACTGCAAGAAATTCGTCTATTCCCTATCTAGTCTAGGGGTTACTAAAATGGACAGTGAAACACAGATAGAGGGATAAACCTAGACATAGATAAGTTAGCAATCAATTTTTATATATAGATGTATAATTCTTTTTTTTTTTTTTTTTTTTTAAGAAGTGTCTTTATCTCATATAGTTGAAAAGTTCCCACCTGGATCTCTCCTCTGCACAGCTTGCCTATCTCTGTATCTCACATACATGCCATCTGTCTGGGAACCTCTGAGAGAAACCTGTGTGATCTTTGTGGAAGGAAAGTGAGGAAAAGCACATTTTCCTTTGCCTTTCTCCACTCTCTCCTGCTCCCTCCTCTGGATGCATGCTTCAAGGAGATATGTGCCTGTCAGGCAGAACTGAGCCCAGGCAGGGAGAGAAGAGGTGGCTCTCATTTGCAAAATCTGCAGTGTTTTCATCCTTGGCATGGTGGTGATGGGGTGGGGGAGAGGAAGGGGGTATGGCATGTCACTTCACTTTATCACTGCCTGGGCTCTCGCCTTGTCATTCGGCACTTGCCATGAATCTAAAGAGAGTTTGGCCTTAATAACTTCACACAAGTACTGCACTGCCAGTGACTTTAGAGACGGGTGACAGCAAGCAAGGAATTATAATGAATTGCTGCAAATGCCTTCTTCACACAAATTACAGTTATTTTCCTCTGAGCCTGCAAGCCTTCCAACATCAGGATTTTGGCTCAGAGGATAGGGTAGGGTGTTTTTGTATCTAGGGAGGCAGACATACATTTTACTCTTGCATTTGGACCCCTTTACCCCTTTCTTTCCCTACTGCCTCCCTGGATTTGTTTGTTTTGTTTTTTTTTTGCTGTTTGTTTGTTTCAGATTTTCTTTCTCTCATGCAGTCAGAAAACTGATTTTCCCACTAAAAACAGTAGGGTGCTCACAAGCCACCCTGTACTTTAGCAGAGAGTGGAAGGAAGTGCGGCCCTTGTGGTGACTGCAACAATTTAATTTGGGGTTAACATCTTTTCTTGCCACCACAGTTGTCTAGACTGAACTGTGAAGGTCCCCTTCTCCACTGAGGGCCGTGTCACCCTGGCAGTTTGTCCATCCTGATAGCTGTGTCCTGCTGAGGATACTCTCAAACAACACTCCTGCCCTCACTGAGGCAGCTGCTTTGGTCTCTGTAGGGTGGGCTACTCTTGCTGCAAGCTTTTTTTGGCTGTTCAGCCCCCCAAGTGCCCATGACTGTTGCCCATAAGTAGATTCAGCTTTGTCAGTCTGTGATACATTTGGGTTCTGGCCATTGAAGAGGATAAATATCACCCAAATATAGCATGATTTCTTTTAGACTGGTGTTAATGGCCAGTATACGGCCAGAACGTGGCTTATAACAGTTTTTCATTTCTCCATCAGTGTCCATCCTTTCTTTTAACAGATATTTTTAGCAGTAGTGAAGTGGTGCAGTGCTTGGCATTTCTAAGAAGAAGCTGTCTGCACAAGCAGGTAAATTGCCCTAAAATCTCCTTGGTGCTAACACACAGCCAAATCTTCCATCTTAATGTTCATCCTGGAGACGCCTTCCCTAGGGGTCAGATCATAGCTGTCCCTCAGCTGAGGACAGAAGATTGTCTTCTTTTGTCACCCTCTGTGCTGAACACAAGACTGGAGATGACATTGTCTTCTCTGTGTGTGAGTTCAGGTGATTTCAGTCATGGTCTGCAGAGAGCAGAGGATATATGCCACAGAATCGAGAACAGCCTCCCCTAAGGTGCAAAAAGAGAACTGTCAGGCAGTCACTTTGTGCAGCTCTGCAAAGGTCACTTCTATTCTGGCAGAGCATCTTCTAAAATCACTGGAGCAAATGGGAAGATTTATTTTCCCTGCACTGCTTTTTGTTCAGACTGAGAGCACAAGATAGTTTCTCCACACAAGTCAGAAGTATAACTCTAAGTGCACTTTAACCTCATCAACTTTAGGTATTTAAAAGATTCTTTAAAGAGTTTTTGATTGAGACCACAGGTCAGCTGAACTCTGTACCGTTCAGGCAGCTTTTTGCTCCTTCTCAACATAATCATCCATACAACGAGGCCTTGCTTCAGCTGTTCAGTTCCTAGATTGGTTTTAAAACACATTATTTGTGCTATTGCCCGTGTTACTTGTTTAGTTAGCAGCTGTTATATGTCAGGATCAACTGAGCGATGATAATGTGTGGCAGAAATATTTCAATTATACATAGAGCTATTCTTAAGCATTTAAAAAAAGAGGGATGTCTGTCATCCAAGCCCATGTTAACCCGGAGCTGCACACCTGCTGCTGCTGGGTCTCAGGTGCATTCAGGACAGGTACTTCTGTTTTCATTGGAAATGGGTAGATTTTTTAGGGTGTTGCGGGAAGAGAGGAAGTCCAAAGTGTTCTGAGAAACAAAGGACTGAAGAGCAATATTATTGAAGAGTGAGCTATTTCAGCAAAGGCTCTGGGAACAACATGCTTGCCTTCTCCCTAACCCAGACTTTCTTTGGGTCACCACTGACTTGGTTACTGGCAGGGAGAGTCTCCTGCTGCCGGCTCTGTGGTGTCAAAGCAGTTAAAGGGACACTGCCAACATGCTCTACCTCCTCAGGAACAAAGTGTGAATTACAAGTAGTTTCAGGTGCTATGTTTGCCCTTGAGTATCCTTTGCTGATTCCTGTTGTCTCACAAACATGTTTTGAAATGCCTTCCCTTCCCTTGCTGCAGCGTGAAAGCCCGGTGACGGACTGTCAGTCGCCTGGGGAGTGTTGCAAAGTCCATCCCTGGGTAGAAGGGTGAGAGTTTCACTTTGTCAGTCTCCCTGCAAAAAAAAAAGTGTGTGGTGATGGTACCCTGCATCATGCACCTTGTCAATAAATTTATCAATTAAGTTTCAAGGCTAGGAAGACATCCACTGCTGGCCTTTGTCAGAGATAGGACAGGCTGCCTGGATCCACAGGCCCTCCCTGTGCAGCCATTTGCAGGTTATGAAGAATGGCATACTTATTTCTTTACAGTTATGTCAGAAACTGAAGCAGCTTCTTTAGTGCTCAGATCACAATTGAATTGGGCAGGGTTAGCAGTTAAGAAAATCTATATTTAACTTGGAGGTGACTAAGCATTACTGGTGCCATCTCTCAGGTATCTGATATTGCAGCTACTTTCACCTATGGCTCTAAAATCAGGAATGAACCCACAACAACTTTGTACTAGTATAATCATACTGGATGGAAGTGTGGCCACATGGTCTAAAATTATCCAGCTACCAAAGCTTATGAGTTTCCATTCACTTTTTAGGCTCCTTGTGCCATCTTCTGCCTGCATAGGTGGCAGGTCTAAGGACACTTATTTGATGAGTTACATCAGGTCAACAGAAAGAAGACAGTTAATTATGTTTAGCACAAAATTTTCCAATATAGGAGCTGTGTGTTAAACACTGTGGTGTTAATATATCCAGATCAGGTGTGAGCACACAGTCAAATTACATTAGTGAAACAGCTAGCTCTGCTACACTCTTCAAGTTTTAACATTAGTTTTATGGAGAAGAATAGAAAATAGATTTTCTGCAACTGGGCATTAATCCTAGATTCTATCTGAACCCAAGGCTGAATCTGAAACTTTCTGAAACACAGTTAAAGCATCAAAAACATCAAAGGCATTTGAAGAAGTGGTATCTAAGATCAGCACTTTATTTCATGTGCCCGAAGCTTTTGTGATCCTTTAGCTGTACCTGGATAATGTTTAACCACAGCCTTACTTAAAATAGTTAAACCAAACACTAATATTCCTTTAATACAGCAACAGATTCCACCTTATTTTAAAACTTCCTGAGTGAACCAAGCAAAAGTGGAAATGTCCTCACACTCTTCTGCCCTTCTCTAACAAAATAAAGCCAAATAAGAAAGCTGACTTAAGCAATTACAGTTTTGTCAACATTTGGTTTTGTTCTGGATTTGAATGAAAAGGCAGAATATCAAAAACCCATCTTGGGACAAGGAGTTCTGGAAAAACTGAAACTTTTTTTAGTCTGACATCTTTGATTGAGGAAAAACATTTAGACTTTCCTCAAATTGAAATTCAATTTCCAAGCGACCAGACCTGAGCTGTCGCAGCGCCTCAGGCAAATGCTGTGGATGGGGGGCACCATGGGATTTGTAGCCTGGCAGGGGAGCCCAGCCCTGTGAAGGATGTGGATGTAAGACAGCTAAACTATTGCTCTCACAAGAAATGGCTTTCAGCACTATTATTTGAATTGTGGGAAGATTCCGCTTTCATCAGAAGTCCTTCAATTATCTTTTTTCAAACAACAGATAATTATCCCCATTTAAAGGAGAAAATGATCTGTGGGTTTAGCAGAGAAAAGAGGACATTTGACCTAAAACACATTCTTGAAAGGTAGAATTAAGTGTTCTGTGCATAATTTTGAAGGGGAAGGAAAAAAAAAAGCCACAAAAGAACTCAAAAACTCTCCTCTCCCCCCCAACACACACAACTGGATTATCTGATGTGATGTTTGTGATTTCAGTGAGTTTGACTAGTGTTCTTCACTAAGAATCTATTAGTCTACTGGATTTTGAGACATTTGTGGCAGGGATCAAGACTTATTTTCTGTTGCATAATTTAATGTTATTACTAATTAAATGCAATAATAGTAATAAATGCAGTCCTCAGGCTTGAGCAAACTCAGTGCTTTGAGCAATTCAGGTTGCTTTTTTTAGTAAGACTTTCTCAAAAACAAAAACAATAAAAACCAAAAAAACAAATAAAAATTTTCAAAAGGAAATTCTGAGTATTTTTTACAAAATGAGAGGCTTCAGAGCTGTAGATGTGCATCATGCACAATCACATGTCTTGAATGCATTAGTTCAGGAGAGTGGAAGGAGCTGTGTGTCATATCTGTGAGGTTCCTGATACTAGGAAAAGAGCAGTAGTTGCAAGTGGATTACAGAAGCTCTCTAGTTAAACACCTGTCTTCTTTGTAGAGAAACTTTTTCTATGCCTCTCTTAATTCCTTCCCTATTTCTATTTTGCTGTTGTTTCCAGTAAGTGGAAGTGATGAAACCTGCCATGATGACTTTGATTTGTATGTCACTTCTCCCTATTGGGTCACAACACAGCACAACACAGCTAGGTTTGTTAGCAGTGATAGGAGATTTCGAGAGAAGGGAGAAAGATGGTTAAATATTTAATTTGGTGAACTCTACCTCAATCCTCTAGTATCTCAGAGAAAAAAAAAAAAAAAAAAAAGATCGTATTAAGGGGTTTTAAGGGAATGAAAGGGGTCATGGCAAATAGCTGGGTGGAATGGATAACATTTTTAGGAGCACAGATGTGTGGAAGCACAGATTTGAGGAAGAAACTGAGACGTGTATTGGGTGTTTCAAGATGAGATCAGCCTGCTCTTTATCCTCTTCTTCCACTGTTGTTCTGAGGTTCCATCATTGGTGAGGAATGGGGGAAGATGAGCCTGCTCTGGGAAGGGCAGAGCAGGGCTGCTCAGACCTGGGTAGGAAATTAGGCAGAGGAAATGCTTGGTCAGCTTAGCTTTGAATGAGGAAAAGAGAAGCCAAGAGGCAGAGAGAGGAGGAGGAGAGGCAGTTTTGGATGATTTGTTAATTTAAAAGTGCAGTAGCACAGCAGACCCTGTACTTGATGTCACTGATATGAATTTCAGGCCTTTTCTTCTCAGAGAGCATCTCAGAGGGAAGGAAGCAAGAAAGCAGAGGTAACCCTCAACCTTTCCCTCCCTAAAGAGCAGAGGGAAAGGGCTGTCAGATGCAAAGAGGTCAAAGGAACTCTGGCTGTTACCACCCACCACCAGCAGAAAGGCTCATCCCTGCTTGTGTTTTGAACACAAAAAACAGATCTTGAGGGAAAGAGATACTACATATCTTACTGTACTGGATTTTAAATGCTTTTATTTACCAGCATTTGCAATAGTTTTCTGTTGGGATCAAGACATCACCAGCTAAAGGAATCTTTCAACTGAAGGTGCATGGGGTCAGGAAATAATTCTCCTGCTCTCTCTGTTTAGCTTTGCATAATTGACCCTGTGAATTATGGGGATGAAATGGGGAGAACAGCATCCTCCAAGGCAGCAAGCACTACCTGGCAGAAGACAAGGACCAACACTACAAAGTCCAGTGCAGCAAATCCTGTTGTCTCTTTTAATATCCACAGTATTTCACCTGGAGAGACATCTACCAAAACCCAAAATCTGTAATGCTAAAGCAGATAAGTCTACTGCTGTTTGTCATAGTTTATCTTATCCTTGGCTAGAATGAAATCTGATCAATGGTGTAAATCCAAATTCCTTTTCTTGAGAATATTTGGTGACAATTTGGACAAGAAATTAACTTAAATGGGTAAGTTTCATTGCTGAATGAAGTTCTGTGAAACATACCCAGCTTTCTAGTTCCTTGTCCCTCCTCTCCCCACCCATGTTTTCTAAAGATAGTTCAATTAGACTCAGTTTATTACAGAATAGTTGGGGTTGGAAATGATCTCTGGAGTTCATCTAGGTCAGCATCAGGAGGTGTTGGAGGTATTTTTGATTTATGAGATAAACTGCCAGAACAAGGAGGAGCCAGCTAGACTCTGCTGCTTTCATTTGTGGTTAGTAAAGAGCAGGTTTCCTTCCACACCTCTTTTAGAAAAAGAAAGTGCTGGTTTATCAAAAAGGTTCTACCTCCTGTTAAACGTGCAATACTAAAAGTCAGTGTCAGAAAGCAGTGGAATGATTGCTTCAGATATTGAAGTATATGATTTTTCAAACAAAGGGTAAAGGGCTCAGATGGAAAGTTTAGGTGTGGTGTGCAGGAGCTCTTATCTGAATACACAGCCTTCATTTTGGCTTTGGCTGAGGTATAAGAAGATGCACATCTTAGCAGTTAGTAAAATCTGCTCCCAGAGTGACAACCTCAGCTTCCCAAAGCCTTTTCTACTTTTAGGAATTTAGCTAGGTTCTTCACTGGAGGCAGCTCTTCCCACACCCATGTCTTCTGTACTTGTACAATCTTTTCCAAACCCTCCTATGGGGCTCAAAGAGAGCCTGGACTCCCTTTGTCTTCCTTGGCAGTCTGATGCTGTCCTCTAGACTTCCTCACATTAAGCTTTTGTCTTTGACACCCCTGGGATCCTGAAAAGACCCTAAAACCAATTCTATGCTCCACCATCAGTGTTATTTTCACTAGGGATATGAATTCCTAACTATGGTACAATCAACAGGAAGAAATGACGCAAATCTTGGCATTTTACAAGAAAAAGCTCCAAGCATTTCATGGTTTCACAACTGTGCCAATGTACAAATTTTCAAAAGTGATGAATAAGACCCCCAAAAATTCCTAGTGCTGATTAGTGTAAAAAGATTTTTTTTTTTTTCTTAGTGGTTATATTTGGCGTCTTATAATTTCTCTCATAGTTTTCAAGTCTTCACGGCTCAGGACTTGGTTCATATTTTGTTGTTCACAGCAATTCATGTCTGGAAAGGTATTTATCTTTTAACTGAAACCTGTGATTTGTACACATAACTGCAGAACTCTGAGAGGAGTCATGGATCAACACAAAATATTCTGACATTCAAAGAAATTGCTGGAGTTGGTAATATGGGTTCATTACCACTGTTCTAGTGGCTTCTTTGAAACTAGTAAGTATGGTTTTAAGGATGTGAGAAATTCAAGTAGAAAAAAAAAATCTTAATAAAAGAAGCCAGTAGCAAATAGCTGGTCTGCTATGACAAAGATGGTTCTTAAACTATGTAAGGATTTCTGGGAAATTATTTTTCATGAGGTGTGTGCTAGTAATCTCTTTGATGCTTGCATCCCTGAGGAGGATATGTACATCTTTTAAAGTGTTCCTGGAGATATTCCCTGTGAATTCATGCAAGAATTCACAAAGTTTAGCATCAATTTTCTTTAGCTCTAAGCAGCCTCTCAATGTATTTCTCTTGCATTCTAAGTATAAAAGGCAGTGGCCACTCAGTGAACCTGGAAGGTGGGGGTCTTGGATATATGTTTTTTCCCCCTTTAATTGCAAAAGAGAAAGGTATCCTCATGTAAAAGGGACCAAAAAAGCTGAGGAAGATAAGACAAAACCAGTGCAACATGCAGCAAAGATTCCTCTGAGAGGATCCAGTGCCTTAAGAAAGACCCTTTGAATGATCAATTCCCTTATGCTGTTCATTGATTTTCTCCTGGTTTTCCCTTATCTTTCCTTTCCCGTTGATATCTCTTTAATTGACTCCTGATTACAGATTACACCAGTTACAAACTGTTGTTTGTCAAACAATGGAGCCAGGCTTCTCTCTGTGGCTCGGGAAAACACATGAAGTTTTTGATAGTTTTAGGAGGTTCAAACTGAACAAACTGTAGAGCATATAAGATGATCTGGTGGTAATTGGCAAAGAAGGAATCTGTATAGAGTCTTCTTCAAGCAACCACCTTGTTTACACTCCCAGGCCTTTATATTGCTAGAAAATCCGTATCCTGCAAGAATTACAATGCAGGAGAATCTGCAACTGAGTTCAAAATGTGCTTCTCGGACTCATTATCAACTTCAGCTCTGTTTGCAATGCTTAGCATATAAATTATTTAAATTAAACTAACTACATAAATTATTCAAGTTTCTTTCCTCCCCCCCCCCCCTTTATCTTTAACAGACACTGCAGAAGTTCAGTGCTAGTGGTGTCACACTTCTCTGCCAATCAGATAGGAGTGTTAAAGGCATCTCACAACATTGGCAGTGCCTAAATGACCAAGAGACTCTTAGGAGGCAGCTACCAAGAGCTAAATGACAGTGACCCTGTAACAACCCACCACCAGTGACAGGCAGCATTCTGCTCAGCACTGTGAACAAGGAGGGAGTTACAAAGGGAATCACAGCAGGGATGGTTGTTCTGGAATAGGTGCAATCTGATCCCGTTAAATTCTTTCTGCTTTGTCTTTGGGTGTCTCCAGGGCTTGCTGCTCTTGCTGTGGGGAGCCTGAGGTTGTCACATCTGTGCTGTGAGCAAACCCAGTGTAATGTTAACGCCCTTTCTCCTTAGGAGATGTTACCTTGACCTGGCTCCCTTATTCCATAGTGAAGTACTTACGAGCATCAAAGCAATGTGGTCTTGATCTCTTCAGCTGCCTCCTTTCTTGTCATCTGCTGTATCACCTTCATGACCAAAGTCCACAGTGGCTGGAATGAAGCTCTGACTTGAAGGCACATGCAAGCTGATGTTTCTTTAGAGCCTCAGCCAGGTATCTGGTTAGATGTTTCATGTAGGCAGGTATGGCTTCCAGCTCCAGGAGGGCAAAAAATATAGACACTGCTTTAGAGGGAGAGCTGCCAAGGGCTGGTTTGTAGACAGTCATCAGAGAGAGGCAGCAATAAAGTTTAATTATAATAGGAAACATGAACAGAGACCTTAGTTTCAGTGGACTGTCTGAATTGCTCATTATACTCAGGTCTTTTCTTTCCTATTTTGTTATTGCTATTTTCTTAATTTCACATTTCAAATATGATTTAAGAAAGCAGCCTCTACTATGTCCCCTGATTTTGCTCTGATTGATTTGTAAATCTGTGAGGACATGGTTGAGTTAGATTTCTGAGTGTGTCCAGGCATTGTGATACATTACAGCTGTGGGGTTTGTGGGGGCCATATTTCAGCTGTAGGGAAACAAATAAATTCTTTTGTTCATCACAGCCCCCATGGACCATCCATGTGATGGTTCAATACAGGTCTAAATAAAAGAAGACAAAATCCAAGATATTGATGACTACCTGTTTATTCTTGAGTTACTGTAGCTATCAAGACTGACATCAATCCAGGCTGGAGGGGAGTGAGACAGATAAACTTATAATAAATATATAAATCATTTGAAGGACATAAGGATGGGCATGGCATGATCCTTGTTGAAGGGAGAGGGTAGTACAGATCATAGAGCAGGAGGACATGAGGCAAAGAGCTGATGAGACACGTGGTGAAGTATCAGAGCATCATCCCCTTTTGCATGGCTTGAGCATCCCCACAGACCAGGTAGCAGAGCCACAGAGGAAGATTATGGCCTTTTTGTCACTTCAGAGAATTTGAACTTGTTCGAAAGGTGTCACAGTCCGAGGGTCTCTTTAGGCATGAGACCACCTCGGATGGACATGCAGAGGGTTTAGGATTTAGGGTTTCCTGAAGCCACCGGTGAGAAACTGCTTGAGACGATCTGCTGCTGTTTCAAGGTTGTTTATTTTATCTTATCCATAGAATGTCCAGCCTAGCTGACAGCAGTCCACCCTGCAAGGCAACCATGGCAGAATGCTGCCTGGAAGAGGCAGGACCTATCTTTTATACTCTAATCTACGTCTTTGATATTTACAATTACTTTCCAATACAGTACAATATTATTACAATGTCCAGTTCTTTCCCCATCCAATCTGTGGCTCCCAGGATGCCACCCCAACATGGATGACATGAAGGAGAAGGAGGAAGAAGCATACCATGCTCCAAATCCTCCATTTTGGCCACATGTTCCTTAACATAAACATTCAAAAAATCTACTTATTCTACATTCTAACAATCTAATTCACCCTCTATTTATCTTCATGGCTTGCATCTCTTCCCTCAGTGTTGGTAAATTCTCCCAAGGAGCTAAATCAAGCCCCTGAGGCACTTGGACCTCACTCAGGGGTCTCAGAGGGGTCTGCCAGGGGGTTTTGGATCCCCAGAGGAGCCAGGGAAACACTCTGGACTCCCACAGAAGGCAGGCTCAAGGCTCAAATGATATGAGTGTGATGGAGAGCATGCTGCCACCCTTGTGATTTGACAGTAAGTCTCATGATACTCAGGGCTTTCCAATTACCCACAGCTCTTACGAGTATTTGTGCATATAAAAGCCTGTTTTTCTTTGATTTAAAAAAAGTAAAAGATTACATCCTGATCACAAGTTCTGGAGAACCTGAACTCTTAGAGCACAGAAGAGCAGAAAAAGAACCAAAATTACCCAGAGAAATCATTGAGAAAAAAAGTAGAACAAGAACCATTTTCTCCCTCCTCATGATTCAGGGTAAGCAAGGAGAACCTACTCTCCTATTTCATTTTTCATCAGTTTGGGGTAGCTGAAATACAAGCAGGTGACAGATATGTCATATTCATTAGACGTGGAATTCTTCTTTCTTTTTAGGCCACCAAGAGATGACATTCTGTGTGTGGTGATTACTAAGAGGATAAATAAGATGGTGTTTCTATTGGTTTCATGCTTGCCTGTATTGGAGTAGATAGACACAATCACCCTGGAGATACTGTATTTACTTCTCTTTACTTATTTACTGTGTTTCTTTCATTTCACTTTAGGGGACTAGGCTGGAATTGACATTTCTTTCTCTTCAGCAGCAGCCTGCTCTCTCAATGCAGAGTCTCTGGGCACTGAGTTAAGCCAGACAGTGGAATGGACCTGCTGTAAATAGTGTTGATAAATTGGGTAGATAACACAGCATGGCCTGGTTTACCCCATTGCACAGAGTAATAAAAAGGAGCTTCCGCCTCTGAAAGGTCACAGTATTGACAAGGGGGACAATTGTGGGAATGGCAGTTGTGAGATGCCTGTAGCTAAAGTCACTTTTCCACAGGAGATGCTGAAGGCCTTTTCCTCACTGCCCTCACCCCTGAGGCCATTTGATTTAGTGGTGCTGGGAAGTCTGTGAAGATGAGGATTCCTGGTGCCAAGGAGAACTGAACTGCAGGGCTCCCAAAAGCTCTCAGGATCCAGCCAATCCCAAAATGGCCAATTATGCAGGGACTTTTACAACTTGACCAAAATGGGGTAGACCCCCCCAAGGCTGGCCTAAGTGTCTTTAGATGCCTTTTCACCATATCCTGTGGAGCCACAAGGTCGTAGTTCAGTCCATACACAAGAGAGAACCATAATAGCCAACAGAGGACCCATCTAATAGATTGAAACATAATTTTGGAGACACTTGTGGGTCACAGACACTGAGCAGAACTTGTGCCATGTGTGCCTGGCATGACAGAGATCAGCCAAAGAAATAACCCCAAGAGATATTAGGAGTCTCAGACCACTCTGGGGAAACATGCACCCAAAAATCTCATCCTTAACTACCCTACCTTCCCCTTTGAGCAGTCAAAGCAAATGTTGTGTGTTCAAAGACACCAAAGCAGAGATGATAGGACAGAGAGTGCAGTGGGGTTGACATGAATCCACAAATAACAGCAAATTGAATAATCTCTAAGGTCTTGCCTAGACTTGCAGTCCTTTTCATGTCACAGTACTTTTAAACAGCTTTCCAATTAACATACCCAATATCAGGACTGGAAATTCAGGTCTAACAAGGTCTCATTAAAAAGCAAGGCATACAGCCCACCAGCTGAATTCCATGGACCATGCCAATTGGCACTGGTATGTGACATGACTATATAATAGCAGCCATTCTGTGTCACATCAAAGGTCCTTGTAGTCCAACAACCTTCCCCGACACCAGCCAGCAAAGCATGCTTAAAAAACAAAATTGAGAGCAAAGTGCTTGCTACAATGATTTTTTGCCCCCGTTACTCTTCCAGCACTCCAGAGCTTATGGGATTCCTAAATCAAAATTGTACATAAAGTACTTTGTACATCAATGAGAAAGTATACACTAAGTGAAAGTACTGTTGCATGGTGGGGAAGAACATTTGTTCTCCCCAAAGAAGCTAAACAAGTATGACGAAGTATTGATTCCATCATTTCATTTCAAGAGTGATGCCCATGGTGTGTTAGGAAAGGGAGTGTGTCCACAGTAGAGTGAGCTCCTGAGCTCTTTAATGTGTTGTGCTGCCCTAATAATATTATAACAGATGTTTTCTGAATGGGAGGAGCAATGGTTTTGGCCACTTTCTGCCTTTTGACTATTTACTTACTAAAAAATTGGCTTAATAGTAATTTCCAATAGCACTCATGGCCTATTCCCAACTAGGAAACTCTTGTGAGTTTTTATGAGAATGACGTTTTGGGGACATTCCTATTCTGCATTAAGAATTGGCCCACACCAAGGACTGGAGTTTGATGTATCATCAATTTGTGTCACTTACTACCATTTCAAATTCAAAGTGACACAGATTTGGAAACCTTGCTAGATGCAGAACTGTGGCAAAAGGGCTGAGTTTGGCCAGGGTGGGAAATTCTAATGTCTTGAGAAGGTGACAGTAAACTGGCTCAGGGGAAGCTTATGCAAGGCCCAAATTATGCCCTATGCAAAGGCAATCTAATTTTGAATACCCCTGTTCCTGGAGAGTGGTGTAATGAAACCCAGAGCAGAGATCCCTGCTTTGGCCACACACACAGCGTTCCAGGGAGCCAAAATCAGCTCATTAGACTGCAAGATCTGCACTCCTTGCAAGAAGCTGGTCCCCATCCAGTTTTGACAGTCTCAGCCAACCTGTGCCATCTGTCTGGGACAGCTCCCCAAACACAGAGCAAAGCCTTTCTCAGAGCTCCAGCCACATGGAGGGAATATTTCAGAGCACTGGAAACAGTGGTCACTGTCAAATGCAGCAGCTTTTGGCCCCAGTGGCCACTTTGTCACAGATGTTGCTGAGGTCTTTTGTAATTTCCAGGCACTTCTGGGAGGCAAAAAATAATTCAGTAATCACAGAATTAGAAAAGAAGTGGAAACCTAAAATTGGTAAGCACTCACCTAATGGTTAACATTCTCCCTCTCCCCTACCTCTGACTGCAAACCTCCCCCCTTTATTGGCAGAATGACCTGGACCTGGGTTCCTGTGAAGTGAAGTTAGTTTGGGTTAGTCTTGCAGGAGGCTCTGGGCTCTCAGTGATGATGGGAAGTGAGATAATAGGGCCCTCAGCAGCTCACCCTCACCTTAGCCTCGTCTACTGGGCACATACGGGCTAATGCATTCAGCTCCTATTGCTAAGCAAGTCAGGGTTATAAACATGATTTTCATAATTGGGTTTTAACATACATAGAAACCATCCAGCAGCGATGATAGCTTTGCATCAGAAGAGCCTTAAGACAGAGAACAGCTTCTCTGAAGTGTTAAGAATCCCAGCATATTTATCTTAATAAGTTTTATTACAGCCTGCCAGTTTAAACCTAATGACTAATTTATCGTATAAAATACCAGCAATATATTTTTTGGTTTTGCTAATTAATTATCTCAAACAAAGGTGATATTTATAAAACTGTCCAGAAATGGTATGTGCATTAAAATTGCCTTGCAGCAGGAGATGAAATTATTACTAATATGGGATCAAATTATTACTGTATTGACTTAGTTATTTTATTACCTCATAATGGATTTCTTCATTATTTTCCCCGGGATTGTAGCATTCATGATTGCATTAAAGTCTGTTAATCTATGCAAATATCATTAGGAGCTACTAATAACCATGGCAACTTTCTTTGATTTCAAGGAATGTGGTAAGTGCTCCCAACGCATTGTTACGTTCTGTTAGTGTGATGGGATTAACTCAGCCCCCAAGTCCTTGGGACAGTGGGTGGGCAGCAGATCCCTGTGAGCTTTTCATGCTCTACAGACAGATAAAGTGAAAGGTGGGAATTTATTCTGCTTAAGGGGTGGCACAATTTTCAGCACCACCACTGTAACCCTGCCTGATGTCAACTAAGTCACCTGTTAGTTTGGAAAAGGGCCATGTCATATGAATTTCCTCTGTATTTCCTGCCCTGCTGTCTATCCTCAAAAACAATAGCCCATCCCATGGCCTCATGCTTTAAAACTGAAGTGGGAATCAGATATTTTCGAAAAGTCAGGTTATGGAGTTGCAGCTTTTCTACATGCAGGACAAAGCAGAAGCAAATAAGGAAGGCAAATTTTCAACACTGAGCACAGCTTTCAAGTGTCTCACGTGTGATCTAATGCCTTCACACTGATGTTTCAGAGGTGCTCAATGAACCATTTTTGAGAGGACTGAGATTGCTGCAGAGCTGTGAGTGTGTCTGTCAGTGTTTGTATCGACCACTTCAAAAAATGCAGACAAATATTAAACCTTGAATGTTTCCCTTTTCAACACCTCTGAAAACTGAAAGCTGCATGCATGAGTAGAATAATAGGTAAGGGAAAATACACAGCTGCTGAGTGGTATAACTATTTGTCTCTATTACCTATTAGTCTAATTTCACATCTCCCATACTTAGATAATGAGGTTACAGACACCTTTGTAGTAACGCACACAAAATTAAATAGAGGACAATCAGTTAAATTGGATCATAGAGTGACAAGGATGGAATTTCATCTCCTTACCCATATCTGTCTGTCTGACTATCTGTCTCTCTAAATAATCTAGATCCATAGCTTATATGCAAGCAAGAAAATCCCATCAGCAACTTTCCAGCAGTGATTTCCAGCTGATCAGTGCAACGTTATTCCTGCAATATTAGAGCTTACACAGTGCTCTCCTGTCATTTCTGAATGGCACCTGAAGCCTCCTCTTTGAATTGACCTTAGACTGAAATCAGTTTAGGTCCAATTATAAGAGCTACTGAACTCTGGGTGCCCTTGTTTTGCTCCATCAGCATGTGCACCACAACTGAGAGGAAGACAGGCTTTGAAAATGTTAAAGGCTTCAGTTTTTGACACTAAAGTTGCATTCTGAACTCTAAACAAGCAAAACGGACTTGAGATGTTGGTGAGCAATCCCACAGCCCCAGGGATTCACAGGAATCCTGTCTTCTCCCTAAAACAGTAAAAAGAGCCTCCCAAAAATCTCATTTAAAAAAAAAAAAAAAGAAAGCAGCCCAAAACACTGCTGTGGTGTCAGAGCAAAGTGGTGTTGGATTCGGCATTTGCACCTCTGTAAATGAATTAACAAAATGTGATTGTTTTATGTTTGGCTGTCAATCTGCATTTGGCTCAGAAGGGATAATTTTTACTCAGAATGTGTTAAAAAGTAATTCCATAGATGGTAGCAGTCTTGGACCCTGTGAAACTCTCAGCTTTTTTGCTGATGAGCTGACCTTGTTTTGTTAAATAAAAAGAGATCCAAAACAGCATTCAGGAAGGGAAAAAACAGGGTGAATCTACAGAAAACAAACAAACAAACGAAACAAAAAAACCCACAAAAAACAAAACACAAAAACTTCACCACATTATTCTTTCCTGTAGCCTTTCTTCCTTTTTTTTTTTCCGTCTTTTAAGTAGACCTAGCCTTCACGATGAGATGTAAAATAAAGGGGAAAGCAAGCTCAGAAGAAATGCAGGCATTAAATTAGATGGATTGGTTGAAGCTGTTATGCATTAATTGCATTTCAGGATCAGCTGGGTCCCCTCTCCACTCGGCCCAGTCTGCTGTGGGGCTGAACAAAGGACAGTGACAAAGCAGCATTAAGAGTCCTATCAAGGGTCTCTCTGGCTGCTTTCTGTTCTCATCCTGTTGCAGAATACAAGCTCATTAATTCTTTGAGTTTAGGCAGATTCTGCCAGAAAGGACTCTTACAAAACCAGTGAATGAACCTCCCAACTTGAACTACTTGGGAGTTTTGGGGCTGGAAGCACAGGGAGTTGATCTGCTTGTGTTGTTCACCAGACAAGGTCCTAACTCAGCAGAACTCTCAGGTCAGCCCTGCTAAGGAGTTACAGTAGATTTGGGTGTGAGGAGACAGATACAGAAGGAGGATAAACATCTGCCTATTGCTACCCAAAACACAGTTTTGGAAGAGGATGAGTCCCACCAGAGTAGTTTGACCCCCTGTACTCAGCATTCCCTTTAGGCCAGGCAGAGAGTGCAGTGGGTTGGCTTAAAATGGAGGGTGTAAAAGCAAATGTTTTGGACAGATGTGAATGTGAGAGGCAAGGTTTTCTTCTTACTACTTAAATCAGGGGGGTCTTGGAATGTCTGGCATTGGTTCTGAATGGCTGAGAGCTGCTAATAAAAGATTTGCTCTCAGTCTGACTGGGTGGTTTTAATATAATTTGGAACTTAGAAAAAGTCTGTATTCCAGCAGCGATCCCAATGCTGTCATCTTGAGCCCATCTCAAATAGCAGTGGGGGGACATAATTATGTGGTGTAAATCAGGATGGCTTCACTGATGGTGCTGATTTACACCATCTGAGGACCTGGCTTAGCTCTGTTGTGGCAGTGAGCTGCACTGCCTAACCTCCCTGAATTCCCTGCATGGATTCTACACATCACTTAACTTCAGGCAAGACTTTCTCACATTGTCTGAATGCTAATTGCACTTCTGTGCTGCAGCTTATATTAAAATTAATATATAATTCCAAAAAAATATAGATAATTGAACTGACCCAAAATATAACCCCTTTCCTTATTTCTTAAGCACTTGAGTTTTAGCACAAATCTCTTTTACTGCAGGGGCTTATGTTGTGCCGTCAGCAAATGCAAAGAGCAATTAAACATTTAACATGATCACAAGGAGAAGAGGAAAGCTGCTGTTTAAATGCATCAAGGGAAAAAAAAAAAAAAAAAAAGCCCAGGAAAACAGCCTCTTGGGTTTAATGTAAGACAGAAAAAATGCACCACGGTCAGTTCAATTCAAGAGCTTTGTTTATTAGGGACCTCATGTATTATTTTTGAAAGTAAAATTCCTACTTTGCTGAGCTCTTTAGGAAGAGTTTCAAACAATTCTGTCCCACAGAGATGCCAGGTTAAAGCAAATGTTTTCTGGAGGGTAAGAGTTATGATTTTCACCTTCTCTTTGTTTTCCTTAGTTGGGAGGGTTACCTGGATCTTGGGGAATATCTGCTTCCAGAAAGAACTGCACTGCATTTCCTCAAAAGAAGAAAAGAAGCAACAGACTTCAAAACTCTTCATCCCCACTGACATTCCTCATTTTTCTGTTTCGCACATTTTCCTGTTCTGCTAAAAGCACGTAATCTAACCTATGAGTCATCTTGGTCAGTGCTGCTTCCTATACCCAAAGTATTAATAAGAGGAATTAGTCCTGTTTGTCAGTCTGTCTGTGAATGAGAGATGTGGGATTAAGTCGCTAGATGATATTTGTTTTCCGTAGCTTATAGAGAATGTTTATTCAGTTGCCATAAGGACATTGGGGTCATGCAGCCTGATATGCAGCTTGAGCAGGCAGCTGCAGTGTGCACCCCACACACAGGGGAGTCGAGTCCCTATCAGCAAAAGCAGCCCTGATTTGATATTCTGGTTGTCTGAGGGGCCTGCCTTAAAAACACCCTTGGAGTTTCCCCAGTACAAAGGGATGCACAGAAACAAATGTCCTCAAGAAGGCCCTGCTCCTGGTAAGAGGTGGATGGGGAGAGCAGATAAGTGGTGGGACTGCCAGGGCTGCTGTCAACCTGACAGCCTTTTAACAAAGATACAGAGGAATTTGGGGGGGACTAATTTAATAGGATTTGTCAGGTCTTTTAATGGGACACTACCATTTTCAATTAAGTGTTTTTGAGGACAGTCTCCTCAATTCCAGTGAGTGGTTTAGGAAAGGGGGCCAATGCCAGAAAGCCGGACAGACAGGCAGTGAAGTTGCTCATTTGTTCTGAGCTGCAGAGATCATCTTTTTGGAAGAGTCTGACACAGGGGGATTCTGACATGGGATGCTGGTCACCAAGTGCCCAGAGCAGACTTTCCCCAAAATATAAAACAGTGGGAGAACAATGAGCTGAACCCATTTCCCTACATTTTAGGAGGGCATCCAACTGCCATAAAATGGAATCTACTTCTTCCTGCTCTGAGATTTTTAAGAGTTTAGGATTTAGAGTGTTTTTTTTTTTTTCACGGAAACAGCTTTAAATTTTTTTAGGTTGAATTCAGAAAAAGTGGGAAAACGACACAAATATCAACTGCTTTCTGACTGCAAAAGCATTTTCTTCTCAGTTCTTGGATTAACATCTAGACTCAGGCATGCCTGTGAAACAGAGAGGTTCTTTATTTGCCAATCTCAATTTTTTCTGGGATTGCAATATCAAACACAAAGCAACATTTTCTCTAGTAGATTGTGCCACTAATACAATAAGGGTCTAATATATTAATGAATAAGGATCTTTAATATGCTAATATTTCTGCATCACATTAATATTCTATTAGACTAATGTATTATTATGCTAATAAGTCTATTAAAAATGCAAAATATAATTATACGTTCTGTATGGCTCCACTGTTGAAATCTGATTCCTGCCCTAGACACACTTGTGTGTGTATTTCTAGAAATTGTATTACCTGCTGTGCAAAGTTAGCTTGATCTACACCTGATGTCTTTCATCACACACCCCAAGCAGCCGAGAGAGGATTTCATACCCCCAAACCCATTAACAGGTGAAACAGATTAAGTGCTTCAGCAGGTCTGCATTTCAGCTGTGGGAGAGACAGGCTGACAGCCATGCTTTATACACTCCTCACTCTCTCTTGGAATTTACCTTTCTTTTCACTGAGCAGCTGATTGAGAGGGGACTCTCCTCTGGGTGGGCGTGCTGTGCCAGAAGGGGGTAACACACCTAAATCCTGCCAAGCCAATCCCCTAGGAAAGGGTGCTGTGTGAGACCCATTGAAAGACATCCCTTTTTCTGTGGTGTTTTCTTTTGCCAAGTTTAGGCAGCTCCCTATTCAGTGTGCTGTTTATATAGTTTGTTCTTTAATGCCTAATTTCCCCCGACACCATCAAAGGAGCCTAATCCACAGGCAGAGCAGGCTGTGACTTCCTCTGGACAGCTAATCCTGAACAACAGTGTGTCTGTTTCCCCCCTGGTCCCAGCCCTGGCTATGCTTCTGCTCCTCTGTCACTGTTGAAAGAGAATTTTCAGCGTGCCTCCCACTCTCCATAAATATATCCACACTCCTGCTCACTTTTGAATAATGGCATTTGGAGGAGAGGTCTCCTGCAGATCTTTCTACCACAGCTAAATGTTCACTTGATTGCTTTTAGATGGGCCAATTAAGAATGAAAAGGGAAAGTGAACAGCATGGTTTTGTTTTGTTTTAAAAATGTCATGTTTGCCAAGTTTATTAAGCAGGAGCTTAGAACGAATATTGAATTTTGAAAGACTGGCTCTGATAAAATTTGGAAAAGAAAGTGTAAGGACATGTCCTTCCCCTTGTCCCTGTCAGGATAACTTGCAGCCCTGTATCAATGTCTGCATCTCATGCCACCAGCCATTTAATGGATGTTGCAATTGACATCTTTAATGAAAGAACAGGGTTTCTGTTACCTGGCTGAAGATCTATTCACTTCCTTATTGCGACTGCAAAGAGGGAGAGAATTGAATGGAAAAGGTTTCTGACTAAGAGAAATCCTTTCTAGTGGGGAGGAAAGAAACTAAATGTGTAGAACTCATGGTCTGGGGAGGCTGAGGCTCTCTGTCACTGGAGGCTGGCTAAAAATGGGAGAAATCTATCAGTCAGTAATAACACACTTGAATGTGGTTCTGCATTGTGCCAACTGAGCTAGGGAACTTCTCCAGGTTCCTACCAAATCCTTCCCCTGATTCTGGCCCTTCTTTCATAGGCAGCAGACCCAAGGTTTTGTGAAGACCCGCCCAGCTCTCAGGGTTGTTTTTTTGGTACCCAAATAGCAAAAAAGTGGCGATGGCACAGAATTGTCCTTAAGTGTGGAACAAGAGGAGCAGTTTATAAGTGCATCATAAAACTCAAAAGTGTGCTCAGATTCACAAGATTTAAGGCTTCCATAAACATCTACATGCTTCACACAGCCCACCTGTATAGCATTGCCTTGTGCATGAATAACTTTGTTGTGTGGTGGCTGATTCAGTCACAGTAAGAATCCTGCTACCATTAACAGTGACTGGATTTATCTTTTAGAGCAAGAGAAAGAAATCCAGGTCTGTGGAACTGAAAATCTAGACATTTTATTATTATTTTCTATTTATATATATTTTTATATATCTATTCATGAGTGATAATGAACATTTGTGATTTGAATTTAGCCTAGGACACATGGGGAATGAGTAAGGGACTCAATTACACAATATTCAAAATCATTTTATTTTTACTGTATTGTATCCCTGATCTGGCTTCCAAATTTCACTATTTTCAGGGCAGCAGCAAAATAATTATATACTGAGTGACGATACACAAAGCATAGAATTCCCAACTCTACAAAATAGGAAACTCATACTCAAATCTTTACACTGTGCATTTTTTTAACTTGATGGTGGTGTTCAAGTAGTTCCACAGAAGATTCCACATATATTATTGTCATTATTACCAGTATTATTTTAATACATGACTCATGCACCACCATTTGCTGTGGATTCTCCAAGATGATGGTCAAGTGGTTTCAAACTGTTTTATCAACTTGGTGGAGCTACACTGACTTGCATGAGCTGAGACCTTAACCTAAAGTTCCTATTGAGAGTGACAGAAAGCTTTTTGCTGGTCTGTCTCTCCCTGGGAAAGATAACGCTTTTCACAGGAAAGCTGTTATTTGGTGTGTTCCCTTATGTAACAGCACTGCTGGCAAAGCAGAGAGACCAAAAACATGAGGACTCTAACACTCATGAAAAGGCTCAGGGTGCTGAAGTGAATAACCTCTCCACAGCATGATGCTGTGCTGTTGTCAAACAAGTCCACAGAAGAAGGATTTTATCAAAATCTGTTCTTCAATTTCTACAGGTATCTTCAATCTACATTTGTGCAGAACAAAGGTTTAAGTGTAGATTATTACTCCAGCCTTTTGTTTTGCCTGAGTTAATCTGCTTAGCAAAAATCTTCCTGTCCTGCCTCCCACCTATATTTCTGTGTCAATACATATCTAAAATATTTCTCCAAACACAACCAGAGCAGAAGTTAGCCATGTTGATTTTCTTTTTCTTAAAGTGGTACGTTGGATATTTTATAGGTTTCTTTGACCTCTAATTGGTCCATCCACAAAAGGAGGTAAAAGTACCCCTATGTGATTCAGGTATAACCTTAGATCTGCTGTAAGTTCAGTATTTCAGGGTTGGTGTTTATTGAACCATCACCATCTTTAAGAAGTGTGTAGGCTGAAGAGCAAGAAAAGCCTTGTAGAGGGGGGGTTATGTTGAACATCTCTGTGTCAAAGACCAACCCAGACATTCCTGTGCAAAGGAATAAGAGTTTGCTGCAGGAATCCTGAGTTGCAGAAGCCTGGTAGCTCACTGTCTATCTGTAAGTGTGTTTTCTCTTCTTGGATTTGCTTCATACCAGGAAAAAGAAGCAAATATTGGCCTCTAAAACTTACACAGAATGCAATTACCTCTCTGTATAATGCTCTTCCTTTTCACAGACAGGCTTCTTTTTCCCTCTATCTTTTTCTGGTTTTCTTTCTCTTCATCTCACTTCTCTGCAGTCTGAATGCAGGCATGTGTAAAAAATCGGGGTGAGAGGATTTGGTCTCTAGGCAGAGAAAACACCAACAAAAGAAAGTATAACAAGCAATTCCCTCTCTCTCCCCTACTCTCTCCCCACACGGGCCCTTCAAGCCCAGGGTTTCACGCAGGAGTGGAATTAGCCAGGACCTGGATGGAAGCAAGAGCCTTGGAGGAGAAAAAGAGTTTGCAGTCTTTGAACAGAAGTAAAAGTGGGGGAAGACCACCCCACTTGTGTAATCCCAGTGCAATTTCATCTCGGCCTGTTGTTTCTTAATGGGTTTTTATTCATCTTTAATTTGAGTGGTCTTCTTTCCAAAAGGAGAGCTAAAAGAGCAAGGGAAAAGGAAAACAGCAGTAGGGTAAAGAGCAAAGTCTTTGACAATATTTCTTTTTATATTTGTTTCTTTCTCTCTTAACTGATAGCTAAAATGTCTTTCTAATACATTTCTCTGTCCTTTTACTAATTATTGAATATTATATAATTAAATATTAAGTATTTAGCAGAAAAATGTTTTCTGAAGTATCAAATGAAATAAATAAAACAAGAAAGCAGGTTGCGAAGATTTGATACAGTGTCCAAAATTTAGGAGAAAAACAAATAATAAATCCTTCCTTCCTTCCTTCCTTCCTTCCTTCCTTCCTTCCTTCCTTCCTTCCTTCCATCCATCCATCCATCCATCCATCTCAGAGCTAGGAAGTTCAGCAAAAGCAGAAACATATTTTGGTTTTCTGGGTTATATATATCTTGGATCACATCTAACTGGTTAGATCAAGCAATAATAGTATTTAAAGGGAAAAGTCATGGAGTTTTTACAGTAAGGAACAGGAATGTCAGGGGCAGGATGAGTTTGGGGGATATCCAGCATTCAATGGGATCTGGTCTTTTTGATAAAGGGTGGGGCAATTTTCCACTAAATCAAATCACAGATTGGAGTCCGAGACAAAGTGAGAAGCAGGCTTGTTTGTTTAGGTTGCTGTGGTTTCATAACCCTCTTCCTCTCCCTCTTTCACTCTCTTTCACCCTTACATACACAGGTAGACTTTGAATGTAATATTTTGCACATCTCCTACAACTGCATTACATCCCGCTGGCCATATCTTGACAGGCTGCATCAGTCAATAATGATGTAATATTAAAGGGTAATGACACAGCCATGCAGAGTAATGAGAGAAACCAATTTCTCTCACTATTTACCCATTTACCAATCGATTGAATTCATCATGTCAAAAAACACAGGGATAAGTCCATGAGAGGCTGACATATGTTCCTATTGTGTAGTGGTTCTGCTCAGCTGGCTGACAAAAATGTCTAAGTAAACATATTAAGTTAAATTCTGCTCAGGGTGTGAAGACAAAGGAGAAAAAGGAAACAAGTCTGTACATGAACTTAGACTTGGAGAGTGAATAAGAAACACAGAGATGAAAGAAGGTAAAAGAATGCAGTTTGAATCCATGCAGTAGCATCAGTCCATGTGTGTTGTTTCAGCAGAGTAATTAATTAACACAGGTGTGTCTATTACTATAGACTCTCAAGACTGCAACTCCACCTTGCAATCCTTCCTTTGAGAGTCTCCACAGGCTCAGGAAACATCTGTGGCTCTCACAAGCTGCCCCCAGAGAAGATTAGGATGGACAAACTTCATTTACAATCAGGCAGAAAGTGAAACCAGATAAATCCTTAGATTAAGCGGAATAGGATCTGCATTCCCTCCTGGTGGTGAAACAGGGGAAGGGACTTGGATCTGCCACAAGCAAAGCTTGATGGCCAGATGTGTCCAGGAAAATTACATTTGAAAAAAGCAGGAGGCAGATTTTATGCATAAGTTGCTAAGGAACTCCTTGAACTTCCAGGAAGCAGAGAGTCTTCCAGCAGTGCTGTGACTATTTTGGGTTCTTCCAGCAAGAAATTTGAGGCTGATGTGACAGGACCCTTCTGCACCTTCATTGCTTCTGATTTCCACTTGGAGGTATTCCCTCTTCTGAAAAGAAAACTGGATGTACATTTCCAACACAGCTGCTCATATTTGCAAGGAAATTTGTGAAACAGATCCCACAAAAGTTGTATGGCTCTTGGAGCGGCCCATTAGAAAGAGAGGTGTCAAATTCTGAATCTGGCTATCATGTGATGAAGTGTTTGGCTTTACTAAACCACAGGCATCCTGCACAAGCTGTGGGCAAAAAGGCAAATACACAAAATATACCAAGAGCAGTTATATGTGAGATGCTGCCCTAAAATACTGTGCTCAAGTACTAAAATACTGTGAGCAAGTCTGTGGGAGAAGAATAGGCTGGAGAGAGGAGTTAAAATCACTGAGACTCCATCAAAGATTCACAGGTTCTGGGCCAAGGAGGTTTAGAACTGAGGGCATGGAGAAAGGAGAGGGATAAGGATGTTGCAAAGTATATTTTCTTTTTATTTTCTTTCTGTGAACTGTTTATAGATGTAATCCTACAACTGCAGAGTGTAAATCCTACACAAGCCCGAGTGATTATTGCAGCTGGAGGCTCTGGGTGGTTTTGTAACCTCTCTGCTCTGCTTCAGCTGCTGAAAACCAAGAGGAAAGAGCAAAGGGAGGGAAGTGGGAGGAAGGAGGAGAGCTGGGCTCTAGCAAAAATCTTGATTCAAAAGCCCAGCTATTTTCCCAACACTTAATGCCTCATGAGTGCTGTCCAAAAGGGGGAAGGAGGCACTGGCTTCTGAGCAGGTAGAGAGAGATGATTCTCCCCCTCTCCTCTTGTGAGACTCCACCTGGAGTGCTGAGTCCAGCTCTGGGACCCTCAACATAGGCAAGACTTAGAACAGATCCAGAGAAGGGCCACATCATCTTGATCATAGTGCTGGGACACCTCTGCTGTGGAGACACCCTGAGACAGCTGGGGCTGCTCAGCCAGGAGGGGAGAAAGGTCTAGGGTGACCTTCTAGCACCTTCTGGTCACTGAAGGGTCTAAAAGAGAACGGGAGAGGGACTTTTTGAAAGGATATGTACTGAAAGGACAAGAGGTGATGTCTTTAAACTGAAAGACAACAGGTTTAGATTAGACTTTAGGTAGGAAGTCTTGACTGTGAGGGTGGTGAGGCACTGACACAGGTTGCCCAGAGAATTTGTGGATGCCCCATCCTTGGAACTGGTCATGGCCAGACTGGATGGGGCTCTCAGCAGTTTGGTTTAGTGGAAGTAGTACTTGCCCTGGCAGGGGGTGCAACAAAATGAACTTTAAGGTCTGTTCCAACCCAAACCATTCTGGTTCTATGCTTCCTCCAAATTTCCTTTTCTCTCATGATGTCCTCCTGTACCAGGTGTGTAGGAAAACGAAGTGTGGTGTGATCCAGCACCAAGTGCTGGTACAGTGGCTCAGGTTACTGTCAGCAGGAGCCGGCTGCAGCATTTATCTCCAGCTGTCCCACCTCACAAGCATGCCTGCCTGGCACACAGCAGCACATTTGCCTGCAGCACAGCAGAGAAAGCCCAGGCTGAGACCAGCTTGTGCCTTGCCATGCAGGGACACAGCCCAGCCTGTCAGACACAGGAAACCACACTCGGGAGTCAAATGGCTCTTTCTCGCCTGACACCTCCCAGCCTCAATCATATGTATGTTTAAAAACACTTTGTTTCCATTTTCCTTTCTTTTTTTTTTTTTTTTTTTTTTTTCCTTCATTGGGAGACATTAATTATGGAAGAATGTGGTACTCTTTGGGGCTTGCTGGCAGAGTGCCCCCAAGGGTTTGGCCACACAAGGACACCCGTGCTGCTCTCCGTGCCTGCTTTGGGGAGGCTTCCAAAGGAAGGCAGGGGATGTGCGAGCCGAGGGAGGGCATTTTTCAGCCGGTGGAGTGTGATGATTTCTCCGAGTGATGCAAATGAAGAACGCAGGAGCAGTCCTGTGCCAGCACTGCCGCATGCAGAGCGTGGCTGTGCCCATGGAGCTGTGCCAGCCAGCAGAGGAGGGGACACGGGCACAGTCCCTGCAGCCTCCTCAGCTAAATGGGCTGCTCATGCCTTGGGACATATCTGTGCAGCGCCTAACCAAGTGGGGCTCCTAACGGCGCGCATAATGGAAATAACTTACAATAATAAAGTAAAGAGACAGTAAAGCTGTCTTCTGTAATGTTATTCTCCAGGTGAAATGAGATGCCAGAAATGAACAAACAGTCTCCAAATGATATTAAAATGTCTTTCACTTTTAATAATTTAAGGGACATACTAGTGAGAAAGATAAGGAAACTTAAAAATACATTATTTTTCGGGCTGATGGTCTTTTCCTCAGACTCTCTTCTATCTGATCCACTGAGGACTCATTGACGTATCCTAGGCTGAAGTTTAGCATTATAATAAGTTATTGGGACAAAAAGTTTTCCTCTTTAATTTTATTTACTAAGTTTGCCTTCAGAAAAGCTGGTTTAGCTCTGCGAGTTTTACTTCTAAAAAATAAATTTCCTTCCTCTCTCCCTCCTTCCATTCTTCATCCCTCTTTCCCATACCTTTTTTTGCTCATCTTCCCCCTTCCCTCCCACCCCTTCCATCCTTCCATCTCTCTTTCTCTCATTCTTTTTCCTGGTTCAAAAAGCCCTAGACTGTCTCCTTGAGTGTTAAGGACAAACTGGCAATAATTTATGTTATAACGTGATATGAAAAAAATTACATTACACTATAAATTATAATATGAAGGGTGAAATGCCAGGAAGGATGCCAAATGCTGGTGGAAGTCCCATTACACAACAGAGTTCTATTGCCTACCACTCCCCTCAGAAACCTTATAAGGTTTGCATGAAACTGTTTTCTGTGAGGGGAGAGAGGCTGGAGCAGGGAGGAAGAAGAAATAAAACACAAAAGATGAAATATATAATCAGTCAACTGGAAGTAGGAATTTTTTACTAATGCCCGAAAATAAAGGTGACTTTTCTAAAGACCTATAGAAATTTAAAATCTAGCCACCTGGTATTATGTGGTGCTGCCTCAAGCTGGAGCAGAGGCTGTGGGGAGGAGCTGTAAATGTGTGTTTGTGCAGTGCTGGTGTCAGAGGGGCTCGTGGATTTCATCCTCCCAGAAAACCCCTGTGGAAGTCACAGAGGTTCCTTGAGTTTTCAGGTTTCCCTGCTCATTGCTGAAACCACACCGTGCTCTGGTGGTTCTTCTCTGAGAACAGGAGTAATCAGGAGTGAAATTAAGAAGGGCTTTTGGAGAAAAATGGCAGCAAGGAGAGATGAGAGTCCAGAGCCCATCTCTGACCTTGTGCTGGACAAGTTCCTGGAGTCAGGTGGCTGCAGGGGAGCAGTGGATGGGAGATTTTGTTCTTGTGGGTACAAATTTGTCTTGACACCCACCACTACCCAGCACCAGAAAATCCCAGGGACCTCTGGATCATCTTCCTCTCCCCATGTATTGCCTGTCCCTGATTATTATGTAATTCCTAAAAATCTTCAAACACTCTCTATTCCCCTAAATCTCACCCTGTGTCCATCTCTTCCATAGATATGATGGCACCAAAAATAGACGCCAGAACTAATGAACTGTTTTGTGCAAAAGGCTGTTGGTTGTAAAAACAGAGGGCACAATTTTCTACCAGGGATAGAATGGTTTGTGAAGCTGTTGTTTTGCTCCTATCTCATGTCTGATTAAAATAACTACTTGAATCTGAAACTATCAGTCAAATTTTATAACACTGCAGTGTGAGTGAAGAAACTAGAGTCCTCTCTAGACACCAGGTAAAGAAAGAGGAATATTTTTATGATGGACCAAGAATGAGAAAATGTCTATTTTTCTTTAAAGATAAAAGAAATACAAGAAAAAAAAAAAAAAAAAAAAAAAAGGACAGCAGGGGAAAAAAAGAGAACCCAAAACCACAGATTATTATTTTACTTTCCAAAAAAAAAAAAAAAAAAAGGAAACTAAAACCATACCAAACACCCCAATCAATGGAGAGAAAAGCAGCTTTGAGTGCCTTATTGAACTGACCTACAGAAAAAGCTTCAGAGTTTCAAGCCCAAACAAGTCCCTGATAAGATGTGAAATGCAATGGAAAAATCATTTAGGGGAAACAACAGAGAAGCTGATTTTGCTCTAATTTTACAGGTCAGTTCAATAAAGGTTCCTGAACTCCCTTTTCTGTGTAATTCTAAGGAAGAGTCATTTAATTAATATATTTATCTGAAGGAAGAAAAAAAAGAGAAGAATAAGGGAAGGAGGAAAACAAACTTAAAACAAAGACTGCATTTCACATTGAGCATTGCAGATTTTGGTTGAGTCTGTCTAGCACATGAGCTCTCTGGGTACCCACAACCCTTTCTTCCACACGGTTGCTCTCTTAGCTTCATCCTTTAATTTGGTGTATAAATTATCACGAAAATGATTGAATCCAGAGAGGAAAACACATTTCTTACTCATGTTTTCCTTCTTTAGCTCTTTGTGATTCATTTACTGCACTTTCAACCAGCCCTCCTGGTTTTATGAGATGTTGAAAGACAGCTCAAGCATTTTATTATCTCCCTGCCAGCCTCCACAAGAGAATCTGGCAGCGTTCAGGATACCCCCTGCAGTGGGACTTGTGAATGCAAAACGGTGGGGCTCAGTCCTCAGCTCTGCACCATCACTCATCCCCTGCTCCTGCCTTAGCTGTGCATCCTCCCGGGCATGGCACAGCTGTGCAAACCTCAGCACACCACAGGCTCCCGAGCTGGGAGCATCTCCACAGCCTCTGGTGGACACACCTCAGGCTGAAGTTGTCTCGACAGCCCTTGACAGCTCTATTTCTCATGCAGGCAGGGCTGCTGAGGGGGTCAGGCAGCAAAAGGGTTCATCCATCCCTGTGTGTGAGAAAACGAGTCCGTGCCCATCTCTCAGCGCTCAGCCTGAGGCACTGAGTCTGGTGGCAAAGACCTGGTGTCTGCTGGGGACCCTGCTTAATGTGGGCACTAAGGCTTTTTCACAGCTCTGTAGGTCCAGCTCTGCTTCCAAGAGATAAAAACTTTACACAGCCTCAAGCAACCTGAGGGGGCACCCTGTGAGCTGTACCCTGTGAGCTGCCTAGACCCCCAGTCAGGAGCTGCAGTAATGACAGAAAGGATTTTTGTGCAAGAATAGGGCAAAAACTCTTCTGATGGTGTGTGTTCCCTCCAGTGGTGCTCCCCATCTGAAAGCCATGCTGGGGAAGGCAGCAGTGCACCTGGAGCTGGGATTGGTGTGTCTGTGTGCACCTCATACATGGAATTATTGTTATCTTCCTACAGCTTCTCCATGCTTCTCTCCCACCAATAAAAGATGCAGAGAATTTCCTCCTGCCCCCTTCCTAATGACACTTTTGTTACAAGGGTGTTCTGCACAGAGGGAGGAGAAGGGTTAATAGAAAAACTTTTCAAGGTGAGATGGGAAATTGAACTGTGGAGAAGTGTAGGAAAAGGCTTTTTTCCCCCACCCACCACAATGCATTCTGTCTCAAATTTAAAAAAAAAAAAAACAACCAAACTGTAAGATTTTTTTTTTCATGTTCTTCCAAATATCACTTCTGCTTGTCACAATATTTATAAAAACCCTCTTGCTATCTCAAGCTGCACAGCCTTTGGCTCAGGTTCCTGCTTATGCAAAACAGGGTCATAAACATGTCACTGTGTATTTGATAAATCCATCTTCCTCTTGTCATTGTCACCAAGAAGCTGAGATGACGGGAGATTACTCCGTCAAATCGCCGTAGAAACGCCTGCAGAGTTTATGAATTTTCATAGGATGTAAGTCCTCTTTAATGGGAAGTGGGGCCCAGTGAAAGCTTGCTATTTTTGAGGAAAAGTACATGCATCTTCATCGGTGTGTGGGAATACACTGCATGGCCAGAACTTTACCCACCACGCTGGGAGCTGTGCCAGTGCATCCCACTTGAGAGCATCATCCTGAGCTTGTGCCCATTTCCTTGTGCCTCCTTCTCTTGCTGTGACCCCAATTCACATTTATATTAAGGCTTCCCTAAGCCACACTGGATGTGTGAAAGAGATGTTAAATAAGTGCAAATGCCATTAGAGGGTATTTACTGATCTAACATATTTCCTGTGAGCATTTTCATTACCACATCTTGACGTGCTTGTCTCTGCCCTCACCTCCTCCTTTTTCTGAAATCTAGTGAAGAAATCAACCCATCTTCTGTGAGAATTGCCTCTATGTCAGGGTTCAAAGGCTGGCTGGGTTTCTCTTTCTGTAACAAAACTTAAAAGCAAAGCATTTCACAGTTTTCCAGACAGGAAAAATGTCCTCTTGTCGCTCCTTACAAGAATTAAAAAAAAAAAAAAAAAAAAAAAGGCTGACAGTATTATGGTCAAATTGTAGCAAAATAAGAGAAAACAGATAAATATGAATGTTAACCTTCAGGTATGAAACCCAGTTGAGCCAAGTGCTGAGCTTGGCTGAGGACAGCCTAAAACCTGGTAACACCTTCAGCAATTCAGTGAGATTTATTGCAACTTTCTCTGGCATTTATATTCCTACAATTAAACAGCGATTGCCCAGCCTGAGAAGCCTGCAGATAGGTCTTCAGTCTTCTATGTAAACTTTTCTTTGTGAGGTTTGTTGTTATTTTTTTATTATTTATAACCTATGGTAATGTCTCCTATGATCCTGGGGCATCCTCTTTGCATTAAAGTTGTTTTGTCTTCATTTTCCAGCATATCCAAGTAGTTCAACCTCCTGCTGAGATGTGGTGGTTTAAGCCCAGCCAGCAGCTCATCCCCATACAGCTGCTCACTCACTCCCTGCCAGTGGGATGGAGGAGAGAATCAGAAGAGTATAAGTGAGAAAACTCCAAGGTTAGGATAGTTTAATAAGTAAATCAAACACTGCACACAGAAATAAAGCAAAGCAAGGAATTCATCCAACATTCCCATGGGCAGACAGGTGTTCCATCATCTCCTCAAGAGGAGGGCTCCCTCACGCATTATGTTGACTTGGGGAGACAAACACCATCACTGCAAATGTGCCACCTTCCTTCCTCCCCCAGCTTTATCAGAATTTTCCCTGGGGTCAGCTATCCTGGCTGTGTCCTCTCCCAGCTTCTTGTGCATCCTCAGCCCCCTTCATGTGGGGTGGGGTGAGAAGCAGAAAGGGGCTCGATGATGTGCAGGGCTCACATAGCAATGACTAAAACATCCCTGTATTGTCCTTGTCATGTCCAGCACAGAAAACCACAAAACACAGCTACTATGTGGAAAACTAACTCCACCCAAGGTAAAACATGCATATGGTGCAAGAGTACAAAAGTCTTCTAAGCCTGTACCATGGGCATTAACCCTCATGACTTAATAAAAAACTGGTTGCTGCAGTGCAAACAAAACCAGAACCCTCCCCAAATAGCTGCCCACATATGAAACTGCAAAAAGAGGAGGACCTTGCTGTTTCTCAGCATCCCAAGGTTTAAAGGGAGACAGTAATACCATTTTGATCCCCTTGGCAGCAGTTACTGCAGTATGTGCAGCCTCCATGTGTTGTTACCCAAACACAGAGTTAAGTAGCAACTCTGGGTCAGACTTAACCAGAATGACCAAAACCATTATAAATAATGGTCTGCCCCATGTCACTACAGCTCTGAGTGTGTGAAAGCCTGTGCACTGCCCAGGACAGCTGGACTTCAGGGGGATTTTCATCCAAGTGATCACACAAGGACAGGGCCACCAATCTGCTCTCTGTCAGGACCTTCAGTGAGCAGCTTCCTCAAGCAGTGACACCAGGGGATGATGTTACCTGTGCTGGGTCTTGGACTGCACCCCCTGGGCTTCTGTGGTTGGTGCATTTTCCTCACCATCACAGATTTCCTGCAAAAACAGGAATCTCAGTTGCTAGAAGTAAACTCCAGTGGACACATTGGATGAAATCTCTTCCCTGGTATATCAGGAGGGTGCTGTGCATTTCAGCAGTCATCAAAGTGTTTTAGAGGTCATGCATGCTGAACTGCATTACTAAGTCATTAGTAAGTGGAGCAAAACTTAAAGCAAAAGAATGAAAATCTTTCAAAACATTACCAGATACCACAGTCCTATGATTGTGTATTCTAGAAGCATCTGACCACTTTATATTTTTCATTTGTTGAGAGGGCATACAGCATAAGGAAGTCTAATAAAAGCAGGAATATAGCCTTGGTCTGGTTATTTAAAAATTAATTTTCTGCCTTACAGTGAAGGGATTCTGTCTTATTGTTTTGCAAGCAAACAGCAGCTTATTCTTCTGAAACGTAGCATTCTTACTTTTGGAGGATGAAAGAAATGTTCAGAGAATTTACAAGAGAAACCTGTTCATTAGATTATAAGTTAAAATTAATTAAAAATTGGATTCTCTAAGAAATGTATCATCTGTGCTCACACTCTTCATCCAAATGATGTCAATAAGAGAATAGCTCAGACTTCAAACTTTCTGTATAGTTGCAGTTAATTGAATTCTTATGCTTGGGGTATTCTTGAAGAAATTAGGAAGTAATTAGGCTATGCTATTAACCATTGTATATAATTGATCTGATGATATAGCCAACAAACAGGCCAAGGTCAACAGCTTATTCAGCTCTTTAAGCTTGATGTGTTCTCAGAGATGATGCTCCATTCCTTCCTCTGTCATGGATTTGCTTTCTGGGGTTCTACTGGCTGTACTGGGAGTTAGGAGTTCTGGGGGATTAAATCTGCCTTCTCCTATATAAAAGATGGCAGGTTGGGCTTGGGATCCTTTATATGGCTTTGCACCTCACTTGGCAGCACTGCCTCATCTCAACTCTGCTCAAAACAGGCTGTCCCAAAGCAGGATATCCCACAACAGGATGTTCCAAAACCCCTTTGGACAGCTCTGAACCAAGTTCCTGCCTGTAGGGCTAAACCAAGCAGGTGACTCCCAACACACAAACAAACTGTGAGTGGAAAGAGATGTCCCAAGCCTTCACCTATCTCTAGCACACGTTACTGAGCCATCAAAAGGGCATCCAAAATATAAATGCTAAATTCAGTAGTGCAGTTTGGCTCCTTGCATGGCTGTAGCTCTGAGCAGCAGTTACAAATCCAGTTTAACAGGCCAGTGCTCTGACTCTTTGCATTGATTCAGCACACCGGTGGATTTTTTCTGAAAGAATGAAGTCAAAATTCCCTTTGGCTTTGCCAAGGTCTGGCTTTCACCCTGCAGAGCTACAAATCAATAGAAGCAGTGGAAGGCAGAACTCACTGTAAATGCCTCTGAAGGGGGAGGTATGGAAAATGCAATTACCCAGAGAAGGAAATAACAAGACAAGCTTTTTTTATTTGCCTTTTTTTTTCCCCCTTCTCTTTTCCTCTCTTGGTGAAGAGTACTATTGCAGGAATAGTCAAGAAAATGCATTTTGAACATTTTATAACTCTTCTAAGCCAAATGCAGGAAATTTACTTAGTCAGAAATACAAAGACGCAGCGGTGAGAAAATAGTATTTTTCAGTCCATTCAGAAATAACATTATTTTAAAAACACTGTAAAAACTGACACAATGTGGAATTAGAAGAACGTGACTCAGTTACTTCACGGTGCCACTGGTAACCAAGCATCAGTATTAGCAGTGTTTGTAGCATGTATAGCATAACACCTGTCTTCAGGGGCCTTAAAAATTAATTGCTATTAGGATTGTGATGGCACCCCTTTAAAAATACTAATGTAAGGTTTTATACAATAATGTATATGTTCTTATACATATATACTAGTGTGTATATTCTTAACCTTTAAAATAATTTCAGTAGGGATCCTGGCTCCCTGGGTGCTGTTCTGCTTTGCCTTTTTATGCACATAGCAGTGAGCTGGTTTGGTCCTGCTGTTCCTCATCCAGGGTAGCCCTTCTTTGGTCCCTCTGGAGATGGAAGGAGCAGGAGATGGTTTTCTGTACATGCATAGCTCCGTTCCTGTGTTTAAAATGCAGCTACCTCTGGGGTTAAACACGACAGCATTTTAACAACTTTCAGTCGTGAAGGATGGCTTCTGCAAGTCAAACTGATTGAGGGCTATCTGACAAGGGGAAGGGGGAAGCAAACACCATGAATTATAGATGGCAATCTGTCTATTTTACCATTACAAACCCACAGTAGGAGCAGATTCATTCCTCTTGCACCTCCCATTGTGCAGTCATCCCCATTGTACATTCATTTCCATTGTTTCTCCTTCCACATATTGTACATTCAGACCCTGTCTCAACTGTACATTCCAGCTCCGTGGCAGGAGATCCATCCATGGGCTCAGCTGTTTCACAAACAGATCTAATAGCTGTAGTGTGCTCAGATGAGCATGATGGGTAATAGCAGAGCAGATTGAACTATATTGTCCCAGGAGTTCATATATTTTTATACACTGGTAGGGTACACATCATCTTGCTATGACAATGAGGCTAAGTCAAGCATCTCGGGATGCAATAAAGCAGATTACAATACTGTTCTTTCACTCATTTTCACTACACTTCCCCTCCCACTTTCTTTTAACAATGCCAGGCTACTTTACACACAATTCCCAAATCATGCCTTGCTCTATATACTCCCCATTTCCCCCAAAAAAGATATTTCCCCTTATTCCTCCTGAAACAGTCTTCCATAGAGATAAAACTAAGAATTTCCTAAATATCAAAGAAAGTTAAGCAGTGAATTTCAGCAGAAAAACTCCCAGCAATTCAGGCTTAGAAATGGCAAGATTAATATTTTTTTCCCTCCCCAAGCCATGTCACATTATTAAGTGAAATAAAGCTGACAAAGGAAGTGATATTCAAACAGCCAGTGCTCTCATTTACTGCATTATTATTACCATACACCTTCCTCGTGCAGACATACTAGGCAATTAAGAGCCCAATTAGCCCCTGAGACACAGGCAAAGGGCTGCCCAGCATCTCAGTGTGAGCTATGGATGCTCTTCCAGAGGGTCAAGGTGTGACCCTGGATGGGTTTGAATCACAAACTTAGCCAAAGGCTGGAGAACAGTTGTGTCCTCTTCCCAGCCCATGCCCACATACCCAAATGACATCTGCATTCATCACTTGTGATCTGAGGCTTTGTTCAGCTCTCCCACTTCCAGTCTGGGCAGGGTAACCCCCAGTGCTCATGTGCATGAAGCAGGTAAATTAGCCCTTGCTTTTCCTTGCTGGCTCCCACTGTGAAATTCCTGATCCCAAACATTCTAAATCAGGAGTCAAGCTTTAGAGAAGCACAAAAGTTGCTTAAATTCTTGAGGTGATTTTTAACAGATATATAAGGCTTTGCATCATGTCTGGTCTTTTAAGTTCATTTTTTTTTCATTCCCCAAGAGCTGAGAGGTGGGGTGAGAAGGAGGTCCGGTGATCAGGGTGCTTCAAAACCTCATGCAAAAATAAGTATATAATGCTCTCCTTATTACATGATTCCAGTGCTAGTGTAAAAAAAAAAAAAAAAATTGGCTGGAAGAGGTAGCGTTTATGATAAGGTAAAATTTACTCATGCCAGCAACACACTGTAAAATGACAAAGTCCAAGAAATCTGAAATCCTTTTTTCACACAGCCTCTCCAGGACTACAGACCCAAAAGAGCAGGATAAACAAACTTTTGTCTATAACCATGTAGATATAGCTGATCCTGTCTTCTGAGAAGAAAAATGAGCTCTTTCTGGGTGCCTTCAAGCCCAACAGTTGTGACAGTCTGTGAACTCAGTTCCACTTTGTATTCAGATAGTTCTTCCCACCTTGAAATATCCCACTGAGGGCAGCAAACCATATATAAGGAAACACATCTTCCCAACACTGACATCCGTCTGTCCCGAGGTAGCCACAAGCATCTATCTTAATGACCCGCAACACCACCAGACAACAAATATCAGAGAGAGCGTCTGAGATGATGGGCTGGTGTAAAATGAGCCAGAGCAGGCTCTGTATAGATTTACACCACTGGAAAGTCGGAGCCAGGGACAGAAAATCATTACTACATGCTTTGGAAAGTAAATGTGTACCTTGGAAGGCCAAATACTGGATTGGAACTGGAGATTAATTGTGGCGTAGGTGGGGCGTTAGGAAATGTGTCGTAAGGTACAATCGTCCTCAATGATATTGACTCCTCTCACAAGGGTGCTGTGAAGCTTTGTGAGATTGGATCAGCAAGAGGTTCAGAGATGCTCCACAAGCAGGAGCCATGGGAGTGCAACCCAGAAAGGACTCTGCCTTCATCCTCTGGGCCATAGCAACAAGGAGAGAAACAGATAAATCTTAGAAGGATGGAGAAATAGGCTAGTTTGACAAGATGGCTGTGATTTCCTCTTTCTTTTCTACCTTCTCTTTACTCCACCACTCATTTTCTGCTTCTAGACCCAATGGGAGAAACAGAACTATGAATTCCCCTGTTATGGCTTTCCTTTCCTCCCTTTATTAGAAGGAGGTCTTTGTGCTCATAGTAAAACATATATAAAATCTATAGCTAGAAATAAAACCATGTCCACATTCAGAAGAACTGAGGGTCGAAGCTGAACCAGAGCTTAGCAAATTTGCTTCTAAATTTTTCCAAAACCTCATAAATCTGTCTGTAAAATGACAAAAATTTCGCAAGGTTTTGTGAAACTTTTATGGGATACAGGACAAGTAGATACAAAAAAACCAGGCCAGACCTCCTTTGCCTGTCCCTGATTCAGGCCACATTTGTAACTCTCACTGTAGACTTGGAGTACTGCTTTATCCCAAACACTGGTCAATAAAGTAAAATATGTCAATAAAGTCAATAGAGCCAATAAAGTCAAATACAAAGATAAATCTAAATAATTTTCAATATAATTTCCCTCTCCTTCCCCTCTTTTAGTGAGCACTACTCACAAGTTATTATGGTTTAATTCATTAGCAGTGAGATACATTGGACTTCTGGGAAAGAAAAAGCAAACAAACAAACAAACAAAAACTAAACAAACAAGAACAACCAACAGCAACAATAAAATCTTTGTTTATTTATTAGTAAATTCAGTATATGTTCAATTCCCTTTCTCCTTTCACCTGACACAGTTAAGCCAGACCTGGATTCCAGCCCCTGGTCAGATCTGCCTTCATAACACTCTGCACACCAGTTTGATGACCCCATTTCTACATCTCACCAGCCTCCCTGTAACCAGTAACTGAGTCTGTCTTACTGACATCGAGGTATTTAGGCTCCTTGTGTATATTGGACATGGATTTCCATTTGGTCTGATGTGCCTGAGATGGATGTGCTGGCTGCGCTGCTTCAATATTCTCCCCTCATTGTTAATGTTTCAGTTCCAACACAGAAGTACTGGTTATGCTAGTTTTTTTTCTTTTTTCTTTTCTTTTTTTTTTTTTTTAAGGCCATCTGACTTTGTTTCCTAGAACAGGTGTGACAGGCAGGGATTGTATCATGGGTTTACAGCCACTCCTTTGTTCAGTCGCTGTGCTGCAGGATGTTTACTTGGGCTGGAGCAGAGGCAGCACCAAATACACCTCTAAGGAAAGAACTCAGGTTTTTCCAAATCCATTTCCAGGCATCCAGTAAGAAGCTACATAGTGCATGTTAACTGGGTTTTGGGAAGGAAGGAAGATACAGTAAAGAAATAGGAAAGTGAACTGCAAGATACAGGACAGTCACAGCAGGCTGTTAGCTGGGAAGATTCTGTTATCTTTGAACTTTCATGTCTCACTGTCCTGTTATCATTACCACATGATGCAATCTTAAAACATATATCTGCTCTAGCAAATTAAACCAGCCAAGGCCCATTTTCTGGCCCAACGGACAAGAAACACAATACAGCTTTTATCCAGTTGTCTAAACTCTCTTCCACCCAGAACAGAGAGTGTGAAATAGGCATCCCTGGAAAGCATGCCCAGCTCGTAACAACCTGTATGACTCCAGCACAGTGTCTGGGTCTCTGCCTTCTTTTGGTTTAGCTGATAGAGACAAAGTCCAGTACTAAGGCTTTGTGCCAGTTTCAAAATTTAGGAAAGGAGAAAAAGCACATTCAGCCACCTTTCACATCTGCAAACTTCATCCCAACTCCTACCCTGGTATTTAGCAGTAAACTCGAGAAAACCCTTAACTTCGTATGAGAACAGTTCCAAGAGGATGAAATTGTCATGGAAGGAAAGGATTTGTGTTGTGCTTCAATTTTGATTGTTGAAAGAAGAGAAGAGCCTAATTCATATCCAGATAGAGATTTGAAGTCCCTACCTATGGGTACCCTGGGCTTTATGATTCTTCCTGTTCTGAAGAACTGAGAGCAGAATGGGATTGCAGCCCAGAAATATGCATAACTAGGGAAGATCAGAGATGTTTGATCCTGAAAAATGTCTCTTTTATCAAAATCACCCTGTAAAAAAAAAGCCACTCTATGTGAACATCACGCTGTGCCTTGCTCCTATGCAGAAGAGTGTTTGAAAAAGGGCAGATGCCTGCAAATCTGTCAATGGGCAGGAAACAATGAATGGTAGTGAGGGGCTGAGGTAAGAGTAAATTCAGAACAAGGGAAAATGTTATGGTAAAAGCAGTTCAGGCAGTGGACTAATATGTGAGAGAATGGAAGATTTTCACTGGGGCTGGTCACCATGTCAACACAAATCCTGCCACTGTGGGGAAGTGAGGTGCTCAGGTGAGCAACACCTGACCCTGCAAGCCCTGAACTCTACCCGAGCCACTCCCAGGTGCTAGATCTTTGCATCCTTGTGAAGCTGTCCATTTCCAAAAAAAAAAAAAAAAAAAAAAAAAAAAAGGTGCAGAATTTACTACAAGGAGAAAAAAATGGAGCCCGAGTGCCATTCATAGGATGTATGGCAGCATTGTGTAATACATCAGTCCCACTTATAACATAATAGCTGTATAACTCATACAAGGCTCTGGCTCATGTGAGGCACGGAGGTCTACATTCCACAGGGGAGGAATAAGCAATGCAGTTACACACCCTGTAGCTGGGTAAGATTACAACACAAGCAGCAAGCTTTCCAGGCCTTAAATGCTGGAGAGAAGGACAAGGCATAGGAACAGCTTGATCCCTGATTTTTATGGAAGTTAGAGCATTTTCACTGCAGAACTGCAGCAGTTCTCTGCAAATCTCTCTGTGTATGTGTGTGTGGTCAGCAGTAATTCGTAGTTGTCCTAGCAGTGAAAGTAAAGAATGAATTGGTGATGGGAATTAAATTTGCATTCTTATTCTCTTAAGAGGTGATGACATCAGTGTCAGTGAATGGAGGGGTGAAATGAGACACATTCTCAGACGAGGAAAGTTGCAACAGCTCAGATGAAGCAAAGAGAACTGGACTCCTTTATAGTAGCTGAGTATGTATTAGAGAACAAAAATATGAGGAAAACTTTATTGTTAGAGACCAGGTTTCTTTAAGGAATTAAGAGCTCTGGACTTGCAATATGACAGCTCTTTCGCAGCCCTCAATTCACATGGTTGGGCAGAGCAGGGTGGCAAACTTCAGATCAGCCACAAAATATGTAGAGTAAGAATCCAGTCGTTGATTTTTAGTTTTTTCTGTAAGACCTGAATTCAAAGCTTTGGTCTTCCACTGTGGCAGGTGATGAACATCACAAGAAGCTACAACTGAACCTTTAAAATGCTTCAGCCTTCCAGCAAAAGCAACCTTTGCCTTGGAGACTCAGTATCAGACTTCAATAATTCATGTATTTTAAGCCTGGTAGAGACTGGTGTGACAATATAAGCTAGACTGCTACATATAACAGGCCTTCAGATTTCTCTGAATTATTTCCCATATCAAGTCCAAGAGCTATTGTCAAAGTAAAATACGTATTTCAGAAAAATACCCAATCCTATTTTAAAGTAGTTAGTGACAGGTTATCTTCTATAGTCCTTGGTAAAGGCTTCTAATAATTAATTACTCTAAAAAGGGGCAACTTCTTTCTTCTTTACATGTCAAACTTTGTCTTCTAGGATTAGGCTCTTTCTACGTCCCTATCTACTAAAAAAAAGGCTCTGTATTCCCATATTTCTGCTCCACAGAAAGTGATTAAATAAATGCTTAATTTTCATTTTGTGGAGCTAGTCTCTCCAGATAAAACTGGATTATGACAGATGTATGTAAAATGAGTGTCTCAGGGAAGATGAACAGAGAATAGTCACTCACTGCTTCTCCCAGTGTAACAGCTGGGGGACATTGAAAAAAAATTATCAGCCAACACACTTAAAACAGATCCAGGGAAATTCATTTTTAATGGCACCCAGTCAGGTGATGTAACTCTTTTCTGCAGAACATAGAAATAGTCCCAAAAAGTCATTAGATGTGTTCTCCTTGCCAGTCCCACATCAGTTTGCACATGTCTCCATTTATCCATAGGTTTAGTTGTGTTGTGGGTCAGGCCCAAACCTCAAGTTGGGAAATGCTTAAATAATAGATAATGAAAAAAAAAAGGTTAAGTATCTTTAACAGGATTAGTTCTAGCATTTTCCAAATGTTCAAAGTGCTACAAATAGCAATGGAAAGAGGCTCCTTTCCATGCTCAAAATTTCATGGCTCAGGTCCAGCCCCCAAGAGCTGAGTAGAAGCATCAGTGGGAAGTTTGAGGCACTGAGTGAGAAGTGAGAATTATGTGCCTTCATGGACATAAGCTGCAGAGCCTGTCCACAAAGATAAAGCTGGTGAATTTTCTCCTGCAGCACGAGGCTGCCCCTGAGGATCCCAGCCAGGGTCTGTGCACAGGTATGAATACACCTGCACTGCAGCTGTGCTGCACAGAGTCAACATGCACAAGAGGAGAAGAATTACTCTTGTCACTCTCCATTCCCAGCCTGGATCATCAGGAGGGTGGAGTAGAGCAACAGAGGTTAAAAACTAAAATGCCTACACTGGAATTAAGCCATAAGGTCTGACTGGACAGGGAGAGGAAGAGGGGGGTGTGGATAATTGCACCCATAGGGCAATTAGAGTTACAAGGAGCAGTGGAGCTACACTTCAGTCCCAAGAGTGTGATTAATTGGCACTAACAACCCCTCTGGAGTTGCCTTATTGCTATTATGAAGACAAGTCTTTATTTTTTATTTTATTACTTTTTATTTATAAATGAAATATTTAAGTGCATGACTTTGATCGCCAGGATCTGCTAGTTAGTGCCGGCTTCAGCCACAAGGTGCCAAGATTAAAGATTCATCAAAGGCAAAGGATTAACCCACCCTGCTGGAATGCCAAGTAGCTAGTCAGGAAGAGGATGCTGCATTAAAGCCCTGAGAAGTCCCTCTTTGCTTAGCTTGTTCTCTAGGGCTGTGGATTTGGAGTCTCCAACTTCCCTCAGTCCCTGCTTAGTTCATATGCCCTTCTACACCTGTAAACTGCCTAGGAGGAAGAGGACAATGCCAACATTAAAAAATACAAATATTCTGCTAACATGGAGTATTCTCCTTTTAAAAAGAGGTAATTGCAAAGGTGACATCTTTAATGTCTGGGGCTGGGGCACAACCTCCTCTGTCTCAGTGTCTTGTGGAGAAAGGGCTCAGATGAATCGGTGAGTGGTGGTTTTTCAAAAGCAGCCAGAAAGGAGACAGCAGGAGCACCATCATTTCTCTCTGGGCAGAATCACCACACATCCACGTTTTCCCCTAGAGACTTTCTTTGTTTCTGTGTAGAGCCAGAATCTGAGGCTGCTGAACATTTGTCTGAGATTTCTGGGTGCTTTTTTGTGGGCATGTTGTGTGATATGGTCGCAATGGTTGTGGATCAATGCTGAGGTGAACAGCAAAGCTCCACAGCTGTACAGCAGTCCATGACAGAGAAATGGCCATCTGTATAGCAGTCTAAATCTATTTTAAATCCTTCTTACTATCTTAGGACCAATGATCTTGAAAACATTCATTTACATGCCAAGACTAATAAAATAGACTGGTAATTTTTTAGTCCTTCTGTTTATTCTCAGACATGTTAAACACTATTAGAAGAGTGTGTTTTGTGACTTTCGGAAGTCCAAACAATTGTCAGGGTCCTAAGTTGCAAATTTGAAATTATTCTCCCTCCTTTAAATATCCAGCTGCTAAGACTGAGCAAACACTAAATTGTTACAGCACTCCCCCATCCAAGCAGGGATCACTGGAAAGCAGGGCTGTGTAAGCATCCACTCCCTTGCAACAGCTCTCTGCAAACCAGTTAGTTCTCTTTTCATTTAATGGGATCTGTCAATAGATGAAACAAATGGGAGAGGAGAGAATCTGCCTTGGATGTACACAAGTTCATCCCAATAATCTTGGTCTGTCTGACTAGTTCCTGTCCTCCTGCACTGCTGGGGCTCCCTTCAGGAGAGGGTATATACATCTACTTTTTCCCTTTTACATGACAGTGCTCTTTTCTTTTCTTTTTTTTCTTTTCTTTTCTTTTCTTTTCTTTTCTTTTTTTTTCTTTTCTTTTCTTTTCTTTTCTTTTCTTTTCTTCTCTTCTCTTTTCTTCTCTTTTCTCTTTTTTCTCTTCCTCTCCTCTCCTCTCCTCTTCTCTCCTCTCCTCTCCTCTCCCTCTCCCTCTCCCTCTCCTCTCTCCTCTCCCCTCCTCCCTCTCCCTCTCTCTCCTCTCCTCCTCTCCTCCTCTCCCTCTCCTCTCCCTCTCCTCTCCTCTCCTCTCCTCTCCTCTCCTCTCCTCTCCTCTCCCCTTCTTCCTTTTTGCAGCCAAAATTAAGTAATTGGTAGGCTTTAGGAAGACTTGAGATTTTTCTGGCATCTGGTTAGATAAGGTTTCCCTCTCTGTTGCGCTTCCTGTCTCTCTCCTATGATGTAGCTAAGGAGCCCAGCAACCTGCCTTGCTGCCAGATACCATCACTCAATTGGAAATACTATTGTTTTCTTTAGGCAGATGGTTAGATCCTTTGATCCTTTCACTAAACTCATTAGAAAACCTGGCCTCAGATCAAACCTTGAAAAGAAGAAAAATTCAGAGGGAAAAATAAATACCATGGTGATGAAGGTGGTGTGTAAGATGCTGGATAGAGAAGGATAGAACTTATTTTCTCTCTGCCTTTGAACCAAGTTTTTTGGTCTCTGAAGTCTGCAACTGTTTCTAATACTAATCAGTTCACACTGATCTTTATAGGTATGCACACCCACACATATACACACGTCCATGTAAATGTTTGTGTGTGCCTGTGTGTGTAGAGGCAGCCAAAGCCAGCTCCACTTGTTTCAGTCAGTGTGGGCTATAAGAGCCTTGTGAGACTGGCTGCACTGGACCCTGTATTCCTCTGGTACACCTTGCTGTATGTTGATAAGGGCTCTGCTGTGATTCTCATTTTGAAAATAAAGGGTATTTTGGTGATTTGGGCCGTAAGATGTAGGATGAATAGCAGCCAAGTGACAGCTGACATGGCCTTTGTGCTTATCAACCCCAGTCCAATCCCTCTGCACCTGGCAGTGCAGAGTGGGCACAAAGAGAGTGCCCAGCCATGAGCTGGCAGAATAGCTCAGTGCCCCTCCCTTGTGTGGAGACAGATTGATTGTGTTGTGCAGGGAAAAGGTGCCAGGTGTGTGTTTGAGAGAGGAGGATGGAAGCAGGGGAAGTGCAGCAGCACAGTTCTGCTCTTCCTTTTGTCTGTTGGAGCAGGCATTCAAGGATCCCCTATAAAACAGGAGCACTGTGAGTGACAGGGATGCCCAGCAGCAGGAAGGGACACAGAGAGGTCAAAGCAGGAGGTTTGGCAGCACAGCCTGCTCTGAACACAGCCCACTGGGACAAAGTGAACTGGATCTGTACGACTTGGGATTTCAGCTGAGAGGAGTGATCTCCACACCTTCTCATTTCTACTGAACTAGGGAGAGAAATATGGAGGAATTTCCTCAGATTCCCCAAGAGCAAGCAAAACCACCCCTCCCAGGGGCAGACAGTGGCTGTCTGTATGGGACTCCATCTTCCAGGCTGAATTAAGGGGTGTTGGACAGTCACAGATCCCATCAGTGAGGGCACAGACACATCATTCATCCAAAATACCAACACAGCGGGTTTTTCTCTGTAGCACAGGATTGGAGTCAAATACTGTGACTGGACTTTTTTTTTTATTTTATTTTTTAATGGATTGTATAATTTTATGACTGTCAAGATGAACAAATAATTTGCAATGAATAATTTATCCAACAGATTTTGATTCTTTTGCAGCTTACTGAATATCCATGAGCAGACCTCGATTTCAGCTGGCTTATTTATTGTTTTAATTTATTTGACATGTTCCCCTTTCTTTTTTTTTTTTTTTCCAAAACACTATCAACTAATCAGAGACGGCTCCTGAAAAAGTTTGATAGTCTGCAGTTGAAAGTAGTTGTAGCAGCCATGAATCAGGGAACTGGACAGTGCAATGTGTAGAAATTTCACTTGAGAAATTTGGATTTAATTCTCAGACCTTCCACAGACTTCCATTGTGACCTTGATAAAGAAAGTTGGGAACAATGCTGCTACTAAAAAGCTGTCCCTAAGTGACTAACACAAGGGAGAGGGAGGAACACAAGAATGACCATACTGGTGCAAGCATATCTGTCTTGCCTGATGTTCTACCTTTGACTATGGCCAAGACTGTGTGTCTGAGACAAAATGTAAAATCAGGGCAAGCAGGCAGTGATTCTTCCCTAAAGCATTTATCCCACCTCCCTCAATTTGTAGTTCAACGGATCACTGAGATAAAGGTGATGTTTTCCTCTTTGGTAGGCCATGATGTACTTTAGTCCCACATTAGGGGCATGAGCCAAGGCTGGGGAGGACAAAGATTGCTGGTGTAAGCTGTGTCTTATTCTGTCACAGACTACCTTGATTACCTTGATCAGACAATTAAAATGGCATTTATTTACCCTCCCTAACAGTATCTATTTAGAAGAAAGGTCTCACTGTGAGCTACCCTACTAGCTAAAGATGGAATGTGTTCATGTGCCATGGATAGGGGACCACCACAAACCCATGAGAGTGGCTGGTGACTGCCTGGGAGCACCAGGGTGCAGGCAGAGTTCCTCTCATTACAATAGGGAAGATGCTCCCCTCCTCCAGAGATTTTGATTATCCTTGTATCAGGGGTACATAGCAAGTGGAACAAAAAAGCAAGGCAAGATAACAAACTGAACAATACTGGGAGGGAACTCAGTCCAGGATTACGTCTGGCTTTGCCCATGAGAAGCAGCAGTGTTTTGAAGGCACAGGAGCAAAAGGAAGATTTTAATTCAGGTTCTTTCCATACACAAACTCTCTGCCAAGATGAAGGAGGTATTTTAATCCCCTGGGAGCAGAGTTATCAAACTGGCTGGATGGCTCCCTCTGTCACAAACAGCATATTTTATGCAATGTACCCACACTCTGCTTAGTTATGGTAAATCTGCTTTTCCCTCTCTGACGCTGTGTGCAGTTTTGCATGGTTGGGTGGAGAGAAGGAGGGAGGAATGACCCAGGTGGACAGAGATATAAAATGCTTTCTTGTCCAAGAGACAGAAAGAGCTGCTGGTGAACAGATGGGATTGATGTTAAATGTCCACTCTGGCTGTTCAGGGTGGCCCTGAGAGCTCGAGACCAGGAAATCGCCCTCTGTGCAGATAATGAGCCTGCAAGCATGGCCCAAGGCGTGTCAGGTATGCTCCACTCCCACTGCACAAATCCTCTCATGCCCAGGGACTCCTGGAGGGCCAGCACGTCCCCAGGCAGGCCCAAACAAACTCTGCACAGGCAGGCAGTCGGCAGGAGCTGGAGTGTGCCACGTTTCCTGCTGCTCCAGATGGTGCCCTTTCCAGTAATGGAGATGTACCACTGAGTCCTGCCGAGAGACAGCCCTCTCCTGCTGGGCAGCTGCACATGGGATCAGCAGCACTTCCCAAAGAGCTTCTGCACTGTCCAGCCTGTGCTTGCCCATTGCTGGGAGCCCCTGCCTGGGAGCAGGGCCAGGGCAGCACAGGATGCTCCTGGGGGAGAAAACAGCCTCAGAGCCCTCAAAGCATGGGATCCTCTCATTAAGGGCTCTGCTTTCATGAGGTTGCTCCTCCTTTCTGTAGAAGAAGGAGAGAAATAGCAGATTTTATTTCTGCCTTAGGAGAGAAGGCTAGAGGAGTAAATGCCAGGGTGGAAGTGCCATTGCTCTTTCTGTCCCTTCTCCACTGACAGCAAGGGAGACTCTCTGCACCAGAGCCACAGCTGAAGCTGTCCAGGCTGAATCTTGTCTCCAGACTGACAGCAGGCTCAGCTGAGATCACTGATGCCAAACTCACTCTGCTTTCTTCTGGACTCCCATTTAGCTTTCTTTAAACATCTCAACACCTTAGGGTGTTCTCAGCATCTCTCTCTACACCCTTCTTCTCCTTGGACCATATCAGGTCTCCCTGCTTATCCTTCTTATGTTTTCCTGTCTCTAAGGAGTATAGCTATGTTCAGTGACCCAACCATCCCTTGAGAACAAGAAGAACTTTTCTCCCAGGCTGGTGTATTTGTTTTGGAGGTTGTCTTGATTCAAGTGAGAGTGTTTGCAGCCTGAATCTATCAGCTACTCAGAGCTGCTCAAATTACTTTCAAAAAGTAATTTGTCCCTGATTCCCACATCCAAAAACTTATTGTCAATCTCATGTTCGTGGTGACCATCTCAGTAAAAGATAGTCATGTATCCAAAATTAGAACCCGGCTGTTGCAAGCTCTGGGGAAATAAACCTGAGGTGCAAATGAAGGAGAGGTGTTTAGAGACAAATATAGTTTGGTTTCCAGTGCTCTCTTTGATGGCTTGCTAGAAACCACTCTCCAAACTCTCTGGCCCTCCAGCAGCACTTCTAAGCGAGTTATACATTGCAGATGACACTGTGTGGTTTTCTCCCCACTGCTCTCAGATTGAAGACATGGTCCCATCTGCCCATGAACAATGTCCAGGAGCCAGCAGATACCAGGGTACCAGACAGAGGGATGATCATTTGTCTGTGACAGGGCTCGAGGGCATTTTCTGCCATTCCAGCCAGGGCAAGGTTCATCTTACTTGCCTTAGGTGTCCTAAAAGCCCAATGTCTAATTTGAGTTAGTCATACCAGGCTTTTTTTAGACTGGATACAAAAGAACAGGTGTCTCCAGAGGTAATTTCATTGTAGCCAAAGAGAAATGTGTAAGAGATGCCAGATGAATTGCCCTCAGAACACGTCTTTTATATCCAAACAAAAGTAAAGAAACCTTAGGATGACCGGCTTAGACATCCAACTTTTAGACATCCTCAGCTAGAGAGGATGGATCCCACACTCTATTGGGAAACTTAGTAGTCCAAACAGAAGTAGTTCGAGGCAAAATGTTGCTTGCAACATCTTTCCCAGTGCAAAGGATACCAAGTGGAAATTATGGCAATTTCTTTTTACAGAATTGAAAAATGAATATATGTATATATGTGTATATGTGTATATGTGTATATGTGTATATGTGTATATGTGTATATGTGTATATGTGTATATGTGTGTATATATATACATATATACACACATATATATATGTTTGAACTGGCTTTGGTTGTTGAAGGAAGCACACACTACTGCATTAGAAATGTGCTAGAAATATGTGAAATGCAGGCAAAGCTGTAGGGAAGCAGAGAAGAAAGGGTTATCATAAAAAGGGCAAAATATGTAAAATGTTAATATCACAGCACAGAATTGTGATGTTCACATGGTTAGCAAGAGGGAAAGTCTCATGAGCCTGAGGTAAGAAACAGTTCTTTCTTGTTCCTCAGATTTGTTCTTAGAAAAGAAGTTTAGCAAAAAAAAGTGCACCTTGACCCCAATTCAGTAAAGGAAAAAAATTAGGAAATTCTGAAGCTTACCTCATTCCTAATTTTCTTGATTTTCTTTGAAAATTACCTGTGTTCACACATGGAAGCAGACAAACTGCCTTATAGGACATTTCTCGATAAAGAGCTGAGGTGAGCACAGATAGATGATGTGTATTACACTTCCTACGAGTGATACAAATTTTCAATTAAAGTAGGGTCTTTTTGACAGCATAAGATTAAGATGTTTTTCTCAAAATCACATTTATTTTCTGAAGGAAGGGAAACGTCTCTCCAACAACATTTAGGCACTTTGCTGGGAAAAAAAGTTCTCCATTAAAAGGCTGGATTTTGATTGAAAAAGCATGAGTGAAAATGGCAAAAACATGTACAGTGATTCTGAGCTGAGGGAATTGCAGCAGTAAACTGCAGAGCTGAAGCAATGTAAGCCCAAAGTCCCTCACTTACACTTAGCTTGTCATGCTGACATGCTGGAGGTATTTGAATATATCACAGGGGCCAGTATGGAGGAGGGAAATGCCTTTCTTTCTTTTTTCATCTTAAAACCCAGTAGGTCATTACTGGTCATTCTGACATCAGTGCTGGGAGGAGGCAGAACAAAAACCCTCTTCAAGGGCAGTGCCCAGATCTCTCTGCCACAGCCAAAATCCAGCTCTGTCTGTCCTTCCAGCAAGGATCCTCCTTGTCATTTAAAAATCACAGCTTTTTAATCCATCCATGACATTTACACTTCCATATCCAACCATGGCAGGGATCAGTCACTGACAGTACAGATCTGCCTAATCTCTCTGATAATGCAGAGCAGAGTCATGAGTCAGTCCCAAAAATGAAGATGGTTCTCACTGACAGTGAAGCAGTTAAATTTGCAGGGTGAAAAGAATATGGGGTGAAAGCATATCAGACTTGGCCATCGAGGAATCATCCAGATTGTCATAGGCTTTCTTTTCTTTTGAATGTGAAAGGTTTTTGGCTTTATTCAATGTACTGACCCAAACTTACTGCTTAATTTGCCCCAGAGAAAGCCCTACTCCCTGCAGCCCTGATTCCAGGGCTGCCCATTTCTGCAGTGAGCTCATGTTCATCAGGCAAAGAAGGAGCTGTAGCATTTGGGAGGGAACCAAAGTAGCTTTGGGGCTAAGCAGGATATGTGTGAGTCAACGAGGAATAGAAACCATACTGACCCTTAAAAATGCTCCCATAGCCAAAACTGTCCTTGGTTTTCTTCTTACTGATCAGAAAAAACATTTTTATCAGACAGGGCTGTTTTTCCAGATTCACAAGAAAGTCACCCTTCCTCTGTGTTGTCCCTTACTTGTACACTGAAGGAAAGTTGCTATTTATGTTTCCAAAAATGTGGAAGTATGTACATATATGTACCTTGCACAGCATCATCCCCTGAAAAGGAAGAAGCCTAAGATTGGCCTTGTTCCAAATCATGTTGAACACGCCACCTGGAAGGAACAGAGACATCTGGAAAATCATTCCACAATCTCTGAGGAAATTACAGGAGAAATACCGGATGATTGGAAGAACAGCCCTTTGTGGGATTCTTACTTTATCAGCCAATTTCACTTAGATTTTTTTTCATAAGTAGCATATGTTCAGAACTTTAATAAGAAATCTTTGAGTTCTGGGGGTTTATTTATTTGCTTATTTAATTTTCCTCGTAAATGAAAAAAAGTTTTAGGAATTTCAGAGATGGCAGGTCAGAGAGTAAGAAAACAAATGAAACAAAACAAAAACAAAACATAAAACAAAACAAAACAAAAAGGGAAAAGTGGAGGAAAGAAGCAACTGATAATTCACACTTTAGGGTGCAATAGTGGGGAGGTTCATTCTCTTGCCTGGAAGGTGGTGCAGATTAAATGAGGTCTCAGCATGCCTGGACTGCAGAAGGAAGAATCATCAGTTAGTTCTTCCCAAAGTCCTCCAGCAGACAAGCAGAGATGTTTGAAAACCAGCAGAGTTATGTCTGTTAAGAATGAAGGTCTAGGTAAAGCTGAGATTCTGTGTTCCCATGCAAAACATGCAGTGTTGTCTGGGAATGGGGCCATGAGGGGAAGAGAGCCCTCGTGCAGTGCCTCTGATGCAGAGCTGCTTTATTTGCAATTTGCAATCCCCCTCCAGTTATGTGGATTTTATACAATAAAGAAACCAAACAAGAAAGAGTGATAGATCACACATCCCACCAAAATTCACACAATACTCACCTACTTAAATCACTTAAGCACTTCATCCTAAATATCTCTAATGGAATTAGGTATCCTCTCTGTTAAAAATACTGCTAAAGATAGATGTGCTATCTCTTCTCAGTTACTCAGTTAAATGTGGGGAATTGCTTGGTATTTAGTTTAAATGCCCCCTGGAGATAACATGTAAAGTGAACTCTTCCCATTGCTATTGTGAGGTGAATGGCAGAGAAAGCATTAGCTGAGGTCATGTAGATATTTGGGGAAACCAAGCCATATAAAGTATAAGGAAATCACAGGAGCCTCCACTTGAGCCTTACATTCTGCACTTAACAGAAATACAAATTGTGCATTGTGTCTGTGCAGCTCACCTCAAGATTTAACTAAAATTCCAGTGTCTGCTGTTTCTGATTGACTCACAGTGCTGCTCTTGTTTGCATATATTTGCTCCAGTAACCTGAAATTTCTCATATGAAGTTCATACTATACCTCTACATCTGCAGTTGAAATCACACTCCGGGATGAGGAGTCTAGATCTTTCCATTGGTAATAGAGAGAGTTTGCATGGTTCAGTTTAGCTTTATTCCAAATTTTCAGGTATTTGCTGCCAAGTGAAATTAATTTCAGAGATTCTCACTCAACAAGTTCGGACTTCTAGTTAAAGCCAATGAGAATAAGGGAAAGACTTCCTCTAGGGTCTACATCTAACCCCTCAGCAAAATCAAGCTTAAGTTTCTATCTTCAAGTTGTCCATCACTTACACAAACACCTCCTCAAACCTTAGCCATGGTCATGGCACAGCCAGGGAGCCAGGAGCCGTATCCACCCCCAGTATTTCAGACAGTGCATTGTACCAGCAGCAAGCATGCTCCAAGAGAAGGGAGGATCCCTTGGTCTGCATCTCTGCTCACTGCCTGTAGTATTCCTTGTGAAGAGTGAAGCCTGGAAGAGCAGTCTGTAGGCTGGGACAAATGTTAATCCCTTTGTGCTGCTCAGCTGCTGACACTGGGCCTTGGAGAGGGGAGTGTGCTCTGCAGAGCTAGGGAATGGTGGCACAGAGGTAGGACCAAGTACTTTAGACAAGTAAAACACACTAAACTCCTAACTCTGTTATAAAATCCAAGAGAAGCATGGGAAAAGATGTTAGTAAAGAGCTCACCCAAGGAAGTGAGTTCCTTCCAAAGGAAGGCTTGCTTGGTGCACAAGGACCCCTCCAGTGTCATGGGTGTGAGCCCATGTAAGGTAACATCAGTCATTGAGGTGCACACTCCTTTTAACAAAACTCTTTTCTCCCTTCCCTCTTCCTTGACTTTATCATTCAGTTCCTTGTGAAATAATGTGAAAGCATCTGTTATCTCTTTCATTTAATTTGTAAATACACTCCCAAAGGGCTGGCAGAGCACGTCTCAGTGCATGCTTTCAAAGGCAAGGAAAGCAGGCTCCTGTCTTCACAGGACATGTCCTCCATCCTTGCAGGACCCTGCTCACTGTACATCAGCTGGAAAGATGTTTGAAAACAGGTTTGGGTGATTTCTGCACATACCTGGTGTGTGGAGGTGGTCAATGGGCATTGGGAAGTTGTAGACATGCCTCAGATCCCCCTGCATAGCTGGACAGAGAGGATAACAGACACCTCCAAAAGCTCAAATGTGTGATGTCAGATGCATTTGGCCCAACAAGCTGTTATGTTTTCTGTGAAGTACGGTCATATCTGTCCTGTAGACAAAGTTAATAAGAAAAAACCCCACCTTTCTGTTCTCATTACCTTTCATGCTTAAGATCACTAAGTATGGAGTGAAGGGAAAAGACAAAATTCTGGAGTACATAAGCACTTACTCAGATGCATTAGCTAAAGCAAGGAGGGTCTTTGCATTCCCTTTGACATATTATTACTTCAGATAGTCCTTGGTCTGCAGCTCAGTCATTTACAGAGTCCTTGAGACTGCAAACTTGTCACCAGCTTATGTGGCCTTTCTGCCCCACTGCAGACTGATACAGGAGTCAAGGTTTCACTCATGATTGTTATGATTACTATAAATTATCTTTTTATTGCACACTGAAACCCTCAGGCACCGAGCACCTACAAAATCATGTTTCCTTCAGCAGCAGGTGCAGGCTTTCAGTTCCTGAACACCCTCATATGGCTGAGAAGACAGCTGAGACAGCCATCTGGAGACTTGGGAAGCAGTGTACCTGGTTCTCCAGCTCCTCAGCTCTCTCACTGTCTCCATGCCTGACAGAAACAAGTCTTTCCTCTGCCTGGCAGCACACAGACTTCGTGGATGACATGGCTTGTTCTGCTCGGTGCACTCCCTGCCAGAAATCCAGAGGCAGCATCTTACACACACACACACACACACACACACACACTGCACTGACCAAGAATAGAGCCAGAAGTCAGGTTTCCCACACTTTAACAAGTAAACACTTGGTAAATGTGCTTCTTTCTTTGGAAATCAGTATAGACTGATAGCTAAATAGTCATTTATCTCTTGATCACTTTTCCGGGCTATAATTGTATTGAATTAAGGGTGAGGGGTGCCTATGGGACATTTTAAAAGAACCATGTTAATCCGCTATTGACAACATTGTAACATGTTTCATGTCATTTTGCTGGTTTTGGTATGCTCTGGGATTAATCTTCATTCCTCAATCCTAGCACAAAGCAGGTGATTAAGGCACGGAGGAATGAGCAAAGTGCCCAAGTTTGGCCAACAGGAAAGTGGCTGAGCTATTTTTTTAAAGTCAGGAGTTCAAACTTGGTCCAGCAGCTTGGTTCCCTAAGATCTCATCTGTTTCTTTCAGTCTGTGAACTGCTTCCCAGTCCCACCAAAACCAGAAGCCCAGCTAGGGTAGGAAGGAGCTCTCAGGCAGCAGTATATTTGCTCCCCTCTCCCTCCTTGCACCTGGAAAACATATTGCAATAAATAGACAGAGACAATCATTTCTTTTATAGACAGGCCTCCATACCAAGAGGGATTTCATCCTCACCTGCTCCTCTAGATTGGGCTGATTGGCAAAGGCAGGTAAATCCCTACCCTTTGTTTAACAAGATGGGAAAATGATAGAAAGCAAGAAACACCCACAGCCCTCCCAGGTACGAATGCTCAGGCTGATTCAAGCCCTTTCAAGTGGTTTTGTCTCCAGCGATTTGCACTTTCCTGCCTCCCAGCCCTTCCCCACATTCCCATTCCCACTCCCAACTCTGTCTTGCCAAGTTCTTCCACCACTGTTATTATTTGTGAAGCGTGAGGAGAGTTATGACAAGGGAGGGATGTCATTAAACCACGCCGGGAGGAGATGTCAGCCGCCATGCAAACATCTTCCTGACACTCCACTTTCAAACGATTTCAGAAACTGCACTCAGATGATTTCAGGTTGGGTAGGCCTGTCAGCTTGGATGGACGACACGCGCTGCCTTGGTGCCGGAGACAGCTCCGGCGCCTCTCAGCCGGCTGCTGCGCACACGCGCGCACAGCCCCGTCCCCGCACACACAGCTGCACATCATTATTTTTATGCCACTCCAAGACAGATATCCTTGAATGCCGCTGGAAGCGTCAAACTTTCGCTGCAAGAGAAGGCTTTAACATTTAGAGGGTTCTTGTGTAATGCAAATGAACCAGAAAGGTAGGAAGGCATCCCAAATGCCACTCAATGAATTTATAAAAAGATAAGGTGACTTTGTCCTACCCTACCATATCACTTCATTACCAAGTGTCAGCAAAGAGCCTGGCAGCTCGATTGGCTGATGAAATCACATGACCCAAGTGTTATCTTGCAAAAACACATGAAATTACTAAGCTTGAACAGCAAAGAAGTACAAATACCCCTACAGTTTATTCTCATCAACCAAAAAATGACTATGTATCTCTTTATTTCCTCTCATTTTTTTCCTCCCATTGGGGGGAAGAAAAAGAAATTCCCCACCTAATTAATAATTCAAGGTATTTTGCCACCTAATATATTTATATTACTTTCTTCAATATCTAATTGAAGTGCTTTGTTTATGCATTATTCATTTGATCTTTGTTTTCCATCCTTATTGTTAACTTCCAATGCAATTTTAATGGGCTCATGGTCAGAGATCAGGGTGGCAGACTCTTTGATGCCGTGTTAACTCACTGACAAAAGGGCAGGAAGAAAATGTGAGTTAGGAAGACTTTAAAGCCATCATTTCTGATCCAGATCTGAGCTGTACCTTACTGGTACGTGCCTATTTTTCATGGGGGAAGATTTCCTGGCTTTGCTGTGGTAGTCAGTTTGGTGTTTGGGTGTCACATTACCAGCAAGCAAGAAGAAAAATGTAATTGCTTGAGCTTCTGCAGAAGTGGGACATTGGCCAGCGCCTGCTGAGGTCTGTGGAAATAGGGTATTCTGCTGCTCTTCAGCCTTTTAACTTCTCTGCTGAATTGCTCACAGAAGTAAACAGAGGTGGAGGTGGTGGATGTGGTACGTTAGACAGGAAAACGGGTTGGTGATCAAGATTTGCTAGTACCTAGAGTGGTACTGCAGAACCAGGAGTGCATTCTAGACGAGTAACACGCTGCTCTGGAGTCTGTGACTCGACCTTAAGACAGCACAGTCTGCCTTGTGCCTGAGCAGGTATGGCCTTCTAATTCAAGGCATTGGCATTTCAGATAGGTCTCCACCTCTTGACTGTCTCCTGGGCATAAATTTTGGTATGCAGCCCACTCATCGAACTCACAGTTAAGCTGTCTTCCAAAAGGGAAAATTCAGCATTTCACTTTCAACTGAAATATTGCAGCCCTGCCCCATTGAGATATTAAATATCTGGGTTCATTTCTTAAAAGAGTATTTTCCTTTTTACTATTTTCTCCTCATCTTTGATCTCAACAAAGACATTTCACAGCAGACAAAGAGTTAATAACAGTGTAGGAACTATAATTCAGCCTAAGAATATAATATGTGGATGTTCTTGGCATTTCTGAATATCGGACAGCTGTAGCACTGTCTCATCCATGAACAAATATTCTTGGCCAAGACACCAGCTCTCACAGACCATTAAAGGGCTTCTGGAGGAAGGAGTGCACGCAGCAAACGCTAACCTGAGTTTACAACTGCTGCCCACTGAAAGTTGGCATGGACAGGTAGTGGAAGTATTAAGTGATAGAAGACATAGAGCATTGAAAGTGACAGGCAGCAGATGTAAATAGAGGTAATTTTGTGCAATAACCCACCAAATTCCATTTTAATGAACTTATCTCTCCAGTCTCCACAAGACAAGACATTACTAGACAAGAGAGAGTGAGAGGGAGGTCCAAGAATAGTGTCATGAAGGCTGCTAAAAAGTTGCAGCAGCAACCCTGCGGAGAGCAGGCTCCTGGGAGTGAACCACCCGCCAGCTTTGGTTTGCACCCGCCACGGGAGCGGCGGCAGCACCAGGGATGCCTAGGGAAGAATCTGCACTCACAGGATGACAGAAGGAAAGACATGAGCAGTAAATAATGCTCCGTGCATTCCAACAAGAAACCTGGCAGCGGATGGTGGAAATAAGGGAGATTTGTGGGATTGATGTTTGTCTGGGACCACTGTGCCTTTGACTTCCTTCTTTCCTTTGTTTTGCACATTTATTCCCCTTGAATTAACTCATGGAAGACGAACAGATGCCATCAGGATTGAAAACAGCATTTTCAGTAGCTTGAAACTAGTGCTTGAATGGGGGATGTCAGCATTTCCTCTGAATTGTACAAATCAGTGGCATTGTAACAGGGCTATTGTTTATAGATTTTTTTTTTTTTTTATTAGAGATTCTTAAGGTCAGTTGCTGACAAATGTTTTTCAGAAAAATTTGGGACCATTTTAGGAATTCTCTCTCATCTAATGATACATCATTTTCAAAAGTTGGAAATAATATCTGCCAGGTGTTCTGGATTTTCACGCTGAAATAAATCTCCACATTTTCTGGAGCAGAAATTCCTGACTTTGATTCCCTTTCCCTCATGTTTGACTGACAACCATTGACACACTGTTATGAATGAAGAGTTGCTGTCTATCTGAACTCAACGGCCTCAGACTTTCCCCTAGATGATTCATGTTATTCAGATGATCAGAAATCTATAAATCTCAGAATGGAAAAGTGCAGAAATGGCATCTTCATTATTCTTCTGGTTCTTTTTTCTCATCAAGAATGTAAGAGTCAGTTTTTCATATTTAGCTGCTGTTTCAGATTCAATATTCTCATCTTCAAAGTTTGAAATTCCTTCACATTAGTCTTTGCATGTGGTTAGAAGAGATGACCATCTCAGAAAATATTTTTGTACAAAATGCATCAAATGCAAATAAAATATCCTCATGTAAACTCTTGCTAGCTACTTTAGAACTATGTTGGCAAGTTTATTTCTGAACACAGGAAAGAAGCACAGTATAGCTGATGGGCTTACCATAGGGGAAAAAGCAAACAAAATGAAAATATTACCCTTGTCTGTAGAAAATGTAATTTTAACTCATCTTCTATCTGTTGTAAAATCAACTCCTTTAATAGGGCCACATTCTTCCTAGACCTAGACAGCGCTGGAAATTAAATTTCCTATTTCAAAATAGTTTTGATGGGGAATTTTTAACCTGTCCTGAAATAGCAAGCGTGGTGAGATGGCTGTGCCACTCAAACCCCTGGCTGTGCTTGGTCACTCCTAAAAGCTGTTAATTGCAACAATGCAAGACAGTCCTATGACTGACTATGTAAAAGTCACCAGAGGCTCCATGTATGAACAGAAAAGGAATTTCCTCCCTTTCCCCATGTATCTGGTCCTTTCTTAGGGTTCAAAAGAACATCAATGTATGGTGGGGAAATATCTTTCTAGCATGACAGAAGGAGCAAAGAAGGGGGGGAACAAAAAGAGACAGAAAAGGAAAAGAAAATTCTACTTGATTAGCTTCTTAGCATCAGTTGGATGTGACAACTCTTTGAATATGGATGAAGTCTACAAGAGGGATCATCTGCCAGCAGTAGTTGTTACCAAGGAAGTAAGTGATGCTGGAGGTCGGAGGGCACCTGTCTCGCCAGCTAATGAAAGAATTGTGGGAGACAGAGCTTTTCTATCTGATTAGTATAAGGGCTGTAATTCCTGTCCTTCCCACCCCCACACCTTCTCTGCTCTCTCTTTTAAAATGATTCCAAGGCTATTGTTGTTATTGTAAGTGGGATGTGAAAGAGACTGTCCTAGGAAGAGCTTTTCTTCTCTTAAGTGATATTTTGGCCAACAGCTTTTGCCAATCTCATCATCCCACACAGATTCTGGAAGGGAAAAGCAACTCTTTTCTTTAATCTCTGCCAGACTTTTTTCCCAATCATGCTGGGAGCTGAAAGTCACCCTTGATTATCAAGGGGTAGAAATGCAATTGTTGGAAGGGACTGATTAAGCAGAAATGTATATATAAGGGTGGGAGTGTTAGAAGAAATAACTCAGGAATGCTTTATCTGTAAGGACAACAAAAAAAAAAATTTCTTTTCTCACCCAATTTACGGCAGAGATAACCTGAATAATCATGTAGTTTATCCACCATTTAAGTGTCCTGAGATCTCCACCCTCACTCTTCCAAAAATCCCACAGCACAAACAGGAAGGGAGAAGAAAAAGGTGCAGAAAACAGACCTAGACAGATCTTTCTCACTGCCAGGCAGATGGTCCGTCTGGTTATCTCAATCTCTGTTACTCTCTGGCTCAGACTTTCCCTTACCTGCAAATTTGTTACAGAAGCTCATCATGGCTTAAATCAGTAAGTTTCAGGACAGATTTGGTGGTTTTCAAGAGCAAATAATTTGGCCCATGCATTACACAGACAGACCAAAGATTTTACTTGACCTCTCTAAAGCAGTGCTGGTCTGATACCCTTATTTATTTACCAAGTAAATGCCACTCAGTGAATTTAAGATGTTGTCAGGGAGTATGAATCTGCACACAGGTCTCCCATGGCCAGGATCAAGTTTCACAGAGTTTAATTAATGCTGAGGATAAGACATTTTCCCTTCCACTAGCAGAGGAAAGAGAGAGGGAGTCTGGAACCTCTTCATTGTTGAACTATCACTCAAAAACTTTGCTACACCATCAATCGATACCCTGCAATTGGGAAAAGATGGATACAGCAAGGCAGCTACTCCCATGATAACACCCAAACATGGACAGTTACACGAGGCTGCAGTGAAAGACACATCTATACCAAGGCACTGTGATTGAAGTGTCCTGCTTCAGATCACTCTGAAAAGCACAGAGAAATGCCTAAAAACCCCTTGCCCTAACCAAGGCCCTCCAAAAGTTTTTCACAGCTGTTCTGTTGAGGGTGGATATAAGTAAATTTTCAGGTGTAATATCTTATTGGCTCACACTTTCAAAGTTAATTTACTAGCAGAATTTACTAAGAGAATTTACATTTCATTGGTGTGAAAGCCTTAACTTGCCACCTGATAAAAACAAAAACTGGGTCATGATTACAGATTGCACTTTTAAGTCGAATTTATCTTTTGTATATGAACATATATATATATGTGTGTATATATATATGTGTGGTTTTGTACATGTATATATATATATGTAGTTTATCTCTTTCTGTGTGTTTTCTCTTTTGAGTGTGTTTTATGTAAGTGTGGATGGTAGAAAGAAGGGAAGTAGTTTATATCTCACTTCTCATTTTTCTATGTATTTTAAAGTCTTAGTAATATTAAAAGAATGAAGATGAGCTCAGCAGAGATGGGACACAGCTAATAGTGTTTCCTCTACAGAGTGACTATCTGCAATTTCAAATAAATTGTGCACTATTGTGCACATTTGGTGCCTCTGCCCATAGGCATTCAATCTGAAATTAGAAGTATTTACTTTCATGTGCTGTTGCACAGCCAGCTTTAGGGAAACCATGGCCCTGTTAGGTTCTGCATAATCCTGTTAGCATCCTGAACAGCTTTAAGGAACAAACTCACTTTTAAACTAGTTGGTCAGGTTTAATGTTCGCTAAATTTACCCACATCTAAGACATCTAATTAAAATGCAGATCCTTCCAAGGATCTTTCCAAGTCAGTCAAGACATGCAATATAGAACACAGAAAGAAAAGTGCTTTTTTAGGGGAAGTGTGATTTGGCTGAAAGCAGATTACTATATTATGAGGAGAGTTGTGCTCTCGACTTTGCAGAGCAGATCCCTGTTAACTACAGAAGAAAGACAAGGGTCATTATCTCAGATAGAGACATGTCTTGTAGTAAACATTTAGATTTCTCCAAATAGTTCCCACCCTTTCAAACACAAAACTCTAAATCTGCATATTATTGAAATAAATATTTAGTTTTCTTTTCAGACATAGTGAAAATGCTATTCCAGATTACAAGTGAGGAAGGATTTTGTATAGATAAGTTTTTCACTGGGGAATGGAAATATATGCATGCTCCTATCAAATAAGATACCACAATCAGTTTACTCGATTGAAAATGTGAAAAATTTTGCTGATGAGATATTTTTTAAACAAAGCTATTTCTTTTCCTTTCTCTCAATTTCCTTTATTAATCTACTTGCTTTCAATGAAAATGGAACAAAACAAAATAAAAAATTGTTACATTTTGGATCAGGAGAGACACACTTGTAAACTGTATTTTTTTTTTATTTTTTTTTTTTACTATTTTGTTGGTGTGCATTTTGGACAGTAAAGTAAGCAGTATTCAGACACAGTCCATGTGTATGACTCCCAATTCAGACACAGTCCATGTGTATGACTCCCAGCACCAACCCACAGACCTGGGGAAGAACTACCTGAGCAGTCTTTTTAGGATCGTGAAGATCAGGGGTGTGTGAGATCTGGCAAGTCAGGATCAAACAGATATATCAGATATTATATTTAGATTGGATATTAGTCAAAATATTTTCATTGGAAGCATGATCAGGCATTGGAACAACCAGCCCAGGGCAGTAGGATCCTTGGAAGTGTCCAAAAGGAGTGTGGATGTGGGCCCTGGGGGACATGGCTTGGTGGTGATGAGTTAATAGTTGGCCTGGACGATCAGAGAGGTCTTTTCCAACCTAAATGATTCTATGAACCTGTATGTTCATTTATGTAGCTACAAATGAAAGGCAAAAGCCTCTCCCTGGGCAGTTTTAGTGATCAGTTTCCCTCCCCATGCAAGGATGCAGTTTTGCACAGCAGATGGGACAAGTGACCCATCCTGTCAGGTACAGTGCCTCCAGCAGTGGCCTGTGCCTGTTGTGTGTGAAGCCCTCCCTCCTGGCAGCACCTGCCCAAATGCATGGTGCTGGACAGAACCTGCAGCTCTGACCCGGTGGATGGTCGTCAGGGACAAACTCAGGCACTCTCTATAAGCTGTCTTGAAGTTGCAGTTTATTATAAGGGCGTGGGTATAGAGAGTCCTGCTGAGAGCTGCCAGGCACAGCTCAGAGCAGGACAGAAAGAGAGTGGGGGTATGAGAGAGAAGTGAGAGAGGGATGGGGGGGAGAGAAAGAAGAGAGCAATTTTCCCATTTACAATACAATAAATCTTCTTCTATGTTGAATATTCTAATTTCCACTAACCAATCTAACACAAGATACAAATCCTATAGCATTTGCATACAGCCTATAAGAATCATTGCATTACCACACTGTGTTACACTTTAAACCCTAAAAACTTCTCTTTGGACCCTGGCATGGTCTTCTGTGACCTTTGGGCCTGCTCTCCAGCATTGTTCAATCAAGAGGGGATTACTTTCAGCCAGCCACCCTATTGTCTTCTAGTTATTTATTGACTGAGGTTCAGTATCTCAAAGATGGCTTTCATTTCAATCTCACTTATGGTTTCTGTATTCTCAGAATCTTTTGCTAAGCATTCATATTTGTAAGGTTTTCCTGGTTCATCCTTCCCAACATGCCCAAATGCTGGACAGAACCTGCAGCTCTGACCTGGTGTACTATTGACACACACAAAGACAAATGCTCTGTCCAAATCTTGGGCTGCTGCAGGTCACCTCTGCATCTGCAGAGTCAAGGTAGCCCCTCAGGTGATGTCTGGGCACTACACATGCATGAAGTGGGGCAGTTCCAGACACAAAAGGCATCTGTGGGGACTCAAACTGTGCCTGCAGGAGAGGCCTGCAGCAGAGGACAGCCAGGACATGTCCCTCCACCACAGGCTGATCATATTCATAGCAGGAGAGCTTGACATGGAGGATGAGTCTAATATTGATTTAGATTGTCTAAGGCACTATCTCTCTGATTTATATTTTAGGGTTATTGAAATTTCAGGGTGCTGCCAGCAATGAAACCCCACATCTATGTGCTTTACCAAATTTTGAAGGGAGAAGGTCCAGGGACCCGTGTAAGCATCAGGCAGAGCACCTAGAGGGAAAGGAGATGGACCATGTGCTCAGTCCTGCCCAAACTCTCAGAACCCAGTACCTGCCCAGCTGGTGGGCTGGGAGCACAGGTTTGTCTTGGATATTCACTATGAAAGCCTTGTTGGGAAACCTTTGATCTCCTGAGGAATGGGAGCAGCCAGGGGAAGGTTTGAAGAAGAGATAATCATGGAATCTCTGAGCTGGAAGGGACCCACAAGGATCACGAAGTCCATCTCCTGGAGATTCAAATCTGCTAGGTGAGGAAGTGGGGTGAATGTATTAGGAAATGCTTCCTTGGTCATTTTATGAGACCTAAATTAGTGGGGTTTCCTAAAATAATTTTTAAAATGTGGTTAAAAAAAAAAAAAAAAAAAAAAAAAAAAAAGAAGAAAACCTCACCATTCAGGTTCAGCTCCAGATCTCCATAACACTTTCAATTGAAGGCATTACCACAGAGAGCACATTTTATTTCCAGAGACACTCTTGAGCTTGAGCAGAGAGGATTTGCATCTCTAAAAAGGACGGAGAGAAGGAGACAGCAAGGCTTAGCCTTTGTATCCATCATCAGAGCTGGAGGAGGGGAAAGCCCAAGGAAGGGGGTGTTTGACCCTCACCTGGGTAGCAAAGAGATTGGAGACAAAAACATTTTACTCCAACAGGCCCACCTCCTTTTTGTTCCTCCAACTCTAGCAGAGAAATCATAGCTGCAATCTCCTGTTGTCAGGGGCTAATACATAAATAAATAAAGGCCCAGATAAGATAACAACAGCCACAACAACAACAAAACATGTAGCAGCATCAGGGGCAGGAAGGATCAGCATCTGCTTTAATTAAAAATCTGCCTTCATTGATTTTTTTTTTAAAGGAACACATTTGTAGGGATATGAAGAAAATGCTTCCACTCCATCTTAGTTCAATGAGTGGTGTACGTCCGCTGTTAGCTACAAATAAGCCTTTGATCATTTTACTGCTGTCTGTAAAAAAAATAACTTTCCTGTGTATTTTCCCTTTTTTTTTTTTTCTTCCTTTAAATTGGGAGATTAAAGAGGGGAGTGGCAATAGACGGATCTACTTGGGAAACCTCTGAATGAGGGTGGGGGAGAGAGCAAGGAGAGGAGAAATGAGAGTACACAAAGCTGCATCTAGCAAGGAGGGATCAGGTTGCCAGAGCCCAGGGGCTGAAACAACAAACTGTACCAGCCTCAGCTCAGAAAACCCAAAATACTGTGCCTGCTGTTCCAAGCTGCCTACACTCCTCTCCAAACACAACAATTAGAAGCACGTTGGTGTATTAAAACTGCAGGAAAGCATGCATTTAAGCCCAAATTTAACTGGAGTGCTCCACTGTGCTCACCCTCAGAGGAAAACTGAGGGATGAGGGAGGAGGCAGTGTGGGAAATGCTGGTCCATGTGGGGGTGGGACATGGAGGACAGAGCTTTCCTAGCCAGGGATGCCCCTAGCAGTGCAAAGCCAAACCTGTGAGGATGGAGGCGGGCGGCAGAGAGCTGCCCTCCTTCCCAGGGGGAGAGAGCCTTGGTGGATGCAGCGTGGGTCCCACCTCTGCTGACACCTTGAACAGCATTTCTATGGAAATCACTCATGTTTCCCGCTGTAAAATGAGCTTAAGAGCACTTTGCCTGCCTCCCAGGGCTTCCTGAGGGTAAGCAGATTAGAGGTTTGGCAGCAGGTGGGTGCCCCAGCAGTGGGGAGCAGAGGCCAGCACGGCACAGCCGGGGCTGGGGGATGCAGAGCTGACTGCAGCCACCAGAGCCGGGTCCTGCTGCCTCCACGTGTCACACAGCTGTGAGAAGCCATTGCAGGTGGTGGCACTGAGGCAAGGCAGGCTCACTGCCTGGTCAACAAGGGATTTGGATGCAGCTTTTATCCATTTCCCTCCTCCTGCCCCGGCAGCAGCAGCTGGCTTAGCGCAATGGGACTCTGCTGCTTCGTGCAAAACCCCTTCCCACCTTCCTGATATCATCAGCAACCCATCCTAGGGCTGGCCATGCTCCCTCATGGAAAGGGGAGGGCAGAAAAAACCCCGGGTTTTCCCCAGTAAAGAGTGAGGAGCCTGGAGCTGGCTTTGGTGGAAGGCAAGGGGAGCAGCCAGGAGGCAGGAGGGGACAATGTGGGAAATCCCTGCTGGGCACTCTGTGGTGGCACAAACTGCTCCCAGTGATCCCAGAGAGTAGACATGTCCCTTTTGGCTCTGGGAGTCTTTTTGCATGGTCTCTGAGAGGTATTTCTCCATGGTTACACGTCATCCTGACTTCCCAAGGGCTTGGGAGGTGCAGGGAGTAGGATGTGGTGTGCACCTTCCTACCTTTAAATTGTGTGCCTCAGAGCTCAGTTCCTTCCAGTGTTTGCTGCTGAGGAGAGGAGCAGGAAGGTTTTTCTGTCCTCAGGGGCACCATGGCATTGAACATAGATCACAGGGTCAGATCACTGGATCTTGCCCCTGTGTGGCCTCACCTCCTCTGGCTCTGCACATCCCATTCACAGGCAGCAGTGACAGCGTGAGAGGGTCCCTGCATGTGCATGTGTACCCACTGCACTAATACATATGTATGTGTATTTTTACATATCAGTTCTATAGGGCTCAGCAACATCAAAAGGAACCTGGATAATCAGAGCAGAAGATATAAAAGATCAAACAGAATATCTTTTAAACAGATCTGAGAAGCTTAATTTTCATCCAATGTTACTGCAGGAGCTTTTCCTTCTTTTTTTTTCCTCCCTCTCTCCATTTTTTTCCTACTTCCATGAGTTTCTTTGATCTGTTTTGATGTCTTTTTCAGCTCCTTTTTCAAAAAAACTCTTTTAAAACCATCTTTTTTTTTTTTTTTTTTTTTTTTTTGCTTTTCCTTTCCCCGAAAGTCATGGAGGCTTCTAAGAGTAAGAAACTAGCTACATGTAGCATCTCCTCATACACTTTCCTCCCCAAATGTACATGCACTCCACAGACCCTGTTCTGCTCAGAAACATCTGACTCCAGGGCAGAGGGATGAAATTAAAACTGCACTGAGTGAAATGTTATTTGCTTCATGTCAAGGGTTTTCAACACGGTCACTTTTGAGTCTTGTTCAGGGTTTGAATTGGACTGCATTTGTGGCAAAAGCTGTTCCCTCAGTTGTATGTCTAGCAAAAGGCCAACTTCACAGAGAGAAACCCAGCAGTCTTCATTTCAGACCTGTGCTATCAGTTCACATTGACAAGGATGTGAGTCTAGGGTCAGGTCACCTGAGTTTTCCCTTTGATTTCCTTAAGGCCTGGACAAAGTTACTTAACTTTTCAGCTTAACTGCTGAAGAAATCACTAGCTTCTGCAAACCTGGTATTCCTGTAGGCAACAAGGAAAAATTAAATTTCACCAATGGATGATGAAGAAATGCTCTTTTCACAGCTCTGTGGCATGTTTTGCACTCTGGTTAGGGGCACACCAGAATACCTCTTCTTATTTCTCCAGGTGGTTTGAGCTCTGGTGTCCCTTCAACACCCTGCAGTACCCAGCTCTCCCCCTCAGCACTGCCCCATGCCATGCTCAGATGTAGCACCTCAACCCTGACACCCTGGCACGGCGTCCCAGCAGCTCTGCACAGCTCACCTGGCCGTATGTGAGGCAGCTGACTCTCCCCATATGCTCCCAACAGCCTCAACTCTCCCAGCTGCCTATCCCATTCCTGGTTTTGCTCTTCTTTCTGTAGCAGACACACTTTAAAAAAGCCCTTCTCCAGTGAAAGGAGCACTCACCAGCACTTCAGAGCCGACTCTCCACAGCAGGCACCAAGCACAGGCAAGAGCTAAACAATATCAGCTGAGTGAAGTCAGGTGAATATATGTGGCAGGGCACTGCAGGGGATGGCTGTCTGCTGGGCACAGGGCAGATAAAGCCAAAACTCTTTTCATGCTAGCCTTAAGCAGGCTGCAAGCAACTTCTCAGGATGCCAAGGCTCACATTCCTGCATTAAGGCTCTCCCTCCCTCAGCAGCTAGTTCCAGAGCAGTAGGAATGCTGGTCCTGTTCTTCTAATTAATATGATTCTGATCTCCCAGAGTGTCCTCAGAGCCCAGATAAAATGTAGAAAGTGTAAATACTGTACAGAGACACACAGACTCACAAGACTGCCTCGTCTTTCAAGCCGAGTTAGCCTTTCTTGCAGCAAGCAGATGAGCTCAGAGGAATGGGGGAAAAAAAAGCCTTGAGTTATTACAGCAGAAGTTCTGTGTGAAACCAAAACTGCCCTGCAGATTGGAAATCTATTTTCAGTCATTCCAGTTCCTTCCAAAATACTAATAATAATAATAATTGAAGTTCTGAGGCTTTTCAAGTAATTTTTATCCACCAGCCTCCTCTGAAGTACAAAGCCAGCTCATGCTTGTCAGGCCAGCTGGGATGAGCTCAATCCGAGACACAGGGTGCCAGAAATTTAATCCTGAATTTCCCAAATCTAATCGAAATGGCACAAGCCATGATTAATAATTCACTACTTTATTACTGATACGATGCCTCGGACTATCACAGCGTCTGAATAATTGATTTGCCAAGAGGGGCGACATGTCCTTTCCTAAAGCAGAGAAAGTTTGACCAGAGAGTTGCTGTGTAAAGCTGGCTAAATGTTTTTAAATAGTTTGAGACTAGATCTCTGACATTCACTTGGTGTCTAAGGACAAGCTGGGAAGAGGCAGACAGGAAGTTTTATACCATCCTCCACAGTACAGAACAGTCTGCATACAGTCAAGAAGCAAAGGGAAAGAAAGGTTAGAAAGGCGTGGAAGAGAAGAAAATTAAGTTACCAGAAGAAATAGTCCTTATTCTACAAAGTGTGCATAGTATGAATATTAGCTGCCTTTGGATTTGATTCATTAGGGTCTGTGTTCCCTTTCTGCCACACTGACCCCTGCTTTCAGGAATGATGATTCAGATCCTTGGAGATTAACCAAGGGATGATGAATGTACATAGAAGAGCTGAGCAAAATTTGGTGTAACACAGCCACACTTTGTGTTTTCTCATCCTGGAAGGCTGACTAAATTCTGAATGACAGTCCTACTGTGCCTTAGGATTAGAGGCAAATTTGGGCTAGAAATGGTGTTTCAAAGTTCTTCTGCACTGACAGCACTATAGCTGGGCCTTGAGTTGCCTAGAGTCAGCATTTCAGTTTGAACAGTAAACAGAATTTCCTTGTCCCATCAAAACTGGACCCATTTGTAAAATAGAGACATTGAGCTCTGGTGCACTGTCTCCCACATATTCCTGTGGATGGGCAAGAACTCAGAATACTTTAAACCACTGCTGTCATCTCAGCTGGTGTGGGATGGTGACAGTACAATGCAAGCAGAGATCTGAAGAATCAGAGGGACTTTGGCGAGGGCAAGCTGTGGCCCTGCATTTTGAAAAAATATTACCTGACATTTTATTTCCAGCCATGTATGCAAGGTGACAGGTCTTCTGGAAAGCAATCCCATCTACATGCAGCTTTGTGGAAATTTTTAGAGCAAATGGCAGCCTCTGGCACTTTTAGGGAGCAAAGCACAACAAAACAAAACATTTTAACTGCCAGCTGAAAAAAGCATTCCTCTGCCTTTTTTCTTCTCCACTTTGTTTTAATACAGAATTTTGTACTTATAAACCAAGTCAGCTACTGGGTAGCAAAGTAGCAAAGGGGTTAACATAATTGGGGCTGTTTTCTCCCCCTGTCCACTTTGCCTTTGGTAGTTAAATCGAAAGCAAGTGGTACTGCCTTATTACTATCATTGTGCTGAGATATTGCATTAAAGGAGTTTAGGGTTTCAAATTGAATGTCAAATATAATATCACAGTGGAAGCTTGAAGTGCGCAGCTGAGCCGCTGGGCTCCGGAGGGCGAGCGCCGCCCGCCCGCCTGCGCTGCGGGCACTCATCTCCATCTCAGCCTGCCCAGCATCTTCCGATGCTCACCACGACTCGCAGGCAGGAGAAGGGGGCCCTGGTGGGTGTCAGGCAGCTGCAGATGGAGAGAAAGAGTGTTCAGTGTAACGAATTGATTGCTGGGGAATTGATTGGAGTTCTGTATTGCCTCAGCTGTAGCGGCCGATCATAACTAATCAACCCTTTGTCACTTCAGACTGGAGGAGCGTCATGCTTGGACCAGGGATGGGGAGAATGTCTTTCATTTTCCTTGGTAGAAAAGTTCCTTGTTGGAAAAGAACCGTAGCCATTGCCATATGATTTTTCTACCTCAATGCTTAGGAGCTGTATAGTTCAGGTTTGGAGTCATTTTCTAGGTGCATAGACACAATATTGCCAATGCTTTCCTCTAGTTCTTATTTATTTTTTTTTCCACTTTCTTGGTCTGATTTATCCATTTTCTGCAGGGAACACTAATGAAGTATGCTGTATGATAGAAAAAATGCATAGTACCACATACAGGCTTAATACTGGAAACATGTTTTTATCCTTTTGTTAATGTGAACTAAAGTGTATTAAATCAAATCACTGAGAAAAGCAGATTAGACCTATTCACAGCTTGGAGGAATCCATATATAGCCCAGAGAGCAAATTCCCATTGAAGCAAATTTTCATTCAGTGCAATGAGTTGTCACAGTAATGGGTTCTTGGGGTAAATACTTTACTCTGGTACCTTTTCTTAAGTGGTTGGAGGACTGCCAGTGTTGTTCATCTTTACAGCCTCACTGACATCACTGCAGTTATGTCCTCCTTATAACAAAACTAGAGCTGTTTAGAAAACTGACTTGACACTGCAAAATTGTCTTTCAAGTGCTGTGAAAACCTTGGACTTAAGATTTAGATAATCTTAGACTTAACCTATGCTTTTAGTCTGCTGTAAAAATTTGAAAGTGCCCTTAAAATCTTGTTCATAGTCTTTCTGCATGATCGGTTTGAGGATCAAGAAAACTCTCTTGTCATCCTCCTTCTCTCCCTGCTTTCCTTATAAACCCACTCTGAGCATAGTCCATGTATAACTAAAAGTTGTCTCACTTTCTGATTCGTTAAAGGCTTGTGTCCTGGGATGTCAGGTCCAGTTTCAAACTGGCATCTGAGGGACTGGTTCACCATTTAATGTGGGCAGGAGCTCATTAGCTCTTCTCCTGAGAGCTGAGATAGGTAGTGCAGGGCACACACCACCCACCACACCACTCCAGTGAAAGAAAATGCAGCAAAAACACCTTCTGTGCCTGTTGCAGAGGGGAAAAGGGAGGCTTCATCTTTCCAAATTCACTGTTCAGCAAAGAAGTTACACGTGTCCATGCAGGTCTCTCCTCTGAAGGGAGTTGTGACACATGCTGGACTTAATATATATGTAACTTCATACACAGCTTTTGGACAGGCTTCAAGTCACCTGCCTGTGTCAGTGCTTTGCTGGACAGGAATGGATCAAGCCAGGCTTCTCTTTGGAAAAAACATTGCTAATTGCCAAAGAGCACTTTTGCACTTGGCATCATGTTTTGATTATAAAAATAACTACAAGCAATTATGAAAATAAAGTCCACTCATCACATGAATTGTGGTATACGCACTGTTGACTCACTGCAAATTAAAAGAGAATTTTGTCAATGTAAATGTTTGAAATTGATAAACCATCCCCAAAGCAGGTGGAAATGTATAGATAGAGCTATAGAGCAAGTCTGCTGAGAGTGAAAACACCTCATGCAGGAAAGTCTTGGATCAACTGCACAGGTTGCATTTTTTTCCTCTTTCATTACTCAACATCGAAGGAGTACAATGAAGAAAGATGGTAACTCTAGTTGATGCTGTGTCTTTGCATTTGTTTACTGTGTTGCATATTGTCTTGTAAAAGATTAAAAAGAAGAGAAACTTAAAAACCTGCAGGGTTAAGTTAGAATTTTATAGCCCTTTTGGGAAATAACATGGCAGGAGCAGCAGGCTCATCCTACAGATGCATTATATTTTGTGACAAACTCTGGTGCATGCAGAACATCCATCAATCATTGAGATAATTTTCCATCTCATCAATTATGCAAATTAAACCAGAAAAACTATGTTCAAATAATGCTAAGGGCCTGACATACACCCAGGAAAGCAAGGCAGCTTTGAGCCAAGGTTGGAATCCTACCTTCCCTCTGCCCTGCCATGCACTGGCTTTCCAGCAGACAGGCTGCACATGACCACCATGGCAAAGCAGTCTTTTTGTTCCTGCCAGGAGCTCCAGTATCAGCAAAACATGCCATGGCTGCTAACAGGAGCCTGATCAACACACCTTCATATTCCTTCAGCTGATATTCCATATCCATTCTTTCCAGACTGATTTGGGCCAGGACCTACCTAAGGTGGTTGTGAGGGTGCTCCATGGCTGTAGCACCAGAGCCTGAATGCTGTGATGCAGATGGACAGGCTGAGCTGTGAGCCACTCCCTGGGTGTGTGAAGTTGGAGGGTGGAGGGAGTAGTTTCAGCTCTCAGTGGCTGAGTTAATCTCCCATCTCCCAAAGAAGTGCCAGCACAAAGAACTCCTCCTATGGTGGTCCTGCACCTCTCACATGACTTAATCCTACTTTTCTAGTTTTTCTCTACTATGACATGAATTAATGAACAGAGCCACACCTGGAGAGAGAAATTCATCCCTTTTGAAAGAGTGGCATGGGACTCACACGGGTGGCAGACACTGCCCATGTGAAGATATTGTCACTCTCCCAGCAGATCTTCCTCAAAGGCAGAGCAGGATTGTGCGAGTTAAATAACTCAGAGCTCAAAGCTCAAAGTGACAAGAATGACAGTGGATAAGACATTTGTTAGCTTTTCAGGGCTTTGGAGCAATCTTGCAATCAAAACTGCTGTCTTCTCATTGATGCCGTGTTGTCACCATGAAGCTTTGAGGAACTACAAACATCAGTGCAGATAACACAAAGCAGCTGCTAAGTCATGGAATAAGGAAGACTCTCCAATATGCTGGTTATTTATTACTATTATCATTGTTATATATTAATGATGATAATAATAACAACAACAACCACCTGCACGGTGCTGCGCTTCATCTCCTTTTATTTTGTTCACTTCCAAATCAAGGCAGTGATTCCTTTGACTGAGAATGTGTATCTGCAGGGTATACATCTGTACCAGAGCAAATCTCTCTTGGCTGCCTCTGTAGTCAGCAGGGACTTAGGCAATATGGTCACTGGAGTTTGATCAAGGTTTATTTCAGCTCAAAGTATGTCCCCATCATTCAGTCACAAGAATTTTATCCTGCATAATAATGACTGTATTGATGAGATCTCAGTTCCTGTCGGGGCACCTGGGCACCATTTGGACAATGTCGTTAACATCACACCTACACTATAAAACCTGCTGGGATCCATTTCCTGATTGTTCCAGGACTGAAGCATCTAGTTTTAAATTGTCCTAGAGTTACATAATATAGAGAAGGCAAGTCAGTGATTGTGGGATCCCTTTGTTTCTGCAGCACTCTACTCTTGGAACTTTCTTCCAATTTCCAGAGAACTTACTACTTTTCATCAATAATAATGATACTTTCTCAGCTGCTATATAGAGAAGTTTTTTCTACAAAAGGAGTCAAATGAAAATGTACAGAGAAATAAATGCTGTCCAATCAAAAAGGAAAGATTTGGAGACAGAAGGAAAAACACAGTGTAGTTCCCTTGCCGAAGGACAAAATTCTTTTTAATTCCAAGTGCCAGCATCAAAAGACAAAAAACACATTTTTTAAAAAGCCCACTCTATCTATTCAGCTATCTAGCTATCTAACAGAAAACTTGGGGAAAAACACAGACAATCAAAAAGATTACTTTTAAGATTTCTTTTAAGATTACTTTAGTGCGCCTACACCACAAAACATTTTTTGCCCTCCAAATTATTACCAGTGAAGCTGTTTGGTAGGTTTTTTTCCTCCTGCACCTCCATTTCTGATCACAAATGCATTGCTTGTACTCCCCGTTGGTTACACTCCACATTTGGTATGCGACCACCAGCTCTTAAATGTAAGTGAAGAACTATACTCCACTGATTTGTGTCAGTGAAGCTGTGTTTGGGAGATAATTGTTCACTGGGTTTATTTATTACAGTCACTCTCACAGGATCTGCATCACAGTATGGTCACAGCATGTCTCTGGAAATAAAGCAAAATGAATTGTATAAATAAATCGGGTACATTAACTCAACATGAGCTTTGCAGGAGCAATATAGTCAATAGAACATACTAGTAAAAGTGACAGAACATTATATATTCAATGACACATGCTAACGAAGGTAACAAGAAGCACTTATTCCATAAAGCATACAAATATCAAGTAGAGTCAGAGGAAGTTTGAGTCACAGCCAATTAAAATGGCTCATTCCTGGCAGGTCAGCTGCACTTGACAGATGTCCTCATATACAGCAGCACCTTGCAATGATCTTTGTACCCAGCCCAACTCATCTCTCATTAGCAAGACATTTCATTACCAGTCTGTGGGACCATCCTCTCAGCATTGCTGATTTCTGTCTGCCCAGCAGAAATGCTGTTGAAGCCAAGAGCTTCCTGTAGGTGACTGTCTAGCCAGAGAGGGAACTTGGCACTCAGTAAAACCCACCTACTCAAGAGGTACCTGAGGCACTTGCAGCCACATTTCCTGACTGATACTCATTGCACTCTTTTCTGATTCTTTTTTTCCTACAACTTGTAGGATAAATATCTCTTTTTAACCAATTTTTCACCTTTTGTCCCTCCTTCCTTCTTCATGGAAGCCTCCTAAGAGGATTCTTCTATCTCTTTTTCTTTGTGGAGGATATCAGCTGACAGTAGGATCTCCTGTGCTGACAGGACAGCATGGGAATAAGGATAGGAAGATATTGCAAATGTTCTGCTTCTCTTGCTGGAAAACAATCTCTCTCCTTTACATAACTCTATCCAGTTATGTAAACAGTTTCCACAGGAAAAAAAAAAAAAAAAATGAAAACAAAACAAAAAAAAGGTGGGAACTTCTCAAGCATTTGTCTGTCAAGCAGAGGTACACATTACCTTTGTGCCGAAAAATACAAGCATACTTAGTTAGTTCTTTGCATCTACAGGACTTATTCAGAGAATTCAGTTCTGGGAGAGCTGCCAGTGACCACAGTAGCACCCCCACATCCACCAGCAAATTAAATAAGAAAAGAGCCAATTTGTGCATTGGTTTTGCCAGAATGCTGGAGGGTCCTTGTAGTTTAGCTAGTAGACCATAAAAAGTACTTAGCAATTCTTTCATTCTATTTCTTCATACTTAGCTTGATTCTCTCAGCCACAGGTTTTAATTAGACAAAAACTTTGCGTTCACTCTTTTCTGGCCATGAAAATTTTGTAGAAGTAGAACAGAAGTGATTATTGACTCAATGAAGGAATAGATGGTTTTAGAGTAAAGGATCTATGTGTGTGTGCATATATGGACTAATGTAGTAGGCATAACTCAGATGGAAAAGCATCAGAAGCATCCTGCTGCAGCTCCACCTACTAGGAAAAAACATAATTTTATGTTATTTTTAAAAATATACAAATCATCTAGTATATATTATATATATATACAATATATTATATATGTATAGTATGATTTACTGTCACTATTTCCCACTCCTTCCCTTTTTCTCATACCTATCACTCCTTTTAAGAAGTGGTTAACACTTGATCCTCAAACTGATGAGCAAAGACATAATTTCAAGGATTACATTTCCATTGTTACTTAATGTATACCATAATATTAAGTCATGGGGATTCTTTATCCCTTCAATTAATGAATGGCCCCATGACACACTTTTTAGGTAGCTGCCCATGACTCACAGTCCTCATTTGGCATCTTGTTACCTCCAAGTCTCTTCCCTCACACATTCACTTTGGCCAAGACCAGAGGCACCTGCCTTTCAGCACACCAGTAAGGGAGAAAGTTGTTTCTTTGTCCTCTGAACCAGATGATCCCCACATCACCACACACCCCTTTAGCTAATGAAACCCTTCCCAGAGCTATTGCTGGTGGTGAAATCGACCTGTGATTTATGTTCATTAACATCATGAACATTACTGTGAAATTTTTCACCCTGGCACTGTCTTTTTTAAGCAATAAAAAATGAATGACTTCCACCAAAAACTCCTCTGTCACAGCAACAGGAAAGCCATTTTCTGAAAATGTGGTTTCTCTGCCTCAGCTTGGAGCAGAAGTCAATGGGTGCAGCTCTCTAGATTTATAAATATTTCTTAGAATTAATTTATCTGTGAAGTCTAACATCTTCAATGTAGTTGTACCTGTCAGATACAAATGATTCAGCTATGCAAGATGAAATCCCAATATGTCGATATGATCTACTGTAGAAACAGGTTATTTTTCTTTCCCCTTTTTCCAATATTAGATAACTAAGTCTCCATCCAGATAAAAAGAAACAAAAGAAACCACATAATATAACCAATAACATTCAAATGCAATATTTAATAGTAGTCTAACCAATGGCGTGAGAAATCTTAGGAAAGCAATGCTGATTTTCTGCATCTCAGCTCTGCATGCTTTCCCAGACACCCATATAGATCCTCACTGTCATGGCAATGTTTTAATCTCTCTGGCCTAAACTGAGATAGGTTCACCCTGGGGTTCTGTCTCTTTGTGACACTTTTCACTTTTTTTTCTTCTTGGTTTTGTTGTTTTGTTGTTGTTGTTGTTGTTTTTTTTTGTTTGTTTTTGTTTTTCCTTTTTAGTTTATTTCTTGGTTTTGTTGGTTTTTTTTCACAGTACAGCTGTGGTAACTGGAGGACTATAACACATATGATTTGCTCTTACAGAGCTTTTTTATTAATTCACAGCAGCAAAGTTAAGATCTCATATTCCGATTTGTAGGAGGTAATCTTCAGAAATGAAATTTGCTGAACGTTCATTTTGTATCCCTCTTATGTCAGATGCAAGAAGGAAATGGAGCACCTTGTATCCATTCCTGTAAGAGCCTAAGATTAGAAGGAAAAGATACTGCTCATATTTCCATTTCATTTTCATTTGGTACAGGCTTCGAGGTCAGTTTGTCTTCTGTCATTCCACAAACCCATGAACAGGGAACAACACAGCAGTGAAAAGATTTTGAAAAAGGTGCCCCCAGATTTTAGTATCTCTGTGGTAGATATGTGGCATATGCAGAACAAGGCTGCAGCTGTGATATTACTCACTGTGTAGATTGTCCTCTTCTGAGGGCCAAAATAAAAGGAGCATAACTGAACACACAAGATAGAGAAAGGTATAGCAAAAATTTTCAAGGAAAAGTACTTACCACTTCAAGCAGAGAAGTCATGACAACTTTGTTTCAATGGGAGGGGGAAAATTAAAGATATGGCACTCTAGTGAGCACCAAATAAATTGCAATTAGGAGAAGGCTGGAAATGAAGAAAACCTCAGAGAGTGTGACAACTTTAAGATTCTCTTTTGATGGTGGAAGTATGGTCCTTCCAGTGAAGTGGCAGAGGCTCTTCTGATTATGTTGCCTAATTTGAAATTGGATTGGACAAAGTAGTTAATTTCCAGTAACAACAAGCTGTGCTGAAACTTAGGTGAGGGAAGTTATTCTAATGGGCTTTGGGAACAGAAGGAGGGAAGAGTCTACTGTGATGATCAAAGAGTTCTAGTTTAGGCATTACTGTGCAGCAAATTGTTCATTAAAACAGTAACTACTTCTGCCTAATTATTATACTTGAAAATTTCTGAGCACCAACAAGAAAAATTCCTGTTAGCAGCATTAGCCTACCTCTGTCCTTCACATTTGCCACCCCAACTACCTACAATGGAAAGTGAACTTTGATCTCAGTACCTACATGATCCATCTAAAAGTAGCCCTTCTTGCTCAGTCTCAGCCCTAACACAATCATATCCTGACTGAGAAAAGTCAGGTGCCACTACCAGTCCAGCACTTAATGTGCAAATAATGAGGAAAATGAGGGAAAAACACATGGCTACATAGAGTAGAAGCAGTAATAATAATATTGATAATAATAACGATAATAAATCTTTTCACTTAGAGATTATGATTTTAAGATCAAAAAAGTACATTATAAACATTCAACCATTAAAGTTGCACAGGCTTTGATAACCTGTGTTCTCAGGATTTGCATTCTGGACTGCTTATTACTAACACTATTAATGATACTGTTTTGCATTAGAGCAACAAATAGCGATCTTAATCAGGGGCCTGGAGGCCTCTTTCACTGCATCTCACAAACATAGATGTTTAAAACAATGACTAGCTTCAGGCCTACAGCTTTACAAGTTTTGGGTGGGATTTATCTCACCTTTCACTATCTAAAAGCAGGGATCACAAGATTGCAAAATGAGCATGAGTGTCCTATTTAGCAGCAGACAAGGTGTTTTTCAGTCAGCCAGAACTTCCTGGGCTTCTACAAGGAAATAAGAGTGCGAGTTAAGGATATGCAGGGACTGAGATAATATGCTGTTACGGGTCTTTAAGTGTTGTAAATCCTTGAAATGCTGCAGTCTGATTTGTGTGTGTGTATTTGAAATGGTTTGTGTGTCCATCTGCACACAGAGAGAAATGTATATACAGATAGATGGATATTTCATATGACTCATTCCTATATTGCCATTCCTTAATGGATGCTATTTGCTTCTTTTGAAACTATCCCTGACTAGCATATCAATCCATATTATGTAGACATCATTGAAACAGGCATAACAAGGAGCAATGACTTGAATCCTAAAAAGGAAACATTTAGTTTAGACATTAGTTAAAAAAAAATCCTAATGATAAGGCCAATTAGGCACCAGAATGAGGCACTGGAGGTGTTTTCAGAGGAGGTTAAAAAAAGGACTTGCATCAGGGGTGAGGAAGAAAATTATGCCTGTAATAGAAGTGTTTCAGATTAAATAGATAGACAGACATGTTTGGGTGTGTGCACATGTGTATGATATATGTAACATGAACAAACATCATTGTGCATTTTGTGTGTTTATTTGTTTACACATATATGCACTGATACATATGAGTGGTAATCCCTACATTAATTGGCCCACTGAATATTTGTAAAAGGTGACCTAAAAAATCAAGTGAAGCAGAAGGTTTTATATTGCTGCTAATCTGACTGTTCTGAAGCTTTTTTAAGCTTGATAAAAAGCAAAGTTTGTGCAGTTGGAATGAAGATGAATCAGCTCTTGGTTCCCAAGCAATGACATCTCCAGTGGTTAATGTCTGTAAGGGCACTCTTAGTCCATATCTACCAAGCAGCCCTAGACTGACCTACAGTAGTTGTCCACATCAATGCTGCAAGTCCTGAGACAGCCTTCCATTATTTGATTCACCAGCCTACTTCTTCATTGTGTCTGCCTCTTCAAAAATGGGAGTCCCTTCTGTTCTCTTCTTTATTTCCTCTTTCTGGATAGAGGAAAATATAGACAGAGAAATATTTTGTCTCCAATTTAGGAGTACTCATTGTATGAGTAGCTAAGGAGGAGTGATGAAGAACACCACTCTACCTGACTTTACAGTAAAAAGCTACTTTCATACAGATTTTATGTATCTGTGAAGATCATCACCCATTGGGCCCAAGCTTCATTTCAGGAAACAATTTTGCAATCTTGGCCTGTTTAGGATACCAAGATGGGCAAAAAAATTGTTGTGAGGTGCCAATGAGGTGGTTTTGTGCACCTGCTTCAGCACAGTCAAAACACCCAAATGGAACCTACTGCAATTCCATCTGCTTCCAGTTCAGCTTCAAGGCTCAGGTTTTTGAGTAAATCTTCCCTGGCCTAGCCAAGCCAACATGCACATGCTTCACTTCAGGGCTAGAGTAAATCCTGTTGATTTCCAAAGAATAGCAAGCAAAGCTGGTCACAAAAATCAAAACGTTGTGTGCCCCAGGCCATAGAAATTTGTGTCAGAGCCAGAGCTAATTCCAAACCTCCCAAATCCCAAATATTGCCACAACTACCGGAAAGCACATGTAATGTTACAAGAAAGTGCTGTGCTGTGAGACTGTGACCAATACTGAGTATGTCCAAAAATCCCAGTCTGTGATAGCATAGGAGGAAGGGGGAGGAAGAAAGTCCTGCTCACTCTAAATTGATCTCTTTCCCTGAAAATGACATGGACTATGTAGATCTTCATGGCTTTCCTAGACATCTCTCCCAAAGAGCCATCCTTTCCATGCCAGGGGAAACTGATACCCAACAATAATTCACTCTGATTTTCTTAGAAAAGGATAGTGAAAAAAAATATCTGGATGGCAGCCTCTGGCACCCAGCTCTTCATATTTCTTTCATTTACTCTTCCCATCTCTCTTCTTTTTATTTCTTTTGGACTGTAAGTTTCATTCCAGCTGGAAAGGACCAAAATATATCTGTTAGATATGCACAGGAAAACCACCATTGTGGAAGAAAAAGATGTGCAGAAATAAAGACATACCTTTGGGCTCTGCCAAGTCAAACACTGGGGGTTTTTGTGTGTGTGTGTACAGAGAAAACAAGCATAAACATGTGCATGTGTCCACAGGTGCCATTTAATTCTCCAAAGCAGAAAAAAAGACTCAAATTTCACTTCCCTGTAGTGGGGAATAGCCAGTCTGAGAACACCCAACCCAGCACTCTGCTGTCCTTCACCAACATATCTGATGAGCAGAAGAGAGTGTCTCCCCTACACCATTTTCCACCAGTTCACCTGCACCCTGAACTCCCCTGCACTCAGGCAGCCTGAGAAGATCCTTGTATCCTAAACTTTGCATTTGTCTAATTAACTGGACAATATGATGGAAAACATCCTTTTAAAGACTGTAAAAGTGCCTGTGAAAAATGCATTCTTCCTTGCAGGTTGGACTGGTGTAGATGCAGCCCAGCGATCCTAAAATCAGCAGTGGTGTTCCAGATTTACACCTTAGGAGCACATGGTCCTGTCATGGGAAATGGAACTCAAATAGTGTATGGGTAGTTCAGGAAGCCTTAGAAAGGATGGATTTGGTCAGATTGACAGGTTTGTCTGTGACTGCTTACCTGTAATACCTGGACAACATATTTATTTCAGAGGGAATCTGTGGGATTCATTTCATCACCACATTTTCTATAATTCCCTGACAGGAGCTGGACAGATCTAAGTATTTATGAGTAAAGGTGATGGAGACAAGTGACTTTGGGCAGAGTAAAGCTGGGAGCAGAGGTCTGATAGAGCTTTCCATGGTGATACCAATGTATTAATTCCTCCTGCAAAAAACCCTTCTGCCCACCTTACAAGAAATGACCTCTGCTGCAACCACTCTCTATCCCACACGAGAACAGCTTTGGCAAGACACTTGTGTTTTTCTTTCTCTGAAAGTCATATAGTGAAAAACCCACAAGAAACCATGGTGAAAGCTGCAAAATTGCCCAGTGCTTCACTGTGTAGACAGTCATCCACCTCACAGTCTCTTTTCAGCACAAAGTGAGACTTTCAGCCACCTAAATCCAAAATGGCCTAAAATATTTTTTCTTCCTCTCCCCACTTATTTGGGTTTCTGTGGACCCAAAAGAGAAGCACTTGTCTCTGACAGAGCATTGCCCTAATTAATTGCACCCCACTGCCCAACTCTGCAGTCTTTCAAGTGCAGAACTGCTTTCCATAAGGGAGATTAATAGGCAAACCCTGCCTCAACTGGGCTCTTAACCTTACCTTCCTTTCCTTCTGTCGTTACTGTTATTTTCTGTAATAGATGTTTTGAATTATTTGGGAATTTGGTAAATTAGATTCATTTATAGTGTCACTTAAAATAACTAAATAAATGTGCTGAGCGCTGCTCAAGAAAGACCATGTCTTCCCAGTCTCTGACAGGGATAAGGTCTGTGAAACTCAGCTGAGCTTATGTCTTAGTTAATGGCAGAGCTGGGGTTTCTAGATACAGATTTTTCCAAATAATGATTATGATATCCTGTATTTGCCTAGTCCTTTCCACTTCAGCATTCCCCATAGCACATCCCAAATGTCTCATCAGCCCCCAAAGCACAGATTCTTTATTCCTATTTAGCTAAATCTTTCTTCTCTGCCATGGGCTTTTCCTTGAGTTAAGACTTGGAGCCATGCTCCTATGTACACTCTAGTTTTGCTTTATATGGTACTCAGAGGTAATTTCCTGTGGGATGTAATACATCAGCTGTTCCAGCAAGGGAAAGCCACATATCTGCCCAGGGGTCTGCTCTCCAGCTGCTATAAGTCAATGGAGATGCTCCACTGGGCAGAAGAGGAATCCCTTAAACACGATCCTAGAAACAAGGCAGGGAAACCTTTACAGCCTGCATAGTAAGGTCTTTTTGTGTTAGTTTTTTCTCCTGTCCAACAAGCCACCTGCCTCGTAGACCTGCCAAAAGGCCTGAGGGGGATTTATGTAATTCAATTTGGACACTATCTTCCACCTTGGCTTGAGTTGGTAGGAAAACTTTCACAGTTTTGATTAATTTTTGTATCTCTCAAAAGCTTGTCTTCCAAGCAGACATTGCAGAAACACTCTTGCTAAAGTTCTTGAAATGGTAAGCTTGTCTTGTTTTTTGATCAGCCTGCTCACAAAAGAGAAAGATTGTCAGTATTTCCCTCTCCCTCAGCCAGTTTAAGACCCTTTGTTTAAGGGCAAGTGTCCTCCAAGGAGGGAATGCAAAGCCCAGGAAGACTGATGAGCAGCACTCAGCTGTTTGCAGAGCAGTGTCAGGCATCAATAGGCTCTGTAAGGGGGGGCAGGCAAGAGCAGTGCCAAAAGACACCTGTTCCCTTTCTGTCTCCAATGTCTCACACCTTTCCCTCCTGCTTTCACTCATTTCTCACTAAAAACTCTTTTTTTTGTTTTTTTTATCACAAATTAATTGCTGCTGCAGAAACCACTAATAGAGATAGTTAGTTGCGCCCAGCATGCAAATCAGCTTCACAGAGGTGGAGAGGGGAAAAAAAAATCTAAAATCCTCAAAAGGGTGATCTTTCACAGTGCATTTTAGCAAGTCCCCAGGACAGCTGCTTTTTGGCACATCCTGTCACACCCAGGTCCTGCACCAAATTGGAAAGAAGGGCAGGCTGTACTTTATGCACATCTGCACAATGAACTGGCAGGGATGTGACACTGTGGGTGGAAGAAAAAAACTAAGTTCAGTTTCTGGTCCTCCTCTGGCTATCATCACTCTTACAGAAAAGGAAATCCTGTGACAGGTCCAATAGAAAACTTCCCCACCTCTTTTCTCAGGTGTTAGGATGGGCATCCTGTTCGGGAAAGATTCCCCCCAAAAGGCCCTGTCCATCAGCCAAATAAGAAATGTCATTTTGTCTGTCCTGCCCCTGGTTTCCTAAGGGCCAATAGAGCTACAAACACTCCCTCTGTCATGTCACCTCAAATTGTCACCCTTCTCAACTCAGCAATGCAAATCATGTAAGCCCAAGTGCTGACCTGTCATTCCCCTGATATACTGGGGAGCAAATGATATGGACATCTGCACTCTTGTCTGCTGACACCTCTGCCCCAGTTTCCTGGAGAGGAGAAAAACCCCACAGATATCTTGTTTATTGCCTTCGTCATAGTCCTCCTCTCATCCTGCTGCTTTGGGTGCACCGGGAGCCTCTCAGAAGCTCAGTGGGTACTAACTGAACCAAGCAAACTTCAGAGGGAATAAAAGAGTTTTCAGGAGCCTCTCCACACCTTAACTGAGCCAGAGCTCATCCCTCCCACTGTACCTTGCACAGATGTTTCTTTGCACAGAAAACCAAGCAGTTTAGGCTCAGATTTAGTGCCTAAAAATTTTAGAGTATTTTTGGGGTATAAGAAACCAGTAGAGGAACTTAAATACACAGAAAGGTATAACTTAGTCTGAATAAAAGTAGCTTACAGCTAATAAAATAATACTTCTGAATGCTTGTGCTTCCCTTACGTTTCCTTCGTGCTGCTGGGAATATGCAACGTATTAGTTATGTTCTCATTAGTGTAGCTCTGAGATATGTTTGTGTTCTCCATTTAGCTCTGTCTTTTTTATCAGGCTCTCTCTATCTCCACAGCCATGCTGAGCAGTTTCCAACCCCTCACTGCTGGGCAGGAGTGAGGGAGAAGAATTAGAGCTGCCTTTTGTAGGCACGCAGCTGTCCTCACCAGGAATCCCTGTGCTGGGGTAGTGAATGAAAGAACTGGGTATATGCTCCACTTGAATACTTTGCCCTCATGTGCCCTTTCCCGTTGCTGCTGTCTCCATGGCTTTGGGAGCTGGAGTTAGGGGACAAGCGTTAAAAGCAGATGTGCGCCAAAAGATAAGGAATGTTTTTTTGGGTTTTTTTTTCTCTCTTTTTTTGGTTTTGGAAATATAGCAATGTTTGTTTCTAATTCAGGGCCCAACAGAAGTGCCAGAGTTTAGTTTCTCCAAGACACAGCCTGACACTTCTGATCTGTTTACATCTCATCAGCAGAGCAGTGTTAAATCCAGCCAAGGCAGAACAAGGAGCGCTCCAGGGGAGAAATATTGCTGCTATAGAAATCAGAGTTGGTCAATGACTGTACAGCACTTCCCTAGCACCCTTCTCCAGAACATTTCTGAGTTGTAAAACAGAAGTCCTGGGTAGTACTTTAAAGACTCCTTTTTTCATATTCTTTATGAGCTTATACTCCAGCTTGGGCTATTGTGTTTTGCCAGTTGTATGTGCAACAGTATTGAACAGTTTTCTTTATTTTCCTGCAAAAACATAGAGAACTATAATGCCTCTTTGAGTATCCCCTGATGCCTTGCCATAGAAGCGCCTCATTTTGCAAGAGGTAGTAAAACAGCTCCTCTGAGTAAGGAGCTACAGTATGAAGGAAAAAAAAGTAAAGGAGTGCCTCAGCACATGTAGTTTGTGAACACAGCCATGAGGAACTCTTGCCCCTCAGAAACCCTGCAAGCTTGATCCATGTAAAGAATAAGTGCATCTGTCTCCACTATAAACGTTTTGAGATTTGGGAGTTTATTCCTGTTCCAAAAGTAGTTGGTAACACCTCCATGCAGGCAGCCTGCCTGTCACCCAGAACGCAGCATAACACTGAAAATATGGGGAAAGAGAGAAGCCAGCACTGGGGCCTGCAGGACTGTGGCTCATTTCATTCCTCTTCCAAGCTCTTGGCATTCTCATCTGTGCCATCCTCAGTTTGACTGTTGCTGTCATCAGATCAACCTCTGTAATTGTTCCAGTTTTCCCTGCTAGTTAAAAATACCAAACAAACAGTTAGAAATAATGCCCAAGAGTTAAGTTCCTCTCCTTAAGGCAGGAGAGGCAGGAGGCTTGTCCCAGCCTTCTGAGTACTATGCAAAAAAAAAACCCACTATGAAGCTTAACTTCTTTCTTTCCACCATCAAGGTGGCAAATGCAAGGTCTAAGCATTTATTTATCAAAATCACTGTAGATATTTTCTTCACTGGGAGGCTCAGTACTTTAGGCTGAAATCATCCATCACAGCTAGGGAAAGGGGAAAAAAAAGGCTTTTCACCTTCATGGATTTCCCCCCTCCCTTCATCTCACCTTATTCGTGCTTAAATGGGTAGAAATTAATCTTTTTCTCTCCAAAGATCCAGCTGGCTGCAAACACTCTATACTTAAGCAAACTACCTGCATTGGAAGCATTTTACAGGCTCTCTGTCTCTCTCTGTCTCCCCTTCCCCAGCCCTCTGGGCCCTGATTGACATCTCATCTCATTTTTATATTTGACACCTCAGGAGAGAAAAAAAAAAAAAAAAAAAAAATTAAAAATTAAAAATTAAAAAAATTAAAAATAAAAAATAATTTGAAAAAGCAAAGCAACTTTCCTCAAAGACAAAACAGGAAGTGTTCACACTCCCCAGTAATTGCTCTTTACTACTAGCCTTGGCAAGGTGGATTGTGTGTTTTTGTGTGTGTGTGTGTGTGGTTACTCTTGCACACAACATGTGTATGTTTGTATCCTGTGTAAGATTTTATTCTGCCTTTCTTGAAAGCTGATATGGAAAACTAAATATGCAGCAAGTTGCAAGACTAGCTCCTCTGGGGCTCTGAGAGTGGGTTATCTGTCTTGTGGCAACAGCTTTGATAAAGCTGCCAGCAGCTTCTCCTGTAGTGTCCATTAATGTACCTGCCTCCTTAAAGCAAGAGGTTTCAGGACAGTTCACCCCAAATGTACTCAGATTGTGTGCCAAACCCACTCTGAACTGGAAAACACGAGCTTTTCTCAGTTCACTTCAGACACAGAGTGAGCAGAAACCTCTGAGGGATGTAGGTTTATGCTGACAAGCCTGATGGTGTGATGGGACCACTGAGGCTTCAGCTGTCTCTGTGGGGAGGGCAAGGCAGAGCAATGCCACTGCTTTTACTTCAGCAACCATGAAACAGAGCCTGTAGACTTGATTGGTTATGAAAGGTGACTGCATCCACATTTATTGCACTAGGAGGGAAATTATTGCTCAGCAAGGGAAAAAGTAAAAAAAAAAAAAAAAGATTGACATCCTTCTCCCAAGGAACATGGGATGTGCGTTCAGAAATGAGGCCATGGCAAAGCATCTCTATTCCCATCTTTTCCCTTGCCTGCTACTGTTTTGGAGGGTTAGTCAGCTTGGGATGGGATTGCCTTCCTCATGTTTGTACAGGTTCTGGAGAAAGGAGTTCTGAAAGCCTTATAGTTCTCACAACAAATAAATTCTTATTTATGGAACTGGGACCAGTTTGGGTTTTAAAGCTCTGAACAGAGCAGAGAGATTTTGATCCCACAGGTCCACGTAAACAGGTGTATATCTTTTCTGCTATTCCCAATCCTCTACTCATAAAAGAGGTGCTGGGGTTGTAATAGTGATGTTGAGACATGCTGGCCTTTCCCATGCTGACAGAAGCTCCCTGTATCATCCCTTCATTCCCTTGCAGTGTAGCACAGGGTCTGATGAGCTATTAACATGTCAGCAGAGACAGACAAATCAGACTGTCTGAATGAAATGGCATTACTCTCCAAGACATGACAAAGCAGCAACAAATGCATCATCTCTGTCTTTGATCTCAGATGATTACAAACAATGAAGCTTCCAACTTTGTAGAAAGCAGTTTTCATTGCTCCAGTGTAACAGCTCAGTGCCTGATTCCTTGGCACAGCCAACAGCCTATAACCATAGGCATGTGGCTGTTACAGATAACATGGCATTTCTGGGAAAGCTGCAATAGTTTACGCATTTTCCAGAGCCAAATTCCAATTTGAAAGGTCCATTATGCCTATCTACACACCCATTCAGCCTCACACAACCACAGAACCTGGCACAAAATCCCGCCTTGTATCCTTCCCTAAACACTTGGTTATGGTGTGGCAGGATATTGCCACAACTCCTGCAGAAGGGGTTGAGTTTTGAGGCCAGAGTGATTAATCCTGAAACACGGCATCCACTGTATAGACAGCAAAGCAACCTACAGCTTTTGGTGGTAGGGCACCTCCTCTGCTTCCTCTCTTTCCTTTGATGCAATTCTGCACAAACTCAGAGATCCCAGGTGTCCGTATGGGGAACATCACATGAGATGGAGCTACCTCTCCGAACAAGGATGGGCTGACGTCCCTAACAAGGAGAAGACCTGGAACCTCAGACAGCCATACATTAATCATTGTCAAATGTATATCTTTTAATGGGGCATTTCAGGGGATTTTACACTTTGAAGCATTGATCTCTGCTCTATATGTAATAATACTGGATCAGAAAGACTGAAAGTCTTTGTGGTTTACATCTCTCTCCTTATTTCAGCTAAACTGATATGAATCCCCTGAACATTAGAGTGTTCTCTAGAGTGAGTCTTTATCATTTTTTCTTTTTTAAATTTATTTATTTTCATTTCAGGTCAACCTAAAATGTACTTTTTGCATAAAATATAGATTTTTAGTTAATGTGGTGGTTATTTGATCAATTTGTGCTCTTACAGAATTCAGGTCAAATTTTAAGATTACTTTGAAACAAGAATTCATCAACCATTGGGCTTTGATACAGGATCAAATATTTGCTCCAAGAAGGGCAATATTTTCAGCTAAGATTTTTAAGTGTTCCTTGATCCAAAATCACACTATTTAAATTTTGACATAAAAGTCTCCTCTCAATTGAATGTAGTAATGGACCAAGAAAAACCCCACCAATTCTCAGCCAGCCATGTGCCATATGTCCTTGGATTTGCTTATCTTACTAATTTGCATGTCTTGCATATCTTACTCTCACTGTAGGATGATTATTGAGGGGCAATCAGGTCCAACTCCAGGATGCTCTCAGACTCAGATTTTCTCCCACATTTGAACATTCTGATAAACCATGTCCACTGAGGTGTGCTGACTATTTTGCACGAAGGTCTGAGGATATATATGCAGCAATCATGGTGAACGCTTCACAATAACTCAGTTTAATAACCCAATATTAGGGTGTAATTTTCGGTTGGTGTAATTCCTCGCATAGCCTTTAAGTGTGAAAAATTTCCACCTATTCAAATCAGCTGAAGATCTTGAGCCTGAATCTGGTTTAAGTGCTTGGTCATTAAATTAGGAGCTTTCCAACCGCGATGCGATTGTATATGCAGTACTAATGCCTATTCACTCATATAGGCCACCCGAGATCGCTGACTTCAAAAGGCTCCTCATGCAAACATCACTGTGAAATGCCCAAATTGCTCTCTGTAAATTCTGCAAACCGAGAGCAAGTGTCTTTGTTAAGTCCACGAGGAAGTGCACGAAAATCCTATTTGCTGACGCGCAAAGGCTTTGTAAGGCAGAGCCCCCAGCCTGAAATCGCTTGATTTGTGGATCTTTGCGATTAAGTTGAACTGAATGACATGCAAAGCTGGCAATTGAGATAAAGAATCACTCTAGGCTAAGGAAGGGAGGCAGCTAAAATCTGGAAACAAAGGATGTTAATCTCACGCTCATCATCTTTAAACAGGGCACGTTAAAGGAGCAGGTAAGGCTCAGCCGATGCCTTCAGATTACTGGACGAGGATGTTGTCTTTTGTCTTCGCAAACCTCATTTTGATCTAGCTGCTGACAGCTCTGCCCCCTTCCCTTTCCTCCCCCACTTCCATCCCCTCAGGCGGAACATCTCATCCCGGCGGAGCCTGGGTGCTCAGAAATCCCATCCCCATCACGAAAAGTTTCCTCACAGCCTTCCCCAGGATGAGGGGGTTTTGTCCCTCTGCCCCTCTGCCTGCCCGGACAGCATTTTGCAGACACCTTGCTGCAGGACAGGTGGCTAATGTGTTAGAACCCGGAGATAAAAACAAACACGTCCGTCCAAAGTAGATGTGCGCAGCCTGGAGCTGAATCCCACTGCCAGAGTTAGGTGAGACACTTTTTTCTGACAGCCAAAGAAACTGTGCTGCAGGCTTGAACCTCAGCATCCCCACTCCAGGACCCGGGATCTCAGGGTCTGACACTGGGTGCAGCCTGTCACAGATGGTCCCAACAGGTATTGTCCTTGTGCAAATTAACGCCGTGGTAGGGTCTGACAGCATCCAGCCACAGCAGGATAATCGGCAAAGGGAGATGCATTTAAACAGTATTGGAAACATTAGAAACATTCCAGCACCGCAGGTTAAAAACTGCTCCAAGATTGCAAGTTCGGCATTTTAGGGATCAGTGGGAGATTTCTCTGGAGATTAAGAGCAATTGAAAAGATCGACTTCCTCTCTATAGAGAAGTTCTAATAAGGCTGAAAATAAAATGCTGTCTCCCTCAGCCATCCTGGCAGAGGAGCTCCAACGCGCCCCCCTGTAGTTTCAATAATTCAAACTTCAGCTTTAGCCAGCCAAATAGGCCTGAAATTCACCTGTGAAAGTTCAGGAGGCTAAGTGGAATTCGGAACAAACTCCTCTTGTTTCCAAACTCATGCATAATGCAGAGAGGAACTTTGCTCACAGCTAAGCTTTGGCTCACTGTTACATTCACGATGCCCCACGAAAAAAGAGCAGGAGGCAAACGGATAACACCAGAGGAATGGGAGGGGAGGGAAGTAGCACAGCCACCAACTTATGATAAGCTGGCATTCATCTGTAGCTGGGCAGCACCTGAATCTGCCTCTTCTCCCTTCTCAACTCGATTGTGGCATCGCCCAGATAGAGAGGAGAGATCTCTCTCAGCAGAGAAGAAAATAGACAAGGCAAACATGAAAGGACAGAAGAAGCATGAAAGGACAGAAGAACCAATGCTATGAGGAAGGCTGTTCCATTAGCCAGTCGTAAGAGGAGACTGAAGCTGAACACAAGCACTGCAAGCCCGTTCCTTTCTGTCACACAGACACAAAGGTGTGTCCAAGCCAAGCTGTCCATCTGTCAGAGCTGTCTGTCTGCAGGGTCATCCTGGGCTGGCTCTGAGGCTGCCCAGTTGCCCCTGGCACAAGGCATTTGCCAGGGGTGCTTCTGTGTGCCCACAAAGCACCATGGCCAGATGGTGTTGGGCTGGCAGGGCTGCTGCATCCTTGACTAGGTGGAAATTTAAGCTTCAGCAGGGTTTGTTTCACCAAGAGTTATTCAGATAGTACAACATGTACCATTCTGTTTTTCTGCTACAAACCCATGCAGTTGACTGGAAGTCGGTCCCATCTAAATTCACTTCCCTGCTGGCTCACCCTGTTTATATTAAAACCCTATCCACAGACTATAAATAGATTTCTGGAAACCTATAGCTGTTCCCTATTGAGAGAATAGACATGTAAATTTTAGGTAGCTTGTATTAAGTAAGCTAAATCCATGACAGAGTATTAGGAATAAGCTTGTTACATCTACTTAAATTATCATTGTTTCACTGTGAAATGCATACAGTGGTTATACCTAATCATGAATTCCAGTGCTGATCTGAGATCTTTTCTCTTTCCTTCCTTCCCTTCTTCCTTTAATTACCTCACTAATGTGGTAAGATGTTTATTGTTGTTGTTTTTTTCATTTCAAGTATTTGATTTTTTTGCAGTTTTCTGGGACTGGAGTAACTGAAGTGCAGTGTGATTCATTTGAAAGAGTAAATATTTAACTACTAAATGGCACCTTGTTTTTTCTAGACTCCCATGTTCTTTCTAACTCTATTCATACTATATATAGGAGCTGGAGAGTATCCAAAAGAGGGCAATGAAGTTGGTGATGGGTCTGGAGCACAAGTCTGACAAGGAGTAGCTAAGGGAGCTGGGGGTGTTTAGTTTGGAGAAAAAGAGGCTCAAGGGAGTCGTTGGCAACTCCCTGAAAGGAGGGTGTAGCCAGGTGGGCACCAGTCTCTTCTTCCAGGCAACAAGTGACAGGTTGAGAGGAGATGGGCTCAAGTTGCTCCAAGGGTGGCTTAGATTGGATATTAGGGGGAAAAAAAGAGTGCCCAGGCAATGGAGCAGGCTGCCAAAGCATAGTGGAATCACTATCCCTGGAAATGTTTAAAAAACTGTTGGATATGCTGCTTAGAATAATGGTTTAGGAACGACTTCACAGTGCTGGGTAATGGTTGGACTCCATGGTCTTAGAGGTCTTTTCCAACCTTTACAATTCTATGATAATCATCTTAGAAGTATGAAATAACATTAAAAGAAGATAAATATTATAAAATTGTCTCTGAAAATGTTAGACAGTACCAATATGAGGCTGACCCTGGCAAATTTAATTCTTCTCAGTTGTATTTCTCTCATTATTTCACTACTCACCTCTTGATTCAATAACTACATAGTGGTTTTTTGAGAGCTACAAAAACTGAGAGTGTGACAGACAAAGCTGGAGTGAAGAAGCTTGCTGTGTTCACTCAAAAGCACAGATAACTTAGGTCATGATGGACACCCTTTCCCAAATAAAACAGAAATTACTCTTTAAAATGACGTTCTTATTGGTACCTTGTGGGCAATATGTCAATATAGCAGCTTCTGCTGTTCTAGGGACCATGACCAGCTGGGTGGGCTTTGAGTTACGTTTGCCTCCTTTGCACTAGGCTCTCTGCTGCTGCTTTGTCTGAGTGTTTTTAATGTTGGCCATATTTACAGCTTTGCTAAGTATATCAGGGAATGAGAATGAAAAATTATGCTTCAAAATATATGGGTGCTACAAGCTGAGGACATTCTGCAAAATTAATTTTGGTGTAAGCTTGTGAGAAGTAGGAATGTTGCATTTATATTTCTTGATGAAACTCTTTTTCTTGCAACATTTGCTGCATTACAGTTAATAGAATTTATGAGAACAGCTTGTGATTCTCCAAAACTACCTGGTGCAGTCATTTTAGCCAGTACAATGTGAATTATGCAATAAACTATCACTTTAATTAAAACAAATTGCATTTACTGTATCAGTCCATATTATAAATCATTCCCTAGGGCCCCTCTTCAAGGTTTGTGCTTGGCCTATTCTTGAGAAATGTTGACAGCAGCCTCCATTACCAAAAATATTTTTGAGCATTTTGTTCTAATATCCTTCTCTAGTATCCAGCTTTTGAGCTCACTGCCCTGATATACAAAACAAATTTTATCCAAAAAGCAGGGCAGAAATCATGTGAAAAAGCAGAGTATCTAGTTTTCCTTTCCTCTTCTGGTCTGCAGCGTGCACTTTAGTAGACTGAGGCAGTGGAATATGAAGTTTATTAATTGAAATAATGATAATAATAAAAGCTAAAAAAGGAAATATGCAGATTAATTGTTTTCATCCAAAGTTAGGAGCCACATGGGATTCCTCACACTCCCTACTATAATTAGACTGAACAACAAGACAACCAGATTATTAGTCCTTTGTGTATCTCCAGTTTAATATAGAGAATGACCATTGGGTATTTATATTCATTTGAGCTCAATGCAGCTTAAAATGCAGTGCTAAATACAGCATGTCGTACTGCAGGATGAAGTAACTCACATTATAAGGAGAAAAACATCATATTTTTGGTGACCTCTGATGAGGGGGCAAGGGTTTTTGCTTCATTCACTTTGGATCAGGCATGCTGAGACCATTCAGAACCACCTAATGTTTAAGTGAATGTTTCCTTGGGAGTTTGTTCAGGTTTCCTTGCTTTGCAAAATAAAATAAAGTAGTCAAGTTCTTTTCTCAAAAGGGGTACTGTTAAGAGTTCCCTGAATTAGAATTTAGACTCAGTGGTGATTCCTGCATTTAGTCATATGAGAGACAGGCCATTGTAATTTTGAAGGAGATGCTGCTTAACACAGTCCTGCACAGGTAAAAATGCACAGGGGGGGCCTAACAGAAGTCTAATGCAAATTTTAAAATTTCAAGCAAGATTTTGCAGCCCCTTTTGTAGGAGTTGCTTAACTCTTATTAATTTGGCAGATCTTGTAGGTGGAGCTGCTTTGGTAAAATTTATGAGGAAAGTAAACCATTTATATATAACACTAGTCACTTTGAAATTGCTGAAACCTCATGATGAACAACTGGGTCATTGAACATAAAATAAGACCCTGGAGTCTGATTGGAAAGCTATTAAAGCCAATGGAAAGGGACCCACTGGCTGGAGCCAACACTGGAGCAGATCCACAGAGAATAATCTAAACCTAATCTGTCTTCATATTTATTTTCTTCTTGATATATATCTAAAAGAAGCCCAGGTAGATTTGCAGCAGCCTTAATACCTACCTGTTTGTTGTGAAGATTATCTCACTTCACATCAAAGTAGGTGTCCGTCTCCTCTAGCAGCCTCATGCTGTTGTTCAGGTCTTCAAATGAAAGTCTCTGTAACACAAAAAAGTAAATATATCCCAAGAAAAGGTTTAAGCATTGAAAAGCAAAGAAGACAAAACCCATTTTCTTTCCCTGAAAAGAAAAGTAGATGCAATTGGAAGCAGCATATGCCCAGACTGTGACTCCTGTTCTTCAGCCAAAATAAAGTCTGAAAATAATTGGCATCAATAAGTATTATCAAGGACCATCTGGAACATACGTGTAGTGAAAAGTGAGCAAATACCTTCAGAGCAGTGGATAAATACCTTAGTTGCATTTCTTATATATTTGTTGTATGGAAAAGACTGTTTAGCTTATGAATCCAAAAGGCATTTATTGAAGCTGTAGTAAAGGCCCACTGCACAGGAAGCTCAAAATGCTGAAGCCAGCAGAAAAGGTCCTTCAACCTCCAATAAACATAAGTACATTTTCCATCTCTTACTATTAGGCTTGCACTGTATCCGAGTGGTTTACAATTTCTCATTGTCTTTAATTGTTTTCTATGCCTGATTTTAATGATAATAAAGTGGTACCTCATGGACCCTGTGGTCACCACATTTTTTTGTGTTACAGGATGTTCAAAGTGCATGCCTACATTTTCTTTTTAATGATCAAAAATAGTTTCGGTTTGGTTGGCTTGGGATTTTTTTTCCTGAAGTTTTGACAGCTCCAAAAGAGCTGTGGAGATTATCTTCCAACTTTCTAAATAAATCCACTGCTGGCCTGTTAATAAGAAAGCCTAAGAAAATTTCAACCCTCAAAGGTAATTTTGGGGGAAAGTTATAAACCACTGAAAACAGCAGCTTATAATGAAAGTGTCATCTCAACCATAAAAGGTACCTCAATGCCCCGAACAGGCACTGTAAAACATGATTGAAAGGGAGTTTAGAGATATTGCTAATGGCCCCGACATAAGGAGTGTGGCTATAAAAATGAAAAGATGCATGGCTAAAACTGCCCACCACAAGTCTTTCAGGAGCATCTGACTACCCAGGCATGCCAGAGACAGCGACTGCTCATGGACCAGGTCATGCAAATCTGCTAAGACAGAGACACCTTCAAGAACTTCATGCTTTTGCTTCCTCTGAAAATGATGCAACTGTTCAGCATCACATCCCCAGGCTCATCCTGGGGGCACTGGGTGGCTTTTGGAGGGTGGGGATGGCCAAGAGTGAGGCAGGTCTGTGGCACTCAGCCTCTAAGTCTGGAGGAGTAACATGGCCTGTGGTTGAAAAATTACAGCGTCTCACCAATCCACTTTCCAGGTTTCAACATCTTTGTACAGTTTTCATGAAACTGTGTCATTTTGTTTGGAAGTCTGGAGAACATGCAGGAGTCTAGCCTCCTGCTCACAGCAGGAAAACTTCAAAGTTAGTTTTGAAGCAGTTTTGCTGTTTCTATTTAAGCCAGGTGATTTAAAGTGTAATTAATATGTGCAAAATACTTCTACAGGCTGAAAGTCATTTCATGGACTTTCAGAGTTCACATTTGGCCATGCTTATTTTGCAGCGTGGTCCTTATGGTATCTTTAGTGAAAAGGGTGCTGGTCTGTGCTGAGATTCAGTCAGGAGGACTGTTTGGTTAAATTTATCCTACCCTTCAGGGAGCAAATTCTGAGTAGGAGCTATATTTTGAATATCTGTAGGTCAAGGTTATGCCTGACTATGACTATGCATTTTATTTAGGCCATTAAAAAAAAAAAAAAAAAAAAAAAAAAAAAAGGTTTGTAAGGCAAAACTGTGTTGAAGGCTATGTGGTAGAATTATTTTCTTTTTTAATCACTGGTCAGCAGATTAAATAATAGCTTAAATAAGCAGGCTGTGCCTTGGGGGAAACTTACTTCAATGCTAGCTTTCTGTCTGTTTCTCATTCTAACTCCATCAACAGAGATGTGAAAAACAATGCATCTAAAAGTCTGACCTGGGCTGGACACCAGGTTCTAACTGAGCCACTCTCTCATTCCAGTCTTCAGCTGGGCAGAGGAGAGCAAAAATACCACAAGGAGCTCCTGGGTTGAATAGGGATGGGTTGGAGATCACTCACCGATTACAAAACAGACTAAACTCAGGGAAATTTATTTCATTTATTACCAACCGAATCAGAAGAGGATAACAAAAATGAAAGTCAAATCTTAAAACTTCACCTCACCCCTCCTTTTATCCTGAGCTAAACTCCTCTCCCTGTTTCAGGCTGTGGTCAGTTCATTATGTGTTGTCTCTGCTGCTCCCTCCCCCTCAAGGGTTGGACTCTTCTCACTCTTACCCTGGTCCAGTGTAGGGTCACTCCTGCAGGAGGCAGTCCTCCATGAACTGCTCCAGTATGGATCCCCTCCACAGGCTCAGTCCTCCAGGAACAGCCTGTCCCAGCACTGATCTCTCCCATGGGATCCTTCATTCAGGAACAGCCTGTCCCAGCACTGATCTCTCCCATGGGGTCATTCATTCAGGAACAGCCTGTCCCAGCACTGATCTCTCCCATGGGGTCATTCATTCAGGAACAGCCTGTCCTAGCACTGATCTCTCCCATGGGGTCAGTCCTTCAAGAACAGAATGCTCCACTCTGGGTCCCTCATGGGGTCACAGGTCCTGCCAGGACCCTGCTCCAGCCCAGGGACACAGTGGGGTCACAGGCTCCTTTGGGCATCCCCTGCTCCAGCCTGGGCTCCCCCAGGGCTGCAGGTGGATCTCTGCTCCCCCGTGCCCTCCCTGGGCTGCAGGGGCACAGCTGCCTCACCATGGGCTGCTGCAGGAGCTGCAGGGGAATCTGAGCTCCAGAGCCTGGAGCAGCTCCTGACCCTCCTTCTGCACTGCCCCGGGTGCCTGCAGGGCTGCTCCTCTCACATTCTCAATCCTCTCCTCCAGCTCCTGTGCTGTTGTGCAGCAGTTTTCACCCTTTCTTTTTAAATACTTTATGCCAGAGGTGCTACCATGGGGGCCCAGCATGGACCAGTGGCAAGTCCATCTTGGAGCTGGCATTGGCTCTGTGGGATATAGGGGAGCTTCTGGCACCTTATCACAGAAAGTAGTCCTGCAGCCCCCCACTACCTTGCTACTCAAACCAAATGCAGCCTGACTTTGCAAAACCCTTCCTGTATACAAGCTGCCCAAACTTGAAAATGTGGAGAATTTTTTAAAGTCTTCAAATGTTGACAAGTATATTTCTGAATACGTTCCCAAATATTATTAGAGGATCAAAGCTCCAGACATTTTCTTGTTGTTTATTAGCAATTTCAAGGACTCAGAAAATATAAGTCAGACCTAAAGATGTCGTGAGGTTTTACTCATTTAATAATAGAGTTTAGGTTCCTTTATTTGTCTCCTGCTGAGCCTTTAGCTTGAACTTGGGTCACTTTCAAACTTCGGTATGCTCCTGAGGTCTAGAAAACCAGGGATTTATTGAACAAGAAAGAAAAAAAAATCTCAAGTGTGCACATGACAGCAGAGGGCAAGGCCTCAAACAGCTTGAGATTGCTGTAAAAATCCTGATGGGTTTCTAAGCCCTATCATTGTCACAAGCCTCTAGCAGGCACTACTCCTTGTAGCCAGTTGGGTTCCTCATGGGAGGCTGCAGAGCACACAGCCTTTCCCCAGGGCCAAGAGGTGAGTGTCTCAGGCAAGATGTTAGCTTGACTTTTTTTAGAACAATTTCATATGAATTCTTCAAAGACAAAAAGGAATAGAAAAACAGCTAAATGCAAAACTAATTCTCCTAATTTTTCAAATTATTTTTGAGCTTACTCTTGCTCCTCAACTTTTTGGTTAGCATCTCTTTCTCTTCCTACCTCCTCTGGGCTAGGATGGTGCCTAGTGTTGAAGATGATTTACCCTATTTCCCTCCAGCCTGCTGAGGGAGATGGAGGAGCAGGGCCAGGAGAAGACTTTTGTGCAGTAAAAAGAGCACCTCTGAAAAGCTGTGGAAGTGGTTTCATTCCTTAGGTCACAGTGTGCTTCTCACCCTGCTGGGTGCTCCTGTGAGTCTGTGCAGGACACAGGGATACCCTAAAACTATCCCAGGTGTGAGCATGACATCATCTTTTGCTCTCCCACCTATTTCCCACCTCCTGCAGCAGCAGGAGGTGCTTGGGGGACAAATCAGCTTCTGCCCAGCTCCACACCAGGAGTTCTGATGTACCTGGGCTGGGAAAGGGTGACTGGAGATGCTCCCTCCCTGCAGCCTTGGGAGACTCCTTTCCATGCTCAGCTCTCCCCAGCCCCAGGACTCAGCTGTTCACAGAGCTGATCTCCTCACCCCAACAGCCACCTCCTGCCTGCACCAGGGTACCCACAGCTGCCAGGGTAGGGTGACATGGAGGTGAGAAGCACTCTGCAAGCTCTGCTTCTCTCAGCAGTGCTCTGAGGTCATCAAGTCAAACAATTAGCCCAGCACCACTGTGTTCACCATTCCCCACGTCCCCAAATGCCACATCCACACACCTTTTGAACATCTTTAGGGATGGTGATTCCATCATTGCCCTGGGCAGCCTGTTTGAATGCCTGACCACCATTTCAGTGAAGAATTTTTCCAATATCCAATCTAAACTTTCCCTGGTGCAGCTTGAGCCTGATTTCCTCTTGCCCTGTCACTTGTAATCTGGGAGAAGAAGCTGATGCCCACTTGGCTGCACCCTCCTGTCAGGGAGCTGTAGGGAGTGAGAACATCACTCTCTGAGCCTGCTGTTCTCAGGCTGGGCTCCCCTTCCCTCAGTTCCCTTTAGGTGCTCCTGATCAGACTCTGCTCTTGACCCCTCAGGAGCTCTGTTCCCTTCTCTGAATTCACTCTACCACCTCAATGCCTTTCTTGTTGTGAGGGGCCCAAAGCTGAGGCCAGGTGTGACTTGTGTCAGTATGACCAGTGTGATGGGGTGCCCAAAGGTCACTTTGGGCACACCCTGTGCTCCTCCCCATCAGACAAGGAGGGTAGCAGGATGCTGACTGCTTGTCTTTGGGGATACTCAGGAGAAACAGGCAGCTCAGTGAAACTCTTTTTTTTTCCTCTGTGTTAAGACTCAAAAGGAAACCCACGCGTCCTTCTTGAAAACCTCCTCTGCAAACCCACGTGTCTCTCTAATTGAAACAGGGCAGGGTCTGAAACCGTAGGAGTCCACAGCTGCTATTTCTATTGTGCAAGTCTGAGTCAAGGTGAAGAGAAAAGTCAGCATAATATCCCACAGGGTGAATCCTCCATGTGCCAAGAAAGCTGACTCCACATTAAAGGTGAGAGCCAGAGCTTGCAAAGCGGTGATGGCTTGGGAAGGCAGAGGCCTCGATTCCTTCCAGCAGCCTCCAAGTGTTATTCCCATTAACATTGGCACTAGCCATCACCCTGAATACCCCATGCACCAAAAGACAAGTGAAAGTGAGCAGGAGGGAGGGAAGTGATAAAGTTGTCAGGCTGTAGGCAAGGCTCTGGCCTCCAAGGACTGGCAGAGACTGTCATTTAGAGATACATCCTGGGATGTGTTTTAAGAGTAGATTGGAGATGCTCAGGGTAAGGGTGGGTTTGCTGATCTTGTAGAGGCCTCATCTTTGGTTCACAGTGCTGGAAAATCAGGGCTCTGCCTTTCCTCTTTTATCTTCATTACAAGGGGAAGAAACACTCTATGTGGCACAAAAAAAAAACAAATCTGAGATGGCAAAGGTGCTTACATTAACTTTCCACAGGTGACAAATTTCAGCACTTGGCGAGTGTTGCTAGCCCTGTGGCTCACAAGGCACCTGGCCTGGCTGCCTCCAGGGTCAAAAGCACTTTCAGGCCCCCACCAGCAAACAAAATCTGTCTTAAAGAGCATAGCATGCAGTCAGACCGTGCCATGGGGAGACAGGAGAGGGCATCACTTCTGCACTGGATCTCTGCTTTGGTGTTGAGAGAGCAGCACTCAGATAAAACAGAGAGCTGGAGACAGGGTGGTTTCTTTTTGCCACAAACATGTCTAAATGCCACAAAGAAATCAAAAGTATCCTTGTTACTGAAGATCCAACCTCTTTTCAGAGCAGAGCAGCCCTTCTGCAGAAACTTTAGTAATTGATGCAGAATCAACAAGTGAGTCATTCCTCTTTACCTCTTTTTTCTCCTCTTCCTCCCACCTTGGCACCAAACTGCACTAAGAAAACAAGACATCAGGAAGATGTCTTCTGGATCACTGCTGCAGCATCTTGTCTGCCTTCAGGCTCTGGTGTCAAGTAGTGATCAGCCTCTTTCCTCCAGCCCTGAAGTAGCAGTTTTCAGACACGACCTTCCACCCCTTCACAGCTCCCTGTGTCTCTGAAATGTCAGAGGGGTCAGCCCCTCGCTGCCTCCACAAGGAGACCTGTTTTGGAGATTCCTGCCTGGCATCAGCCCCACCTCATGTCCCTGTCATCTCCCATCATGTTACCAAACTGAAGGGGATACCAGGAGTCTAGATGGTGTCCTCCACCGTGACATGGACTCATCATTTCACTATTTGTTGGGGAATGGCAGCTGTGCACTGCTCGTGGAAAGGTAGCCTTGACTGACTAGCTAAAAATTGGAGGTGACCTAGCTGTACAACTTACTGGTCAGGAACAATGTGACAAACTTCATCTTCCTTCACTGCCAGCCTCTGAGGTTAGAGAGGGCCACTACCTGTCATAGTGGGGAGGAGAGAGACAGCTCTATGGATGTGTCTGTCAGTGCATGTGGAGGGGGAGAGGAGGGGTATGCTCTTATTCTTTCTTTCCTACTTCGTTATATTGATTTTCAGTGGCTTGAATGCTTGGAATGCAATAAGGGAGCAATTCCCTTCTATGCTGGCTAGTAAACATTGTCTGTAACTTTATTCTGGGTCAGGAAAGTCAGCACTTAAAATTAAAAGTGGTTCCAGAGGAGAAAAGCCATATTTTAGGAAATTCCAGCTGGAGGTTCCTTGTTACTGTACTTCATTTTAAAACCCAGTGTCGTGTCATGTCATGTCATGTCATATATGCCTTTAAAAAAGCATTTAACTGATATATATTCTCATCTGCTCTTTACTTGCAATATTTCAAGCAGAAAATATTTTTTAAAAATTAGTTCCCTGGCTCTCTGAATTTACAGCAGAGGCCACAGACTATAAAATGGAAGGAGTTGAAATTAAGCCCAGGGGAGGGAGAAGTGCACTAGAGAGAAAGTCTCATATGCCAGGTGCTTAAACACATGCATAGTTTAAATCCTGTGCCATCTCACCAAAGCCAGTGGAGCCACTCTTGTATTTAAGACTAACCTGTCTTAAGTTCTGGGACATAATCTCTAAAAAATGTGTGTAATGCTGGGGTACAGACTGTGATGCCCATAAGCTGCTCCAGGTCTGAGGTACAATCAGCTGTGGGAGCTCCTTTTTTTTTCTGTGCAAAGCTGCTGTGCTCAGGTCTTGAAAAGCCAAAAGGTTTCCCCAAGGCAGGAAATCAAATGTCCTGGACAGTCAGATTGAGGAACAAGTGCCCTTGCTGATATGTGGGTCCCAAATGCAAATCCAAGCCGGGATCTGTGTGCTCTAGGATGAGCAGGGGTTCCTCTCAGCAGAGGCTCATTTCTTGAGTGCTGGGAATTTTATCTGGAAAGCTTCCTTCTCATGGATCAGGCACTTGCAGCAAGTGTTCCACATGCAGTTAGGCAGCAGCACTGAAAACATGGTGCACTACATTTTAGTTGGATACACAGGCATTTTACAAAGTTCTACTCCTGGCACTGTAAAAGAAGGGAGATGTTGGAAAACACCCAGTGTAGGAAGCAGGACCAGTGGTGTGGGGTGCTACCCTTTGGAATGCCATGTGCTTCACCAGCACAAGCACCCCTCGTGCCCTATTTGCATTCTGTCCTTCTGCAAGAGTCCCTGCAAATCCCCTGCCCACTCTGCTGTGTATCCACAGCCCAGCAGCAGGGCTGTCACCACTTTGTCAGGTCTCAGGGATATCTGCAGCTGGAAACCCCACTGGGGACATGAAGGAAGCCTGGATAGTTTAGGAGATGGCAGGAGGCAAAGTACATTTACCTGGCCCTGAACTCTGATGCACAGTCTCCCTTGCTCCCCACTTGACATGTACAAACAGTGACAAGCCCTGTCACCTGCTGCCTGATGCAACCATTCCAAATCTGGGAAAGCCAGGTGTGCTGTTAACAACTCCAGCTTCCCCAAAGAAAGCCCCAGAGACTCACAACAAGGAGCTGCCTTGACTCAGGCCAAATGCACTCGTGTTAGAAACCTCCACAGCTGGTTCCCTGGGTGAAACTGTCCTGATGAAAGGACATCAGCAAGGCAAGACAAAGGGAAAGACATGGCACTGGTGTTTCACCCCAGCTCTCCTCCTTGTCCCTTCTCTTCCTATGAGAGGAGAAACACCTGACTCAAAGACCTCAACTCTGGGAGTGACATAATTCTTTGCCTCATCCCCATCATGTCTCCTTGCTCACTAATTTTCATGTTGTTCCCCTGGTCGGTCTCCTGACCACAACAAGGACTGATGGAAGCACAGATGTCAGCACAGGAGGATCATCTGAACCCCTTCGTGGGGTCTTAGTTTCCTGCAGCTTCACTGGTTTTGGTACCCAAATTGCTATTTCCTGATGGTAAATAGCAACCTGGGTTTTAAGGACTTGAAAAAGTTGGGCACTGCCTTCCTGAGGAGCCAAAATCTGTAGATTTGCAAATCTATGCCATCAGCAAAAAACCTCCCAAATTTCCTAGATTCTCAAATGATTCTCACAGAGCATCTACTTACAAGATACATTTTTCAGGATGCTGCTGTTACTCAAGTCTCCATCTAAGCAGTCATGCAACAAGCATCACTTTCAAACAGTGGTCTGTTGATTACTTACTTCATTAACAATGATGCTATTCCCTGGAGAGGTTTATTACTCTTGGTTTTTTTGTTATTTTGTGCCTTATGATTTGGTCATTAATGGGTACACTTGCATTGCATTTCATTGTGACTGACTTTCCTGCGAGGAAATTCTCAGTGCAGTCCAAGAACCTCCATGAATAAATGTTTACAGTCAGGAGATATGAGTGTGTTGCAGGGCTCAATGGATGTTTTCAACCTTGTTGATGCAGCAGTAAATCAATTAAAAACGTGATTCATTGTAAAATTGTGGCTAACTTGCTTTTGCTTTGGGATTTCACATGACCTAAGTTAGTCAGTATAAATATAACAATGTATTACTCATGCAGTGATCATCTTGCTGGTATCTACAGTGAGGACTGCTATGCACACAGCTGAGGCAAGAGCAGGGGCTAAACCTGGCCCTGGCATATCCTGCAGCTCTACTCCTGAACAGAGTACAGAGCCTTGTCCCACTGGTGATTTAACTCCTTTTGGCAACATTTGATTAGAATTCCCTTTACCAGAGTATAAAATAAATCGAAAGGGCTCTTGAAAGCATTTTCCACACAGATACGTTCATTCAGATTAGGGTATAGTGTACATTTAGCAAAGAATAGCTATTCTTAATTAATTCCCTGTCTAGTTGCTTTTTTTCAGTCAGACTACTGTAGCCCAAATTAGATTAATCGACTTTGGATATTCTTGCTAACAATCACTTTCTCTTATTAAGCATTATTAATATTAGTTCTTAGAAACTGATGATTCTGGAATAACTTGCTACATTTAGTTACATCTCAAAATCTCCAGTGGCATACAATGGCAAGTGTGCTCTGACTTGAGCAGAAGTCCCCACACTCCCCACTGAAAGCTTTTGCCAGGAGCAATGGGTTGAGCCTGCTGAGCAGAGGTAGTAGTTTCTGTTCTAACATCAGTTTAGAAATCTGTCCTAATCTTCTGCAGTAAAGTAAACTTCTTGGTAACAAGACCAAATCCAGAAGCCACCATTCAGCACATAGTGCTGCAAAGGAAATGTGAACCAGGGAGACTTAAAAGACTCTAGCTCGGGACAAAAATCACATTCCTGTCTCCCACACACCCGTCCAGGAGTTCATCCCAGCCCCAGAAATGTCAGTGTAAGTCCTTCTGTGGGTCTGAGGGCTCCTTTTGTGTCAGCACCTCCATGTGTGCAAGTCTGCAGAGAGGGGCAGGGGAGCGATCTGCATGACTGTGTGCTCAAAGAGAGATATTCAGAGACAGTGTGCATAAATCTAGATAATTTATACGGTGCCACAAACACAAACAGCAACGGGCACCCTTCACAAATTCACATACACAAACGTACCTCCAGTGTGAATAATGCAGTGACAAAGTGAGCTGCCTTTGTGTGGACATCACTGGTATCAGCAGTTAGGAATAATAGTTGTCTAATTGTAGTCTTTCATTGTGTGCTGTGTCAAAGCGTGGGCGAGTAATTGCGATCATCAAAACCCTTTCAGAGTGTGTGCAAAGCCCCGACCCCCATCACCTGCTATCAAGCCTATCTGATCCACCACCCACATGCACTTACTGGGCAGATGAATTAGCTAGATGGGCTGTTCTTTATTATTATTATTATTATTATTATTATTACTATTACTATTACTATTACTATTGCTATTGCTATTGCTATTATTATTATTATTTATTTTGGGGTTTTTTGTTTGTTTGTTTGTTTGTTTGTTTGTTTGTTTTTTTCCCCTCAAGGCTGTGTCTGATTAGTGAAGGGGGTTTAGAATTATTTTTTTAATTGTTGTTATTCTTATTTTTGGGGGGTGGATGGGTGTGAGAGAGAGACTGGTCGCTTTTTGGGTGAGATAATATAGATGACAGACATCAACAATTATACAAAATAATATGGTAGCCAGCAACTGAAAAAAAAATAATAATTGATTCTCATGGGCTGCTGAGTGTTACAATTTGAATGTCTTTCTATTAAAATCCTTGTAATAGACACAGGAAGGAAGCAGGGAGGAGGGAGAGAGAAAGCAGTTCTTTTTCAAATATTACTCATACGATGGAGCACAAGATATTTTCAGAATGCAAGAGGGACTGATTTCCATTAACATAATCCCATTTCCAGTATTTTTTATTAATATAAACATCTTGGCTCTGGGAATGCCTCCTGGATCATTTATACCTACTGTATTTTGCACTGGGTTTAGGGGAAAATCAAGAAGAGCACTAAATATATATATATATATAAATTGAACCTATTTGTTATATTCATTCTGAAATGCCAGCTGTACAATACCTGAGTGGAGAATCAGATTTGATTATTAAATACAATTAGGGCCTGGTTATGCCGACGTGGAGCACCATGTAAGTGCATATTGTAAAAATCTGTATAGAAGACAGGAACACCACAATCATGTGGGATACACACTCTGTCTTGCTGCTGGAGAGGACTTGCAGTGATTTTCTCTGGTTCAGCCTGCTGCAGCAAGGAATCCATCTCAGTGCTGTAACTATTACAGAGACCACATCTTATTCAGGGAGCACACAGTTTCATGGGTAGATACCCGCTTTAAACCTTTAGAGGGTCACAGCTCTGAGTTTTCTGGTATCTGCCTTTGTGTGATAGATCATATCTATTTATTAATAGTATCTGGTACCTTCAGAGACTCAGCAGGACATGTCCTTTTTGCTGAAAGGATCTTCTGCTGCATAAGGACAATGTGTAGCTTCCACGGCTGTCAAACACTTGTGTGTGCGTGCTTGAATTTCTGCAATAAGACAATTTTGAGGTCTGTAATTAAATTCTCCAAGGAAGCAGGAGAAGCCCTATTTTTGTGCAAAATTCAAATAAAAGAGAATTTTGCAGAATCATAGAATCATTTAGGTCAGAACAAACCTTTAAGATCATCAGGTCCAACAATATTTATAAAATGTGTACAAAGTTCAATGAAGAAAAGTCCTCGTTGTGAGTTTTCTCAGACTGTGGGTCAGGCCCACATGGAGAACAGATGTGACTTGTTATTTAGACCACTTAAAATGAGGATAGGCAATCAATATATTTTTTAATATTCAGTGAGGAGATATGCCATGCTGTCAGTGACCCACAAACCCTAAGAAGTCTTTTTCATTTTTGATTGCTGTAAGTCATTTCCACTGTGTAGACTGACACTACTGCCCTCATTCTGCACACTTTGAATTTGCTTCTGTCTTTGAAAGAAACAAATTCAAATATACCAAAATACATACATTTTATAAGGCCTCAAAGCAATCAGAAATGGTGATGGTATTGAAGACAACATACTGAAAAATACTTGATTGGAAACATTATAGATTGTAGACTTTTCTCATTATTGCCACTGCAGAGGTCACCATTTTTCAGACGGCAGAACGCAGATCTGGAAATAAGAAGAGTTTATTTCTAGTGATCTCATTCTTCCTGTAATATTTGGGGCAAGTCACTTGGGGGTGGAGTGTGTTTATCTACACCACCTTCAATCTTAGAAAGATTAGGTGTTTATTCCCAGCTGTTCATTTGAGATACATACAGCAATCTATAAGGAATAACAGATGTTTTCCAATACAGTTATTCATTCACTTCTAAATCTGGTGAGGATGAATCACTTTACGGGAGTTCATTTCTGTCTACCCACATTTTCTGTAGACCTGTGGCCAGTTAAGTAAATTCCTGGATGGGCAGAAGTCAGAAAAGAACATCTTCCTTAAATACCTATTCCTCTCCAAGTTGAAGAAATTCCATTCCACAGAAATGTTGCATTCAAAGACCTATAACCATTTTATCCCATCTGTAAATGTCTAGAATTTTGCTCCCTAACAAGTGAGTTTATCTCTTCTGGTGGAGTTTCATAATGATCTTGTACTAAGGACTTGTTTCCTCATTATAATGGTTTCGAAGGGTTAACTGGACTAAAACTTCATCTTAACAAAGTTGTAAATGTTCCTTTTCTTAATCAAAGAGAACTGTTACCAATTTCCAGTCCCATTACCCGCTGTGCTTTGCCAGCAACATTTGGCCTGGATGTATTGAAGCATTGTGCTAGAAAGCAACTTTCCTAAATACTTATTATCCACATGATAATTAGCCCTGACTGAGGTAATTTTTTGGACAAAAATGCTAATTTTTCATTATTCCTACTCTGGAGACAAAAGTAGAGGATTCAATAAAATTTTTACTGGACATGTTTCTGAATTCCAGGATGGACTCAGTGCAATAGCAAGTACTCCAGTGTGTAGTCCATACTCTGATGGCACATACTGCCTGTGCTGCTGAGTTATCCTGATGTCTGTGCTCATGGGTGTTCAAGGGGGAAGAGTGATGATGTCAGTCCAACCATATTTTAAAGGTCATTGGTGCGGAACAAAAATTATGTATGAAAACTTGACATTTTCTGCTAAATGGAATTCTTGTTTCCCACCTCACCCTAATTAAGATAGTGCTGAGAAGTGTTTGTCATGGGGAAGGACTGTACACTTTGCAAAGACCAGCTAGAGGTACACTCAACTCCAAACTTTTTACAGTGCAAGATGAGTAAAGGAGAGAGAAAAACAAGCCCAGAAAACAGAGTTGAGAAAACTGTAAGTTTCATAGCAAGAGGAGAAGTCAGTTTCAACACACACATGGTCGCAGTGTTGTCAAAGTCAATCGTAGGCACAGGGGGACCAGGTTTGGAGAAATTTCAGGGAACTGAGATGGGATTGCAGTTCTCTTTAAGGAGCTCCTACCATGCATAAAGGGCCAGCATGGGAGAAACCAGTGAGACACTTGTCTGCAAAATTCAATTACTGGCTGATAGAGGATGTTATCACAGGATAACCAAAGATGGGAGCTGGCATTCCAAAAGCAAATTAGAGATGTGAGGTAGGGGGGGCGATAGGCGGTGAGGAGCCTTTCAGAGGTCCCTGTATGGACATTGAGCCACAACAGCCACTCATCAGCAATATAAAACCACCAGCAGCAGTGTCCCCAGGCTGGGAAAGACTCTTCTTGGCAAGCTTGATACCACACCATGCCATCCAATAGAGCCCATCTTATTGAAAACTGAATCCCTTTGAGTTCCCTGGAACAGCAGCAGCTGGAGGGGAAATAACAGTAAAATTCTATGGCCATAATAAAACGCATTAGCCATCTGAACACTCATTTCAATCAAATAATGCAGCCTATTCATATTTAAACAGGAAATATTGTTTAATGTTTATGATAATGATCAAATCAAATTTTAAAAATTAAACACGAAATTAAACATTAAAGTGAGGTTTCAGCATTGGGCACTTGGGACACTGCTTGCAACCCACAGCTGATGGTTGCAATCAGCAGGGTCTATCCCCTTACCTTTGCTAAGTGCAGCTCCTTGGGGAGGATGTTAGAAGAAGGCATTGGTGTCACTCAAATGACCACAGCTGGTGCAGGGTGGTTGATTTTGGGTTGATTGTTCCAGTCTCCCCTTGGATCCATTCTGCTTTCCATGACAGTGATACTTAATGGTTGTTGAGGGGGAAGTGGAAATTCCAAAGGAAAAGTCCTTTCATCCAGAAGAAGCTAAATGGGACTTGTTTTTTATCCAAGTAGAAGGCAGTTGTGCTCCTACTGAAATATTTTGGACTTTAAACATTTTCCTGAAGAGAGCAGGGAGAAGTTACAGATATTTTTTCAGAACACTAGGGAAACAGAAGTAGAAAATGACACTGTGAAAAAGCAAGTTCTCAGATGTACATAATGGTCACAGGAAGCAAAAGTGCAAAGTAACACCTTGTTGCTCTTTAAATACTGTTCCTTTGGGGTAGAATACAGCAGCTTTTACACACTAGTAACACACAGCCTTTTCTGCAGTGGCAGTAACTGGTGCAGAGCTACAGATTTCAAAAAATAATGTGTTGCTTTACACCACTGGAGTCATGATCCCAGCTGATTAATTTAAGGTTTTGACAGCACTGTCAAAGTTTGTATCTAATGAAGACCTTGGAGTGATGGTTAGCAGTTAGGGCATTGCTTTTAGACCATATCTGGTGCTACAGTAAACTCAGAGCCAGGAAACAACTTTCTCCCACATGAAATCTATTGTGATTTTATTGATACTAAGACTTACAGGTTTTTTTCCCAGCTCTCTCCACTTGAAGTCAGCAGAAAAGCAAAGTTTGAAACGAAAAAGGATTGAAACAAACTCATTGTTTTCAATATTCCTACACATTTCAGCCATGGACCTTATCTGTGCTGTGAGCTGTGCAGTGATGTTAACCTTCTGCTCTAACAGTTGTATCTTTCAAGGGAGTATACCTTCAGTGTAAATTAGTATCAAATTATTATGAAATAATACAAAATTAGCAAAGCTTTTTCACTACCAGTGAACTGCATGTTATTTCTTAGAGTAAAAAGAAAAAATCATCACAAAAGGCAGAATCAACCTGTCAATCCCCATTCTTACAGCAATGTTTGCCCAAATTTATTGTGGAGCAGCATGCACGGAGATTTCCATACTATGGAAAAATAAATAAAATGACTGAATAAATTATCTAGGAAAGTACAGCAAAACAGAAAGATTTATCTTAACCTGTGTCTATTGCTCTCATCCCTGTACCATGCACTTTAAAATTGGATTGGTATCCTATAAGAGACTGTCAAGGATTTCATTTGTTCTGCTTGACATACAGATGTACAATTGGTAAAACTGCATCTTATCTTAGTAATTGTCTACACTGCTAAGGCTGTACCTAGTTATTGACTTCAAAAGTCAGGTTTCATCTGTGCAGTTCCCTGATCCAACATCAGTCCAACCACCTCAAGCTCTATCTGCTCATCTTTCTGCTCTCCTTCCTGAGCTAAACCACCTTTCTTTTAGCAATAGCTGCTTTACAGCCTTCTGTAATCAATCAAAACCAGAGTGTGGGGGTAGAGAAGTGAATAGCTTAGTTCCCTGGTTTTGGTTGCTCCTTGTGTGTATCTAAAAGGAAGTCATTGTGAGCTGGTGTTTAAGAACTTACTGAATATTTTAAGGGCATTTAAAGAGAAAAAAGGGTTTTTCTAGAATTTGGAGGAAGCTGTTATCTAACTCTAGTGAAATTTCTGTTTAGTAAAAGATTCATAGACGTTAGTGATCACAGAGAGAAATTTCTGTCTGTCTCATGGTCTTTTAAGCACATTTGGTTCCAAATCCAGATTAGTATGTTGACACTGTAATGGTTCAACAGTATTTTTTCAAACCTGCAGCAACCTTCCCTTTTCACAGGCACATGCTGCAAATAGATCCACGTGTAAAACAGGACATTTTGCTACCAAAAGGAAGCTTTTAAAAGGCTATTTGTTTTCCACTTCTAGCTGGAAAGAGCTTTGACTTTCGAGTTTACAATTTAAGAAAACAAATAATGCCCAGATTTTTTGTGGGAGCCCACATTTCTATGGCTTTTGTGTGCTCTAAATGCTGGCCATTATATCTGCAATTATTCTTCATGGAAACACTTTAGGCAACTGTTGGGAGAAAAAGGTTAGAAATAAACCCTTCTTTTCATTCAATTCTGCCCCATCTCAGTAAACAGCAGTGCCATCTTGGGAACCAGTCTTGCTTGAATCCCAACAGCATGGATTCCCTTTTTCCAAGGAAAACAGGAAAAATACAGAACAACTATAGTCAGTCAGGCCAACACTTATTCTGACACATATCCCATCTCCTAGGCTAGTCAGTCATAAAGCACAGGGAAAATTGCAGGAGCAATATTCTTGCCTGGCTTCCTGCAATTGGCAGCTCAGGGATTTCCAGAGTCAGGGGTACATTCTTTGTATCAGTAGTTTTCAATGTATTTTTCTTCCATGAGTTGTCCTGCTGTTTTTGAGTTCACGTGGATGTTTAAACTCTGGTTTTGCATCACTGGCATTTCTCATTGTTTGAGCAGAACCCTTTGTCCCGGGAGAAAGCAGAAGTTAGTCAAAGAACCTCAATACTGACAACTTGTACAATCATAAGACAAACCATTGAAGTCTCTTTTCACTTCCCCAAATGCTGTCAGCCTCAGCGTGGGTGTGGCTGGCATGGCAGTTTCAGAGAGAAAAGCCTGGCTGCACAGGGCGATGGAGCTCACCAGATGTCATCACTGGAGGTAGAATCCCAAACCCATGGTGCTTTATGCTGTGTAGGAAAGCTGTGAACTGCAGGAGTTCAGCAGCTGCTGTACAGCCCTGCAGCAGGAAAGTACCTCCAAGGCCAGGCTGGGTGAACTGGTTCCACATTCCAGAGTTAAAGTCATTTCCAGCATAAGTGAGAGCCACGAGACAAGGAGCACCAGGTTTTGAAAGGTCCTCTAGCACCTTTGCCAAGCAGTCCAGAAACAACCCATTTTCAAACAATGCCAGTTCTAGGGATGGCAGGCTGTGCCTATATCAGCCAAATAGCATTCCAGCCCTCAGAGAGAAAATTCCTCTGCTCTTAAGAAAAGTTCTGTACTTGTCACAGCTTTTTGGGGAGACGAGGTGGGTTTTCAGCCCTGTTTCTCTTCCTGAGTTTGATTTTCAAGTTTCTCTTTACAATCAGCATTTGCAATAAACTGGAATGATGTTAAGGTAGTTGGAAGGACCCACAGGTGAACAAAGATAGTAATTAGATTAGTATGTAGATCTGGGGTTATCTGTTACACCAAGAGCTCTGTTCATATGATAGCTTTGCTCCCGGACCTCCTTTGTGAGAAATCCTTATTTCAGGAATTCACAGGAAATGCATTATGGCTTTTGTTGTTTGTAAATTTTTTACATTATACCTTTTTTTTATTCTTTGATTCCTTTATGGACTCCCCAGTTGCCTGTAACAATGTGGTAATCAACATGGATATGCGCAGTAGAACTTCCCCTTTATAAATAAATCTGTGCAGATATGGCAATCCACCTCAGGGTATCTTTTAAGCTTGGGGAAAAAAATGTCAGGGAACAAATCACATGATGCTTCAGATAGTTTGACATTGCTCCCTGGCTTTGGAGGCACCTCTCACTTTTCTCTCTCTTCTCTCTTACCCTCTCACCTCAATGTACTTTTATAAAGAGAAGTGAGTACAGCTGGCAGGAGCTGCCTTGAGGGATCCTTTGTGGTGCTCAGTAGGCAAGGTCCATCCCCAGAGCAGTGGTGTGGAGGGGGAGCTCAGGGACATGTCCTGCTTCCAAATGTCTCCACACACCTGCTGCTGGCCTCAGCTGGGAACTCCCTGCAGGCACAGCTGAGCAGTGGATTTGAAACTAAGCCTCTATTAAAATAAAAAAGAAAGCATGACATCTTTGGAAAACAGAGAGCTGGGGACTGCAAACAGTAAGGGTGCAGCATGATGCAGACCCAAGGCAGGATTTGGCTTTGAATGACACTCACAATCCTGTGTCCTCTGGGCTTGCCACCCACACAGCTGATTTCCTCAGCCAAGATTTTGCAATAAAGTAGGACATATCCTAACCTTCACAGCAAAACTGAGTGTCTTCTCAGTCAGGCTTAGATGCCCAGGGGGAAATGTATGCAGACAGGTTCTGCCCTGCTGGCTCTCCCAGGAAGGGCCAAGTGTCTTTATGGGCACAAGGGTGAGCAGAGACCCCTGAAAAGTGACCTTGGGGAGCATCTGACATCCAGCTGTCTCCAAGCTGCAGGGGAGATGCCTCCCTGGAGTGAAGTGGGAGCTGTCTCTGGCCTTTGACGTCAGCCTGAAATGCTCCTATGTGATGACCCTCACCAGATCAAATTACTGTCTCTGTAGTTTGGGGGAATGCTTTTTTATCTTGTCCTCTGTCACATCAGAAAAGAGAATATTAAAACATTCTAATGGAGGTTTAGCTACCATTACTCAGGGAAGCTGGTGAGGTCTAATACCGTTTGACATGAATATACTGGGAAGAGTCTGAAAGAGTATGAATCTACAGGATTCCCAGACAGATACCCAGACCCAGCAGTTTTGAAGGGACAAAACTGAGATCTTTGCTGGGTGAAAATACCTTTCCAAATCCCAGGGAAGTGGGACAAAGTGTTATAATATATAAATATAGATCATTTTCACCAAAAATAAAAATCAAGACTCACTGTTGAAGAACAGATTGCCATAAACAAAGGTACCACACAGAGATGGGCTCTAAAGAACAAATCCAAACAGAACAAAATTGAGTGGAATGACATTAAGGAATCTAGTTGAGGTGAAAACGGTAAATAATTTCCACTTTAAATGCTTTCAAAATGCATTCAAAATGCATTCAAAATGCATATGAAAAACCTCCACTACTTTAAGGAGAAAGAGGAGCACCAGGTGCCCCTGCAGATGCCCCTCAGCTTTGACAACCCAAGTGCCTCCCCCATACACAGGTGTTACCCCTGACTACTGCCTGTGTTTGCCATATGTCATCCCTTTTTTGTTCACTGCCATTTACATGCTGGCAGGTTGACTTTTTAATAAGGTAAGAGTAGGCTGAAGATTTCAGATGTGGGCACTTGAGAGACCCTCCCCTTCAGCTTCCTGAGTTTTAGCTCAGGCTGACATTATATCAAACCATGCCTCTCCCCACTGGGGATAACCACAGTTTATTTACAACGGGAATGTCACACTAAATGAAGATGAGAGATGTGCAGGAAGTGTGATTGCTGCCCGTGCCTGCTTAAGGGCTGCTTATTAAGGAAATACTCCTTTTAAGCAGCAAAGAGCCACCAGAACTGGCCATGTTCAATACAGGGGCAGGATCTGACCTGCTCACCAACACCGTCCATCGATAACATTTCTCCTGTGGTAGGGGTGCAGATGCTAATGAGCATTCTAATAATATCCCTGATTCAAAGGATGGGAAATGCTCACCAACTAGAAAGTGTGAAGTCCCAGAGCAGCTCTTCTCTCTGTTTGGAACCTACTGCTACCCTAAGCAAAGGGACTTTTGTCATTTGGGTTAGCAAAGTGAAGTGGCTGTGGAAACACGGAATTACAATCACTACGGTGCTGCTGATTCATGGTGTGAACTTGGGGGAGTTATTTCAGTACTCTGAGTCTCAAGTTAACCATCTGTAAAATCAAGATAATTATATTTACAGTGCTTATTTCATAGAGCTGCTGTGAAGATTAATTAATGCATATATATTTACAAAGTGCTTTGAGATCTTCAGGTGAAACCTGCTGCATATGTGTAAGATATTAATTCTCTAAAATACCTTGAAACCTCAGGAGCTGCAGTGTCTGGCCAGGTATCACTACATTTTATAGTGCTTTTGTTCTTTGTCTGAGAAAGTTGTTTTGCAGGTAGCAGTAATATATTGTGCTAATGGTGTGATACTTTGAAAAGAATAGCTTTTCCCCATTCGTTTTGACCTTTTTTTCTATCATGTTTGATGGGTTCATCAAACAGTAATTTTTAGGTCATTATTAGGTAACATATTTGAATTTTTTTTTTTTTTTTCGTCTTCTGTAGATCTCATCACAAAGAAAATCCCTGTGTTTATTTGATACTGGCTATTCAAGCTGTATTGGATGAGGATTATGTGTGTTCTATGGGCAGGATTGGTCTCCCCTAAATTTAACCATCTGAATATTAATGGTTAAGTCTAAAGTAGTTGCTTTAAGTTACTTCATACTCATTGGAGAGAGGTGGGCACTGGCTCAGAGCAGCTTATCTGACCTTTTTTAGGTCAGAGAGATCAGTGCAGCTGAGCAAATGTAGGTATCCACTGCAGGGTAAATGGAGCAGTGAGCTCCCCTGGCTGTACAACAATCCTCCACTGGCTTTGGCACCCTAAAAGGCCAGACTATCTGTAGGTAAAAAATGTGGATATTTTAACCTGCAATTGAAATCTCACCACAGGAGAGTGGCTTCATTAAGAGGATGAATACTGAATTATTTGGTGCTGGCAGATATGTTGAGAGTGCCACATTTCTTGTGGTTAAACAATGATGGCTTCTGCAGTGCTGAATAGTCTGTAAGCATCTCAGTGTTTGTAAATCAACTTAAAAGAACAGCAGGTTTTGGTAATATGAAACTCACATACACTCACCTTCTCTCTGCCTAATTCAGCTGTTCCAGGACTGTGCATGTTAGTCATATTGTGTCTAAGGTTCTCAAACTGTGGTGTTTCCACCTCCTTTATTTTAAAGCAATTCTTCAGTTTTAGGAACTCAAAGCCCAGAAGCCTATTCAGTGGAAGGTTTCCTCCTTAATTTCTCTTTCTGATATGCAGTTGAAGCCCCACAAATCACGTAATTCAATTCTTCCATCACTATATGCTTATATATACATCTCCAGACATCTCCCACACCTAAAACAGCTTTTCTTCCTAATTTCTGCCCTTTCTAGTCACTGTTGAAAAAATTCCATATCCTAGATCTATAAGAAAGTGAAAAGAATATTTTCACATGCTCACCTATATACAGAAAAGTCAAAGCATTCAACCAAGGAAGCAAACAGGTAATGACTGTTTAAACATCTTCACATACTTTCCCTAATTCAGTGAACTTATACTATTTAGCACCAGCTGGCCATCTGCTTTAATATGCACATTTACCCACAGACCTACATAAGTATGTTTAGATAGATAGAGATATCTAGATTTACACCGGAGTCTTGAGAGAAGAACTCTTTTGACTTCCTCTGGACATCTGATCTTCCTTAAGGCAGTTGTCATTCTACATTAATTTGTCCTGTTCTGCCTCAGCTCACTCTTTTCTGTCTTAAATGCCATTTTATAAAATGTTTACAAGCCCCCTGCCTCCCCTGCCATGCCCACAATCCACGTGGGCACCTAGGGAAGCGTGCCGTGATCCCTCCTGACACATGTCGGCCAACATCTCATCAGGGGCTCAGCTGTGTCACCCCCGATGATATTGCATGGCAAGATCAGTCATGGGCTACATTACACCCAATCCTGCCCCCAGGGGAGCAGGGAAGGGCTATGCTAATTGCTTCTGACCCTCCAAGAGCGTAGAGAGAAATCGCCTTCATCCGGTGCAAGGACAGACGGATCTGCTCCCTGGAAAGCACGTGGCTGCAACGTGCACAAACCCCTCCAGAAGCCTCTGCCCATGTGCCTGTGGTGAGATGAAGTGGCACAAGGGTTACCTGTTCAGCTCAGCTGAAACTGTTCCAAATAAATGTAGGAGCATCTTCCCATTCATAGCCCTCTCTTTTTTCCCAGCCTAGCTGTGGAGTTATGAAAACACGTGCTTGGACCCTCCTGCATAGGTGTTGCTTCACTGCCCTTCAAGAACCCCTCTAAAAGCCCTGGATTCTCTTCTTCAGAAATCCCAAGGAAACAGTGGAACTATCTCTGAAATTGTGGAAAAACATGGCAAACCAGTAGATTTCCAAACACCCTTTCTATTCCTCACTTTCTTGAGAGAAGGGAGCATTTCTAGTTTACTGGAATCATAGAATGTTTCAGTTTGGAACAGGCCTTAAAGATCCTCTAGTCCAACCCCACTGCCCTGGGCAAGGACAGCCTCTACATCAGGTTGCTTCAAGCCCTGTGAAACCTGACCTTGGGTGGAACACCCACAACCTTTCCAGGCCACCTGTGACTGTGCCTCAACCTCCCCACAGTGAAGAATTCCTTTCTAATACTTTCTTAATAGAAGGTATCACCTACTTTGCCCAGCCAAGAAAGATTTAGGGAGACCCAGGACTTTCTTCTGTTGCCCAAGACTTGCCCTCAGCCCTGCAAAGCCCTACCCTAAGCCAGTGGACCAGCACACAAAAGAAAGAAGGATGAAAGAACCAGCTGTTCTCAGACCTGGCTCTGGATGTCCACATCATCAGGCACACACTTCTTCATGTCCCTTGTCACTGTACTGAAAGAGAAATGTAGGACTGACAGGTGTAATCATTGCCTCCTGACATTCATTTTTTTTCCCTTTTTGCTCTCTTTCTTACCAGTACTCCTTTTCCTGCTTTAGTCACACCTTACTATACTCTCTGCTTTTTTGCATCTCCTGCCAAATGCCATGCACAAATTTCTGGCTTTACATTTCCCTGGCATGCAGATATTGCTGTCTTGTCCTTTGCTGGGCATGAGCCCCAGAGTCATCACCTCCAACAGAATCAGACCCCTTCTCAGATCATGTGTGCTTGGTTAGGTTGTAGAAACATCTCAGACTGGGAAAAAAATGTCTGCAATTACGTGAAATAGTTAGAGCAGCACTGGATAAAGAAAACAGAAATTTAATCTGGTAGTCTGTTTTCAATCAAGATTTCAGAAGCACCAGGTGCTCTAGTAGAAGCAGAAGGCAGTTTTAAGATAGCCTTACACCAAACCAGTTCCTTGCCAGTTTTCCTAAATTAGACATTGGCTTTCATCCTGTGTGATAGATATTTTGTCTCTTCCTAAGTCCCAGAAACAGCTAGTCCTTGTAAAACAAAATCTAGCACTGAAAACCCCTTTACACTGCATGCCAAGGTGAACAACTTGTTCTGAAATGCAGGGCAGGGAAAGTAGAGGGTCAGAATTGGGTTAGGCATTAAGGCTGGGACCTCAGGACAAGCTGGGGAAGGGGAGATTGTTGGATCATTGTTTGGGGTTTTTTTTACTTGATTATCCCAGGAATGCTGAATAGGTGGTGTAAGCTTTTACTCAAATTGCTTGTGTTTAAATGCACACATACACTGCACACACACGAGTACACCCTCATAAGCACATGAAAATGGGTGTTTCAATGTTCCACTGTGGGGGTGGAAGAGTGGAGCTGTCAGGACCATGTCATGGCAAAGGCATCCCATCAGCTAGAGGGGGAGATTTTCTGGGCCTGGGTTTGAGAAGCAGACAGATGAGTGACAGGGGTTAAAAGCTTCCTGCTTTCTTTCCCACATTGCCTCCTTGATGGTAAAGAGTTCCCTGTCCCTCACACAGAAGGTGCTCTGAGATTTCAAAGCATTTTGCTGGAAATACTGTACAGACTATAATAAGCTATTGTAGCCCATGGCAGAGAAGCCCAGCTGAGCCTAATTCTCCATATCCTTAACTCATCAGCCTCTGATCATAATGCAGGTTCAGCATCCTAGAGTACCATTAAAAGAAAAAAAAATGCACACAAAAAACCCCAATTAGTACATTTCATGATGGTGAGAGATGTCAGACTGTGCACCCTGGGCACAGCAGTCTTCTGCTTAGTCACGAGACAGGCAGTGCAATCTGCCCCACAGTCTCCTGTGGGCCTGACCCAGAGGACCTGAAACCAAAGGACAGACAGGAGCATGGGCTCCTGCACTCTTTCCTCTCTTTCATTTCCCTGCTGCCTGGCTGAGGCTGTCACGGGCAGACATGGTCAGTTTTGACATTGAAGGCATCATCATCATCCAGTCTGGTAGGGAACAGAGCACAGCCACCACCACCTCCAACACTGGCAGCAAGGAGGGGAAATACAGTAATGGTGCAGGTTAGCAAGGGAAATTAGGAGAAGGACACACAAATGAAAAGAAAGAGAAATGTGACTCTAAGTAGCTGTGACGCTCCTGGAGATCATTGTTGGAGATAGTGAAAAAAGTGGTGACATTTGGCTCTGAGTGATCAAAATTACAGAAAAATAATTTTTAAAAGCACCTGAGATTTGCTGCACAGCCCAAGAAAGTTTGTTACTCAACTATTCCTGAAATAGACCACATTCCTCATAGACTCCTTTGCAGATTCCCTAGGGGGAAATTAATTGTCTGCCTTGCATTTAACCAATTCCCTCTTCCAAAGAGGTCTGGGCTCATTCTATCTACTCCTCATTTTATCTTGGAGCTGTAATATTTAATGAGCAGGAGATAGGACCCATGGCCTTATTGTCCACCACCATTTCCCTTAGAAGGGTCTGCATCAAACTTTCTAGACTAAGACACAGCAAACTTCACAGATTTCACAGACATGGGGAAATATGACTTCTCAAAGGTCTCTGGTTCACTGAGCCTGAAGATGAGACATCATTGTGACACTTGCACTGTAAACACCTAAACAGATGAGATCTCGACTCAAAGATCACACCTCTGAGCATCATTATTTAAATATTTCTATGCCTGAAAATAATTGTGCCAGACAACTATAATGAAAACAACTTCTCCTTGGCCAGGAGATGGTCAAATGGGCAGCAGTAAATCAGTGACCCTGACTTCTTAACTCCCAAGCCTAGTTGTGAGTTTCCTGCCTGGTAGTTGCAGTACCTGTTCCAATCTCCAGGTTTAGCCATTTGTGCCTAATGATGCCTTTTCCAGGGGAATGCAGCTCATGGCTTAATGTATGCTGACCCATTCAGTGTGTTTAAGTGGGTCTCTCTTGGCTACAGGATATCGGATCTGGTTTTTGCACTTTGCAAAACCAAACATCCAGTTCAGACAGGCAAAACCAGGAAATTAATAAATATTATATTTCTGTTGTTTTTTTCTATCAGTACATCCAATTCCTTCTTGCTAATAAACATGATCCATTCAGGATCAACAGGTCTCAGGACTGATTTTATTTTGCTATCATCAAGGAGAACTGGCTTTGTTGTTAACCTTTCCATTTATTTAAAATGCCCTGGATTTCATATTCATTTTTTATGCTCCCTATTTCTGATTGTTTCCTTGAAATGGGAAATTCAAGGACTTTGATAAATGGATTGAAAGGTTGCCTTATTTCTCTGTCACTTCTGCCTTTGTGTCCTCTGCAAAATGCTGTTTTGCAGATCACAAAGATGGGGATTGCAACAAGTATTCATCAGAGTATGGCAGGGAGGGCTGTAGGGGCAGAACAGATTAAACCATCCTAGTGAGGAGAAGAATGAAGAAGCTGATGGGAAACATTTAGAAGCTGAAATTAGTGCAAACTGGCTTAGGCTGGCTGTCCCTGTAGTCTCTTTGGTGATGACATCCATGGGCTGAAACCAGTTTTACACTGCCATAGTCTTTGGCAGTCTGGGAGCCATGGAAAAAGGCCTTCAGTGGGTTTGTGAAAATCTGTTGAAGAATTCATTTTCTTATTTGGGACTAATTTACACTCTTTTTATAGTAACTCCAGTTGAAATAGTGCTGATACAGGTATGTGTCAGACTGTGAGAGAGACTGATAGTTCTCCATCGCTGCACAAATTGTCACCTAAACTGCAAATGGCAACACTTGTCCCACCCACCCACCCCACACCTCCATATGCAGGATCACAATTTCTGGGGTACTCCATACCCCTTTGAATGAGGCATCAAAATAAGTGACTTTCTCAGAACAGGTTTTCTTGAACTGAGTCACAGATAATAAGCACCTAGTGCCACGAGTTTCCCCATTCAAGATGTCAGCATACCCAACAGCAGCCCCCTCTAAGAAGTCAAATTCAGGCCTTAAGTAACTGCAGAATGAGAAACCTTAGGCACTAAATAGGTTGTTTCTCTCCTGCATGAGCTGAAATGGGTTTTTTGTCCCTCCTGCATCATTGTAGTCATTGCAGTTCAGCTGATACTGGGAGCACCTGGAGTGGTCACTTCATAGTGAAGTTGGTCAATTTAAAAAAATCCCTGTGCCAGTGCAAGGAGAGCTCCCTGAAGGGCAAACACTTGAGACTGCTGGCTCTCCCACTCTTCCATTCCTGTGCTCTGCTCATGCCTCCAGAGTCCCTCAGTCACCTTTCCATCTTCTGAGCCCTCCAGACCCCACTGCAGAGGGCATCCCACAGGGAATGCTGAACCAAGACGTGACTGAACCCACAGTGCTTCACAATGAGCTGCCTCTCCAGGGGGATGTGACCATCCCTCAGCATGAATGCAGCCAGTGGTGAAAGCACCAAGACCTTTCAATGATTCAAATGTGTGATTGTCACACTCGTCCCTTCACACGCCTCCACCAGGGCAGCCAGGACTCGTGTTCCCTCTGGCTCTGCACTTCTCACTCCCTTTCTTTGTGCTACTATGGCAAGTAAGGAAAATGTTCAGCTCCCAGCTCTGAGTCATTGCCACCCTCCCAAAAAACAGCTGTGTCCTGAACTGCTCTTTCCCAGGAGCTGCCAAGCACATCCCAGTATTCATCCTAGCTTCTTAGGTGGCTACAGGCTACAATTTGCAGAAGAAGCCATTAATACTATTAATAATCTCTTTTTAACATGAGACCTTTTCAAACTGCAGGACCCAAAACACTTGACGCATTTCACTACCTACGTGTTGCAAATCCACACCCTCCAAGGAATTTCACAGCCATCACTGATGCAGGCTGAGCTCCTTCCGCCTGCAGAGCAACATCACAGGCAGATCTCAGGCTGTCCTGCCCAAAACTCATAAATGCATCACCACACAAAGGAACAAGGGGTCCTCTGCAGCATAACAGCTCCCCACAGTGCTTTGATGTACCACCAAACAACTCCACTTCTGAGCATTCCTGTTCACCAGGGCACCGTGGGTGCTGTGTGAGCTTCCATCTTCCCGGATCGTTGATCCCAGCAGCAGAGTACTGGGGCTGCTCAGCTCAGACCAGCAGGCTTACTGTGCAGGCTAGCACAGCATCCAAAGGTTCAAGGAAGGTAGAGTGCAATTCCTTTAGAGCATGAGTGCTTTCTGGAGCAATGACTTCCTGTCTAGTCTCCATCCATCCATCCATCCATCCATCCATCCATCCATCCATCCATCCATCCACTCCTGCTCATAATTACCTTTATTCTCACTACAGGTGAGCACCTACCTTTCCATGGAAAGGACAATGCAGATTTTTTCATCGATGGCCATCTCATCTCACTTTGATTTATTTAGAAGGCAGGCCTATTCTTTTTTGCTTGCTTTCATTTTGGGTGCCACAGCCATGACTGACTTACTTGAGAATCGCTGACCTTTATTGCCTGTGACCATTTCCCACCAAATATCTCCTCTGAAAGGGTTTGATTTTAAAAAGAGACCATTTTCTGTGGGCAGCAGGGGATTTCTTTTCCTTTGCAGTCCCACTTGTGTGCCGGGGAGAGGCAGTGTTGGGAGAACTGCTGTGTCATACCCTGGGGTCCAAGAGAAAGGTCTGGTCTGCATCAGGGTGAGAGTGATTGTAAGGAAAGGAGGGAGGGAAAGGGGAGATAGAGACACGAGAAACAGCATCACTTCTACAACTGCTACTGCTCAGGAGAAAGGAGCAAAAGAAATATATATCTGCTTGCCTATTAATTTAAATCTAGACACAGGAAGAAGTCAACGAACTGTAATTTATGAGCTGTCAAAGACTGAAAAATTCCTTTTGACACTGTATTTTCAGTTATTACATGCTTTCCTGCAAGACGACAGCGTAATTCTGTAGGGAGTCTTCTAGTGAACAGCACAATGGCAGAGGGCAGTGGGGGCTTTCTTATTATCTTTTCTTCCCCCTTTCGTCTTCTCTCCCCATCCTTTCAATCATCCCCCCTTTCCTACCTTGCTGCTTGCCCAAACAGAAGCAAGGAAGTAAATCAGCAGCAGTCCCCATCCTGCCAGCCCTTCAACACCTCCAAGGCAGTGCTGGGTGCTGGGCTGGATCCAGCACCATGCAGACATTTTTAGGGACTCACTGGGTGATGACAATGGAGATTAGGCAGTGACCACAACTCCACCACAGACAGGGGAAATACTCTCTCACACTGCCTCTGGCATTTTAAACACTTCAGCTGGTTTGCCTCTGCCCGTGCTAGGTACCCCCCACTCCTGCTGGCACACCTTTTGGTTGGGTCCCTCTCACCTGAATCAGCACTGATTGACAGTGCCAGCCCCCTCAGATGCCCAGAAGTTGGCAGCACTGACTGCCTGGCTCTCTGCTTCTCCATACAGTGAATCAGGACAGTGGCTATCCCTGCCAGGATCCTGGGTCACCATGCTCTCCTGGAGAAGAGTAGTTTCTCCTCTGTCCCAAGCCCTCCTGAAGGTTTTCTCCTTGGTGCTAGAGTCTTGGGATGGACATCCCTGGACCACACAGAAACCAGAGGGTAGGGTGGCATTTTGGTGGTATTGTTTGCTGGAGGGGAAGGCATGAAAGCACCACCTGCCCATGGACTTCTCTCCACATCTGCATAAAGTTGTGGGGACACAGATGTTTGGGAAGTGATGAGAGTGACACCTTTGCCCAATGTCAGTTGGTGGAGAAACTCAAGCCAACATCAAATGAAGTTTGACCTGAAAATGTTTCTTTCTCCTGAATCCAACCTGAAGTTCCCTTGGCATCCAGCTCATTTCCTTATCACTTGGGGACAGGAGTGGGGGAGGCTTTCACAACAAATGTCATTTATCCCTGTATTTCCAAATCTTCCTTTTCCTTATACACAATTGCTTTTTAATTTGGGCTGACAGTGGTAGTGGTAAGGTGGTCTTTTTGCTTTATTTTTTTCTTCCCAGCTTTGGTTTCTCACTTACAGCTCAGAAAACCCTTTTAAGGTCTATTCTCTGTGATAGGCACTTTGCCTCCTATTTAGAGAATCACTCCCACTCGCTGCACGCATCCATATGCAAGCACGCAGACATGCGATTTTTCTGGGTGAACTGAACTACAAATCTTGTGCTTTAATATAATTTAGGCAGCCTGTGCAAAGCTTTCTGAAGTCAGGATTATAGACTAGTCTTCTGAAAAATGCTGTAGAAAAGTCCAGAGAAAAGGATCATGCTTTCTGCAGGGTTACGTTGCAAAGCGAGTGCTCACAATTCCCAGAGTCTATTCCAGGTTGTGTGTCTGTTTAATTTCTGTGTGTCTCAGTAACCCTAAGCCTGAATCAGGGCCAATACCACCACCTACTACTACTTAGGCAGTGCTTGAATGATTATCTCAGACCTTTATTAAGTCTGCTATCATCGCTTTGGTACCATGTTCTTTCAGAATTGAATATCAAAACAACCAAGGCCAAAACTCCCCTGGATTTCAGATGAAGTGAAACAAAAAAAAAAAAACCCAAAAAAGCAAACAAAACAAAACAAAACAAAATAAAACAAAAACCCAATGAACAAAAAAAAAAAAAAACAAACAAAAAAAACCCCAACAAACAAACAACATAACAAAACAAAACAAAACAAAAAAAAACCCACACACAAATAAAACAAAGGGAAAAAAAGAAAACAACCAAAAACAAAAAACAAAGAGGTTTGCCCAAAACTACTCTCACATCTAACAGCAAAAACAGGGAAATAAAAAGCTGTCTCTTGAATGTGAGGTGAATCCTTAGGGATCTGGGTACAAACTGTTGTATCTTACTCATGAGTGGGTTATTGATGGGCAAACTTTCAGTGTTTTTGTTAAAATTCAGGAAAACCTGCACCAAGTCCTTCAAGCTACTGCTCTCTGGGTCCTAGATTCCACTTAGACAAGGTGTGAGCTACTATCTGAAAAAAAGACAGGACAAGTAGCTAGCTGTGAGACTAAGGACCACCAAACCACCCAGGTCTAGATCTTCCTCAGTCTGGGACAATGTGGCAGGGACAGGTCAAAAAAAGAGACAGGGAAAGCCAATAGTTAAACAATGAAAGAGACAAAGCAGGGTCCAATGCATGTTCCCTGACATCTTTTGGTTAACATTACATATGCTAAATAAATGTCATCCCAACTGGGACCTGGGCTTTGTTTCCAGCTCAGAGTAGTGTTCAGAGAAGCTGAATGATAAAAACCCTATTGCCTTTCCATTGCTTCACTGTACAGGGAGGTCTCTGAGTGCATACAATACAATTACTTTCACTCCCAGGATAAAAGATATTGAGGTGGGGAAAGGAAAAAAACTGTCCTGTGTTTCTCACCACATGAAACACTGTTAGGAATTATGATTTTGGTTTCCTTTATTTCCTGGTCTCTCCAGCTCTCACAATCTTGGTGGGAGTAGCTTGTAAGCAAGTCTTTAATCCCAGGGTCCCACAGACATAATAGTGGCAAGAATATAATAAAGAAGAGCAGGGTCCTTCTTAGGATGGTTGAGTCACTGTATTTGCAAAGATAACATCTACACCCGCATAGCAAACACAACCTGCCAGTGAACCAGCCATTAAAAATAAGCTGCAATAACCAAGAGCAAAGAACAGAAATAACTGAGGTCTATGCCCAACTTTTATAGCAGTATCTGGAGAAAGGAAAATGCAGTGTTCCTTAAATACTATTGTTAGAGGATGGTGCTGCAGCAAAGGTGAAGTCCTGCTGTTCAAGCTGGGAGAAGGAACAATGCCAGAGGCAAGGGATGGAAGGAGAGGGGCTATGCGTCTTTGAGATCCTATCTTCCCCGTGGCAAAACTGACTGATTGAGTTTTCCTTATCAATATAAGTTATCTTGAGCTGCAAAGGTTCTCTAGAATTGGAACTTCCTTGTAGTTCTTGCTGAGCACAGTGTTCAAGAGGGTGGACATTAAATGGATTAAGAAGTGGGTAATGGACAAATCTCAAAATGCAGTTGTCAAAGAGAAACCATGATAGAGTGAGGATATTTGCAGCAAGGCTCTACACGGATCAGTTGCCAGCTCTGACACTAGTCAGCATTGTCAGGAATGATGTGGAATTAAATATCCCGGCTGATAAAATCTGGGGATAACACAAAATGGAAAATTGTAAGGACAGAACTCTGATACAGAGTCATCTAAGTCACTTAGGTCACTCTGAACAAGCTTCAGCTGGCTAAGACATTATGTGTGTGTTTCTGCAGAACCAAATCTGAGTTGACTCAGGGAGGAATAGGGCTGCAAAGCAGGCCTAAAGAATGAGGGGTTGTATTTCATAAGACAACAGCCTAGAAAAGTACCTGGGAATGACCTAGAAAAGTGGTTAGCACAGATGAGGAACACATCATCTCCCAGAGTGGCAGTGTGCAAAACCATCTAGTGGGCCTCTTGCTACATAAACAAAGAATCTGGAGAACAAAGATGTTTTTTTTGGTAGGTGACACTGGTGGAGAGAGTACTCCAGAAAGCTGATCCAAGCCTGGCATTCATGTTTTAAAAATGGTAATAGTTTGTTAAAAAACCTGTATAAATGAAACACATTCCTCTAAGTGCCAGGTTTGAAAAGTGCTCAGACTGAGAGAGCTCCAAGCGACTTGGGCCTTTATGGAAGTACCTTTTCTGAGAAAATAGCCTATATATGAAAGAGCACTTTAATCACCTGGAGAGAGACTGCACTTTTCTCCGAAACTTTTCTAATTTGAACACGATGCCAAACACATTAAAGCGAGGAGTCAGAGGCAGGCTCTTGTCACAAGAGGATGCACATCAAAGCAAGCTGTGATGCTGTCGGTTGCTCTGCCTGCTGTCCTTGTAGCAAGAGTTGGCCCCTCACCAGGACACACATTTTAGCCAAAACACAGCCCATGGGGATGGCTGCAGGGCAGCAGCAGTGTGGCTTCAGCACAGTGCTTCAGCCCCTGGGGCAGCTCCGTGGGCATCTCTGGTGGGGAGGGGGAGAGACCAGACCCCTACAAATCCCTTTTGAACCATCAGGCATGTGAGCCTCTGACTAGCCTGGGTTTGGGGATAAAGAGGGGTTTGCCACTAGTATATTTTTCCCTGTGCAATGCCCATCTTTGCTTCCTGATGCTGCAGATCAGTGCAGAGGGTCTTTAGCAGGGGGAGCTGGCTCCCTGTGTCAGTGCCGTCGCTCGCTGTCACATTTCGGGAGGGGAGCGAGTCTGTGCCACGCACACAGAAAACAAAGCCCTCACCAAGCCAAGGGAGAGTTACAACCTGTCAGCACGTCTCTCAGCCTGCCGAGGGCCAAACATGAAACACAAGAAAAGGCCTGAAACGAGGGCAAAAAGGGAAAATAATAGTGCAGTGAGCTCTCAAGCTCAGAAAAGGCTTGCTATAAAACAGCACCTTCGCTCTCTGCCTCTCTCTGTTTCTCTGAGTCCTGGCTACTGATGAAGGGAGGAGATGACTCCCCTTAGCACAGCTACAGTACTGTTGCAGTAATAGGGACCAGAGCCAGGTTCAGATCTGGCTTGCACAGCCCAGCTTTCTCCACATACCCCAAAAAGCACTGGTAGCCAAAAAGTCTTATTAGTAATGATGAAATCTGAGGTGGAAAGAGCCTGTGGAGGGTCATTTTTTACTACATGGACAGTAAAGCTCTAGTGGTTAGAAACACCTTTCTGAGACTTGGACTTTACCCTGAACTAGTCAATTAATTACTCCTGTTACTAACATTGAGTAGGAATGGGATAACTTTTTTCTATATTTGCTGATCTTGCCTTGGCTGTGCTGGTAGGACAAATAATTCTATCATTGCACTGTGTGTGTCTGTAATGTTGGTTTATACCTAGTAAGATTTTGTTTCAAGAAGCTTTCTAGATTTATGCTTACTGATTGTTTGGTCCAGGTGTATAATTTTCTGTTTCAAACAATTTTGACATGGATAATATGCCATGGCAAGAGAAAGACAATACTATGGGCAGCACTGTGCAGGGCTGACATGAGAGACCAGAGCCCTTCTGCAAAAAAACAGAAGTGCATCTATACAGACTGAAAACAGGAGACACACTTCATATGGACTCGGTCCTCTAGTGCCAGTTGTTGTTGATACAGTTGGTAGTGTATGCATCCTCCTGGCTCTCTGGTCTAATTAAAATTAGATGAAGCAGAGCACTGTCAATAGAAAATTACTTGACACATATTTGTCATGCTCCAATATTGCATCCCATGGCACTGTGCTGCATCTCTTTCTGATGCCCATACTGATAAGGGATTGAGTTCTCCCCTATTAAGACTCACCTGCTCTTAAGAAAAACATCATCCTGTTCAACACCCTTGCCACAGGCAGGGACTCTCTTCTGCCAGACAAGGTTGTTCAAAGGCCAATCCAACCTGGCCTTGAACACATGAGTCTTCTGAGTAGACAAAGAGAGTCCCCTTTTCTTGTGGATGTATAGAAATCTTTTGTCCCCAACTCTTCCCTTTTGTTCTCCTCCATGAGTTCCATAGCACAAGGTCTCAAGCATGAGCTCAAGAGTGGCACATGTAAGATTAAAGTGTGGTTTAAAGCCAGGATTTTATCTAACTCTTGATGAGCAAGACAACAAATTCAATAATCCTGAAGGAAAACATAAGGACACTAATGGTCCTTCAAATAGTTTAAGACCTCCCAGCCATGCTACTTTTACAGAAGCAGAGCCCCCAGTCAGTAAGAGTTACCAGGTAGTGTTGGGCTGAGCTGAGATGAATTTAAAAGGACTGATGGAAAGGAGAAACTCAGAAAGGAGACAGACAAGGCAGAATTTGGCCCTGAGCATTCCCATCTTCCTGCAGATGATGGAGAAAATATTTGCAGGTGCAAGCCATAGTATGTCATAGGCATCCACTACAACCAACACCTGCTTGCTGTGATTTCAGACCACAGCAGCCAAGATCAGAATTGTGGGACTGTCCCCAAAGGCTTTCCAGGGAAGGAAGGACTGACTAAACTGTGTGAATGGGGAGGTGCCCAGCCTTTTCCTGACCAAGCTCACCCCTGAGACCCACCTGTCCACAGCACTGCCAGCAGCACCAGTGCCTGCATTAAACTGCCTCTGCAGCAGGAGGCTGTTTATGAACTAATTCTTTACTGCTGGCATAGCACCCGGCTCGTTTTCACCTTTCTTAAAGGTTAACCTCATTTCCTTCTATTAGTTGGTTTTAGCGAATGCCATTCGGCGCGGCAGTTAAAGAGCTCTGTCAGGGATGGAAATGACAGTGGCATTTAGAGCCAGCCGGAGCCGAGAGCTGGGGGGGTGAGAAGGCGGCTGGAAGAAATAATCTTCAATAAAATGTTTGTAGGGAGATGCTAAGTGACATCAAAGAAAGCAGCCTTGCTTTCCCCAAGAGAAGGAATCTTTGGCTCAACATGCTTAGTGGGATGAGTCTCCCCTGAGGTTGAAACTAGCCCAAATGCAGGGAGAAAAAGTGACTGGAGGACTCCAGAAAGGGCTCTGAACATCCTATCTTTATGGATAGCTTCTTTTCTTTTTGGAAACTTATTTTTCTTTATGGATAACTTTTTTTTTTTTGCCTTGCTTAGTGATGAGTGTGTGCTGAATATTACTGTCACTGAAGGAAAGTTCCTTTGAGTATGTTTTGATTCTGTGTGTGTAATTAATTTATAAATAGATTATAAATTCTATTGCAAGCCCTGCCTGAAATTTCAGGCCATCCTATCTGGTCCCAATTTTACTGCAGTCCTACACTGCTCTGCAGTGCTGTTTTAAAATCTGGGGTGAGACCTCCAGAAAAGTCTTCTGCTTAAAGGAAGGATGAGTTTTGCCTGTGCAGGAGATTTCACAGGGGGTTTGTTTTCCTTACTGCAACAGGATAGTGAAAGGAATGTAAGGAAACAGGCTGAATCAGGGAAATACATGCACACTACCAAACCCTGGCACAGAAAAGGTGTGATGGGCATTGTCCAAGCTCTTGATGCCCTTCTGCTCTGTCCTCACCAGATCTCTCCTGGCATGGGTGTAAGACATAGTTCAGCATCAGGGAGAATCTGCAGTACCCAGCAGTGGCAGGGACATCTGAGCAGTGTTTCAGCAAATGGAGATTCTGATCCAAAGCCTGCAAGGCACCGTGGCACTCTTTTTCATTAACTTCAATAAGCTTCAGCTCTAACCCTGAATCCCCAATGTTTATTTCAAGCATATGGTGTAACATCACTGGAATATAATGTTCCTCCTCAGACACACCTTAGGGTAACAGTCTGAATGAATATGTGGATAAGTCAAGCCAGATCCTGAAGCAGACCCATTCATTTCCTGGGTCATTTGTCGAGCTGGCCAAAGTATTTCAAAGGAACAGGTGTCCAACCCAATGTGTAGTTTTGTAACAGGCAAAGCATTCCCCTGGAACAGATTCATTTCAATGAAATTTTTACCAGGGTATATCTCTTTTTTTTCCTAAATTAATGCATTGAGTTCTCTTTCCAGGTGGCACAAATCTATCATTTTAACAGGATCTTTTTTGATTTAATTTTGTTTCAAGTCTGTATTGTATTAAACCACTAGCTTCCGTTCTGAGTTAGACCAAAGGTTTGTCTAGTCCAGCATCCTCTGTTCCAACAGTGCCCATTAGAAACAGTAGGAACAAGGCTTTTATGAAGAGTGATCCTCCCCCTAATACCCTCTGGCTTCCAGCAGACAGAGGTTTAGTGACTAAGATAGATTTTGCATCTGGATATTCATGTTTTATAGCACTGAGTGGACATAACCACCACTAATCTGTCTCATTCGCCTTGGAGCTAATTTATGACTTTTCATTCAGCAACATCCCATGACAGAAATGTCTTTTATTTATTCATATAGTGTGAAAATATACTTTCTTTTGTCTGGCTGAAAACCACAGCCATTCTGCTTTATATATTTTATGTTTTGAGGTTATTAAGACAAAGGCTTTTTATTCCTCTGAGACAATACCTTGTAATATTTCACAACTGAAGAATTTCCGTTTCACAAGAACTTTGGCCTCTCCAATTCAAAGTGGAAGTACATTTTTTCAGACATCGGTATTTCTTATGAAAAAAAATTCAATTTTTCTTCCAGTTTCAGTCATTTCATTATATCAGTGTAATTGAGGGTGACAGCAGCAAAAATAATAATAACAAAAAACCACAAAAACAAAAAACAAAATAACCCAACCAAACAAAAAACTAACAACAATAAAAAAAAAAAAAATACTTAGGCACCCTGGGAAGAACTGGAAAAAATGCATTAAAGTTTCATAATAGTAGCTTCTTCCTGGCAGCTGGGCTAGGATAGGCACAAGGACAGGTTGGGAGGATCAGACACCCCAGCCTAACCACACTGGCACCACGTCATGTGCCTCCACCTTATTGTTCAGCTGCCCATATGCAGGTGTGTTCTACATAGAAGCAGAGTCCATTTCTCACCTTCATTTTTATCAATAAAATCTTCCAAATGGAACTTCCACCTAGAGGGAAACTGGTTTAACAAAAGTTAGGATGTCTGTTTAGGTGACCTGCCTTGTGGGGGAAAAATGTCACTGCTAGGGTGTCCAAGCAGTCTGAATGATTAACTGGGTGGATCCTATTAGGATTGAGATCTTGTACTATTCACCTGCAACTGGCCACATGCACTGCATGCATGGCTCCACTGCTCATATCCATAAGCAAATCTTCACAGGATTTCAGCTCCTGCCCCATAAAACAGGGTGAAATTATTTTTTCTCCAATCTTTTTATTTTTCTGCTTACAGTTGCAGGCAAAACTGTCTCTTTACGTGCTCATAAACACAGCCTGGCAAACTCCACTTTTGATTTTAACTAAGGATTCCAGGTACAGCATCAAACAAATCATGCACAAAACTTCTGTGTGAAATACAGCTTCATAACTGAAGTGAACACTAGGTTAAGAGCTGTATGAAGTACGAAAGGTGTTATTGAGACCTCTGAGACGTGCTGCTTGGATTCCTTTATTATTATTGTTTTCTTTTGCCTTTTCTTCATTTTCTTTGTTTGTAGATGAGGGGATGGAGAGGAAAAAAACCAGCAAGTTTATAAAAGCAATAGAGAAGGGAGGCATTTTGTGGAGATCTTTAATGACATTCTCTATAATTTGAAAGTGGGGAGAAAAGGGGAGAGAGAAAAAGGGAATTAGCAAAAAAACTGGCAAAAGAAAAGTGGAATGTGGAGAGAAGCGTGTGGATGAATTTTAATGCAATCAGAAAGCTGTAATAATGGTAATAAAGGAATATATTCAGACGTCAAGAGAGGGAGAAGGGAACAGGACCCGCGACACCAGAATTTAAATTAGACATAGACGTATAATTCTCTTTTCTTCCCCCCCTCCTTTCTTCAAATGAAGAAAATGGAATTTTTAAGCACAGCAAAGGAGGGATTAACAATTGGCAGGTTTTCAGCCCTTTGTCTTTTGGCGAATCCCATTTAATCACCGTCTTTAATATTAAGGAGGCTGTGGCCGTGCGGGGCTGTCTCAGGCTTGGGGGAAAAGGGATGATATACAGAGGAAAAGAGAGATAACACTTAGGTTCAGGCAATTGTGAGGAAGTGTTTCAATTACCTCCACTGAAGTCTTTAAAAACTGAAGTTTAATTTGATCTGAAATGTCGTCCCAGCTCCTGCAAGAGAAAATATGTCCTTCCCACCCCCCTTCCAGCCCATGCCTACACTGTTTCAATAGTCCTCGGTGCTCAAGGCTGGAGTGTTACCACAGATTAATGTCTTGGCCTTCTAGGCTTCTGGAAAGGGTTTCAAAGCTTCGACAGGTCACCAGTGAGATGAGTTTAGGAACTGAAACTTATTTTCCTGACATACCAGTCTTGACACCACTGACCCTGAGGAGTTTGTCAAGAAGCTTCTAAGATCTGCTCTGAATGGGTGTGAAAACCAAACGGCCCTTCAGGCTCAGCCTCAACCCTGTGTGGCCACAGAGTGAAAAGGGGATGTTACACATAGGAATTAAGATCTGTTAAATTCCCCAGAACCAAAGGCAGTAGGAGTTGTATTCAAATCTGAGCTGCCTCTGAAAGTTGAATGCAAAAGCTTAAATCAGGGTTCATTTGAGGTGTCATTTGATTGTACAAGACAGTCTTCTCCTTCATCTCCTTCTTCTTCTGGAAATTCATCAAACTGGGCTGAGATAACATTTGTGGATTCACAGGAGGAAGGAGCCTAAGCAGTTATGCAAATTCCTGTGAAGTTTAGTCATAGCACAGCTGTATACATCCCCTCTTCCATCCTGGGTCTTCTTAGGTACTTTCTGCCAAGAACATTTTCAGGGCTGTTCCCAGGCCAATAGGGCTGCTAATAGCTAGGAGAAGAGGTCTGATTTTTACCTTATTTTTCATGATTGAAAGGTTGATTTGGATTCAAATATTCTTCCTGTTGTGGCAGGACTGTGAAAGAAATGTGTGTGTTTAGGCTATAGGTTGAGTTTAGAAAGACCAGATTTTGACTCCCAAGTCTTTTCCTAAAAGGCATTGCCTCAGGAAAAATATTCCAGTTGTGTGTTTCTGATAACAACGAAGAAGAATTATGAGCTGTGAGGCACAGTTCAGAGGCAGAGGCTTTATGCTTTGCCTGGCATTGGGGTTTAGACTTTTCTCACCAACAGCTCTCCTAAGCAAGAGCTACAAATAAAATGGATCTTTTCAAGTTGTTTCCCCAGCTCAATATCAAACACCATAAAACCTGTCATTTAAGATCTGCACAGGGAATAGCATCTCTTGGCAATGGACAGTTGTGACGGTGCTGTTCAGCAAGTCAGAACTACAGATATTTGTCTTGGGGTTATAATATTCACAGCTGTACAAGGAGAGTCTACTGTTAGAATCATTTAGGCTATGTCTTCATGGCAGGGTTTGCTTGGCTCATAGCCAAAATTTCATCCTATGTGGACAGAGGAAGCCTGAGTGTGTTTCGATCTGAACTGCCCAGATGAGGCTCCGGTTTGCAGTTGGCTTTCACTTCAGTGCTGGTGCACACAGGGTGCTGTTGCAGCAGCACAGACCAGCCAAACCCAAACCATACCCACACTCCTGCTCTGATTCTCCATCTCCTTCCATTTTTCATCATGGCTCTGCACTTTTTCCATCCTGCTCATATGCTTGCTCTCCTAGACAATACCTGGATGTGGTTTATAGCTGCTGCACATCAAGGACCTCTTCCAGTTCCCTGTATAGCAGGTCTTTTCTCAGGAGGGTAGGGCTGTAATATAGACTAGGACACTGAAAGAAGAGAAAAGGCCCAGTTGTGTTTAATTAAAAAGCATAATCTAAGACATTGGGCTCAACATCTGGCAACAAGTGAATTTTCTTTCCAGTTCTCATAGGGCCAATTGCAGCCAACATCAGTGATCTCTTGGACACAAGCACCTTGATCACTGTGCCACTGTCTTTAGGAGTCACACTACTTCAGGACATGAAAATCTCTCCCTGTAAGATAACGCCAAGATCCACAATAATTTACAGAAGTAGGCTTCTATTGAGGACTAAACCCTGCCTTGACTTACCTCTATACTCTTGCATGAAAAGGAGCTGGGAAAGCTTCAGCCGCTAAATCCGACAGAAACCATTGTAGGGTTCAGCCACAGAACTGATTCCCAGCCTGCCAGGTACATTTCATTATTTCTGCCAGGGCTACCTGTGCTCCTGGAGCATGGCAAACCTCACCAATGCCCAGTTTAGCCAGGAGCAAATACCGATTAGTCTTTTTACAGGTGGGGAAACTGAGGCTGCCTTTTTAACTGGGTAATTTATGTAGTCCATATTTCCACTAAGGCTGCTGTCCTTGGCAGAGATATAAGTATTTAATAGTAGTAACTGCACAGTCATTTATCTCTCTGGATCCAGGAATAACAAATCACACTAAGAGAAAAGTGGTTTGGCTTTCCCTAGTTTCCAAAGCACAGCTTAAGATGGGACTCAGGAGTCCCAAAAAACCAGTCTGAAACATACAGAAAAGAGCTTCAGCCAAGCTCCTGAATATCCTCATGGGTCCACTCTTCCATAACTGGATCAAGAATGATTTCCACTCTTTCCCAAAGTAAGATCTAGGTTCTATCTATTGCAAATAGTTTGTGGCATCTTCAAAATAAGCAGAAGGAAGAAGTTTGAACTCAGTGCGTGCTTAAGCTGCAGAATATCTCGCTGCAGGATGTGCTGGATGCTCACAAGCACACATGGGTTCAAAAGTCCACTGAACAATTACATCAAAGAGAGACACTTCAGAAGCTGCTACATATGAGGAAAAAAAAAAAAAAAAAAAAAAAAAAAAGAGAGAGAGAAAGAAAAAACAAACCAACACTCCAGAATTCCCTGAATTGCAGAGCACTGAATTCTAGGAAAATATTTGGGGGGATCAACAAAATTCCCAGTTCTTTTACTCTTCCCTAGACAGGCACAACTGGCTGTTGCCAGACAGCAAACAGAATCAGACAGACCCTCTGTCTCTTTCTGTCTCTTGTTCAGCTGTTCTTTCACTCTGTTTACAGGATCCATGTCCAAGTCAAGGCTCAGAGTGCAGCCAAGCAATTAAAGAAGAGAAATCCTTCAAACTAAGTTTTTGACATGCAACAGTGGAGAGCAACACACCTGTGGGAAGAAGCTTCCTTCTTTGCACGGGAGAATTGTGCTCCCACACCTGGGCTTACATTCATTTGCGCTTGTCCCCATCACACAGCTGTTCAGATTAGCTGTTATTCTCTCCAGCCCTGGTGTCTCAAAGCCTCTGTCTCCAGCAGTTGGAGACCAGCAGCTGTGCAATCATATCTGCTAACTTATGGGATATAAAGGATCTGTTAAGTAAAACCAAACCAAGGAGGGAGGAGGGGGAGAGATCAATGCAAAGAAATAAGTCCTGCTAAGATGTGATTAGGGATGTCCCACAACACCCAGCTGCAAGGAAGAGGTGAACTCAGCAAACATTTTAAAGCCTGCAGCAGAATTAGACCCTTGAGGGTCTTCTTTGATATGGAGAGGAGGAGGGAAAAGGGGCCAAATGGGAGATGCAGGTGGAAGGAGAGTTTGTTTGCTATTGTTTGGAGTTAGGTAGCACTATGTTTCTGTTGTTTGGGCTTTTGAATCTTGTTGAATTTTCCCCCCATCCTAATTTTTGAAACACCTCTATTTTACAAGGTTCGTGTATTTTCCAGCAAGGTACCACGGAGAAGATAATTAGCTAATTTACAATTAGCTACAACAGAATTCATAATCACTTCCCCTGTGGAAAAGGTGGTAATCATCATCACGTAGCTGTAGGACTGCTGTGAAAATGGCAATAGGACTGTGAAACCCAGGCCCTGGGAAATACCCTGCCATTGATCGCCTGATTAGCACAAGTTATGGGGTGTGGTGGGGCACTCTGGCTCACGAGAAGGACAGGTTTGAGCTTGAAAATTTGAGTTCAGAGCTCAAACCGAACTTTCATAATGTTCAGGGCATCTGCAACTCACCCTTCTTCTCTCAAGCACCTTCCTTCTTCTTTGACCTGTGGAGGTTCCTTGGTCATAACTGTCTGAAAGAAACCCAGGTTTACAGCTCGTTTCCACCACTGTGACTTTGGCACATGCCCAACCCTACTGCTTGGAGTTGGGAGATCTGCTGGATGAAAGGCTGGACAGAGTCAGCAGTGAGCTCTCACAGCCCAGAACCCAGCCTTGTCCTGGACTGCATCAAAAGAGAGTTGAGGCAGGTGGTTCTGCCTGTCTGTTCTGTTTTTGTTAGGCTGGTTTTTGTGGTTTTGAGTCTCCTACATCCAGCTCTGGGGCCCCTGCCATAAGAAGGGTGTGAACCTGTTGAAGAGTATCCAGAGGAGGCCACAGAGATTATCAGGGGGCTGGAGCACCTTTGCTATGAAGACAGGCTGAGAGAATTGGGATTGTTCAGTCTGGAGAAGAGAAGGCTTCAGGCAGACCTTATTGGGGTCTTTAAATCCTTTAGGAGAGGTGGGGACAGACTTCTGAATATAGCTAGTACCAATAAGGTAAGGGCTCCTGCTTCTCAAACACAAGAGAGCAGATTCACTCTAGATACAAGCAATACTTTTTTTACCAAGAAGCTGATGAAACACTGACATAGGCTGCCCAGAGGGTTTATAGGTTTCTCATTCCTGGAAACTTTCAAGATCCTGTTGGACAAGGCTCTGAGCAACCTGCTCTAGTTCAGGACATCCCTGCTCACTGCCAGGGACTGCTTGGACCAAATGACCTTGAAAGGTCTGTCCCAACCCAAACCATTCTGATTCTGTGTATGTGGTGAACACCCTCGGTGCTGTCTCCCTTCTCTGCCAAGGACAAATCAGGACAGTGGGCAAGGAAGACAACTCTGCTTCCTTCGCCCTTTGTGGTAAATGTGCCACCTGGTCCTATGCACTGGTTTTCTCCTTACCCACACCTGCACAGAAAACTTCTCTAGGCTGCTTGTTTGTTGTTCGTGGTGCCAAGGAGATTAGCTTAAAGGCCTTCCCAGTGCCAGGACCAAAGACTGCAGCTGCTCCCCCTCTGTGTGTGCAAGCACGTTTGGGAAGGAGGGGAACAGCAGCAGGGACAAATAATTATTAGCTATATCAATTAGCCTGGGACACAGAGATGGTAAATCTGTCCCTCTTTATTTCCAAAGCCTCAGAAGCCACATTCTAGATGGCAAAGCCGGTTTGAGCTTTCCTGATACAAGGATTCAACCTCTTTGTTTTGCATGAGGAATACGAGAACACAAGTGTATTTATATACTCTTATCTAAATGTACCCCCACGCACACACATACATTAGCGAGAGCTATCTGGATAAACACAATCCTGTGTCATGTCTCCCTGCGAGTGACCCTAATTTTCCCTCAGTCCCTCCACAATTGCTGTGATTCTTGTTCTTGTCCTCTTGCTCCACAGAGGGTCAAACATCCTGCATCTCATTGTCCTGTCTGTCTCTTTAATTAGTGCCCGTCCTCCCCCTTCTCCCCCTTGCTCCAGTGTCCCCCCTTCCCATCTCCTCTCAGCCCTGGGTTTGCAGAGCTCTATTATTTCACCTTTCGCGTGCGCCGCCTCCTTCGCCCGTGCCCATCTGACACCTCTGCCTTACACTCATCATGGAAACATAACATTTAAATACAAATAGAACAGGGAATAATTTAACCCCTATTTGCACTGGGGAAGGTGCCAAGGCTGCATATAAACACTGCAGGGAGGTCTATAGATGCTGTATATTTATCTGACAAGTTGTGTTTCTCCGCCTCGGTGCCCTGCAGCCAGCTTTTCCTGACAGGCACAAGCCTCAATTCCTGGCAGAGTGGTCAAGAAGAGGGAAGCCTGGTTCCACAGGGGTGGTGGAAATGTCACCAAAGGGACATCTCTGGGATCTCTGATCTGCCATTGTAGCGATCTTTCTCTCCCTTCCTGTCCCCCTGTGAGGATCTTGGGGTGCTACCTTCTGTCACTGTTGTGACTTGTTTATGGCAAATGGGGCAGACCTGAGAGGAACTTAATTTTCAGCATTATCAGAATTCACCAGCAAAAACACCCTTAGCTCTCCTGGGTGCCACCACACATGAAAATACCCACCCATGGTTGTATTTTTCCATGGCAAAGCGGCCATTGTGGGCTGAGCTTGTAAAAAAAGACTAATAATGGGGTGAACAATCATGAGGGAAGACAAAAACATGAGAAGAGGCTCACATGGACACCATATTCAGTTGCAATGTTGCAGGGCAGTGTCACTGCTCATAGGGGAGCTGGCTTTAGGGCTGTCACTGCAGCAGGGTTAATGGGGAGTCCTCAGATGAGATAGGAGCTGAAACTGTGACCTGGGAGAATGTAATAGAATAGGACAGATTGTTCCTCACAAAAGGGAAGATGCTCAGGTATGAATCAGTACTTGATACACAGCCATGTGTGGCCTTGAAGAGACTACATGGAGTAGGCTTCTTTCATCACACTGTTCTTAGACAAGATAAGTAAGCTCACTGCCTTCATTCCCCTCATAGGGAGGAGATGGAGGATGCTCCTCCTGGGTGCCCATCTCCGTTGAGCAAGACTGCGTGGTACTGTGGGGTACAGCTGCCTTTCCACAGCCCAGTTTAGGTTGGAGGACAAGGCCATGTCCACAGCTCATGCTGGGGACACCCCAGATCATGCCTGGCCTCTTTTCATCCTTCTCTTCTGCCCTGGACAGTGATATTTCTGTTCCCCTTGGCTCACTTTGGTTTGGGACTCAGGTCTTAGGAAGCCTGGTGTGAAGGTTTTTGCCCCACAATCCCACAGTCTGAAATGGCATTGAGCCTAGCAGTGGAGGAGACAGGGGACCGAGTCAGCCCAGTGCTCTGAAACTCAGGTGTGGATCCTGAGGCACACGTGGTTAGAGCAATGTGCCACTGAAAAAGGAAGAAGCATGGGACTCAGGATGGTGATATGGGTGGACTATCGTTGGTAGAGATGGACCCTACAGGCAACAGAGCTTAGGGACAGCATCATCTAGGACTGCTCCAGGCTTGTGTGCAGCCTAAAACTCAGATTTTGTAGGATGAGTGCCCTCAAATCTCACTAGAGGACTCTGGAAATACCAGGTGAGGAGCACTAGTGGTATGCATACGTGCTCAAGACACACCGTGATGACATCAGCATATCCCCTCTTAATTCTATTCTTGCAATCTCATGGCCTTATTTAGACATATTGGGATGTGGAAGATTAGTATATGATGATGCCTAGGGTGTAAGAGGCTCATAAAAGACCATTAGAGCATAAACTGATTAGCCAAGCCCTAGAATATGTTGAATGGTGCCTTCTGCCATTCCTCTCTTTTTCTGCTTAGGATATGTGAAGAGTGTCATTAAAACACAGTGTTGAGCTCCCTGAAAAGCTGGGATGTGAAAGGCAAATGCAGCACTTTGTTATAGAAACTACTGAAAGTGAAAAAACTTGTTAAATCGACTCATTTTTTATCAGTCTAGTGTGTGATTGTGTAGAGTTAGGAGATGGCAGATATAACAAATGATTCCCCTGACTACACGGGGTGCTGTTTTTCAGGAGGGAGACAGAATGCTGATTTGGAGATAGGAGGTGATGTCCAAGCAGTGGCTGTCCATGGGGATCCCCTTCACTCCATCTCCCCTGGACCAGCAGCTCCTAGGGAAGGTGATCCTCCCCTTTGACAGAGCCTGCTCCTGATGGTCCCTGACCATCTCATGGGCAGCTCACCAAAGCACCACACCATCTGCCAGCCAGCAAAGTCCCAGTGCACTGCAAAGGGTCAGGGTGGGGGGATGTAAAAATAATAATTTGAGTGGTTCCTAAAACACCTGGTTTTAGCTTGCATAAACTAGACCAGACAAGGCAGTTTCAGGCCAGTTCCACACTAGAGAGTTTTGCTGACAGAGGAGGGATGTGATTTTTTTTTTAAATGATACATTTATATTAGCAAAAAGTCTGGTGAAAACAGTTACACAGCTATAGGAGTGCTTTTGCTGATGCAGCTTATTTGAAACAGGGGAAGCTGTATAAAGCACAATATTACACTCTTCTGTTGCACTGGAAGTATTTAACAGACTCGAAGTTTCTAGGCAAAACCTTTTGCCAGTCATGTTCCTAGTTCTTTCCAGCTGATCTGCCCCCTTCCTAAAGTATCTTCCAGGAAGCTGGTCCCATTTGCTAGGTGGGTTTTCTTCCAGCATCTGGGAAACTTTTGGACTTTGGACTGGACTCGTTTCCTAAGGCTCTTCCATGCCCTAGACTGAAAGATACTCCCCACAGCACACAGTGAACTTCAGTAGCTCTTTTCTAAGGCTTGTACCTTGCACCTTGGAGTCTGTTTTACAGGACATTTTGGCCATTGTGGAGACAAGCCTTTCACATGTCTGAATCACCTTCTTGTGAGATGGAGACAACCTACAAGCTGCATGGTGTTAGGTGGGGCTTTGTGCACCACTAGAATCTGAATTTTTTGTTGCCAGCAAAGGCTTCAAAACACCTCTCTACCTAATCGATTCCAACATAAAGCAGGAATATTTCTTGCTTTAACAGGTCTGTCAGAAGGCTATTTCTGTTTTTCTGACCTGTCAGAAGTGTACCTGTATCTCCCTAAACCTATTTTTCCTACCAGTTCAGCAGCCTAGCTGAAGGCAACATAATTTCTGCTTTTCTGTGGGCAGTACACTTTTGGTTGTCGTGTATAACTCAACTGCAGGGTTGAAAGCTCCTAATATCCTCATTCAATAGCCACTGCATGAAAAATTATTCACATCCAAGGCTGTAAAGTAATTTGCCAATGTGCAGGTGCATCTTGGAGAGGGGAATTTTGATCAAACGCTGGTTGAAGCAGAGCAGATTGTCTGCTCCAGTGATTTCTCAGTGAACAAAAGTGACATGAATTGCCCAATTAGTCAGCCAGAAAAGGGTTATTGCAAACCAGTGTTTTGTTCAGCTTCAGGTTAACCTGTACACTAATTTATTTTTTTTTAATATTATTTAGATATTTACATATATTTATTCAAATTAGTTACATCTGCTCTGTAACGTGCTCTGAAAAAACCCTCTTGGTTCCCACATTTACATAGTGTTTAATGAATCATAAATAAGACATTTATGAATCATGTGCAAATGGCCTGTTTACATACACAATGTAAACTATGCAAATTTCCTTTTTTTCTGGGTGTAATGGTAGTAGACTTGAACAGAAACCTGATCGAGAGGTGTCACTCAGCCCCTCTGAGATTCTTCTGACAATCATTTGTTTTCACCAATATTTTTTGGAGGTGTCTCATGAAGATCCCCAAACTTGCTTAAAGTCCAAGTATAAATCATAGAACAGTTTGGGTTGGAAGGGACCTTGAAGATCATCTAGTTCAAATTCCTCCTCTGGGCTGGCTCCAGCAGGTCCCTGTCCCTCCTGTGCAGGGACCCCAGCTCTGGCTGCAGTGCTCCAGGTGGGTCTCAGCAGAGCAGAGGGGCAGAATCCCCTCCCTGCCCTGCTGCCCACGGGGCTCTGGATGCAGCTCAGGACACGTTTGGCTCTCTGGGCTCTGAGTGCCATGGCTGGGCCACATTGAGCATCCTTGTTCAAAATGCAATTATCCACTAGCAGGAAACATCCTGCAATGGCATGAAATACCACCTGCCTGAGCTATGTCAGATATTAGCAATCATATAAGTTAACTTTATGTTCAAAACACAATTTAAGTTTCAAAAACTTTGGGCTTATTTCAAATGAACTTCCTATATATATTAAAAATCTCATCCAAACTTGTAGATACATGTCTCTGAGTGGGCATGAATGACAAATCTTCAGTTTACAGGTTGTGACTTCTGTTATCCTGATTTTAAAAAGCTTATGTTACACATTTTTTTCCCTGCACTTATTTAGTATTGCGAGGGCTACTAACTTATGTTATTTTTCATTTGGACTCAGTTCCAATATACTAAATTTATCATATTCCTCTTGGATTGCAGTCTGAGCAATGTTGTCATTTCAGTTACTGCAAAAACCTGATTAGAAGGAGCTGATTTGGAAGACTCTGGTGCCTAGATTTTAAGAGGCAGATAAAGATTTTATACATAAACAAACCATTTTTTGTTTGTTGTTTGGTGGTTTGGTTTTTCCAAAATTTGCTGGATTATTTTCAAGTACTCGCATGAAGCCAGAGGCTGTTAAGGTTTTTTCGAGCCAGCCACCTCAAAAGGCTAGCAGCTTCTGAGATGTGTCACCTTGGTGAAGTCACTGTTTGTGCTGCATGTGATACTGAGCCGTCTTGGCTTTCACATTCCCCCTGAAATATGGTAAGCATCTCTTTATTTTGTTCCAGAAGACAGAAAACTCTTTGTGGGCATGCTCAATAAGCAGCAGTCGGAAGACGATGTGCGCAGGCTATTCGAGGCGTTTGGCAACATTGAGGAGTGCACGATCCTTCGGGGACCCGATGGCAACAGCAAGGGTAAGGGATGCCTTGTGTTGAGCTAGACACTGGTCTTCATGTGTGTATCATTTTCTGGTGTGGCAGAAGTACCATGCAGCCCCCAGAGCACCTCTTACTTTAGGAGGGGTCGTATTTTTGCTCTGCTTGTCATTCTCTGCATGTGCGTGAGAGGAAGCAGCTGGACATGACATGTCTCCAACTGGCTGTGTCTCAGCACCTGCAAACTGATGCCTCCCCTCTGAACATGGCCTTTGCACTCACCCCACCCCATTGAACAGGATGACTCTTTCTTAATAGAAGCCAGTATTGGTACTTTATCTCTTGACTCACTGGCTCCATCATTGCCTCTGTTTATCTCCCATCCACCTGTCCCAGGTCTTTCCCTTCTTCACCTGGTCTTTGCATGGACTCATACCACTAAGTGATTGCAGCTGCAAGGGTACAGGTGCCAGTTAAAATATTACATATTTACTGTTCAAAACACAAAAATACCTCATAGCAAAACTAGGTGCCTTTCCTCCCTCTGCCACTTTTTTTTTACCTGCATAGAACAAAAGACCTTCTGCTACAGCTCAGGTGTGAGAATGAGGCTTCTCTCTTGTGCAGGAAGGTCGTATTTTTTCCCCTATAAGTCTCTAGACAAAGTAACTTCAATCTGAATAGGAAACCTCTCATCCTGGCAGTATAATGTGTCCATTAAATATTGATCTGTATATAATATAGCATAAACTGTGTTGGCATGTGCAGCACCAGAGAAGAGGCCAGTCCTGCCAACACAGTTCTTATCTCACTGGATATTTTGACAAGTGACAGTATCAACCAGCACATATTTGCAACAGTGAGGCAAAAAAGTCCAAATCACAGTGATGTATTGGAGAAACATATTGTTATTCCATAAAATCACTGGTAGCCAAAAAAATACTGTACACCAGCCTCATAGCTGTTCAATACACATCACCACAGCTCAGCCTTCCTGATATAAATGGCTGAAAATAAGATGTGAGCACCCTTTTTCAGTTTTGTGGTTACTTTATTTGCACAACAATCAAAGACAGAGGCTGGCCTACAGGGAAGTAGTAGGCTAAGATGTCCTAGAGAAGCTCCAAAAATCATACCAGCAGACAGTTAAGCACATCATTCACTGAACAAGCCAGTAAATTTTGGAAAAGCAAAAGTAAAAAAAAAAAAAGTCTGTCTGCTTCCACCTGGAATGAAATCTAATACAAAGAAGTTAAACAGAGTAATAATAAAGGCAATAAAGTCTGAGTTCTGTAAGAAACAAATTCCAGAGGAGATCCAACCCACAGACTTGTCTTCATACTTGCTCTATCTTTTTTTTTTTCCCCTTCTAAAACAATTTCATTATAAGATGGAATCTGAGTGGCAGCTCCATATTGCTAACCAGTTTAATTATTAGTGCTAGCAGGCTGCAGTCTCAGGCTGACGTTTCACTGAGCTGCTCAGGATCAATACTGAGCCTTGACAGAGTTAATATTACCAGCTTCCATTTGCTGGTGCTATTTACTGAGAATGTGAAGCTTCTAATTTACACACACACTGTTTCGTGCATGCACACATGCACACAGAGCAGTCAATCCAATGGAAAACTTAAGGCCAGTGCCCTTATCTTAGGAGACAGCCAGGCAAGCCACAACTCCCACAAAGTTATTCCTGGTCTGTAATGTTTTCCATCTGCTAGAAACCAATATGTGACACACATTGCTTGTGAGCTACTTATTTTGGGTAAAACCCATAAGGCTTAAATTCTACGTAAGTTGAGATTTAAGCAGATTGTCGAAATTCCAGATAGCAGTCAGATCCCAGGCACTTAAATCCTACCCAGCCCTCCAGGTATTCCTGTGGTGAGCCTCCACACCCTTCTGGTAGCTCAGTGCAAGCACTGCTCTCAGAGCTGGGTTGCAGCTCCCCATTGCAGTTCAGGCATAGCCAAAAAGCCTTTCCTGAAGTCCTGGGTGCTCTTCTGAGCCGTGGGGCATGGCCTTCAGGGTCTGCAGAAATACCTCCTGCAAGAGTCAGTGCTATGAGCAGCGGCTGGAGCAGGTAACCAAGTGGCAGAAGAGCTGGGACTGAGGAATTTCTCACCCTGAAGGGGAATGCAGCATCTGTCTTTCCTGGGAAAGGATGGAGTGATTCTGCATCACTCCAGGTAAAGCTCACCAGTGTGAGGAGTTCTCAGGCAAGGGACCTAAAGTAGGTCCAGTAGGACCCACAGTCTTCATTGCTGCTGCTCTCTGTGCAGCTATTCTTTTTCCCTTTTTTGATTTTTTTCCATCCAGCAGTCTGCCTCAATAACTCAGAAAGTAAAGCTTTCCACCAGCACTCTCCACAAGAGGAGCCTTACCACCCTCTGCAATTACAACCCTAGGGTCTGATTCTGCAGTCTCCTCCAAGCTGACAGAACAGTCAGGGCAGCCCTTCCAGCACTAGTCTGGAAGCAAAGGAACAGGAAAACCTTAAGCACATGAATCATCCTGTTCAGCAGAGGTTATATCTGTGTGTGTGTCAAAATCCCTTCACTCTCCAGAGCTGTTCCTGTCAAAAGGACACCACTGTTCTGAGAAGAGTGACATGACTCATGTCCTCAGCTCACCAGCTCCTGGAGGCAGTTCTGGTGACAATGGAAAGGAAGATTATGAGCACTTTTGGTGTTGTGTACAGAAGCCATCCGATTGAATGTACAAACAAAAATGACAAAATGTTGGGATCTCTGCTATTGCCTTGCCATTTACACCAGTAAAACCTGGGTTTTCATTCATCCTGCTACATCAAAACCTACTGGAAGCACTTAATAGAAAGCAGTAGGAGGGTTCCCATTAGCATCCTGGGCATTAAACAAGATAAATGCCTACTACTCCCTTTATTCCCACCTTTATCCAGCTCCACTGATCCATCAGAACCCTCAGCACAGGGGTGAATTTCAACTGACAAGAGTGAAGCCTTCGACATGACAGCAGCATCACAGCCAAAAATCCTGCTCTAAATTAAATTGGTGACTGGAACTGGAAAGCTTTTGTATATTTGCTAATCAGCATCTTCATTTTAGAGGCAGAAAGTACAAAAGAATCTCTGCAAATAATTAAACACCCTAATTCTGGATTATCTCTGATTAATGAAGAGGAAGACACAGTATCTCAGGAGCCCGGGAATGCTGGGCTGGGATTATGTCATAATTGATCCCTATTGTTTCCAGCTGAAGTTTATCTATCTCATTTTCTCATGATTGTCTCCTCTCAGCTCCTTATAAATTAGATCCAACCATTAGCAATAATCATTGGGCCATTCCTGAAATACAGCCTGAGCACAGTGCTGAGAGGGTGATGCTAAGTGAACAGCCCTCAAAGTTAACTGTAAGATATGTGTATATTATTTTTAGAAGGGGCTATCATTACTTTCTTCAGTCTCACTTCTGTCAGCCTTCAGTAATTACTTTAGGGACCTTTAAGGTTCACTCTTCCACTTTGCAAGTAGTGTCACTTCATTTTCCCCCCTACACTGTAGGGAGCCAAAAGGTTTTGAAGACCTTCTAAAGATGCTGCAAAGGGGCTGAAGCAGAGCCATCCCACTGTCAGGACTGGCATCCTGTGCTCTGCAATCTGCACCCCTTCAGGGAAACCAAGAGGGCTTTGTAAATTGATTAAAAGCTCAAAAGTAGATGGTAGTAATAGGAGGGAATGGAAGCCAAAACTTCTCAGATCTCTCCCAATCTGTTCCAAAAACCTCCTTAGCATATGGAAATTACCCTTCCCGTCTCTGAGTCAGTTTGCTTGTAGCTGGGAGTGTTGGCAATACTTTCTCCCACTCTAGAAGTGCATGTAACCCTTTGAAGTGTTGATCATTTTTGCACTCCAGCACATACCCATAAATGCACCTTTCTGCCCTAAAACCTTCTATAAGCATTTGGTGTGAGATTCCCCACACAGCAATACAAGCCAGAGGAACACTGCCCACATTTCCCTAATGTCCAGAAGAGAACACCTACACAGGCACTGACTTTGCAGCTACGAAAAACTAAGATTCAAGTTTTAGTGGTGACAGGATGGTAATCAACACATGGGTACCTCTCCCACCCCTGCTACTTCACCAGAAGGTGTCTCATGCTTTGCCAGACCTAAGTGGCTCAGAGCCAAGACAAGCTCTGGGCAGTCTGTCACAGAGCTCTACCAAGCACTGATATGATGAGGTACCTTGTGGGTTTGGAGTAACTTGAATGCCTTCTGTACTTTTGTCCTGTGGTTGCTTGTATCAAGTACGTGCCGCTTTCCAATGATTTGCACATGCTTCCATATCGTTTCTCACAACCACAGAGGGAGGAACACTCAGCATTAAGTCTAATACAAATAAAAGAAACAGCTTTTTCACCCAATAAATTGTAAAACTGTGCAATATTCTTCCATGGAAAGCTGTGGAGGTCAAAACGTGACTAGATTCAAGATGTACTCACTAAGTTTGTGTCTGTCAGTACTTATTACAAGATATGTGGGAATTCTGGAAGCAGCATAGCCTTTAGAGGTCCTCAGGCTGCTGATGTCTGGACTCTGGAAAAGCACCAGGACATATTTTTTTGTTATATCATTAGTTAGCTCTGAGGACAGGATACTTATCTAGATGGAATTTCACGATATCCATGCAAACTTTCTTACGCTCTTCCTTTTCCTCTTCCAGGGTGTGCATTTGTGAAATACTCTTCACATGCAGAGGCCCAAGCTGCCATCAATGCCTTGCATGGCAGCCAGACAATGCCGGTGAGTAGCTCTGGAACACAGGCAAGTGAGAATTGGGCCAGCCCTGGCTGCCCTGTGGCCTAATTGAGGGAGAGGAATTATTTATCTGTGCTCTGCAACTCATTGTCCAGGAAGGCCCAGGGCCTTGGGTGTGCTTAACCCCTCAGAGAAAAGGCTGGGATGGCACTGTCATTCCTCACAGGCACAGAATACCTGTGGGTGCTGTATTCTGTCACCAGCAGTTTTTATGACACAAAAAAAAGGCACATGGGTCATACATGCCAAAACCTTTGGGCTAGACTCACCATGAGCGCAACCTTTCAAGTCTCAGAGGGGTGAATCAATAGAAACTGGTGTCTAAGGATTTCCTCATTTTCCCTTTCAGAGTCCCTGTCTCTAGGCAAAGGATAAAGAACTTTTTGCCAGCATAGAGAAGCATGTTCACATCATGGTAGTAGGAGTTAGAGACAAATCACAACAGTGAAGGCTGCCTTTCACTGTTACCACAAAAATACCAACCCAGGTGTAAGTCTGGTCCTCTACACCTGCCCTTTGAAAGTGTGAAATTACTGGATCTTCCAGGAAACATCTGAGGGATCAGCCCACTTGCACAAATTTCTAGTCATATGGGGTTTCAAGACTGATTGTTCAATAAAATAGAAATGGGATTGTATTTTCTATGCAAATAGATATTTGCACACCATCATGAGACAAAGAAGAGTGTAAGGCATTCCACTGTCAGCAGGAGAAGAAAATCTGGTATAACTTGTTTTGGTTTATTATAATAGTGTATTATTTTTATTACTAATTATTCACAGTGTAAATCACGAAAGGCTAAGAAGCATGCTGACAGCTTGGAAAAGATACAAGAAAATTCAATTAAAAATATTTGAGAGTGTAAAATCTCCCTTTCAATAAGAGACTCTAATGTAAATTCATGAATTTATCCAAATAAGTTAAAAGTAGGCCTGACAGATTTTCTCAAGATCTTTGCTAGGATGAAATGGAAAACTCCTTACAAGCAAAAAGGTTTCTAAAACTAGCAAACCATCAAGATCTCATTTCTTGGAACCTCATCTTAGACAAATCAATTTAAAAATGGTCCATGTTTACCAGTGATGGTAACAAAAAAAGTCTCCTCAAAGATGGGATCTCCATATTTTGAAGTACTTAAATACTTTTAAGAGTCTCTTCCTAGAAGGCTCCTTCTAAAAAACTAGATGTTTGGCTTGATGCTGACATCCAATGCTGATATATTATGGACATCTATCCTGAGACAGGTTAAAGAGGAGCTTTTAGTGACTTTCTTTCAAACTTTGACCCAAAGTAATGATGTCTATAAACTGACATCAGGAATTTCAATTCAGTAGGGTATGGTACCACAAAAAGGTTTAGTAAAAAGTCAGTCCTCATCCCAAAAACCTTGCAAATTCTTGTGACAAAGGCAAGAGGAAAACAAGAGAATACAGACAAAACACTAAGAGAGTTAATGATTTTATCTAGATCTAGTATACCCAAAATATCATTATTCCTCCCCAGACCTTTCCCTTCCTACTTTCAGAACACTTTGGATATAAAAACATACTCATCTCAAAACCACATGGAAACAACTTATAATTCCATCCTCGTGGTATCACCTGAGCTTACGATACAAATACAAAACACAAATACAAATACAGAGAATTTGGCCACTTCGTGGGTCAATTTTGTGGGATCATTTGTCCTCTGGAATTATCTGACTCAAATACCTGTTATAGAAACATTCTTTAATAACCAGACGTTGGCATCTGAAAAAGCAACACAATTTCTCCTTTACTAGCTGCCTATCCCAGACTCAGAATCAAGTTTCCATGGCTTGGCTGAACATCACAGTATATACTCATAGTTCATATAAGTCCTATGCTCATAAAAAAAAAGCAAGGAGCAAATTAATTTCTTCCTCTTCATTACAAGCTAAGTTACACACACAATGGCGTTGCCTTGTGTCTCCCATGAGCTACAAGAGGCACACCACTGCAGCCACGACTTTGCAGACCCATGAGGACCTGCAGAGTGACCAACACTCAATGAAGCACGTGGAGAACAACAGGTTTTTCCCACAGTGGCTCAAAGTTTCTACAGAATGAGTTGGGCCAAATCCTGCCGGGATCTCGTTCTCGTGGTGCTCTGGGGTGCGCAGCGCTGCTCGGGACTCGCCTGGACGTTCACAGGGAAATGCAGCCACCTCGTGGTGAGACGCCGCCGCAGCCCACCGTGCTTGGGAAGGAGGGGGGCATTTCTGCCATCTTCCTTCAGCCCCCCTTTCATTCCTCTGGCCACTAGGACTGGCTTGGTTTGTCCAGCTGTGATGCCAACTCAACGCTGCTGCTGTGGTTCAGCCAATTTCAGCGTCTCTTGGTTTGTCCTGTGTACCTCCAGCAGGGCATCCATCACCATTCTTGTCAGGTCTCGAGCCGTTCCTTCCTGCGGCAGACTCCTGTTTCTCCACAGCTGTCAGGATTATTGCTCTACTGTGACTTCCTGTTCACACAACATATGTTGTCTAATAGTTTCAAAAGGCAACTTTCTTTTATGAAAGTTCCCTTCTTTTATTTTATTTTTTTATTTTAATTAACCTCACCTTGGACAAGTGCCTGACCATCAGCCATTACAAGCCAATTTCTCTATGCAAGGCACTTGTGTCTCCTAAGGGTCCACCAAGTCTAAATCTTTCCAATTTTTACGCAATCAATTTCGTTTAGAAATAAGCTATCCAAAATCCCCTTCTTTTGAGCAGGCACAAAGTTTCTTCTATACCTACCTGCGAAGAGAGCTTCCTTTTTGTCTTTTTAGATCACATTTTCTATCAGCTCATCAACTTTATGAGAGTGTTTTACTGGATCTCGGCATCATTCTTTATAAGAGACCATAACCTTAATGAATTTTTGCTTGTATTTATAATATATTTACAACAATTATATATCCTGTACTTTTAGCTTTGATTACTCGATCCCCTCCTGTCTGTTTCCCATCCATATGGGGACATAAACAGACAGGTCTCTTCATATCTTTCTCTTCTCTTCCTCATCCAAGCCTTGTCCCTAACAGCCTTTTCCACCAACACAAATTCAGCTGCTATTGCTACAGTGACAGCTTGCAGATCTAATTTCTCTGCTTCAGGACTGACTCCTGTCCAACCCAAAATCTTGGTCCATCTTTCCAGCATCTCCTGGTCGATGTTTAACTGTCAGAACAAGCTCCATATGTATAAAACTGAGCTCTGAACTTCTCCTCCCAAAATCTTTTCTATCCTCCACCTCCATTCTCAGTCACTGTGAACAATATTATCGTTCTACTTGTCAGTCATGCTCCTTCCTAGGCATCATCCTAAGCTTGGTTTTCTCCTTCTCCCCATGTCTTCATATCTGGGCAGCAGCCAAATGTTGAAGAACCATTCTGCAGAACACAAGTTACAAATCTAAGATGTGGCCTTGTCCATCCACCCACACAGAACAGATTCTTCCCAAAACTCCATTGAACTATCATAGAATGGTTTGAAAGGGACCTCAGTGATCATCTACATGTCCATTAGCAGGAGTAGAGACACTTCCAACTGGACCAGGTTGGTCAAGGCCTTATCCAAGCATGCCTTGGTCACTGCCAAGGATGGAGCACTCACAGCTTCTCTGGGCAGCAGGCTCCACTGCCTCACCACCCTCACAGAAAAAAATTTCTTCCTAAGAGCAGACCTAAGCCAGCCCTCTTTCAGTCTGAAGCCATTCCCCTCTGCACTGTCAGACCTTGTTAAAAGCCCCTCTCCAGCTCTCTTGTAGCACTTTAGGCACAGGGAGGTGCTGTAAGGTCTGCCCAGAGCCCTCTCCACCCTGAACAGCACCACCTCTCACAGCCTGTCTTCACAGAGAGGTTCCCCAGCCCTCTGAGCATCTTTGTGGTCTCTTCTGGACTCAATCCAACAGCTCCATGTCCTTCCTATGTTTGGGGCCCCAGAGCTGGATGCAGCACTGCAGGAGGGGTCTCAAGAGAGTGAAGTAGAAGGGCAGAATCATGCACATTATCCTACCCAGAAGCTACACAGGGTTAAAAAATAAGAGTAGTTTTGCACCCCTTTTCATCATCTCACCCACTATGACAACTCAAAATTTCTTTGTGAATTCATCCCTGGAAGGAGTAGAACTGTTACTGGGTACATTTCCTGCTCAGGGGTGACAAGTGAAGAGTGTGATGTCCTTGGCTTATCTTTAACAGTCTGAAAGTTTGTGACCTATTCTAAATATCTTCTAGGATTCCTGCAGAAAGGAGAGAGAGACGTTTCCAGGCATTCATGCATTCTTCACTTTTTCTGTGCTAGGATGGGCAATATCACCTTCTGGGCTTGCCTGTCCTATTATAATGAATAACTCAATAACAGACCTAGACTGAATACCTGAGGTGGGACTCACCTAACCTAATTTGAGACATCCAGAAGTTAAGAAACTCATGTCTGAGGCTGTCATCTAAGTTTGTCATCTAAGTTTCTCTTATAATCAATAGAAGGGAATAAATACCTCTGGAGAAATTTTATTTTACAGAAATAGATTTTGAAACCTGTCAAACTAATAGGCAAGCCCAAATAGAAGTGTGCTTTTTAGCTAATTTTAGGCATCAATTTGCTAGGATTCTCCAGCTCCAAAATACTGGTTCTTCATCCAAGGTGTAACTTAGAATGAAAAAAGGACCAATACTGGTTAGAAACTAAAGATAAAGTCAGTGCAGCCTAAAGTGAACACTTCACACCCAATGTGGGGAGACCTGAAATCTGTCCTGGATGTTTGCTGCCCAGATAAAGCAATTTGGGATTCAGAAACTGGGCATCTTGCAGCAGAGTCCCCTGACTCCTGTTCCATTAGATATGCTGTGAACTTGCTTAACACACTAATTGTCAGCACTCTATTCATTCTATAACTTTAATTGATGTTTAAAGCCATCAAGACCTCCAGACTTCTGTAACGTGGCTTCTCCTAACACACAGGCCAAATTCTCTCTTTGTTTTACTACAGAAGCCTGCAGCAGCTTGGTCAAAGCACTGCATTTCCTCTGCATCCAGGTTATAGCATCCCAAGTCTATCTATGGCTGGCTGAACATTTTCCATGAAAATTACTTTTCAGATGGAATCCCTGTTTTTTTGAAAAGGGAACATGTAAGACTTGGATACAAGCACTGCACAGACATCTGCTTTTCAGAGAAAGATTCAGTTTAATTGAACTTCAAAAAATCTGCAGTACTGCAATGCACAGCTTTGTTAACTTGGGGGCTTTCATTTAAATATTTTTCCATGCAGCTCTTATTAACACAAATGACAAAAACAAATTCAAATCTCTGTCCAGGAACCACCTATATCAAAATATGCAATTATTGCTTAGTGTTGTTAGATGACATAGGGATTAGATCTCTATCTGGTGTACTTTACACTTTTTATTAAGCAAGAAAACATGAATGGCATAACACCTTGAATGCCGTTGATTTTAAGTCTCTGCCCATCAGAGACTTAAATTGGACTTCCAAATTCCCAGCCAAACATGGATAACAGTTGGCTGAAAGAATTGTCTTCTTTCCTTAGACAGTGTACTATTGTCTATCCCCTCATACCATAAGAGATTTTTTTCCCATTTTTTACACTAAAAGAATTTATCACCTGTTTGGTTTATCAGGGAAGAGTGATTTGAATATGAGATTATCTGTCCCAAGAATCACAGAATGGTTTGTGTAGGAAGGGACCCTAAAGATCACCTAGTTCCAATACCCTGGCGTGGGCAGGGATGCCAGGCACTAAGCCAGGACTTACAAGTGTCTTTGTCCTGTGCAGTGGCCTCTTTCAAACTAATGGCTAACAGGGTTCTCATCTTCCTGGCTTTGGATTCTCAGGCACCCCAGCAAGGAAACCACCCCCAGCTCACACAAATGAGTGCTGCTGTTATTGCTGCTCGTTCCCACCGTGCAGATACGACTTTGCACAGCTCTGTGAAGCTGCCTTCAGACACAGCCCCTCGGTGGAAACAGGCTGAGCAGCTGTGCTCACCCCCACTAACACAGCAGAGAATATTTGGGTGAATCAGGGGTGGAGGGGGAAGCAGTGCAGAGCCTGCAGAAGGACTCTGAGCAGGTGGAGCAAAGGAGGGCAATGGGCCTTTGTGGGCACGGTGAAGATGCAGCCCAGGTGCTGCGCTCACAGAGTGGTGGGGAAGCAGATTTTGCTGGAGCAGGCTGCACCAAAGCACTGAGCAGGCAGGAACTCCCTGGGAGGAGCAGCCTGGTGGCTCCGGTGAGTGGGGGGCCACAATGCCGTAGATCAGCTGAGGTATTTTTAACAATTATTTTGATATAAACAGCTCTGAACTTGAGGAGCTCCATGTAAATGGGAAGCAGTGGGGCTTGTAATTAGATTTGTGTACACTTTCATAAATTGCTGGAAAACATCAAAGCCGTGATAGAAGGCTGTGGTGCACTTTATTTCCTTCTTCTGTTCTTCTGTTAATTGAATGGTTGATGTGTGGATAGGAAGCGTTGGCTTCGCAGAGTACTATTTACAGACCCGCTGACAGCTGCACTGTGAAAATTAACAGGAACAGAGCAGCCTCTGTCACAGCTCTTCCCATGAGAGACTTGCTTCAAATTAGATCATTTCTTTCATAGGAGAAACTTTCCTCATCGCTCCTCCCTTCTTCGCAAATACGCACACACATCCAGCTGCACACTCCCCTTCTCCCCTCAGGCTCATGGCAGCCTTTAGTGCTCAGAAGGGTTTGTCATTTCCACAAAGTTGGGGTAGTTAGGCTGCTGTTTAAAACCTGCAGTGCGTTCCATTTCCAGCAAGACACATTCTTCAGGAAGTCATCCAAACCTGTGAGCCGGCTGCGTGGAGCCACAGCTTCATGTTTGCAGGTCTCACATTAGCTAGAACATTCCTTTCATCCTCCCAGAAACTTCAGTCAGCATCCTCTCAGACTGCTACTGTTGAAGTGTGGCCAGTGCTGTTCCTAGAGAAAATTGCTGTGTGCTAAACACCATAAAAACCTCTGTCAGGACAGTTCCTACACTCAGCAGTTTGCTAACTAAAGGGCAGGGTTAACCCAGCTGGATGAATTACTTTGAAGTGTCAGTCAAATATAAAACTTCAAGGTCATCTACACTTTTGTTACACTTGATGGAGAGGGTCCAGGACCTGAGAGAGACGGTCTTCAGTAGCTGAGGGTTTAGAATTGATGCCCAAAATGCCTGCAATTAGATCATCTAAACGTCTGTTTAATAGACAAGACACAAGAGAGAAGCAAAAGAAACAATAATACAATGTATGGGAGTGAACCAGTCTTTTACTTAATAACTTATATATTTAGCCTGTTCTTAGCCAAGCAACAACAGTTCTTGTTCCTGGTTCCAGTAGAGAAGTAATAAGCAGTGAACAGCTGAGAATCTAAATCTTAATATTTATTGATATCTGGTAAACACAGAATTAAGAATATCAAACTTGAAGCCTTCAGTTCACCCCCTCACTTCCCAAAAATATATCTTCAATACATCCCAGTAACATAAACAGGACCACAGACAAACCCATAAACAGATAACAATTAAACAGATCACAATTCAGAGTATTAATTAACCAACAAAATTTTCTTTCATTGAAATTCCAGCATGGGCTCAAGTTCTCAATTAATAAAAGCCACGTTGTAAGAGTCAGTAGAGACAGAGCCACTGAGCCCTTCAGGCTGACAGGATAAATAGAATCACAGCATCCCAGAATCATTAAATCTTTAAGTCCAACTATCAACCCAGCATCACCTTTGTATCTCCTAAACCACATGACCCAGATGCAGATGCCTCTTAAACACCTTCAGGGACAGTGATTCCACCAGGGAAACCTATTCCAGTGAATACTGACAACCCTAACAGTGATTTTTTTCTAATATCTAGTCTGGATCTCTCCTGCCTCAGTGTAAGGCCATTTCCTCTGATCTTCCACTGCAGGCATAGTAGGAAAGACCAGTCCCCACCTCTCTATAACTTCCTTTCAGGTAGTCACAGAGAGCCATAAATTCTCCCCCTCAGCTTCTTCTTCTTGAAACTAATATAAGAAATGGAAAATCCATTAGACTTTTCTTTTACAGGGCCACAGAAACATAAAGAGGAGATTTTCAGAGGTAAATCAGGCTGAAAGCTGATGAAACTCCAGCATCTAAGTGTCCTTCATGACTCATACCTGAGTTTGGCAGAAAGTCAGTTGCCCAAAGTCACAGTCTAGGGCAGAATGAGGTAGCATCATTGCCAGTCCACCTGTCCAAACTAATGCTGAGAAGGCTGAGGCCTGGTTTTACACAGTTCATGTTAGAGAAGCTGATGGGTGAAAATGGAGATGTTGACTCTGATCCTTATTTTTTTCCCTCTTTTCTGTTGATCTTCTCTCCAAAGAACACACATTCCTTGCAACATCTTTGGGCAGCACAGAGGCTGTCTTATTTAACTCAGGGCAAAGCACAGCACATCCATTCCTTCTGTTAAAAATAGTAATACCTTAGGAACCCATTAACAAGTCACCATCAGCAGGCATGGTCCTCTTTCCAGTAATTAATGATTTTTTGAATATGCTACTTAAACACCATTTATGAAGGTGTGTGTTGTCTTTTAATATTAAAAAATGCAGTGGACCTGTAATACCTACATGTTAGTTTGCAGCCATTTCTACCACCCAAATCCAGGAACTCTTGATAGCTCATCTCTGCTTTTTGTTGGGCAGTCAGCTCCAGATGGAGGGGGGAAAAAGCTCACAGACCCTATCCCACCACCTCCACCAAGACTGTTGGTTCTACAAGCTTTGGGACAGCAAAGTTTCCCAGTGTTACCATAATTTCCCCTAATTCTTCCTATAAAAAGTAAAATTGTGAGACTGTGTTCCCTGCCTCTCCCATAGCTCCATAAATTAACTAATTAATCATGTTTCTGGGTCCCAGAGCAGAGATCCAGGCAGCCTGGCTGCCTGACACAGGGTGTGAATCATGTTGGCACCAAAGGTGGCCTTCACTTCTCTGTACATCTCCAAACCCACAGAGCTATCCAGCAGGACACTGAAGTGACTTGTGGGACATGACAGACATCACTGAACACCTTCCCTGGGCTTCTCTGCTCCCTCTGACCCCCAGCATTAACTGCCTCCAAACGGGACACAGGAGATAACTGCTTGTGAGCCACATTTCCTCATTCCAGAAAAAAAAAATAATTGATTGGCACCCACCCATCCATCACAGGTGCAAGGGGAGCTGGGCATTAAATCAGCAGATGTGGAGATGGCCATGGGAAAGCAGGAACAGAATGATGCCATTGCTGAGAGTTGCCCAGGTTCTGGTGATAACAGAAGCCCCTGCAATTCTTGCTCCACTCAACTCTTTTCTGTGTGAGATTAGGACTTGAGGGGCTAAAATAATTTGCAAGCAATGACCTTCCTTGGATATCAGAGTCACGGATAAGCCTCCAGCCTGGGAGACATGAAACAATCCTTGCCTACCAAGGGAGTTCCTGGCCTACTGGAGGTAGCTCCACTGGGCATCACCACCTTCCTTTTATAAGGATTAAAGATTTCAGCATTGTCTTTACCTCTTCTGCTTGCTTTGAGGGCATTTCTTTCTTCCTCCTTTTCTCTTCCTGTATCTTTTGATCCAAGCCTCATTTATATCAGTGGGAACTTCCTACATAGTTAAGTAAGCTCTGGATCAGCATTAAATCACTCTGGATGCTTCTCGTTTTTTCACTTTAATTTACTCCTTCCTAGCCTTGCTCAAGTGTGTGGTCAGGACTGATAACACACATTCTTAGAAAGATCTTAGTAAATGGTAGAATACTATCCCTATCCTAAACATAGCATTAGTGATACAATAGGTATTATCCAAATGGGTTTTGCAAAATTCAAAATTAATTTTTAGAGGACAAAGATGTCTTCAAAGAATCGAAATAATGATTTAAAACAATTACTTTCAAGTAAGACTCTCAGTTGAAGTTCACACTGATTGATGAATGTAAAGACACCAGACACCAATGTCCTTGTCTCAGATGTCTACTGGCAAGTGAAATCACACAGAAAAGCATGCTTGGCTTCCAAAGGTCTGGCTGGCTGGTGATCACAGAAATAGTGATTGTGAAGGTGGCGTGTTTCAGTTTTAGTGAAGTGTAATGCAGTAGGGCAGATAATTCAACATACACCAACTTCTTATTTCACCAAAACCCATGTGAGCTTCCCTGAATTTATACCATTTCTTAGTTTCAGATGACCATCTGTTTCTCTGTATTAAAGCATGGGAAACACCTCCCTGAAAGCAGAGTATTTTCTCAATAACTGTCGAATCATAGAAAAGTTTGGGTTAGAAGCAACCTTTAAAGCTCATCTGGTCCAGCCCATAGCTGGACAGTGCTTGGAGATCTCCAGTTAAAATATGCCACAAAAATTAAAATCTTTTACTGTCTCAGTTGAGCAATATGGTTTACACCACGATTGCCTGGAGTCTTGCAGCATGACAGGGATCTGGGAGTCATGTGCAGGCTGTTGGCAATGCAGTGCCATGGAAATGCTCTTTTATGTCATATGAACAGCTGAAATGTATCTGCCCAGCTTGCCAGCCCTTCCTCAACATCTCTTTTTTATTCCCAAGTCATCATAGGCCATTCATGTCCTCATCCGAAACTACCAAAGAGGTGTGGAGCTCCTGTGAGCAGAGTCCTGAAGCATCAGGATCTCCATACATGGTAGAGATGCTACTTTGCTTTGACAATAGTTAATTGATTTTATCACTCTGGAATAATTCCACTTCTCTTATTTTCATCCTTGCTTGTTTAACTGAAAAGACAGATCATTCATAGGCCTCTATACTGCAGCTATGAAACATGTTCTTAATAGTAATAATAATTTATAAAAAATACTAAGCTTTTTCTTTTTTTTTTTTTTTTAAGTGTAAGGATATTTTATGGGGAGGTATATTTTTAGTTAATCTGGAACTAAACACACCTAATCTTTCAAACCATGCTGCTCTTATTGGAAAGGGGAAACATACAACATTTTCTTTTGGATTCTGGATTTTATGTTTTTCTTCAAATAGACAAAAAAAAATCTGCTTTCATAGTCCTAAATACCAGGAAAGAATTTCTAGTTTGTTGGTGCAACAATGCCTCCTACTTCAGAATGCATTAAAGAAGGTGAATGATTTTGTGAGGACTTTTATCATTCATAAATGAGCTGAAAAATGCAGAAGTGCTTGAAGAACTCTGCTTTTAAGTTAAAGTTTTTCAGATATCTGGCTTTGATTTGAGAGGCATACTAACACCTGGGTTATATATTGAGTTCTTCCTAATTAAAATTGGGTACAGTGACACCAGGACTCAATGATTCTGTTGCCCTGTGGAAAGCAATAACTTTAGCTCTGAGAGACACCTGGTAAGTAGTGTATGGGCAAATAAAACCTAAATCACGCTTCCACTCCAAATAAATTAACAGCTCCGGAGACCTGTGAAGGGAAGTACCTGCAGCAACTCTCTCTGCTTAGACATGGCATGAAGAATCTTCTCTACAGCATTATCAAAGGGTCCATCACTACAGTCCTGGATGAATGCTTCCTTTCCCCTCTCCATCTCTGTCACTCTCAAGAGTGTCTAAACCAGCTCTCAGGACTGTACAGTGGAAATAGCTCCTAGTGACTGCTGTCTTACTCATCTTTCAGGTGAGACATGAAATTGAAGCCCTGAGTTCAGAAAAATAACATATTTCACAAGATGGGAGGGATGTTAGTCCTGGCCTTTTGGTCACCTTCCAGCCTAGGTAATTACATTTCTGCCCAGCTGAAATTCCCACTGCTCTACAGTTTATTTGGACAGTAGCTTCTCTTTTCCTTGTCTAAAATCCCAGGTTGGGGTCAAGCCCCACCATCTAATTCAGCAGCTCTCTTTTCAATAGAGCTGCATAGGCATTTCCAAAAAAATTCCAAATTTGTTTTCAAACTTCAGAGACATCATGCCAAATGGCCTGAGGAGACAGAGCCCAAAGCAAAGAAATCCTCCTTGGGCTTTTGGGCCTTAACATCAAGGATCCTTGCATAGAAATATTACCCTGATTGTCTTGCTGAACGTCAGCATCCTCCCAGCTCTGCTTTGTAGTCACAAAGGCAGTGCTAAGGCAAAATTTCCACCACAAAATTTCCACCACCACTGTGGTGACACCTAGGAATACAGTCATTGCCCAAAAGAGGAGCATCCAGCAGAACCTACTCATTTAAGCATCCTTTTGTTCATGGCTGACATTTTGGAAGGTATTTTATAGGATCTGCACATTCAGATCTCTTATTCTCAAGAGCTTTAGTCACTGGAACTTTAATATAACAAATTTTTAAAAAATATTTTTGTCCCCGAACTTTTACCTGGCTCCATTTGAGCTAATGAAGATGTAAAGGTCCACCTATATGAGACACCCTTGTGTTAAAGTACTTAAATGTATGTTTTTCTCCAGCAGGAGATTCACTAAGATTAAAGTGAAAGAAAATTTAATGACTTTGGCAAATGAGGCCCAGATTCATCAGTTTTGAAGGAAAAAGGTGTCTAACCATCTGTGGAGAGTAGTAACCTACTGAATCAGAGCAGATTTATAGGGCTGGCAGGAAAAGGAAATTCAGGCATATATTCTGCAAGGCCAGACCTTCACAGAATTTTCCTAAGACTGTTGTTCTAGGGAGAAGCAGTTGGACACCTGAGCCAGTAGACAGGGGTGGGAAGCAGAACAGTCCCCCTGTAATCCAAGCAGAAGCAGTAAGAGACCTGCTGAGCCTCTCAGGTGGTCACAAGCTCTGGGACCTGATGGGATCCATCACACAGTGATGAGGGGGCTGAGGGAAGAGCTCACCAAGCCACTCTCCATCATCATCAACAGTCCTGGCTCACTGGGGAGATCCCAGATGACTGGAGGTGCCAATGGGAACATGCATCCATCTGAAGGGCTGGAAGAGGGGTCTAGAAAAGACAGCCTGTCAGCCTGACCTTGGTCTCCAGCAAGGTTATGGAACAGATCATCTTGATCTGCACCTACAGGGCAGCCAGGGGACGAGACCCAGGGTTTAGGAAGGGCAGGTCCTGCCTGACCAACCTGATCTCCTTTGATAAGCAGATGATCCATCTGATGGATGTGGAGAACGTTGTGGTTGTGTCTGCCTGAGCTTCAGCAAAGTCTTTGGACTGCCTCCCACACCATCCTCCTGGAAAAACTGCAGCCCAGGGCTTGGACAGGAGCACTCTTTGCTGGGTTGAGAACTGGCTGGATGGCTGGGCCCAGAGGGAGGTGGGGAATGGTGCTGCATCCAGCTGGGATCAGTCACCAGGGGTGTCCCTCAGGGATCTGTGCTGGGGCCTGTCCTCTTTTATTGATGATCTGGCTGAGGGGGTTGAGTCCACCATCAGCAAATTTGTAGGTGACACCAAGTTTGGAGAAGTGTTGAAGAGCAGGAGTGCTCTGCAGAGGGCCCTCGACAGGCTGGATAGATGCACTGAGTCCAGCAATGGATGGATGGAGTCCTGGGTCCTGCACTTTGGCCACAACTCCTCCCTGCAGTGCCACAGGCTGGGACAGATGGAGTGCCAGACAGTGGTCAGGCAAAAAGGGACCTCGGGGTGCTGGCTGGCAGCTGACTGAACATGAGCCTGCAGTGTGGCCAGAAGGCCATTGACACCTGACCTATATCAGGAATAATGCAGCCAGCAGGACCAGGGAAGTCATTCTTCCCCCATCCCCTGTGATACGGTGATACTCAGCACCTTAAATACTGTGTCCAGTTCTGGGCCCCCCAATTTAGGGAGGACGTTGAGATGCTGGAGTGTGTCCAGAAAAGGGCAAGGAAGCTGGTTAAGGGTAGCACAAGTCCTGTGAGGAATGTCTGAGGAACCTGGGGCTGTTTAGCCTGGAGAAGAGAAGGTTAAGGGGAACCTCTGCATCACTCTCTACAACTCCCTGACAGGAGGCTGTAGTCAAATGAAGGTCAGTTTCTTCTCCCAGGCAATAGGACAAGAGGACACAGTCCTAAGCTGCTCCAGCAAGGTTTAGGTCGGACATTAGGAAGAATTTCTTCTCAAAAAGGGTGATTGGGCATTGGAATGCACTGCCCAGGGAGGTGGTAGAATTCCTGGAGGTGTTTGAGAAAGGACTGGATGTGGCACTCAGTGCCATGGTCTGGTGGACACAGTGGTATTAGGTCATAGGTTGGACTCAATTATGTCAAAGGTCTTTTCCATCCTACTTGATTCTGTGATCTTTCCCTCCTGCTGGGCAGTAATGTTTGGATCCCTGAAAAGCTTTTACTTAATTTGTGTATGCACTCCGCTTGGAAGACCATATCTAATGGGAAAAAATTCCAACAACCAGGCAATAGATTTGTTTTCCTTTGCCTTTAAATGAAATATCAATGGATGGATATTTTATTTTTAGCTGAATATGAAATTTCACAAGCGACCTGTCAAGCTCCTGTTTTCAAGAATGACTTTATTTCACACATCAAGACAGGCTGGGAAATTAGTTTTTCTCACAGAGGACTCTGATTAGGGATTACAAAGTGAGTGTGGTGCAGAGTGATTTTTCCTCCATCTTTTCCCTCTCCCCACCAACTGAGAGAGTACCTGACTCTGCTGACTAAGGGGAGCAATTCATTACCATGCCTGGGAGGGGGATGGGAAGAAAGATAGTAATATTAAGTAGACTTGCTGGCCCAGGAGAGAATAGGAGAAGCATAATAATACTTAGCCCTTATCATTCTTTTCATCAGTAGATATCAAAGCACTTGAAAAAGGAAGTTGATTTGATGGGAAAAGAGATAAGTTCCAATTGCAAGCAGGCTGTTGCAGAGGCACCATCAGGAATGCTCACTTTCATGATAGGATCTTCTGACTGTGGGTCTGCAGGGTAGAGAAATGAACAGGTCCTTTCCTCTGAAAAATGCAGAAGTACTTTTCAAACATTATTGACTTACCCAGTGTAACTCTCACGGGGTTTGGCAAAATATGAGGTCCAGTCCAAGAACCAAAGAGAGCAAGGAGATTATGTATTACTAGTAAATGACAGAGCAGACAGGACCTATTGCCTCTGTCAGCAGACAACAGCTGATTTACACCATGGTTTAACTCCTCACAGAAGCAATAAATAGTCCAGATGAAGGGCTGCAGCATTTCTACTCTATGGAAAATCTGGCCCATTCTAGGGCATTTCTATTGTTATCCAGCAGATTAGTAGAAGTCACTGGAGTAGAAAGTAGTCTTGTTCTGCTGTATATGAACAGCAGTATTTGGCTCCACTGTTAGAAGTCCTGCACTGGCTGATCTGATAGAGTTTACTGCCTGATTTCCTTTGGGCCACATGAAAGAGCTGCACATGAGGAACCACATACTGAAAGCATCAATCCCAAGGTCAGTCTCCATATTCGAGAGCAATGCAGCATCTCTGCTGGCTACACATCTTTAACCGCTTACATGCACATCTCATTGCAGAGCACTCTCAGAAAAAAAAATCTTCTTTTCCTCTTCTTTCTTTGTAGTGTGAGGTCTAGCTTGCATCTATTTGCCAATGGCCTTTCTGCCCTGTGTGTATGATAGCAATGTTCAAAGAGGCCTGAAGTCCTGCTGTGACAGGCAACCCAGAAAAACATCTCTCAGGAGGCAAGATGAGATCCCATTGGGTCAAACAGCTGCTGTGCAGTCACTATGACTCACATCAGAAGGGAAGAACACTCCAGGGGCAAGCACTTCATGTGGAAGTTGCCCATGTTTTCATGATGCCATCTACAATAATAGCTTGGTTTTCAACAGTGTGAGGCATCAGCAAATGCCTGAGGCAGTTCTCTGGCCCTAAGACTTCCAGGGCAAATAGAGATTGAAAGAAAAGGAGAAGGAAAAAGGCACCAACTTATTTACACTTCTCTGTCATGCTAACAAGAGCAGGTCACATCATCAAAACTCCTTCTGCAGAGATGAATATACTCTCACCTTATTCTGTTTCAAAATCCTCCATCCTGCGTTGTGCCCATCACGATGCAGGCTCTGCTTTGCAAAACACAACAGCAGCTCTGCACAGCCCAATCTGCTGTGGACCAGTGCCTCCCTCCAACACAGCTGCAAATAGGTTTAAATCATTAGATGCAAGTTACCAAACAGTCTCTTGGATCAGGGTTAATTAAATGAGTGTTGAAATCTAATTAAGAACTGGTCCAGGTGATAATTAGCAGGAAATGTATGCATTAAAATATTCATTTGTCGATGAGCTGCAATTAAGAGTGTGATTTGGGGAAGGATCAATATCTGCATCATGTGATCTAAAGAAAAATTAAAAGTCACCCAGCCTTCAACAGAAATGCAGGGGAATTTTGGCTACAGGGTTTTTTTCCTCTCCTCTTTTCCACTCCCCCTTCTGTTCTGGTTTTATAATAACTGCTGAAGATTGCTCTCCATCTTTGAATGGAGCATTCATCTCTGCATCCTTTTTTTCCTGAAGCACTTCTTTCAAAACCTTGCTCTTCACCACATTGTGTGAGTGGGTTATAGATTTATTAGAGAGAGACTAACAGGTCAAAAAGAAAAATTCTTTGCCAATGAAATTCACTTTCTCCCAGAACAGATTGCTAATCCAAGGGAGCATCACTCATTGTGTGGTGTTAGATTGTTGGGGTCTTTTTTTAGCAGGTTAATTCCTCAAGTCTTTATTCATAACTGAGGATCTGAAGAGGCTATTTAATATGTATAGCTTAGATTTATACATATGTACATCTATAGCAGTGGTTTACTACACTTTTCCCAATTTGTAGTAGAGCAATTCTGCTTTCCCTGAGACTCTTTATTCTGGTTACAGGTACATAGGAGCGTGTGTAAGCCAGTTGATAATATTTTCTTGTGCAATCCCAGGAAATTCCTCCTCTGTTAGGAAAACAAGGGTCCTGCAACAGTTCTGCTCCTCCTTCTGGAGCCAGAAACTGAGCTGGTCATTTCCCCACTGACTGTACTTCTACCCGTGAGTGCCAGTTTGTCAAAACAGAAGCTATGGGAGCACAATTATTTCAGCTGTTCTTCATCAGTGTGCTGACAGCTCACTGCCCATCTCCCTGCTGGTGGCAGCCCAGCTCCCAGGGCAGCTGTCCACTGCTGTCAGGGCTGCAGCCAGATTGTCCCTCCCCTGCATCTCCTCTCTCCCTGGGCATGCTGCCCTGTGGGGAAGCAATCAACCCATGAAGTTAGGACTTCCTTGAAGACAGACCAAAAAATACCTTCCTAGGTAGATCTATTTCTTCTCACCTCTGCCTCCTATCAGAAATTTAAGGATTGCAGCTACTGCCCTTCCATGTGGTTTTGAGAAGGAGAGGGATTTCATTTGTTCCCAAAAGCACTACATTTTTCACAGATTTCTGCAGGCAGCTCTGATGATCATCAGTAGTTCTGCGCTGATGTTGACTGCAGACATAACCCTAATATTGTAAATCTTTCCTGGAAATGTGTGGGCTCTTTCGTGGTAGCTTCTGTTTCCTACTGTTTGTGGAGAGGACGCTCGGGTCCATCCAGTGCTGTTTTTGCTCCCTGAATTTAGCAGTGCTGAGTGAAGAGATGCTGTTTCATGATGACATGCACCCTGCCCAGCGTACTGACTCCTGTTTCCAAGGCTGGGCAGGGATTTCTCACTGACTTCGGAGTTACAAGACATAGCATTGTGAAAAGGTGATCCACTTCAAGGGTCTGGAATGCAGAAACACCACATATTCCACCAAAACAAATCAGTCCACAAAGCGTCCAACATTTTGCTGCACTGTGTCCAGATCTTTCTGGGCCTGAAGGTTGAAAGAATAAGGCAAAACTTCTGCAGAGAAAATGTAAATGACATCCTAGAAGCTTGAATTTTGGAGGAAACTAGGAGCCAGGCTGGTGGCATTCACTCCCCAAGGTTCTTTACTTCCTGACGCTCTCACCCTCTTGCAAGGGTCAAAACTCACAGCCTGACAGGTTGAATGGAAAACAAGGATCCCATTCTACTGAATTTGTGTTAGATGTATGGGCTGATGATCTGGTGTGCATCAGGCTCATTCCCTATGTGTCTCCTTCTGTTCCCTGTGCTGCAGGGAGCCTCTTCAAGCCTGGTGGTGAAGTTTGCGGACACGGACAAGGAGCGCACAATGCGGCGCATGCAGCAAATGGCCGGACAAATGGGCATGTTCAACCCCATGGCCATCCAGTTTGGAGCCTATGGAGCCTATGCACAGGCAGTAAGTATAGACACCAGCTCTCTGCGTGTTCGTGGGAGGGGGAGTATCACCTGGAAATGTGCAAAAACTCGTGGGAGTGGACGAAAAACCTGAGCAGAAGAGGAAGGGGTGGCTTCTCTGTTAAACTGGTTACATGATGGAAGTAAAAATTAGCCATTCCATCCAGGGGAGACTCTGGGAATCTCCAAGGTGTCTCCAAAGTGCCATAGACAGTTCTAACAGTAACTTTTGGTCATGTGTGAACCCATGCAAAACACTTACTATGGGGGCTAAGCCATTGTTTTCAAATAAAAGCACAACTAGATTTTGAGGATTTGGATAAAATGAACCTGTTTAGTTTATCCCAGTTCTCTGTCCCATGTCACCACAATCCTGCTGCACCTTGCATCACTGTGGGTACCTTTGGAGTGACCACAGGATAAAACAGCAGCTGTTGACAAAAATAGTTTTAGATTCAAAAAGCATGATATATGATAATTAAATGAACACACAGACATATACCCACACAGTCTTGCTGCCCCCAATAGTAAGATTGAAGCATGCTGGAAAAAAATTCTGTTGTGCTAACTTCAGGTTTCCCGTGAACATACCAAAACTGAGAAGGTGTGATTGTACAGGGGGCTGGGCTCTTGATGTTCTGAAATGGATGCTTCTGGAATTACTTGTTTTCCTTAGCCTAAAATTAAGAAGGATCTTCAAGGCAAGACCAGGCTCAGGTAACTTAGACTCTCTGCCAGATATTTTGGAGCAAGGTGGAGCTGATGCATGCAGCAGGCAGACACAACAGTGCCCGGTGACTTTGGCTGCCTTCTCTGAAACTGATTTTCAGGCAGTGACAGTGTATATAGGTGCTTCATCTATTTGATGGCAAAATGTGGCCCTCTGCATGATTTGTGCACAAGAGGGAGGTGCTACTGAACACATTGTACAGAGTAGCATCTTCCTGAATGGGAGACCCAAACCTTGCCTTAGGATGCAGGGCCAGCCCAGGAAAAACACTCTGGTGTGCCAATACTCCTTCCAGTTCAATGACAACAAGGTTTTCCTTTCTGACTGTTTCTTCCTCATGTGTTGGCACCAAGTATTTCACTTCACATCACCGTGTCCTCTTTTTAATTTGAAGGTCTTGACATTTCTGTTCTTCTGTGATAGTCCTGTGCCTCTCTGAACAGTTGGTACAGCCCAGCCTACCCCTTATGTGAGCCGTGCAGAGTTGTGAGGATGTGCTGCTGTAGGGCTCCACTGAAGTTCCTCTTTTCCTTCCAGCTGCACCTCTTGGTGCACTTCTGGAGCTTTTATTTTCTCTCCTCTAGAAAAATTCTGGTTTTACTTCCATTTCACTATCTTCATTTTCTATTCCTAGAAAAAGTCAGTCTCTCTCTTTCTTTGTTCTCTGCTCCTTTCTTTACATTACAGAAGAGCTATTTCCTCCTCAGCCTGGCTGTGTTTAACACTCCCCCTGGCCAGGGAAGGCTGCAGGAAAAGACACAGTAATTCCCAAATGAGCCTAGACAGCAGACTGTCAGAGGGATGTAGCACCTTTGTCCCCATGTACCAGAGCAATTAACAGGAGGAAATCCATAGACAGCTGGGGACAAACATTTGTGGAGTTTGTCTGGCAGGAGAACTGGCTTCAGTATTATTCTACAGACATTGGTCAGGCAGCTGGAGAGATGGTAAAGACACAACTGTCCTGATGTTCTTGTCCAAAAACTCTTCTTGCATTACTTTTAATCTAGAGTAACTCGTCTAATTTCCAGACAAGGTTTATACTGATTAAAAAGATGCACTCTGCACTTTACACCACAAAAGTTTCCTGTTTCTCACCAGATAATAAAGGTGCATTATGAGGGGAGGTGAGAAATCAGGGCAGAAGGAAGAGGAAAAACAATTCCTGGTCTTCTCCCATCCACTTGAAACAAGTGGATATTTTTCATGTTGATTTCTGTGAAAGCAGAATTGGACCCATACTCTTTTTTTTTTATTTTTCTGATAAAAATGCTAATAAGGGGAAAGAATAAGTTTTAGATCTTGACCCATTGGATATGACAAGCTGGTGACACCAATTACCCTGGGGACTTCAGAGCTGTCTAAATGATGGGATCACATTTCTGTGTGGTGCCTTGTACACCCAGAGCGTGCTCAGACGCTGTCTCTCAATCAGCCTCCCTATCTGCTCCATCTCACAGTCTCACATGAAAGGGAAGGAAGGGAGAGTGAGGCTCTGTGACGCTGCCTCGGTCCCGATTAATCCAGCTCGGACTGCTGGCTCTCAGATATCAGGGTGATTGGCACCTCGCAAATGCCAGCAAGAGATGGAGGAATCGATAGTGGACAGGCAAAGGGAGACAGCAGTTTTATTCAGCCTGGAGTCGAAGAGCTAAGGCAAGTCAAGAGGAGGGAAGGTGAAATATCAGGAGCAGGACTGTCATGATGGGTGATGTCACTGCCACCAGCAGCTCTTGTGACATTGGTTGAATTGTTTGACCCCCGATCTTGTTTTCTCATGAACAAATATACCTGATGATCAGATTTATTTATTTTCTCATCTCCCTCATGGCTCTCTCTTGTACTGTCTCTCCATGAGCTTTCTCAGAGTGGTATAGCATAACATTAGTGTAAGAATTGCCTCAGTGCTTAATAGTACGGCCAGCACAAGCATGAGACATCAGGCTCTCTCATTTGTACTTATAGCCTATTCCCAGCTATCCCCCAGCAGTCCAAGCCTGACTGATGTCTCTATATAAGAATTCCCAAGCAATCCCCTGACAGTGGTTTTTCAATAGTTTCTAATGGTCTGGCCCCATGGAGGTGGTTGCTCAGGACCCCATTGCTGCAGTATCCTGATGAATTTCCCCCAGAGAAGCATCTTGCACATCACTGTGACTGGATTAGTTCCCAAAAAGGTCTCAATGCACTGAGGTGGTCAGTGCAGCAGAAACCCCCATGGTGTGGCTGTTTGATAGATTGAGGGGCAGCCATGGGTTGCCAACCCTCCAGCTGAGGAGAGGCAGCAAGGGTCTCAGTCCATTATAGTTTGTGTTGCCATCAGGACAGATTTGGGCCCCAGCTCCTCTCCAAGTTACCTCCCTTCCAGCCCAGTAAATGCCACAGCTCTCCCTGCTGCTGCATGTTGCCAACCCCCTCAGCCTCAACTTTAAAACTTTAACTTTGGTAGCAGCCACAGTCTCATATCAGCCAACCAACCAGTCCTGGGGCTCAGCAGCCATCTGGCCTCAGAAGCTGAGGGGGAAAAAAATGAGGGAGCAAAGGGAGCTCTCCACTGTGTGTGGTTTTCCATCCCCTCCTCATGTGTCACCTTTAAGGAGACAAAGCTTGGCGCTAACTCTGTGCTGTTTCAGTGACACAGAAAGTCACATCAGACCTACCTCACCTCTTTGGTATGCAGTTCAAGGCAAGTCAGATTTCATAGCTTCCTAAAGCTCCCAGAGCCCCTACTCTAATTTATTTCAGGGTGGGTTTTTTGATTGTTTTAGGTTTTTTCTCTTCAGCAATATCTTCCCATACCCATTTAACTTCCCCGTTTATGGAGCAATTATTTATTTTATTTCACAAGCGTGCAGGACACCAGCCCTTTTTGATGTCAAGTTACTGTGGATCTACATCAGCTGGGCACTGACAGTATTTCTGCAGTCTAAGGCCAGCTTGAGGTAGAGATCTGGACTCAGCCTGGAGAGAAGGAGAGTGATGCTACCTGGCATCACCTCTGATTTGCTGCCAGTCCAGGAAGAACTTGCAGGCACGCTCTCCACTTCACAGAGCACAGCACACCTACTTAGGATGGCCAAGCCCAAAATCACAAGCAGTGACAATCAAAAGAGTCTGTGAATGCTGGTAGTATAGTCCTGGCACAAATAAGCTACAGTTCCTGCAGGTCTTCCTGTGAAGAAAAGGGGCAAGGAGTGTTAGTGCCTGTCTCATGTCAATGATGCCTCACCACGCAGAAAGGAAATGTGCACAGATCAAAAAAGGGTGAGGGAGATGGGAAAATGCAGAAGAGCAAAGCAAGAACAAAGGAAGGAGCCTTGGAAAGTGACAGATACAGTGTAAATTATTTAATTTTTAAATTATTTAAGATAAGATCAAAGTAATAAATCAAGTTTGCATAAAAAATGGGGTGGGACTGCCAGCCACAGTCTTCTGGCCAAACTCCAGCCATGGGACTGATTGCATCCTGCAGCAGGGGACAGGCATAGAGTTAGTGTGTAAAAACAGACAGGCTGGTACAGAGACAACACAGGCAATGCTAACATTTGTTCTCTGGCCTGGAACAAGTACTTTCTCAATAAATCCCAGCTCTCCTCACTCTGAAAAAGTGCAAATGGCTGCTGCTCCTGAACCGCCGACAATACCTGCAAGAAAAATTCTGAATATCCAGCACAGCAGAGCTCTCAGACATCATCTCAGGTGCTCTCCTTGGGAAGTTAGGGCAGCAGTGACTACCACGCTGACCATAAAACCCTGGGTGCCCCATTCTGCCTCCCTGTTCAGCTCCCATGGAGATGAAAGGATATTTCTGCTAAATGATCTGAGGTAGTGCTGACAGGAAGAATTGCTTTTTCCTATATTTCTTCAATTTGTACAGTGAAATTATTTTGGAGAGATACTTAGAAAAAAAAAATAAAAATCAGCTAGCCTTATGAAATCAGGGAAAAAATAATATATATAGGTTACCTTCTGGATATAATAGTTATTACATTTAAATTACCAAAATGGGACAGTATTTTTGGTAAATACTACCTGTTATGCAAATTATTTGCACTGATCCATTCCAGAAGAGAAAGCTTTTTCGAGGCCATAATACTTTGTAGAAGGGATAATACCATAATACCACCAGCTCCCATGTAATGCAGAAATAATGAATACTAAGATTCGGGCTCTACATACAAGTTTTTTAGGTCTTTTGGGGGCTTTTCCACAGTTCTCAGGAAGTTAGGAACCCAAGCTAGAGCCAGATTTTGGAAAGACACTAAGACACATGAATCCAGATGTTGCATATTTGTTTAGGGTTTTTTAATATCCTAATTATATTTAAATTTTCTTTTCAGAGCAGAAATTTCTATTTCCAAGAAAATATAAGAAGTATAAAGGACAATTCTGATTTTTCTACCAATTATTTTCTGTGTGTTTCAAGGCTTGTAAAGTATTTTTAGTTTTAACTCCCAATGGTCAGCTAGGTATAGCAGACATGAATTTGTCAATTACATGATTTTACCAAATATGAATCGTATTACTGCTTGATTGATTACTTTGCTTGCCTATTCCTATCACAGGGATACCAAGAGGATTCATTTGCTAAGTCTTTATATCATTAGAGGTGCTGTTATTACTTTTATTATTATTATTGTTGAACGAAGAACATGAAAGTCAAACAAAACATTGTGTGATTCAGAGACAAAGATAGCAAATAGCACTGGAAAAAAAGGAGAAGGTCATCACATTGTTCAGAGTAAAACTGAAGGGCAATGATCACGCTATTTCAGAAAGAGCTCCTCAGAAGTAATCCCCCTTTCTCCTCTTCCCCTTCTTCAGTTTCACACACATTTCTTTTGGGGGATGGGGAAGGCAGGCTGTGCATGCTTTTCCTATTTCTATCAGGATTTTTTTGCTCTGAGAAAGCTCCTTCATCCTCCAAGCAATTGTTCTTCCCATAAGAAAAGGACAGTATTTCCTGCCCTTGAGTACCATTGCAACTTAAAGTAGGAAAAAAGATGTGAGAAGCAAATCCTTACATGTGTTCTCTATTGATCAACCAACAGTGCCACCCCTTCCCATGCCTTGGGTTGGCTTTTCCAGTGCCTCTGCACCTGTTTCAGGCATTGGGATGGTGACTGCAGGCTCTTATCTCTTGGGGTTCTGTCCAAGGGCAGGAACCAGTCTGGTAGCATCTCCTGGTCTCCTCAGAAGATAAATAACTGAGCAATAGAAAAGATAGCAGGAAGGAAGGAATGAGTCTATAAAATGGATGGGTAAAAGCTCTAAATGCTGAGGCAAAGGTCATTCGAAGGAAGTAAGAGAAGCAAAAGGAAGTACGTCCTTTCAGCTAAGGGAGGGAAAACCTCCTCTCTGTCCCCTTGGATCAGCCTGAGATAATAAGGCTGCTGCCTTCCTGATTAGTGCTCCATAGCCCCAGCCCAGGCAGGGAAAATCTGCATTTCAAATGGCATATTTTAAAGTACACAATACCCAGGGGCCCTGCTGCTATTGATTTGCCTCTGGTGGGGTCACTGCCTCACTTTCTACAGCTTTATTAACTGGGACCATACACTGGGTCTCTTTCAAAGTGAGAGGAGAGTGGATGGGACATTTGTCTTCAGGGGGAGCTGGGGAAGGAGTGGGGTGACTTTCACTGGGAATGCCTTGGAGGTTTTAGAAGGAAGACTGGTGACCCTTACAGGACTTGTTCTCCTTCTGTAAATTTCCCCAGAGCCACCCTGGGGGAAAGGAGGTAGATCTTATCCTGTCAGCTCCTTTCAAGGTGACTGAGTTCCTGTCCTCCCACCCTCGTGGTGCCACTGCACTCAGCCAAGCTCTGACCATCAGCCATGGGCTGGGTAGGAGCCCCCTCTTCTTGCCCCTTAACCTTTGCCCTGAGCACTTCCAACAGAGTGGCATGGGCATGAAAGGCACCTGTGACCTCAGAAGCTGGGAAGGAAGTTTGTCAAGGGTTGAAACATCCAGACATTCCTGGGCCTTGTTGGGGCCACCTCTCCAGCCAAGGAAGCAAAGCCATCAGCTGGGGTACACAGCTGTGTTCAGGTGGGGAATGCTCTACTCCTTCCAGCTCCAGGCAATCCCACTTTTACCCTATGGACTAGGTCTGAAGGCTGCAGAGAGATCTGTGTGCTCTGGGTCATGATGTGAAGAGCTCATTTCAACATGTCAGAGGGGTTCCCAGGTCTCTAGGACACCTCAGAGAGTACATCCAGACTGCACTGAGTAAAACAGATACTGTGTGAATGCTCTCTGCAGGAACACCTCTGTTTTGTAGCAGAAGCACCAGATCTAGTTTCCCACATCACAGTTTAGGATCTTATTTTAACCTCATCAAAATGTGAAAGAGAGTAAGAAGGTGCTAAAGGCCATAAAACTATGTATTAAAAACCTAAAAAGTTACAAATATATGAAAAATATGATTTAAAAACCAAAAAAATCTTTAGGCATCACCCAGGTAAAAATACCCAGAACAGAAAATGAGATGTGAGTCAGCACACCTAGTGCTGGAGTCAATCCAAAGTTAAAGATGAATGGATTCCCCTTCCTCCTTCACTTCCCTGGAATACTTTCTAATATTGCCTGCTCAGAGTTTATTTCTCTGGAGAATAAACTCAAATGATGCCCAGGAATAAATGTACTCCTTAAAGGAGAATCAAAATAGTGTATAGTACAAAAGGTTGTCTAATCACTCCATCAGTAATTGCAAAGAGCAAAATATCACTAATTAAAATGTAAAAGCACCTTTTGCAGGGTAAAATGGAAAAGGGTAATTAACCATCAAAGGGAAAGCCACCACTTTGCCACCAATCTGCATTAGGCTTCAAAATAATAATACTCAAATCCAGTACAACACATTTCACCTGTAGATCTGACAGTGTGGAGTCAAGTATCCTGTGTTACATTTTATTGCAGGAGAAATCAAGGCACATTTACATAACTTGTGCATAGTTTTTCAGCAGGTTATTGTCAGACCAACCCTTATTTTGGACTGTTTATGGATGGTGACAGGGAAAGTTTCTGCACTTGAATGAATGCAGTGATTTCAAGGGCTTGTTTCAGTGTATATGTGTAAGAACAGCTAATTTAGCTGATACTTCAATATTGAAGTGGACAGAAGGGAACAGTCTGTTCCTTGCCATGACTTCTGAGGTCTGTTTAATTCTGAGAAGCATGTCCCATGTGCTTAAAAAACAGCATCAGAGGGTGATTTCCTGGTGGGAGAGAGAGCAAAATCAGAGAGAGCAGTGAAACAGAGTTACTCCAATTTCAGATACAGCAAAGACATGACTCACTTCTAAAATCACTACAGAAAAACATTTCTCTTTTCCACTATTATCATCAAGTCACAGATTACCAGAGGCTGGGGAATGTGCAGAGTGAGGTTTCCCAAACTTTCTGCATGTCTTCTTTCCCCACACCTTCTCTAAGCACCCAGCACTGCAGGTTGGGTGCTCAGACATGCCCACCCTGTCTGGCTCTTTGTGCAGCACCAGGCAAGGAGACAAGCAGCAGCTCCACCCAAACTGTCTTATCCTTCACACCAGTTTAAAACACACATTTTAAAATCTCTCTTCAGCCATACTGTACACATGAACTGCACCAGCTGTGTGCTGGGTTCGGATTGTAACATAACGATAACAAAGTCTTGTTTTAATGAAAGAAGCATTTCACGCTGCACAAACATTCACCAGCCTTCTGCTCCAAAATTTTTAGCCCCAAATCCCTGAAAATGCAGCCTGGGATCCCTATTTCTGACTTTTGTAGGTGCTCTGAAAGAAGGAGCATTTTGACCACTTTCTAGAAAAGAATTAGTTGAGAAAGTCAACCCAGATCAAAGCCACAGGGAAGGGGTTTTCTCATTAAACAGTATTAAACTTACTGAAACAGGGGAGCTCTCTTCTCTTGTACAGCACTTCTGGGGGTCTCTGATAGTGTTGAAAATATGTGCTATGATCTGGTTAGAAGTTTTGGTAGTGGTTTTACTCAGTATTCAACTGAAGCCCCCTAGCAGCACCAGAAAAAGTGATTTTTGTCATAGACAGATTTTCAAAACCACTCGTTTTTTAAAATCAACAACCGAGAACGGGGGCTCAGGATAAGCCTGAACCCCACATGGCAAGCCAGGAAAAAAGCAACTATGACAGTGATACACTGGGCATTCTCTCAGGTGCTGAGCACTGTCAGAAGGCAGGGCTCTGAGCCCCGAGCAGCCCTTTTATACCCTCTCCGCTTGGCTGATTAGGTCACCTTTCAATCCCTCCTGGGATTGGCTCCCTCTTTGCCGGCTGTTCTGATAGGTTGGAGGGCCGTCCAATCATTGTTCAGGCTGGTGCGCTCACCCAGTAACATCACTCTTCTAGAAGGTTCCGGCCACACCTGTCAGTTAACTGTCAGTCAGCCCTCCCCTTGACAGAACCACCCACTGCAACGCCCACCCTTTGACAGTCGGTCATAGCCCCGCCCACTGCAACCTCCCCAACGACTTTTAAACAAACAACTCATTAACAGTCTACAAATTATTAACTAACTAATCCCGCCCTGGAACCTGAACTCATTTCTAACACAGAGGGAGAACAGCAGCGAAGTTGGAGTGCGTCCCACAGCTTTTGTTAGCGCTTCAGCCAGGTGGGGACCAGTCTCTCCTCCCCACTGGCAAGGGCCAGAGGAAAGGGTCTCAAGTGGTGCCAGGGGAGGTTTGGATTGGATAGAAAATCTTTCTTCCTCAAAAGGGTTGTAACAGTGAAGGAATGTCCATTCCTGGAGTTATTTAAAAGGCATGTAGATGTGGAACTTAGGGACACAGCTGAGTGGCAGGCTTGGCACTGCTGGGTTAATGGTTGGATTCGATTTTACAGGTTTTTACAACCTTAACTATTCTGTGCTTCTCTGGCATTTCATATACAACTTCTCTTTTGCTCTGAGAATCCTCCAAACATCACAAAACACCCCAGAGTGACCTGCACTGGTTTAATGGTGCATATAAGTGTCCAAGGGGTCAGTGCTGGTGCTATCACAGTCAGGCTGTCCAAAGACTAGCAAAATAGGGTTGTGGTGAGATGCAATACCATTAACAAGATGAATTTTGCCTTTGGGACACATAAGCCATTCCCCCTGTCGTGAAGTAAGACAGAAGGTGTTCAAGGAAGACATCTGGTGCTACCTGGAATGAGGGTGTTTAGTGAGGGGGTTTCTGGCTGCAGGAACAGATACAGGTAGCCAGAGAAGGTCTCCCAGGATCTGGTTAGGCTGGAAAAAGCCCGTTCTAAGGGCTGCAGTATATGGTTTAGCAGGCAGAGAAATAAGCTGAGATGGGAACAGGACTGTCCTTCTTAGGGCTTTAAGAGCAAGATTATAATTTGGGCCGGATCAGGTCAATGAATCATCAGCTGTGGTGGCCCTGGACTGACATGTGGCCTAACAGCAGGGAAGTAGGGAAGTAGGAAAAGTGGGGCCAAACCTAGAAAGAAGTGAGGATTTGGGAAGTTTTGCAATATACTAGAGTCTGATATGGAGGCAGGGGACTCAAAGGTACATTTTGAAAGGACTATTTGGAATAGAATATCACAAAGGACTGGGGAGAGAAGGAAGAGTAAGAAAAACAGATCTCATTCCCCAAGACTTTATGGAGACCCAAGGAAAAGCACTTGACTCAAAAATCTTATACTGCACATTTCAAAATATATGTTTACACAATGATAAATGTGTAAACAAAAAGTCGATGGAGCTACTGCAAATCCAAATAAAAAAGTGGCTTAATTATATGTGCACCCTTTAAACCCGCTGCTGGCAAGATTATCATATTTGCATTAGCTAGATTTGTTTTGTGTTGGTGGGAGCAGAGAGAGAACATCAAACAAAGACTGCCTGGAATTCAAATATTGTCAGGGCCTGGAAAGCTGACAATGGTTTACGAAGGACCCACCACAAAAGAGCACAAGCTCTTTTGAATATACATAAGTATATTCTTGAAAAGAGTGCATTCTGTGTCATGGGCATGAAAACACCTGTACAACAGCCAAATTCTGTCCCTACCAGGATTTCCAGCACATGAAAAATATCCCAGCTCTTTTTTGGTGTAATTGTTTCCTCTCCTGCTATGACCAGGGCCTTTCAGAGTCATAGGATCATGCAATTTAGGTTGTAAAGGACCTTTAAGATCACCAAGGCTAACCATTAACCCAGCACTTCCAAGCCCACCAGTAAACCATATCTTTCAACACCACATCAGTGTGTTTTTAAAATGCATCCAGGGATGGCAACTCCACCATTTCCCTGGGCAGCCTATTTTGGTGTTTGACAGGATGAGGGGACTGTTAAACTCTCACTGTCAGAGTACAGGAGAGGAAACTCATGTTTTTTACATGCTTTCTGGATCACCCATGACTGGTCATTATTGAAAATAAGATGCTGGTTTAGATGATCCCTTGATGTCTTTCACAGTGGCCGATTTTGTACTCTCCTAATGACATATTTTCAATCACAGAGCCTATTCACTTTGGCATTATTGCAGATTTATCTTGAATGAGTGGCTTCCTTCATGAAAAACCTCTGTGGTGGGTTGTGGAAATGTCCACTGACAATTATTCCTTAGGAGAAATGTTTAGACTTTGAAATTACTCCTTGTATTACTACAACACTCACAAAGCATGTGATAAGATGCACAGAAAATGTTTCATATAATGTCTGAGCAAGCAAGCCTACAACACTAGCAGCGATTTCTGAGTAGCCAGAAGCCTAACATTAATTCTCCTGCTGGCTTTTGTTAGCATTCAGAAAGCCAAATGGAAAATGATCGTTCTGCTTCATAGCAGGATTTCTAGTCATTGAAGTATATCTTTGTTCTGCCTTGGAAAGAAAGTGAAATATTTCAAAGTTCTCCGGGAAAAAAAAAAAAAAAAAAAGAAAAAGAAAAACAGGCACTAGAAAATGTGTTTGGAACATCGAAAAAAATACGGAAAGGAAGTGTTTTGATCTTCCTGAAGCAAAAGAAAAATTTTGCTAGGAAAAAGGTTCTGGTAACCCAGAGGTCCTGGAGGCTTTGGAGGTATTGGCTCAGCACAGTGCCTCTGTGCTGGTTTCATCAGTTCTCCTAATACAGCTGGTTTCCTCTGCATCCCACCTCTAGGAGGGTGGATTCCTGGGAACATGACCATAAGTTCATTCATTCCCATGGGACCTAGGGGCTCAGAGTTTTGGATCCAGGCAAATCTAACACGAGAGACAGTATCCATCTCACATGGCTTTAACCACACAAAACTTAGACCATTTGCACTGCAGTCAATGGAGTGCAATAAGCACTCCCTATGGGCAATTCAGACCAAGAAAATTTTAATGCTGCTTGCTATTGTTTTAACAGTCTTCCATCAAGGGTCAGGTTGACCTCACACAATAGTCCATAATTGTGAGGTGATTAGACATTTCTGAGAGTTTGGTTCAGGTTCTACATTTCTCCCATCACTGCTACAATCTGGGTGAAAAGTAGGTCTGCTACTCTGTTACCTGCAAAGAGGGGCTTGAAATGAAATTTTATTTAGGCTCCCTTCCTTCTCCCTTCTCTTCTCCCTCCCTCCCTCCCTTCTTCTCTCTCTCCTTGTTGTAAATCTGCACCTGAGGTGGCTACAGCAAGAGATCTCAAATGAGGGATGAAATCCACAACTGGCATGCACCACAACCATTTGTTTTCCACGGTGGCAATATGCCAGTTTTTCTCCAGCTACAGATCTGATCTCTCCAGGGGGGTTCTTTGTAAGAAGAAAATTGAAGAATTCCAATAAATATGCCTAAACTTCCTTAGACATGCACAAAATAGCAAGCACAAATCCCTTGCTGCAATTTTTGAAAAAAAAAAAAAATTATTTACATTTTCTATGCAAATAAAGGAGAGATCCAGAAAAGCAACTGAAATTTTAAGTAGCCTTTGTGATTTGGAAGCTGATGGCATATGCTAAGAGCATTGCCTTTGGACTTCAGTTGCCACTGCTGGCTCCCTGTACCTCCACAGAGGACATTTTTAAAGGCCAACACCATTTAAATAAGAAAAGGGGAAGCAGCAGCTTGTCTGCTCAGGGTATAAGAAATGAGCTGAAGTACTGCCTTTTTTTTTTTTTTTTTTTTTTTTTTTTGGGGCTACTCAAATCTGAACATATTAGAATATATCACACATCCATAGCAGCTTTCTTAAAGCACCAACACAGATTTAAGCAGTTGTTAAAGGGTGTTGTTGGACTAATCCATTATGGAATGCTGCAGCGGTGAAGAAAATATCTTCAATTGGTTTAAAAGAGGGGTTACTGCAAAAATGGTGCTTTTAATCAGTAGTATGCCCTGACACAGAAAGATATTGTTGAAGATAAGATAGTTTAACTTCCCATGCACACCTAGCAAGAGAAAAATAAGATTTCAGGCTCATTGAAAACTCATTTTTGGTCCCTGAAATCATCCTGAACATGTTGCAAGAAGAACAGACTGTCCAGTCATTTTACACATACCCAGGAGGAAGACAGTGAGGTAGCAGACAGATTTAATTCTCTCCCAAGAAATTTAAGAATTCTCTACCAGTGGGTGACAAGATCCCCTCAGAACATAAAGATGAATTTGTTGTTCTGAAATAGCAGCCTTACAATCACCCTCAGGATGCATCTGAGAAGAAGGAAAGAATAAGATTGCATGAAAAGAACAAATTTAGTCCAATTTTTTTCCCCTGTTCATTGGGAGATATCTGTTAAAACAGTAAGAAGTCAAGTTTGGGCCAAACAGTGACATTAAAAAATGTATCACTGGCTACCTTTAGGCTACAAATAAACTTGACAAGTCTTTAAGGAGTGCTGGAAAAGTTCAGAATGAGTTTGCACATGAAAGGTGTATTCATGAGAGAGTGCAGACAGAGCAGTCCTGGAAATCAGAACTCCCACAGAGATCCAAAGGGAATCTGATAGGAACTGTTGTAGAAAGCTGGGGCTGAGAGTTTTTGGAGATTTTTCAAGCTTTTCTTCAGGGCTTTCTGAACAGGGGAGCAATTTCAACCAGTCCATTTATTTGCTCAACAGCTTGGGAGCTTTTCCATTTCTCAGCGGGTTGTTTTTTTTTGGCGGGTGGTGGTCACAGCTGTTGTGTCAGCAGTTTTCTCCACGAAGTTTGTTGTTCCCAGTGCTCACCAGCTCTGCCCTTGTGTCCCCCTCATCTGCAGGTGGAAGCACGCCTCCTGGCATAACTGCACCAGCTGTGCCTAGCATCCCATCTCCCATTGGGGTGAATGGTTTCACTGGCCTCCCGCCGCAGGCTAATGGGCAGCCAGCCGCTGAAGCCGTGTTTGCTAATGGCATTCACCCTTACCCAGGTAAGCCACACCAACCCTGTGCCCACAGCCTGCTGCCTCAGTCGTAGAGATACTGCCCACGCCCACAGGCTTTGCCCAACAAAAGTTTGGCACAGGTTCAGAGGGGTTGTAGCCCACACCACCAGGGCTCGTTATAGCATTGGTGTATTGTGTCTTATGCAGCTACAGTGTTAAACGGTTCAATCTGGATGATAAACATCAAGGGCATGTTGGAGGTGGAAAAAACTGTGTGCTGAATATTTGAGTGCTCATTTGCTGGATAGCATGTCTGGTGAATACAGTCAGGACAACCAGCATGTTTGAGAATTGACCTGACTCCTGAGCAGTTCATGCTGGCAGATCCCCTCTCAGTACTCCCAAGGGTCTTGCTTCTGGTTAGCCTCCAAGAAGCTGTGCTAAGCCTGTTTGCACCCAGCACTGGTATCTCCTGCTGGAATTCCCCTGCAGCCAGGTGGCTCTGGGAGGATGATCCAAAGGGACCATGTGTCCACTGACCCAAGCAGCTTCCTGTGTGCAGTGAGCAGGTGTTGATCTCCGAAATGCTCGCTGCACACAAATCCTGCTGACTTACCAGGCTTGGAGAGTGAAGCTGCATTAATACAGGCTCTGAATGGGCTCAGGGTCACCCCTTGGTGGCACATTGCAGGAGAACTGCTGCTGGGATTCACACTGTGCCTAGCTTGAAGATGCCAGCACTAAAGAAGTGATTTTGCAAGCACTGGCAGTCAGAGATGAATGAGGGAGGTTAAAGGATACAGACCTGCCCCTGTACCTGTGTTTACAAATATACATACAGTCTAAATCTCTAATTACTGAGAACTCAGGAATTTACCATTCCTTAATGTGCACCTACATTATTTCAGCATCCTCAAGATTTGAGATAGCTCTCTCCTCCAATACACTTCCTCTAGAAAGACATTTTTCACCATTCCCATACACATACTAATGGTAACAATCATAGCAATAAAAATCTAAGTAAATGTTACTAATTGATCCTAATCACCAGCTGGCAAAGGAGTATTTTACCCTGGGGAACTGATAGATTGATCTAATCTGTTAAGAAATCAAATACTAAGTTCAATGTTCCAGCCAAAAAGCCCCCAAAAAAACTCTAAGAAAAAAAATTCTTTCAATCTTAGCCAGTTCTGAAAAGATTCGTCATCATAGGGAACTTTATGAGCTACAAAGAAAAATACCATACAGTATAGAAATAATTGTTTTACCCTAGATATTGACAAATAATTATCCTCCTCCCAACAAGCACTTTGCAAACATGGAGTTTGAGTTCAACTCTATGCAGAATTAAAACCAAGGGACTTACTGTACTCAAAATTAGGCATGCGTTGTAGCAGCTTAAGGACTGGGGAGATTTTGGAGTCATCAGAAAACTGCAGAGAGCCCTTAGTATGCTTAGTAAGCTCAACCACAGCCACAACGGTGAGAAAGCATTCTGTCTTTAAGGTTATATAAACATGGCCATCTGTTCTTCTGTCCATTTATTTCAGTATCTACCTGTTTGCTAGTCAATCATTTCTCTATTTATTCGTCCAATTCTGTGTATGTCTGTCCTTTTTTTCCCCTGATTTAGTTAGGTCTTTTAGCCAATTTCAATGATCCATTACTGTGGGTATCAGAGAAAAGATGTTCTTTCTAGGTGAATCTTAATGGCTTGAGCTTGTGTTACTATCCCCAAATATCCCCATAATTAGAGAATACCTCAGTTAGGTATTTCATCCATGGTTATATAAAAGTCAATGGCCTTAATCTGATTCTTCCTGAGTTTTGGAGAGACTTGCTCAGGCAGCAATTTGCAGTAAGTCACTGCACAAACACCAACAGTCTGAGACACTGAAAGGTGACAATCATCCTGCCCCTCTTCACTGCAGGCAGGCAGACTCCCTTCTGCCAGTAAAGCTGACATCCAAACAGTCTGAGCTGTGTAAAGTTTGGATTTATCTCTGGGTAACTTCAGCAATATATTTGTCTTTCTCACTGCCCAGCTTCCCCATAATGTGGTGACACCTTAAATTATACCAGAGGTGTAAAGGGAACAGTGGCAGGTCAAACACCCACCTCTCATTATGCTTTTGTCTGTCCCTGAAATGCTGAAAGCAAGTCCACATAGCTTACATCAAGCATTTGCTCCATCTAATTGTGTTCCTTCTCATGAGCATTTATGCACTCTCCAAACCTCTCCTCCTTGCCACAGGCTTTATTTAGTCCTGGAGCTTAGCAGCATAAAAAAATAAAAGGATTAGACATTTATATGGGTAATGAGAACATCCACAGCCATATTAGACTGGATAAAAATGTAGATAGGACACAAAACTTCGTGTTTTATGATATAAGCCAGCCACTAATTGCTTGGGGTTAGAAAGAAATTTTCATCACTGGGCAGCTTGTTCCATCATTATGGGATTTTTCTCACTCTCCTCTATTGCATCTCTTTCTGCCCTGTGGTTCTGCATGGCTCTGTCTCTAAATGCAAGGGTAGAAATAAAATATTACAGCTGAGCAGGCAATTGCACTAACACTATTAAGAAGGGAAGATCATGACTGTCCCCATCCAAAGTCAGCATCTTCCAAACAACTTTGTTTTATGGTGTATCTCTCATTCTGAAAGTGGCTAAGACTGCTGCTGTATTATGTACATAATCATAGTCTTGCTATGATTATGACTTGCCATATATTGTTTAAATCCTGAATATTGCTTTCAGATACTCTTTCATACTCCACAAAAAAAACCTCCAATGTGAGTTCACACCATTACAGCCTGTAGCAGAATGTTCTTTGTTGCCTGAAAATAGCAAAACAGGACAATGAACATCTCTAGAGGTATGACACCCATATCATTCAGACTCTAATAAATTCAATTAATTGTGCAGTTTGTCTGTATGTTCACCTTTCTGACCAGCCATATTATTTTTGATGTTGCATCCAAAGGACTTCAGAACACTACAGTCTTTATAAAAACAAGTCCATATTACGTAATTGAATTTAGTCTGTAATCTCACTGTTTTTTCTTCTGTCTTCCCCTGTGCTTTTTTTTTTCAAGATTCCTTTTGACTGGAGAAGGGATGTACATGGTATCATTTCAGTCAGATTACCAAACCATCCATGGCTTTGTGGCAAAGGCCACAATACTTTGAATATCCCTACTCGCCGGGGCTTTGATCATAGCCCCTGTCCCTGCAGGAATTAGCTTTCTCTGTTAATCTGGTCAGGCTATGGATCCATGCAGTGGCACTAGAAAACCATTCCTTGCAGTCATAACCTTTGCAAGCCAGGGTCTCACCTTCTCCAAGATCAGACTGTGCATAATGCCTCAGTGCGCTTTTTGCCACAGAGTGAATAACAAGGCAATAAGTATTTCCCCTTCCACTAGTCTGAGCCCCTTTGGAGATTTGACCTTTTTGTGTATTAATTCCTGCCCTTTAATCTTTCAGTTTGCAGAGCTATTGAACATGGCAATGTGTCACAATATATAGTGGGGACAAAGAGCATAATCTGTTGTGCCATGATCTTGTGGGTCACTTTGCAGCAGCACAAGAGCATTTGCCATTTCCACATTAGTCACAGTAGCAGGGATTGCACTCTTCTGCCAAAGCTTCTCAGCCACCCAGAGCCTCTCTTATAACCATGTGTGATGTACAGTAACAGTAGAAACCATCTGCACTGGCTTCTGCTGTGTCTCACATCATCAGAATTCTGCTCTCTGCTAGCAGGTCCTGCCCTGCTGAATTGCATTGTGAAGGCCTAGACAAAATTCTCACTCCAAAGATAAAGCCTCTTTGGTAAGAGAAGGGGATGGAGAGATGAGACCAAAGAGTAGCAAGCAAGAGAGAGAACAGACTGGCTGTCAAAGAATCAGTGAAATGAGAGAACTGAGAAAAAAAGAACAAAGCAGAGGTCCCAAAAAAGTGAGGACTGCTCCATAATCTGCCCAGTGATGTGCCCAGAACCACATAGCATCTTACACCTCCTTTACTCCTCCTGTGCCAAAGGAAATCCAGCTTGACCAGAGTCAGGGATGGCCCAGCAATGGCAGCTTTAAGGAGCTTTAGATGGGGAATGCTTTCATGGGTGCTGAGTTCTTCAGCTTCCTCACAAGGGGAAGCAGAGGGGCAGGCACTGATCTCTTCTCTGGTGATCAGTAACAGAACCTGAGGGAATGGTCTGAAGTTGTGTCAGAGGAGATTTAATTTGGATATCAGCAAAAAGTTCTACACCCAGAGGGTGGCTGGGCACTGGAAAAGGCTCCCTAGGAAAACAGTCACAGCACCAAGCCTGACAGGTTCAAGAAGCATTTGGACAATGCTCTCAGGCACATGGTACAACTCTTGGAGTTCCCCTGTGCAGGATTTTGATGATCTTTATGGATCCCTTCTAAATCAGGGTATTCCATGATTCTGATTAAGTGCATTTGGTCTGGATTTAGGTTGCTGAGAAAAGAAGCTAAGTCCCCTCAGTTCCCTGTAATCCATTAAAAGTGTGTCACCTCATTTACTATTTTCAGGCACACAGTGGTTCTGTTTCTGACTGCTCACCACTTCCAGGACTGGCTCTGTCTTCCCACTCTGCAGAGCCAGCACAAGTTTCTCACCACCACTCCCCTTTAGCACACTGTGGGTACCTCTGGGCTAGCAAGACAGCAGTCTCCACTTCATACCCTGTTCAGTGTCCAGTCCTCTCTGGTGAGGACTAGCTGTGCAAATGGGCAGCCAAGCTTCTATTTTTCCCAGTCACCACTGAGACAGGCAGTCAAGGTGTGCATCACAGGGTAATTCCTGTTCTGTAGCAGCTCATGTCTTTGTAACTGAACCAAGACCATCAAATTATTCCCCTTGGCTCAACAAGGAGGTATCAGGCAGGCACCAATTTCACCCACTGCCAGCAGAGACAGCATTCAGACTCCACCTGTGATTATTATCATTACCAAGTTAATTTTGCAGGGGAGGAGTTGCTAGCATGCTGCTATGCCAGCCTTATCCATCAGATTGTCAATTAGCAGTGCTGCTGATGGGCAGGCTGCTGTTCCAGACCAGGGAGTCCAGTGCCAGTCCTGACAACAGCAGGCACCATCCAGTGGCACTGGGCAAGAGCAGGGAGAGGAAAGACTGGCATCCCACACCCCAGTGTCTTCCCTGGTAGTTCAGGCCTGAAAGTTGTTAGACAAGAATAGTTTAGAGAGAGATTAATTGGAGCAACAGAAAAAGAGTGACCTGCCTGCACCGTAGAAGTTCCAGGATGAAAACCAAACCCCACAGCATTTAGTCCAGACATACACTACAGCCTAGAAACATGCCTGGCTCAGCTACCCAGAAGCTAAGTTCCTCACTACAGGAAATGTCTGGCTCTGTATTGTTGGTCCACCCTAAATTTCCAGATGAGATCTTTCCTGATCATATTTTGTGTCAGCAGTTCCAAAACTGCAACAGTGAGCGCCTGAGACAATATTATGACTAGGAAGCATTTATTTGACCCATTTGTAACAATCTGCCATGTGCCATAAACCACGCTTTACTGGTAAAATAAACAAGTGAAGGAATGCACTCATTAAAAATACAATAACAAGTTGCCATCTTCAATTGTAGCCTAAGCCACTTTAATGATGCCATGTACTTCCAAAGACCATGCTGCAGCTGTAATGAATGAGGTAGTTTAAGGCAGTTGTGTGAGCCTTTCCAGAGCAAAACTGTTTTCTCCTCTGATCTGGAAGAAGGTGTAAACACAAATCAGACCCTGTGCTGATGTCTTCAGCAGCATCTATGTGAGTTAAGACCTTGAGTTTTATTTTTAAAGATGACTTAAACTAAGCTCCCCCAAAATAAGGCCTTAGTGTGCCTTAACAGCTTTTGAAACCTCACCCTGACTTACGTGATTATGACTTTCAGCAAAGAGAGGGAAGTCTGGTCCTGGCTTTGCTGTTGAGTGTTTGTCACCTTGACTAGCCATGTCCACCTGTCTGCCTTTCTGAGTCATCTGTGTCTTTCTTGCTTTGTTACCCAGAAACTCTTCATTGCCAGACATGCCTCCTATCTGTTTTCACACAGCATCAGCTCAGAACGAACCTGATTAGGAATGGGGTTTGGAGGTGGGACTATTAAGAAAATAATAAAGATAATCCTGGTTTCCATGATTGAGCTATATGAATTTTATAGTAGGTCCACATGTTGTCTGAAACAGGAACATACAATAGCTGGGAATGCTACAAAAAGGGCTTTTTCCTGCTAGCAGGATGAAGCATCCAAGGTACAAAACCCCTGGATTTCTGTGCTGTTTTGGTGTGTAGGGGAAAAGACAGAGGGACAGCATGTCTTTAACTGAGTACTGTCCACCCCTAAATGGCAAAATGAGACTATAAAACACAGGATCAGCCTCTGTTTTCTGCCATATCAGCACATTCTTTCTGTTATTGCAGTTATTGTTGTGTCTGAATACCTAATTAATTACAACAGTAAGCGCTGGCTTCTTTAATCACAGCATCAGCTGTCCTAATCAATCTTAATAATATGGAATCTGTACTATGGCACCCATGAATTTTAATCTACATAAATTTCTTAAGACCTCTCGCAAGCTTGTTGTACGAAATGATATAATTATGGATATAGATTAGGGCTGTAGAGAGTGATTTAAATTGGATTTAAGGAGAAGGTGAATAGAGCCCTCCCACTCAGTTATTTATTTATTTTAATCCTGGCCTTCACATAGATTTTTTTTTTCCTATTGTTATTAATCCCCCCCCACACTGACTGAACAGCACTGCTGTGCTTTGATTGCCCTCCTCCCCCATCCACCTTACCCAAGGGGACACTGGCCAAGCTGCAGCTCCTGGGAGAGGTGTACAACACCTCCAGGACAGTGAGAGGAATTATAGGTGAGGCAGAGAACAAAGCTGAGGATCCAGCTCATAACACACTGTTTCAGACCTATGTAGGATGCATCTGTTTAAAATAGAGTGAAATAGATGGAACTGAGCATGTCAGTCACAAAATGTACAGATAATCAGAAGCAAGGAGTGGAGAGAACATCACATAGGAGTAAGATCACTCCTTCCACCAAACTGAAATCACAAGGCATCCTAGGGCTTGAAAATGTGCCAGGCTCTGCTTTTGTCTTTCAGAAACACTGGACTCCTCTGGTTTCAGAGGGCAGACCACTTTGGCTTTCCCTTACCTGACTGGGACAAGGAGGCTGTCCCATAGCCCACTGAGGGCATTTGAAGGACTCTTTGGCTGTCTCAGGCTGTAACTATCATCCTTTTTCCTGATTTACACCAATGAATGCCAGAGCAGACTCCAGCCCTCTGTCCCCTACAACCATTTTCACTTGGGGCACACATATAACAGCTAGTCTTGGACAGACACTGGAGTCGGGCTACTGATACCTCAGGAAGGATTCTTTATAGAATATCACTCAAACCAATTTTATTTATTTTTAACAACGTGCTTCATTCTGTCACCTCCATCCATTCATTCTCTGACAAAAGCTAAATGTCAAGCCCAACACTAACTGAAAGCCCTTTTAAAAAGTTGGATTTCAATCTAGAGATATATCAGGAGTAAGAAAGTTTCCTCATGTTAATTTTAAAGCACTTGTATTTCATGCTGACTTGGGAAATAATCCTCAGTTTTTGGCATCAGGCAGAGGATTCAGAAAGTGACATTAACGGATCTACTTTCTTTGAAGGACTTGGGAGTTATTTCTTGACTCCTGCCTAATGAATAAGTGCTGCCTTCGTTAAATTTATATTTATGGCCATATAGTAGGTCATTGGCTTGTTTTATGTCTCCAGGTTTATGGAAGGTTATCTGCCATGGTCACCTTGTGGCATCTTGGCCGGGACTGTCTTGCAAAGAGACAATTGTATCTGAGCAGGATTTTTCCCGTGGAGATATGGAAATGATCAAATTAATATAGAGGAGATGTCCAGGGATAAGGCTCTTGCCCTGAGCTGCCAAATGAAGTTACTATTAGCATCTGTTTTCACAGTACACCTTTAGTTTGCCCTGGCAAGGCCAGATCCTCAGCTCCTGGAAAGCAGCAAGGCCACAGGGGTTTCAGTGGGGCTGACATGATTGATACTTGTCCTCTGGCCCCTCAGGAGCCTCTCTGCATTTTCTCCCATCACCAGCTGATCCTCAGCATTTGCATTACAACACCTTTAATCTGGGAAACGTCTGTATGTTGGACATGACACCTCTGTGGGTCTGGCCACACGGAAATCTGTTTCAGTTGTTCTCCCTAGGCACATTTATACAGAGTCAGCACATCCAAGGTCTTTGGTTGATGATACAACTTAGAGACATACTGATGCTGGTCCAAAAGCTGCTGTAAGGTGCCCTGTGATATCCATGTTCCTCATCTATAGCTCTTACCAGCCCTTCTACACCTAAGGTGAACATCTTGTTTGCCACTGTGGGCTTGCACCCTGGCACAGACAGCACACTGAGGAGCTAAGGTGTTTTCCCAGCCCTGTATGTTTGTGTTCAACTAATATTTTCAGTATCAAAGAAGACTGGTAAGCTGGATGGGGAGAAAGGGTGACTGAGGCAGATTAACTCTCCCACTAATGATCTATGTGAAGGCCAACCTGTGAAGTTATGTGAGGCTTATGAAGGAATAAAGAAACCCTATCTGATGGTCTCCTCATGCTGAGATACAGGAAATACTCGTAACTCCCAATCACTTTGAATTTTAGCAAGTGGTGGGCTACAGCCACACCTGACCCCAGTGGTAGGTTGATTCTGAATTGTGAACCCCTCATATATCTGAACCCTTGATGAACTACTCCTCATAGGTCATTAATATGTAAGAGGGCTGTCACTTTACAGAACACAGCATGGCCACAACTTCCTCAAATGTCTAATCTGTGTCCTGAGATTTCCGGATCAATACCAGCTGTTTGCTTCAACCATCTGGGAGCACAGGCAGCTATGACCTTCTGTGCTAGGTCTGGTTCATCTGGCAGGGTGAGCAGCAGCATGAAGATGTGCTCAAGGCTGCCCAAGATGCCTTGGCTTCCTGCCAGGGTGTCCAGCCAGCCCTGGAGTCTGTCCCTGCATCTTCACAGGCTGTGTTGGCCAGCACGGACACATCCACGATGCTGAAGCCACATCTTCATTTGCTGAGTAAACACAGTCTTCAAGCTAAGGAAGGCAAGTTCTGCAGTGAGCAGAGGTCATCACTTTTAAGAGGTGCCAAGTTAAATTCCAGCTGGTTGTGACTCACCACAACTTTGGCTCTTCCCAAATGGCCAAGGCAGGGTATGAGACTACAAGTAAAACAGAGCCCCAAGACAGGAGTTGCTGCCTCCCCAGAGGTGCTTTCAACTCTCCTTTCAAGAGCATGCAGGGATGGTTGGGTCACTTAGGGCTCTGTGTGTTAGAACAGATACTTAGCATATTCTTTTCCCAAGAGGAAGTGATTTCCAGGTTGGAGCAAAGCTAACTGAAACCAAAGCAGGGCCTTCCCACTGTTTTGCATGCGCTGTGAGCCAAGAGGAAACCCCATGCATGACCTGGATCACAAGGCAGCCTCATGAGAAACACTCAGTTAGATATCACCCTTGGTGGCAAGTCATTAGTGCTTGGGAAAATAATGAATGCTGAAGGCTCTAGTGTGGACGGCAGAAAGGCTTCATTTCACGGACTGTTATCCCAAACACTTTAAATAAATTACTTACCCAGTTCTAATATTTAATCTTAAAGGTGGGGGATTCTCAGCAGATATATTTCCCAAGCAGAAGCTCTGATGGTCAAAGTGTGGTTCCAAAGCCAGGTGAGATATCCACAGGTGGGATAAGCAGAGCAGCTCTGCAGTGAGCCAGGTGGTCGTGTCCAGGAGATAGACTCAGCTATAGCTGGGAGGTCAGGCAGCTCCCACACGTGCCCAGATAAGGCAAGGAATAAAGGGAAGGACCACATCAGACAGGTCCTGCTTAGTGAGCCCTCAGGTATCAGTGAAGTGCCAGACATGGCTAATTATCAGCAGGTCAGGGGAGAACAGTCACGTCCAAATAAGCCTCATCTGGGGAGGAATGAAATACTGTAACTGCATTTCCTGAGCAGCAGAGACAATTTCTTCTTCTGTGCAATGAAGGAAGGATGGTGGCCTTTGGGGCAGAGATGGCAGATCCTCTCCTTCACTGCAGTCTGAAAAACCTTTATAGTTATAAAGATTTACTTCTCTCACCAAAGTTTCCCTCACCTTTCTCAGGAGAAATCTTCTACCTGGTAGGACTTGAAGGGTCTAAGTTATTATGATTCATTCTCCTAAAGGGGTGAGGGAACTAATGTATTACTTAACTTTTCATAGCTATTCAGTTTTCTTGTGGAGCAATAGGATCAATATTCTGTTTTTTGAGGAGAACAGCTTTAAGCAGAGGTTAAAAGGAATAGATTTTAGATGGTTTATTCTTCAAGATGAAAGTAGTAAGGAAGAAAAGAATGTATTTTCCAAACATTACCTCCATTATTTTTCTGGAACACCTACTCTTTAAAAATATAGTGTAGAATCTCTACTCTGCCTTCCACTGACCTCCCAGAGGTCTTAATGCATTCTCCTTACATCATTTTGTAAAAAATTAAAATCCTTAAAGTAAGTGCCTTCCCATTTCACATATACACATATTGAGGGACTTGCCAAAAGTCAGCTAGGACATCATTCCAAGCTAAGACTGCAATACCACTTATTTTTTCCTGTGACTACCCCAGCCTCAAAGTCCACATGATCCAGTAATTTCCATAATGAACAGAAGCTTCCGAGCCTTTGCCAGCTAATTGGGTTTGCCACCTCAAATTTGGTCATTTCACCATTCCTCCTTGTATTTTGGGAGAAAAGTGCAAGACCTTGCAAGTTTCGATCAGGACCAATGGTGATCTTTAAAGTTAAGTTTCAAGCTGGTATTTCTATTTGTAAGAAAACACTTTATCTGCGTTCCTTGGGTATGTAATACTCACGTATGACAACCTCCCCCACACTTTGCCATACAGTCAGTGTCTTTCCTTGGATAGGTGTATGGCACCAGATTTCCTTCCAAGAGGCCCCCACCTTTGCATCCTCCAAGCCTTGCCTCCAGCCACACCTCTGTGCGGGTAAGAAGGAAAAAAGGTGGGATGGATGTGGGAAAGTGGCAGTTCCCTAAGGGATCATCCTACAAGGAATAGGTTGGAGGGACTGCATAAATGTAGAAATGTGCAGTCCCAATAAATACAAATTAAACTCATTAGAAGAAGTGAAATATTAGGGCCAAGGTGACATTTGGACTGGAGGTTTAGCCAAGCTTTGCTTTAAATTTTTTATTGATGCAGATAAAGAAAGAGCTTATCCAACATGTTTCTCTCTCTTTTTTCTCCCTATCAACCAAAGAAGAAAAAGAAAAAAAAAAATTCTTAACTAGCTTTGGTTGTATTTGAGCAAGACTTCAAAGTTTCACAAAAATAAACAGTTTTAGTGGGGAGGAATGCACACTTGTAAAGAGAGAAAATACACTTTGAAGCCAGCAAGAGACTGCATGCCTTATGCAGAGATTCACAGCATCCTCCCTGGAGCAGACAAGTGGTGTCCCCCTCCCCTCCATGCAGCTTCTTCTCTCTCACTGGGGGCTGCCTGGCAGCAACATAGTCCTTCGAAGGGATGTGGGGATGACAGGAGCCATTGCTTTGTTCTCTTCTCCTTCCTCCTGCTATGCCCCTGTTGTTTTCTGCTCTGATTGAAAGTTTCATGTGACTGTAGCTGTCACTGAGATCTGAGTTTGCACAGCACCTAGCACAGTGCTAGTCCTGGCTTAAGATGAGGGTTCTTTGGGGTTGATTAGTGCCAAAAATCTGCATGATCAGTGCAGATCCATAATTTAAGCTTGGGAAATGAGGAGAGAGGTTTATTTGCCCTCTGCTCCAAGGTGTCACAGGGTGATGGCTGGGGGACAGAACCCTCTTAGCCATCCTGGGGGGTTCTCTGCATTCCTGTCCATAGGGCAAGTGAGCTGCTCCTCTTCAACCCTCAGCCCCTGGGTCTGTCTGTTTCATAACACGTATTGATGATAAAAAATAAGGGGAGAGTGCCTATCATGTTTTAACCCCTTAATTCCTTGTCTCTCTTGTGTCTCCACAGCACAGAGCCCCACTGCAGCAGACCCCTTGCAGCAAGCCTACGCTGGAGTGCAGCAGTACGCAGGTCGTTAGTATTAACACTTTCTCCCAATAAACCTTTCTCTTCTCTAAAGCCATTACCCTCTGAACACACCTCAGGGGGCTGAGGGAAGGGAGGTTTTTACTGGTACAGGGACAAGCTGGGAGCCACAGACTCACTGATTCAATTTGCACAAACATCAAGACATCCAGGGTCTTCCCTCACAAAGGAGGCAACCCCCTCCCTTTCCCGTGGAAGGGCCCCACTGAGCTGCTCCTCAGTGAAACTTCATCAGCAGGACTGTGTCTGGTCTGTCTAAGCACAGTCCACAAGCACAAAATCAGGCCACTGCTTAGGAGGCCAGTTTCTACAACAGGTTTCCTGACTGCTGCAGAGAAGAGGGAAGATGGGCAGCCAGACCCTGCAGAGCCACTGCTGCTGGTGCCTGCAGACACACTTTTTTAGGGTGTGCCTACTGGCCATACCCCACTTAGTCAGTCTGAGCCTTGCTTAAGAGCTACCCAGACATCCCCCACTTCCCAGCAGGTTTCAGCACAGCTCCCATGGGTCAGCCTCCCTCGTGCTGCCCTGAGTGCTGAGCAGCTCCTTTGCAGCTGATGGACTGACACCAGCCAGAGTGACCTGGTGCAGACCATGACCCCGCCGTGTTCAGCCTCCCCCACGAGGTGTCCATGGCCAAGGTTGCGAGGAAGCTGCCACCCCAAAGTCATTATTTCCTGTGGTAACTGGAGCAATCACGGGTTCCCGCTGAGGAATGGCTATTATCTCGTGTCAGCGCTGTATCTGGAAACTTAATTTAATTCTCCATATAGGGCTTCATTTGCCGGTGTTTTAGTTATTGTCATTTATTGCTTGTGAGGTTTGATAGATGGGAAGCAACTCAACCCTTTGAGCTGTTAATTAACCCCTCTGCACACACATGGCCCCTATCCTCTTCTCCCTGGTCTTGCAGGCGACCCATACTCTGTATTTTTAGCAGCAAGGCACATCATCTACCATCTGTGGTAGTGAATGGCTCCCCTTGCTTGCTTGGTGGGGGAGCTGAGATGGGGAAAACTGTTTAATTGCTGCTCACTGTTTCCACTGTGTTTGTGTGCGAGAGTGGAAGTCTCTACGGGCATGAAAGAAAATGTGTATCTGAGAGTGTATGTGCAACTGTGGGGGGAAACACAGGTGTGGACTGTTTTTACGAGCATGGGAGTTACTCAGGTGCCAGAGATGAGGTGGGGAAAGGTGTGCACGTGCTCTGTGTGTGGCTGTCAGTGTGGGCATCTCTGCTCATGAATGAACCTGGAGTGCTCCACACCTCTGCAGGGACACGTCTCAGCAGAGCCCCCTGTCCACACTGCATGGCTGCCCTGGGTGTCACTGCTGGTGGAGCTGGAGGGAGAGAGGGAGGGAGGGAGGATGCTTTGGGCCCTGTGGCACCTCCTGGAGCACAGCCATGGTTCTCTAGCCACGCCTCAGGCTGCACGAGATGGCCCTGCACAGAGACAAAACACTGGCAAGGCCCATGTCTAGCTTGGTGTGGTGGTTTGGAGTGAAAGCTCCTTGCTTCCCAGCACTGAAATCTATCCTTTCTTTTTTCCCCTTCTCTCCCCTTTAGCTGCTTATCCTGCTGCTTATGGCCAGATTAGCCAAGCGTTTCCACAGCCACCTCCCATGATCCCACAGCAACAGAGAGAAGGTGAGTAAAAATTATGTCCTCCTTTGTGACCCCACCTCATTGATTCCCCTCCACACGCACCTGGAGCATCCACTGAACACCCAATTGCTTTGAATGCCTGGTCCACTGAGTTTTCCTCCATTTCCATGTGTGGCATGGTGTCACTGTGGTGGACCACCCATGTGGGGAGCAGCTGATGAGGTCTCTCCAATCCCCAAGGGGGAAAGCATGCTGGTGTGCATGGTACATGGAAAGACCAGCTAGCAACATTAATATCCAAAGGGGGCCTCTGTTCAAGACAAGCAACAAGAATGCAGATAAAAATGCAGTTGTACTGGAAGCAAAGCACTAGTGGCCCTTCATTAAAAGCCAGTAATGTAATTTCAGACACCTGCTGTTTGGAGAACACGGATTTGCTGTTTAGACTAGCTGATCTAGTCCTCTTAGCCTTTCAGCCTCCACTGATAATCTGGAAACATCAATCAGACCTTGTAGAGCACAATCCCTATGTCAGGATGGGAAAAAACATGTAGTAAAAGTTCCTGTTTCTTTGCAATGACAATGAGAGTTGCCTGGGTAATCTACTCCACAGGACTGGATGGCTTCACGGAAGACATGAACAGTAAGGAGAGGTGAATCTACCATTTTTGCATGTAAATGCCTTGGGAGAAAACTGTGCCATGCAATATTTCTTTTACAGTCAGTGGGGAGCAGTGGAATCCTCAGAGGCAACCTACTTGGGTGGTTCCATTCCAATTGTCAAAGGACTCCAAAGAGTCCACTGCTCCCTTTTGACAAGAAGGAGGGGACTGCTTGCCTGAGTGAGACATTAAAGTCAGGTGCTCCAGCCTAGCAACTCTCATTTTAAATAGTTACATTTTAAATTTTGTCCTCTATTAGATCACTAATTCAGACATATTCTACATTATATGTGTTATTATATGTATGTAATTACATTTAATATTTTAATACAGTGTAAGAGTTCAGAATGAAATTAATCTAGATTACACCATCAAACTAAAACATTCTGATGATCTAAAACTACTTTGGGGGAGAAATCTCATTTTGTAAGAAAATTAGAAATGTCGTCATTTCCATCTAATTTGGAATTAATTTTTTCCTATGTCAGAATTTCCTGGGGAACACAACTTCCAGCTCCTGATTAGCTCTAGTACATGTCCCTGCTGTGAGAACAGATGCACAGACCTATTGTATCATTACAGAGATGTTTCCCCCATGCTGAAGGACTTTGCTTTTTATTACTTACTGGGGCTAGATTAAGCACAGGACAAAATGGCGAGCAGATCATTGCTCAGCAAAGCACTGTGCCAGGAACCACCAGAAGCAGGGGGAAAGCTGTGGTGCACATTTTGAAGACCCTCTGCCTGTAGACCCCTGTGTTTACAAGGCATGGTGTGTCTCTGTGGGTTAGGAGTGAGTGTCACCCAGTGGACAAGTTATCTCATAACTCTGCTCCTTCCTGTAAGCATTGGCATTGAGGATGAGGATGGCTGGGGGACAGCAAAATGAGATGAACCACCAGTCCAATGCAGGTTGCCATTCCCAGCATTCCTCATTTTCCTGCAGTGCTGAGAGGTTGTGTCTTTGCTTCTTGCTAGAAAAATATTCTCTAAAGCACAACACTCCCCTTTAGCAGAGGGTCAAGACCTTTAAGCATCTCTAATCTTTAACAGGAAAACACAGTGAGAGAGAACTCAATAATAACAATAATGCTCAGTGCTGAGAAGAGTATTTTCGGTTTGCAAGGATGTGCACAAACATTCATTCATTACTGAACCAGCCCTACCACCACAATAACATCAGTGATCACACTGTTAATGACAATCTTGGCTCCCCACTCCTGGATCCCAGTTGGATAACAAGCCAGGGGACTTTTGCTGCTGCAACATTCTTGTAGAGATGAGTCATTTACTTCCACATGAGCACTGAGGCTGCTGGTAGCTGACAGGGCACATAGGGTGGAACTGATCCAAAACTATCAAAGCTTAAGATAAAATCTTGATTCAGGCCGTGTCAACCACACAAAAACTTGGAGGTAATTTTCAGTTTGTATGGTATTACTCATCTTGATGTAGTTTCTGAAACTAGGAAGTACAACTCCTTGGTACAAGTTTGCAATTCTTATCTGTGCTGTGCTCAACCATTCTGGGCGAGCAGAAGAGGCAATGAAATTCCATTCCCTGGGTGTTTGCTGTAGAGGTGAGGTGTGCAGCTAACCAAGGTACTGCAGCCCGACTTCATACAACCTCATGGGTTAGCCCAGTTTTGATTACTGTTGGAAAACAAACCTCAACATAGCCTTTCCTCATAGCACTGCCTCCCAGTGCTGGCATGCAATGATGGATAGCTGATGTCAGAACAGGTATATGGAGTTCACTTGTGTTGAAGGTGGGCACGCAGGGAGAGGCTGGATCTGCAGCTGTCCCATGATAAAAACTGACAATGAGCTCAAGTGAGGAGCACAGGCAGAGCAATGGCTCTGCTCAGGTCCAGCCAAGCTGAATCAACCATGTGGTTCTGTGCCCTCAGCCACAGGTTTTTTCCATTATACAGCATAGTTTGCCTGCAATCTACAGAACATCCATAAACTATGCAGTCCTTATAGCTTTTCTTTGCTTTTTTTTTTTTTTCCGAATCAAGGCTAACTGTTCTTCTTGTGTATAAATGAACAGAAATGTATATATATCAAAAAATGTATACATGTCATAAAGCCAAGAGCCATGGCAGACATCAGTGTTGAAATGAAACTTCATTTTTTCTGATGTTGTGTCATGGGGATTAGATTTCAAGCTACACTACAGCCCTTTCGAAAACAAAAGCAAAGCCTGTCGTAAATAATTTTATTATTGTATTCAGCCCTGAATTGCCAAGTATAGTGATGTTCAATATCCCATTAACTCTGTCCAAAACAAGAACTTTTTCTCCAAAAAGAGAGTTAGGCTCTTCATTAAGGTTTTTCCATACCAGCTGTGTTTTTTCTGTTGTTCCAGTTTCATGAGCAAGCACCTTAGGACTCATTGCATTTGTGCACTGGGAACTGACTAAGATCTTTCAAGTATTTCAAGATGAACAAAAAATGGGATCATAAAATTGTTTGGGTTGGAAGAAACATTTAAGACCCTCTAGCTCCAACCCCCTGCCATAGACAGGGACGCCTTCCACTAGATCAGGTCTCTCAGAGCTCAAACCTCCCTGGCCTTGAACACTGCCAGGAATGTGAAATCCACAACTTCTCTGGGTAACCTGTGCCAGAACCTCACCTCCTTCACAGTAAAATTTCTTCCTTATGATCTTGTCTTTGGTTTCCTAAAAATAGACCTATGTGTACAACAAGGTAGCCATACACACACGGAGAGCCTTCTGTGGAGTGCCCAAATTAACTTAAATCAGGCAAAAAAACATATCCAAAATAAGCTAGGAGCGCTGATACAGACAGATCTTGTTTTATGAGTTCATTACTGAGGGCTCTGGATGTGATAGGCAGCTACAGGTTTTACCAAAAATCGCTTGTTAAATTCTAAAGGCAGAAATTTCATATGTGAGAGGGACAAAACAAATCAAACTATCTGGTTTTGGATGTTTTGGATATTTTGGTTTTTTTTCTCAGAAGCAAGTGACATTTTCAGCATTGGAGGTTAGGAAAAACCCCTCTGTAACTGAAAACAAAGTGAGTTTGTCCTTGACTGTCTGTGTCAGTAGGGGAACCCACAGCACAGGTTTCCCAGGCATATTTTAGAGCTAAGCTGATCTTTGAGAATGATCCCTGCTTTTTCCCCACATTCCCTGCTCTCTTCCTCTTGGTCTGTGAGTTGTGTGAGGAAAAGTTGATTTCAAGGTGAGCTAAGGGTTGTTCTCTCCTTGAGCCCAGGCTAAAGGTGGTGTAGTTAAAGCTGAGTGCCTCCTGGACACTTATGCCTTGGTAGGTGTTTCTCAGCACACACAGGCAGAATCCCTGCTCATGCACAACACATCCAAGACCCCAGGAAATGCAGCTGGTATTTTTGAAAGAATTGGCCAGTTTTACAGTGCAAACTGCTGGCACTGGTGATGTCAGTGGGAACTTTGCCACCAACTACAACAAAGCCAAAATTTTACCCATTTTATTATAATGTGGATCTCAAATCCCACAGCAGAAGTGCTCTGGGGCACATTCAGATGAAGGAATGAATTTTTTCCCTGTTATTCTGGACCATGGTCTGCTCCTGGGCAGAATTTTCTCAATTTTAACAGACACCTAAGGGGGTTAGTGTTTGTTTAACACTTTCAGACTGTTTCATATCTAGCTTATTATGCCAATAACTCTGTATTGTGTGGAAATAGATGGCAGCAAGGATTGGAAAAATGGTAGTTGCTCAGTGAGAAGACTAAAGGAGAGGCAGACGGGAGGTGGGGGGAAGCTGGAAAAGCTTGGCATGAAATAGGGGAGCCTGATTATGGGCCACTGAGGTTCAAAAGTAATTTGGCTAAGCAGATGACCGGGTGCCTAATTAGTTAATTATCCCACCATACCACTATCCCCCCCATTTGGAAGAAACCCTGTTACCATCCTCATGACCTTTAGGAAATGCACAAGATGCAAAGGATCAGCTGTTCCTTCATGACAGTCCTTTTAGCAAATTAGTGGGGAAAATTGCGCTTAGCAAATATTCATTAGGGCTTCATTTTCCATTAATCCAAAAGGAAATGTGGAGAGCCTGTGACTTCAATCATGCTGAGGCCCAGGAATTTTAATGAGCTTTAAATGGGCATCTGCCAGAATCCTGACTTCACCGTACTTCTCTTGCCAGCCGGGGGGATGAGTAATGGGTAATAAAAGGTGGGAGCATCTAGGCGAACTCCTCTCCCTAACAGGAAAGGCAAAGTTGTAATTTGCTGTGTTATGACACTGTAATTATGCCCTGATGAAGAAAACGAGAGTATTAAAAAACCCTTTCTTTCCCCACACTGTGCCCCAGACGTTAAAAGGGGAAAGTTGACTGAGTCAGGTCACAGGGTTGTAGGTACGTGGGCTAGGGGGAAGGAGGAAACCCTCCTTCTCTCTGACCTCTAACCCTTTTGGCAAAGGGCACACAATGGATCCCCTTCATCTCGACCCCTCTGAGTCAAGCTGAGCTGGAGTTACCTGTCGAGGTCAGTGCAGAGCTGGGCAGCAGCTGGAAGTGCCTTTAGAAATAAAAAGATGGAAAAAACAATCCCTGTCTCATCAAACTATACAGTTTTCTGCTCTTGAACACTGGAAAGGTTTTAATTTTTATTTTTTTTTAACAAAACCACTTGGACACACCTTTTTGAGTCAAGAGCTGAATGCATAAAAATAAAAGTCAGGGTGAAAACTTATATTCTAGGCTATTCTATTAGAGGCAGGTTTGCCCTCTTCTGCCCCAAAATACAATTTCAAAAGAATATTTTTTCAGGGTCTCTACTTTAATTTCATATTCCAGCTAAAGACACATCTCTGGATGTTTTCCAAAACACCCTCTGAAATAGGTAAGAGTATAAATTACAGGATTGAGGCAAAAAAGCCAATCCGTCTTGTCTAGTAATTTGGATTTAAATCCACCTAAAATCTCCCCTGCAGAATGCTCTAGAATAGGGGACATGGCCTAAATGTCCAGCTATGGGGGAGTCTTCAGGCTGAGTTGAGCTGGGGAGATGAGTGTAAAATTCTAAAAAACAAGATGAGTCTCTGGGTTTGTGCATATTTTTCTGCTTATTATCATCATTTGTGTGATGTTATTGTTATCACACAGATTCAGGAAGGATAATTAAACTTCTGCATGTAGACATTGGGAAGAGGCAAGGGATAGTGTGGGTCATCCAAAGCTCTACAGATTAAATAAGATTATGAGGAATAAATAAAATCTATGAACCATATTCTTTCATTCTTTGTGTTCTTATTCCTCCGTTCTGTTCTTTCCATGGCCACATGTGCTGGTGCATTCCTCTCTCTCTAGATTTTATCCTGGTGTCCTGGGAAAGCTATTGAACTTACCATAGCCTCTAGGTGCCTTTTTGAGCTCCTGATCTTCTACTTTGTCCATTCCTCTGAGAGTCTACAAGCTGCTTCGTCGTGTGACCACTCACCAGTCAGACAGAGAAGATGTCAAAGTAAATCTCCACCATGTGCTTTCTTGTATCCTATTTCTCTTCATTCATGGGTCTTCTTTTTCTCTTGATAGGACCAGAGGGCTGTAACCTGTTTATCTACCATCTGCCCCAGGAGTTTGGGGATGCTGAGCTGATGCAGATGTTCCTGCCTTTCGGTAATGTCATCTCCTCGAAAGTGTTTGTGGATCGGGCGACAAACCAAAGTAAATGCTTTGGTGGGTAAAGATAACAAAACAATTAGATTCATCCAGGAAAGGGCTTTCTCTGAATACTTTACCTTTCAAACTGCTTTCTTTCTGCTTAAGCTTTATGATTTCTCTCAATTTACTCCTGTCAATACTTTCCCCCTTCCTTCTTTCTCTCCTGATTGTCTCATGCTCAGAGTTGTGTGTGCTGCTTAGAGGTCAAGGTTTGGCATCTCACCAGCAGCAAGATGCTGCAGACACTGGCGGGGTCAGAAAATACTCCCCTTGTAAAGGGAGGTGGGGAGGGTGCAGAAAGACTAAAGCACCTGGAGCAAAAGGGAGGGGGCTGGACACAGGTGAAACTAGGAGATCTGCAGAGGGATTGTGTTGCAGAAGGGGAATTTCTGTACCTAAGGAAAAGGAGAAACAGGTTCTGGGGTGAAAGGAAGACAGAGGTGTGGGAGCAGCTTTCCCACAGCTGTGATGCTTTAGACTGCAAGGGGGTAAGGGCTCAGCATCTGCTGAGAGCCTGGTCTGCTGGGGGGGGATAGCTGCTTGGCAGATCACATTCAGACATGTTCTGACCTACTGGACCTGAGGCAGCACCCCACAGACACAGATGGGCCAAGGTAACCCTGTGCCTCAGCTGACAGGCCATGCCAAGAGGCTGGGTTTGAAAGCTGCACCTGGCTCACTCAGCTCTGGCCTCACTTCTGGCTCCATCCCACCATCTGGAATGGGGAAAGCACAGCCTGGAGCTGCCTGTGACCCCAGGCAGGGACACCCTGAGCTGCACCTACAATGGGAGGGCTCAGCCAGCCAACACCCATGGGGTGATGCATGCATGGGCTCTCGCTGGGATACCAGCTTTTGCAAAGTTGGGGCTGTCAAGGGCTCCTTTTGGCAGTGTGGCAGCATGGGGACCCTGCCACATTTGATCCCATCGCACCTGATGGACAGGGGATCTCCCACAGCTATGTGCCCATTGCTGGGATCTGTAATTTTTGATTCTCTGCCATCCTGCACCTCTTGCAGACCCTCCCTGGGAAGTGCAACAGAACAAACTATTGCTTTTCTTTTCCTGTTACTTGCAGCTAATCTGGATTCTGTCTCTCAGGCAAACTTCCAGAGTTAAGATTCATTGGAGTTTTCATTCGATTTTAAAACCACTCTCAATCTCCACACTATGCTTTCTTTCCATGCTGCCTTGTCCTTTCCCCTCCTGAACAGCTCACCTCCCAAAGCTCTTACCTCGTCCCTTGCTACCATGGTGCATGTCAGAGAGTACTTCAAGAGTTTTGTGCCCTTTCTCTACGCACAGTTTCTCCTGCCCATCCACAGAAGGTCTGAACAGGCTATTTTCCCTTTTTCTGTTTGAAGGAGCCCTGACCCCTGATGAGAGGGACATCCTTATCACTGGGAGTCCTCCCAGTCACCAGGAGTCTCTGGGTTGCTGCACTCTCCAGCACAGAGGAATGAAGGAATGAAGTCTGGCGTGCAGAGGCAGTTGGCAAATTCAAATTAGAACTCAAAACTATGAAGTAGCACCAATGAGTCCAGAGCCTGCCCACTTTTTATATACAAATTATATATATATAATCTCATAACAAGTGAACAGACCACCACAGCTGTAGGTGACACTGAAACTGACTCTCCAAGGAGACCCAGAGATTAGAAATGAACCTTTGGCAGTGAAATTGTCACCAGTGTTTAGAGGAATTCTGGGCCTGGTTCTCCACATATTGAGAAGTAGATGGAGATGCTTTCTGGACAGCTATGAGCCTTTTCCCCACTAAAAGGCTCATGGCTACAAGGCCCCATGAGGTGACAGCCATTTTTGGGTTTGGGGGCAGGGATCTGGGGCTGCTTCCAAGGTACTGTGAGATTGAGGCTGAGAGTTAAGCAGGAACCAAGAGGTCTTAGCAGAAATTTTTATTTTTGTTTTATTGGGAGGAACTAAACATCAGCTTGTTGGATGAAGTGAACTCCATAACTAACTGTGGGATATTGAAGGTCTTTAGAAGTGTTGACTCAAGCACATAGACAAGCAAAAGAAGGAACTAGAGATTGCTGGTGGATCTTGCTTATATCAGCTTCCAAGACACAAATACCCAGGTCCAGTCAGTTTGGGGTCTCAGGTGTCAAGTTCCAGTTGTCTCTGGATTTCACCTAGTTTTCCATAGAGCTGAGTGCCTGCTGTCACTGCTGGTCTCAGACAAATATGTTTATGCTTCCACATCCTCCACCTCCAGAAGGATAGAAATAACAGAAGCACAGGTAGCTAATTATCACAGGTAGGTTATGTTGCTTTTCAAAACCTCACACCCTCCTGACCTTCAGATTTAAAGCAATGTAAAAATGTAAAAGGTATTAGAAGAGGAAATCAGGCCTCATTTGTTCTGCTAAGTCTACTGAAGTTGGCATTTTTGTTGAGGAAATAAATTTAAATAAAAAAATAAATTACTTTTTCCTAAAGGAAAAGAAGGGATTTTATTAACTTTGAAAGTAAGAAAATAATTTCTTTGCTGCTTAAACATTTCCCAAAACTCAACATGTAAGAACACAGCATTTGCATCCTATTTCACATTTTTTTTAGTTCAGCTAGAGCTCTCCAACTGCTAGCCTGGGGGGACAATTCTGTCTGGCCCCAGAAAGATACTCCACTATTATATGACCTTTTAAAATATATCTGCTAAGCAGATCCCAAATAAATTGCTGTAACAGAGTTTAGCCCCAGGTTGTCGAGAAATTGTCAAGAAGTCCTGCTTTAGACAAACTTTAAAAATTCTATGGAGAAAAATGTCACCATGTTTTTTTCCACGGGAACAGAAAAAACTTTGTTTGATGCCTTTGTCTCACTATTGAACAAGCTGTAAACAGCTGGCACAAACTGAATGAGTCAGTAGAGCAGCAGGTCAAAATAGAATTGTGGAGGCCCACAAGGATGATCAGGAGGCTGGATCACCATTCCTATGAAGATGGGCTGAGAGAATCAGGGTTGTTCAGCCTGGAGAAGGCTCCAGGGAAAACTGATAGCACCTTCCAGTATTTAAAGTGGCTGCAAGAGAGCTGAGACGGACTTTTTATGAAGCCATGTACAGATAGGGTAAGGGGGAATGGCTTTAAAGTGAAAGCTTAGCTATTAGGAGCAAATTCTTGACTGTGAGGGTGATGAGGCCCTGGGACAGGCTGGCCAGAGAAGTTGTGGATATTCCATCCCTGGAAGTGTCCAGGGCAGGTTGGATGAAGCTGGGAGCAACCTGGTCTAGTGGAAGGTGTCCCTCCACAGGGCAAGGGTGTTTGAAACCTGATGAACTCAAAGGTGCCTTCCAACTTAAGTCATTCTATGAATTTTTTCCTTATTATTTGGCTCTGAATTCTTTCCTGCATTTTGAACACAAATTTATCCCTTTTTGCTACTACTGGCAGGGTGCTGTTGGGGCAGTAACAGGAGTGTTAGGAAGAAAATGAGATCAGAAACAAACCTTTCTCCTGGTTTCTGGAGTCCACGAGCCTGAAGAGAACCACTAGCACCTGCACGTGCTAAAGAAACCATAGTGTGATCAGCAAGCCTTTGACAACCCCAATGTAGAGGCCACTGCCTCCTGGCTGACAAGGAGCAGTGAGGAGTGCCAGCTACAGCAAACACCAATACCAAATATAAAATGTGAGAGTGTTCAGAGTATGTCTGTTGTTTTCCCTAGCAGGACTGCCTGCTCTACCATGTAAGACTGCCTACAAAACAACCCTGACTTCTCACTGAAAAAAGTAATTTAGCCCAGGAGGCTTCTTTGCCTATGACTTTTCCTCTGCTGCACACATCCAGGCTAGACCCAAATCCTTCATTTTCTCTTGCAATTTTTCAAACCTCTTTTTTTTTTCTCCCGTTGCTGTCCTGATGCAGCTGTGACATGGCCAAATGCAGACCATCCTCGTCCTTCCCATTCACCAGCACCCTGTGTATCCCCATGACCTGAGCCTCCATCACCAACCACATCTGCATCCCCTTGGATTTCTCCTCAGGCACTGTCCTGTCCATTCTTGTATTCAGACTTGGTGATTTCACCTCTCCACCATTCTGCCCTTCTCTCTTCTCTCATGGGTTCTTCACTCAATGCCCAGCTGACCCCTGTAGCCTCTGCCCACACACTCCTTTTGCAGCCAGCATGTTTCTCCAGGTGGGCTATGCTGTCAATTCCCAGAGAAATGGCAGGGCACAACAGGACTCACCTCACTCACAGAAAAGTTACACTTAGTTGGACACTCCTGGAAGATGGTGACTCCCATTCTCAGAGTGGGCTGGTCCAGGAAGACTTGCATGGAGGTAAAGTGTGCCACAGCCTGAATGTCAACATCTGCAGGAGCCCAGAGTCTGTGTCTGCACAAGGCAGAGTTTGCACTGGGTCTCTCACATTCCCACTACATGTGTGCAAGTTATTCTGTATGTAGGTGTGCTAAATGTCAGAGGATGTGCATTACATCTTTGTGCTGGTCTCAGTGGTTCTGGTGGCAATTCCCCTCTCAGTTATGTAGATAGTTTAAATGTGAACAGTTTGTGTACAAGGCTAAAAGAGAACTCCAGTTCCAGTAAAACAATGCTCTGAAGGCTGTTAAGGCAAGTAGGCAATGTGAGGGGCAAATTTCACCCTGCCCACGCATGGCTAACTCTACCTCTGTCATAGGGTGATGCTGCAACACAGCTCAGGAGCACTCACTGTTGCCTCACAAAACACATTTAAAGAAAGCACTTGAAGGCATTAAGTTAGTGAAATACAGAGACAGACATATTCTAGAAAAATGTTTTAACAGAGAGAAGAGCGAGCAAGACAGGTTTGGGCAGTATTAATTAGAAAAACATGTCAGAAATTAGAAAAACGAGAACATGGATGGAGAAGCAGAGGTCAAGTGGTTATCCCAAAGTGTCAAATAAGATGTAGATAAATTAAATATGGAGGAATTGCTTTACTGGAACACTTGGTTTGCTCCAGTCACCTCTTTCTGAGAGCAATAAGCACCTGGATCTGCCAACGTTTTTGCACACCACTGAGCAGCAGACACTGTCAGGCCAATTCTGCTCCATGTCCCTCTTTGTCCCCTGCATGTCTCCTTGGCATGTGCCTGTTCTTTATACCCAACTGGTGTAGCAGCTTCAGTTTCTCCCCATGGGACAGTGACTCTGGAAGGCTGTGAACAACCTGTCTTATTCCCAGAGAGACACTGTGATTTCCCTCCACTCAGTTTTACATGCTCTTACACCCCAAGTGTAAGCAACCACAAGAGCCGTATGTTTTTCTCCTTTTCTGCACATTCCAGATGCACTTTCACACTGGCAAAATGCCCCACCTCTTTTTGAAATGTCCCACATTAAAGGAAACAAAGAGCATTCTAGCTTACAAACTGCAAGGGCTTCTTAGGACCACAGGTCAATATGTCCTAAAGGAAATATCTTGTTTGACTCCCAGTACAACACGAACACTGAGTTTCATTCCAGATTCCTGCAGGGAGTGCATTTGAAGGTTGCTAATGGGCCACCTCATTTGGAAAAACATCCAGTCTACTATGAAGATGCCAAAATGGAGAAAATAATGTCACATGATGAGGGTCATAATAGTTAATTAAGTTTGCTGTTAAATAATTCCATTCCCTACTAAACTCCTCCTAGCTTATAAAAAGAAACTGGGGAGACAAAAGAGAGAGATTAGAAGTGAGAAAAGCAGTGAGGAATGAGAACTGAACACAGGAGGGGGTGAAGCTCAAGAGAAGGGCTGAGGGATGAGTAGATCTTGTATCTTGTTATTAAAAACATGCTGTGGCAGTTAAATGCTGCAGTGTGGTGGCAAAAAAGGTGGAGTGGGAGATGCAAGGCAGCAGGCAGGTCATGATGATCTACAGAGTTTCAATCTGGAAGCTGAAATAGAAAGAAGAAAGATGTGTCAAGAGAATAGGACACTGGCAAAGCTGTACAGGGCCCTGGGACCAGGGGCATTGCATATTAGGTCTAAAGTGCATTGGCAGCACTCCACAAGACATAGGAGTGGAACAAGGGACCCTGAGGTACATTAGGAAAATATTGTTCAGCACCTGCTGACAATGTGCCTCCGATATGCCCTGCCAAATATGGCAGTTTCTCATTTAATAAAAAAAAAAAAGATTTAAAAAAAGGGCAACTCTCCTTGGGTCCATCCAGGGAAATGAGCAGGTGCAGAAGTAAGGTGTTATAAAGGAAAGAAATTCCAGTTGCATGTTCATAGTCCATATGGGTGATCACAGGTCAACCTAGCTGTGAGGCTTGGTTTCCCCTTCTTGAATCAGTACACTGACTCCTTTGCACAAGTTTTTAGGATTCATGGATGAGGAAAGGTACTTATCAGATGAAAGGTTTTGGGGTTCCTTTTCTGATTCTTCTTTTGTTAAACAGAAATCCTCAGCAAATAGATGCATTATCAGAGCTATGATTAAGTTTGATTTTTTTTTTCTTTTTACTATTAACCTGATTTCACATTTCCTAAGGAAAGTCTTTACCTGATACTTTCTCCCTGTAGCCCTTAGCATTTGGCTCTGTTTTTTATTTTACATGATCTAGTGACAATACATTTTACTTCAGGGCCCTGCAAAATCTGTTTGTCATTCCCATATAGCTACAGCCTACAGATCAAAGCTCAAAAAGCAATGGAAGAAGCCACTCGTTTGAGTGCCAGAGTTGAGACAAAACAGAACTGATTTTCCAGGCATATTAGACTTGTCTGACCCCTGGTATGTTTCAGTTCAGATCAGCACTGGTTTTTTGTGCCCCTCTCCACTCTGAAGGACCTGGCACAGCCAGAGAGCCAAGGAGGAATTCACAAGGTGTGTCCAGCTCAGCTGAAATATAATCCAAGGGGAGAAGGACACCCCCAGAGGGATGCTTTGGGCTCTCAGAGAGAAGGGGAATGAGACATAGGAGTTTAATATTTGCTAGCATATTCCAAAGCAGCCAGGCCCTGAGATTTCAGGTCTGCAGAGTGAGGATGGAACTCTTCCAGCTGATAAGGAAAGAGTTGTGTGAGTAAGAAAGAGAAGATGCTGTTCATCAAACTCACTGTGCAGCACCTCCAGCCATTGCATTTGGCTGGGGGAGGCTTTAGGGGGAGGAGGAGGAACGGGAGAAGTATTAGGGCTGTGAGCCACTATTCATTTACAAACTATAATTAATTTGATGTTTAGATTAATTTCTGATGCACTCTCAAAGGTGCACTGAAAGCATTTTTCCTTTATTATAATGTTGATTGCTTATTGGGGAGATAAATCTAACTGTCAGTTATGCACTGACTTACCAAAACTTTCAGACCAAGCAAGCATGTATGCATAAGGAACAGCTGTTTGCAGCCCTCCAGTTAAAGGGACAGCTCTGTCTTTTCCCAATAACTCACATTAAAGAAAATCTATACATTGTACACAGGGACTTCTGCTTTCTTTTGTAGCTCGACAATTTATTAGACAAGAATATGTTAGCAGAATCTATCTTCTATTTATCTGGGTGTCCATGTGTCTATCACTATTCTATCCATCTGTCCCCACAAGTGATAAAGTCTACGCAGAATTTTTTTTTTTTTTTTTTTTTTAAGTTATGGGTATGTGTCTACATACCTACTGACATGCACACTTACACCATCATTTTAAATGTTCTTTCTCCTGGGGTAATTAGATGGAGGAACTCATTACTGCAGGGTCATTGTGGCTACTCCTTTAGTGATATTCAAAAGGGAAATGGACACTATCTAACTAATAGAAATTAGCAGAATTAAGAGTTAACGCCAGAGGAGGAGTTTTAGTGCTACTTTCATTCCAGTCAGAAGTTTCTGTTCAGAAGTCAGAATAATGATCCCTCCAATGGGCAGGCCATTTCTGAACTCAAAGTGATGGATTTGCAGAGTGCAGACCTGACTCATCCTACTCTTGTGGGACTGCAGACCTGCTGGAGCATTTTGTCTACCCATGGCATCTGGGTTTTTCTTTTGTTCTCCCAAGATTTCTGATGCAAGGAAAATTCAAGCTGTAGTATGGATGAGTCTTTAGCAGTCCATGCAGCCATCCATCCCCCCACATCTTCAGGTTCTTTATATCCACCCATTCTGTCTCATCCACTGCACAGGTCTGCTCTTCACTATCTTGAAGTCTGTTGCCTAGTTAGCTACTGAGCAGCTGTTCAACAGATCCTCACATCTTCATGCTTGGCCCCAAGCTTTCCTTCCACACAATACTCAAACTCTTCCATGAATATGAATTTATTTTTATTTACTCATCTGTTTTCCTAAGACCCTTCCCAGCAGAGCATTTCAGAGGTTCACAGAGCTAAGCAATGGCATTCTGCTGGTGCTCATGGTGTCCTCATTTCACCAAGGGGATGATTAGGCAGAGAAATACCCAAAACAATTTATTGATCTTGGATTCCTAATCTGAGTTGCCACAAGCCTGATCACTCTGTTTACCTGCTTTGTCTAAGAATTTAGCACAATGCTAAATGCATGTTATGTTTTTGTCTGCTTGAGATGCAAGTACAGGCAGCAGCCTTTCTGCCAGTGAAATCTCAGGTCATGCACCAAGAGAAGAGGAAAACCCAGTTTATCTTCACTGAAAACTAAAGAGGCTTCACACAATGCAAAAAAAGCCACTCTGCCACAATTTTACATGTATTTTTAACATTTGTGTGCCATTATCTCAGTTTGGGTGGGCCATGACAATTAAGCCAAAGCTGGACCTTGCTTGGGCATGACTCAGCAATGACAAGGGACAGGTACACCCACTTTTGAGAGGTAAGAGAGTGTAATGACATAGATTCAAGCCATGGTGTACCACTGGCACTCAGAACCTACTCTATTTTATTTAATAGTAAAAAAAAAGCAGCCTAGAGGTCTTACCAGATGAATTCTCTGATATCTGATATACTTAGCATAGCTGGGATGTCATGGCAGAAATAGGGACAAATTCCAGTTTTCCAAGGCAACATCTGGTTGTACAACTACAAAACCATCCTTTCCCTGCCTTATTTACTGTCTAAATTCCAACACTTACAATAACAAGTCTGATACATTGCCATTTTCCTTGCCCTGTTATGTTATTTATTCTCAGCAGTAATTAAAACAAGGATGCCATGAAAGAGAAAAATACAGAAATGTGTGGCTAGAAGCAATGCCTTTATGCATATACAAAGCCATACAGAATTAAAATTTTATTGGTAACATAATTTTTTGCTTTTTTAAATGAGTGTTTCATTTTGCAATCTTATAGTTGTTTCAATTTATGGTTGTGTGTGAGATATCTTCCCTTTTCATGTAAGTAAACCTAAATCAAAAAAATCCCTAGAAAAGATTAGCATCTTCAAATAGCATATATTGATGTATTCAGAAGCTGTCATCAGGGTAACAACTTGCATATCCCCACAAAAACAGGTGCATCATTCTTAATCATTTCTGGTTTCATCTATATCAAATCCCCCAAAACCAATTTGGCATCAGCTGTGCTGTCCCCAGTGTTGATCTGTCATATCACGCATATATAAATATTTACATTACATATATATTATATAGGGTATGCATAGGTATTTACATTATACATGTACTACACACACATTTATTCAATAACAAATAGAAAAGCTTGCAGACACAAGTTACTGAACACAATGGAAATTGCTGAGGAATTGTTTGAATTTTAGCAACTTGTTCCAATGCTTGCTGCCCTTCAAGGTGAAGAGCTTTTCCTTGTGCTCAATCTGAACCTCTGCTGTTTCAATGTATGTCCCCTGTCTCTCATTATCACACCATGCACCTTTGTGAATCATATCTCAAGCTGCAAGGGACCCAGAAAGACCAGAGAGCCAAACCCCTGCTTGTTCCAGAGCTACCAAAAACTAATTCATATGGTTAAGAGCATCATCCAGATGCTCCATGAACTCTGACAGGAAACAGATTTTCCTCCTTTTGGACAACACGACCTAAAAATCTGATTGTGTTCTGACCATTTAATGGTGGAATTAAATGATTCTTCTAAATATAGGTCTCTACAGATCCTTTAAATCCCTCTCTAGAAGGGTCTTCAGAAATCATAAAGCCTTTGCCCAGGTCTTCATGCATCTTCTGACATGGCTGAACAGGTTTCAGAAGTATTATTGTTTTGCTAGGTTGTTTTTTTTTTTTTATTCTAGTGAGAGAATTTTTGCTACTGGATTTTTTAATTTGATGCAAAAGACACCTTTTTTTTTTTTTTTTAAGAGTGGTTCATATTTTTACCCCATCCCTTCAAATTAAGATCCCTCTACAAACCATCAATACACATCATGCCCTTTCTCCGGTCTTTATTTTTTTTGTTCAAAAGCATTTTCAAAATCAGGTTTTCAAGATATATTATTACCCCTTTTATTTCAGTAATTAAAAAACAATCTTCTTTTCCAGTCTTCTACCTGAGGGTGGATCAAGAGCTCAGATGGGTCATTGGACAGAGGCCCCAGAGCCAGTACCAGATCAGGATTTTGTAAATCTGTGTTATGATTCAGGTCCCACAGGCTGAATGTAACTCCTCTGAGGAACTGCAAACAGTTCTTCATGGTGCTCACCAAGATTCAGGCCTTTGAAGGCCAACAGTGGTGAACATTCTTCTGGCAGATCCACAGGAATCTATCAGCATCTCTGCTACATAATGCTTTTTCTTTCCCATTGTTAATTTTGGTTCTTTTTGTTTTGTTTTGGTTTGGTTTGGTTTTTTTTAATAAATAAGCCAGACAATCATTTTCTTGTCCTTTGGGGGTGGTTGAAAACATGGAGGTCTTACAAGGACAGTGAAAGTACCACAAATGTAATAGCTGTTTGAATCTGGAGATGTTATCTTCCAGTTAAAATGTGTACAACCCTTTACCTTCTCCTCTTGCTACCCAGAATAGACCAGTGTCAGTTCATAACATCCTGGTCTAGATACTGAGATATATTCTCTTTTCCTTTCCTTTCCCAATGACTCACTGCAAATGAGGAGGTTTGTTTTCCTGCTGAGCTCACTTTTAGTTTGGTTAGCTATTTTTCACCCAGTCGCCTCCATAGAAAGCAAAACACTCCTTCAAAAATCATGGACAAAAAATGTTCACTCCCTCTTCTGGCTTCTGAACAGAAACTTTCACACTGCTGCACAGGAGAAGCTTCAGGCCTTTCTGTCTCTGTTGGATTGTCTCAAACTACCCATAATGATGTATCAGGTGTTCAGCAGCCAGCAGGCAAGGGGTGGGCAATTGTCCATCCAAGTATTGGTCAGCAAAAGCAAAAGGGAAAGGTTCTGCTGCACCAAAAATGGATGTTTTTCAGAGGCTCCCTGGGACATGAGAGAACTGCTAACAAAACAGTGATTAGTACAGTTCACAGTGCACCTTCCTAACAGGATTTCCTGGGGTTTTTGGGTCTTCTGGTTTTTGGTTTTTGGATTCTTTTTCTTGATTAGTCCAGGAAGGCATTTCCTTACTTTACCTACTATGAAATATTTTCAAAAAGAAGGTCTCTTTTTATGATGCTTGTCTCTTATAAACCAAGAAGGATGACTGGTGATTTCAGCAGTTGCCTTTTTCATACATGGCTTCTTTATCAAAAAGTCACAAATGAAACAGGATCCAAGAGAGACTCAGGGAGCAAAGAAATTAGATTTAGATGAGAAATGGATTGTGACATGGCTGGTGGGAGCTTCCATTATTATTTTCATCTGGTTTATATTGGAAACTTCAACAAAACAAATGTAAAAATAAGCCTTCATTTTGATTCAGTAACAATCTCAATGCATCTTTAACTGAGTATCAGCATCTGCTTAGAACTTGTGTAAAACCTGCATTATACTCATCCTTTATTTCCTGTTTCTCATTGGAGAACATATATCCTTAAAAGTTCACCTGCTTTTTTCAACCATATGCTTTCCCCCATAAACCTTATACTGGCACATGATGACATCAGATGTTTTCAAAGACGGCTCAGAAAACAAGTCAAGAAGAATTCCATCCATTTCTGAGAGCATTTAGGAAGTAGCTTCAGTCCTACTCATCGTTCAAAAAGAGAACAAAATCTATTTACTCATCTATGGGTGATTCATCACTGGCTGTTTGTTCCTTGGGAGGAAGATGATCATCACCACCTGGGCTGGAACATTATGTTTCTTTTAGAAGAACCACAGTGTTTTTTGTCCACAGCAGACATGCATGTATAGTGGTCCAGTATCTGATTCATGGGCTCTCCAAAAAATGGCTGAAGCCTCAATCCTTCACTTCTCCCATCAATTCATTGGAAGGCTTCAACTTCTACTTAGAATGGGTAGAACCACAGTCCATACCATCAGTAAAGCTATTGCTCATCCTTTAGAAAACCTCTGTTTACAGGAAAAAGAGAATTTTAATCTTTACTCCACTTGTATAATGAGAGATCTGTTGTAGTTTTCTATATGAAATTTTTACCCCCTTTTATCTTTTTAGAAAAAGTTAGTCCTGGTCATGTGCCCGGACGTGTATATGACCCAAAACCTCAGATCGCAGAATCACAGAATTGTTTGTGCTGGAAGGTACCTTAAAGATTATCTCATTCCAGTCCCCTGCCATGGGTAGGGACACTTTCCACTATCCCAGGTTGCTCTCAGCCCTATCCAGCCTGGCCTTGAACACTTACAGGGATGTGGCATCCAAGCTTCTCTGGGCAACCTGTGCCAGAGTCTCATCCCTCTCACAGTAAATAATTTCTTTCATATATATAATCTAGATTTACCCTCTTTGAGTTTGAACCCTCAGATCAGATCTGACCATGCACTACTTTAAATTGTCAAAATTCTAGTCTAATCTAGAGTCTTACCCTTGTGCTTTGAATCAACATGAGTCATGACAACAATTTTCCTATGAAAAACAATCAAACACCATACAGATTATGAAAGAGAAGACTCGTAGGTGGAGTAGTTCTTCTTGGTCTCAATGACCATACTCAGGGTCAGCATCTATAGCCCTCTGCTTTCAGAGAAGACACTGCTTCTTCTATATCCTGGATATTTCTCCATCTGGACATCATCCAACAGGCAACACACAAAAACACAAACAACCTGTCTGCACACTCCAGCTCACACTGTTGCAATGTGGAGAGGTAGTTTCGTGCACAGGAAGACAGGAAGGCGACATAAGGAAGATACTTGTGTATTTCAAGCTACCTTCTGCTATGGGTGTTCTGACCTTTAGAGAAAGTTAATCATGCCATCTACTTTCACTCTTCATTTAATCTCCCCTTCCCATCTGTTCAGTTTCTCTCAGCTGGAAGCAAGATGAAGAACGAGTACCAGTCAGCCCTCTCAGTGGTCTGCAGCCCACACTTTGGGGCCATTTATTATAAGGCATTAACATCAATTGTCACCTGTATCATGACTCTTATCTCAATCCATCCCATATTAGTAGGCAAGAACTGATTCTCTAAATATCTGAAATGCAAAATGAACAATAGACAGACAGATTTGCAGTATCAGAAGAGACTGTTCTTATCCTTTGGACTGAAGTCTGAAATAACATATGCCAGGTGCCTCAGCTCATATGACAGGTTAAAACCTGTTTGAGTCATAGCATCCCTTTTAGAAAACCTCTTAATCAAGGTTTCATGTGATAGGTGCTCCACCACTATTGCTAAACAAGATGTTTTCCAAAGTAGTTAATTACCTTCACCATTTAAAGTCGCAGACTTGGTGTCTTATTTTCATTTTAAATTTGATAAATGCCTGCTTCCAACTAGAAGAAATCAGCAATCTCTTCTTACCCCCCGCCATTTTAAAGGAACCCCATGTTTTAGTAGGTATTATTTATAGGCTATGGCCCTAATTATGTTTAACCTTCTCTTCAATAAACTGTGGCCACTCTCATTACTCTTTCAGACTTAGAATTACTCTTCTACTTCTGAATAAGTATTAAAACTTATTTGTTTTGTAGAGCAGTCACTAGGACTAAATGCAGAATAACAGTAAAGATCCTTCCTGAGCCATACTTGCTATTTCTAGCAGATATTCAGCAGAGGTTAACTTCATCCCAGAACTATACTAAGTCTCAGGACTTTGAGAATTTCAGCACAGTCCTGAGTGCTCATATATTTGGCTGTTACTATGACACCCATCTTCTTCTTAAAAAGCACTGTTTTCTAATGAGGATTTCCTCTTTTTATGAGTGACCCACTTGCTTTTTCCTGCAGATACTTAATTTTGCATTTGATTGGATTAAAATGAACACCCTTTAACTGTGTCCAGCCTACACAGTGACCCAGGTCACTTACTCCTGTCATTATTTCACCATTTTTGTATGATTGGCCAATTTTACCAGTAATTACTTCAAATGTCTTCCAAGTAATGCTAGAGAAATTGAATAGCACAGAGATTTCAGCTCACCACTGAAGGAGCCTACCAGAATCTCTGCAATTTTGTTTGTCACAACTGACAGATTTTTTTGGTGGTCTCATTTCTGGGCTGATTTCATTTTCTGTAAAGAAGAGCTATCTGAAATACTCCAGCAAAGTTTAAATACACTTTATGAAAACTTACTTTATTCACCGAACTTGCAATTTCATGCAATCAGTTTCATTTGATAGATGCTATGCCCCCTGAAACCATGATGATTGGTACTAATTGTGTATCTTTAAATTCTTTGCCATATTATCTCATATCAAAATTGTCATAATTTTTCTGACACTTAAGAAAGCTTAAGTAAGTTTATTGGGTCACCTAGTTTATACCCTTAAAATTATTATTAGATTTTTTATTTTCCTGGATCATTTTGAAGGTTTTCTAATATTGCATACGTTTCTAAAACGAACATTAATGGTTTGGCAGATTTCTGAGCCAATTCTTAGAATATTCTGAGTTTCCAATTATCTCATCCCACAGATGGGAAATATTTAGTACCAGTTGTTTAGCACTGTTGTTAATTACTGACTGTTCATACATTAAAAAAGTAAATGGATGGATGGATGGATGGATGTACGGATGGACAGATCTTTCTTGGACATGATTAAGAGCAGTGGAAGGTTAAATAATCCAAAAAGTCATCCCACCCTCTTAGACACTGGAAAACAGCTGAAGTGCTATGCCCTTGCTCTGCAGACACACTCCTTTATTGAGTATTCCAGTACCCATAAATCACCTTACAATACAATACCTTCCAATGCACACATACATTATGGAGCTACTTACATACAGATTGTATCCTGAAATTCTTTACAGCACTAAAAAATTGCGAGGCAGCAGCTAGTACATTGTGTAAAGAACACAGCAAGGTAAAGACCTTGCAAAGCAATTAAAGGAAAACCTCCATTCTCTGATAAGACTAATAAACACAGACAAAAAGAAACAGAGCAGTCATAGGAATTAAATAGACTGAAGTAGCAGGGAAGGTCTGAGGAGCAGGGCAGGTCCTGATGGGGGGAGAAGGACAGGAGCTACTGAACACCACCCTTCCCACAGGAAAACTGCTTTGATGTGAGCACCTCATTGCTGCCTTCACAGCAAAAAATACCTTCCTAGATCTCACCTTTCACTGGTCAGTAACAAAAGCAAGGAACCCATGAGCTGAGTGGCAGTTATGTCAATAGCCAATTGTATCAATAACTAATTCCTTCATTACTGACTCAGATTCTTGGAGGAAGGATAGGAGAGCAAAGTCTCTGGTCTAACCAAATTACCAATACTCTCTGCAGGTCCCTCCATTTGAGGATTCTCAGACAATACAAGAGTGTGACTCTTGGGGCTGTCCTATATAGGGGCCAGGAGCTGCACTCACTGATCCTTGTGGGTCCCTTCCAGCTCAGGATATTCCATGATTCTATGGTTCTCATCTGGCCAAGCTCTGTTCTCACAGCCTGAGTGGAAGCACTTTGGACACAAGGAAAGCAAGAGGCACAGACTTCACTTTTGCTGGTGCCCAGGCCATGTGCATGGCATTTCTTCTCTCTCTTTCCCAGAGGCTGAGCAGCAGATTCTTGCTCTTTGGTTACTCTCATTTCCCTCTAGTAAAATAAATATGGGTTGAATGTCAAAAGGAAAAAATTCAGAGGTGCTCTCCTCAGCTAGTGACTTTCATAACTGAAGGAATAAGAAGTACCAAGAAAGATCCTTCACGGCAGTCAGACAAATATTCTGATGGCCAGAACTAGTTAAAAAAAGTCTGGCCTAAAAATAGCTAATAAGCAGCAATTCCTACTTGCTTCTGTTGCAATCTCTTGCAAAGTCTATCTCTGAGATGGCAGCGAGTATCTGGAACTTAGATAAAAATATTCTTCTCAGTTTTAAGACAAGTTTAATATTAATTTCTTTGAGATCCCTCTTTTCCTTCCCATTGCCTGAAGGCAACGTAGTTACATGAGTGGACCTGCTGTAGGATCACCTGCCCCCAGTTCAGGAGTCTGCATAAACAACTTGCATCTGGACCTCATTCGTGGTCTTAACTCCTGATTTAAAGGAAGTTCAACACAGTTACCATGCACTGGGCTCCATCCAGAGGAAAGCTCCCGCCCAAGAGAGACAACAGGTTATTCCAGCCTGGTAGCATATCATCAAGAGGCTCTTTTGCACATTAACCACTAATTCTCCTTCCTGGATGCAAAGCGAAACAGAAGAATCAGAAGGACCAATTAAGGATCCATGGAAACATAACTTTGTGCTCATTCAGGACTGCTGTTAGTGCACAAACTAATTCATGGACATGCAGAGAAAACACGGACTATAAACAAAAAGTTTACAGCTACAAAACAGTCTTTAGTTATACTCTGACACAAATTCTCTTCGTTATCATCCTGGCTGATTAAAACAGAAAAACAGCCCTTAGGTAATATCTGTTACATAAAGCCATTGGTGATCATGCTGATCATGTAATGAGAAAGGGACAAAGTCCCATCGCCCCCGCCCCATCACACCACGAGAACTTTCTCTGGAAGAAAGGGGGAGAAAATAAAACAATTCCAAAATTGTACCCCAGTTTCTGCCTACAAATTGTTAATACAGTCCTGTAGGAAAAGAGCAGGCCAGAAGAAGTAGTGGGCTCCAACAAAGGTGCCTTTCCTGGAAGATGCTGTGCAGAATCAGAAAGATTAGATGCCCTCTGTTGCTGTCCTAGCAGCTTTCACCATTCTTTGCTGCTTTTGATAAATCATTTATTAGAACAGCGTTTTACATAATCCCTGGGGGGGGAGGGAAAAAATAAAAAACCCACCAATATCCCCCCCATAAAGTAGATTTATCACAAAATGCTGTCCTCCTACCAACTGTCTTCAGACCAGAACATATATTTCTCTGATTATTAATTAACTGATGCACAGAAAGAGCTTCAAGCTTTTTAACCTCTCCCTTTCTCTTTTGTCCTTCAAGCGTGTAGATGACAATGCAGGGGTGGTTTTCAAAACACAGACGGAAATTGTAATACTGCCATCATGTTTTGAGCCCATGGGCTCAAATACTAAAGCCATTTAGGAACCGAGTATTTAAGTTATTTTCCCAGTACATACATTTTGTTCCTAGTAATACATGTTCGAGTCATAGTACCATGAATCCTGCTGACACAGATGAGGAGAAACAAAGATGGTTAACTGCCAATACTGCATGTAACAACAAAAAAAAAAGTCAAATATGCCAGTAGGTATTTGACCTGAGAAGAGAAAGGAATATGCTGTTGTTAGCCTGATCTGCCTATCCCTTATCCACTGTAAAGTCTCAAATCTCAGGATAAGTCACAGCTTTTCTTCTATTTGCAGTTCATCCAAATACCTTCAACAATATGAAATACAGCTACACATAAATAACAGGAAAGGGGGAGACTTGAATGCACCTGAACCTTCTGAGTATATCAAGGCCCCTGAAAACTAACACAGTGAAATGAAGCTGGAGCAATTAGCTGCTCTGTCCCCAGAATATGATCACAAAGAATAAGATCAGTTATTGGCATTTGCCAGCTTTCCTCAGCTTTCCCCAGCTTTTGAATCCCACTTCCTCTACCCTCAGCATCCAGACAGAGGAGATTTTTATATTGCATCAGTGAATACCAGAACAGCTAAGGAGAAAAAAATCTGGTCCAAATCTCTAGGCAACTAATACCAGAATCAGAGTACAACTCCCAGCTTCATTAGCTGGTCTAAATGAAATATAGTGAGCAAATGCACTTCTGATCTCTCTTATTAGTCCCATTTGTTAAAATGCTGTATTATTTACAGCTTTGCACAGAATGTGGAAATGGACTTAGAATTCCATCACAAAAGCAAAGTGATGATAAAAACTTGTATAGTTTTGTGAGCTTATCTCATAGAAAGGCTCTTGCAGAGGTACAACTATATTAATAACCCAGCAAAAGGGCTTATCATCCCTCAAAGGTCTAGTCTTGGCAAGGGTAGAGAAATAATAATCTTCTGTCATAGTGGGCAGCATTTCTGGAGGGGTTTGATTCAGAAATTAACATCAGTTTGGAGTTTGACCCACCCAGGCACTAGACAGTTAACAACATTTTACCTTGAGATATCACTCCTAACTATGGAACCAGGATCCTGCAATGGAGGTTCCTTGATTTAAGCTGGGTGCCTGCCTTCACTGCAGCCAGCACTGCTGCCTGACCAGTGATTCACCTGAGCACAGCTAAGGGCATCCTGATAAAAGGAGAAATCCTGTCCTACACTCCACTGGCTGCATTGGCTGGAGCTCCACTGGTTCCTGTAGGGTCCTAAGGTGTTGTGCTCACAAATGGATGAACGTGCAGACACAACCTAAATGTGCACTTGTAGTCAGCAGGAGGGACATCCCAAAAGAACTCGTTGCAAGAGTAGAAATCAAAGTTCCCAGGCAAGGTATGTTCTCTAAAGATGTGAGCTAAGCAGCCATCCAGCTGCTGCCAACTCGGCTTTGATATTGGATTACTGTGTGTACATCAGTAAAGTAAACATACCTGGCACTTCTCCCTAGCACTGGGGACAGCTGGCACAAAATGGCCTACACCCAAATTATTAAATTCTCTCACTTACCAGAACATCATGGACACATCCAAGTTAACCACTGAACACAGCCTGTCTTCTGTGCTAAAACTCAGACTTTGTCCAGGAATTGTTTGATGTTAAACACGAGTCAAAAAAACTCAGCACTACAGATTATTAGGTTCCAGTTTGTCTGAACTTCCCTGGAACAGCTTTATTCTACTGTTTTAGATGTAACTGATGTGTGTTGGCCAGGAATATCAGCAAACCAGATGTGATTTTTAAAAAGAAATGGGTTTCACTACATCCTGTATTCAAGGTTATGAGATATATAGACAACATATTTAAGTCTGAAGCTCAAGTAAGGCATCCCCAAGGGAGTTTCCAGAAGTATTTTCAGTCTGAACGTACTTGGATGAAACTAGGAAGTGTTTAGTTTATTCCTTTGCTGAAAGTGAATCGTAGGATTTTGTGGACAAGTAGTGAAATGTAAACTGGTAACATCATCAGGCACTGACTGCCCAAAATGTGATGGCAAGAGCAGATTCATTGCTATTGAATAAAACCACATCTCATTACTCGTTATAGCTCACCAGTTTTTCTCTAGAAACTGATGATTGCTGTGGGGCTTGAGAGTACTTTTTGTCTGTTCATCCTCAGAGCTGCAGTGTTGGTACCTCCTCATCCAAGGGGCTGGAAGGAAAACTGTGTGGACAGCCAGTTTTGTTGGAGCCCTGGCTTCAAGAGGGGAGGACAAAGAAGGTTCCCTATTTATTCCATGGGCCTCCTTTCTAAAGCCCCATGTGCCATACTCAGTAAACCTGTTGTCTCACTTGGAGAGACTAAGACCATAGGTTTCATGACCTGTCACTAAGTTGCATTATTAGCCAAGGTCAGGGAGCACAGTTTAGTGCAGGAGTGAGGAGGTGCCTTTGCATGGAGAGCTCTGTGTCTTTTCCAGACACAAATGACCCTGTGTCACCTGTGAGCCTGGCTTCTGACGAGGAACTAGACCAGGGAGGAGGGGCTGTGCATGGATCCACAGCACAGCCCAAGGCTGTAAGCCAGGCCTGGTGCTGCTGTCAGGAGCAGGTGTATACCTGGCAGCAAATGCTCAGCATTAGCTTTTCGAGGGGCTTGCAAAAACCATCTCTTCATTTCAGCCTGTCTGTTGAGCAGCACCAGGCTTCTAGGATTGATTTGTGCTGCCAGAGCCTTGCAGGGGAGGATAAACAGATGGCTTTGTCTGGAGAGCAGGCTGGTGCAGGCTAGTCTCACCCAAGGTTTGTACTCAGAAATGTTGTTGGCACACAGGGACCTTTCTGGCAAAAGTAGCAGAGGCAATGCTTGTACAGTGTGATGGCTCCCTGCCTCACTAATACCTCAGACCCATGGTCACTCCAGCTATAGCCATACACAGTTGGGGAAAATGAGGCCTTTTTTGGATCTAATATAATAATAAAAAAAAATTAAAAATAAAAATTTTTAAAAAAAAGCCACAACAAAAGCTCTCCCCAAAACTGAATGCATTGCATCCTGTGTGGGTGACCCATATTATTTCATCAGACTGTTAGAGAGCAAATCAAGACAAGGAAAGTCTTAGGTGACACGTAGATACAATATTCAGACACTATAGTTGTTTCTAGTGCTGGATGGGCTCCATGGTTGATTGGGAGATTTGCTGGCAAAGTATGAAATTCCATAGGGAAACCATGTTAGGGAAGCGCTTGTGTTCATCACTTAGCTGCACAGTAACATAGAGTTTACAGAAATTGCCAGTGATTAAAGGTCTTTATTTTGCTTGGCTGGCCAACAATCAAACCATTCATGCTGATTAATACGATAATGAAGAATTTATTAAATTCACATCTTACTTATATTGCCATAATAAGGAAGTAGCAGTAGTTGTGTGGGGTTGCCCTCATCATTGGTATTGGAAGGCAAAGAAAAGGTTATGCTGACAAGTTAAGGAAGGTCTAGAGGTTTACCCCAGTCACAATGGAGGGAGATAAAGGAAGACAGAGTGCCTTGAGACCATTACAGCTGCTGACTCCCAGCTCAAAGGTGACCCAAATCTTGTGGCACCAACATTTGGATCCCTGTGCTGCACCTAGTCTAGTATTCAGACTGGCACTCAGACCAGGCAGTGTGTCCTGGGTCACTGATCTGTAACAACCCCTCCTATCCTTTGTCCCACATTGGCAACCATCCTCTCCTCACTCTCCTGCCCACCTGCCCACCCTCCTACCTGCTCACTCCCCCCCTCTCAGCGCCCTCACCCCTTCCCCATGTTCATTCTCAGTGGTCGTTGCATGTACGTGCCTTGGCACCCTTCAGCTCATTAAGTCCCCTGCCTTGCCTCATGTTTTGACAGGTTTTGTGAGTTTTGACAATCCTGCCAGTGCCCAAGCTGCTATCCAGGCCATGAATGGATTCCAGATTGGCATGAAGAGGCTGAAGGTGCAGCTGAAGAGGCCAAAGGATGCTAATCGTCCCTATTGAAGTGTTGTGGGAACCACTGGATACAAAGCACTAGCACAGGTAACTGCATGGGGAAGGGGGTGTCAGCTACACCTGTAGCGTCTCTCTGTGTTGTAGACCCTCAAGGAGATTCAGCTCTGTGACTTTCTATCTTCTGCCTTTTTGACTCTGGCTAGAGCCACTCTGCTCAGACACACACCCACGCATAAACCAGGAGCTGTTTGTGTGTGTGTCTCTTTAGAAAAAGAGGTGGAAGGATGCTTACTGAGGGATAAGACAACTTCCTCATCCCAGGGGCATCCTGCATCTCCAGAAAGTGCTTCTGGTCACCAGAGGAGAGTCAGCAAATGTCCTGATTCCCCTTGGTCAGTGAAAGAGAGCGTTTCTGGCGCTCGAAGAAAATCTGCAATTGAGAGGTGGGACTGGGCTGCAGTTTAATCCCAGGTGACTGGACTGGGACAGTGTCTGTCTCAATAGCTCTGTGTTGCAAACGTTTCAAAGCATTCTTCATTCTTCATGCGGTACAGTCTGTATCCAATTCCATCTCAGCATAATAACTTAATGTAAATATGTCTCCCTGACAACCCAATAACCCCTGGTTTATTTCTTCACAAACACAAGAAATTAATAGAAGGATCCACATTCACTTCTTGGTCAGTTGTTTTAAACTCCTGTGTGTAGATAAAGCCCAACCAAAACCAAGGAAGCTTAGCTGGAGTAAAGAGCTGGTGTCTTGTTTTTAGACTCATGTGCCATGTATTGCTGGAAAGAAGCCAGCTGGATGTTCCAAAGGAACTTCTAATACATGTAACAACACCAAAAATATCAGAAGCAACAGCTTGTTTCATTGGAATCCCAGCGTATCACCAATAACAAAAATGAAGATGTTTCCAAAAATGGAAATATTTTCCACCACTGGCTGGCTCTTTCATTAGGTAATTCTTTGAGAAACAGAAATACAAACCCTATGTGTTTGTTTACAGAGACAGGAAGTCTCCCTATTGCTAAAACTGTTCCACACCAGAGATTCCCCAATAAACTCAGCACCTAGGGAGGCCCTAAGCAATTTGTACTCCTGAATTAGTGATAAAGAGATTGGTTAGGTGACCTTTCTATGTAATTTTAGCTGCAATGTCTAACATTCTGTGATTTTTATTCAGGCCTCTTTTCATTCATCTAAGACAGGCAAGAAATACATATGTTCAACTTTTCCAAAGAAAAACAGAGTGTTTTAATTTTTCACTGGGGTCCCAAATATCTTTAAAAAATATTTATTTTTCTAGTCTTCAGAGCAGTATCCGTTCCAGTGAGAATTCAGGAATGGGATCAGAATGTCTTTGAAAGAGGTGCTGCACTGAAGACAGCACAAAGGAGATTAACAAACCTTTCAATAAACATATTAGTTGCATAAGCAGGAAACAGCCACCATATTTTAGAACCTCCTTTATATGTGACTATATGAAGACAACTGTCAATGTCATTTTCCCCCTTCAAAAACCTCTTTTCTTTTCCTTGCTTATGAAAAGGCCTCTTGGAAGCTTGAAACCAGAACATGTTGCCATATCCAAATGCTTTTTGCTTCATCACACTGGCTTTTTTTCTGCAGGCTTTGCTGGGGGAGAGCGGGGGGTGCATGCTTGCCATTGTGTCAAAGCAGGGGCTGCCTTTGTCAGGGAGGCTTTCTATGACACCTGCAAGGGACCAAGGGACACAAAGGTCTCCCTAGTTAGGCACCAGGCTTTTTGTCTCAGCATAGCTCACTGAGGATATGCTTGTTTCTTGTTGTGGTGGTGTAAGAGGCAGGGCTGTGGATATCTGTATTGCTCAAGAGTCACCAGTACGAGTCTACGGTGGTTTTCATTATCATGGTTCACCATGAAGTGCTCTGAGGTCTCAGCTTGTTTCCTACAAAGAGATTAGTCACTAGTAGGACTAAGATTTGTTGCTTGGGTATTCCTCCCCCCCGCCAGTAAATCATTTAAAAAGGAATCAGCAGGTAAAATGGTAATATTATTCCATATGACTCTCTTAGAGCATTTTTCTCCTTTCTTTAATGCTTTTACTAAGCAGAACAGTCTTGCAGTGTTGTCTCTAGATAGGAAGTCCTTTAGCCTTCCTGTGTTTTACTTTGGCTTTGGTACTCCAGAAAAATCACTCAGCTTTTACCACCAGATCACTTCCACCCTTGGCTTAGAGAACCTTGTTTAGAGACCCTATCAAAATATATCTCAGAGGTCCTCCTTCTCTTGCACACTCACACCTTGTTGAGCCTGTTGCAGGAGCCTGACTTTTAGCAGAAAGGAGCTCTCCAGGAGAAAAAAAAAAAAAAAAAAAAAAGAGTTTTATACATGTGTTTTTCCACTTGACAGAAGGAATGGCCCTAGTGTGTGTGGTCCCAGGAGGAGGATTTGGGTTAGCACAGGGAGAACCATGCTGCAAAATAGCCTGGAGAGGACACTTGGTGCCAGCAGGGATACCCAGAAGGTCAGATGGGCTTAAACCCAAGTCCTTGTTCAGCTCATCTGCTCCCAGTGCTTGGGAACACTGATACCAGCACTCCAGCAGCAGGCAGGATTCTCAGTCAGGAAAGCCACAGGTCAGCTTCCCACCAGGGGTGGACAGCAGTGATCAGCAGAGGGCTCAGCCCTCCGGAATAAACCTGGCACAGAGGCAGGGCAGCACAGTAGAATTGTACCTCCACTGCTAGCTTGATTTGCAACTTCCTTTAAATGACAGAAAGATAATAACTCCACTGTGTTTTTTTATCTATCTTAACTTTGGAAGCAGCTCTTCAGGGTCTTTAATTCCAATTTGAAGCATGTGTATAACCATATTGACACCAGAGTAATTACTCATGTGCTTCAAGAGGATGCTCAAGAAACTTTTTAATTGGGATTTTTCCACGGAAGGGCTTTTTTCTATTGAATTGCTTTCAAAAAATAAGAAGTTGCCAATGACAACAACAACAATAACAAAAGCAGCACACAGTTTGATATAATCCACCAGAGTGTTTTTTCCTAACTGAGAAAGAAAGAACTTCACTAAATTTTAATTCTAGATGCACAGGTTTCTTTAAAAACTTATAAATCTCCTTTTTGGGGACACAAGCAGTTTGGGCCACAGTGATTTGAAATCCTTTGTTTTCTTTGCAAATGCTCTGAACGTGCTGTCAGACACTGAAAGGGTCTCTGTGATGTAGCAGATAAGTCCAAAGCTGCAGCAAGCAAAGCCCTGAAGAATTTAGATGGCAAAATGGCTCCACCTGTTCTCTTTTTTCTTTATAATTAAAGAGGTGGTTGTAGAGGGGGAAAAAAATAAAGAAAAGTAGAAAAAAATGGGGGTAAGAATGATGTGATGGGCTGCTGGAGGGCTGCTGGGACAGACAGGCATGATAGGACAGCACTGCCTAGAAAACTGCACAGCTCCCAGCCCTTCCTGAGCTCAGAGCAGAACTCAGAGCAGCCCAGCAGCAGCCAGCTGATAAAACAATAGAAGACACAAAACAGCCTGAAAATCCTGTCCATTCCCCTTCTGTGGCTCCACTGCACTGACTGGTCACTGGCAAAGGGATGCTTCCCACTCAGACAGACACTCTGCTGCTGAAAGTTTTATTTAAGGCTAAAGATGCAGAGACATTTGGGTGAGACTAACCCAGAGCACTGGCATGAAACCGAGTGAGACAAACTGAGTGAGGCAAAAGGGAAACAGAAAAGTGAAAAAAAAAAAAAAAGAAATGAAAAAAGATCAACAGCAAGATTTTTTAAGCTGTGCTCCAGAGTAATGACAAAACATTAAATGAATGCACTGCCCAGGCAACCTGCTTCTACAAAGCGTCAGGGGAAATAACACAGGCCAAAAAAAAAAAAATTCAGATCCTTCTTCACTACTTCTTGAACATGGACTGATGTCTGGTTCATTGTAAAATGTGTGAAATACATGTTTTTGCAGCTGTCTGGAATAGGTGGTATTTTTACTCTGAGGAAATGTCTTTTTTTTTTATTATTTTTTTTTCTTTTCTTTTTCTTTTTCTTTTTTTTTTTTTTTTTTTTTTTTTTTAATTGGAGTGTATATTTTACCAAACTGGAAAACTCCATTTTTCTCTCTTTGTTTCCTAATAAAAGCAAAAAAATAAAAGCAACCCAAACTCGATTTTAAAGTAAGATAATACTGTCAAAAATATAAAAAGAAAATATCAAAAAGAAAAGAAAAAAAAGCAAAATTCCAAATAGCCATAAACAAAAATATGTAAGTGAAAAATTTCTATCTTCTCCTATCATTTCAGATGGCTTCAATGCAAAGTCTAGTGAAAGTGTACTTTTTACTGAAATTTTTGTTTCTTATGCTTCCCAGATAGCTTTCTATTACCTCTAGTGAGAGGCTATTCTGCAGCTGCATTGATCTCACTGTTCTCTATTAGGCTATTCATCTTGAGACTCATTCCATATATCCTTTTTCAAGATAAAATCACATTTTTTGTAGTTATGCCTCCTACAATCATGCTAACCAGCTCCTCTTCCACCTGCACAGATTATTGTTGTTTCCCTATTTTAGTCATCACTAAGATCGTTTAGGACTTGCTTACGTTATGGAAATTTGCACTAGTATAATTGCATCAAAACAGTACTCCAGCACAAGCTTTAATATGAGTGAATAAAGAGAGAAAAAAAATCAGCACAGCTTAATTTTGGAGAGTCTGTTCAGGTACTCGAAAAACATCATCTCAGCCAATATTTTTTTCTGTTCTTTGGATTACTTTTGTTTTTCATTTCCACTGACACCTGTGATTAAATTAAGCATCCCTCAACTGTGTTTGCAACCCAAACTTTGTGCTGTTGTGCTTGTACTGAGAGAATGGAAGTGAATTTTAGTGGGGGAGGCTAAAACAGGACTCCTGAAGGTGTTTGCAAGACTAACAAGGAAATCCTTTTTTTTTCTGTCTGATCATTTTTAACTTGTCTGTCCATTTAAATTACTGATAACTTTATTATGGCAAAATTCTCATGTCTGTTCTACAAACCACAGCTTAGATACCAGAGCATGTAAAATCCCATTTTCTAATTATTTTATTCTAAGATTGGCACACAATATAATGCACTGATGGAAAACGACAATAATTAATTACTGCATTTGCTCCGAAATTACAATCAGTAATTACTGCTCTGAGAATGAATTCCATTCAGCAATATTTGGAACTTGTTCTTCCTCAAAGCAGGGCAGCTTTTTGGGAGTATTGCTGTGTTTGCATCTAAATGAGTCCATGTAGGTCACTAACAGATCCGTGCTATTTGTCATGGGAGTGATAGAGCAGCACAAGGCAATACCACAACACGTTCCCTCACTCTGGAGCAGAAATTCTCCATTGAAACCCAAGTCCCCATTATTATTTTAAATGTTAGATAATGTAAATACTTCCAAATTAAATATTAGATATTAAAGCAGCCTCTCACTTCTCATCTTGCTGTGATACTCTTGGTGCTCTGAAGTGAACTTCTGGAGAATTGTGAGAGCTTTGGCCAAAGACTCAGCCAGCAAAGAGCCTTCTGAGTTTTTACTCACGTATACAATACTGTGAAAAGACCAGGAGCTTGTTGTGGTGGTGCCCTCTCCAGAGGCTTCCAGCAGCAAAACCCCCAAAGCTCCAGGGTTGATTGGAGGATGGTAATTTCATATTCAGCCACTTGACCAAGATTAGTGTGGGAGATCACATGCACAATGTCACACAAATTACCTAAGTCAGATTTTAGAGCCTTTCTGAGCTCAGTCTAAGCCCCAATTGCATCAGCTAATGGGCAGCTGCAGTAACCTGAAAACAGCAGCCTTTGAAGGAATTTTTACCAGGTTTTTTCAGCATTTGCTGGGCGAGTGCATGAGGGACTGCAACTTGAAGAAAAAAAATGGAAAATACAAGAAAAGGAAAGAGTAGACGTTTGAAACAGCAGTGATTTGAAATGAGAGCCAAAGAAATGGAAAAACACAGGACACATCCATAGCCAAATTTTTTGTTCAAGCAGCAGCAGCAGCAACACAGAATGAATCCTCTGCTAAATAAAATATGTACAAAATGAATGAGAGAAGGCAAAGACCCATAGTGAAAGAGGATTGTGAAAATACAGGATGAATCCTAGAAAACAATCTCAGTCATTTTTCGTACAGGACCTCAAAACAAGTTACAAGTCAGCAAAATCCATTGATACTGGGGCACTAGAGAGACCAGTACTCACTAGTGAGCAAACAGGAAACAGGCATTTTATCAATTTGCAAATGCTGCTCAGGGAGAGAGCAAAGAAAGGTCTAGAACTTGAGAGATGTTCTTCTCAGATGGCCCCACATTTGAAGGCAGATAGAGCTGCCTTTGGTGTGTTCAGTTAATATAAACATCAGCACCATGAACATGGTTTTGTGTCCAGGTAAAGACAATAGGAACAGTATAGGCCAAAGGCTGGGAACAGCCCTCTATGTCAAAGAAGAAGGTTAAAACCTTCTTCCAGGAAAAGTGGAAATTCACAATGAAATCAGAGTTATGAGTCAACCCCAACATGGGATTCACAGGACTCAGGTCACTTGTGCAACATTGATCAGTAAGCTGAAAATGATCTGATCTTTTTCTCACTGACCTTTGAGAGCTACTGCAGAACCATGAATTGAAGCTCTATGGAGTAGTGTTTGGCACTAACACTGTAGAGATAAAGAAAAGGGAGGCTAAAAAACTCCATGAAATTTACTCTGCAGGGGAAAACTGCTACAGGAGTTGGCAAGAATCTTAATAAGGGGTTGCAGAGTACTCCATCAATGTGAGCACCTTAAATTGATGTCCTTATGGTTTGGAAGGCATATACAATCAGCTGCACTAGAACACTGTTTCTCGTTCCCACGGTTATACCAAGTGATATATCAAATGCAATAATTGCATATTTGAATAATTCATAGGTACTGTAACTTTGGCCAGATACAAGTGAATATCAAAACTCTGGTCTCTGAAGTGTTTGATTCAGCTGTAGCAGAGAATTGAAGGTTTACGGTACAAACCTTGCTTCTCAGGTGTCTTTCATCCTGCCCTGTGACTGCAGTTAGGGAAAAAAAAAGAGAGTTTTCATTTCAAACAGTTCATTTTTCCACTTAGCTGAGCTTCATCCAACCTTTTTGAAATATTGGGTAGAAGGCAGAGCTGGAGGGGAAAGGAGAACAGCAGTCAAGTCATTTCCCAAGCAAGCAGCAGAGTAAATGAAAACTCAGTGCTCTGTCTGGAAAAGTACTAACCACAACCATGATCAGGCTAAGTTCTCTGGCAGCGTCAATCACCAGTTCCTCTGAAGCCAGTGAAGTGACACTGATTTATGGCAGCCAAGGATTCAGGCCCACTATTACTTATTTAACTCCAAATTTTCCCCTGTCAGAGATGCTTCAGTTATTTGCAATTCTACAGGGAGATGTAATGTCACCATTCTGGCTGCTCTGGTCTTCTTAGAGCAGAGACACTAGGGAATGATCATGCCCACCTCCAAGTATCACCATGGCTCATTTTAAAAATGCCTTTTTAGGATAATGACTTGCAAACAGAAGAAAATATCCTGTACCCATGGAAAGCTGCAGCTCCACACTCAAGTAATCCTCTTTAGAAAGCAGATTTCTCCCATTTATTGGAGGACACATTCTCCCTCCCCAGCTCTTCACATATCCCTTTTTCCTGTGTAAAACAGATCCAGCAGCTGGGCTGCCTGAAGCATCTGTTCTGTGCAGAGCAGTAACACTCTAAAATCCTCACAGTGACAAGATGCCTACCTTTGAAATTTCTGGCTCTATGATGCCTAGTCCTTGACTCCAAAGATATCTTTGGCTGATTTGGATGTGCTGTAGACCATGGTTGTCATGGTAGATCCTTAAAAGCAGGTTGTTCCAAAAGAAAATAGGTTTTCACTGCCTTGATTTCTAAGGAGTTGGAAACAATTGAGCCATTAAATCCATGGGCTGTGCAGTCAGCTAAAAATTTGTCTTTGCTGGATAAGATTCTCTATTTTTCTCTTGAAGCATCTCCACTCATGGGCAGAGGTTGCATCCCATTTGCTGTGATGTATGACAAGTGAATGCTTTCCATGCTCTTTATTTTCCTCTGTGCATTCTCCTTGCATGGGACATATTTTTCCATCATGGCACATTGGACACTGGGAAAGGAAACCAGGCAGGCAGCCCAATGCCAGCCCTAAGAAACTGGGCTCCTACATGTCAGTTTTAAGAGATCTGGGGCTTTCAGAAAGGGGTTTATTTGGGGAATTCCTGACTTCTGTTCAGGTTACAAGGGCATTGTTTAGTACAGACCATACAAACCTTTGGCACAAAATCCCAGCAGAAATTCCTACAGGCCTTGTTCCCATTACCCATGAAGACCAGTGTAATGCAATTCAGAGAAAGGTGTACAGATCCTAGTAAGGGAATAGCTCACACCTGGAGAAGTATTCCTACACCTCAACCTGAATGGAGGAATTAATGTCCTTTGATGGCTTTGTTGAGGAGCATGCTAAAGTGATGTTAGTAATTAGGAAAGGCACACAGACTGGCACCATGGTTATCTCTGAGGTCTTTTCTCTTTCAGCACAGACCCACTTCCTGACAGCCTGAAGTCTGGTACTCACCAGGGATTCCTGGATGTAATCCCAGGATACCGCTTAGGATTAAAATGCAAATAATTTCTTTCTTCATAAATGCTCTAGAATAAATGAGTTGTCCTGAGGTTCACAGGTATCTGAAGAAGTGCTGGGCCTTTCTGGGGAAAGAAAGCAGGCTTTAAAAGAGTGATGATGATTTGTGCCAGCTAAAGGCTTGCTGTGGGATTTGGCCACTTACACTCAGGGAGAAGAAATCTTCTGCTTTTTCTCTTCTAATCTTTCAAATAGCCTCTGTAATTTTTTCCCCAAGTTCTGTGTGCTCAGTGCGTTCTGTCAATGTGAGAAGTGGTAATGTCACTCTGCCAGGAGTTTTATGGTTCACAGAAGGCAGGATTTGTGTTGAGATAGACAGATAGATGGATGTCTGGTGCCTGCACACAATGTATTACAGAGATTGACCCAAAATTTTCAACACTAAAATCCCAAACGATAGACTGAAGGAAATTCTGTCTGGGAGATTTCAGATAGATTTTATCTCTCTTTTTTTTTTTTTTTTTTCTGATTAATACAAGCCTTTAAAAGCATATCATCCCTGTCCCTTTGCCCAAATAATTGGAGAAGATCAGAGTAAGGAAGGATCAATAGCAAATAAACAGTCTACATTTTCTCAGGTGTCAATGTAAAGGAGGTCAGACTTGCCATACTGGGAAGGGAAGGATACACAGTTAGGGATGTCTGGAATGCATTCAGATAAGAACATTCATCGTGACAAAGGAGGAGGTGAGCCCTGTTGCCCATGTAGCTGGTGAACTCAGGGAAGATGGGGGAAGTGATGCTCATGTCCCCCTGACCAGCCAGACTCAGGGCCACGCTGAGATCTGAGCTCTCCCTGCACACAAGAGGGAAATGGGAAGGAGCAGAAGTGCTGGCTGATGGGAGCAGTAGGGACACCATCCTGCCAAGCTGCCTGCAGAGCCTGGAGCTGCCTCCTAATGAAGGCGAGCGGCTGGTCACAACTGGAGGCGAGCTGCTCCCCATTTGTTTGTGCTCCTCAGAGTGGCAGGGATCCGCTCTCCATCAGAATAATCCAATTGAACAAAATGATTCATATTAGCAGGCACATCTGTCTGAGGCCAAAGCAGAACCCTGGTGTTAGTTTAATAAATGGCGTTCATTAAACTCAGCTGAAAATATAATCTGGAGAGACTGATGGGGTGAACAGAGCAAAGAATAAGCAAAAGGAGTTAGCAATTATCAGATGTCATTTGTTCTACTGGTACCATGGAATTGGAGCTTGTTTGCTGAAATCTTAATTTCATTTTGCTGAGGCAGAATCCATCAGAGAAGCTCATGCTGCAGCTATGATTCCTGTTTGTCAGCCCTTGTAGGGAATGTGGCATTTTTATTTCCTCCTTTTCTACCAGACAGAGCTCTGAAGGAGCACAGATCCCAGCAAAGAGCCCAAGCACAGGAAAGATAGAGGGAGCAGCCTTTCCTTTGCCATGAAAAGACTGCTGAATAAAGTTCCCTGTACTGAAATGGAGAGAACATGGGCAGTGCTTTGGGACAGGAACTTTGGGCATTTCCAATGCAGCAGAAGCCATAAATCTTCCCAGTTCCTCTGCTATTTTCCCTCCATACCAACAGTGTATAAACACTTCTCACTTGACTTCGGGAGCATTTTACACTCTGTAGGGTAGGGACTAGTGTTTCCACCAGCAATTGTTTCCCTCTTTTCAGGCTGTACAAAGGTTGGGTTCTTCTTGGTGGTCAGGTCAGGGAAGCTCATCCAGCTGTGCACTGGTGGCTGTCCAAGGCAGCACAGGGAACAGGCACAGGCACTGAGGTGCTGGAGGCAGCCCACACATCCAGAGCTCAACCATGAGGGTCTGGGGCTGCCTCCTTCAGGCCCAGCTCTCACCTGCTCCAGCTCAGCCAGCTCAGTTATCTGGCATTAACATTCCTGGCCATAAGTCTCCGCACAAAACACTGAATCCAGAGGGAGTGCTCTTAAGAGGGAGAGCTGCCTTTCCCAATTCCTGCTGAGCAGAGACAAGCTTCTTGGGACTGACTTACAGAACGGTCAGCACTGGAAGACTGGCTGGACAACCTGTTTCTTGTGAGTTGCTTTGGTTTTGTTTAGTTTTAACTTGTCCCTACGGGTATTCAAATGGTCCTTGGTGTGCTCCAGGGGAAGGCAAGAAAGGATTTTATATTTATAGACTTGCCAGAGCTATCGAGTCCTAGCCAGTTAGAAAAAAATCAAAAGAATAATGGAGGAGAAGGGAAAGCTTGACCTCATGAGCTTTCAGTGTTGATTAGTTTGTTGGTGTCAGGAACCTTTTCTTGTTCAGGGCAGACTAACTGTGAAATAACTTTTTTCCCCTACTCTTTAATCTGTCTCCTGTATTCCCAAGGGGAAGGAGGAGCCAATACCTGCCTTCCTGGAGTTTTGCTTCAGAGGAAGCAAGTGCCTGGACTTGCACACAAACAGCAAGGGGCTGGTGGGTTTTTTCTGAGATTCATCTTCTCAATGTGCCCTTCAGCAAGAGGCTGAACACCTTCAATCTCACTCAAAATTGTGTAAGAATCAGTTGGTGACATGAGCTGCTCTGGAGATGGACAGAGGTTTTTCTTGCCCTGGTGAGCACAGAAGAGGGAGGGAGAGTTGCAGAGATGGGCAGCATCTTTCTGATCTCTGCCCTGGATTCCACCATCACAATCAGGCCTCCTTCACACCCATGGAGTGGGTGAGGCATGCACTGAACCCCACCTCTTGCCCACTACCATTCCTCATTCAGGTTAATCCTCAGCTTCTTGGCACAGGGACGAGCATAAAGTCTTAGGTTAACATTTGAATTAGACTGGTGAGAAACTTGCTGAATTTGCTTGGTTCAGCTCTGTGGGTCAGGCAATGATAGCACTCCCAAGCCAGCACCGGGGACATGCTTCATAAGCACAGGCTATCTGAGGTGACAATGAACCAGAAACCCAAAGAGCTGAGTCTGATCAGACTCAACTGGATGCAAACAGAATTTGGGATTTATTTTCAATACTCTTTTCAAAGTACATTGAAGTAATCTTATGAACCAGGCATCATGAGAATCAGCACATTGGTTTTCAGGGCTGTCAGAAAAAAAAAAATTGTTTTGTTTTGGATTTCTTTTTAAATTCTCAGACAAAAAGTTTTGACTATTTTTAAGCAGTGATAATGTTTGACTGATCACCTGCATTTTCCACCCAGAAAGGCTTTGAACAAAAATGTGATCCAGTTCTAAATTTGAATCATATAAATACCTCAGCTATAGCAGTGAAATGAGTCACAGACATAAGTCACATGCATAAGTGTTTTCAGAATCAAATTCTGAGATACTAAAATTTGCCAAGAGATGTGAATTCTTCCTATGGAAGCCACTCCAACTACATGGTGGAATTATTACCTTTCTCCAACTGAGAAAGAGTTGCCATCTCCTTAGTAAAAGTATAATCTTTTAGAAGCTTCATACAGAATTTGACTTCAAGAATATTTGTGGGGTTTTTAACAAAAAAAAATTATGAATATTTAATAATTAATAGAACTATGTAAGCTTATTGAGTCATCCTGGACTTTAATCAATTTGAAATGTTTGGGGCATCGATTTCCACCTTACTGCTCCTCACTGGAGGTACATCAGAGCTTTAGTGCAATTAAAACGGAGCAGGAAATATTTTTAGCTAATTGCACTGTGCACCTTGAAGGTAATTTGAAGCTGAAGGCAAAAAAAAAAATATATCAGAAGGAGTAATTGAGTGCTGCAAGCTGGGACTTTGTGTTTCTGGCTGCGTTCTGATTTAAAGGGGTATAGGGTCTGGGCACAGAGCTGAACAGCCTTGGCAGAAAGAGAGTGAAATCTCAGCCCTGGAGAACAATCCCAGGACACATCACAGGGCAGCAGACCCAGCAGCCCTGTTCCTGGCACAGGACCAGCCTTGGGAGGATCACTGGGGAACACATCCCTAATAGGGATGTCAGGCTGGGAGAACACCTGGAGTCTCCTCCTTGTGCAACCCCACACAAGCACCACTCCAGCACATCCTTCCTGTACCTGGAGAGCAGCTACAGACCAAATTCTTACCCCTCCAGCCTAGCAGGCAGCTGTGGGCTCTAATTTCTTATGGCAGATACTGGAGCCACTGCAGGGTGTATCAGGCAACCTCCTGGGAGGGCACAGGCAGCTGAGATCTCCCAGCTGGACTTGATGAGGGTCTTGATGTCATCCTAGGGGTCTGCTGAGGAAAGGAAGAGGGGAATAGGATCCCCATCTAACTGTCAGCAACAGAAACAGGAGAGTGTAGCACTGGTTCCATCAGCATCTTGATAAGGTCTAGTTAATCTATGAAGGGAAAAAGCAGAAACAGCAGAGACCGGTCACAGAGGCTTTCTTACAGCTTCCCAATTAGACTTAGTTCTCAACCATGTACATTTTTTTAATTAAACTGTTGGTACAATGCTCAGGAGACAGAAAACTCCTTGAGGCCCTCTTGTAATGAAGAACCTTTCATTGTATGCAGGAAGGCAAGCTTAATTTCCTCTCCCACCTAATATTCACCTGCAGCAAAAGCAGGGGTGAGCACTCTGTATGAGGCAGGATAAATGCTCCTCAGGGCACAGGACCCGCTGATTTGGCCAGTAGGAGGGAGAGAGGCTACATCCTTTACTGCAAAAGTAGCCATTCAACACTCATTTGACCTTTACCATCACTGCTTCCCAAAATGACCTGAGTTTATTGCACTTTGTCTGCAAACTCTCAATTGGCAAAACAGAGCTGAGGGATGAAAAGAGCCAGGGCTGTGTTTGCATGAGCAAGTAAATTCTGGGTGTTGCTGGGGAGGATGGACAGGGCTGTGACCACTCAGACCTTGCCAAGCCCTTAGTTACTCCCAGCAGCAGCCCTAGGGGTGGGCAGAGCTCCCTCCTGCAACCAGCCCACCCTGAATTCCCACTCTGCCCAGCCCTTGCTCCCACCACATGCCTCCCCATCCTGTCCAGAGCCCCTCCACCACCCCTGCGACCCCCCACCACCCTGTGGCCACCTCTTCTGCCACTGCTGGGGGCAGTGTGAGAAAAGGCAACACTGCTCAGGGAGCCAGTGACATTTTCTGACTGCCCAGGCTGGCTTCTCCAGGAGCAGCTGCTCCGTTGTGGTGCTTTTTCATCCACTGCTTGAGACTAATGGCTCTAGAAAAATAGATAAATCAGAGGTGACACAGCTATTGCTGCTTGACAATTTTTCATCAAACAAGCTGGGGGAGGAGAGGATGACCAAAAAGTGAAATTTTGACCAAACTGGATGTTTCCACAGCAAATTTTCATTCCAGTAGATTAAAAAAGAAATGCAAACAGCACAAAAAAAAAAGTAACTGTCATGATTAAAAATGTTGGACTTCAAAACACTAAATTCCTTTTAAAAATAGACTGGTTTTCAGATTGATTAAAAAAAAAGGCAAAAATTAATCTATTTCTCTGGCCACCTCCCCCACCCCAGACTTGTTTTGTTTATTAACTAAAATATTCACAGGAAAGAAAGCCAAAATAATGACAATTTTCCTCCAGAAAATAATTGTAATTTTTCAACTAGCTCTTAATGTAACATTGTTAAATGAGAGCAATTCTAATAACAACACTGTACAGCAAGTAAGTCATACAATTATTTGAAAGAAGGGCATTGCCATTTAAGAGCTAATTTTTATCATCACCTTAAATTTGTAAATGGGAAAAATGAGGCAGGGTCACCAAGAATATTTTTAAAAACCCCACAAAAAACCCCCCAAAAAAAACCAAAAACACACAAAAAAAAAAAAATCAAACAAACAAACAAACAAACAAAAAAAAACCCATAAAAAAATCAAAGGAAACATTAGCATTTGAAATGCTGGTCTCCCATCTCCCTGTTGGATCACATTGGCTTCTCTGTCTCTGTGTGTGTGCAATTGTCTCTGTTAATACATATGTACATGTAATACCTCTGTACATATACATATGGATATGTTGGTGTGCATTTCATGTATATAAAGATTCATATATACAGTCTGTCTGCTTTTTAACCTTCAGATGTTAGAACTGAAGCGCCTGGCAAAAACATTCTTCCCCCCTTCTCCCCCAATAAAAATAGCACCCCAAGAGTCCAGGTAAATGCGTTGATGTCTGCTATAAATCATCAGGCTTCTTTGAATCCCAGCATGGAAGCAAAGTCCCCTTCACCACACTGCCCTTCCCACTCTAACACATTTGGGCTCCTACTCTTGGGCTCACCACACAGCCTCAGCAGTGGTTGTCATAGGGATGGAGACAGGGTTGTCTGTTTTGGAGAGCCCTGCCTCCCTTTTCCACCTCTGCCACATAGTCCAGGCAGCAGCTGGGGAAGGAGGGGAATCTCTGTGGGTTGGTATCAGGGTACAGTGAGGAGAAGGACTAGGCATAAGGAAAGCAGAGCCATCCAGCAGCACTGGAGGCAAAAACAGAGGGAAATTGCTATAGAAACAGCACAGAAGGCAGGGGAGAAAAATATGGGCTGGAATTTTAATAATATTGATCAGCTTCAGAGGCAATAGCTGTGAAGATCTATCACCAGTAGCAAAAATATCTCCAGTTCCTTCCAGTAGGTGACCAGAAGACAGGGGGACAGGATTCTGACTCCAGTTTTGGGTGCAAAGGCACACATGTGTGTAAATGGAGGTTAATATATGTTGTATAAAGGTGAAGAAGTTGGCATGTGCCATGATCAGACACTTAAGTGTGAGCACTGGAGGTTGCCACTTTCCTGCTGGAAGAAGTGATGGCCTTTGAGTTTCATCAGGGAGAGGTTTCTTACCTCCATGATGTGTAACTGGAGAAAGTGGATTTCTGCAGTGGAAGAAGAACCCAACCTGGTAGTCCCTCACGATGGTGGCAGTGTTGAGACAATTCTGTGGTCCTGTGAAGGGCACAGAGCAAGCTCATACCTGCAGCTGGCTGCATTTGCAGCTTGGCAGATACACAATGGCAGTTCCTCTGGCACTCACCAGATAGTCAGGGACTATTAGGCTTGTGCCACTTGCACATCCCTCTCAGGTCACCTATCTGCTGCAAGGGTACCATGGAATCATAGTACAGATTAGGCTGTAAAAAAACCCTCTAAAAGTTAATTCAACCATTAACCCAGCACTGACAGTTCCACCACTAAACTCTGGCTGTAAGCACCACATCTATACTCTTTTAAATACCTCCAGGAATGGTGACACCACAGCTTACCAAGGCAGCTGGTTCCAGTGCTCAACAAGCCTTTCCGTGAAGAAGTTATTCCTAAAATCTGATCTAAACCACTCCTAATGCAACCCAAAGCTGTTTTCTCTTGCTCTGTCACTGGTTGCTGGGGAAAGAGACTGACCCCCACCTGTCTGCAGCCTCCTTTCAGAGGGAGAGTGATAAGGTCTCTCCTCAGCCTCCTACTGCCCTGAGCCCTGGGAACACCACTATTGACCAGCCCCAGCTGGGTGTCATTCCATTCACCCTTTGGGCCCAAGCATCATCCATTTCTTTACCCAACAGTGCACCCATCCAAGCCATGAGCAGTCAATTTCTTCTGGAAAATGCTGTGGGAAATGCTGTCAAAGGCTTTACTCAAGTCCACACAGACACATTCCCAGCATTTCCCTCATCAACTAAGCAGATCACCTTGTGACAGAAGGAAAGGAGGTTGGTCAAGCAGGACCTGTCTTTGATGAGCCTTTCTTCTGGCCCTTCTTTTGGATGGGCATGGCACTGGCTAACCTGCATCAGCTGGGACTGCTCTGGTTAACAAGACTGCTGATAAATGATGGAGGTGCTTAGTGAGCACCTGTGCCAACACCCTTAGTACCACACTCCATGGCAGTGAGTGTCTCCCACAATGCAGAGCTTATCCTCACAGTCCAGCCAGGAGCTGCTGTTAAAAGCTTTACTGTGGCAGAGGTGTTTGTAGCAACAGGACTACTGTGCTGACAGCACAGTTACAAGGACATGACTAGATTTATGTTTGTCTAAGCAAGGCTTTAACTGAGATTCATTTCCCCTGATGGTATAGACCTACACTGCAACTATTCCCTTCACAGCATGTCAGTCAAGGTCCTCATTATAACCATGAGAGATACTGGTTCCTTTTGCCCATGACTCACAGTCTTATCTAAAACAGTTCCTAAGCATGAGTGAATTGGGACTGAAAATCCCTGTGTGTCTCCACTAATTCTGTCCTAGAGTGATCTGTTCAGATGAAAATGTCTGCATCTTGACTTCCATCATTAGGACTTCAAGCCCTTATCTCTCTGCAGTGTTCAAGGAGAACAGTCCCAGGATGTTAGGCACTTAGGTGCTTCCAAAAAGAAGTTGGACATTTACCAGATTTATTTGGCTATGGTTTGATCAGTGGAGCAAGACCTTGGACATGTCCCTAGAGACTATCAAAGTGTCTTCTCCTGTCCATTGACTATGCAGCTGCTGCAGACTCCTGCTTTGGAAGAGCAGCATCATTTGGTGCTTGAAATACAGACGCAAGTTAGATAGACAGGATGACCACATGTAACGTTGCTGTGAAAGAATATTTTCAAGTGGCTTTTTTTTTCTCCATTTTTTAGCCCCAGCATGTCCTAATCCTTCATCTATACACATCTATGTTTGTGTGTATGTGAGAGAGTGTGTGTGTTCCATCTGCAGTGTCTGAGGGTGTCTGTGGAGGACAGGCAGAGGGATGGTAGTACCACCTCCAAAACAGTGGTCACTGATTGACCAGACCTGTCCTTCCCACTCTGCACATTAAAAATTTTCCTCAGTAAAATTATAGCAAAGAACCTCTCCCCAGCTTAACAGTTGGCTGGATCTAGCATCCATGTGTAAACCCACTACCCACTAAGCTCCACTCCTGATCCTTCAGCTGGTGCTATCCCATATTTCAACCCCAGACAGGAGATTGTGGGTTGTTGCTACTTCCCAGGAAAGGGAAGGATATTGTTTGCTCCACCAGATCTTTCCCATTCCTGCTGCCTCTTTCTTCCATTCATTGAATTAAAGCCTGTTAACTCTTCCTTTTCCTGCTGGCACAGCTGAGGTAAGGAAAGAGGCAGGTCTTTCTGTGATAGTGCTGACAGCTCTCCTTCCTTCCCCAGCTTCTTGTTTTCCTGTGTTATGACATGGCCAGAAAGCCCAGAGGGGTAAGAGGGATGCTAGAGATCTTTTCCTCTTCCAGGAGCTGTACAGCTGACACTATTTGCTCTTGGGTACCTAGGGACAAAAATGACAACAATTCTTCCCTGGGCTATCTTCAAAAGGACAGTTTTCCCCGTCTTGGATTGTGAAATAACTGTAGACACAGATCTTGCATTGCCTTGGGGGTACCATCTATTGTCTTTGCCAAACCCCAGGAAGCTCAAGCTGACACTTCCAGATCAACAAAGGGCAAGACTTTGGGGCCAGGCCATCAAGAAGGAGTCAGCTTCAACCAAGACAGCAGCCAACTGTGGGAAAAGTGTGGAGCTGAAGCCAGAACTCAGATCAGGGGCTTAGTTCAGCACCGTCTCTTGTCAGCTAAGTGTAACTGCTGTAGCCAAGAAAGCATGTTTCAGTTCACAGAAACAGCAGAGGAATCCAAGGCAAACAAACAAAAAGCCCGGGAAGGAATTTTCGCTACCAGCATGCATGACTTCAGGATAAGAACTGCCAACAGTATTCTTGTGACACCCCAACACGAGGTGAAATTTCGTTCATGTGCAGTGACTTTTCAGAAATAGGCTGCGAGGAGAGATATGAGCCCTGCCAAGGGAACAGAAAGGCAATACCTGAGGAACAGGGTGCAGATCTGCTGACTGAGACAAGTGTACTGTTGTGTGCAGTGATTTTTGGTGTTTACTGAGGCAAAACTCCATGGGCCAGTAAAGGGACATTTTCCTTCACAGGAAGGGAACAGGGTGTTTCTATAGATTGTAGCAACCAACCCCTGGCAGGTTTTATTGCTTTGCCTTTTTCTTTCTCCTTTGCTTTTCCTTTTCCTTTCTTCTTTTGTTTTTTTTTCCTTTTCCTTTCTTCTTTTGTTTTTTTTCCTTTTCCTTTCTTTTTTTTTTTTTTTTTCCTTTTCCTTTCTTTTCTGCTTTATCTTCTTCTCTCCCTTTCCCTTCCCTCTTCTCTTCTCTTCTCTTCTCTTCTCTTCTCTTCTCTTCTCTTCTCTTCTCTTCTCTTCTCTTCTCTTCTCTTCTCTTCTTCTCTTCTCTTCTCTTCTCTTCCCTTCCCTTCCCTTCCCTTCTCTTCTCTTCTCTCAGCCCTTTTGTTTTCCATTATCTTTTCAATTCAGGCCAGAGCTAAATGCCAAAGGAGTAAATGTCCTTGTTTTAACGATGCTGATTTAGGGATCATTGTATCATGCAAGTCCTCCTACAAGTCTGCTTCCCACACCATACCAGCACTGCTGTTTCAGAGCCCACCGTCCTGTGAACTGCTAAATGGACATGCAGCAACCAGCAGTAGCTGCTTTCCTTTTTGGTTTTCTTTTTTTGTTGCTGTTGTTTTGTTTTTGTTTGTTTTTTATTTATTTGTTCTCAGTAGCCAAAGCAGCTCTTGGCCTATTACTCCCCCACAATTTTAAACCTGGGAGTGATTTGGAAACCAAATCAGAGCGGTTCCTGCTCCGGAGCCGGTCGGAGGCAGTGGAGAGGCTCCCGGAGGATCTGGCCAGCCATCCAGCGAAGCCCAGGAGGCTGGGGGTGGTGTGGGGAAGGCTGGTGCTAACGGAAGCGTTCTGGTTGGCAGTGAATGTGTTTATTTTCCAGACTCCGCAAACCGATCTGTGTCTGCGCTCATCCATTCAGTGCATGCTCTCCTCAAAGCCGCTGCATCACGCTCCGTTCCTGTTCGCTGTTGACCGTGTGTCCACATTTAAGTGTGTGTTTTATGTCTGTGTCTCTGGCTAGGCCTCCTCCATCCTTTTATTTTTGTTTTGTTCTTCCTTACTTTCTTTTCTTCTTTTCCTTTCTTTTCTTTCCGTTCAGTTGGTTTGTTTTGCTCTCATTCTTGTTTCGTTTTCTATAGTTTAATGGCAAGTATTTCCATTAGAATTTTTTGATCGATGCTGTGTTTGTAACATTTTTTTATTATTATTATTTTTATATATATCTTCTTTCCCCACCTTTCCCTTTTTCCACACTATATATAAATATATATATATAAAAAATCTTTTCTTCTTTTGTCATTCAATCAAATTCCAACCAAGAGCCAGTCAAATCCACCACAGTCTCGCGCTGAGCTAGGAAAAAAGTTCTCGTAATGACATGAAAGTGGAGAATACAGTTCCCCAGGCCGTAAGTTCAAATCAACTCGAAGTTGAAAGTGTGACATGATGGCGTCATGTAACAAGCTAAGAATTGGTTGCATGACATGCCGTCAAGTTTCGTGCAGGTGCCGTGATTGAAGCATTTTTCTTGGATGTTGTATCAGTTGATGATTGGCCAGTCATGATCACATGTGCCTTTTTTGACTTTGTGCTGCCACAATTTTTTGCTGTGCTCATTTTCGTTTTGTTTTTGGTGCTTGCAGTGGTTTCTTTATTTGTCGTTTGATTTCTCGTCAGCGTTTTATGCTTCTTTAGATGTCACATAGAAGGAAAAAAAAAAAGATGGATTCCTAATTCTTTAGAAAATAAATGGGATTGTTGTAACTACAGATAATTTGGAAAAAAATAGAGAGAAAAATGTGTGGTTAATTTTTTGCACTGAAAATCTTGTGATTATTTTTTTTTTCCGGAGAATTGGGGCCTTTTTCAATTGACACCTTTTTTTTCCCCTTAGGATATTTCAAATCACTTTCTAAAAATTAAAAACAAAAAGAAAAAACAAAAACGGAAAAAACAAATCAAAACTAAAAAGACTAATGATAGTAATGGTAGTTTGCAAACTATAGCAATCAAAAAAAGCAACCCCAAGAAAAGCCTCATTGTATGTCTTTTCAAGAATTCCTAATTCTAAGGTGCCATATTACAGCAACTCCAGCAAAAATTAATTGCTTAGAGGGAGGGAGGGATTGAGTGGGAAAAAACCCATCCAGATCAAAAAGCAAAATGCATCTTTTTGTTTACAACTGAAAAAGGGTCCTTGACGAGTGTTTTTTATTTTTTTATTATATTATTATTTTTGGTGTTGTAATTGTTTAGACTGCTGTGTACGGTTTGCTGTTTGTTGAACCAACAGTGTGAAAACCTGCCAGCATGGATTGATATTCCGCATGACACTTTTCCACCAGAGTGGACCTTTTGCAGTTTCTAAGTTTCTTGATGTAATAAATCACCGAGTGTATAAGAAGAACCTGCTTGCTAGAAGGAGATAAGAGCTAATCCTTAATGATTAAGCATCCTACTTAAATGTCAAGCCTAGTCGGATCATGATTATATTTTTTTTAAATAATTTTTTTATTTAAGAAATGTTAGCTTTACTTTTCCACCCAAAAAAAAAAACCTCAGTTTATTCCAACAGTCCTTTTTATTTAACCTCCTGTAAATTGCCTGTTCAAAGTCTTACTTTCTGACATTCACAAAGGAGTAGATGTTATTGGCAGCTATGTCTCCACAGAAAGCTCATACACTGTCGAAGATTGCACCCCATAAAAATATAGGACCACCCTCTCCTGATGCCTTTCACCCCACAAAAGCCTGCCAAGCAAGATTGTGATCTGGCATTGCAAAGCGGCACTTAAAAATAATTAAAATGCCGCTGTCATCACAAGTGTAGTGATACATATTTACATAGACACGCCCTAATATTATTTTGATTTTTTTATCATTATTGTTATTATTACTAATAGGAACAATTGTGTTTTTCTTTATCATGATCGTGACTACCTTGCTTACTTTGGGTTTGATCCGGTTCCCACTGAAGTCAAGGGGAATCCTTCTGTTGATGTTAAGTGGGAGCAGAATCAGAGCCAAGGCCTTCAAAAGCAAAACACCAAAGCAGAAGCCCCATCCTGTCCCAATTGAAGGGAGAAGAAAACATCCATTACTTTCAAAGGGAGCAGGATTGGGCCCAAAAGAACAGGCTTGATTTTAATTTTAATTTCGTTTTTATTTTTAGGTCTTTTTTTCTCCCCCTCCTGTCTCAAATATTCCCCCCACACCTTCCCTACTTCCCCCTCCCCTTTTTGATTTAATTTGCAATGATCTTCTTCATTTTTTAGGGCAGCAGCTGAATGGGCCACATTTAGAAAAAAAAAAAAAGTATATATATATTAAAAAAAAAAATGTGAACTGTTGGATTACACCTTTGACATATCAGCAAATATCAGTCAAGCTGAAGACTTCAGACCTATTCTCTCTTTGATTGTTTAGACTGTAACATTTCTTCAAGAAAAGTATCACATCTGCTGACTTCGAAGGACATGCGCTTGAAAACAAACAAACACATAAAGTAAAATCAGAGCAGGAGGAAGATGAAACCGGGATTTCTGAAGAGACACTGATATCACCACAGCGGCTTTTCTTCAAACAGGAGATGCAAACCTGGATTCTGGCAAAGGAGTGCCTGTTTGCCACCAAGGATGCGGTTACCATGCGAGACCCATGGTAACAGTCACTGAGCATCTTTATCTGTCATTCCTTAGCTATATAGGGACCAAAGGACAAAACTTTTTACCGCAGACTTGTAGCTGTATGTAAAATATGGAAGTTCTTTCCTTTTCTCTGAGCTGTTCCTAAAACAGTTTTTGAGAGCGATTATATGAAATATGTAAAACCTTAAAAAAAAAAAAAAAAAAAAAAAAAAAACAAAAAAACACAAAATCACCAAAAAAAAAAAAAAACACAAAAAAATTACAAATGCTTAAATGCTTTTAAAACGGCAAGATACTAGCTCTTTGATACTTTGGGAGGTTCTTTGGTTATACATTAATTAGAGTCTATGAAGCTTTCATATGGTTTTCTGTATAATACGCAAGGATTGCGTTGTTAAAGGCAGGTAAGATGGATATCTATGAAAAGCAAAAAAAAGTAAATAAATAAATACATAATTAAGTACATAAAAAGGCATAGAAAAGAAAAAGGAAAGATGGTTGATATTAAATGGAAAACAAAAAGGTTTGTAAATGCTTCTAACTCTCCCCATTTAAAATCCTAATAGTTGTACAGAGTTTAAAAAAAAGAAAGTTTAAAATACCTATATAATAGAAAAAAATTAGACAACATAAAAATAAAAAAAAAAACAAAAAAGCAAAAAAAAATAATACTACATAGAAGTTAGCGTTAATGCTAAAAACAAAGATGTTGTAGAACTGTAATTTTTGTAGAGTTTAGATTGAGCATAAATTCCTACTCTCTGCCAATTGCTGTTGGATGCTGTTATTTATCGAGGAGAAAAAGGAGAAAAATGGCTATTTTGGCAGCTTTTTTAACTGCAAGCATTCCAGCTATTAAAAAAATAAACAAGACAAGACTCAATTCTGTAGACAATGCAAATGGGAAAAAAAAAAAAAAAAAAAACAGCTGTCTTTTTATCAAACGTTAGTTCTAACTTGAACAACAAAACACAGCTAAACGCTTCATGTCTTCATGATCTGCTGTCCGCAAAATTCCCATCATCCTATGCTTCAGTAGCTTCCATATTTGCTCTAGAAACCTTCAGGGCAAGGGATTAGCCTAGTACCTTAATCTTAAAAAAGAAAAAAGAAAAAAAAAAACTAAAAAAACTTTAAAAATCTAAAAAAAAAAAAACCATAAAAAGTAAACTAAAGAAACAATCTCTTTGAAGAATTTCTGAAACTGTTTACAAGGAATTTTGAAAAACAGGGGGATGTTTAAAAAAAAAAAAGATGCTGGCTCTGTTTTCTGTAAATAAATTTGCATATTTTGTAGGACTTTTAATTGTAATGATAGAGAAAAAACAAGGAAAACTATTTAATGAAAGCACGATATTTATCTTTGGTAAATGACTTTAGAGCAGTTAAAAATAAGACATTGCTTTAAAAAATCTGACTCAGAAAAAACAATGAATTATTTAAGAACACATATATTTTAAAGTATATCATATTTATTATAATTTATTTTCACAGTCTTAAAACTTGATTTACATAATTCTCACACTTGTTTGCATCGATTGAGCAGTGTGATAATTGTTTTTGATTATTATTATTATTTAGTTATACTCTTGTTTTTGGTTTATGCTCGTTTGTTTTTCTCAGTATTTTTTATCTCAATCTTGAACTTTTTTCTTTGTTGTTTTCCTTATTGGGTTTTTTTTTTTTTTTTTTTTTTTTTTTAATGTTAGTTTTGATTACATACTGGGCCTGACCGTGCAGTCCTTACTCTTCCAAAACTCTCATGGGGATATAACGAGCATTTTGCCAGAGTAAGGACTGAAGCAAACTGAGCCCACAGCTAGGAAGTACAGATGTGTAACGCAGCTGCAGTTCCATACAACTGCTCTTTCACTCTCAATTCCCTAAAACTCCTTGTAATCTTCTGTAATTATTGAATGACGCTTTCCAGCTTAGCCCTAAATAAAGCACAGTTTAAAAAAAAAAAAAAAAAAAAAAGCCGTGTTCTTTACTTCTTGATGGCTTTTCTTAATGTGTTTGCTTTGAGAACAAAATGAATCTATTTCGACTCTTTCATTAATATACATTGTTTGAGTATCAGAACAAATCCCTTTGTTATATAAAACGTATCTCATTGGATGGAATTAATGACACTGTTTCATTTAATGTCTGCTTGATATTCCAGTGTGGTTTACCTTAAACCTAGTAGGTTAGAAGATCAAATAATGGTACATACAAATTAGTGTCATTGTAGCTCCCATTTGAAGCCTGTTGTTTGATTTCACGCTCATGGTTTTTTCATGCTGATAAGCATAGAGGCCAAAGCTCAGGATATTTCTCCTTTTGCTGCTTTGGGAAAACCCTGTGAAACTCAGCAGTCTCCAGAGATGAGGCTCAGTTTCTTCCTCAGCATCCCTCACATCTTGTCTTTTCAATGGCTTTTTCCTTTCCCCTGAAATGACTGTATCACATCAGCTGAGCTGAGGTTGGGGCTGAGATCAGGAACCTTTGTATTTTCTCCCCGATTCTTGCAGCCACATCTGCATTTGGACAAGTTGCACAGGCTAAATCCACCTCTAAACGAGGGTAATATGCTTGTCCATAACTGCATTGGAAGGAGTTCTATTAGTAGAAACTCCTATTATTAATACTATCAATTACTTAAGTCTGTTCAGGGCAGTAGAAATAAATGAAATATAAATAAGATGATGAATACAAGGAGAGAACATGGTCAGTATTTGCTTTTCTTCTAAAGGTAAAGGCAAATACAGAAGAGCACATACACCAAACCCACTCCTGCCTTTCTGCAGAGAAGATGCTCTGCAGAGGACAGAGTAGGCTAGAAATGTGGGAACTGGCCTCAGATGTCACTGAGAGAGAAAATGAGGAATAGATTTCCAGTAAGAAGAGGTTTCTATTCCAGACAACACTCATCCTCTCCTGAGCTGCAGGGATGAACTAACAAAAGCACAGCCTCTTACCTGGGCCAGGCTGAGAATAAAGCGTGGGGAAGGGCTGATGAAAATCACTACTTGAAGAAAACCTCACAACAAACAGGAAATACTCTATTTCCCAAACTAGCATAGCAAAAGGAGAACTAAAAGGTGCTGCCTGATTGTCTCCCCACTTCTCAGGCCACTTTCCATACCCTCCTCTGTGACCTTCCCTGTCCCCAGAGCTCCTCCCTGCCCTGTTTGAGGTAGATGCTGTGTCTCTGCAGTGTGAGTCACATCCTGATGGATCTGCAAGAACACATCCATGTCATCCAAGCAGGATGGGCTGCACCCCTGGGGCATCCAGCTGGGAACAATTCTGGCCAATGAGATACAGCTGGGGGCTGTTGACTGATGATTGTGAGACAAGATTTCATCTTGTTTCAGGTACCCTGCAATACACAGCAGATAAAATATCCAGTGTTGAAGGGCAATCAGCTCCCAAGGGGAGACCAGAAAACACTATTAAAGACGACTCTATGACTTAGGTCAACACCCCAAAAATGTTTCACTTTGCAGAGACACCTTTGGGGTTACTGGATTGAGAAAACTGGGTGTGAGGACCAGCAGGGACAACCAGTGACACAGGAGAGACCATGCCTTGTCCTGACCCTTCTCATGGGACATGCCCATGCACTACACTGCAAGCTCAAAAAGTGGTCAAATCTCCAAGTTCAGCCCCCAGTGAGTAGGGAAGCACCACAAGGCTGCCAGCCTGCTGGAGGTTCATTTACACTGGTGTGCTGGGAAATAAAGCACTGCTGTCACCACACTGCTGCCTAAACCAAGTGATGGGTACCTGCCATGCTCAGCTCTCTGGCTGTGGTAGAGGAACAGAATAGGAGAGAATGGGCTGAAGCACAAATGCAGACACAGTCTTACAGCTGGTTAAAACACACTTCTCTGGGCTGTACAGACATACCAGCCCTGATTTAAGTGCTTGTCTCAGAGAGACTCCATGCTTCTCTCCAGAAGTTCATCCATTTATGCTGTGGGTACTGTAAAGCAAAACAAATTGCAGCACAAGTCAGTTTCAGGATGGGGCTGTGTTGTTGGGGCAGGCAATTATCCAAAGAAACACCCCAATATGAAGCAGTGAAAATGAAGAGAGAGAGTAGGTCTACCTTAAAGCCTATAGCTGCATGTCTGAGTACACCAGCACACAGAACACTGTATTACAGAGGTTCAAAAGCCACTGCATGCCTAATACTGGCTCCTCTCTCTAGTTTGTAGCTTCTCGGTTGCATTCCATGAAACTAAAGGGTTTTTTAAAGGTCAAACATTCATCTTTCACCAATGTGCTTTTTGGTACCACTGTGATTATACTAAAGTTCAATCCCATGCCCATGAAGGTGTACCAAGGCAATCTTTCATACAAGTATATGGTTTGCTGTCATTCTTTGGGAGTCCCATGAAGACACCTCACAATACAATGTGACAATAATCACCTTTTCATATCCCTAAGAAAGCAGTTCCTACCCTTCTGGAGTCATTTTTCCATATCAGCACTTATAGTCACTGGGGCCCACTCTCCCTTTGCACACAAAAGGTGAAACAATTCCTCTTCCCACCTTCATCCTGTTCCAACTCTAAGCACGTGTCCATTAGAAAACTTTATTTTATTAAAGGATAATATGGATTTTGAACCAGGCTGCAAAGTTCTGCCTGTTTTCCCTTTGTATAACAATATTAAAATAATGTTTGGAAATGTCCTTGCAAAGCAAGGTCAGGACTTTTCCACTTCCAATATTTCAGTTTCCAACAGCACACTTCTCCTATTCCCAAACATGATCTGGGGGCAGCAACTGTTCCATAGGCCTAGAACCATGCAAGGTGTTTGGGATCCCAGAAATAACTCACACATTTCAAGGGGATTGGCAGATGGGGAAACTCATCACCAGCTGCTTCAGTGCAACACTGTGCAGGATTGTGCTCTGCACCACTTGGAGAAGGAAGCTGCTGATACCCTTAGGAAAGCTCATTTGGAATGGCCTGACTTGTCCTGCCACTCCAGAGCCAGTGAAATGGGAACAGGCTGCAAACTCAAGTCAGCCAACTGATGAGCCAGAAAATGTCTTTTTGAATAGCATTACTGTCTACTTGTTGAGGAAATCAGTTCTTAAAACAGGTTTCAATACCACAGCTTCTCTCTCACTACAGTAAACACTCAGAGAGCAAACAAATGCCAAAAAAACACCCAGCCCTTGTGTTTCATTTATTAGGGGTATGAGGTCACTCTGGTGTCTTACAGAATGATGGAATTGAGTGGAGAGGAACCTTTAAAGGCCATCTGGTCAAACCCCTCTGCAGTGAGCAGGGGCTGCATCAGTTTGCTCAGAACCTCATCCCTCTGCACATCTGCCCTCACTATTGTGCAAGCTTCTGTTAATGCCCAGACAACCTGAAACCTTCCCCACAGTGCCTCTGAGGAACCTCTGTAATGTCAGCACAGGTAAACACACAACAAATGCTGGTGGGAAGAAACACCCTTGAAGCAAACATCCTCTCACCACAGCATTCATGAGCTATCCTGAATTCTGTGTCTCAGTCTGGTAAGTTCTGAACTTGGCATGGACCACCTCCAGCAAGAAAGATGTGGGAAGGTGTCTCCTTGCACAGGTGTAGGTAAGCACATGCCCTCCTCCTGCAAGCAGCAGCCTCGCAGGGTGCAGTGCATTCACATGAGACACAAGGAGAGCAGGTTCAAATTTTTCCCCATCCTGATGAAGTTTGCCCTCTGAGACTCCTGTGACAGAAGATGGCCCTGATTATAACATGGTAGGTTCAGTCCAGGGAGGCGTTCACAACTCCTCTCATTGATCTGCCTTGTTTTGTTTAAAAAGATGGAAATAGAAATGGAATCTATAACCTCTCATAGGAGACCCAGGCTTCTAACACCACTACTGAATATGATATACATTGTAGAGGAGACCAGCTCTCACCTTGGTACTCCTTAGTCTGCTCCTCGTGGCATTTTCCTGGGGTAATCATTGCTGGGCTGCAGCTATTGCTTTCAGTGCTCATAAAGAAGAGATACAAACATGCAGGCTTGCAGTCAGCTGGTGAGTGGGTAGGTTAACTCTCCCCAGGGGGGAACCACAGCCTGCCATCCCAAAAATGGGTGCCTCTCCCTCCCAGAGGGAGGTCCTAAATTTCTTCCCACCCTTTGGGGCAGACTGGATCACATATTTTATTTTCTTCCATACACAGCACAGGGAATGCAATTGCCTAACTCAGTGTGGTGAATCCTACCAGATAGCAAAACACCCACAATTAGGCATCATGACTGTGATGCCTCCTTTGTGAGTCCCTCCTACAGAGGGTGAGAGATGATTCCGCTTCAGCGAGCTACAGAACAGGCTCCAAAACTGGAACGGTTGTCAGAATGCATATTGTACACAGATCCTCCTACCAACTCCTACAAGAAAAGATTACCTTCTTTCAGCTAGAACAAAGAGCTATTAAGTGAGACAATGGGCCTAGCAGCACTGGTGAACCATCTGTCATCAAGCCTTAGACATTAGCAATGTCTTTTTTAAGCCAAGCCAGTAGAAGCCCCCAGCCACTGTTACAATGGCACACAAGCACAGATGAAAAGTGTCAGCCCAACTTATCCTTGTTTTAACTCCTTCCACTCAGTTGGTTCTGTTACTGCTGCTTCCTGTAGCAACCCCAGCATGCAGCACCACACAGATTTCTCACAATAACCATCAAACTACACTTTTCACCACATTTCACACAAGTGCAGCAGACCTGGGCTGCTCTGGGGTGCAGGCTGGTTTGTTTTGAGGGCTGGCAACCCTCAGGAGACTGATATGAGACACTCTCCCTTCTAGACCCAACTCTCCTAACTCCAAGGGACAGCTATCCCAAACACCTCTAATTGTGTTCCAGAGCCCAAATGCCAAAGAGGGTCTGATTCCCTGTGCACAACTTGGATTAGCAGCAAGCAGCCAAGTGTAGGATAAGAGACGAAACATGAGATTTAGACTGAGACACACAGGACTGAGGAGAGCAGGCTGACCCTGTGTGTGGGAACAGTCATCAGGCTCCTCTGCCCAGCCCAAGCATCCCATTCAGTCAAAAATGCTGCTCTGTTCTGGTTGTACAGAACAACCCCAGCCAAACCTGGATAAACAGCTAGAGAGCTACCTGGCTCTGCAGACTAAACTCTGTAGTTTAAGCATGACTTGTCCTGTATCTGGCTTATTTACACCTTCCAGTTTCCAGCCCAAAAGCCTGACCTTAAAGCTTTACTAGGTAAATATTTTCTCTCCTTGATTACCAAGCTTTTGCAGTGCTGGGAGGGGGCTGAGTTTGAGTGAAATACTGGACATTCAAGGGTTGTTGGTTTGTTTTTTTTTTTTTTTTTCCAGAAGTAAGGAATCCACATAAGGCAAAACATTTGCCTGAAAGACTTACAGTTCAAATCCAGTTTAAGTGGAGACTGGGGAATTTTTCCTTCCATGGAGGAATGGATGCAATAAAATGCCAAATTTTAGGACATGTTTTCATGCATCAGATTTAAAGGAGCATTTCCTCCCCACAAACCACAAACAGCAGGTGAAGGTCTGCAGGTGGGGTGAGAGGACAAACTTGGCCTGACTGGACAAGACTTTGCCTCTGCCCAGATCATGTGAAGTCTGTGGTGGTCCTGGATCAGAGGGGTCCCTATCACTGCTCATGAGCCCCACTGGTGCTCTTTTTCTGCACTTTCAGCTGGGGAGCCAGGAAAAGCATGAGATGTCACTTCTCACTGGCTGCTCCTCCAGAGCCTGCAGAGCTGCCTCACCTGTCCCACAGGTTGGTCATGGCCAAGCATTACACCTGGCTAAATCAGGAAACATCTTCCGTGCAGATGGAAACCAGCACATCTCATCGGGGAGGTGGTGGCTGAGAGAAGCCAAGTGAAGTGGAAGGGAAAGAGATTAGCTGTGGTTTGTACTCACAAACACATTTTGTGTTTGAAATAGCCTCAGAGAGGGCACACACTGGGGACTGCAGGCAGGAGAGAAGGGCTGGTGTTTCTGTGCACCTCTACCCTGAGCTCAGCAGCAGCAGCTTCCAGGCTTGAGGTGTGTTAAGGCCAAGAGGTTCACAGCAAAGCAGCATTCAAGGGGTGTCAGTACAGCTTCTCCCACTCTCTGGAAATGTAAATTCAAAGGCAAATACAGAAGAGAGGCAAAACTGGAATTCGAGCCAGAGGCACAGTTATTGGTCAGCATCACATGGCAAGGACAGAAATGGCATGGAACAGAGACTTTGAGATCAGCCATTGCACTGCATGACTGAACTGAACAATGTGACTGGGGTGGAGACTGAGTGGATCTGAGGGAGGCATGCAGCCCTGCACATGCTAAACAGATCACAAGGATCTCGTATGACCTGCCCTGGTCTCTGTGAAGTGGCACCATTTTCATGGTGACTGGAATCACCAATGAAGAAGGCACACTGTTCCACAAATTTTTCCAGTGGTTGGTCTCTTATAAGGCTCCTCCCATGTCTTTCCAACTGGGGTTGTGAAAAGCATTCAACAAGGGCCTCTTTCTGCAGCAAAGTAAGTTAATAGGAACATTTACAACTGTTTTCAGTGAACACCTTACAAAAGTCAACAAGAAACTGCAATTTTAGTGTGTCAAAGGAGCCAGAATATCCTGTCCCAACATGCCCATCTTTTACCCAATAAAATCCACGATTGGTGTGACAAGCTGTAATAGACAAACAGCTATGCTCTGTCATTCTTCTGTGTGAAAACACCTTTAGCCCTCTGCCTTATCAGGCCTAAAGCCATTTCTTTGGCAATAAGATCAACAGAAACCTCTGCATTTTTCTTCCAACAGTTAAATTATTTATGAGCTTTGAAAATAATCCCACTTTGTCTTCTAACCTTAGTTTTGCATATATACATGTCGAATTCTGTGAATTCTTCAGCTAAAATATGCATTCATTACAAAAGCTTTTCAGGGTATTTTTTTCTTTCCTCTTTATCTACTTGTTTGAATATGTTGTAAACTTGATTAATGTTGCCTTCTAATCTCTTTCTTTCTAGAGAGAACACCTGGAGCTCTTTTAACCTGTCTCAAATAAAAAATAAAACCCAAGAGACAAACAACCCAAGTGGCAATGTCACACTTCCACAAACCTTTCCTTTCCCTGGCCATGCATTTCTCCTCTTCTAAGAGGATGGACACACAGGCAAAACTTGTGTCAATGAACCCACAGGGCCATGGGTTTCTTCTAAATCCCCCTTCCTTATGCTCCTAGTAACCTGCTTAGTTGCAAGCCTCTTTGAGGCTGGAATAGTTTGGGGAGATTTATGACAGCAATTCTTCTGGTTCCTTTCACAATGTGTTTTCCGCTATTCCCATCTATCGCTCTGCCAACATGCATCATTTATTTAATACCAGTCACTAGCCACATTAAGCTTTTCTCTTTTTTTTTCTGCCTTTTTTGTTGAGGACGTTCCCCCCACCCCATACCTGGAGAAATCATGCAGGTAAATAACATCTGAGCCAACAGTTTTGGACCTGCCTTTTCTGCCTCCATCCAAATCTTTCCAGGGGTATCAATCATCCCCGAACTAGGATTCTTCTCATTTTAATTATGCTAATATTGCCATAATTTCATTCTCGTTAACAGCAATTGAGTTTCAGTCTCTGCAGATGGTGAAGCTGGACAGTTACCAAGCCACATGCCATCTTGAGAGGAGGTTATGGACCAGTGCTTAGCCTGTGGCAGTGCTGCTCAGCACCGTTTCTGGGCTGCATCACTTCACTTTACCCATTTGTGAAATGGCATATGCCTTTGCCTCATACTGGTTTTGAGATTTACAAAGGACACTTCTAAAAATAGAGAGTCCATTGCCCAGCTAGCTCATTCTTGTTACAATACAACCCTGCCTGCTTTGACAATTTCAGGTGAAGGCTAGAGAGGAATTATACTATTAATTTAAAGTGGCTACAAAGAGCACAGACACTCTTCATGAGGAGCCTCAGGAGAAGACAAAGTTTTCTTTGTACTAAACAAGTACAAGTTGCACCAGGAGAAGTTTGTTCTCAACATAGGAAAGACATTTATTAGATAGTGAAAACTATCAATCACTGGAACAACCTCCCCAGGGATGTGGCAGAGTCTCCATCACTGGGGGTTTTCAACATGCTATTGTATTCTGCTGGGTGCTAGATAACCTCATCTAAGATCCCTTTCCCATGAAAATTTGCCCCATGTGAACTTTCTAGGTCTCTTCCAGCATGGGATGTTTTATGATTCTGTGGTTGTTGCAGGTGTGCACAGATGTGTGAGTATGTTACCACGACAGACACCAACCCTCTGAACCTTCCCACGAGAGCAGGTCTGGCCCCCAAATCATGGCAGTGCTGATAGGAAGGGCCCCTGTGGTTTTCTTATCCAGCTTCCTACTGAAATCACATTGAGCTTTCTGAGTATGTCCCTTGTTATTCTCACGAAATAAAGCTATTAAAGGCTACACAGGTAAATTTGTATGACCACAATCACACCTGTGCTGTGGGACTGCCCCCAGTGCAGCCCCTCTCCCCACCACTGTCCAGCCTGGTAGATGGACCAGGGTTTCCTGCATCTCCTTTCTGGACTGGGCTTCTCTTCAAGGAAAACCAGTGTGGGTGGAGTGACTGGTGAGAACAAAAGCAGTCACCCAGAGAAATGGGGGGTATGCAGAGAGATCAGGACCCCAGAGCACATTATGAGGAGTTCAGTTCCACCCAGTGGAGAATAGGTGGTTTCCCAGATGTACCAGGGTAATTAATATAATATAATATAATATAATATAATATAATATAATATAATATAATATAATATAATATAATTCCATCACTGGCTGTTCTCACCAGGCCTGGTCCACCTCTACCATCTGTGAGCTACTCACACTCAATCCAGACACAATCCAGGCACAATCCTGAACTCCAAGCTAAGGGAACTCCCACTGCTCCCTGGATGACAGGCCAGGAAACTTCAACTTAAACCTGGCTTTAAGTCAGAAATCAATACAGCATAAACCAAACAGCACCAGTTCTGCAGGAAAGGCCTGACATTGTGACTGGAAGTGTGATGAATTATTTACATGGATTTGATGTTTGGGTTGTTGGGTTTTTTAATCCAAGCACAGAGTCTGGTAAGGCAAGAGAAATTATGATGGACTAGTGCAGCTTTCTGGTCTGAAGAACATAATAAAATCTCTTCAGCAGATGATATCTGACCAGCTTCTTAGCAGCTTTTGCCTCCTCCTACTCCATTTGACAGCCGACCTCCCTGATAATCAAAGTAAGACACAGATGGCAGCTGCACAGCCGAGGTAAACATGAAATGGTCTCTGTGACAGCCCAGAAGAGTCATTGTTTTCCCATCCCTAAATCAGATGGCAATCTAGGATCCCAGCCAGACCTATCCTCCCCCAAGCATCAAGAGCACACAAGGAATGAAGAGGCACCATAGGCAAAAGGGTGAGAAACAGTTTCAGTAAGATTTTGTATTGCAGTAGGTCTTCAGAAACTTTTAGGATATACTTTTAATCCATGGCAAGGACTTTGATTTTCTTTAATTATTTCATATGTTGGTGGGGGATTAATTAAAACATAAGAGAGAGTCACCTTTTAAGGGTAAAAGGTTTTGAATTCTGCTTGCTGATCACGATGACAACAGTATTTATGCTGATGGCCAAAAAGGGCATTTCTGACTCCAATTCCATTTCCAGAAAGCATTAACTTTACCTCACAGTGCATTATTTGAGCCAGCACACGTCGCCAGGGGTTGAATAAGACAGTTTCTCCACACTCCACGACGGAGTACCGACACTTACTAAATTATGCTGTTAAATACTGTAGTATGGCTATAAAATACAATGAAGGCCCATGGAAAGATGCCAGCCCCTTTCTGGGAGAGAGAGAGCACTTTTTGGAACCCTGCCTGTGGCCCGTAATTTTCACTTCCTTCTACCACAGTCTAAAGTGACATGAAAGGACTTGTAAAGTCAAGTCCAGGAGGGTGGTGGGGATTTCAAAGAGTAAAGATATAGTTAGAATATCTGTGGTACCATTTGACCTACTTGAACTTTGCTGGGAAAGAAGGAAGGAGCCAAATCTCCCACACATCTCTATAGCAGACTATGGGGGGGGGGGGGCGCGGAATTAAATTCCAGGCAGAAAAATCTACATTTTTCAGCCCAGATGGGGCCAAAATATTGAAAATATATAAACTTCTAATGAAAACAGAAACAGAACAGAAAACTGTCCAATCAAAAGCAGCAAAATTTGACAGAAAAGTTTCTAGCTAGCAAGATATTTCAGTATTTCATGGGAAATGGTACTTGGTGAAGGAAAGGAACCAATGACACAAGATGGGAGGATGGAAGAATTGCTTACACAAACTTTTTGTCAGGTACTGCAGCAATTCACATGGACCCTGACATGTACAACCAATAATAAAGTCCTTTAAGTCCAGCAAGCTCAAAATCAAGTGCTTTTTCTTACTAGTGATTACAAAGGAATTGAAAAATAAAGAAGGAGTCAGAACAGACCTTTGTGAAAAATATTTCAGTAGGAAAGATTTGTCCTTCTGCAGTGGTCATAATCTGACTTGTCACACTCTGTGTGCCTAGAAGCCTTCACTGCAGGAACATAGACAAAGTGGTGTTGCCCACAAAGCCTAAAATCAAGCTGAGGAACAACAACAAAACAAAACCAGTACATGACAACTATCCAGGTCAGCTCAGTGACAGTGCCTGACAGACAGCACACCCAATATTCTCCCCTCCTGCTTGCTACCACAGTTGATCAGAGGTTGGCTAGTTCATCAGAGGAAGGCTGAGAATAATAATGAGGTGGAGATGGGTCAGCAGAATCCCACAGAAATTTTTATGTTGACACATATCTTCATCTATTTCTTACATCCCACAAACTTATACACAAATCCAGCCAACCACTCAGCCTAAAATGTGTGCCCTTTGCTGTCTTGCATGTAAGGTTTCATCAGATGGTTAAAACTGGAGAGCAGCAGCATTTTCTTAGCAGCAGTTTGAGCAGAGACAAACTTGAATTTACTCAAAACACCCTATATTCATTTTCTGGCCTGGGCGTCCACTGGAGGTGATTCTTTGTTACACACTGTCTCTGGACAGACCGAGCTTGAGGCATGGTTTTCAAATTCATTAAAAATTCAGAACAGCTCTGGTGGCTGCAGAAGACTTTCACAGGGCTCCTAGGGAAAGCTCTGTCAGCAAAGCTCAGAGCTATCTTATTCCACACTACCTACTTCTTAAAACCCCATCCAGCCCAGGCACATGTGGACAGTGATCACCAGAAACACTTCTTAGGAAGAGGATTTGAAAGAAACTGTTAAGCCCAGTGATACAGAGCAGCCTGGAGAGCTCCTGCCCAGCCCCTCCTGCCACTGGGAAGGAGAGAAACAGTACTGGAAAGTGCTTTGCCTAAATGTCAGGATGCCTGACCCTGTCACAAAACACACACGTACAGCACAGGGGAACTTCAGCCTCCAGAGAGGGGAGCCCACGGTGAGTGGACCTGAAATGCAGGGAGCAGCACTAAGGAAGATGTTTAAGCCTTGTCACCCAAAATAAAGTTCATGTCAAAGAAATTTCACCATGTGCCAGCAGCAGAGGAGTCACTTTCCTCCCCACCTCACTCCTCTTAGCTTGTTTCTCATCTCCACTGCACTTTTGGAGCAAAATTCTCAGTGCAGTTGGTCACAGCAGTTCAGCTGGGGACAGGGATGAGTAACAGGAGTGGAACAAAATACACAGAAGGGTCCCTTTTACATTTTCAGAGACACAGACTGTATTTTCCCCTTTCCCTTAGGCTCTGTCACTTCACTTTCAACTCCCACAAGTAGCTCCTGGAGAGCAAAGAAAGTGGGGGAGAGGTGTGAGAAAGCTGAGCCATCTGCCTGGAGGAGAAGAGGGATTCAGGCACTGCCAGATGAGCCCTGCAAACACTTCCATGGTGTCCCATGTCCTGCAAACACTTCCATGGTGTCCCATGTCCTGCAAACACTGCCATGGTGTCCCAGGTCCTGCAAACACTGCCATGGTGTCCCATGTCCTGCAAACACTGCCATGGTGTCCCATGTCCTGCAAACACTTCCATGGTGTCCCATGTCCTGCAAACACTGCCATGGTGTCCCATGTCCTGCAAACACTGCCATGGTGTCCCAGGTCCTGCAAACACTGCCATGGTGTCCCATGTCCTGCAAACACTGCCATGGTGTCCCAGGTCCTGCAAACACTGCCATGGTGTCCATGTCCTGCAAACACTGCCATGGTGTCCCATGTCCTGCAAACACTGCCATGGTGTCCCATGTCCTGCAAACACTGCCATGGTGTCCCATGTCCTGCAAACACTGCCATGGTGTCCCAGGTCCTGCAAACACTGCCATGGTGTCCCATGTCCTGCAAACACTTCCATGGTGTCCCAGGTCCTGCAAACACTGCCATGGTGTCCCACATCCTGCAAACACTTCCATGGTGTCCCATGTCCTGCAAACACTGCCATGGTGTCCCATGTCCTGCAAACACTGCCATGGTGTCCCATGTCCTGCAAACACTGCCATGGTGTCCCAGGTCCTGCAAACACTGCCATGGTGTCCCATGTCCTGCAAACACTTCCATGGTGTCCCAGGTCCTGCAAACACTGCCATGGTGTCCCACATCCTGCAAACACTGCCATGGTGTCCCAGGCCCTGCAAACACTTCCATGGTGTCCATGTCCTGCAAACACTTCCATGGTGTCCCAGGCCCTGCAAACACTGCCATGATGTCCCATGTCCTGCAAACACTGCCATGGTGTCCCAGGTCCTGCAAACACTGCCATGGTGTCCCATGTCCTGCAAACACTGCCATGGTGTCCCAGGTCCTGCCACGTGCTCCTGCATCCTCAGCCCTGCCACGGGCATCCTCCCATAGCAGGAGGGGATGGAAGGCAGTCTGGAGCACAGACCAAGGAAAATTGATGAGATGCCAGACTTCCAGAGACAGGCAGAAGTTCCCCCTCTGCTGCAGGAACGAAGGGTTGGTAATAAACTGTGGGGACAAATGGGAGCAGCTTCCCTCACTGCTTCAGTCTGCTCCCTGAGCAGGTGTTGGACCGTGGCAGGAGGGCAGAGGGAGGGATTCAGTGAACAGCCACGGCCTCTGTGACAGAGACATCAAAAACACTCCCCTATGCCAGCTGTCTTCAGACAGGACTTGTCTTGGTCCATGGTTCTCATTTTGTTTCTCTGCCTCATACTTCCCAAAGTGACAAATTCCTTTTCAAGCAAGAGTCTTTCCTCCACCTCCCTCCCCCCATTATAAATATATGAGAAAAAACAAACAAACCAACAACAACCAAAAAACCAACTCTTGACATAAATGCTTTTGGCTCAGGTGTTTTGATAAATAGTAGTGTGTGTTTATCCTTCACATTTCACTCTTCTCCACCCACTTGGAGCAAGTGTTTCTGACTAAGTTGAGCTCTTGAGCCTTCTCCATGAAGCACCTTTGGAGGAGTCACTGTGCTGAAGCTGGACAGGGGGAACTCTGCCTGTGGACAAGACATGGAGTGAGCAGGACACTGCAGCATGGTCTGTCTGTAGATATTCTGTTTTATTTCATTGCAGGCATCACTTCAGTCGTTGTTATAGTGGAAATGGTCCCATCTAGCTACCAATACCAACATCTGAGCCTGAGATCATCACTGTTTGGGTCAGCAGAGCTCTAGTCATCAGACCTGACTGCATCATCAGATTGCATGCACAAAACCTGTGACACAGACCAGCACCGAGGTCAGACCCCAAACCTTCGCTTCCTCCTTGAGTGCTGCAGCCACGAGTCTGCTCCTTTCTGCTCTTCTTGGCTGCAGACTGAGATGCAACACTGAACTGTGCACCTGAACTGAGCCTTTCTCAGAGGATTTGATACCAAGGTGTGTGAAACTGCATCCAAGTGCTTCCCTCCACATGCCAGCGCTGGCAAAAAAGCAGAGGGGAGTCAGAACACGTGAGCATAAAGGGAGGAAAGGAGCTCCTTGCTCCTGGCACTGGGGGCTCAACAGAATTGTTCAGAGTCCAGTGGATCCAGTCAAGAGTTTTGGATTCCCTACTGAGGTTCAGAGCAGGTTTGCAGACCTCACCCTCACAGAAGAAGGAAGCAGGGGGATGAAGTTATCTAAGTTATAGGCAGTGAATGAAAGAAACACTCAAATTCCTGTCCAGACAGGGGGAGGAACAGCTGCTTTTCAAGGCTTCAGAGAGACAATTTTTACTGAAACTGTCAGATAGGGCGTTGAAAAAAACACTCTCTCAGATGGCTGGCTAGCAAATGCCACTGCCCCCCCACAGGGCACCAGCTACCTAAAATACAGTTGCAAATCTGGTGCCTAAGCCAGGCACACCTGCTAATGTTCAACTTTTGTATTTTAACCTCAAGAGAAGCTCTTGTTATGGTGAAATATATGGGGCAGCAGACCACGGCAGCAGAGCTAAAGCCCATAAATCACAGGGTTAAATATTCTACTGTGGGCTGAAAGTGAGAGCACACAGTTTCAGCCCATGTGTTGGTTGAAGTTATGTGCACGCGAGAAAAGGGGATTTATAATGAGAATGGCAATTCAACCTCAATTATAGTGCACGACTGTCTGCACACTATAAACTGAAGGTTTAATAATGAGGCAAGAAGGCTGAAGGAGAGAATTTCATTGTGTCTGTTTCACAGCCTGGAATTCTTACTAAATTCATCAGATTACTTGAGTTCTCCTGACAACTGTAGCAGTATAACTAATTTTAAAGGGGTTTATTGTATATTCAGGCTGCAACAGAAGATACGAGCAGAGAAAACCCCATAGCAAAAGAGAACTCCAGATTGAGGACTATAATGTATACGAGATTTGAAAGAAGTAAGTGCTAAAAGATGTAGACAGCAGTTTTTCAGGGTCCTTAACCTTGATGAATAAATGAATAAAATCCCTTAAAAAATTGCAGTGTTTCTTTCAAGTGGTTTCCAGCATGTTAATGATCAAGAGAAGCTGAGAAAATTGCTGGGAAAGGAGATGACTTTCCTCAATATGCTTTTACCACAGAGAATATGAGACAGACATGAATTGTAAGCAAATAATACACAAAATATGACAGAGAGAGAAGAACAGAGGCTCTTTATCTGCCCACAATGCATTTTCATACAGATGTGTTGACTGCAAGACTTTGTGATGCTGCCAAATCAAAGCTTTAATGGAGACTTGGAGCCTTCCAGTTCTTCCATATCCAGGTACTCAGACCAGACTCCCCTGTACTGTGTTTACCTTACTGCACCAAAACAAAGAGAAAAGTACCTAATTTCAAAAGGGACACAGAGAATACACAAAAGGCTTTATCCACCACCATAAGCATCCCACTCACCCTGTGCAAGACTCCTCCAGCTAATAATGAACGACAAAGGGGGCTGAAGGGGCACCTCTCTAATTTCTGTCACCAAAGTCTCCTAAGTATTGCAGACAAATTAAAGATACACCAGAATGCACTATACAAAAGGGGCATCTCCCCACCTTCTGGCACACAGGAATGCCTTGGTGTCCTGGCATGGCCTTGCCCAAGGGAACTGGAGGAAGGTGTAACAGAGGCAGGGAGCATCAGGCACTGAAGGCCAACAAAAAATATCCCAGATTTAAAAAGCCGTAAAATGGCAAAGGAGAAAGGGGTGCTAGAGGCTAAAATGTTGAAGGTATCTCCTCTAGCACGGCTTTCACCCCTCAGTTTTACTGTCTGGCAGTGCTTGAAGACAATGCTCTTGCCTCTCCCTGTCTTTGAACTCTCCCCAGCACCAACATCACCCACACACTCCTCTTCTCTCCTGGCCCCACCAACCTCCAGGTAATAATGTAGCTGATTAGATCTTTCATCATTTTTATTGTTATCCACCCGCAGATTAATAAAACAGCGCTCCGGCTGTTTCTGGCTGACCACATTCCCTAATTTATCAAAAAGGCTCAGCCTGAGACACTTGTGTCTGGCAGGTGGGGGGAGCTGCAGCCGCTGGTCCGCAGCAATCCCGCATCCTCGTCCCCAGCAATCCTGCATCCTCTCCCGCAGCAATCCTGCATCCTTTCCTGCAGCAATCCCGCATCCTCACCCGCACAAATCCCATATCCTCTCCTGCAGCAATCCCGCATCCTCACCGGCAGTATCCTGCATTCTCGCCCCCAGCAATCCCGCATCCTCGGCCCCACCAATCCCGCATCCTCGCCCGCAGCAATCCCGCATCCTCGCCCCTAACAATCCCATATCCTCGCCCCCAACAATCCCATATCCTAACCCCTAACCATCCCATATCCTCGCCCCTAACAATCCCATATCCTCGCCCCCAACAATCCCATATCCTCGCCCCTAACAATCCCATATCCTCGCCCCCACCAATCCCATATCCTAACCCCTAACAATCCCATATCCTCGCCCATAACAATCCCATATCCTCGCCCCCAGCAATCCCATATCCTCGCCCCCAACAATCCCATATCCTAACCCCTAACAATCCCATATCCTCGCCCCTAACAATCCCATATCCTAACCCCTAACAATCCCATATCCTCGCCCCCAACAATCCCATATCCTCGCCCCTAACAATCCCATATCCTAACCCCTAACAATCCCATATCCTAACCCCCACCAATCCCATATCCTCGCCCCCACCCATCCCGCATCCTCGCCCGCAGAGGGCGAGTTAACGCGCCGCACCAAGCTGCTAAAGCAGAATTACCAAAATGGGCACCGGAGGCAGAGGGCTGGAAAAATGGGGAGTTAACTCCAGCTCACTGGAGCACACTGCTTCATATCTGCACTGTCTTTTAATATGAGGGAATATGCTCTTAAAGCACTCCAAATTTTCTGTTTAAAGACAGTAATTGCAAGGGTGACTTAACATGGCCTCAGGGACTATCCTGTAAGAATTGGAAGACTTGATCCCTTAAAAGTCAAGCTGGGAGAATCATGAAACTGGCATTGGAGTTCCCACACATGCTCACCTTCTTCTTGTCCCCTCCTCTCTCATCCTCTGACATATCCCTTCCTTTCCCCCTTTGCCTTCTTCCTTTACAGGGTACTGGTTAAACTGAGAAGAAATGCAAAACTCACATATCTTGCAGTCCAAAGGAGGATTTGAACCCACAAACTCAAAAACACCCCCTCCCACCCCCCCCATCCCCCCCAAATTCACACAGAGCTCTATTAAACTAATGGTCTCATTCATTTATTTGGAGCACATGGCTGGCTAAGTGAATGTGGATTCTTCTTTAAGTGTTATACTGGGAGCAGCTGTGACCTATTCACTGTTCTACAACCCAAGCTAACAAAAAAGTGAAGAACTTCTGTCAGATAGACATTTCTGTAGAACATTTCCTGTTTTAAACTGAACAACAAAAATAATTTACAAATCAGCAAAATGTGAAAGAAAACCTTTTTGTTAAAGAAAAAAAGCAGAAAAATTCTACAGAATCGATACTGGTTTATAGAAAGATTCCATTTAATGAAAAAAAGTCAAATTTACAATGAGAAATATTTTCAGGGGATAAATTTCAGTAAGGGATGTCAGCTGTTACACACCTGTCAACCACTGACCAAACCAGAGCAGTCTTTGTCTTAGAGAGCTGGGGTCGTTTTGGGAAGAGCTGAGTGTGGCAATTAGTGGGGTGAAGGGGCAATCCCAAGATCACACAGACACAAGTCACCATGAGAGAACAGCCCAAAGACAGAGCATGTTTGAAAAGAGCTGCCTCCCAGCCAGGCAAGCCCTGCAGGCTCCACACAGGAACTCAAAGATGTCCAACACAGTCTTCTACCAGACCTTAACAAAACCCTTACCTGAGAAAGAGCCTCAGACCTCTCAAGGTGACAGTGAGGTGGATAAGGATGGAGCAGGAAAGAGGCAGATGGGTATGAACTGCCTCCTCCTCATAGAGACACATCCAGCTGGCTTACACAACTCTGTGGTAAAGACAAGATCCTTATCCCCTGCAATGCAAGGCCAAGGAAAACTGGCATGATTGCTGGTCTCACCAGCAAAAGGTGTGAGCTGAGAACATGCAGGAAAAGCCCAGACCTACCAGTCCCTTCCAATGAAAAACCTATTCTGATATCTAAAATGCTCTCCTCGCTTTCTGCTATTATATGTTTGTTTCTTCTCACTTTCATTTTTTGCTATTCCTTTTCCTCCTCCTTATTTTCTGCTGAGCCACCCAAAATTCCTGTAAGCTGAAGAACCAAGACTGATTTCCCATTACTCAAGGCCAAGTCCTTTTGCATGTGTGTGTGTGTGTGTGTGTGTGTTTGTGTGTTTTTGTCTCTCTTTGTTTTATGGGAATCCTGTACTTACCAGGGCCTATGAAGGGATAACACCCATGAACTTCAGGGGCAGTTCCACAGACACCCTTCCTCTATACCTTTCTTCACAAAACACACAGGAGGTTAAGAATTTAGATATTTATTTCTCCTCTACCTATCTCTTCTTCAAAGGAGTTGAAAGTTAACACTGGAGTGGCACCAAACAGCTGAATGGCACATGAAGTTCCATTCCATTTACCCTTCCAGAAGCCAAACCTTGGTGACATCCTTGATATCCCCCCTCCTCCTTGTGCCTGATAGTCCATGCATGCTGCCTGACCAACCCCAGACCTGGGTTATCTTATTTCCTATGTCAGCCTCACCTCTTTCTCCCTTCCTCCACCCAAATCTGAGACAGAAAACAGCAGATAAAATATTTGAGGAGCTGTTTTTCTGGAACAGAGACCTAAGCAACAAGTCCCTCATGAACAACTTTTGCCCAACCAAGAAGAAAGGAAACCCTGGCAAAGTCAGGCTAAAATGGACCAAGTGCAGCTTTGCTCAGCTTTCCCAGCCCAGGGAGGACATGGGTCTAATTCACAGCTCCCAGCCCAGCTCTGCAGTGACAGATGCTGCCTGGAACTGAAGAAGAAATGATGATGCAGGGCTGTTCCCTTCGAGATGCCGTTCTGTCACCATGGAGGCAGACAGCGTGCTCTCAACAAGTTTATCTGCAAAGTAACATGAAAATTCCTCACAGCAGGAGAGATTTGACAGGACGTGCCTAGCACAGCTTTATAAAAAGGTTTCTTCAAATGCTTCCAAATCCCATGGATCTTTTTCTTGCTTTATCATCCTTTTCAACATCCTTCTTTCTCTCGCTTTTTCTTTTTTTTAGCGCTTTCACAAGGCACGTTTATCAACATCAAAGCACATTCTCTTACAGCCCACTTTTTTCCTTCTGAATCCACTCTTGCAAAATCCAAACTACTATTTCTCTCCACACTCAGTGACTTCACCGGAAGCAAAACTTGCCTCTGTGCACAAAAATCTTCTTCAAATCTGTGCAGTATTGACATACTAATGCAGGGACTGAGATCCCTTTCACAAAGGTGAATTCCTCTGAGACAGAGGATTTGTATCTGGCACTCTTGCAGACTCCACTGTGCCTAAGCTAAATTTCGATGGCTACCTCATTTTTTAATTTCTCCTACCTCCCAAACCAAACCAGAGGTTCCTGCTGTATTGTATTCACAGGCTGCTCTCAGGATGTTCAGCCCAGACTAACAAGGGCTTTGTTTTGCTCTGTGCTGCTGTCACCAGAGGGATGCTGAGGCTTGGTGCTGCAGCTGCCACACTGCACTGCAGGCAGCCAGGGCTCAGGCACTGGTCAGGTCCTTTCAGACCAGTTTCCTGGGCACAGCCAGGAATGACAGGGCAGTGCAGAAGGTGCTGCAAACTGCTGTTCCCTCCCCAGGCAGCCCCAGGCTCCCTCAGGTAACAGATGCTCTAGCAATAGGTATCTACACAGCTGATGTGAAGCAAAACTTGGACCAAGAACAGGTCTAAGCCTCTAGCCCCACATCCTCAAAGCTGTTAAAACTTCTCCTCTCCCTGATTTCTGCCATTTAAAGGAAGAGCTCAGCCATGCTCTCTCAAGCTCTAGAAACATGAGTGTGTCTGTGTGGCACAGGCAGGAAAGTTTTCAAGGCCCAGACTGGTCTGCAGCAGTGTTCCAGACAAGACTACTTCATACAGGTCTGCTTTCATTAAAAATACTGAGGTAAGTCCCACAGGATCTTGACAATTCAAACCTGGATCACCTGGTAATCCCCACCTAGCAGAGCTTTACATCTCTTCTCAGCACTGGCACTGCCATGGGCACAGGCTGGGCACAGGGGCAGCTTCAGAGTGGCTTTCTCCACCTTTTGGCAAATTTCATTTGGCAACTGGCCACAGGAAGGATGGAAACTGAGTTAAAGGATGTGCAGTCACTCTCCTCAGTGTGTAAAGGGCTACGTGTGTTGGGGTGGGGATGGGAGAAGGTGAAAGGCTAGCTGGAACTGTGAAGTTTGAAGGTGAAAAAAGTCTTTATATCTGGATTAGTGGAGTCCTGGGGCCTTCAAAAATAGTTAAAATTCCCTTTTTTGAGTAATGGAGAAGTAGTTTGCATTGATCTTAAGAATTTGCTTATAGTTTTCCCTGGAGTTCAATGTACTGGGGAGTGCAAAGCTGACACAGCTCAAAAGTTTTATGAACCTCAGGTAACAGCGTGAAAGGAAATTTTAATAAATATTACATTTATTTAAATTTAATTTCTTTCCTTGTTAATAATAAAAGCCAACCTTGGTCTTCTGGGTTTTTCTCATATGCCTGCTTAATACAGCAGCGAAATCGTGGAATTATTTATATTTTAACTTCATTTTCAGTAAATCGTCAATCATTCACCTTTCAAAAGCATTAAATTCAGAGACGAACAGCAGGGGAGAGGGAGACTGAAAAATAAATATTGACTTTCAGGGGTTTGTTTTGGGTTTTTTTAAGCACAGGGTTAGAAATAGAAGCTGTTGTGGGTGATGAGTAAAAGCATGGAAAAAGGAAAATGCATTTGTGCCTATGGATTTCTCCCCATCACAGTCCAGGACTCTATTTTTGCCTTGTTTGCAGGAAGCTACAGCAGTACCTATGGGTAGTGGCCCTGGCTGGCTTAAAGACACACTTGGCTGAAAATTTTGGGTCTGCTTATCATTGGGTAAATGGTCTTCCATGCAGAGGACACCCATTACCATAGGCACTGGTATTGCCAGCAGCAGCAGAGATCCCAAGGAAAACCCAAGAAAAGAGGCAGACAGACCTGAGAAATCCAGGATTGCAATATGGTGACATGCAATGTGAAGCTACCACAGATTCTTCCTTTCAAGTTCAGTAGCCCAACCAATGCCTAAAGATAATGACAGCCTCTTGCCACTGGTCTCTCCTGTCCTCTGGGGCAGAAGGAATACAGCCAGCTCCCCCTTGGGTGCCCTAGAAACCTTCTGTAGGGTTCTTGGGTTCTTGCTGTTCTGTAAGTGACAGCATCTCTTCAATCCCCCAGAGGGTGGTAACATCCACCCTCTGCACCAAACTCACCTGCTACTCCTCCCCCTAAACCACCTGGAAGCTCAGCCTGTGCAGCTTTAGATGCATCAAGAGGGGCTAAACATGGCTTGGCAGGTACATGGAGAGGAGGCAAATGCCATACATCATGTGCTGTGCTCACTTTACTCCCTCAGGTCACAGCCAAAGATCACAGCAAGAGGAGCCCAGCCTTCAGTTTGGGCTTCACAGGACCAGGGAACCACCTTGGGTTCAACTACAGCCACTCAGCCTTGCTCCAGAGACCTCCACAGGTGAAATCTCTTCCAAGACCTTTGGCCATTTGTTCCTGGTGCCAAAGACCAGCACAACAAGTACCTGGATGCCTGCTCGTGTGTATTTGTGTTCAGCTCGTGGGCACTGGTCTGTCTTGTGCCTTTCTTTCTCTCTGAGGTTTGAGAGTCCTCTGCAGCAGGTGCACACACACAGCAAGCTGCCACTCGAGCTTGCTGATGAGCTGAACAAATTGCTCTCTCTTGGAAGCATTTTCTCCAGCCCAGATTTGTGTGGGTTTCTGCTTCCTCTCCAATTTCTTGTTTTTCTTAACAAAGCACATGTCCCCAGACTGGAGATGGGTTTCTGTTGTCCAACCCCTTCCAAAGGTAAAATGAGACCTGTCCTTTCACTGACATCAGCTGGTCACAGCACCACACTGAGATTATGGTCCAGACAAAGGATCTTCCTTTAGGATCTCTTAGTGCCCTCAGTTTCCTTCCAGAGGCACTCTGCTCTGGGGCTGGCCAGCTGGAAAGAGCTTGGCAGAGGAGCACCCAGGGCTCCTGGGGAACACCAAGGTGACCACAGCCATCAATGTGCCCCTGTCACAAGGCCAGCAGGCTCCTGGGCTGCCTTAGGCTGATCACTGGCAGCAGATGGAGAGAGGAGATCCTTCTCCTCTACCCTGCACAGGTGAGACAGGCACAGAGTGCTGTGTCCAGCTCTGTCCCCAAAACCAGTGAACAGCATATTGGAACAAGTCCCACAGAGGGCCACAAAAACTACAAATTAATTGGGGCACTTCATGTGTGAGGAAAGACTGAGAGCTGCATTGGCCAGCATGTTAAAGAGAAGGGGAATCTTAAGATGATCTTATCAAAAAGTATAAATACCTGGTGGGTGCAAGTAAAGAAGACAGATCCAGAATCTTCTCAGTGGTGCCAGAGAAAAGCCAAGAAGCATAAACAGGAAACTCCATTTAAATGCAAGAAAAAGCTCTTTTTAACTGTGATCATGCTAAAACACTGCAACAAATTTCTAGAGAGGTTGTAGAGCCTCCATTTTTGGACATATTCAAAACACAACTGGATGTGGACCTGAGCAACCTGCTCTGGCTGCCCCTATTCTGAGCAGAGGGGGCTGGAGCAGATGATCCCCAGAGATGCCTTCCAGCCCTTCCAACCTCAGCTGTTCTGTGATGCTGTGATCACCACACTTCTACCTGTCCTCCTGCTTCCTGTTCTCTCTCCTGGTTTGATGCTGTGAAAATGTATGTCCTACATGCCTGGACTGCTGATGTCCTTTACACACATCCTCAAGCCCTATTAATCACTCCTCCAAACTTTAGGTTATCTGTACAATTTAGCCAGCAGCGTTGTTTTTATGTATTTCCAGACCATTGATGGAAACATTAATTTGCATCTAAGTTATGACTGCCTTCTCAGGAATGCCATAGGAAAGTGCTCATTAAACAGATTTCCTGCTCATAATTTCTGTCCAAGATCTGTCAACTACCCATTGCTCAATCTATCAAATATCAGCACATAAAAGAAACATAGATTTCCAGTCCATATAGTCTTTATGTCCTATTTCTCTCCATTTAACAGCAACAGAGACATAGGAAATGACTGAAATGACTGCAAGAACTGCAACACATCCACACCCCCACATATTCTCCATGCTTCTGGCAGCTGGATGTTTAAGATCAGCAATGGCAACCAAACTGTTGGGTCCTACAGTCAGCAGTGGAACTGAATTACTTTACTTCTTTTTAAGTTGTTGGCATGTTAGTTGTTCACTGTCACAATGAATTGCCTAACATCCCTAACAGGATTTTATGCCCCAAGAAAAACGACTTCCCCTCTTTTGTTTTAAACTTCTGTGTGATATTTTCACTGGATGTTCTCTCCTTTATGCCACACTGGAAGCATTTTTGCCTTCTCCATGTAATCTCTAGCACTCAAGATTTCATAACCTTCCATCCAGGCCACCTTGCTGAGACTTGTCAGCCTCAACCTGTCAGACTTATTTCCAGGGAAGATATTCTATCATTCCCACTCCTGACTGGGAGCTGGTGCTAGATGTGTGCAGATAGCCAGGCAGGGCTTTGTCCTTTGCTGCCATCACACCACACTGCCTCTGCAGCTCCCAATGCCTGAAACCATCCCTGTCTGGGCTGCATCCACTTGTGACAAGGCATTTTCTTGGGAAGAAGGACATGAACCTCTCTGGTTAACAGGAAGCAGAGGCTGGAGCCCTTACAAGCTCCTGCCCCTGGCACAAAAAGCATTCTCCTTCCCTGCTGCCCTCCCCAGGCAGGCAGGCAGCAGCTCACCGTGCGAGCAAGCACGCAAAAGGGGAAACAAAAATTAAGCATTGGTTAAGGGAATAGGAGAAGAAAAACAGATGACCCCCCAGAGTCTGGGGCTGAGCAGCAGAACAGTCGGAGCCCCTGGAAGCCAGCTCATCCATGCACACTGCCCTTGCTGCCTCCCTGTTCCCAGGAGGGGGCCTAATAAATTTTACAAAAGAGCAAACAGCTGAAAAATGCTCGTATTTAAAAATATATTGAGAGAATTTGCATGTTGTTCCCTTTTGTGTGGGGATGGCATTTATACACCCAGCATTTCAGCAGCACCGCATCTCAGAGCACTTTACATAGCAATTAATTACACACTGGTAGTGGAGTGACTGTCTACAGGCAAACTCATCAGCCATTATCCACTCAGCAACATCCAGCATACAGCTGTGAACATTTGCATTAGCAGAAAGTCATCCTGGCTGCCATTAGCAGGGTGCAGGGTGTCAGGAGGGTGAGAGGGGTCAGCTCACTCCCCACTCCTTCCCAAAAAGCCTTTGACAGCTTTCATGGCCAAACTTGTGACCCTTCCCTCCTCTGACCCCAGGTTTGTACCAGGGAGATGCCATCAGCTTGCAGCACACTGCAGTGCAGATCCTGCACCATAATGCCAGCTTCTCTACAAGATGGGAAACATTCTTGGAAGGGAGACTTTTGAGATAGCACATGAAGGTACAATCACCAAATTGTGGTATAAAAACAACAGTGACAGTTTCTATCTCATATCCTCCATGATGCCAAGATTACTTCAGCACTCCCCAGGTCTCTCCATAAACCAGTCTGGAAAGACACTAAAGATCTGAAATACCATTGTCTGATTACTGCTGTGGGCTCAATGCTATTTGGAAGTACTTTACAATGCCAGATTCTCTCCTGAGTCCCCTTTGCCTCTGTTTTACCCACAGCATGGCAAAAGCATGTGTGGCACCACAACCAGGAGACCAGAGGAAACCTGTGAGCAAAAAGAAGATCCCAGTAGTGCACTGACCTTCAGAGGGGACCTGAGGACAAGAGAGCAACCATCAGTACTCACAGAACCCAGAGATATTCTAGCTAAAGCATTAAAATATTCTCCATACTACATCTTTACCATCTGAATGGACAGTTGTGAAAATGTCCCTGGATGTTAGAACTTGATCTTCTGTGTTGTAAGTTGTTAAACCACTACCTGGCATGTTTTTGGCACAATCCAGCTAGGATGCTCCCAAATGATGCCTAGACACAGCCTGGGAATTAGCACAGACTAGTGCCCATTCTCAGTAGGCAATTTGGATGCAATCCCCCTTTTCTGGAGGGTGAGAGAATTCAACAGTACAGATGCAGGATATCCTGTGCCAGCTGGCCTCTGCACAAGAGAGCAGACCTAGCTACAGTTAATTTACAGGTATAGATGCAGCCTCAGAATCCTGGACAACATCCAGACGATGATTGCACCCTCCTTTCAATTTCACCAGCTTGAATTGCAAAAGAAAGCCACAATGCTTCTAATCTTTAATTGCTTCTGTGGACCACTGAAATGGTTCTGTCTTTTGATCCTGGATAAGGTGATCTTTGAATTTCTGAAAGTTAGAGTGTATAAAGTCTTTGGAGCTCCTTTGAAGGGCCACATGAGATATGACTGCAGCATAAACCACTAGGGTCTCTTCTTTCTATCTTGCTTGTGTTTCATGTGTGCAAAAATATTCAGAACAATTATTAATTTTGTGAGGCCAGCGTGTCTTTCTTGCTGAGCCCACCAAGCCATCCCTACTCACCATGAGACCAGAGACAGCAAACAACCAGAACCATTATTGCCATGCAACAGGTAACAAATCTCAGCCAAGAGGGAGACATGACAACCACCTACAAACCTGTGTAGCACAGACCTTTTCCAGTTTGTGCTTTATTAGAACACAAGTTGTGTGGATGAGGAAGATCTAATGGACTTGGGAGGATAAATTTGGTCTTACAAATGACGACTTCGCTGCGCAAACCCAGCTCTCCAGCTTGGAGTTTCCCTCTCATTAAAGATGAATAAACCAGGATTCTGGCAGGGTGGGACCATTGCCTGAAGGCAGAGCAGGTCTCCCTGCTCAATCTGCCTACCCACTCCACAGCCTGAACTTGCAGGACCTGTGGCACTAGAGGTGAGCAGACATGGTCTCTACCAAGACCCTTCTGCAAAGAAGAGAAGGGAATCAATGTTTCAGTGTCTAGGGAGGGGGAAATCCTTCCAAGTCGCTGGTTTACAGCAAAACCACAAAAATCTTTGGAAACAGAATAAGATAATCTCTGTGAGGTTTCCTTTATCTTGTTTTTGCTGCCAGATTTCTAACATTCCCTTTGGGTATGGACAGACATATTTCAATGAACTTCTGGGAGATGGGGTACTTATCCCACCCCTTGATGTAGGCTGGATCCCATTATGAAATTGCCTCCTATAAAACTTATCTGCCTTTAATCACTCACTTGTTTCCTGTGAGACTTCCCAATTTTTTCCCCAAAGTCCTTTCAAAATGCTGGCAACCCACAGAAACTGCCACCAGGCTTTTGAAATTTCAATGGTGTGTCACTGTTCAAGGGACTTCAACACAGGCAGTGAAACAATTCAGGAAAATGAGAAGGGTACTCCTAAGGAGATCAGAACCGGGAACAGTAAAGGCCACAGCTCTTTGTGCTTAGATGTCCATGAAGAATTCCCTGAGCCAGCAACCAATGTGCTTGGCTTGGGGACTTCACTTCAGTTGGGCTCCTGGAAGCCTCTGTAGCCAAAGCAACTTTTTTCACATTAGCACTACAGGGATTTCAATTATTTTTGTGCACTTTTTCTCCATCCCAGGCTGTAGGGAAGTGTCTGATCCTGCTGCTGGTATCCCTCTCCCAGACAGGGAAGCAGGGCAGAAACTGATTTTTCTGTGATGCACAGCCACATCCTGGGAAGCAGAGCTGCAAACCACGAGGCAATTGCACAGATTCCACTAGAGACCATTTCAGAGAAGCCACTGAGCTTGATAATGCTGATTTTCATAGTGGTGCAGCCTTCCCTCACGTAGGAATTGCTGGATGGCATTCCCTGGCCTGCACGATGCTGGAGGTCAGGCTGCTGATCAAAGTGGTCCCATCTGGCCTGAAAATCTATAAATTCAGATCTGGATGAAATTGGGCAATTTTGGATTTGGATAAGCATTCATGAATTTAAATGAATAAATAATAATATAATAATAAATCATTCATCTCTCTGCCTAGCGTGTGAGTCCCCTCAAAGACCTGCAGTTCAGAAGCAGCCAAAGTTTGACTACCTCTGCAATTAGAGCCAATGAATTTCAAATGAGGGGGAGGGAGGGGTAAAAAGCAGGAGAAAAGAAATGTTGGGGGGGGGGGAATCATTTATTCAAAGTGACTTTCCCCTCCCTTCAGGCCATACAAGGACTGGATGCTAACAAACTCATCCCACTGCTGGCTCGGGGTAGTGGCACTGGTGAGAGCTTCCATCTCACAGTAACTGTACTCAAGACAAGCAAGATCCTTAAATCCAGTGAGTTCCAGATCCACTGTGTTCATAGAGAGCTTGCACTCCTCACTGGGCTCACTGGGCTGGGCTCAAGGCTCTCTGATTCAATCCCAGGCAAGTGCATTTTCTTTTGGGTCTATTGTGGGAAAGAGCTTTGGGCTGGAGCAGCTTTGGCTCTGCTCAGTCAGGCTCTCTCCCGTGAGAGGTGAATCCATGGGCAGGCACCATGGTGGAGAGGAGACAGCAGGCTGGGCTGGACTTCTGGTGCTGATCTCCACTGCTGATCCCTCAGCCAGAGCTGTCTCCTCATTCCCACTGAGGGGCCTTTTCCAGCCACTCACTTTGGGCAAAATCCCTGGCACTGTTCTATCCTTCTTCTCCTCACCCTTCCAGCTGTTATATCCCCCTGAACCACCCCCAAACCAGTTCTGTCTGACTCTCCCTAGCGACTTTCTGCCCTCCCCAAACCTTTGTGTTTAATTTCCTTTCTAAACCAGCCCTTGCAGCTTCCCCCAGTTCAGCCTCCTTCACTCATTTCATTAACATGCTGTTTACTTCTACTTGTAGATCATTAGCAGCAATATTAAACAACTGGCAGCCTGCCCAGGAGGCTGTGATCTCCGGGGTTGATGACTTGTTTTATTTTCCCTCCCTGAGAGAGCAGCAAAAGCATCAGAGCTGGGTGGCCGTGGACAGACCCGAGCCAGGAGCAGAGATGAGAGAGGTGGCTTTCTTGCCTTTCCTAGTAAATCTCCCACTCTGCTTTGCCTTTAAATTCCTCACTCATGTAGGTCCTTCTCTAATGGGCATGCTCCTGATACCTTTATTTGGACCCTTTTCTTAAAATAAGCCTTTGCCACCTCTGACTCCTCTTAAAATTGCTTGGTTTGGAATCAATGAGTCCACATCTGAGACTGAAGGTTAATCTCCTTTCAGGCCCCTTGTAACACAAATTCCTTCTGTTTTCCTACTGAAAGATGAGCCAACAAACTTATTGACTAATTTCAGTCTGTCATCTTACCTGCTCTGGCACAGGGATTTAACTCCTTACAGGAGTCATCTCCACGACTCAGACCCTTGAGGTTCTCATATGCCTCCCTCAGAAATTCCTCTAAGGAACTTTGCAGAGGTGTGGGAAAAGTTTACCTTCAATTCAGGAACTCAGAAAATCTTTTCAGTAACCCAGACCAAGAATGAAATGAACCCAAGACAATTTATGAAGCCAGGAGGAAGCTCAGACCAGGGCAAAGGCACTTTGGGTGCACAGCTATTCTGCAGTGAATAGAGCAGAGAACTGGCTGCACATTTTCATTAAATATTCATCCATTTGCTTTTTAATATGATTTTTTTTTCTTTTTCTGCCAGGGAAAGCTGAAGGGAAGGAAGAGTGAAAGGGAATTGGCAAATTCAACATCTTCCAATATCTGGCAAAAGTGTCAACAGAAATGTCACTTGAAAATTCTAATTCATACAATTTTGACTAATCTCTGTTCATATTTCCAGTGGTTCCACACTGACTCCTTGGGCTGTTGACCATCTCCTCTTTGGATAGAGACTGTCCTGTCCACAGAGGACCTGCAGGGTCCTGCTGTTAGCACTGTAAAAGTTTCCAGTGCTGGTAGGGACATCTTCAGAATGTGCTCTTTGTTTGCCCCTTTGTTTTTATAGATCAGGCTGTTGCCAGCCATCATCACAAAAGCCTGGAAAACTACCTCTAGATCACTCACACAAGGCACACTTACACCAGTTTCCATTCTAGCACTGCCACAAAGCATTTTCCTCCACTCTGCCCACAGGGGAGTCTCTGGGGAATCACTGGGTCCCCTCTTGGCCCCCAGTTAGTTGGGTTAAGGAAACCAAACCTTTGGACTCTCCCTACCTGAAGTAAAGTGACTCCTCTTCTAATCCACGGTCAGCAGATCCTGCCATTAGGAACTGACATCATGAATTTGAGTAAAAAGCCTCCTTTCTGTTCAAATAACTCCCTCCCCTGATGTGCTGCTATTTCAGACAGACTTGAGAGTGTCTTTCACCTTCCATCAAAGGCCACTCATGTGGGGCACAGACCTTTTTGTAGTGTTTCAGTCATTCTTTATGATTTCACTTTCTCCACCTTGCTGCTGGTCTTCCCCACACCTTTTTGGCCAAAGGCCCCACGCCCTGTTCCAGAGGTGTCCTGCTGTTCCATCACTCCATGGACACAGACTGGTGTCCCCCCTTTCAGGAGTGTGCAGCAGAGCTCTGTGACAGAGAAGCTGCATCTCCTCTTCATCCCCAGGCACAGAATGTCCTCACATGGCCTTTTATCTCTCCTTCCCTGCCTACTTGTATTCACATTATTCCCAAGCCAAACATCAAGCTATAATTCCCTGCTTGTCTTTCCAGCCTCCCCAAATCTTTTTGTTTTACTTCCACTGTCCAAACCAGCCCCTCTAGCTCCTCCCAGTTTAGCTGCACCCACACATTTCATTTCATTTCATGTTGTTTATTCCTACTTCTGGATGATTAGCAAAGACATTAAATGACTGGCAGCCTGCCCAGAGAGGCCATTACCTTTGGGGTTGATGACTTGTTTTATGCACCTCTCAGAATGGTGAGAGCAGCAGAGCTGGACAGGTCTGGAAGGTCCTGAGCAGCACAGGGAAGATCCAGAGGAAGCTCCAATCTCCACATTTTCAGCACCCTGGTGATCTCTGCCTGCCCACCATGTGCCCTGGAACAGCCCCAAGCTGTCCCTCCTTTTAAGAGGGAGCAAGAGACACAAGGAAGAGTGCTGGTAGGGAACATGTCTCTTTGTCAGGGATTTTCCTGCTCTGCAAAACTGAGAGAAAACAAGTGTGAAACTAAACAAAAGCATGCAGGACATCCTCTTTGTCACACAGTGCCCTTACCACCTGTAAGGGGTAGGGGGGCATGTGACAGCATGGTGTTTGTGAACTCATTAAAACGTTTCATTTCAGACTGTGTTTTAACTCTGACTGAGGTGGAAATGGTTCTTTTGAGAAACCACCCACTGAGCACCAATGTCTCAATGGGGAGCTGGGTAAAATCCCTTTGCAGACCCTCTCTCAGCCTTCACAAGCCCCAGTTGCAGCAGGGACAAAAGCTGCACACACTGGGGAAGAGGATGGTTTTACCAGGCACCTGGGGGTCCCAGCACACCTGTGAGAGCAGACATCTGCACACCTGATGAGCTGCAGCCTCAGATCTCTGCTTCCACTTCCCCAGCAGGAAAAAACACTTTTCCTTGGAAAGTATCTCCTTGCCAACACAGTGCCCACCACCAAAATGCTCAAAAAAGCAATTTACACCAGGGCAACATGTTTCCTGATGGTCACTTCAGACCAGATTTGGTGATCCTTGGAGACTCTCAGCCTGCTAGATTGGTCTGGACAATCACTGGAATGCCTCAGAGCAATGGTTTTGCTAAGCAGCTCTGAGTGTAACAGTGGTTCCAGACGAGAGCCCTTCCCACATGAGCAGTCATATTTTCACCAGCTAGGCTGCTTTCAGTGCAAGGAAGATGCTGGTCACCCTTACAGAAAAGCACTTTCTTTCAGGGCTTTTAGAAATACAGATCTTACCTGCCTTTTACCCTCCTTTAAAGAACAAGATGCAAAGCAATCTCTTCCCCAATGAATAAAATCACTGAATTGAGAAAGAAAATGTACCAGGTGGCTCCCACTCTTTCCCGCCTTAAAAAAAAAAAAAAAAAAAAAAAAAAAAAAGGGAAGAAGAAGAAAAGAAAGTAAGAAAAAAGGCTTTGAGCTGTTCTTCAAAGGCTGTCTGATTTGCTTTGAATAATATAAAATGATGATGGAGGGAAAAAAGAGAATATTAAACTCAAGGCTGTAAAAGCTCTGCACTCAGGCTGAGACACTGAAAAAGATCCACGTACACTTTTCATGGAATAACCACAATGATCCCTCCTTGTCCCTGTAGCAGCTGGGGGAGAAGCAGCAATGCAAACCCTGGCCCAAACATGGCCTGGGTAACAAAAGCTGGGGTGCTTCTTCCCTGGAGATGTTTTCCCCTTTGATACATCCAAATGCCCCATACCTCACTGTGGGTTTCCCCACCAGACTCCCCTGTGTGCCCCCAGAGCTCCCAGGAAAGGGAGACAGGAAACAGGGCAGGAGGGACATGCAGAATGAGAGGGGAAAATCAACGAAAAAGTATTTTCTTCTGAGCTCCCCAGAGAAAATTAGTGTGAAGCTGGAAGGAGCTGATTGCTGTCAAGGCCTGCCAGAGCCCAGATAGCCAGCTGCAGTCCCCAGGCACAAATGTGATAATAGCCAACAAGCTAAAATCATTAACAGTAACGATTGCCTCTGGAAAGACCCCAACACCTAGGAGGAAAAACCAGTGACAGGAGAGGGAGGAAAAAAAATTAAAAGAGAGAAATTGTAATTTCCTCTTAGCATTTCTGCAGTCTGTTTTCCATAACCCTCTGATCCCAATAAAGACTGCCTCACCTAGTTATGGCTCAGTCTGGCTTTCCCCAGCTGGACTCCAATGATCAGCTCTTCTCCCTCTATTTGCTGGTGGGAGAGCAGAGGGAATGAGGGTGAGGGAGGAGAGGCAAATACTTGGTGAAAATAGCCCTCACCTTTAGCTGGATGGATAGCTCTTATGGATGTTAACTACTACAAAAAAAAGGATCTCTGTAGCTTTGGCTGGATGAGCCAAGCCCATGTAATGAATATCTGGGGTGTCCCCACAGCCCATGGCCTGTGACACAGGAAGGAGGGAAAAAATCAGTTTCTCAAGCAGATCTTGGAAGTGCCAGAGAAAAAAGGAGTGGTCTGTTCTGGGACCAGTCTGGATCAACTTCTTCAACAACAGCTTGGAGAGAGGATGAGCATTTACCAGGGATGCCAGACTTAGGGGACTACTCTGAGCTATGCTCAGAGACAAGACAAGTTTGGGATGGATATAAGAAAAAGATTCTTCCCCATTAAGAGAGTCAAGCATTGGCAGAGCTGCCCAAACAGCTTATCCATCCCAGAGCCTGTGGCATGCCCATCCCTAAAGGTTTACAAGAACCATCAAGGCAAAGCTTTGAGCAGCCTGGTTCCCATCTCACAGCTGGCCCTGCCTTTAGGAGGGTGCACCAGAGACCTCCTGAGGTCCCTGCCAACCTGGATGATCCTGTGATCCAAATCAGACCCCAGTGCCTCTTCTCCCTGGTCACACAGCCAGCTTCACCACCCTTGCTCAGTGCATCTCTGTCTACTCCAGCATCCTGATACTCCTGGGAATGGCGTTTTTCTCCAAGGAATTTTCTGTGACAGCCAGAATTGGAAAGCAGGCCATAAAGAGTCTGTGTGCTCTGTATCAAAATGAAACATTTTCAGCTAAGCCCCTTGACTGCAAGGTCCCTTAAATCTTTAGTAATTCATATCCCAGTCTGGAAGCCTGAGAAAATTTCTTCTTGCTTCCCAACTCCTTGCCCTCTCCAGGCATTTTATTTTTCTAACCTCATCTCAAAGCAAACTCCATGTGAGCAGCCTTTGGTTAATCAACTGCTTCTGCAAGGAAGGAAAATAACATCAGCTTTTAACAGTAAAAACAACAGATTTTGGCTCCAGTTGTATTTGTGAGAACATTGGATTCATGCGTAGGATTTCATGCTTTATCTTGGTACAGCCCCATGTGCCAAGCTGGTGTATCCCATTCAGGGGTAGGTGATGGAAGCGGGAAAATCATTAATTTGTCCCTGAAGTATATGACCCAGAGCACACCCTGCCCAGGACAGTGCTAATGTTATAGGGAGAGGAGTACATTCACCCTAAAAATCCCCAGTATAATGCAAGGCTACACTTACCAGGTTCTCTTTGGACTTGTTTGCCTTTTTGCAAAAAATTCTCTGCAGAGCTGTGGCTGACATTCAGGAAAGAGCAACGAAGTGGAGCACCAGGAGCTTTTTGCACCAGCCAGTGAGCCCATTGCTAAGCTGCTTTGTGCAGAAGTTGTAGAAATCACATCCCGTGCTGACGCTCACCTTCTTGGGGAGCTGGCGGGGAGGACCACATTCCTTTCCAAAGATTGTCAGGGCTCAGAGAAGCATTTAGCAAAGCCACACTGAACCTGTTCAGATGCAGCTAGAGTTTGTAAAATAGGGAACTCTTCTTCCAAAATTAATTCCTGGCTTTGGATTTCTCTGATGTAAAGAGTTTAATTTTCCAGCTCAGAAAACTCTGTGCTGTTCCTTTAGTGAAGGGATAGGAAGGTCCCCAGCCTCCCTGCCCTGACCAGCAAAAACACAAATTCCCAGGCTGTTGCTGGGAAGTTTCCTCCTGCACCTGTTCTTACCCACAGGATATCCTCACGTGTCCTTCAGTCCCAGGCTCAGTATTTTGGAGGGAGAACAGGACACCAGCTCAAGAGCACTGACCCAGGAGAGGCTGTGTGAGAGCAGGCAGTGACCTGTGGGGTCTGTCCAAGCTCCCCCAGTTCCTGCTAGAGGACCTTTTGCAAATTGCTCTGGATAACCAGCACATCACACTGTCCTTAGCACCCCCAGCCTCTCAAAGGACTAGTCAGTGCAGCACTCCCCACTCAGGCATTTCACAGACCCTGCCAGACCCCACCATCCACGGCTCCCCAGTGGCCCTGGGGCACTGCCCAGTGGCATGTCCCACCTTGGCTGTCCCAGCTCTCACAAAGGCTGGCCAGAACTCTCCCTGGCATTTTCTGGGAATGGCAGTTCTTCTGCACATCTGGTGTCTTACACTGCCTGATGGGTTATTTATTGATCAGGAGACATGCAAGTGGGTTTTGGCGTGGCATGGTGGGAATCTGTCCTTTCCCAGCTGAACTTTACACTGAGCCCCACTGGAACATTCATGCCATGGGTGGATCTTGAGCTCTGAGCCATGGGATGCTCCTCAGACACTCCACTCAAGAATTTAACAGCTTTATTTGGTTATTGGTAAAATCCTGTATTAATACACACTGGCACAAAGCTTGAAGGAACAATTTCATGATCTTCCCCTACTCTCACCACACTTGGAACTCTTCTGCTGCTGGAATGTGAGTTGGCCAGTTCTCCTCTTAAAAAGAAGTGCCCACAGATACTTAGACAGTGTCTCCAAAACACTGAAAGTAAATCATGTTTCATATCCCCATCTGAAAGGAGGGGAAAGAAAAAGATAAAAGTAAACAGAGAACTTCTTACACCCTGAAATGGGAACTAAAAAGTGGAGAAATCCCACATGAAGGACCCAGTTCAGAAATCCTGGCAGAGTTTCAGACATCAGACTTCACAGCCAAGTAACTGATGGCAGAGATAAGAAAAAGAAGCTGTCAGAAGTGTACATAGTGCACACATCACCTTGGTATCTAATTAGCTAAAGGAGTCTGAGCCTTTACTCAAAAGTAAAAATTTTCCCAATGTACACAAAAGCTGATTAAACTTTAACCCCTCCCCTCCCCATAAATTAACAAAGAGACCTCAGTCAAAGTGATATGGTACAAAACTTGGTCAAACAAAAGTTTTGGAGCTCTTATCTTCAGTTTACCATCTCTATTGAGATTTCCCATCCTTGATTAATGACTTGCAATTTTTTAATTTATTTTTAAGGAGTATGTCTGTTGCTAAATTTCTGAAAGCTCCATAGTGTCACTGGACTCCAAACGGACCAGGACTAATTGTCTCTTTTTATAGATCAACCTGCACCTTACCCATCTTCTATACTCTCACAAAACACCTAGGAAGGTGGATATTCCCAATGTGATCACAGCCAGTCATAACATCCCAGGGTTTGTCTACACTGTGTCATTCAGTCTGAATTAAATATATGAAAAAAGGACTGGTCACACCACACTAGCAGCTCCTCAGGCACATTCATTTCATGTCAAAGAGGTCTCTCATCTCTTTTGGTTGATTGAAGGGGTCTTACTTCAACTCATCTTAATTCTGAGTATTGAAACAGAGTCCTGAATCAGTTTAATTAATCCCCTTTAAAAATGAATTTGAGTTAATTCTCCCATGGGTCTCAAAGCAGAGAGGTGCCCAGAAATCACCATGTGGCTTAATGCTTAGAATGAGATGGAATTCTTTCAAGGTGAACTACTAAACCCCACCTGAAGATTTCATTTTCCTTATTACTGAAGATTGGAGGAAATGTTTTAACTCAGAAAGCAATTATGGGCAGTGCTGCCATGCCCATGTTTTGATCATCAGTTTGATGAAGTGGAAAGGTCACAGCTCTTCAAGTCAAGTGCTAGGATGATATTCCCATGTGCCACATAAGTTTATAACTGAAAAAACATTAAAAAAATCTTTGAAGCGTAATAACAAAAGCAAAAACAAGGCCTCAAATGCATTAGTATTTTTCCAAATCACGCTCTTTTTTTATACTTGTGTTTGGCAGTGTCACATCCAACAGCATCTGCAAAACACTAAGTACTATTTGAGCAGACCAAATGCTTAGGAAGGGAGCCAGAAAAATGTTCATAGGAAAATTTACCAGCCCTTAAATTTAATTACAAATCCAGAACTAAAACTGTGTTCAATGAAAATTTCACTGTGGTGAGTACAGTAGAGATGGGCCTGAGCCAAGGGGGAGCAAAGAAGCAAATCCAGACCTCAGGAGCCTGGACATTGTTCTGAACTTCACAACTGTGGAACAGGGATGAAAGACCTAGACCTGAGCACCATTCAGCTTGGAGAATGCAAAGCCTCTGTCAATCACCATGGGCAGCCAAAGAGCATTTTTAGAGCCAGGGGACAGGGGTGCCCTGCCTGCACCTCCTCCCTCCCAGGGGTGTCACCTCCAGCTCCAATGGGGATTGCCAGGGACTTTGCAAATTTGAAATCCAGCAGTGCCACATGCACAGAGTGGGCAGACAAGTGAGATCTGGCACATATCAACAAAACCACACTGACAAACTTCTTTGAAGCAGTCCTGGCCAACAAAAAATCTGGCTTTTCCTGGCTCTTTCTGTTTCCATCTCTCCAGTACCTGCCCACCTTCCACCCAGTAGTCAATTATACAAGATTTTCAGTGACTTTGAGGAGACTGAGGTTTTTTAAATTTCTCCCTCCACCAAATCACATGAAGGTTTGGCTGCCCAGTGTCTCTGCCCAGGGAAATTCAAAGAAAATGAAAAAGCAGAGGCTGGCCCCTCTGCCCATGGCAGCTGATGGGCCTCAGCTGTGGATAGTACTGGGCAGTGGTCACAGGCAGCCCTGTGGTGCAGAAATTCTGTCTCACACGATAGATACTCTTGTAGCTCTGCAACACTGTCTACATTTATTAAGTGAAATCACTGCCTGTTTTCTGCAGCATTAAAAGTGAGCTGGAGTACAATATATTTATTGATTGCTACTAAACACACCCTGGGCCTCCCTCCAGCTTCCTCTCTCGTGTTAATTCAAGCAGAGCTCAAAGCACACACCTGCAGCCTCAGGACAGGCTGTGTCCTGTCCGTGGAACAGGGGACACAAAACTGCTGCCCCAGTGTTTCATCTGTGTTCCACCTCTCAACAGTGATGCACCCCCACAAAAAGGGGAATTGAAATCACCAGGCAGGAGAGGGAGTGAGGGGCTGGTGATGGTAGCAGGGCACAGCTATCAGGACTGGCAGGGTGTTGGACTCCCGGCATGAAAAGGAGAAGCACAGATGAGGAGGAGGCTGATGGAAGCATCTCCACAGCTTTCCTGGGCTGGCTATCAGGAGGAGCAAGAGTCCTGCAGCAGGAACAGATGCCAGAAAGGTCACCCCAGCACTGCACAGGGTGATGGGGACACAGCAGAGAAGCCCAGGCTCGGGCACAGCCGATGAGGCAGTGAATCCCACTTTGTTACTACTCCTTGACACCCTGGGGACCCACGGCAGAGAAATGAGCCCCTGGATTTATCCCCCTTTTCCAATTAGCCTCATTTCCCCTCCTCCTCTCTCTCCACCCTGCTGGAATCAATCCTTGTCCTGGCATTTTAAAGGGCAATGTGCACGTTTTATGGCTGTCCCCTATAAAACCATTCTACATGATAACACATCCAGCCCTTTATTAGGGACGTTTGGCAAGTTTATTAGCCACACATTTTTCTGTGCTGACAGATGAGGTCCTGCCATCACTTCTCTGAGCACAAGAGGCCCTCTCCCATCCCCTCCTCCCCTTCCATGAGCTGTCCAACCCCACAGCCTGCAGACATCCTCAGTGCACATCAGTCCCTCCCTGGGTAGCTGACGTGCTCAGTGTCCTGCACCTCACCTGCAGCCAGGTGAGGAGCAGCAGCAGGACCATCCCCTTCCCCCAGGAACTAGCAGTATCTGATTGCTCCCTGCCACAGCCACACTCACCAAAGACCCAGTAACCCCTCACAGCCAGGAAAATGCCCTTGGCTCCATGCACAGGCCTCCAGAGGGGCAGACTTTCACATCATGGCAGGACAACCCCTCAAGTCTCTGCAGCAAACCTGTGCCTAGAGGAACTGGAAGGTTTTTAGGTATCTCTGGGGATAACTGCTCTCATCAGACACTAGGAAGCCAATTGGCCTTTGTAGTTTGGGCACTGTGATGCCTTGCCGCAGTCAACCCCAACCCCAAGGCCACCACAAACATGCAACCTCATTTCTGCAGCACTCCACGATGAGATGAAGCTGGGACACAAGTTCAGCAGATGTTACATAGGGCACAGGGCTCTGCTTCCCAAAAAAAGCCAGAACTGTGCTGCCAAAGTGGGTTTGTCTCAGCTCTCGGATGCTGACGCCACCAAGGCTGTGTCTGTGCCAGCTCCTCCTCCCTGTGAAGCTGGGAGGACTTGATGTAAAGCCAGCTGCAAGTTTTATTGTCCTGTGCTCACAGCTGTCCATGTGTGTAACAGTGAGTGAAAGGGTCAGCAGGGGTTTAATGGGGGGTCAGGGATTAAGAACAGAGACTGAAATTTATCTGAGTGCTTACCTGCTGCCTCCTTGCCACACTCCAGGGCCGCTGGCCACCTGAGGGGTCTGCTCCCCCACACACAGCACAGCCAGAGGAGATGAGTCCCTGGTAAAAGGGAGCAAGCAAACCTCAGGCTCCGGTCACAGCCCAGGCAGGGCTGTCACCCCACAGGTCACGGCAGACAGTCCTTGGCACCTTTCAGGTGCTTTGATGGCACATTAAAATGGGAAGCAAATACAAGACCAGGTTGTGATTCCCAGCCTGCAGGGAGCCTCTCACCCAGCTGTGGTTTCACTCACTGACCCTGACCTGTGTCTGCTGTTTAACCCTCAGCAGGGCCATTGGGTGGGCTCCCTGCACCTTCCAGCACCCCCCGCCCCATGTTGGTTCACATGTCACATTCCCAGGCTCTGTTATTCTTAAGTGCTGTAAATCTCTCACTATTATTCTCCCACTTGATATAGTGAGCTGTGTCATTTTGAAAGGAAATACATAACAGTATATTAAAGAAATCATGGATCTCCTCATTCATGTTTAAAACAAATTTATTACAATGTAAGAAACCCTGAATAGCATGAATTTATTATAATGATTTAAGGCTCCTGGCACTTGAGTTAAAAATGTCTCTCAATAAATAACTTTCCCTTGAAAACACAGCAAATTAATATAGTTTACCATTTCCAAAGTTATATAAATCCAAGAGGCTTAAATCAACAGTACGCTGGATAAGATTACTGTTGCTCAGCCACAGACTGGTATCACAGCTCAGAGGGATGGAAAAATCAGTGAAAAATGAATGGCGCTTTTTTTTCTTCTTTTTTTTGGTCACCTTTCTCTCCTTTCCACCACCTTAGGCTATGTCTGCTCTGTGAAAGTCAGACTAATGTGAAACGGATGACAGCAGCTGTGGCCTTTGCACACAGGTATCATTAAAACAGAGCGGCTACTCCACCACCAGACTCAACAAGCACCGCTCTGATATTTCCCCAAAGTGCTTCCAACACACACAGCCCCATTGCTTTCCATAGCAGTGTTTTAATTTGACTGCAACCCAGGAGCTGAGATGTCTCCAGCTTGGCTGCCTCCAATCCTGCTGCAGTCTCCTGAGCCTAGAGCAAACACTAAAAACTAAAAAAACTGTCTGGACACTGACCCTGGCCCCAGTGCAGGAACACACCTGGATAAGCTAGAGGGAATTGAATCCCACACGTGGCTGTAGCCATCAGTGGGACTGGCAGGTTTTTGCTGGCCCAGAACTTGCTCCAAGAGCTGTCTCTGGTATCAGCAGCTGTTGGGGACAACAGCCTGTGCACATCTGTGTGTCCTGGGGAGCAGAGGTTTTGCTCAGCTGCATGCACAGCTGGGTGCCGGCTCGCAGAGAAAATTCCTCACATCTTCTCCCTCCCTATGGACCTTTCTTCTCCACAGGCCACCCTCCAGGCAGCAGGAAGAGCTTGGCATCATCAGCTGAACAACCAGGCAGCTCTTCCCAGGCAGCCCTTCCCTCAGCAAGCTTTTCTGTGGTTTTTTACTTTATGAAGGCCTAATTTTTTTCCCTTTACTGTCAGCATGTCAATTTTTTTCCACAACATGGGCAATGACTACTTTTTTAAACGAAGTACAGCACCAGTGACATCCTGACAGTGCCAATACAGCCAGAGTACACCCACCTGAGCTTTCCAACACAGGAAGTTAGGGCTGTTAAGAGTCAGATTGACAGCCTCGGTAAATTCAAGTCCTCTGTTCAGCAGACAACAAGGAGTTATTAGAAGCAGACAAGGCTTTCAGGTCATCCAGTCCATCTCCCACCCCACCTTTTAATTGTCTCTCTCACCCCTGCTATAAATATCTGACTCTTCTCATCTTGTTTCCTCATTATGTCAATTATAGCAGTCCCTGATCATTTTTATTACTCCTCACTGAGATCTCTCCAATCTGCCAGTAAGCTCTCTGGTAATGAGATCCCTGTGCTAAAGGCACAAGTGCAAATAGAGGGGCACCAGCTCCACTGACAAGGAGCCATTTCCTCTGCAATTCAGAGATGTCATTGCCTCCCCACCTGCAGCTCAAAAGTCCTCTTGTCTGTTTTTGTTGCTATCACTGCCCTGTGCTTTGTTCATTCTTCTCCTTCTGAGAGTTTGTGCTGTCTGGGTCTCCCCCATCCCACCAAGAATGTGTCTGGCACATTGTTATCAAGGTGTCTGAGTTCAAAGGTACTGCACCCACAAGTTCATGCTCCCTCTCAAACTAAGTTTTGCAATCTTTTTCTTTCCTTCTTGGTATTTCTACTTCACATTATTCTTTCCTCCTCAACTCTTCTAAATTTAGCAGGGTCTCCTGGTTCCACTCCTTACAGAATTTCTGCTTCACAAAACAGAACCATGATCTGAAATGCAACCAGATCTGGTACTCAGCCCAACACTTTCAAGAAAACAAACAAACAAAAGAAAAAGGCTTCTGAAAGTGGCAAAAAAGAAAGGCTGTGCAGAAATGACGTCACCATTTCACATCAGCAGCACTGGAACTGAGTATCCTGCTCTAGTGTAAACCTTTCAAGAAGCATAAATGCTAGAGGAAGTTCAGAAACAGGCCCTCCAAATCATCCAGGGGCTGGAAAAGACATTTGGACACAAGGCATAAAGGATGCCATCTCAACAAAGAGAAGGCTCGACCAGGAGTTTATCACTGCCTTTGGCATACTCAATCTGGTAACATGGCAACTTTGTAATCCTGCTTCTGGAGGCACAACAAAGTCCAGCAGCTGGAAATTCAGGCAGATAACCTCAGCCTCAAAATAAGGCAGTTTTGTAGCAGCAAGAATAATTGCATGCTGGAAGATTTTGACAAGGCACTTTTAAAATTTCAGTGCAACTTCCTCACAGTTATCTCTAATTCAAGAATGAACTAGATTTTGCATCTTGTCCTTCCCTTCATTATCAGGTGCAGCAGAGGAAAGGAGTTCCCACTCTGTTCTTAATGCTCCTGATACTCAACGCTGTTGTTTGGGCAAGTGCTTTAATCAAACCCATGCTTCAAGGTTTTAATGTACTTGCCAGTAAGCAACCAGGAAATACACCTTTTTTCAGTTTTCACTTTCCTCTTGTCTGTAGACAGACCAGAAAGAATGAACTCAAACTGGTTATTGAATGCTCTGAGTGAAAATTATTTTGATTTACATACTCAAGATCAATCCTGAATTAAGGAAACTAGGCTCTCACTGCAGCTCATAGACCAGTTCATCTGCTGGGACCACCTGGGCATCTCTCACCTTATGTATGTAGGATCTCACCTCTAAATGACATCTAAGTTTCTCCAATTTAGCTCCCCAATGCCTGAAATGACCCCTTCAAACCTCAAAATACATGAAGCCTGAGAGCCTCCCATTCTGTTCAATAGGAATGTCTGGCCCACATGTTTCTGCTCTTACAGATTACAGTTCACAGCTGTATTTTGGTGGGTACTTCCAATGCTTTCTGCTGTGGGCAGTGATAGAGGTCACAGCCCCTCTGAGATGTGGTGCTAAACACAGTTCAGGACAGAACCCACAGGATGCTGTGGAGGGAGGCAAATTGGCTTCCCCCAGAGATGGAAAACAAATCCGGTTCCTCCCCAGTCCATCCTTTTCCTGCAGCTGGGATGCTCTTCCACCCCCCCCATTAACAAATGCAGGAGTTCTCAAGCACCAGCACTAGCCAGGCAAAGTTGGGTTTCTTGCTGTATTTTAGCTGAATTCTGCTTTCAAACACCCTAGTCAGGGATCACCACAAAAGCTCTGCTACATAGCTATGCCAGAGATGCTCGAGGTAGATGTCTCTCAGCTACATGGAGTCACAATATTGTAAAACATTTATTGTCACTGTGAGCAGACAAGCCTTCCAATGATGCAGGGAGCAAGTCTGGATCGGGAGAGGCATTTCCAGAGGAAAGCCACCCAGTCAGAGCAGACTACATTGCTTCTGCTGGTTTAAATCACCTCATTCAATATTCTGTGTTGTCTTATGTAGCATGCAGTTATGTAAATTTATAAATCATACACTAATTAGCACACAATTTCATAAATTTAGTAACAGTGAAAAAGGAGGTTTCTAACTAATCAGGCTGTGCTCTCTCCCCCACAGATGGTACAAATTCAAACAGAGCCTGGAGGTCGTATTTGAGAAAATCTCTGCTGCAAATTCTAGAGTTTAACCGCAGGCTCACATGCACTTTCAAGGGCTGTCTTTTGGATATCTCAGGCTCAAACTCTCTGAAGTGCAGATAAGCCTTTTTCTCTCCTTCCTTAACACCAAACCTCCACAGCTCATTGGATCACTGCAAATTTTGTTTATTCTTATTCTTTCTCTCCAGTCTCCTATTCTTCAGCCATCTTAGTCACCATCTCTAGAGGAATTAAGTTCAGTCCATGCCATGGGTTATACCTGGGTTCTGCACAGTTGCTCTCCACATGCTCTGGCCTCCCTGTCCAGCTGCTCTAAGGTGAGATGCTAAAATTAGGTCAAGCTCATTTCCTTCTTTTCCTCATTTGCCAAGCATGCCTTGGAGAGTAGCTCCTCAAATGCAGGAACATGATTTGGAAAAGGGTGTGGAGTAATAAGGCTCTTATGGGAACCAGTATTTGAAAACATTTCTCACTTTAAGATACAAGCGCACCATTTTCCTTTGCTTATTCTAGTTTAACAACTCATCCCTGTCCTCTGGCTCATTCCCACTTCATCTCCACCTTTGCTAGTTATCTGCCTTGCATCTTCATCCTTTCCTGATTTCACCTCCATCCTTTCTTCCTTACTCTTCAATTCACTTTTTTGTCCCAAAGCATGGTGCTGGCTCTCCAGTTCTCTTCTCCTTTGTATTTTGAGACCTCTCTCTTACTTCACGCCCCAACGGAGGCTTTGCTTCTTCTCACAGTAAGACCCACATCCTGGAGAGAGAAGGCTTAAAACAAGTTCTTCATGTGTTTTAGCAAACTGGAGACTCACAACATAATATGATGTGATGCTGTGGGAAGTGGAACACATTGTCATTGGCAGTATTGACATCTGAGCTAGACAAAAATCAGAAGATAAGCCAAATAAAAGTCTGGAAGAATAAATTAAACCCCCAGATAATTTATTAGATTAAGACCTCACATACACATATAAATACGTGCTCGAGATGGGATTCAACAGCAAGACTGGAAAGGCTAGAAATGAAAAAGGTGTGATTATTACAGGTCTGTGATGTGCAAGGTGCACAAAAGCAGTAACTACACAGCCAGTGTGTGTGCACAAAACAAGTGGGAAGGACACAAACTGAAGGCGTGGTAGGAGCCTTAGCAGCAATCATGTTACTCCACAAAGCCTCATGGAAAACACAGCCTGAAGTGTAGCTGAAGGATATTCACTGGGAACACTCTGGACAAACAGTTTATGCTGGACCAAGTCCCCAGCAGCACTCCCAATACAGAAGCTCAAGCTTAAAAGGACACTGTCACATCATTGCTTTTGCTAGTTTAGTTTTGCATTTCCTCTACTGTTTTAGCAGATGGAAAACAATTTCCCTCCCAGTACCAACTACTGATTTTGTCCTTTCCTATTTGACAATCATTGATTTTTTTTCTAAGGCTATAAATGTTTTAATAACTTAACTTTGTAGTGCCTCATAGCAAAATATCTTTGCTTGCACTGACTGCTAAACACTACTCCTAATGTACTGCTGATAACTAGAGTAAGAGCCAGCATTATAAAAAATTATTTTCCACAGGGTCTACGAAATTAATAGCTTTTGTTTCTTTTATCCACATCTCATAGAGAGTTAAAGCATACAGCTCTTAACCCATCAGGTGTTTCAACCATCTTTTACTAGAAAACTTTGCTTCACAAAGGTGTGCCCCCTGTGCAGGTCTGACTGAGGGACAGCACCTTGAGCATAGGGAGCTCATAATCCTGACAATGTCCTTTTAAGAAGAGCTACAACCAAAAAATACAGACTCAAGCCAAAAGTCACCTTTAGAATTAGAATTTTTTATGGACTAAGCAATCATAAGGAATCCCAAAGCAGTTAAATATTGGCACCCACTAAAGAATCAAAGAACAGAATGCTTTCATGGAGTGTTCTTAACACAAAGGCACCTTTCAAGAAATATACATGTATTTCTTGCTGCTTTGAAAGGTCAGTTAGCATTTATCAGAAAAGGCAATTAAAGTTTCAGTCAAACTGGAAAAGAGACAAGAAGCAATTGGACTGAAATCAGAGAACTGTTTCTCTATAAATGCCAACACTTGGAAAAAAAAACACTAACAAAGCTAAAAAACACCATGAAACAACCCCAAACTCTAAGATCCATGTGATGGTTATCCCCAAATTTCCTGCTGGTCCTTGTACATATTTCTCTTCTTTCTCCTCCTTTTTCCTGCTCTCTTTAAGCAGCAGACTACTCAGCCAACAGAATAAGAAAACTTATGTCCCCACCTGCTCTGCTTGAGCCAGGACACTGAGTACATCTTTGGGGCTCTTAGCAGAAACCTGGGCCTTCACAGGCTCAGGAGTAGAACAAGAGGGACATTCAACAGCAGATGGACATATTCCAGCAGGACAGACCATGCAGGGACTTTCCACAGCAGTAATTTTCTGGTCCAGCAATGCTGCTTTCCTCCTTTAAACTCCTCCAAGCAGCTTTTAAAATTCAGCTGGGATGCACAGAAAGGATATCACCTAATTTGTGATTAAGACTGGGCCTGAATGAAGCAGCCCAGAGTATCCTGAGGTTCTTCTTCCCCTTCATTCTCCTTTTGTTTCACTGATGGAGCATGGTGCTGCCAGGGGCTGAGATCCACCTCGCAGAGCATCACACATTGCACAGGAGCAGCGTGGGGAGGCAGGCAGCAGCCATACCCCAAGCATCAGTACAGCAACTCAACCCAGCCATTAAGATAAGCAGGGTTGCCTAAAGAGACTGTCTGAAAAGCAGTACTGGCCCATGAAGTGGTGTTTGGGAGCAAATGGCCTAGAACTTGCCCATACTGGATCAATTCTACCTTTCCCTCACTGCAATTTTACTGTGCAAAATGAGTATTTTAGTCTCATATTTCTAGGAACACATGCCGGTGGCTACTGTTACAATAAAATATGAACACTGCATTGTGGAGAAAATGACCATTAATCCTGTAATGTGCAGTCATTTTTACCAATTCGGCACATTTCTTTAAATAACCAAGTACATGCAGTAGATGGAAATGCATTTAAATAAACTGAAATAGATACAGCATGAATAATTAAAGCTGGCAGGAAAGTGAGCATTGTGAGCTGCTAGTGGAAATAATTACTGATTTGTCTTATTTACAATGGAGCCTGGGTACAGGATCAAAATAGTGCAAGTTAGTGAAAATGTCTTAAGATTGCTCTTATACTAGCACTACTATGTATTTCATCTTGAAAAGTGTATCAAATAGGTTTTGGATCTCTACAATGTCTGACTCTGTTCTGCTGTTTCAGGGTTAGATTACCCAGCCCATAAACTCTGTCAAATAGCACTGATTTAAAGAGGAATGTAATTCAAACCTGTGTCTAGTACATCAACCTGCAACATCATCTATTAACATTATCAGACACTGTAGAGTTGAGCTTATGATATATCCCCTAAAAACTCAGTGTGTTAAATATCAGAATGTTGAAGGAAAAAGTAGATCATAAAATCAGTGAAAAAGTACTAAAGTGCTTGTACCTTTATAATATGCTAGGTTTTAAACAGACTTGTTTAATTAGAAAATAATCTACTTTGAACATGCTGGTTGTTGAATGTTAGGCAGTTCTTGCAAACTGCTTTAGAGCAAAAAAAATCGATAATGAAATACACTTCTGATATAAGGCTGGCAAAACTGTGACTTCAGTCTATTAGAAAATGTTGTAGATTTAAAAAAATGCTATTTTAAATTGATTATTTGGCACATGAAAGGTTTAGGAAAAAAGTTAATGCTTTCTGATTGGTGTACCCCAACAATATACCTACATCATGATTACTAAATCCCAAATGAACCCGGATGCTAATTAGCTATGTTTTAGAAGCGGGAAAACAAGCAGTGATCACTCAAATAATTTAAGAGCAGCTGTAGGCCAAGGAGTTGAGTCAAATGAAGAAGATCTCCTCGAGGAGCCAGCTCTCCTCCAGCTCGTCTGCCCTGCTCCTGGGGCTGCAGGGGGAGGACAGCCTGTGGCTGGCGCAGCAGGGCGGGCGCGTCCTGCTCCGGCCGCAGGGCTCTTGGCAGAGGCGTCCCGCAGCTGATGCGGGGTTCATAGCTTCCACCAGGTCAAGCAGAGAGGCTTCATACCTACATAAACACACCGAGAAAACAGAGCTTGTTAAGATGACAGCATCATGCAGGAATTGAATGCAGTTTTCCTGCCTCCATAAATCAGACTAGACCGAGAGTTGTCTGACAGGGACCACCTGCACAGAACGAATTTTGCTGTATGGACTCCTGTCAGTAATGACAACACAGAGGTACTGAAAAAGAGACATGCAAAGCATGGGTGCTCAGGTTATTTCAGGCTGTTTCATCAGCTTTTCCATTTGAGATGTGTAATGTCTTAGTTGCACTCTGGAACCTGAACACAGACCTCAGAGAGATGACAGCCAAATACACCAAACAAGGCAGAGCCACACTGCACTCCATTTTTCTTTTTTTTTTTTAATACACATCTACACTTGATTTAGTTTCTCAGGGATTTGAAAACAACAGGAGACTTTATTATTATTGGACAAACTACATGTGCTTCCTCTAAATCTCTGTGTACTATATAGAGTCTGTCTGGTGGAAGCACTGAAGGAATAGAATCTAAGCAAGGCAATACAAAATCAACACTTGAGGCATCAAGAGAAAAGGCAAAGGTGCTAAGCATCACTCAGGCTGTCCTTTAAGTGCAAGTACAGACATGGAGGAAGGTTGCAAGCCTGGTAATCTGGTAATGCTCACTGAATAATGGCAGGTACTTGAGACAGGGACTTTCTATTAATATTCACAGGAGACAAGACTTGATCTAAATACCAGCACAGGATTGATCATTACAATATATTTCTTCCTGTCCAATTTTAAATGTCTTAAACAATACCATTTCCACTGCTTCCCTAGGTGGCTTGTTCTCCAGGCATCTCTCAGTGACAGGTAAGAGATATCACTCCAGATTTTTACCCAAAAGTCCCTTTGTTCCATGCTGTTAGCACCAACCCGCCTGATGTTCCCAACCCTGAAGTGACCCACACATTCAAAGACTTTCATGCACAAAGCATCATTCACATTATTCACCCAAATGAAATTATCAGCACAGGTGATTGGATCCATAGGGTACCTCTCTTGTAAGCAAAGAGAGTTCCTCTATAGCATGAGGAAACATCTAAAGCTGTTCTCTGCTTTGAGAAAAGCCTCTGTTTCAACTTCTGTGACTGTAAGAACATAGAAAGACTACGCAACTAAGACAGCTGGGGGAGGTTTCTCAAGTCAGATGAGATAAAAAATTCTTAAGAACAAATGTTTACAGCAGTTTATAAATGTGAGAGATTAGCAGTGGCCAATGTACCTCCTAAAGGCAGATCCTCACTTGTGCTGTCCAACAGCCTTGTGCAGCAGCGGCACGTAAAAGGTTTTCCTACTCTGAACTAGCCATGCCATGAAAAACACCCTTCTTTATCTCCACAAGTAAGTGTCATCAGAACAGTGTCACAGAATCATTTAGACTGGAAAAGACCTCCAAGACCATAATGTCCAACCTCTGGTCACTGCCCTGCCAACCAGACCAGAGCACTGAGTGCCACGTGCAGTCATTCACTGAAAGCCACCAGGGATGGTGACTCCACCACCTTCCTGGGAAGCCCATTCCAGTGCTTCACGTGACAAGTTACTTTATCCATGATGAAATAACTCATGTCTGAGACACAGAACTACTCCCTGAACTCAAAGGTATTGGTTAATACCAAGGTTAATGATGACTACTGAAGTTATGCTATAAGAGCTATTTCTTTCAGTATTTATTTTTTCTTCCAATCTGATGGACAGTGTCATTTCTATACAGTTTGACTTGACATTACTGCCTCGCAGGCTTCTCTCCTGTTTGACTACAGATAATTTCATTTTCCTGCACATGTGTTAGCTTTAATCTCACTCACAACCAATAAACCAATTTGCAAATTTCTTTTTCACATTTTAAGCTTGTCTACACATCTTTCTATTATTTAAGTAGCAAAAAATGGGTGGCTTAAAAGGAAAAAATACAGCTTTCGTTTCAACTAGATCTTGTTTGTTGCTAATCCTAAGCAAAGGTGATGTCTTTCAGTTACCCTAACCAAAAAGTTCAGAAGGACGTGGAGTTTTGGGTAGCCAAATCAGATCATTTTAGAGAAATCTGTTGTTTGTACTAGCATTCAGAAGCACCCTTTAAAAACTGAAACTCCTCAAAGATATCACCAACATAAAATGGAATAAGCTGCACTGATAGCAAAAACTAGCACACAGATATATGTGACTTTTCACATAGAGAAAGTTTAAGACTAGACTCTATATAGAAACACACATATGGTTTGAACCCAAAGAAACCCAGTTAACACATACACTGCTTTCATTAGCCACACCTAAAACTTCTTTTCAGATTAATCTAGTCTAGCATACAAATGCTTATCTCCTCTGACGGTAGCGCTATCATAAAATTTCAATTTCTCCAGCAGCCACATGCAATCACAGATTAGGCAGGGGAAACCAAACCAGCCGGTGCATTTACAGCAAACGTGCAGCCCTAGATTTCAGCAGTACCTTGGAGTTCATTTCTTCTGCAAGTTTATCTAAGTTTTACAGCATTTCTGCTATCAGGAAGGCTAAATGATTTGGCAGATTAGAAGCACAGCAAATAGCAAAGATTATGTAAAAGACCAGGTGTTGTAAATCAGTCTATTTGACACCACAGTTATATATGCAATAAAATGAATGAACTCTGCTAACAGAGCACTATCTGATAAAGAGAATGCTCCTTGCAGGTATTTAGTGTTTAATGCCAGGATAATGGTTTGCCCTGGTTTGTCTAAGTAACATCAGACAGCATCTGGCTGGAGGCAACAGATCTAGAATGGTCTGAAACTTTCAAAGACAATTTTTTCACCATTTATTTGTATCCTCATATTTAAAGAGACACAGTCAGAATGCTTGAGACCTGAAATGCAATCTTCTCTAAAGGGTATGTATTCTTTGCATTAATTGAACAAAAATATTAATAAAAACAGGTTTCATTATTATTACTGTTGTTATGATTACTATTATTATTATTACTATTATTACTACTATTATTACTATTATTACAATATTTAATAGCTTCAGTAAATTCAAAGCTACAGGATCAGCCACCCAAGAGTCAGAACATTTCAAACAGGAAAACTGATTTGGCAAACTTGGCGTGTAACAGTGAGTGGTCTTCTAAAGCAAACTAACAGCCAAGGATCCCCTTGTACTGTTCCTGCTTCCAGAGGAGAAAAAAATACCAAACATTCTGCAGAAGTATCAGCACTGTACATTAAGCTACATACAGACATTCCTCACATATAGATGTTCAACCAAGCAACCAAATGTCCCATCAGTGCTGGTGCTTACACACATTTTTATTGATAGGTTCTGCCCTCACAAGAGAAGGAAAAATGCCATGGGCAGCTGTCCCTTTAAGGATGGTGATAATGCAGTCTGTCCTCACTTTTTTGGTACATTTGCCAGTGCACTGGAAGGTCAGTGAGCAAGGGGAGTGCAACCCAGGTTCTTGTTAATGGATCCCTGGGAGTGGATTAGAATGAAATGTCACAGAGTCCAGTGGGTTAAAATGTACTCAGGCTCGGTGGGAATGCCCAGGTTCCTCCTCTGAATGGAGGGGGGCTCTCATTCCTCTGGTGGAATGTCCCAGAAATGAGTCTGGGGGCACTTAAGGAGTCTTTGATAGTTTATGATCCCTTCTCAGGAATTGCCCTCTCAGCTGAGCCAATAATGTCCCATGAGGAAGGGGGCAGGTTCACAGCTGAGAGAGTTATGTAAGGAAGAGCAGTTAGCACAGCAAGAAGCACCATCTCACCTTGCAGGATCCAGGCTGGATTAGCTCACCTCTCGTGTCTCATGCAGACTAGCATATATACACCCAAAAACTCACCTCCTCCCTCGAGAGATGCAAACCTGGCCTCCACAAACCACCCTGGCACCTCCACAAACGGGCAAATGTTATGAGTCATTAATCATTAATAGTCCAGTCTCTCACAGCATCTCTGCAACAGACTGGAAAATAATCTCTTTTTTTGACACTTCCCCCATGTATACTTTTTCATCTAACTTTAATGAGCTTGAAAGTCTGTGTGTTTCATCATGGGAGAAGAAAATCTGTAAGGTCTACAAGTTTGAATAAGAAATCTAACTATTTAGACAGATAAAGTTTGGTGAAAGCAACCTTCTAAAGTCTCCAAAAAATTAATCAGGAGACAGAACACTAAGAACTAGTGTACAAAGCAGAAGGAAGGCAGGGCCATGGGCAAGAGGATAGAGATGAGAGTAGGGAGAAAGACCACAGTGAGCTTTGAAACTCTTCTTTCAATGAAGAACTTTCACCTTTGCTCTTACTGTAGAACATAAAACTCCAAATACAGCTCACAGAGCAGCACAGAGATGCCCAATCTGGGAGGCTGGTACCCCTGGGATCAAGCTGGTACAGCTGGATCAGAGCAGAACTGCAACCTGGGTAGCAAAATCCACCCTGGTCAGGCATTACATAGTGCTGTGAAAGCATTCCCTTCCATCTCCTCTGCATTACTAAAACAGGCTGCTAAAAATGTGTCTCCTCAGCCCCTAAAACCCTTCTGGAAATTTTATTAGAAACTCTCAGAATTGGCTCTTAATTAAATAAGTATCTAGCAGAGTTTATAAACTCTTAATGCGAAAAGAGTTTTGTAGTCTATCACTAAGATAACAGGAAACATCATAAACCATTATGATTCAGAATAGATCATTAACCATTTACATTTTAAAAAGGAAAACAAAAATAAACACAAGATGGCACAGACCCAAATCTCTCTTTCCACAGTGTGTCTTTTTTACTGCTCATGCAGCAGGAATACAGCTCTCGGAACACCTGCAGGTGAATCTTACTTTGTCCCATGTTTCCTGAATGGGAAGAAAGGCTTTCATATTTTTATGACAAACTCACAAATATGGCTGATGCTCTGGGAACCATAAGATCACCTAAGTCCAGGATGGTTGGTGAGAAATCACCTGAATACCACTTGGTATTCCTTCTGATAAAACCTACAGGCAGAGCTCAGACAGTCCCACAGTGTACAGTACCTAAAAAATGGTCAGATTATGCAAGAGTGATGCACAGAACCCATAACTGTGAAGGATATTAGAAAGAACAGTGCTCTTGAATGTAACCACAAAGCCTACTTGCCTCAATTGGCTGAACAGTAATGTTAATTTATTTAGACATTTGGGATATGCCAATGGATTTTTAATGTTTGTCTATTTTCCACTGCTGGTAGAATATATTATATTTCTTACACACTGTCCAATTTTTAAATTACACTATTGTATTTTCATATCAGGCAGTCCAGCTAATAATACCATTTGTTCCTTCCTGAAAAAAAAACAGCACAACTTCAACAAGTTTGATATTTGGTGAAGCAGGAATCTCCTTATGAGGCAAAATAACTAAACTTATTAGAGTCATAAATACTCTGGCAGTAAAATATATGTATATTTCTTTGAACAAGCAGTGTCAGGTAATATTCGATCACTATATTTAGAGACATCTTTTCATTTACAGTCTCTGAAAATTTATTCCTCAACCATAAACATGTAGAAAATACATGAAATGTCTCTTTGCAAGGTGATGGCATTTCAACAAAGCATACTGGCAATATGGTTTTGTAGCCGTATAGATTTACTTTATTTAACTGTATATACCAGAGGAAATAAAAAGGTTTATTTTTATACTACTGCTTGTATTTTCAACATAAAGTTCAAAGTGATTTACTAATGTTACATGAATTGCCTTTGAATTACAGTACAGTATTGTGCCTAAGTACAAAGCCTAACACTACTTTGTATTCCTAAAACACCACCTGCCCCCAAGCACTTTACAAATGCTAAATACAGCTAAAAACACATTCAAGGGGTAGGGAACAGACCCATTTTACAGAAAATTAAACAGTTTATTGTTATGATAGAGCAAATATCAAATCACTGTGTGACTGGAACAAACAGGGCAAATGAAAGCAGAGAAAAAAATAGATGCATGTTTGACTGGCCTGAGCTGAAACATGAAGAAACCACACAAGTGATACAGCCTGGGGTTATATGGAAGAAACAGCTAATCACCCACACCCAAGCAAACCCAAGCTCTACAGATGAAGGGAAGAACTCAACCCAAATTAAAGGGTCCTGAGCACTTTCTGCCATCTTTAGTCTGGCATCCACAATTACAGCATAAGGGATGAGAGATTATCTCCATGGCTTGTCCTTTCAACATCCATGTACCAACCCACTGTCCATGAATTTGCCTAAATGTTTTTTCAACCTGCAGTTTCCACAACATCCTGTGACAGCAAGCTCAGGTAGTTCACTGCTCTTGACAGACATACTTTAATTTTTTGTTTTAATACCTTGCTAGTGTTGCCTTAAGGACTGGCTGCAGTTAGTCTCTTTTACATGGTGGAATCTGGTAAAAAGCAGCTGCACTTTTAATTTATCCACCACCTGCACAATTTTGCACCCCTGATCATTTTCTCAGTCTTTTCCTATCCAAAGTCATTGCTTCTTGGTCTCTCCCTAAACTGCTTCATCCTGCTGATCAAATGAATTGTTCTGTGCAACTTTCCTAATGTCCACTACAGCCTTCTTGAGAGGCAAAGACCAAGCAGAATCAAATGCGAGTATGGCAAGACCTATGTATCCACAAGCGGTTGAGAAATTATAGAAAGGTTTGAACTCCACAAATCCTAATCGCCTGCCCTGAGTTCAGTATCATGTAGGCATGATGTTGATGACTCTTCCCCAGGTAAATTACAGTTTCATTCACTCTGTTCTGATTCGCCTTTCTGGAGTTGTTTGCTACTGACATATCATACCTGAAAGAATTTAGTATCAAAACACACACATTTATTAGGTCACCCAGGAGATTTTGCTGTTCACTTCTCACTCCAGGTCACTGATGAAGAACAAGCACACTGAGTTTCTGGGGGATCCCTCTGCTAACTCTAAAAAATGAACATTAAGTCACTTTGCTTGCTATCATTTAACCACCAGTAAATCCCTAGTAGGAATTGTCCTCCAATCCTACAGAAACTTGATTTCTTTAGAAACTTTTGGTGTGGAACCCTGGCAAAAGCCTTTTGAAAATCCATAGGGCTGAGCTGATATCTCAGAGATTCTTTATTCCTCACTCCTTGCTCTGTGAGAATAATCCAAGTCTTAACCAGCAGGCTATTTGGCCCAGGAAACCTGAGATGAATATGTCAATGAGCATTAGAGGCTCATTGGGTAGGAAATGAAAGCTGAGTAATGAAAGCTAATTTTGTAGTCATTCACTGAAAGGCCACATATCAGGGTAAGGGAGCTTACCTTTCATGTGTGAACTGCACCTGCGTTGACCAAAACACACCCTGGGGGGATATTCCCATGTACTGAACATCAAGACACCAAAACAGAAAAAAACCACAACATAGTGAAGGACAATTAATGAGGCTGAAACATCAAGAGAAGGAACAAATTGAGAATTAGAGACAAAGGGACTGTGATAGCCTGAGATTCTCATTTTACTTTCAAGTAGGCTGGAACTCAGAGCAGATATTTCACTGTGGAATACAGGAGAAGGCAAATTCAACAGTGCTATATATGTATTTAAACCAAGTCCACACGGAGACATACTTTTCACTTGCAACAGGTCTGCATCTTCCAAAAGCATTTCAGAGTTTTCTTAATTCCTAAAGAAAAAGATCAGACTGCAGAATATTTCAAAGCAATTAAAAAAATCTGAGTATTTTATTTATAATATATCATACAATGTAAAACAGAATATATTTATACAGTGTCCTCAGCAAGAGCCTCCTGGAGCGCTGTAAAACCCACACCCACGTAATAGAGAGCTTACAGTATCAGAGACTTTTAGAGAGCTCTCTGAGGCAGTATTCACAGAATCATAACCCAGAGAAGGAAAAGACTTATTAGATCATCCAGCCCTCTCCCTGCTGACAGAACTGCTCCCTACAGTGTGCTTCCTCATATTTGCTGCTAACAATCAGCCTCTCGCTACTCTCCTTGGGAAGCCATTCCACAGCCAAATATATCTCATGCTATCATTACCATTATTACTTATTTATGGGCCACGGTATAACCTAAAGGGCCTTGATCAGGATCAGGGGGACCAACTCTAGTACCACTTGTAAGAGCATTCCTCTCTCCAAAAGAGCACACAGTCAAAAGAGGTAAGCTAAAGCCCAGTGGGGAACATATAACATACCATTAAAGAGAACAGAATAGTATGGGAAGAGCCACAAATGTTCCATGAATCTTTGCTTCAGAGTTTGGTGGGAGAGAAAGGTATGTGTCACGAATAAGAACATCTTTCTGATAGTCACCTAGAGATAAACAAAGAGGATTTTCTTCCTCTGAAGCTCACCTTACTAGTTTTGGCTAAAGATCTGGTGGGGTACTGAGAAATCCTTTTTTTTGATACAAATACACGTTAAGTATTTAAATAATGTTACATTTTTTCATTCTGCTCCAGTCTCAGTCAACATTTATCTGAGCCATACATATTTTAATATTCTCTCATAAATCAATGCCTCCAGCATTGTAACAGATTTTGCCACTCTCCTTCCATCTTTGAGAATTCTTTTTCCAGTAAGCAATCACCCAGAAATAAGCACCATATCCCCTAGGGGGGCTGCATGGAAACAGAGAGATCAGCTCCCTCCAGCACTCACGCAACGCTTGTCTGTGCACATTCAGCCCTTCTGCTGCTGCTGCTTCCTTGCTCCAGAGGTCCCTCCCTTACCTGTAGCTCTTGCAGAGCAGTGAATTCAATGCCTCGTTCTCTGGGGTTACTAACAATTATCACCAAATCGTGTGGAAAGCAGCATCACAGCATTACAGCCCTTGCACAGGAGAATTTGGAGAGAAGCAGCAGAATTGAGTAACAGTATCACATATCTGCTAAACAAAACGGGCTGTGCTTGGCTGTATTCTGGGACGAGCCTCCCTCCCCAGCATGGTAAGCAATAGTAAAGAGCTAAACAGGACTTGGATTTGAGAGGCTGAGTACCCTGTTTGCCCCAGCCATTTGTATACCAAGCAGTGCCAGTGCTCTAAAGAACACCAGATCCAGCAACAGCATCTCAAAAAACTTGTGCCCTAAGGAGGGGCTGATAAAGAGATCTTTTTCCCCCCAGTTTTCACCCTGGCTTCACCTGTGATAGCATCCAAGCAGCTGTCATTACTGAAACAAGAGTTATTGCTGCTCTCATTCCTCCTTGCTACACAAGCAGGAGATTTTCACTTACCTGCTCATCAGAGACCAACACCTGTTTCCTTCACTCACCTTTCCACACTCCCATCTCAATGCTTACAGTCCAGTTATCCTAGCTCTTTGCTGCTGATAACTCAGCCCTTGTTATTTCCCCATTGGACTCAGACCCTGCTGCCCTGTTACCATCCTACCAAATACAATTCAAAGTGCTGCTTCATTGTTTTTGTCTTTGTGTGTTTTTAGTAGCTAAATAATAACTAACTAACCAAAGACCAAGAAAAAGAAACACCACAGATCATTTCTTTTAAGGTACGGCTGCAGGCTGCAGCTGAATTGGCATAAGTAAAGTTGTAATAATTCTGAAAGGGGGAGGCTGAAAGACGACGTGAGTGCTGGGAAGTAAAAGAAACCTTTTAAATCAGATGTGCCAGTGACAGAAGAATAATTTAGAATGAAGTTTTTGTACAAAAGAGAGAAATTACAGAACCAGGTAACTACCACAGAGTTTAACAACCACCTTCTGCAATCACTCTGTTTGTATTGTCCTTCTCTCCCCTCCCACACAGCCGTTTCTGTGTCATCAAGTCTGAAAGCTCTTCAGATCAGAAAATGAACCTTAGTGTATGTACAGCACCTGGGGCCCTGATTCTGCTGTGATATTACATAACAACTTTGCACTTCAGAGCACACTTAGCTTTTATTCCTTTTAAGCACTCTGTCATCACAGCACATCTTCAGCAAGATCTTCACCCTTTATTGTTCTGGGCCAAAACTAAGCTGTCATCATCTTTTCTGCCATACTTCATCCCCCTATATCTCCTGTCTTAACAGCCTTTCTTTTCAATTTTTTACTATTACAAGTTCATCCCCCAGTATCCTTCCCCTCAAAGCAAACTCTAATTCAATGAATCATCCTCAAAATTGTGCCTTTTCTTTTATAATGTACTAAAGTCTCTGACAAAGCATTGCATGTGTAAGTCACGGTACAATCCTGCACCTCCTCTCTGCCAGTCTCAGTGCCACTCCTTAATTTTGATTTCTTTTCCACTTTTCATCTCTTTCTCCTAGCACACTCAGCAAAGCTGGGACTACCTCATCCTACAACTTTGTGGGTATTAAATAACTACAAAACAATTTTAAGGGGCATGGCTTAGGGGAGAAAGACCCCCACCACATACAACTTGCAAAGCTGATCACCATTTACATGGATTAGTAACCATTTGTCTTTTTCGCAAGCTCAGTCCAAATTCCCAGCCTGCCAAATAATAAATCAACTTTTTGCTTCAGTTGTATAGTCACTGGAAGATCTGCATAGTTTTAGGTCAAGCATTTATACCCTTTTTATGATTCCAAAGTTTCTTACCTTGTCATTTAGCTACTGAACTGTGAGCTTTCATTGACTTTCTAACCATTGTGGCAAGAACTGCAAGTAGCTGTGCAAGATTTAAAACCTCACTGAGCAGAGGAGCAAAATCAGACTGCAGTAATTTTAAGTATATATTGGGGTGGAATCATGACCCTATGGAAGACAATTGAAGTTCTGCCACCATTTCACTGGGGTTAGCTTTCTTCCCTGCCACTTCTTGTGCTGCGGTGACTAGGTATTGCAAGTTCTCTATTTTACAACCTGGAAATAAGATGGTTCACAATGCTTGGAAATAGTTTATTCTACCATTCTATTTTCCTTTTTATTTTCCCCTATCCTGGTAAAATATTTTACATACAGTCAATTGCTGTACCTAAACAGCAATTCTTCTTGTGGTTCTGCATGATCCTTCCTCTCCTGCTTGTCAGTTTAATTTCTTCTGCTATGGCACAGAGTGTGTAATAGCAAATCTTGCACTCAAATTCTTCTGTTTCTTAATTATCTCTGCCCTGTCAGCTATATCAGTGAAAACAAGTTGGCATTAGACAATTCAGATACAAGTAAACATCAAGTTGTGATAATATAGAGTCCTGCATTACTGTCATTATGGAGAAAGCTGTTTCAGGGAGGCTTAAAAAATTAAATAAGCCCAGCACTTCTAAATGGCAAAAACCTAAGGATATCTCAATTATTCTTCAATATCTTAATCATCCGGGAGAATCATGATCTTATATAATGGCCATTTTAAATGAAAGGTTTGCTGCTCTGCACGGTTACCACTTCTTTCTAATTGTGAATTAAAGTATAATTTAGGGTGGCTGTATGCCAGCTTGACTAGAAAAATTTAGACAGTAACTCTGGTTGAAAGAAGGGAGAAAAAAGCAGTTAGATTTCTTTAAGTAATAGAAAATCATTCACCAAGTTGTACTTTAAAACAAAACACTAGAGCTTTAACTTGACAAACTGACTTGAATTAAACCCCAGAAAAAAGTGCTTGCACTGTAAATCTTACAGGGCAGAAGTGATGGTAGGTTATCATTCTGTTTATTAGCATGCACTTTGGAGAGTTCAGGGCAAGTATGGATACGCATTCATTCCATTTTATGCTGCACATTACTGAAAACACATTCCTCATAAATAATTCATAAATGCATTGTCTGAAATTTCAGATCCCAAAAATACAACACCGTTTTCAACTTTATGGTTGCTTGGTCTTCAAAACAGAAACAGACAATTGGATGGATGGACTTCACAAACCTGATAAGAATCCATCAGTCAGAATTATACTCCAGAGGTAAATGCAAACATCTCCCAGCCTCTGATCCCTGGAAGCAAGGCCATGATGATAGACCCTGTGCTTGTACTAGCAGTCCCTTGGCAGTGAACAGGCAGAAAAAGAGGAAGGGCAAAAGTAACCACATAGTGAGGTGTGGTGGAGACCTAGTAAATTGAAATTGGGTAGAAATGCAGAGGAATTTAAATTTAAGGTATATTAACAGTCAAAATACAAAGAATGAATATAGCTTGTCTTGCAAAAAGCCCATTGTTCAGACCAGAACTGCACTAGAAACTTGAGCTCTGCTTATTGTTCTCAGCTTTTAACTGGTATCACTTTGTTTATGACACAGTAACTGGCATCATCTTTATGCCAGCTATGGTAGCACAAGAGAGGTGAATAGATTCTTGAACTTCATCTGAGGTCTAATTCCTGCAGGGAGCAGAGTGACCACAACAGAAGAAACTGAAGTATGCTTCATAGGCTAGAGTGCTTAGGGTTTATATACACTGTGATTTCTGTATCTTGCTGACATTATATATGTAGCTGATACTCAGTTGACTTTTTATCTTTATACCATGCTCGGAAGCCTGACATCAGATAGCAATTCAGATTTTCAGCCAGATTTGCATTCACTTGCTCTGTTCTACTCACCTCCCAGTGACAAGCACTCACAATTCTGGGTACCTTATCTAGAGAAACCTTTGGTGCCCAGCTCCTAACGGAACAACAGCCCATGATCTCCCTATGCACCAGCTCTTTACATGAACTCATTCCCTCCAATTTACCTGAGAACAAACATTGCAACTGAGCTCAAATACTTAGCATCCCAACACACCGACTGCTTCGGTGCAGACCATATGTGAAAAAACAATGTTCTCATAAAAATTGTATTCCAGTACCCAACTGCTGTAAAACTTCCCACTCGGTGCTCCAGCATGGAAAGACTGGGACTATCTGTCACTCCGTTCATTTCCAGGTGTGCTGAACTCTCTGGGGTAATATTTAAATCAGCTGAGATTTCATACATCAAAGATGAGGATACATAATTCAAGAGGAGCCACTGAGATAAAACAGTAGTTTTAAAAAATACGGCGTGTTGGCGGTGCCTGGTTTAGCATGTCAAAGAGGGGCCACTGCTGGCGCGGAGCCGCGCGCCGCCGGCACTGGAGCAGGTCGTGTGGCAGAGCAGGCACAGCCTCTGCAAGCTTCACAGGGACACAGATACTGAGCAGGGCTGGCACTGTGCAAGTACCAGGTTGCAAGGCACCCTACAGAAAAAAACAGCAGTGAGGCACGGAGCACGAGGCGCTCAGGCCCGGTGTCCCTTGGCTATAGTCATCAGACGCTAACAACCTCTTTCAAAAACTTTACACAGGTGGTAGGTGTCCCACTGAGATAAATTACCTACTTTCAGCTGCTGAACAGATGGGCAGGGAAGTGAAATTTTAGTTTGTTCATTCCCAGCAGTAACTAGCAAAGATGATCTCGGCTGCTGCAGGATTACTTTTCGATAACCACACACCTGCGAACAGTCCATGATTCTGTTAGAAACTACATAAGGTCATTAATACACTACAAAATAAGGCAGGGCACTTAACAGCTCATGAAACTGATGCTAAGTCTCTCATTCCCATACTCTTCAGAATATACTCTAGGCTGAGAGAGGCCAGAATGTGTACAGAGAGGGACCTCAACAGGCAGGAGAAATGGGCTCACAGGCACCTCACAACCTGCAACAACAGGAAACGCCTGCTCCTGTACCTGGGAGGAATAACCCCAGGCACCAGCACACGGCAGGTTTGACTGGCTGGAAAGCAGCTTTGCAGAGAAGGACCTGGATACTTGTCCCAATACACAAAAAGTTCCTGAATAGAAGCCACAAAGGCCAGAACTGCTGGAAGGTCGAGGGAGTTGATCCTCCTTCTCAACTCAGCACCAGTAGGACACAGCAGGAGTGCTGTGCCCCGTGCTGGACTCTCCAGTATTAAGAGACATGGACCCAATGAAGATGATTAAGGATTTGATGTATCTGACACAAAATTAAAATGTGATAAAGCTGGGACTGTTCAACCTGGAGCAAATGCAGCTCAGAGTGATCTCACCAACGGGTATAAATACTTGATATGGCAAGGAAAGAAGCTAGAGCCAGACTCTTCTCTGGAGTGCCCACTGAAAGGACAAGAGGTAATGGGCACAAAGTGAAATACAGGAAATTACAGTGAAATGGAAGTAAAAAGGTTTTCTCACTATGTAGGTGGTTGAACATTGGCACAGACTGCTCATCAACACAGACCAAAAGGACAAAGACTGATTACCTAGGACTGGATGCTGACCTATCACCCACGCAGTGCAGGCACGATACAAACAGAAGCTTAAAATACCAATCAGTGCCTGCAAACACAGAACCTCCAGAAACAAATCCAAACATTAACCAAGGACTTCTGCCCAGAAAATTTTGCAATTCATGAAAACCAAGATTATGGGAAACCTGATGATATATTTGAACAAGGGTTTTCCCTCCTTTTCCTGCCTATATCACCAAGTCACTTGCAACTATTCACATGCAAATTTATCGCAGTGTAGCCTAAACCTCGCACATAATTTTTTCCTTTTTTAATAAGATGGTCATAGCTACACTGTAAAAAACTTAACAAAAGGTAGTTTTAGTATCTTTTCTTTCAGCTTGCAAATACTTTCCTGGCAGAAGTCCTGAGCTAACTTTACAGCAAGATCTCTCAAAGGAAACAGAACTTTGAAAAAAAAAAACTCAAAAAAATACACTACAAAATGAATGTGACCCAGGGACTTACCCTTCTATGCAACAACACGATCAGAGTGCACAGAGACAGTGAAGTCCGCAGGGCGTGAAATTAAAATTTTCACACAGATACAATGAAGTAATGATACAATGTTACAACCTTGGCACAAAAATCTTCTGGTTTGAGTAAAGTCAATGTCATGTGATGTTACGGTTGGTGCACTGGTAGAAAGGGAATGCTGCTAAAAAGTTCATAACAAAACAGAAGAGGCAAAAGCAAGGAAATTGTACAGCTAATTACAATAGACCTGTACATTCTACTGATCCAGACATCCCCTAAAACGCTCAGCACAGCTGAATCTGGCTGCCAGTTCAGGCTGAGTTAAGAAAACACACTTATCTTTCACGTCTAGAAATCTAGATGATGAGAGGCCATTAGGAGATAAGAAAAAGATTGGCAAGGAAGGGAGAGGGAGAGAACAACTCTCTTATGAGGTCAGTTTGTTGCCTACAAACGAGGTAGATATACAGGTTCAAAATTCCAAGCATATGGATAAGAACAGGGATGCACAGAGCAATTAACAGAGTCAAGCAGAAGCTGGGATGAGCAGCAGCTGGAGCACTGTTAAAGTCCTTCTAGGAATTGCTTCACCTGTTACTGTAAAAAGAAAAGAAGAACACTGGCTCCTCAGCAAGGACAAGGTCATCTGAACAAGAGAGGAGCTTGAAAAATTCTGGGCAGAACCAGGCACAGGGGCAGACACTTTAGAGACGGTGCCACATCAGGGTGGTCACCTGCAAAGCAAGTAACCCTCGTACTGCAGATACACCAACACAGTCCCACAGGGAATCCCCAGATACTCTGCAGGGAGCAGGAACCGTTTTATTTCTAAAAGAATGGAAAAGTCTCTCATAAATCATTAAGTTGCTTGTACAGCAGGATTTTTCACAGAGACCTAACAGACTGACAGACATGCATGTATTCTATAAAGTATATTTACAGGCCTCAACTCTGTGGGGAAAGAATTGGAATTCAGTAATACTGCTCATCTCAAACTACAATTTTGTGATCATAGGCACAGAAGTTAATGCATGCAAGAACTATTGGCAATGTTTCAGTAACCCTTCTGGAAATGTAACAGAGAAAGTCAGTCTAAGAGTGCAAAGGTCATTTCGTAGGAGACAAGTTTCTCTTTCTACTGATCCAAGACGGTACACACAGAAGAAACACACAGCCAAATGTGACTTAATAAAAACTTCAAGTATTCAGCTTATTAATTTTTTTTTTTAATTTTTCTCATTTCATTCCAGTGATTTCATTAGGTTAGACTTCTTCATCTTTATTATAAAATAATCAGAATTGAAATGTTTCAATAAACCCAATTTCTGTTTTAAGTAGTAAAAGATGATTCAATGCAGATGAAGCAAAAACGAAAGTTAAAAGTACAATGGCATTAGAGGCTTTGAGAATATACTTTAAAAGCTGTTAAATACATAAATTATACATTAGTACTCTAGTACATCTTTGATTGCTTTTTACATAAAAAAGAACTGTATCAACAATTTTTTTTCACAGAACAATAGAATAGTTTGGGTCAGAAGGGACTTTTAAAGGTTATCCAGTCCAATCCCCTGTAATAAGCAGGGACATCTTCAACTAGGTAATTTTCACTATGTTCTCCAGCAGTATGGAACAAAGCAAAATACTTCAAACCTTACAGGTGGGAAGAAACAAAGGTGAAAAACAACACTGAAGTCTCTACCATTAAAACAGAGAGAGCTAACTCAGTACAGGGCAGAAACAAAGATAAAATATTTTTCTCACCAAAAGCTTTAGATTTCCATCATAAACAAAACAGATGAAAATTAACATACCTGGCCCCAAACTACTGGGAAGGTAGAAACATGCTGCAATGGAGAAATTTAAATGTTAAATATGATCAGTATCTACAATTAAATAAATGGTGAAAAACCCCAGCAAGATATTGTTTTCCTTCATGATCATCAAAATGTTGAGGAGATAACTTCAGTGGTCCAGTCACAGCCCATCACAAAGCCAAACAATGATCAATAGCATGTGTTTTTGAAAAGGAAATGTGGCCTAGGAAGAGAAAGAAGTCTCACCTGCAGTAGAAACTGGTGAACTCAGCTTGAATACAGATCTGTAAACAGAGACTACAACATCACTCTCTGTTTCCTTCAATTCTGTATCAGAAAGCTAAAGGCATGTTACTTGATTCAGGGGTCCTCAAATTAAAGCCAACAAAATAAAAGCATATTCAGTTCAGTAGTTCAAAGTTCAATATTCTTTACACGGAAACACCACCATTACTTTCCCTAAACAAATGTGGAAGATACCTTGGCTTTTTCATTACCCTACCCAGGAAAAATCAGGGCCCAAATCTTTTCTACTGAACTCATGAGAGGTATGTAACATGGTAAGATTGGGCACAAGCCCAGATAATTGGGTTTTTCCCAATCAGAAATGTCTTAACAAGGATGATAAGAGGCAATAGTTATTTTTAAATAGTTAGCTATATAAAAATCATTATTATAATCCATGTATTAAAATTTACTTTTAAAAGCTGTATAAATCAGGGGAAATTCCAATAACAATCTTGAAATCTGTGGAGTTTAGAAACACAATTATGATAAAAGGTCAAGATACAAACTCACTGCTTATTTCTGTCTTCATTTACAACATCTGAATGTACCATCTCACAACTCTGATGCCCAGCAGTTTTTCCAGTAGACAAGACAATAAAGAAATGTTCCCTTCTCATTTTCTGCAGGTCACTTTTAATTTTATAAAATTCTAATAGCGTTGTAAACCTATCCACCTCTTTTCCAAGATAAACAGACTCAGCTGTTCTATTCATTCCATAAAATCTCTCTCACATCTGGGAGCAATCCATTGCACTGCCCAGATGTGACAACCAGCACACAATAACCACTACTGAGCAAAATTTGCTACTGCAGTCTTTCGCTTCAGAAATGGAAACAATATAAAAACAAGAAAGCGTGTTAAAAATAATAGTCATACTAGCCCTCCAAAAATAGAGACTCAACCTATGGAGAAAGACTTCAGAAGGATGAAAAGAAACCTTGTTTGTTTAACAGTAAACTGTTATCCAGTTGGTCTAAATAAAGAAAATAGAACAAACTGCTAGCTCAAGGAAAGGAAAAAACCACCACAAACCTACTACCAAAAAACCCCACAAAATCAAACCCCACGAAGAATTCCAGCCAAGGAGTAAGGGTTATTCTGCTGAAAGCATTAGGTCCAATAACAAACCCCAGTATTAAGTTTATAAAACATAGGATGTTTAAGTTAAAGCTAGAAGGAAATGAAGTTACAAAAGGAACAGGATGATAAAGGCACAGCAGAAAAACTCAATGAGATGAATATATATTCACCATGTGGGAACTTATGAAGTTTCTGAAGCTACAGAGGACACAGTGGAAGCTGAAATGTCCTGCAAATAAATTACAAAAAAAATCGACATGAATGAACAATAATGAATTGCTGGGATCAGCTGGTACTCACCCAAACTGGTGAAAAAGCTCAGGTATGAAACAGCAGAACTATTAACTGTAGCATGTAACTAATTGCCTAAAACTGCTTCAGTTATGGGAAAATGCAGGATTTTTTTTTTTTTTTAGTTATCTGAAAAGATGCAAAAACCTACAAATGAAGAGGTCTAATGTTAGAACAAGCAGATTGATAGAAATTATAATTTATAATAAGGAATTAATAAACTCGACATATTGGCAGAGACTAAATATAAAGTCTTCATTCACTGGGGACCTCTACAGGATTCATAAGATTATTATGCATCTAAACAAGGAAAATATAGTTTATATAATCCATCTGGAGTTCCAAAAGTCCTCCAGCAAATCTATTACAAAAGACTTAAAAGCTGACAAACTAGGAGAAAAATCCATTAATGGAGAGATAACTGGCTAAAACTCAGGAAATTAAGAGAAAACATTTAAAGTGGTCTGCTACAAAGTGGCCAGAGAGGTCACCAGTGAAACTCACAGAAATCAAGGAGGGCCTGAACTCTTTAATGCATTCACAAGTGGCTTAGAGAAAGGACAAATAAGGAAGAGACATTTGCAGTACCATGATACTACGCTATTCATGGTAACTCAAAGAAAAGCTGAAAGTCCTAATTGATGCAGAAAACTAGAATATCACAAAGGCTTAAAAAAGTGCATTAAAAACCAGAAATGGGGCAAATCAGACACTATAAAGCAAGCACTGGTTACAGTCCTTAAGTGACAGAGAGGCAGAAATTTATTTTTGAAGAAGGAAGCTCATCAGCTGGAAACAACTGATGAAATACCTGAGGCGACAGAGCTGTGTCTGCCTGCTGAGACCACCACCTGCTCCACAGCACATCTGACAGGCAGGGATGGGACAGGCCCTGCTCAAACCAAAAATCACTGCAGTGCCACAGTCACCGGTGTTTGAGTTACACAGCATCACCAGGTCACAACAGTTCAAAACTGGACTCTCCAAAGCAGCCTAACTTCTATCACCACGATTTTTATTGAAAATGTTACCACATCACAAGCTCATGTACTGCTGAAATAGATGCTGCATGCTCACAATCAGGTATATGCACACCCTGCCTGGGAGGGCTTTACATCTTTGATGCCTAAGCCCTCGATTCATAGTGCAAGAGTTAAAAGTATATTAATAATCAGGGCACTGACCATGCAGCACATAGGTTAACCCTGCATTTGCCTCCAATTCATAATGAAACATGAATGAAAAACAACTTATTTTTAGTTCCACATATTCAGCTACAAAAGGAATAAGGTGTCAGTGTGTGTTACTCCAGGCTTATTTTACACCTTATGGGATAACAGGTATCACCAAAAGGATATTTAGCCAGTTCTAAAATAAAGTAGTGAGGGTAACTAGCTGAGTTGTCTCAAGATAAACGAGACAAATTCCACTCTAACTATACCATCACAGTTAAACATCATTACTGCATGGACCAGCCAAGCACAAAAATGTGCTTTGGCAAGATCCTGCCCTAAGGAGTTTACAGCCCAAAAGGCCCAGGAAAGTAAAGGAGAGAAGAAAAGGGAATTTATTAAGCATAAGCAATATGGTGGAAGGATGGCAGAGACATTTTTTTGGGAAAAAGGCTTCTTAAAGTAAGATGCAATTATCCTGCATATATTATTGATCAATTCCTCCCATCTCAAAAATAAAAGGGCCCTCCAAAAAACAAGAGGAAAGACCTGGGAAAATGACAAGAGAAATTACTACAGTACTAGGAACAGAACAGTTGCTTAGAGAACAATGAAGACAGGAATCAAGACCAACCTTACCTTGCCAAGCTCTGTAGAAATTGCCATTACAGTAATTCTAAAGAAGTATCTTAAAGTACAGGGCAGAACACTCAAGGTATTAGTGCAGGAAAAAGAGACAGTAATTTTTTTTTTTTTTTTTTTAATGAAGGAGTAGAGGAAAATACAGAGGAACCCGAAAATATTTTGAGGATGTTTTCATTGCTGTGATTACAAATGCAAACCCACAATCACACCAGAAATCACACCCAAAGAACCAACATTCTCTTAAAGATTTGACATGGTATTTGAGAATCTGCAAATGCACATGGGGAAAAATTGCAAAAAATAGTAATTAAAATAACAATGAAAATGATGCAAAGAGTTAAGTCAGTTTCATAACATGATTTGTACTCTATTTTCCTTTGCTTATTATTACTTTCAAACTACAATCAAGTTATTGTCATACCACTGAATGATGGAAACCTTGCCAACTACTTCAAAACTGACACGTTTTCTGTTGCACTGAGCATTCCCAGAAGACATTTCCTCTCATTTTAATACAAAATCCTGTCAGAACCATGGAGCTGGAAAAAAAAAAGTGTAAAGGATATGTAGCTGTAATAGACCTCCCCCAACTAGTCGAGTTTGGAATAAAAGACGATCAAAAAAGACTCAAAGATCCAGTGCTAGATTAATGCAAATATCTGCTTGTTTGCAAGTGTACTTTTTGATTAAACTGGCATACATCAAGTACAATTAGAAGAGTTATTTATAACTAAGAAATACATAATTCTGCATTTTAATGAGGGTGACAATTACAGCCAACAGTTGGTAATTAACATTAATCCTTTTGCACTGCAAATCAGAATTTCCCAATATGATTTTCATTGTCAGCAATGGACACACCAAAACTGCTACTGCAAAGTAGCTATTAGGTAGGCTGCTTTGACACAAATAGGTGTGCCTGTTACACACAGTAAAGAAAGAAGCCAATGATGTGTTAAATTTGATAACCTCAGATGTAAATACAGAATGTCACTTCAAAATTTACTTGATGTCTACAACACAAAATATAATCAAGGCTTATCATTTTCATGGCTGAACGCAATTCCAAGTTTCCCAAGAGCCAGACTTCACAGGTGAAATCTGATTTCAACATAAGCTTGAAATCTCCCATTGTTAAATTTGGTTTAGATCCCAGCCCTGGGTTCACATCTGCATTTCTCCCCGAGACTTCAAAGTTTTCAGTGGTTGTAACTGAACAGAGCAGATAAGGAGAAGAGTTTGCCCAGTCGGTATCAGTTTCCACAGCAGAACTTTGGAGCAACTACTAAAGACAAGAATAATCACTACTGAAGGATTTGCAACTGTAGCAAAATCTTATTGCAAATTCTTTCCTTAAGCAGGTTACCAATAAAATTTTGGCTCTCAAACCCGCCAAATTTTAAATCTCAATCTTCCCAAATTGCTTTTAACATATTTCTATTTCTTGAGTAAAAAATTATCTGAAAATAAGTTCCATGTCTATAATAAATGTTGAACTTATCTGTAATCTTCAAAGAGGTGATTTAGATTTGCTATGTGTGTCTTTACAAAAGAGAAGGTATTTCTGTTTCAGCCTCTCAGCTGTTGTCTTTTCAGAGAGAAGCAATAGAAAACTCTTTTCATACTGGTCTGTAATAGGAAATGAGACCCAAATCCTATCTGAGACACAAGATCACAATCCAGCCAGTAAATGAAGCCTCTAGAAGAGTGCTGAGGTGTTCACCACCTGGGTCAGGCAACTGGAGGGGGATCAGTGTCAGACACAAGTAAATGAGAAGGTAAAAAAGGAGAACTGTAAGCAGTAAGCCAAGAAACCTACAATGCACTTTTTACAAAGAGCTGTAAAATTCACATTTATTTTGTAAGTATGAGATAGATGGGTTATTTCTACATATAGAGGTACCCAACTAAAATCAAGATAAGTGATATTAATGTCCTATGGTCAGTATTATTGAACCTCGAAAGCAATAAAGTATGAGTCGATAAATATTACATTTGCAACATAGTTAACATTCTTCTACTGTCTCTGGCACTTATTACACATTGTAACCGCAAGTCTACAATACATTATTCATATTTGGGGTGTCACTGAGTGATGGATTGCTGTAAGAGAGGCTGTCCTTTAAATAAATCAACAAATAAAAATGCAAATGTTAACATTTTCAGCCACAACTTTTTCCATCTTGAATGGGGAATGAAAATTTCACATTATATCGACAGCCAGCAGAGAGAACAATTAACAACCTACACTGCGAATAAGAGAGATTAATTTGCCAATGTCTGGTTTTATCACTTGCATATGGAACTACATTGGACTTTTTGCACTGCTGGCTTTCTTGGGGAGTAGCAAAACTTCCATCTCCTACCACATTCAGAAACTAACTCACCACCCTACTCCAAGCACACTTTTAATGTCTTTAAATGTTCCTAAGTTAAACCAGGAATGAACGTTTTCAGCTTCTTCTGAATCTTGAGTGGTGTCTGATCCTAAGGGCAAAAAAAACCAATTCTATTTCTTTTGCTTAGACTCTAAAGTATAAGGAACTTCAAAAATCATCTTAAGTTGATATCCATATTTAAGCACTCAGAATGCAAAATGTGAAAATTAACTACCACATAAGTAAGACAAAAGCTTGAATCTCATCACTGTAATGTTTCCTAACACTCAGCACAATAGATCTACTTTAGACTATTCCAGTGTGCATTATTAAGTATACAATTCTGCACATTATATTTTACATCAGATATTAATTTGCTTAAAAGTCCCTGAGTACACATTCACCCGAGATGTGCTGGGCAATTGGGTAAATAGTTTTGTTTTTAAAATGTCCCTAAACACAAATTTACACAATACAATCTGTTTATTAGAACTCCAACAGTCCATTGTAGTCTAACAGATAATAATACAGCTCAAATACAGCATTCATATTGCAGGAACTTCTCAATCACTCCTTTTATTGGCTACAAAAGACTTCAAGACAATGCAGCAAGTATGAAAGCTTAGACCTGAAACTGCGACCAATAACTACACTTAATGCTGAAATCCCAGACTATCACATAGTCCCTTAATTTATCTAACTGTTCTTGAATTTGCTTTGTCCAAAGTGAAAAACACTACAGGAGAATTATCCGTTTCCATGGTGAGCAGAACAAACTTTGCCTGTGTCCTTTTAAGTGCTTAATTTCTGCAGTGTTATAGGACTTAATGTGCCAAACTCAATGCTATGTGGGGAGAGCCTGACAATTGCAACAGGGTTGGAATAAAATTAAATTTCAGAATGTACAATTTACAACTTCCTTTTTTTTTTTTTTAATTCCCCCAGAAATAGCTGAATACTTTAATTTAGAGCAGTTTCACTTCTGTATGTAATACAACATTTGTTTTGCTGAAATCAGTACCTGGGTATATCTAAGGCAAGGTAAAAACTTCATGACTAAATGAAAGTAACAATATGCCAGTACTTCCCCTGTCCAGCTCCCCTCCATTTCAGCAGAAACACAGACCCTCTCTTCTAGGCAAACACCAGCTATGAAAAAATGTACCTGGTCACCAAAAAGGCAACATTTAACACAATCAGAGTAACCATGCTTTAGGAACAAACATACTCTTCCAAATTTACCCAGCCCCAATCTTGCCTGTGAATTTTTTTCCCAAATATATTTGCTTTGGTCTAGATCAATAAGCACATGGAGTAGAGGAGCTTTCCAGAACAGCTTTTCCAAGAGCTGTGAACATAATTTCAAGGGCCTCATGCAGGTGTAGACACTTGGCTTAAGCACACTGGATAACCAAACTTGCAGTGTTTGGCTGTACTATGGAAGGCAGTGACAGGTATGCATAGAAGCCTGACAGGCAGACAAATTCACTATTAGCCCAACTCCAGATGCCAGATAAGGAGATCTGGGGTTTTCTTTTTCTTTCGAGATATCACTGGAATCACCTTGTGCACACTCATTTTGCAAGTCTGGTCCTTCTACAGGTCTAGCACTAAGGCTCTCAAGGTTTACATCTACCTTCTAGGGACACTTATTTCTTGTTCATGACATGAATTCATTCTGAGACAGAGAACAAAGTAGGACTGCAGCAATTCTTTCTCAAGCAGGAGGTAGCTGTAACACACTGAAACCTCCAGCTGAGCCCTGCCAAGGCAGGCTATCATGCCAACACATCTTCTACCTGCCATGCCTGCTTACCCAGCCAGCCCTTCCCAGGAGCTGTGCTAGCACCCTGATGCCTCTCGCTGCCAGGGAGCTTCTGTCGCTTTCCAACACCTTCTCTCTGGCAGACTTTGCATTGCTGCTGCTGCTGCTGGGTGCCAGGCTTTGTGCTAGTTAAAGCTGGCACAAACACAAGTTGAATCTAGTCCTATAAATTTAAATAGTCGAAAGTAATTAGGTTTACATGTACTGCTGAATAAATAAATTTGCTCTTAGGCTAGGGCTTTGTGTTGCAGGTTTCAGATCTGTGCCAACTGTTGTGGTTAAGCTGTTAACCCCCCCAAATCACAGATTATAATGAACATGCTGACAAACCCTAACTTTAGTGGCACAAAAGCAGCAATAATTCTCAATATTGATTAATTTAGTTAGTTAAACCTGCAGTCTAAGCTTATAACCATTCAGTGATAAATTGAGACTGACCTGCTGCCCAAGCAGGTTTTTTTGATGAAGGATAGAATCAGCTTTAGGTCTCCCCAGAAATACTTGTCCATTTACCATTTTCAATTAGAGAAGGCCAGGAGTAAGGGAAAGCACAACATGGCTGTTTAACCTAGTCAAAAACACCTACAGCACCAACGGTGAGAAAGAAAGGGAGGAATCATGGGAGAAAGTGCCCAGAAATACAGGATTTTTCATCAACTGGTAAAGTAATACTTTAAAGATGACAGCTAATCAGACTCCTTTTACTGATCACTTTACCTGATATGATTTCTAACAGCATATTTCAACAAATATTTTACTCCCCTCTGCGGAAAAGAATAGACCATCAATCCTCTTGAATAAAATTTCTTTCTCTGAGCAGTCTCCATATGATCTGCATAATTATATCTACTCCTCAGTGTTTGAATGGAATCTCAATCTAGCACTATTAGACAGTATCAAGCAGTATCTTTACACACATTTTATCTGCTATGCCTGCCTTGCAAAGGTAACCATTCCTTCTAAGAGAAATGCTTAGGCAATCTTGTGGTTTCTGTTAGTTTAAACACACAGCTACTTGTGGGAAACAGCCCAATCTAACTCAGTTCTTAAATCCTCCAAGAATTATCATCCCTTCCATCAGAAGAAAAAAAAGTGTTTCCATAACAAGTAAGTACAAATTTGTCAATATTGATAGTGGTTTTTCACCTATTATATATCACAAGTTCTCTCAGAAGATAGAAATAAACTGCCAGCTGCTGCCAAGAATACAGGGATGATATCAAGCATACATTTTCCAAGTCCACTGGGCCAAGAAAAGATTAAATCTGACTCTAGCCCTCTCATCCTCCAAGAAACATTTAACTCTTCTCATGAACGGTTGCGTATTCCTGTTATGCCACTGCACTGCTATCTAAAATACTGGTATAAAATACTGCAAGTGGTATAAAATACTGCAAGTTCATATTTCAATCTGCTTGTATTTTGTTGCTTAACTAAAGATTTTATTATAAGAAAATGTAGGATATGATAAAGAAAAGCAGGGATTGTATGCCGTTCTTCTAGGCATTTACCACTAGAAATGTAATCCTGCCTGAAGAAGGCAAGTTGTTTTCTGACTTGTAAGTGTAACAACAATGCTGCTTTCAGTTTCTTCATTGGAACAGAAGTGATAATGCTGCTTTTCCAGTGCATTTAGTGCAGACATATAGTATAATCAGGAATTGCTGACTTAATGTGATTTTGTTGCTTGTCATTAAACATAAAATAACTCTCATACAAAACATTTTAAAAGAAATGCCATTTGATAAAAATGGGGGTGGGGGAGGAGGTGGGCAAATGGCAAGAGATTAAAATCTTCAAGCGAATGTAAAACCTAACGGGATTAACACTGTCCATTAACATTATTTACAAAGGCATTTAATGTGTTAGGAATTGCAACATAAAATACTTTCTGTTCAAAATCCAAGTAAAATTAAAATGTTAGAACTTAGCATATTCTTGCTTTTTTTATTCTAACACGCAACTTAAAGCTTACTATAAATGTCAAAAGGATATGGCAGTTTATAGTTTATATTATTCAGCTTGTGCTAATATGAAACCTGATAGAAATTCAGTCACTTTCCTGCATCCAGGAGAATTTGATGGTTGTATTTGCAGAATCTTAAACTAGAGATTACCCAGCAGCTTACCGTGAAGGGTCATGCTGAATTGGTGATATGGCTGTGGTTGCAAGTGCTTTGCTGCTGCCCATCAACCCAGGAGATATAGCTGCATCCTTCCTAGGTCCTGAAGTTGTCCCTGTGGAACGAAATGAAGACAAACCAGGCATCAGAAGCTAGAGATTTTGGAATAGATGCTCCTCAATTCTGCCTTATTACAAAACACTGAGATGAAAAACTGAAACAGTTTTCAAGTGAGAAATATACACAGAGAAATGACAGAGAGCTCATCAGTTGGCAGTACTGTGCACAGCATCCTTTTCAGGACCATGCAGAATCAAATCTGTAGAATAAGACACACTCTGCAGCCTCCATCTTACTGCCCAGAGTTTGACAGACTTGCACGATTATTATTCCTTAAGTGGCCCAGAGAATTCAGCTTGTTTCACAGATGCAGTTCTCATGACCTGCCTTAAGATGTTAGTTCTCCAAGTGTAAATATCACTACAACAGTATTTTTGTTTAAATAAAATAAAATTGAGAGTACCTTCCTTCTTCCCACCTCTAAATAACTCTTGAATTACAAAATAATCTAGGTTTAAAGGTAGAGTTTGGAGGTCGTGTAGTTCAATCCTCCATTCAAACAGCATCAACAGGTTTCAGACACTTGTCACATTAGGTGCTGAATGTCTCCATGGATAGACTCTCTCTGGAAAATTCCACTGTTTGACCAGCTCATGGTCAAAATGTTTCCTGTATAACTAATCAGAATTTTCTGAGCTGTGACTTTTCCCTGTTGTCTTTTGTGCGGCTGATGATGACTTCCAAGAAGTCTCATTCCCTCTTCTCTACACCCTCTCCTAAGGTAGCTGAAGCAAGATCCATGCTGAGTCATCTCTTCTAAAGGCTTAGTGCACCAAACTTTCTCAGCCTCTTGCTTCAGCCCCTTGGCTGTCCTGGCTGCCTCTGCCAGACTTCCTACAGTTTGTCAGTGCTGTCTACGCACTATGGAGTCCCAAACAGGACACAGCATTTATGGACACAGTTAGCTCACTGAGCTAACTGAGGGGGAACTGTCATTTCAGCACTCTGACAACCACAGTTGTATGATTATGGCCCAGTAAAAAGTCCAGTTACTCCATCACACAGGCACATCACTGCTGTTCACCTGGACACCCCCTTCTTTTCGGGCAAAACTGCCTTCAGGATAGTCCTCCTACATGAGATCAGTTCAACCCAGCTGAAGGACCCTGGCATTTCCCTTTGCTGAACCTAAAAAGGGTACTGTCAAATCATTTTTCCAACCTGTTAGAGTCTCTTGAATACTCTGCCCTGCTCTCCAGCACACTGCTTCCCCAGCCTGCAAACTTGCCGAAGGTGCAGTCCTGCTTCCAAGGCTGTTGATGTTAAGCAGCTAAGCACTATGAACTGGCTGCCAGCTGGACTGAAGACAACCCTTGAAGGCTGGTGGTCCAGCCAACTTTTCACTTGTTCAACTGAGAACTGAGTTTCATTGATCAGATTTAGTAAGACAAATAGCATACAGGTAAATAAGAGGCAAAGGGCAATAGGAAAATTAGGAGCTATCTGATCTACCACACAAAAATCTGTGGGTTTGGGCTTTTTTTAATCTAGCCTAATTAGTTGTGTGCAACCAACATCACTTAACAAGACTTTGTATAGGGAAGACATATCAGCAAAAACTAGAGTTGAACCTGTGTTTAGCTCCTTATGTAACCCTGTGATAACCAAGTATTTCTCAGCTCTGTGAACAGAAGCATTATTTATGAGCCATGCTGAAACATGAAGCAACACAAAGTTGTAATTCCAGCTTCAGTGTAAAATGTACAGGTGTCCAAGGGATTATTTAAAGCAATGCATTGATCTGAGATTTATATAAATATAGTAAACCCACACATTTTAAGATGCATTTTAGGGAGACTAACAAAAAAATATGTTTTCACTGCTCTATAATGAACTGTGTTTCAGTGCCGTGCAGTGAAAAAATCTTGGTTAAGAAAGAGTTAATTATCAGTGAAGGAAGTCTTGGAAATATCATGGGGATATATGCTGATTGTGTGTCCCTGGTAACTTGATAGTGTGCCAAACCATGATGAGAAGAGTGGGCATATAAGGACTGGAAGCCTCTTGCTTAGAGTTTTGACTTTACAATCGAATGAGAGATATTTAGAAATCATTTCACATGACAGTGGAATGCAGCAGCTGGATTTTAAGAAACTAATACCAAAGTAATAAAAACCTTGTTAACATGGGAGAAAATATTCAATCGCTAATATGAGACAAGGCTGGCACACTGTCAACATGCTACATCCACAGAAAATGAGATGTAACTGCAAAAAAACACAATCTATGGACTCAGAAGTGGCCAACACAGCCTCAAGGGGACTGTTCAAAGTTTGAAAGTATTACCAGAGCTAGAGACAGAAAACAAGAAAAGGAATTCATCAGGAATTTACTGAGGCTGAAAGGCTGCACAGACATAAAGCAGAGGGATCAAGAAATCTCAACTAAATGTATATTTTAAAAAAACCCACCAAAAAAACCAAACCAAACCAAAAAAACAACAACAAAAAACAACAACAAAAAACAGCAACAAAAACAACACAGCAACAACAACAAAAAACAACAACCAAAAAAACCACCTTAAAATATATCTTTTTATGTATTTTTAAGCATGCAAGTGTTTTTAGGGAAAAGAAGCATTCAGCAACAAGCAAATACAAAAAAACTATTAAATCAATAACATTCCAAAAAATGTCCAAGCTACTACTAATTTTAAAATACATTATGAGAAAAAATAAAGGAAGGGAAAATTGGCAAGTAGAGGATAATGAAGACTCTGTTGATGTATAATACCTGCCTATATAAAGCTGATGAAAAGAAACTACCAGGGGGAAAAAAAAGATACAAAGTCTTTAGTCTGAAGGATATATATTTCAGGGCTAAAGGGAATTAGTTAATGAATTTATGAAGTGACTGGTAATTATTTATGAAAAGTCATAGAGAACTGGGGTGATACAAATGACAGCAAATTAATTAGATTGCAGGTGTTAGAAGACAGTATGAGACTAGAGACATTGCAGATGATCTAGAGAAGCAAGAAACGTGGAAAAAGAATAGACCTATTTACCCCGGAAAAAAGAAAAAGCTCTTCCATAGTGTGGTAATTTAAATCCTGACACCAATGGAAAGAACCTGGAGCAGCAAAGAATCTCAAAAAAACCCAAAAAAAACCCCAAAAAAAACCACCCCAAAAAAACAAAACCACCCCCACTAGATATAAGCTTGCAAGGCTACACCAAAGCAATTATAAGTGTCTCCTAAATGGTAGTGTTAATTATAGTATTTTCAATTTGGCTAACTTGGTACAAGAATAACTTAAAGTAGATCAAAGAACCATTTGAGAAAACTCAAATAGCCATATATTTCTGCTTGAAAAACAGACAACGAAAACATTATGAAAGCGGGGAAATACAGCAGTCTGTATTTTAGAAGTGTAAACATTAAGAATGGAAAAAGATCATTGAGGCTGGTTCAAGCAGCAATGGAATGAAAGTAAGCAATAGGAAATCTAGGTTGATAATCATAAAAGAGATCTTTATGACTTGAATAATGGTAATATTCATAAGACTTAACATTTGTATAGTACTTCACATCTTCAAAGCACTTCACTAATATTAACTAATTGCTCTATTCAATTGTAGGGAAGAGTCTTCCCTCAAGGGAAGAAGTTCCAGATCCTGAATCCCTAAGAAGCTACATCAGAAAAACTACTGAAAAACAAACACTGTCTAGAGAAATCAGCCCCTGGAAAAGTATAGGGCTAAAATGAGCTAAAATTATTTTCCTTCTCTAGCTTTTTCTTTTGCATATGAAAAAGGAAACTCTGCATGCTGTACATCATGATGCAGATGTTATGTCCAACAAGGAAAAACAAAGGGGAAAATACTTCTTTCTTTAGTTTCAATGCAGAGGTACTTCATGAAGTGCTCGTAGAGAGGAATACCTTAAACAGAAATGCAGAGAATTGCCCAATATTGCACAGTGCAATAGATATAAGTTTCCTAGCCCCACAGCAAAATTTTCAAGAGCAAAAAGGAAGAGAAATATGCATTTCTGCACTCCAGCTCTTTTTAACTAGACAAGTTGTTAGATTTTAGTACACCTTGACATGGCTGGTGGTGACACCAATAAAAACAATTTACTGCTGAAAGAATCTAAGACTTCAGGATTGCTTCAACTGCTTAAAGTTTTGCTGGTAGTACTAAAAAAAGTTTGACTACAAGACACAAACACCTGCTAAAGCACAGGAATAAAAACTAAGGAGCAAGCAGAAACAGAAGACAAAATCAACAGTGAGGGAATAAAAATTGATTTCCTAATTTGATCCAGTAAGTTTCTACCCTGAAAAGAGGGCAGAAGTGACCCTTTCCACTCCACAAGGTAAAGGGACCACGTTAACAATGCTCTTCTACCCATTACTAACCATCTTCAGGGAGGTGTATTTGTTAGGAAATCACCCTTTTCAAACCTACTGTTGTCACAGCAAGTGAGCAGTCCTGGGGGCAGGAAAGCCTTCCACCATTCCAGGATGGGGACAGCTTCCTGATTAATAATTTTAAACCAGATACAAGTGCCTGTGTTGCTCTGGAGGGACACTACTACTGCTACAGCCACCATTCCCAGTGGTGCAGCAAGCCCAAGGGCTCACATCAGCACTCACACTGCACAAAGGTGTGCTTGGATAGAGTCACCACCCTGGAGAACATACAACTTAAACAGAACAGGCATGCCAATGATATAGGCATGAGAAAAAATAAACCTCTGTATCAAGAGGTCAGCATCTAATGATTGAGAAGTTTTCAGCTGAACATGTTTCTGTACACAGCACCACTGTGTTCTGACCAAAAGGCCACCTTCAGGTATGTGGCTAAATGACACTGAGTTCCATACCTCAAGATACCATCTTGTGGATTTCATTCCCCTTTCTCATACTGCATTGAACCAGAAATCCCAGGTCAGCAGCAGATGGGAATATCCAGCAAAAGGAAGGACAGAGCCAACTAAGTCCAGGCTATCCAGAATTAAAAATCTTGACATTGTGCCCTGGTGATCCCATAAAATGGAAAAAAACACTTTACAAGTATGTATGTGTGCTTGCTAAATGAGTCCAAATATATAACAGAAGGAAGCCAATTTAAAACGTACTAAATACAGAAGACTTGAACTTCAGTGATTAGTGCTAGGTAATTTGCCTTGTGATAAACAACCATTCAAATCAGTAATAGACCTGAGGTTGTTCCACAGCTTGAAAGCATTCCTCTGAACTTTATCAGCTATCACAGCAGTGCCAATGTTTGTAAGTGAAATTTTTATCCATGCAGCTTTATGCCATAAAAGCCAGCAATCTCAGTAAGTGCTTGCAAAAGATGCCCACCATCTTCAGAGGTCATGCTGACCACTACAATCACTAAATCAACATAGGTACAGCTCAGTTGCTATGTACAAAAGCCAGACGCAGCTTGTAACTTCTCCTCAGTCCTACAAAATTAAATTAATGAATGAAAAAGAGGGCAGGTTGGATATTTTCCCCTGAATCTATGGAAATAAATTGCTTTTGGGGACTACTGCCATCCAAGGAACAAAACACATCATCCAGCTGTGAAAAATCCTAGTTTCATCACTGCAGCATAGAGAAGGAGGGGGGCAGAAGGAAGAGGAAAAGAGAAGAAAAAAAAAAAAAAAAAGATAGCTGAAAAAAAACATAAAAGAAAACCATCAGTGAAAATTGCCCCTGAAACTTTGCAGAATTGTAACGGCTTTCTCTTGCTTAAATTGATTGGTGTAGCAATGTTATAAAATGACTATTAGGATTCATTGTGCACAACAGAAAGTGTGAAATGTCAGCAGATTATACAGCAAAAGTAATGGGTCCTGAACCCCTGTTAGTCAAAAATGATTTTGTTTCAAATTAGAAATTGATTTTTTTGGACACAAGCCCTTTACAGGCTTCCAACTTTTGTAGCTGTGCCTTGGAAGAGATTAACCTCAGCCACTGTTTGGGTCCAGGCTGATGATACTCTTTTGAAAGTTTCTTCACAGGGACTGCTTTTTAATGTTGGTACGGTCTTAACCAATAACACAAGTTATTTGTTCCTTTGAGAACTGCACCACATTTCTTCTCATTTTGCCATTTTCTTTATTTTTATGCTGACATATACAGCAAACTGGCTGACAAGTTAAAATAAAAAAATAGAAAAAAAAGCTAGCTCATAATTGAACCAAGGATTATGTTCAAGGCTAAGCAGTGAAACATCCAAGTTGCTTTTGTTCCCAACCTTTTCTCTTTGTAAGAGAGAAAAGATTGCATCTCTGCTCCTTAAGTGGAGGCACTAAGCTAAGGGCAGGACAGCTTCTAGCAGTACAGTCATCCCTGTGTGGCAAAATAGCAGGTTGTGATGGTGAAGTTGCCACTCAAGAAGGAAAAGAATCCAAAGATTACATTTAAAGAGCAAACCCCACTGCACTTATTCTCACTGCCTTTTGGGAAAGTTAAAAACTAAATCACTGAAGTTGTTTCCTGGGATTAAGAGGTTACTTGTTTCTCTTCCATCAGGAAGAGCAGACAGGATCACCAGTTGTTATTTAAAATATTTTTTATTTTTTTAAATGGAGCTACTACCTTCTCTTAGGTTGTTTGAAACACCTGCAAACCTCTTCCTTTAATTGTGCATTTTACTGATATCCTTTTGAACACACCAGCACACACTTGGCCCTGCAACACATTATGCTCCCCCTTACCTTTCCTGGACTTGGTGCCTTCCCTCTTGGTCTGCATTAGAGGGCTGTGCCCATCATCCATGTTTGCACCAAAGCCAACCATTTTCTTCCCTGAACTGCTCCCACGACTGCTCCCTGGTTTTCTGGAGTTTTTGCTCACTGGAGGTGTCCTCAGTAAATAATCTTCACATTTCACCACCGGGACACTGGGAGAAAAGAAAGATTGCACTGTTACATGATGCATTCAGCCCATTAACACTGCACACAGCTCTCTACCCAACTTTTACTCTACAGAAGCATAAACAACATGCTGCTGGTTGAGCTCTTGTTGAATCCATTTATAATTTCTGAAAGCAGGACGCGTAAGGCTTGAAGAGCTACCAACCCACTTTATCAGGAGTCTTTGGTTACCAGCAGCCAGCAGCACCCTGACAACTGTATTTGGAGTTTTGCAGCACTGGGCACATTTCCTAAGGCATTAGGTCCTGGATTTCTCATGTGGTTAGAACAGCACCAGTGGGATGAAGACATACAAATGAAGATGAAGACAGATTTTGTCCAGCACAATGAGCCAAAACTGGAAGAAAGCATAATTTTAAAAATATTCACTTTGCGAGAATGAAGGGGAAACAAATAAGACTATGTGAAGAGAAATCTGAAATTTCAGTTTGCAAAAGGGAAGCAGATCACAGAATCACAGAATCATTTTTTTGGAAAGGACCTTTGAGATCATCTGAGTACAACTGCCAAGGCCACTGCTAAACCACATATCCAAGTGCCACATCTACGTGTTTTTTTAAAAGCCTCCAGGGACAGTGAGAAGCTGATTCAAGAAGAAAATGGATGAGAATACAGGAGACAAAGATCTGAGAATGATGAACAGAAGTACTTTTAAACAGAAGAGAGAATGTATGAGAAAACTGGTGGGAGAGAACCTGGTGCAGAAGTGCAGTACTTTGAGTAAAGTAAGAAAAGAGAAACTTGACCAGAACCATTATGATTCAAGATAAACTTCAACACATGATCATAAACACTGCATGGACAGAGGCAGGAGGGAAATCTGGTGATGGGGAGCAATCATGACCTCAAGCTCTGCAGACACAGATATCTTAAAATGTTCTGGGCAGACATGAGGCTATGAAGACCCATGTTTCTCTCAGTAAAGAAAAGTTACTGCTTTCAAATTCTGCTTTCTGGGGAATAACTACTGCTTCAAATGACAATTCCCAATATATGTAAGTCATTAGTCCCTGCCATAAAAGGCCCCCTTATAAAATAAATTTAAAATATTTTTAAAGTATCTTTGTATTATCCACATGAAATGATACAATTTATCGCAAAATTATATTTATCTACGTGCAATCATGGAAGCAACAAAGAGCTTTCTTAAGTTATTAGAAGATTAAACAAATCTTAACAGCTGGACTCTGTGATCCTAGAGGTCTTTTCCAATCTACGCCATTCTATATTTCTATGATAAATCTCTTTTCCTGTTTAAGCACCAATTTTACTTTGGCAACCCAAAGCTTTTCTTAGTTAAGATACAGCTTCATGGAGGTTGAATCACAAGAATCTTTTACCTAAAAGCTTGCACTGACTGAAGTTACTGTAGATCTGAGAAAAAAAGCAGAAAATGATAGCTAAATTAAAAGTTTCCCATCAAAGTGCTGTATAAGACATTGTTTAATAGGGCCCACTGAGCCTGTTGGACAATTAGTATTACTCCTGTATTATTAATGCAGAACAGTATATAATGGCTTATGACCTATAATAACTAACTGAAGTGTTGGATGTAACTTCTCCAAATAACCTCCGTTTACTTTAGGGCTTCTAACTGTGTGACCACTAATAATACTGCAAAGTGTTTTTAAAATTTATGGTGGACTAAATTAGTATCTTATTTGAATTATATGAAATTATTAACCTACTAATTCCTGCAACTACAAGAGCACCAAGAGATGGTTTTGGATCCTAGCAACTGCTAAAAGAGGCTTAAAGGAGTAATACTTGACCAGATTTTTCTGATAAAACAGGACCTGATATTCCATTTGCCTGTACTTGGGATGATTAACAGCATTTAAAAAAAACAGTTAGGTTGTCATAACTTGGATGCTTTTTGAGTTGTTTAAAGCACATTTGTTTATAACCTACAGTCCTCATGTGAAGACAGTGACCTTTGGCTTGCAGATAAGGAGGTGATTACTCGACCGGTTCTCCTTCTGAATGCTCTATCTTCTACATGGTGCAGTTACCTCTAGAATCCTGAGTTCTGTTTTAAATACTGCAGTGGCAGAGGCAATTCAAACAGAAACAGGCACTAAGAAGAAATTACATAAGCTAAGGTACAATAAATAAGAAAAGCAAGTGTATTTGTATTTATAACCTCAATAAACAACTAAAGCCTCATTGTTTAATATATAATAGAAGACAGCTCACGCTAAAGTTTTGCTCAAGTAAAAAAAAGATTTGGGATACAGTCCCAAATCTTAAAATGATACTTAATCTGAAAGGTGTGCAGACCAAGAAGGGAAAGGGATAATGCAGAGAGAAAGAAATTCAGTAATTAACTATCTACCACAATTAAACAAAGAAAACATAAGGAAAAAAAAAATCTGTTTCAGAACATAATTACTCATTCACCTCTGGAATAATTAGTAAAATGAATGATGTGACTATTGAAACATGAAAATTTAAACTCAACATATGGTAAAAAGGAATCAGCTATTTACATGTGGAGGGATTTAGCAGTAAAAGATGTTCTTGTCTATTTTCAAATCCAACTACCCAACATGTCACTCAAAGGCACCATGGTTAGTAGGACTTCCTGCAGGTACCACAATATCCAATGAATTTTCATAGCACTCCTTGAAACTACCCAACAGAGAAGACTTGTCTAAATAAAGACTTTATTAACCTACCTACCCTGCGTACCAGGACAGGAGATGTAGTGTGACCAGAAAAGAAGAGAGTCTCAGCACTGCTACCTCATTATGAATATCCAAGTACACCATGACCAAAGGAAAACACACCTTGAACATTCCTTCCATCCGGTCTGAGCCTCATATCGCGATATCCCTGCTAAGCGCGAATGGCAAATTTTAAATGTCATTCAGGACCCATTGAATACTGCTAGTATTTGCATTCCTTAAAAAGTAGAAAAACATTAACCTTTTGTTTTATTGAATTAAAATGCCATGGAAATGCTGATGTAGTCTTCAGAGACTGAAATACTTTTACCAAGAAGAATAGCTGTCATTTATTAGACACAAAGAACAATTACTTGATAGGATGCTTTCTGACAAAAAGCAGATTGGTATTCTCATCATAGAAAAGGCATTGTAAAAAAACCCGGCACAGACCTCTGAGACTTGAATAATTTAAAGCTGCATTTGGTGCAATTTGAATTTTTCTTTAGGGAGGCAAAGTTAAATACCTTTAATTTGTTCTAATTATTTCAAATTTGCAAGTTAATTATGGCTGATCATTAAATAACAAAAAGGACTATCGTCTCCATAGAGTTTTACCTCCTACCCTCTGCATTACTTAAGCTAGATTTTAGTATGCATGAATTAACTTTCTAAATAATCACACGGTTTGACTAAATGGCTCAGTAAAATGAGCTCTGATCCTCACAATAAGCATTAATGGACATTAGAAAGGCTATTGGGACCCATGTTACTTACATTATAAGTATTTTTAATGGGGTCTTATTTACTAATCTTTATGTACTGTTCAAGTTAGGGCATCATATAGATACATTATTCTGCTTTAATAGAGGAAAGTCAGTTCTTCAAGATACTAAAATAAATGTCCACTTAGAGCCAACTAAATTCATTTTTAAACTAATGCAGGAAAACTCTGATAGAATATAACTTGTTTCAGCTGCTGATCCTGATGAATCAATCCAACATAATGGCAGCCTTGTTCTGCAAATGGAGTTTTGCAGATCTGTTGAATCACTAAGCAACCCAAAGCAGCGCCGGCTCTTGCCAGAGTCGTGCTTACCATCAGCATGTGATTTACCTCGCCCACGAGGCTTCCTCTCTTCCCTGCTCCACACCCAGCATTCAGCTGACCGGGTTCCCAGTCTTCGATCCCAGACTTGGGCGCTCACCTTTCACTGAATTCTGATCTTTCCATGCATTTTTCAGTGCGGATCAACAGCATCCAGAGAACAAATTAACGTTGTAACTACTCAGAAACCCAAAACGTGACGCAATTTATGCCTCCACTATGTATGTTCAACAGATGGCTGCCTTAATGGTACCCCCTACTGCACTCTGCTGAGGCAAGGGCTTGCGAGTTTAACCATCATCAAACTAACAGATTGCCGTGGTAGGTTAGCTCCAAAAGCAAACATGTTGAAATGTTATTTTCCTGTTCCGTAATTTCTGTTTTAAAAATAAAATAATCAACAGTTCATGTGTGCAATCTGCTGCAATTATATCAGGCCAAGAATGCATAACACTTAATGATGCAAAACTGGTGATAAGTAGACAACCCAAGCAATACGTTTTTGTAGCTGGAACCTGAATTGCCATTTCAGATGCAGTTTGACAAACAGGCTGAAAATTGCTTCCTCCCCTACCACTTTGGCTGGGAGTGTATTTCAGCCAGATCAGTTTCCAGAGTCAGCTCAATATAAAGCAGCAGCACTATAAGCACTGGGACAAAAGAGAAGATGCCAGGACCTTCTTTTCAGCAGGGTTACAAATTTAGATCAGTTCACATCAAGCTTGTTATCAAATAGCACTTTTGAAAACCACCCGTTCCAAAGTGGGGCTGCTTGAGAGGTTGTTTGTCTGCGTACCAAATAAAAAAATATTGGCAGGGAGAAAAGAAGCACTGTAGACTTTGGATGCATGGATCTGCAGTGGTCTACTGAAAATCCACAACTTTTCCAGTCCCCTCAAGTGAAGCTGAGGAGAAACACATCAGAATATCCAAGCCAGCAGAGCAGCATACAGGAAAGAAGAGAGATTGATCTACTTCCGATTGCTTTATGCAGAGTGTACAAATCCACAGGACAGCTGAGCAGAGCTGCTAGGGAGGTAAGAGAGTTGCAGGTGAGGAGGAGAAGCACAGTGTGAACTCCAGGCCAGTCTCTCATCACCTTTCCCTTCCTAAAAAATGTTTTTTTAGCTTGACATTTTTTCCTCCCTTTAAGAAGCAGGAAAAAGTCCTATTCTAATACAGAGCTTGCAGACCATATTCAAGCTCAGAGTGAGATTTCATGGACCAATTATGAAACTTGGCATTTTGAGGCTTATGTTAGATGCATCAGCATGTTAATGGCACTGCTGGGATCCAGTGAATGTCAATAAGAAACAGCTGCTTTCCTTTCTAGAGAGCATGTGCATTTAAAGCTTTGAGATCTCAGAATCAGAGAATAGCTTTGGTTAGAAAGAATCTTATAAGGGTCCCCTGGTCCAATCCCCCTGCAATGAGTAGGGACATCTTCAACTAAAACAGATTGCTCAGACCCTTTCCAAAGTGACCTTGAATGTTTCCAGGGCTGGGGCATCTGCCACTTTTCTGGGCAACCTGTACCACTGTTCCACAGTGAAACATTTCTTCATCCTATCTAACTTGAATCTGCCCATTTGAAAAGTGTGACGACTTGTCTTATAGCTACAGACTCTGTTCAAAAGTCTGTCTCTATCATTCTTAAAAGACCACTTTACCCACTGAAAAGGTGCAGTCAGGTTTCCCCAACACCTTCTCTCCTCCAGCTGTCTTCAAGACCATGTCCATCTCCCTTCTCAGATATTTTTTAGGCAAAAGGCAGGAAGGCAGGGACAGGTAGGGAAACACTTCAACAGTCAGTGAGAGTTCTGGAACTGAAATATAAATATTATCAAATCTGCCTGTAATAAAAGGATTTTTCATCACAGAAAATAGACAGTGATTGCCTACAATCTACATGTTATTATGCAGACAATATATTGCTGAGCTGTCATGCAGCGATTTCATCTCTTACAGCACTCTTCAGCCTCAATGCCCTTGAATACAGTAATGCCCATGGCTGTGTCAGGTTTCTCTGTTGTTTTTTGGGTTTTTCCCCCCCCCTTGAGCTCTCTCTCTCACCTACTGCATTTAGTTTACTTTTCTCTCATCTCAGAGGAGGTACACTGGTACCTATGCTAAAATTTTTTCAGTATCTGAAGCTGTTCCAGGGTAGAGCAATCCATAGCACGGCTTCCCCAGACCACTCTGTCAGAGACCAGTTCCTTCCCCATTCCCTCAGTGGCTGGTGCTCAGATATTTAATTCCAACAGCAAGAATTGTGGCCACATATGCTCTTAATTAGCAACAACCTATTAGATCATACCAGCCATAGGTGAAACCCTAGCCCCACTGAATCAATCAAAATACTGTCTTTATTTTCAATGAAGTCAAGACTTCACTTAATATACATGGTTAGAGGTCCATTTGTAGCAAGTATTAAGCTAAATTTAAGCTAGAATTACAATCATGCCTTCCCTTTGAAGCCCTCTCCTTCCTCTGGTTTAAGTTCACTACATTTCAACTCCCTACCAGCACCTTTCCAACATATCTGAGTTTTCCTAATAAACAGCAAAATTACAGCTGTGATTACTTTTTTATCTTTTCTGAATTCAAAGAAAATTCTAGCATACAGGTTTTCAGACAGTCACAGAGAATTGGCCACAGGAAACAGACTGGCCAAGCTTTAGCAGGGCAAAATTCTGTGACTGTGTGTTTGGCCTTTCTTATAGAGCAGAGCAGCTGTCGTTCCAGCAAACTCCGCTGTCAGCCTTCACAAAAGAAAGTCATGTAAATGTCAAGTCACAGGTATAAAAACAATCCTTCCAAACAGTGTCTGTATATCTGAAAAGCCTGCCTCGCTGTCACCAGTCAAAGCACCACGAGGAATGATGCAAAACCCTGTTTAGGACAAAGTTTTTGAACTAAATCTAAACTTCTTCAGTGCATCAGGCAGCACCACTCTCTCCTTCAGAAGGAGAATCACACGCTCTTCAGCAAAGTGAATGCCACTCTTAGTGCCTTATCCAGCATCACTAGTGTCTGGCTGAGAGCCAGCCCCAATCACAAGATACCCATCGAAATGCCATATGCAAGCTATCTCCTGAACAAACATGCCCCAAATTGGATTGCAATTTGGTTGTGATAAAGGCATAGAAGAACAACACATCATCTCTTCTCAACTTGGCTCACCCTGAACAAAAGGTTTCACAGTGGATGGGCTGCATTTCAAAACAGGCTGTGGCAGAGATGGGTCTGGGTGTGCAGGTAACCACCTTTTGTCTTCCTTTGCTAAGGCTCTTAGTACACAAGCACTCTCTCCTCTACAAAAGTTTCTAGACAGGCTGATAGATGTTGATAACAGCAGCTTTCAGTAAATGAGCAGCAATTGCAAAAGACCCTTTTCTGATCATGGATCACATTACGGAGCAATCATTTGCCAAGGGCAGCTGACAAGACAGCAGAGGAGGGACACACTAAGAGTTGAACAGTAGGTATAGGGTTTTCAGTATGCCACACTATTAAGACTTCTGAAGAAATTCCTAATTAGAGAAACAGATCACACTTTTTTTTGTGCAGGTATTAAGAATTACATATCAACAGAAAATCTGGAGTTTTGGAGGACCAGAACATTGAAAAGAACACAGCAACTACAGTTGCTTCTATTCATTATCAAAGTTATGCTCGATTGATGCTAAGTTTCAATGTTTAAGATACCACTAGGACAAATTTTCATACCTGGTTTCAAAGTAGGAAATGAAGGAACAAAGTTTCAGATTTTGCACACCAATAAAAGCTAAAATTAATAACAACTAAACTGGGCAAACAGATATATCCATAAGGATTCTGAGGTGACTTTCTGGGTCACTGACAGCTCTCCTGATATCAGGGAATATGTCACAGGGAAAGTCTTTCATAAATGCAACAATTCCATAATAAACACAATTAGACGTTTTACACTGTCTGTTTTTCTGAGGCTCCAGAATCTGATTGCTCTAATCAGGAACCATTTTATCACTGAAAACAACACAGAAACACCCTTGCAGGACCCATATTTTGACATGAAATTTCTGTCCTCTTTAATCACCATTATCTATACCATAGGATTATTGAATCAAGCATGTTAAGAACAGGTTACTACAGTTTTTTAGGGGTATAGTCTGTTAGTGTCAAAGTCTTAAAAATCTTGGGACTAGTGAATCGGAAAGCTGCAGTGCTTGACTTATTCCAAAAAGCCATTTGGCTCGTCTGCCAAATACAAAGGTAAATGGGTTTTGATTTTTGCTTTATAAAAACAATCATGTTAGAATTTTGCCAGGTTTGTAACTACAAATGTACATGGCATCCTAAATATTCTCATACTACAGCATGTTTTAAAATGGTGTCATACACTACCTTAGATCAGTTAGAAACACCCTTCCTGATGCATCTTCACACTTCATTGGCCTTTTTTCCATTATTAAATCACATCTGTGGGACATGGTCACTCTATGATTAAAGAGTATATTAATGATTTACCACTACACTAGTACTCATCCATATTATATTGCTTAGTAAAATGAAAACACTGAGATTGTTTATTGATCTCCTTTAAAAAAAATCCTATAGCCTGAAAAGAAGTAAATAGAGAAGTTGAGACTTTGGACTTTACTCTGATTAGTAGATTACCATGCCCAACAGATGCAGATTTGACAAGATAGCTCCTGGTAAAGATTTAAAATAACAATTTTAGCCACTTCAGTTGCCTTAAATTCATTGAAGTTACATATTTCACAGAGCATGTTTGATGGCTAGTGACTGTAAAATCAAGTATTTATTGCAAGAGCAATACAGACTTAGATGCCTAAATAATGGCATACAACTATAAAAACCATGGCCGGGGCCCCACAGAAAAACCAACACACTAAAGATTTCCTTTCAGTGCATATATTTTATGTGAATTTGACAGCACCACCAAATATTGACTCAACCAGGATGTTTACAGATTTAACATGTTTTTGCACTTGTATTTAGAAAATATTCAGATAAAATAGAATTGGAACCAGACAGAAACCACTGCCTCACTAAAAGGTACATACCACTGAGATATGTATTGGCATTGCTCTGATGTTCAGTATCAAGGGGAGGAAAAAAGTGAAGAGATCCTGACATAAGGCTGTTTGCTGTGAAGCTTTGGGCTCTAGGCTGCCAGTTCCCAGCTCCTGGAAACCCTTTTGGTCCAGACACAAGTGATTTTTGCCATCTTAGAGCTACCACTACTGATTTTTGGGCGTGACAGTCTACCTTTGCATGCATTTGTTACAAACTGGTGGAAACATCTGTCCAGAGCAGATGCCAGGAGTGCCACTCTGACACTGTGACGTGGGCTCAGGGATTTGCATTATTTGTGCTGCCAAACCATCTCAGCCCTGCTGAGCCCACAGCTGGTATACAAACTTAGCCCATCTCTCAGAGACATTGTTTGCTCAAAAACGATGCAAAGATGTAAATGGAGACTAAGGGAATACAGAGTTAAAAAGAAAAGAAAGATTAGCTATGCATTGATCAAACAGAAGGGCATGTAGTTATACAAAGAGGTGAAGGCTGGCACTATTGACAGAAAATGGAAGACACTTGCAAATTGTTTTGCTTCAAATTCTTGTGCATGCTAGAAGCCACATGAAAGTGTTTCCCCAAAGGACAGCTGATGACTTGTCATTGCAGTTGAGCTCTAATGCTTTTCCTGCCAGATCACCAATGAAACCTTCTGAGCATGGTTTAGATTTTAGGTGGATTTACCAGGCAGAGACCATCTTTGTGATCAGTGTGAAAAAACACATAAGTTTGAAACTCACCAATTTAAAATTAAGAGTGGGGAGGGGAAAGCAGCACTCTTAAAAAGCTTAGGACAAAAAAAAACCAAAAACAAACAAACAAACAAAAAAAGAGTTCCAAGTGATAAAATGTAAAACAAGAAAGACATTGTCAGAACACACAGATGGAGGCAGAAGTCAACATGACATGACCCAGTGGTTCTAAAAGACAGAAAGAATTAGAGAATGTAGTAGCAGCACATGGCTGAAAGTTTATCCAACATACAAAAAAACTCTGGGTGCCACATAATTGACGGAGTAAAGAAGAGGTGGTGGCAGAGAAAATGAAATAAGGAACACCTTTATGACTTTTAACAGACAACTGGCCCCTGAAGGTGAGTTTAAAAGAAGCAAAGCAGACAAGAACTGAAGAAACAGACAAGATACCCATTTGGAAAACTTATTTTGAAGTAGGTGAATGAATGCTGAGCAGTTAAAGAGTAGTCAAGGTGCAAGAAGAAGGACTAAAGCAAGGGGTGTGGTTTTAACTGTTGACACAGCAAAAGGATATGTTGGCTGCAAAGGAGAAAGAAGCTGCAATAGCTGTCAGCAGCCCAGATGCATGCAGAGAAAGAGAGTGATCCCGAGGTTATGAGTCTGAGTGGCAGGGAGGATGTGGCATTATCAAAATCAGAAGTGAAGAGAGATTCAGAAGAAAAAAGTAAGGAGTTCTGTTTTGGCCAGATTAGAAATGATCTGAAGGCAAAACAACTGGGATTATGTGTCAGGAAGGCAGTCAGATATGCAAGACTAGATGGAACAGAGCAGAAGGTTTAAGAGTTATTGGCAGGGAGATGATAGCCAAATCCATGTAACAGGATATTGTCATCCAGTGGGTACAGAAATCTCCAGTCAAATCTCCAGTCAAAGGAGTGACTAAATCCCTTCCCTGCCACCTCACAGAGGTTCCTACCTAGTTTCAAACGAGATTATCTAAAATAGTGCTGCAAAAACATGCATAAAAAACCCCGACTTTCCATAAAATCTAAAGATCATACTGTTTCTAAAACTAGGGCAACCACTAAATGAAAGTTAACCCGAACAATAACTTTAGCTAAACTTCAGGTCACATGCATTTAATATAATGAGATGAGGAATATGAAAAGGCCATTCATAATGGAATTCATCGAGTTAGGAATGCCATGCTTAGCTGCCTTATAACATATAATTAATGATCCTATAAAAATCCAGCAGTACGAACTCTCCTGGCTGCCCGCAGAACTGTTCTTTATGCTGGGTAGGGCAAGCAAGCATCTGCTTCTACAAATACTGCCCTTTGAGAAGCTCAAAAGCTTTTTTCCCCCCTGTTCCATCAGGGACCACAGTGCCATTTCCATAAGACGCTGAGCTTTGAACCGTTACCCAAATCAGACTATAGCATTTGGCAACCCAGTACACATCTGTCATGATAGACTGGTTATTGGTCAAATGTTAAAGAAAAAGTCATTACCTCTCTTCCATTGCTTCTAATACCCCACCTTCCTCCAGATTATTTATAATCCCCACTAAACCCACCCTCTGTTTATAGTCATCCAACACAACAGTGAAATATATACTGCCTGGAGATCTGTCTTGCCTTGTACCACTCCCAACCATTTGGTACAACAAAAGATATTTTCTCTCCATCAAAAGGCCTGATCCCTCCTGAAGCACTGATGCCCACATTCAAGGTTAAAGGATTAAGGCCTGAAGCACTGGGAACCAGAGAAAATGAAGCCAAATATCGAAAGAAACACAAAAATCAATCCTCTTCACTGCAGGAGCAGTGTGAAGAACAAATCAGCTGGGCTGAATCTAAAATTTTCTCTGCGTGGCTCTCAAAAATTAGCACTTTTATAAATATAATGGGTAGTTCTGTGAAGCCTCAGCAACCGTTCAAAGCCACAGAGTTCAACTCAATACATCAGTATGGTCTGGGAAGTTTTATGTCAGAATAATTCAGTGGGAAATACACATAGTCCACTTCAGAGAGAGCAAGAGCTGGTAAGTGAGATCACGTGTGCTCTTACCTTTATATGTAGTCTGCAAATCTGCAAGTGGCAGAACCTAATATTTACTAAAGTTTGCCCTTTGCTTCAATTCTCTGAGTGCTAAAGTGCAGCCAAGGTCACAGGAGGAGTGGGGGAGTGGGTTTTAGCTTAGTGCAGCTGTGATCATGGGCAGAACAGCAGGGTACAGAGGATTTCTTGCTTAACTTTGTAATACCAGTAGCTTTTGTTCTTAGCCCTGCCCCATCAGTTCTGATATAAGCCTTAAATGGCACGAAAGTTGTGCGGGCGGGTTTAAAATTTCCTGATTTAAAACTATCTTCAAGAACATTTTGTTTTATGAGGTTTTTCTTAACTTTTCCAACTGATAAATTTCTGGGACATATGAATGTCTAGATAAAACAAAGTACTCTCTTCATCCAAGATTTCACATAAAAAGTAACAAAATGGTATGTCTGAAGAAGTAATCCACTCCAATTTATAAAAATAGAATTCAGGTTTTCAAAATTCAATTCAGGAAGTAAACTAACAGTGTCTACATTTTCCCCTAAAGGAGGCATCTGCAAATGACTTGCAAAAATGTCTCTCACTGTCTGCAAGTGTTGGCAAGAAACAAACTCCTTCAGGAGACACATGCATTTCACATATTTCAACTCAAAAAAAAAATCACCAAGCATTTTCAGTTTTGATGTGGGATATTACTGGAACCAAAGTCATGCAGAGCTGGCAGGAAATGCAAGTTTTGTGAAAATAACAAAGCACTTGTGTTTTAAAAAGCCTGTTTTCACCAACTGCCCTCCTAAGCTTAGCAGTGTTTTTAACACCTGAGTGTCTGTGCTTTTTGAAGACCTCACCTGCAGGCTGAGTGTATCTGCCCATGGAAACCACTTAAGCATTTCCTGCTTACATCTTATACCTATAGTCACTCAGTAGGCTTCCTGCTCAAGGTTACTTTGGACTGCAATGGGAATGATGTAATACTGCTGTGTGCAGCAGACATGATCATGAGAACAGAATCAGCATAATTCAGGTAAATGTTAGATAGGCAGCTGGAAATCACTGTTGCAGTTGAAAGTAAACCTGAAAATTAGATTAGTGAAGGAACCAGGTCAGCAGAAATGAACTCCACTCTCTCCAGTCCGATAAGGATCACTGCCTACCCTAACAAAAAAACCCCAACATTAAATGCATGCATAGGTATATGTAAAAAATTGGCACACACTCCCCTTTATGCTTTTAGTAACCACATCAGAACAAAAACCTTCACCCTCTACAAGGAAATCTACTACCTTCAGAGTCTGCACGTGGCATTAATGAAGCAAAAATGTGTGTCTAACTCTGACTGTACTCTCCCATACGTCACAGCAGACTCCAGCAGCCATCTGTTGGAAGGATGCTGTGCCTATATATAGCTAGACACCACCATGAAAGAAAGAAAGACTCATATCTGCACCTAATTCAGCATGTGCACTATTGGCAGATCTGCAAGCACATTTTTTTTTTACCGGCCAAACAAGCGCTCGCTCCACAAATATCCTATCTAAAAATGATCCAAACTTCAATGTAAAATTATCTGGAACAAGAAAGTAACTTGGTTGTTAAAAGGAGCACTAACAGGTGGGTAAGCAGCTTCCAGATACACAGATTTTATGGGCCATTTGCAAGCACAGTTGATTTCATCCCTATTTAATGTGCCAGTCTGCCAAAACTGCAAATAGAATAAAAAGTTCCAACAAACTGTATTGAGTACATTCCTAAAAGTTGCCCAAGTCCTATATAAATACACCTCAAGAGACCAAGGACAACTGAGAGATGACCTGAAACCTGGGAGTCTTGGACAACGAGCCAGTTGCAGCCCTGATGTGAGTTTCTCCTTCAAAGGCTCAGGACCTGGACACACCTCAGGACCTGGGAGGTGACGTGTTGGAATGAAGAACCAAAAAGAAAACTCTTCATAGGAAACCAAATGGGTGCTACCATTGCTTTTCAATTATCTTCTTCTCAAAAACAGGAGTAATGGGGCCAGCAAAAGTCAGGCCAGCAGAGCTGTGCAATTGCATGTGATTTTTATTTTATGTTTAAATTATTTGGAGGGGAGAATTGAATGAACAGATCTGGATATGCCTGGGACAGCAGGGGGAGCTGCAAGTCTGCATTCCTCTGCAGGTCTATTTAATTGCACTGAATATATGGACAAAAGCACACAAGTGTGCTTGCACATCACCACAGAAAGATGCCTGCATGTCTAACAAACCTCAGAAAAGAGAGTTTGTAACAAAGCATTAAACAAGGAGCAACAGATAATTGTTGCCTTCTCTCACTAGATAATAAAAATAGTTACACCATAAACATAAAAATCTTTTAAAAGACCCCTGACAGCACTCTCTCCTGGAATTATCACCATAGCAATGAGCATCCAAGTACAGGGGAAGTACTGCTGAATCCTGTGTTTGATATTTTTGAGTAACTAAAAATACAAATTGGCAAAAATACTCATGGGTGATGTAAAATGAAGCACACAAAAATAAAGAGCCTTTAATGAAATTAACAGTGGCAAACTCCACCTGCAAATCTTTAATACACCAGGAAAGAATCCTTTCACCAGGTAGCATACATTGAATGAGTGCCTGCAGATAACTGTAAACACATCTGATAGCTGCTGTATCCAACAATTCCTATTCAGAACGCTTTGCACGGGTCTGTGTAGAGGCTCAGAGGCAGAATTGTGTGAAATCCAAGGCAAAGACGCCCGGTAGAGAGAAGGCAGTAAAAAGCCACACTGGCAGAGCTTTATAGGAAACTTAAGACTCAGAAAAGCAGAGAATCTCAGAGATTCTTGAATGTTAAGACTTAGGCACACAGCAGCTCTCTGGGGAGGGGTGCTTGCAAAGTGAAAAACTGTGTCTCCTCAAGTTGGTGCCATTAAATACATCTTATTTCCATGCCATTCAGATCAAAGTTAAGATTAAACGAAGGAAGGAAGAGTTTTAAAATTCCTCTCCCAGATGCAGATGTCAGGAGCACACACAAAAGCAGGTGCTGGGTGTATTGATCCTACTGAATACGCATGGAGTGGGTACTTGAGCATGTACCAAGCATCTGCATCTGGGAGATGGAAAGCACTTTGTAAAAGGCTGTTTTATGCTAAACAAATGCATCAGGTTATGTTTTTATTTTGAATATTTTAAAGCATCTTGCACGCTGGGGCAGACTTGAAAAGAAATTATACAGACAACTTGCCATTAATTGCACAAGCTACCATCTCCATGGCTGCAAATTGTCTGTGGGCTCACTTAGGAGAACTCCAAGCTGATGAAAACCATCCTCAATAAAACCTGCTCTGACTGCTGTACCTCAGAGAAATGGAGATCCTGCATCTGAAGGTGGTTCAGGTCCCAAATGCTGGCCCAGCTGCAAGTAGGCAAAGGGACAGGCACATTTCATCTCAGCATCAGGAAAAGGACAAATCCAACACCGCAAATTCATACCAGAACAGGTCTCCAAATAGGCTGAGATGGACAATGCTTGTTGACAATGACAACAAAACCTTAGCAGCACGAGTAGAAGAGAAAACTAAACAGGCAACCTTTGAAAATCTGGCTATAGTCTGAAGTAGCCCATGAGATCACTAACAGACTACGATGAAAAATCTGTATCAAAAATCAAACTCTGCACTGTATTTGCTTGTGGAATCTTTTTTGCTTTCTTCAATGAGGGAAAAAATTAATCCCTACAGGAGATGACAAGATGCCTTTTAAACTACATACCTCATTTCTGACTACAATTACCTTTCAACAGTCTGGCACAGCTGCATACTCCTACTTGCTTTTTTTTTCATTAAGGGTTCCTCTATTATTTGTACCCATCCTATAGCATTTATGCCTGGCAGTGATGCACATTCCCTTGTCTACAATTCTTCCTACAGACAGTGGAGGATAAATTGCAATTAGATTTTTGTAATTGTAGATAATTAACTCAAAATGAGCTGTTAATTATATAAAAAACCAATGTTTTTTCAGTTCTTGATTATATTATTACTTCTCACTTCAGCAAGTTTCATATTTTAAAGGTATTTCACCATTTCCTTTAAAATACAAGGATATTTTTGAAGCAAGTTTTGCTTATTTGAAGACTGAAATAAAATTCTGTGCTGTGAGATTTGCTAGAAGAGCTCTCATGTATGAACTGGAAGTCAGAGAAGGCTGATTTTCCATTAGTGTTCTGTTGGCATTTCCTCTAACAAGAACTGTTTGATAGATCAATTAAAAAGCAAACACCACCAAAAAACCTGAAGACTCTCATATTATGAAAAAAAAACCCAAAAAAATAGAAAACCCTAAAAAATAAAATGGCAGGGGAAAAAAAACCACCAAAAGAAACAGTTAAAAAAAGGATGTATGTCTACCAGCTCTTCCTCTTTTCTAAGACACGGCCACACACTTACACACTCTGCCTCTGCACTGAAGAAAACATCACTTACATATTCAAATGCATAAAAGAGACAAATGGACTTGTCTTCCACAGCCTCTTTAAGCCTTACATTAGACTAAATTATTTAGGGACCATTCATCTGGTAACCTTTGAGAAACTGAAGATGGCATATAGGAAGAAAAACTTCCAAGTGTTTTGCTGCCAAACTTTGTAACCAGCTGGCATGGCACCTTGAGACTGCTCAAACACACAATAACTTTGAAAAATTACAGTAAATTAAACCAGGGGAATGAAGAGAGGGTGGGGAACCTTTTGAAATCTGGGACTTTCATTTTGCAAACAACACAAGTTTTCCTAATTTTCCCTGTTAAGATATGTAGATATTTGCAGATTTTTGGTAAACTATTGCCAAGAAGCCCTACAGATGTTCTAGGTTACATTTTTCCTCCATGGGGCTTAATGCTGCTGCATCTTAAACATGTCATGACTCTCCATCTTTTTTGTTACAGTGATAATACTATGATCACTTCAGTTTGTGTGAAAATGAAAGCAAAAAGAATCTGAATTCAACAAAGATATGCCAGTAACTCACAGCAGCCAAACACCTGGTTAAGCAGCGAAGTATTCCAAAGAAACTAACAACTCCTGCTGTTCTGGAGAAAAAAAGGCTTATCCCTTTTCAGGGAAAAGGGATCTCAGAAAGAAAAATAAAATCAGTACAACAAAGTTAAAAAATAATAAAAAAGAAGGTATTGGACCCTTGGTTTATAAATTAATTATCAGTTCATCCAGGATTCTCAGAACAGAAAAGTTTATCATTTTGAGGTATTCTCTTGTCACTAAAGAAGGAGTCATTCAAAGCACAGCTGCTCATCTTGTCCACTATTCTTTGGACAAAAGAACACCTACAGTTACAGCATAGAACAAGAAGTGGTTACTTTCTGAGAAAAGGAGAAAACTTTGCCAGTTTTTATTTGCTGCTTTCCTAATAAGCCTGAATCTTCTTTCAGTGTTAACTTGAATGTGACAGGATAGGACAGAAGGAAAGTACAATAGTGTACTGATTGAAGTTTTAAATAGCAAGCAGGATGGAGATAAAGAGCTAAATATTGTCTTAATTCTGCTTCCAGTTATTTCAGTGGTGGTTTGCTCTGATCACACTGAAGTAGAGGTGCAATGCAGACGTATTTTAAAAACAGGTGTCACCAACCCTGGAAGATATATCTCAGAGTTAAATGATAATGTATTATTAACATTAGGTCTGAATAAACACCAAAGAGATGTTCTGATCTTAAGAAAGTAACAATCAGCACCTAGAACAAAGAACTAAAACCAAGATTTTGTAAAAATTCCATTTTGCACCAGGCTAACAGGTGGCACACAAAACCTGAAGCCTCTTCAGGAAGTCAGCCCCTAATCTTTGAATAATAACAGGTCAGCATAACTACTGAGTTGACTCATAAAACACAGCAGTCAATGAATTTTACCCTTTCTGCAGAAAAAAGCTCTTAATCTGAAACAAACACATGAACAAATACACTTGGCAGCCAACAGCACACTGTCAAGAAGATATACTGACCCTGTGAAGCACTTAGAAGCGAAGGGAGAAATTACCTTAGCCCCATGCTGCTGCCGTTCATCATCAGAGCAAGTTCTCCAGGTGCTTCAGCAATGGGCACATCTCCTGAGCCAGCTACATAGCCTCTAATCCTGGAAAAGATGAGTTAGTTAGCTAGTTGGTTCTACAGCTGATCAAACCACACCAGGAGCTTGCCACTAAAAGGTGACCTAGGTGTTTACAAACGAGGCATTTACACACATTAAATGCAGAAGCTCTCACAATTGTCTTCACACTGGTTCAGGCACAGTGCCTTTGCTTCTAAGGGTTACCACTGGGATAACCTTAGTCAGTTGAGTACTAGCACCTCAGTATTAGAAAGGGAAAACAATAGGGGAAAATCTGCAGTCTTTTTGAAACAGGAAATTTAATTTACAGATACAGAATTTGTATAAGATGGTTGTGTGTCCTCAAACTATGGGCCCACAAACTATGCTCCATTTTTAACAGTTCACTCCACCCTCTACTTTCTCTCCAACAAAGACAAGACAGAGGTATTTCTTCTTTATTTGACTAAAATTACTGTCTCCAAGCTTTGCTGTTACAGGTCTGCTCCAGTGAGGCTTGAACCAGGAGGAACCAGTGAACAGCACATACACAACTATTTTTGACAGCAGAGCAACTATTTCACATGAAGAGTAACTGCAAACTGAGAGTACTATGGTCACGTGAGACTAAATACAGAAATATGGAAAAGTAAAAGCAGTTATAATGCAGTGTGTTAAAAAAAAAGAATCAATTCATACTTTAGCTAAAAGATTAGAAAAGTTAATTGCCAATAACTGCAAGTGGTCAAACCTCTTATTTGTCATTCAATGACAATGGATCTTAACCAGCACTCTACCCAGGCAGAAGGATAGACAAAAATAAACACTTATCTGGAAAAGGATTCTTCTTGTATTGTTTTTTATACTGTTATGATGTTCTAACTCAGTTAGAACCTCCTGACAATGAAGCATAGGGTATTTGAGCTTAGCTAAACAAATTTTTATTGTTAGCAGTATATAAAATTACCCTGTTACCAAGTGCAAAAGTGAATTATATACCTGGAACTGAAACAGAACTGTGACGCCTAAGAGATTTACCTCTAAATATCAAACATTTAATTCTAAAGATACTGAAATATTTTTAAGAAAACACATGTTATATTCTAGCTGTTTTCTTAGAATATGGCAAATCTTGCTTCATATGCACTTCTGAAAAGAGATCACAAAAATACGAAGTCCTCACATTGATCATATGTGTCTTTTTTCCACAGAATTCTTTTTAAGTAACTAAAGCTCTGTAAACCATAAAGGGTTTGTGTTTTTTTTTTTCTTCAGAAAAAAAAGAAAGTAGCTATAACAGATATAATGGTACTAACAATCACATCGTTATAGATATTTAAGATGCATATTTTTCTGAACTTACACCTCCAAACCTGAAAAATTTCCATTAGAAAAAAAAAATAATCCACAAAAAAACTCAGTTTGTATGTCCTTCATATCTACTTGTTTTTCATTAGAGGGATGCATGCATAGAATTAAGGCATTTGATGATTAAGAATCCATCTGTTCCTACTTAATTCTCACCTGAAGTCATAATACTTTGTTAGCGACCTCAGTCATTTTCAACACACACATTTGTGATTTCCTCTAAGACAGGTACTTTTAAAGCCACATAAACACATTACTTTACACGTAAACAACAATCCAAGAAGACAAAAAAAAAGACCACCTAGATCACAGTACTGTCTTTTACAGTTTGAAAAATAACTGGGGGGTTGAAATGAGGAAAGGAAGGTGATGGATTCCCCCATGGTGGTTATAGTACACAGATGTAGGAGGTGGGTCATCTAATGCACTCTCTCATGGGGTGCTGTCAGCAGCTGCCCTATTAAAACAACATAGAAATACCCATCCCTGTGAAACACTCCTACTGCCTCTTCCAAAAGACTGCAGATTATTCCCTATTGTTTTTCCTTTCTAATGCCGAAATGCTAGTACTCAGCTGAGTTACAATGGCTAATTTAACCTGTTTCCATTCACTGTTCTGCCCATTTTAATAACATCATACCAAAAAAGCAGTTGTTCCCACTTTCTCAAAGATCTATTTACATTGTCAGAAAAGTGTTAGCTTCTGCAACAAGCTTGCAGGCCTTTCGAGACACATCTCACATTTCTATGGCTGATCCTCTCCCTTCAAGTTTAAAGCACATATTGTGCCTCAGTCTTGGCATTCTCCCTTTTCACTACATCACTGGAAAGAAAATGTCTTTCCTACACTGGGCTCCTTTCCTCTTCCATAAATATAGGGGGAAAAACATAAATTCCATATATAAAAATATATACATACACACACACATATATATGTGCGTGTACATATGTAATGATCTCCATATTTTCTGTAAAACACACTCCTTCCAGTCCTGGAAATACTGGAATACCTGGAAATACTGGACCTAGGAAGATGCAACACTTCAAAACTTGACTTTTCCAAGGAAAGAAGGGAGAATGCCACATCTATGTCATCCACGGTGACACTGCCCTCATGCCAAATGTCTGTATTCCGCTCAAGTGCCTCCACTAAGATCAACCTCTCATTTTCTTCTACTGCTCCTCTTTTCCAATCTAGTCTTTTAGCAGTGCTTTTCTTCTCCCTTTCTTTCTACTACATACTGCTTTCCTCTGCTGCTTTCCACAGCTGTCATGCTGGCTTCCCAACAGTATACACTAACATACTAAAGTCTCTTCTCCTCTGAATCACTCTTAGAAATTGTGCCACTTGCCTGTCTTGTTTTATTCTATCTATTGTTGCCTCGTTCTATTCTCCCACTTAAATCAACTACTGCCCGTGTACTCATTAGAAATCTTAGAATTTTTTTTAAACTGTAAGTCTCAAAATCACCTGTTATAATCCAGACGAGATTGGTGTAGTTGCTGTTGTTTTAGGAGCAGTTTTGCTTCTTGCTTAGTCAATAAATGTTGGAGTCGTTCCTTTTCAATTTCCAGCTCCATTTTTTGAAGAAGCAGCTTCTGCCTTCTTTCTTCATACAACCTTTTGGCCAGCTCTGTTTCCTTAGGCCCTGAGTCCGTGCTGTGATTCAGCCTGGAATGATCACAGGTTTTGTGAACTGTCCCAGACTGTTTTCTAAGCACCTGGCTGACATAGCAGCTCTCTTCCACACTCCCTGAGCTCCCCACATGCCTCCAGGCACAGCCACGACTCACTTGCTGGGGGCATGTGCTCTGAAATTCACTTGTTCTCTGGTCCATCTCCTGAGCTTGCTTTACATGGCGAGGGCTCCTCTGCTTGGCTGGGGAAATCACATTGCTGCATTTTCTGTGCAAGTCATTTTCCACTGGATACTCCTTCAGACACTCCTGATGGTTGTAATGCATTTCAGTCCTGTAATCGTGGTTATTCCTGCAAGGCTGTGACAGCACAACACGGGCAGGGCTTCCAGCCTTCGGTGTTCTACTGCTCTGGTGAAGAGCCCACGGTCCCCCAACACTCAAGCAGGAGTTGTCCAGCCCCAAAGAGGGCTGTTGGCACAAGCTCTTCTTACTAGATACCTGCAATAGGAGAAACAATTTTCTTGTAAATCACTGAAATTCATCTTTGTTCGTCATTTACTCTTGGCAAACGTGTTCTCTTTGAAACAGAGCTGCTGGTCCATGCTGATGGACATACAGCCAAACCTGACAAAATGTTTACCAGAACACAGACACAAATCTGCTATCAAATCTACATTTCATTCCATCTACACAAGTGTAATAAATGTAAAACTGCTGTCTGCAGGATACTCAGCATAAAATGAGTCACTTCAGAGTATCAAGTAGTTGTGAGCATCTAGGGTTATATAAAATCAACTTGAAGAGTGGCAAAAAACCTTAAATGTTAAGGTTTGAAAATGTTTAATTTTGAATACCGAGCCAAAAAATCCATTCAGCCACTATAAATACTCTTTGATTGGCTATTACACAGCAGGAGATTTGATGTAAAACATTTCACCTTGCACTGAATGGTATATTACTTACCGCTGGAAATTTGATGAGAGTTTTTGAAATATCTTTACAGAAACACAGATAAAAACCAGCTACTTTCTGTAAAAAATGGTTGTACATCAAAAGCTGTCATTTAAATACAAAACATGCTTAAATACAGCTATAAACGTAAGTGATTTTTCAATTAAGCTGGGCAAGTGATTATAGTCTGATAAAACTCTGAAGAAAGCAAGCAACTGTAATTCACATTTGTCAACCCTGTACAAGAAAATTCTAGGGGTTTTGTTATAACCATGGATATTATGTAATAGACATCACAATCCTAGTTACATCCTGGAGTATCTTTGCACTAAGGTTCATCTATGCAGTTAAGTATTTGAGCTTTTATGCACATCACAGCAATGTATCAGGCACATACATTTCTTTTGCTAGAACTGCGCTTTAATTTCAATAACAAACTGAATTTAAGCTCCTCCAGCCTTTGGGATCTTCCACAAAGATATGGGGCTTTTTAATTACAGAAGCCAGATTTTTTAAAGATAGCAAAACCACTGCAGTGTAAGTGGTTTAGAACAGAAATCTAAAAAAAAAAAAGAATTATTTCCCCTCTGGGAATGCTTACAATAGATAGGTATTGTGCACATAGAGTGTGGACAGTCAGCCAGACTCAAAACACTCGAATTTAGGAATGCAAGCAAGTGTCCAGCAATGATCAGAAGAGAGATATAGTACAAATCTATGCAGCATTTATATGTATAATTTAGATTCTTTTTTAATAAATAAACAAAATACCAAATATACTCAGCTGCCCTTCAAGACAACCAATTACAAGTTTCTTGTAGACTTCACAGAATGTAAATTAATGTGGATTAGCACCTGAATACTGATATTTTATTATTTCCAGTTTTGTGCATACAAATATATCTTCTCTACCATGTGATTGAATGCCAAGGATGTCATGTTTTGCCCCAAAGGGCCCAGTGAGTTGGAGGCATTTGCATTAATGTCAGTGCTAAATGTCTGAGGAAAGTCTGGTGTTTGGACTGGGTGAAAAGTGCAGGACACTAAAATATTTTTAAGTCAGAGGGGCTGGCAGGGCAACTGAGCAGAAATGCAACATGCTGCCAAAAAGATGGAGTTTTGTTATTTATTATTTGTAGCATGCCATCCTTGTCGGCAATATTTTCTAGACAAATAAAGGCTACAGAGCCCTTTTAATATGAATTAGAGAATACAGAAAAGGATGATGCAGTTTCTCATTCCCCACATCACCTGCTTCTGGTTACAGAGCATTTAGGGCACTTACAGAAAAAAACTTTCAAGGTGGAGGGTTTCCCAGTCCCCATGGACAGCAGATCTCAGACTTGAAGATATTCTTAAGAGCATCCTATCAGGGCTGGCAGTGTAGGGTGGTCACACAAAGCAAACATCTGTTTTTCTGCAGCCCATAAATAGTAGTTAAAAAGAACACACATAAAAAAAGGAAGACTCAAAAGATGAAATATCTGAGAACATCTTCATTTTAGCAGTTTTGCTAACTGAAGAGACAAGAGAATGTTAAGAAATCTAAGTACATGAATGAAGATGTTACAAAATAATCATCAGGTTTAAGAATAAAGGTCCACATTGCAAATTAACTTCATGGCTGATACTCTATTAAGAGTCCCTGAAGGCCCTAAAAGAGAGGTACCAGTTAGCATTTGTTGACCTTGGCTGCCATTAAGTCTGCCCTGATGGTCTCAGAAATGGCATTGACATTTAAAGACTTCATAACAAGGCAGAGAAACTTTAATGTTATTTCACAGTTACAATATGTTTGCAGGGGGAAAAATTCTCATTAATGTCATTGAATGTGAGTGGGATTTTCTTATTCCTTTAGAAGGAAGAGGTCATGTTAGGCAGAAGACTGAGTTCCAACATGTCTTTGATAGCTACCCAGTACTTTGCAGGGTCTAACTCCAAAGAAAAATTAACTATTGGGAGTCAGAAATTAGTCAACAATTTTTTTCAGAAATTTGTGGGTTTTCTTCTAAAGTCTTAATTGAAAATACAGCTGGATGGTAGACAGTGCAGGGAAAATGGACAGACATTTACACAGATGTGGGGTCAGAAGAGACCCATGCGTGACATGACAGATCTGCAAGATGCAGGCCAGGTAAAGGAGAAAAGTAGAGGAAAAATATTCCAAAGACCCACATACTACTGTGAATGTAAAGACACACAAGCATAAGGAATCAGGTAATTTTACAAGATGAGTTTAAGAAAGATATTGCCTATGGGACACATGGAAACCATGACGGACCATGATGGAACAGCTGTGCTTTCTCCTCCATGGAGCTCTTCCAGGCTTGCTGTGCCATATTTAAAGATACAAGTTCCTTTAACTGAGGCTTAACAAACTCGACTGCTCCTTGTAAGGTAAGGAGTTAATAAGACTTGATTGGATGTGAAACCCTTCTGAAACAAAGAGATACTAAAAATGGTCTTAATAATCTTCAGAAGGATTTAAGGATGGAGATGTGTGAAGGTCTACAAAGTCTTTACTGCAACCCCAGTAATTTTTGCTCAGGGATTCAGTGCAGATCTTAAACAAACATCCAGTCCTTAAAACTTCGTATGAACAGACAAACAGTGCACCAGTTTTATGCACACAGCATTATGATCTCTGCAAATTGTTCTTAAATGCAACTTGTGTGCTTTGCAGTTGTAATTCACAGCGCTGGCAGAGGAAGCACAGTTACAGACTGACTCCAACACAAAGGGCTTTGTACTGCAAGGGATGAACTAGTAACTGAGAATATCTTAACAATATCAGCACAGGCAAGGTCCTGACAGATTTTAAACAAACATGCTTAAGAAACAGCCCAAAATCATTACCTTGAGAAGTTCTGGCACTCTGAGGGACAAAAGCTGGGGTCCCAGCAAAATACAATACTGTTAGGGTGCAGAGCAAAAATTATAGAGATGCTAACAGCATTAGGAGTTTAGTTCATAGCACACAAGTTTGTAGCTTTTAGCTGAAATATGTCTGAATACACGCAAAAGGGACAATGAAATGAAACAATTCTCAGTTGTATCTTGAGGCCTGGATTTTCAGCTCAGGAGTTTCTTTTGGTGGGGTAGGAAGAGTAGAAGGAACGTGTTGATTCAGAACTAGTCTGTAGTGCTGATCTATGTGGGAACCCTGGAGGAAACTAAGAAAAATGAACAAAAGCAGCAACCAGAGGATGAATACAGAGAATTAAAGATTTTTAAAGATGATGTAGACACTACTGTACACAGAAACACCTTCAAGAGCACCAAGGGCACAGACTTAAGATTCTTCACCAGTGTAGTTGTTCTTTGGATATGGTCAGCAAAAACTATTAGGAGAAATTTCTTCACTGGAAGCATGGTCAAGACCTAGCACAGGCTGTCTAGGGCAGTGGTAAAGTCACCAGCCAGTAGGTATTTAGGAGACATGTAGATGAGGTGATTAGTTAGTAGTGGGCTTGGCAATGCTGGGTTAATGGCTGGACTGAGAGGTTGTTTCCAGCCTAACAATTCTGTGATTCCATCAGTGACCTAGCTGGCAATCTCACCAAGGTATACAACCTAAACCTGGAACTCAGTCACCACTCTGAATGGTGGATATATGGGTCTCATCTGAATGAAGGCTGGCTTTAGGCTTCAGGTCCATCGACAGTATAGGCACTTACTTTTGTCAGCAAAATGAGGAGGATGTATTATAAATAAGCTCAGACACTGGGACAACAGAAATGCTGTTTGTAAGAACAATTACATCACATTATAGGACTATCTGAAGTATGTTACTAGTGATTAAGGACCTACACTTTCCAAGATTCTGTAAGAATTTATCAGGGAGAATGAAAAAGCATAGATTTTAAAGTGTATTAGTAAAGGATCTACTGAAGTCTATAAATTTTTTTTCTTTAACTCATATAATCGTTTGTTAAAACCTGTACCATAAATAACCCAATATCAGTTATTACAAAGTGCCATGTAACAGTACAGTAACTGTCTCTGTCACTACCTAAGATAAATACAGTAGATAAGTCCTGAGGTAAGACGACCATTTTTCAAACAAGAAACAAAGCACTATTTTCTGTAGAAATTATGTATAGCTATGATTGCCATATTCCACTGAATAAAACAAGTAGTCTCAAATGAAAGATACCATGAATGACAGTCACCAACCTGTATTTTTCCTGTAAAAATCTACTGAAGTCAACATTCTGAATAGGCATAGCTAAAAAAAAGTAATATCACATCCTCTGACAGCAGAGGAACACCTCCCATGTTTGTGCTGCCTTCAGTATTTTTTCTCCTCTTTGTTAAGAGGGTTTGAGCTGGTATGCCAGGTGCACAGAAAACCTGCATTCAAAGTAGCATGTGAGCATTTGCTGGCGCTTAGCTATAAGTGTATATTTTGCATTCATAAACATGCCACCCTTCTTCTCCAGCTACCCAAACACTGTAGATAATCTCTAACAAAGGCTCCCACTTCAGATCAGCGGACTGGTTTTATGCTGCCTGATAAGGCTGTTAATAATACAGTGTTCCAAGAAAACTACAGAGAGGTGTCTGCGTGCCGAGTCTTGGAAGTCACTGTGAGCAAAATGTCCATTAAGCCCACACGGCACCCACACGAGGCAGTGCAGTACCTGGCCACTAAACTCAAGCAAACATGTTTGCTTTTCTAAACAAAACTGTATCATTCCTGTTTGCACTACAGAAAAATGCCACTACACTAATCTTGACAACACCAGGTCCAACTATTAAGATTCAATGTGCTGCCAACATTATAAAAATAATAAAATTTAAAAAATCCCAATCTTCTGACTTCAATTTTTTCCTTCTGCCCTTTATTTTACTGAAGAATCAGTAGTTCAAGACCTAGATAAATATTTCAAAAACTATACTATTTGTGAGCAGAGCAGGTCACTACCATTTCCCAGTGCATTTGGAGTTCATGTGAAATAAGGGCAAAAGAGTGATGAGCTGCATTTTTAACATGGGCATATACAGAATAGTTGTCTAGCTGATGGAGAATGTGTAATGCAACATCTGCACCGTACGCCTTGCCAAAGCCCATCCCAAATAAATGTAGTGCATTCTCCCTAGTGCAATTAACTCTTGTACTCTGGCAGGTTGTGCTAGAAGATCATCAAGGTAGATTACCTTCCAGCATATGAACTAAATACTTACAGGTGTTATATCATCAGTTATTACTTACAAACTTCTGCATTTAACAAGACATCCAGGCAAATGAATGATCTAATTTATGAATTATTTATAAGAATTTCACAGCATGCTCCTGGCGTCATCCATGGCCTTTTCCAGGTCATATGACACCAATTAGAGCTGAATTTTAAATTATTCAATAACCTGAACTCTCTTGTCATTTAACATATAGATATCAATGCAGTAAACAAGTTAAGTCTAATGGGCCCTGGAGGTTTGCGTTCCTCCACCCATCAGCAGCAGAGGCTGTATGCTACCTCTGGAATAGAAAATAATAGAATGCTGCAGTCAAAAACATTTGCAAGGTTTTAATAAGTTATTTTGCCTCCCTTAGGGATTTTAGTATAACTTACAAGCCCTGAATCTAAAACATATTAAATTCCTTAGCTATGTGCTTTTAAAACAAAATTAGGACATAGCAAAAGAGCAAATCTGACACTAACCCTAATTTAGGCCCTTAATTTGAAATGTAGTGGAAATTACAGAGTAAGCAAGATTTACTACGCACAACTCATTACCTTCAGGCTCTCCTACAGCAGAGCCAAAAATAGCCCCTCTCCCAACACAGATACACCTGCCTATAAAGATAAAGCTACACAGAGGGAAATGGAAATGGTAATTTAACAGTAACCAGTTGACAGGTGCATCTCCTTTTCCTCACCATTTGGGTGGCAAAAGGACTTCCACCATTCTTCTGTCCCAACAGCACTGGAGACACCAGTGATATAGAAACTCATCAGGATTTGGGTACTGACTTCAAGACATAACACTTCAAAGATGTTTAATGTTGCACCATGTCATTAAAAAAGGTGAACATAACAGCCTCCAAAGCACAGATGCAATAGAAGATACCTTAAAACCATCATTTTCCACCATGACTACAAGAAAAAAGAAGATATCAACAACAAAGATGATGAGATGAACAGCACCACAAAGCATTTTGCTCTGCCTCAGTGTGAAGTCTGCAGGAAATGCATGGCAAACATGCCATGTCCTGGCTCCAAATCTCATGAGCCCATGAGTATGACCCTCTATCCACTGCTGATTCACCCTGAGAAGTACAAGTCATACAGCAGAAAACTCAGAGATTGGGTGTGCTCAGTACAAGCCTAAACTCTGCCTAGCACTAATAGACTTATTTTTATAGTTCCTGTGGCTCAGCTTTCTGCAGGCTGCTAAACCACAGACCCACACCTCCACTTGCAGACCCCTGTCTTGGAGGACCCAGCAACCTCACTCATCTGCACACACATCTCCTTTGTCCACTGCTTTGCAAGGATTAAAAAGTTTCCTGAGATCTATCCAACACCAAAAGGAAAAGATAGAAAGGGAGATGCTCAGCTTATCCATTTAAACACTAGCAAGAAGTTCTCTAGCTACTGCTGTCAAGATAAATGCCAAAAAAACGATGTTGAGAAAACATCATGCCAAATAAGTAAAAACACACGTATCCAAAATGTCTAGCCAGATTAGCAAGAATAAGGATTTAGATAAAGAACACAGCACTGGATTTTCTGCTCCCTGACCTTATCATAGGAGGGTGCTGCAACAGAGTTCTCCGTGGTTTTTTAAACTTTTAAAACTTTTTAAGAAAAATAGCAGAGAGGGGAGAAAAAAGACAACTGCCTAATCTCTCAGCACACACTTTAAGAACATACAAAAATAGCTATAAGGGATTTTATTTTGGTTGGCAGCCAGATTTAGCAGCATTGCTACACTGGGCAGCATTTGATTATTTCACATTAAGGGTAGTAACATGTTGGACGATAAGAGAGAAGTTCATATTGGCTTTCATTAAAGAGTAATATCCACCATGTATTTGGTTTTTCAAGGTAACTTTTTCAAAGTTACTTTAAAAACCAAACAGTTTTCCACTTGGAATCGCAAGTTTAGCATATCACAGGCTACATATGTTCCCAGCTATTGCCATTCCCTTTAGAATTCAATCAACATTTGCTCCAAAGTCATGTTTTTGTACCTCCAGACAGAAGAGAAAAGGGCAAATATACTGTGACCCTTCTAAATAGCCCTGATTACTGTGATCAAACAGAAGCCAGATACTGATTTGGAGAAGAAGGTGCAGAGTTTGATGTGTGAATATTACTGCAGAAGTAGACATTGAATCAGCACTTGCCAACATGCACCTCACCATGACAGCCAATATCACCTTTACCCTGTATTTGCAGTAGGGATAATTCTGGTACCCACTGGCCAGGGATGAATTGTAAGTCACAGCCACTGTTCACTCTGAAATTGCAGAAAGTTTTACTTCCTTCAGGTGCCTCCTGCAGCATCCCTGGGGTATGGATAAAGGCTTTGAAATACTTTTGCTGTACAAGGAAAGGAAGAGATGACATCTAGGAATTAAAAGCACGTTCAGAAGTAGGGACAGTATTTTGGGGAAAAGAAGGAAAAAAAAAAACACAAAACCAACAGAAAGTTATTTAAATAATAAAGAAATCCCACATGTGCAAAAGTAGAAAATCTTTTGATTTTAAGAGTGGAAAGGTGTGCCTAAACGAGTGCATTCTGCCAGGAGTGTCCTTGCACTAAGAGCTAGACAGCATTTAGATTCTGCTAATGATCCCATCTCTGGGAAATAATTCATAAAAAGTAAACAGTAATTTTCATATGCCTGCCCTTTTGATCTTACATTTGTAGGGAGTATCCTGAGGCTAGCCGTGGGCGCCCTTGTGGCTCTGGCTGATTGACCTCTCATCTGCCCCTCAAGTAACGATCATGCCAAGGAATGACAACAAGAGTTGCAGACATTTCAATGCAACCCCATTAAAGACTGACTCACTTCATCTTGTCAAAGAAGAGTTTCACACGAGAAATAAAAGCTTTTTAGAAGCATTCTCTTATTTTGTAATGATGCTGTTCTTCGGAACAAAGACTGGAACAAGACTAATGCAGCAGGAGCTGACTGGTACAGAGCTTTACATTAACTGGCCAAATGCTGATGCAAGACACAGTTATGTAGTAAATAGTCTTGGTAGCAGAAAATTAAAAGTGTCTTCTAAAAGAATCAAGTCAGAACCATAGTACCTGACCTCTCCACATTTCAAAAAAGTAGAGATACCATTTATAAGACAGCAGTTGTCTAACTGACTGCTCACAGTCTCATCAGCAACACAAGGCTGTGAGCTTTGACATCCCAGCCTATGTGGGATTTTCACGCCATGCTAACCCTTAGTAAAGGCAAAAGGAGTCCTTGTGTCTCTCTCACTGGGTATGAAGATAAGAGAGGAAAAAGCAAGTCTGGAGCAGCTGACATCCAGAAACTCACTGTCATGACAAAACTTGCTATCGTACCAAGGAGACTGATTCACTGAAATAAGGGAGTGAAGAAACTACAAACTAACCTGCTGGAAGCCAAGGATATAGGAGCACAGACTATTTCCTATATTAGAGTAATACTGAACAAGCATGCATGCTCCCAACACACTGCAACAATGCAACAGAGAGAGAGAGATGAACAAGTAGAAACAGAGCATTAGAGTTGCCACCAAAGTGCTTAGAACACTAAGTTGTACCTGAATCGTGGCACAACGCTATTATGGGCATATATATGACATACATATTATGCTTCCACTTCCTGTTTCAGTCTTTCCATAGTTCATATCCTTGCTCTTCTTACATTCTCTTGTCTTAGCAAGAAGTCAACATCTTAATTTACAGTTACATAAGAAGAGCACTCTGCATTTTTTTGACTAAGAACATATGTAACTGGAAGTTTTGTACACAATACAACCAGTCCTGAAGAAGTTACACCTAAGCATGATACCTCATAACCTATTACCAGCTCTGACAGTTCTCTGCATTGGACATGAGTCCCTGAGACCTCGGAGCAACACAGGCAAATGATGTCATGGGAGTCTGGAAGGCTCAGCTTGCTGAACATAAAAATTCAAGGTTCTCTTGGCATAAAGCTGTGATTTCAGCGAGAGATTAAATGTTTTCTCTTTGGCAGGCTTGTGGTATGTCAAACAGGTACATAAATTAACTAATGAAAGACTGCATGCAAAGTTGAATCAAGGAATAGGAATAGGCATGGAGCAAAGAGCAGTATCTCATTCCCAGGGTAAACCAGCCTTTTGAAGCTCACCACAAAGATGCTGACTCCACAACATTCCCACCACACTTGAAAAGCCACAATGGATGTCCCAGCAGTTATTCCATGTATGGCTGAGGCTCCTTAAGAGCTGAGGGCATTCTGAAGTGGGTTTAGTACTGTTGGAGGTGGCAACCGCTGACAGAGCGATATGACCTCTGATATATCAAGCTACAAAGATGAACTTCCTCTTGACCTATGGAAATGGATCTTTTACAGTCCTGCTTAACACCATAAAGTACAGCAATATTGTCACAGCTATTATTTGCATAAAACGGTGCTAGATGTGTTGTAGAGCAGTTTGACAGTCCAACCTGATGGGTCTCAGCTGCAGAATATTGATATAAAGGCTCTTCTATAGTAACCATAGGCCATTAGGTTGTCTGAATGGGCATCCATCACTACCAGCTTGTGTGAAGAAGAACATTAAGTTAAAAAGGCATGACCAAGAATAAATTGAAAGGCCCTTCACTACTCCAGGACAGCAGTGACTTTGTGAGGCAATCGCTTTTACTCTGTGGCACTGCAGTCTGGACACACAGACCAAGTTAAAACCACCCACAGGTTTACTAAAGTGACTTCAGTTTCATAAAGCTCTCAAAGTCTCAGCAATTGCAAGAGTTGGAGGAAAAAACATCTTTGCACGAAGTTGGGCCTTGGTCATAGGCACACAAAAATATGCAAAATAATTAAGTATGTGACCATTATCTAACATTAATAGTTTGAAAAAACATAGTGCCCTGCTTACAAGCTGCAGGACAGGCACATGGAAGGACAGTTTCCAGCTGTGAACGTCTACATTACAGTCTTTTCAAGTTGCAGATGTGGACTTTCCTTTCAATAGAGAACTATTACTTTGTTGTGTTGTGCCAATTTAAGAGCTCTATTGTGATGAGCAGGCACTCCATTTGTGCCATTTCCAACCAGAATCCTAACAGACATGAATACAAAAAAGGAAAATACCTCTTCCCCACATGACAGCAATTAATATAGCACATACAAGATAACTGAAATTTGCCCTTAATTATTCTCAAGAAGAGAAGCAATTCGTGATGGGAATTTTTTTTTCCAAGGGTAAACCATTGAAGTTTTTGTTTTTATATTTTACTTTTCCTCTGGTTCACCCTTCCTCACTTTGTGAACTCAGTCTGTACAGTAAATCTGAACAAATGCTGAAAGCTGAAACAGCCCATGATGCAGAAAGCAGAGACAGGCCACAATGCCAAAAGGTATAAATTTTTGGAAGTTTTGACAAAATTCTAATGCCAAGTTGAACTCTCTATCTGGGTTCCCAGGCCACTTCTTTGGACAGAGTTAGTTAATAAATGTATTCTGATTACCAGGCTTAAGCCTTTCTTATTCCATCTGAAAGAGCTGCACTTCAGCTCTCGTCCTTAAACTCTGGATTCAACAAAGAATAGTAACGCTTTGAGGCTGAAAATCTCTAAAACCACACAGTGCCAACTTTAATGGGAGCAGAATTAGGTCAACAGTAAAATTCACTCCCTCCAGGAACAGAGTTTGAACCATCCAGTTGAACAGAGAAGAAATTCTCACCACATGTTTTCATATCTGTAAAGTCCCTTGGGATTTGTAAATAGTAAAAAAAAAAAAAAAAATCCAAATACTGTTGTAGAGCAGAAAGTGCTATCATACTGGAGAAGTAGAAAAAGAGATTGAGCATCCCTCATAGTTATATATTAAATAAGTACATCTTTTGAAGTGTCACAAATTTGATGGGGGAAAAGACATGAAGTCACAACTATTCAGAAGAACTGAGTGGGGGGGCGGGGGGGGAAGGAAGGGAAAAGAGTAGAGAAGAAACCTAAATCACATTGGTTCAGTCAGGTATTTAAAATGAGTTTTCTTTAATTAGCTGCACTGTAATACAAATTAAAACTGAATTTCTTGTTCATAGTATATTCATTGGAGGGGAGGGGATGCAGCTGGCTATTTTTATAGCAGCTCAATCTAGTCCAGTTCTGCAGGACTGAACACAAGCCAGTTTCCGTCCTTCTCAAAAAGACCAAAAAGCAACTTGGCAGCAAAGAGTCTGACTGCAAGCTCCATCTCAGAAATTCTTATAAAGTACAACAAACCTGTGGCAATTGTGACTAAACTCATCACTACAGATTATTTAAAATCTTCATGCCTGACATTCAAGTCCTTTATTATGCTTTACATGTCCAGGAAAAGAAGCTGTAGACACAGGGCAGAAATGAAGGCTTTAATACTGCAGCAGATCGCTATGTGATGAGTAAAAGGAGTTTGGTCCCACACCGTATTTTTGGCATGAAATGTTAAACTGGATTGATTATAGAATTTCCCCTTGTTTTTCAAATCTTTTGCTTTCTGATGGCAGAACTGTTGATGATACAAATGCTCAAGCCCAGCTTTCAGTCTGGATAATGACCAGAAGCAAAGTAATCAGATCTCTTGGATCAGTGTCTGTCTCATGATATGAGATAAGATTAATAGTTTCATGCTGATTTGCCATTTCCTAGAGTAGTATTAAATTACAAATTTACAGGGGGGTGGGAGGGGATGTGTACCATATGAAACTCTCAGAAAAGGGCAAAACCAAAGCACAGTTATCATAAGATAAAACCATAAAACAATCACAGCCCTTGGGGGACCAGAAGCTCTGTGCAGCCTCTCATGTGTCAGATCATCACAGGGTGCCTGGTTATTTCATGATAAGATTATCTAATGTTAATCTCACCACCAGAATTGCCTGCAATAAAAATGTTACAAACTTTATAATTTTAATTACTGGCTTCCTGAAGATAACTACTTCAATTCTGTTTGGAGGAAAAAAAAACAAAAAAACAAACCAAGAAAAACACTCCCTATGCTTTCTCTGAAGCTGGGAGTACTTCAAATACCAAAACTGTGAATTCGATGATTTTCCATGTCTTTATGCCTGTGATTATTAACTCCTCTCTTCCCTTCTATTTTCACCCAGTCACCCTGACATAGGACAGTAAGTGCCTTTAAGGTAGGATAACACAGTTTCTTCCATTTCATTCCACAAACTACATCAAAAAAAGTGCCAAATACCTCAAAAGAAAAACAGAATTAATAGAATGCACCTATAAGTAAGCATTCTTGAAATAATGCAGAAGGGACAACTTTTCCTAACTAAAAATTGTCAACATGATGACATTAGCATTAGCTAGCAGAAGCGGCAGCTCTGACTGTAACAACTCCAACATGTATGCAGAAGCATACAATCTAATTCCCTGGGGAAGATTTCTGTGGAGCAATTTCTTCAGAATCCACCACTAACATACTGAAGAGATAATCTGAAGTGTTAGTTACATTAACTGGTATTGTAACACATGCACACACAAACAACCTCCTTGCACTGTAATTCTTATACCTGCAAAGCTTTTTTTTTTTATAGCAAATATATCCTTTCCCACTACCCCAATGCACAGTTGCAAATGACTGCAGAGCCATACATGCCATTTACTGCCATAGGATTTCAAAATGCAGACAAGAACTTTCAAAAGGAGATACTGTGCAAAAATCCTCTAGAAGAATTAGTTTTGGGGGCAGTGGGGCTCCTCAGGAACACAATATGAAATAGGAAGGAAAAAAACATGCATAAGGACTCAGACCAACTCAAGAACCTCCCACTGTATCAACTTGATCTGGTCCGAAACCACATTGTCGCCAGGGACCCTCATTAACTCATTAACAGTACACAGTTTGGGTCTGATGCTACATTTTTTATCAAACCTTTATTATTGAATTAAGAACTTCATGCTACAACAAACAAGCTTCTCACAAGAGTTCCAACCTGGTAAAGTCAAATAAATGTCCTAATCACACTGCCTTTGGATACTATTCCATTTGATACTATGTAATTTTCTGTAGATGAAACTAGAGAATAAGAACAGTTGAAGCAATTTAAAAAATAGATTTGTCATTTTACTCACTGGTATGATACAATTTGCTTATACATCAGTTATTTCATATATGCATACATAATCTATTGTGTGCATTTTCCTTGTGCTGTTAGCTAAAAAAATGGTTAGAGAAAAATCCAGATGTATATTTCTCCTGAGTTCACCAGTTCCTGCTGTTTGTTTCTCACCTGAAGTCATAATCCTGTCTTTGACATCATAATCATTTGCAGAGCCACCAATTGAGATGTCACAAATGGAGGATTATGGCCAGGTGGGGAATAAGCAGCAGGAGCAGTTGAACTCTTAAGAAACAAAAATCTTGTTTTCATGCAAATGTCCTTCATAATAGAGAACAAAAGAACAAAGGAAGAAAGCTACAATGGAGAGAAAAATACTAGAAGCCAGATTGTTTCTAAATACATGATCTCCCTGAAGTTTCCTCTGAGGAGTCAGCTGCCGATTAACAACTGCACAAATCATTACAAAAAAAAAAAAAAAAACCCAACTTGACATCTGATGATTGAACTCCCCCCACTGCCCCCACTACACATACACACAGTTTTCTACTTAACATGAAATCAGCAGAAATACAAGGCACTTTGAGAGAACTTGTAACCTTTAGAGGTACTTATATATTCCTGGCAGTAACTAAGCACTCTTCTCCTTGCTCTATAGATGAAGACACTGAGGTCAAAGAATACACAGGACCTCTCTGAGTCTCAGTCACAAACAGATTGCTGAACACATTAGGTATTATAAAACTCAGAGCTGAAGTGGCACAAATTCTGGAGGAAAAGAAAACCCATAGCTCCAGTTGCAGTCCAACGGGAGGCTGCTGCAGAAAGGCTCCTCTGGTTTACCAGTTCCAAGGAGTTAAAAGAATTATGAACTATTTTTATATTTTTAAAAATCATTCATAAATTAATCTGTCTGAAATTGATAGCTAGAATCAATCTGAATGCCAATATAAAGTCACTGGGAAAAAAAATTAAATCAAAACTGCAACCCAGATCCAAAACATCAGTAACTTTATATGTAAAGAAAAATCCAATCAGCTACACTGATACTGCTCACTTTGTAAGGTTGCTGCAAAAACATCTACTAGGAATAATTGTGCTTTCATTTCGAGTTTCTTCTTTTATTCAGATTTGGGTAAGCAGTGCTAAACTGAAAAATGCTTAAATTACCATGTTCTTAGCACTGCTGCTATACCCTTATCAAGAAAATCAGTATTTCTGCACCAGTCTAATTAAAAAAAATACAAGACATTCAATTCTGAAAAGGGGAAAAAAAAAAGAACTGCTTCACATACTTGTGTTTTGCCTCACTATTGCTTGTGATGGTGCTGAGTATATGCCATTAAATGTGACAGCATAGATAGCCTACAACTCAAACAATTCCATCATCTGCCTGTATTCTATTCCCACACAGTCTTCTGGACATATCCTGTCCAGATCTTGTCAGAGCACAGCAGATGTGGCAGCTCATTCCCTCAGCAGTAGTGCAGGGTAGAAGTCTTAGCATGAAAACAGTGCCTTCTTTCCTCTTATTTTCCCGTCTCTAATTTGTGGTGCTGAAGCATCAGGACTGTTTCAAGCTAATTTTAATTGTCCAAATAGCCTGCCTGTAAATAAAAGTGCCATTTGACAAAGGAGTAATTCAGCAGAAAAAACTGTTTGACTTTGCCACTAATCACTTTGAATTTTAGAGTTAACTCCCTCTTTCTTCCAAATCTGAAATGAGCACAAGCAGGACTACAGACAGCATTCCAGCCTTTAAGCACTACCAAGCATGAGAGCAGATTGCTAAAAACACAGACCAATCTGGGTATCTGTACAAGACAATTGCACTTGAAAAAAAACTAAGTAGTGTATATAAAATCAAACCATGAATTCTAGTAAAGCAGCTGCTGAATAACACTAAGATCACTTGAGATTTTACACTTGATGGACAAACCTCTAACTATCCCACCTAGATTTTAAACCAACTGTTAATTGTTCTCAAGGGGTATTTACCTTTGAAATCTGCTGCTTCTTTTTCAGATCTCAAAAAGTTTGACTGCCCAGAAGTTTATAAATTTTCCCAGTCTTATCAGTTTAGTTTCACAAAAAATAGAAAGCCTGCCTTAGAGATCTTGTGGCACATTTGCTTTTACACCTATCCTGTATTTTTTAAATAGAAGCTATATTCATCCACAGTATTCTAATCATCTTTAAACCTGTCGCTTTAAGAGTCCAGATGGTAAAAAAATCTTTTGCTCCTGTACAAATTTATGTATTATGAATTAATAAGGCTCAAATTCTATATTCAGAAAGCAGATATGGATATTTATGAATAACTCAAAGAAAATTGCTTTACAGAAAATACATTTAAATTTCTCCCTTCATTTTTCATAAAGGATGACGGGTACTTTGCTACACTAATAATCACTTGGAAGACGCAAAGGGATGTTTCACTATGTTCCTGTATCTTACTGGTGGCAGTTACCACGCTGACAAAACTTCTTCTATTCATATTATAAAAAGCAGACATACAAGTACATGGTCAAGTTAAGATCAGGTGAAAGTCACAGTTTTGCCTTACCTGTACTGGAAGGTTCTCATCTAATGGGAAAAAGGGTACTTTTCTAAAAATTTAAACACCTGTACTGAAAGCAAAAGTTCAGTCATCTTGGAAAGAGTAACACTGTGTTCATATTGAATCTTTACTTCCAGGTGGAGGGAACAGAGAGTGGAATCAATTATACACTAAATACACATTCAAACCCTGTATTTCTGTAAGACCTTTGGAAGATGAGCAGCACCCGTGCTGGGAACTGCCTACTGAGAATTCCAAGACTCAGCCTTTAGATAACATATGGCAGAAATGGATAATGGACACTCTAGGAAATGGCAGACAGAAAAATGCCAGTTTAAAACATTTTAACACCAAGGAGGCAACAAGCCTTTCAGAATGAAAAAAAATCTCCTCTTACAAATAAATCAAACAAGTATAGTTTAGTTTGTCCAAGGCAAAAAGAACAGAAGATGCAAAACCATGCATTTGAAAGCAAGGACTGAAGGCCAGTCCAACCACACCTCTACACAGTTTGTAAGTAGCAGTATTCATTTCTAGAGGCCACTGGTGTCTGCTGCTAAAGTGAAAAAGTCTGGTAGGTAACAGTATAACTGATGTGCCTCCCAGCCAAAAATCCTTACTGTCATAAAACTGAGTGCTAAGCAGAGCTTTAAATAAAGTTTGGAAGTGAAATGTTCTCAGACATTAGCCTGTGATTTCTGAAATTAGAGGTCAACTCTATTACCCCTTGATGCTTGACTTCTGAAATTCCTTAAAATATGGCACTTGCCTCCCATTTTCAGAAACGCACCTCATGCAGTCAAGCATATGGAGTCAATAAAGGTGTCTCTTCATCTGCCATCTGAAGCTTTATTTTTCTCACTTATAAACTGCAACTGGTTTTAGTAATAGCAATCCTTGCACACATTTGAAATGCACTTCCATTTTCAACATTGCAGAGCTATATGGCTTAGTAAATACATGCAATTTAGGTTCAAAACCATAGCTCCAGGCACTACATATCAAGAATTTTATATTACTGAAAATTAATCCCTTTTTTGCATATGCTTGAGCAATAAATTAAAAAGCTATGTCTTATATGTATCAATTGGGATTTTCTTAGCCTTCATTTTTAAAAAGAATCATGCATACAGAGTTGCATTTTGGTTTCTTCTCGGGGCTTTTAATAAGAGAATATGAATTTATTTCAGTTCATCAAAAGCAACTAACTAGAACTCTAGGAATCTCATATTTTGTACTGAAATTTGTAGGTGTTCAACTGTATCAACATCTAGCTCTGAATTCAATTCTCCAAATGAAAAAAAAATTGGCACCTGAATGCACAGTACTCATGCCATTACCCAAGCAGAATAACCAAAGTAATAGTCATAATTTCTTTCAGCACAGCAAACTGCAGGCCCCACATCAGAGCTGAGAGGAAAAAATATGAGGTTATGATAATTGCTGGAAGGGTGGCACCAGGACTAAATAATACTTTGGTGCTCTTCTCTGCTGGAGAGCCCTATTTCATCCTGAAATTTTCCTTCTCCCATGCACATGGAGCAGAGACAAAGCCATGGGCATTATCAAATGCATACTGAAGGTGCCTGAGGAACAGGGCAAGAGTCTTGCTCTCTGCTTGCTAACAGAGTCTCACTTCTTCCATGGCTTTCTTTTTCCCACTCTAGGCTGACCAGTGACCCAGGTGTGAATGCTGGAGTAAACCAGCATATTTTAGGGACTCTTCAAATTAAGGCTGTAATAGAAGTGGCCTAGGAGATGGCCAAGTAAGGGCCAGCAACTGTTGGTCCATATTCCTCCCCACCTCAATACAGAAGGGAGAGCCTGGAGACAATTTCACAGAGCTGGCTGTAATGCCAAGCCACGGACTTGTGGGATAGAAAGCTTAATCATTAAATCAGCAAGCTGTGTCAAAAAACACTTGAAACAAACATCTCACGCAGAACTCATTTGGGAGAAGCCTTTCATTTCTGCCATACATAAACCATAAGGAAGACAGAATTGGAAATAAATATTTTCCTTCCTGTGTCTCTTACTTGCCTCACTCTGACTATGTCTCTGCACTAAATTCAGATTTAAACTTGGGGACATCATAATTCAGAAAGTAAAACTAATGTGGAAAAGATGAAAAAGCACTTTCAACATGCAATCTAATACTCTTTTTCAAAGTAAAGATGGAAGCATTGATTCAATAAAACAATGGTAAGATGAATTTATTAGCTTATTCCCCTGCAAATCTTAGGAGTTCACATGCATTGTTAGGAATTATACCACATCAAATTCCATAATTTAAAAATTTATTATTTCATAAAACCCACAAAAATAATTACATAAATTGGGAGCATTTGAAAAGAAGCATCACCGTCCACTTCACAAGGGCAACGAGTGAGCCAGGCTGCTCACATATAAAACACAGATGTAGAAAATTACAAACATTTTCATTACGACAATATAAACTCACCAATATTGAAAGGAACATATATAACTTGTACACAAGTCAAGTTCAAACTAAAGTTCTGGATTTGCTTGGTGGGGTTTTTTAAACCTTCAGTCTACAAAATTCATGAAAATGTGTTTTGTTTGTATTTTTCCAGCAGTGGGATCTCCCTGGAACTGGAGCAATGCCAGAACCATCCATAACCACAAGGCTTGGTACCAAGAGTGGAAGCCTTTCTAGAGACACTTTTTGAAGGTAACTTTCAAAGTCTTTCCTACATTACAAATATAATAAATGCACCAAATATAATTTTCTCTAAACAAAACAGTATTCATCAAGTCTTCAACCTATTATCCCACATTCTCTTTCGGAACAGACATGTCGATAGAACAGCATCGTCAATCAATCCGATAGATTTTGAGTGTATCCGCAATGAATCTACTCTGCAATAAATTGGCTTGAGTCATTTAAAAACTCCTATCTTAACGTTATGAGAAGAAAAATTATTATTTTGATCTACTCCTCCTCCCCTCAAAGCACCTTGGGCAAGGGCTAAGCATTAAGAAGAAAAACAACCAACAGCTGTACTACAGCAATAAAACCTACAAAAAAAAGGACTGATCAAGCCAGAGGAGAAAATATAAAAGACATCATTCTATATACAATACACACAAAGATTTTAACTCAAAAGTTTTCAACTGTGTCAAATGTGTTATCGTAATTAAACAAGCAGATAGGGTGCCAAAGCTGTAGGTAGTTAGAACACCCTCCTTTTCCCCCTTTTAAATCTTTCTGTAGTTACTAAAGCATTTAAACTCGTATCCTTTCACAAACACTGTTCTATTAAGGTACTTAGCAAGAGCACCACAGGCAATGATGACCCATAAACCTGTATGTGGATTTCTCTTCTAGTGTCTACAGCACCACAGAAGGAAAGCCAGCTCCTCCCTCCTTGCATTAGGCAGGAATTTGCAATTCCTTTTCAGAAATTATTCCCATTACACTTCCTCCTCAATACATGTTGCATTTACTTCTCTTGGATGAATCCCAGCTATGTTGTACTGCATCTCAGACTCCTATCAGCTCACCTCAAAAGATTGTTTTACTTCATAAATTGGTTGGGCCTGAAAATACATAATTCACTACAATTTCATGAAATGGCACTGAGCAATTGCTTAGCTCAAATTACAAAGAAAGAAGACTGTTTACCAGAAGGCAGTTTCTGATGCCCATATAAAATACATTTCTGGCATTTGAGCAATGTGGGAGTTTGGAAAGGTGCTGGGAAGCTGAGTGCTCCCACCTTTCAACCATTTCATAGAGTCAAGAACATTCAGCATCAGCAGTATTAGTTCAAGCCCATGTCAAATCACTTTATCTGAACATAAATTTTAAAATGTAAAGTAAGCTACATATAAAACTGACAATTGCACAGAACAGAATTAAGAATTTCCCAAGGCAGAGGATCAACTGCAACGGAGTCACAAATAACCCTTCCAAGAACTCACAAAGAAGTCCTTCAAAAGAATCTCAAGGTAATATTCCCTGATAATTGAAGGAACACAAACCTGTTTCAAATACTTCTGATACTGTAAGATCACCCTAAAAAGTTTCCCCAAAGTAACTTTTAGACTGATCTATCATTCTGTTCAAATCAATTCTCTTCAATGCATTGCACTAAGGAAGACTAGCTGAGATACGGCTGGCATCAATGACAGCACCATGAAAACTGAAAAATTACCTCTAAAAGGGTTTGAGAAGAAAATGCTCAACACTGTATTTCATATCACAGAGTCTGAAACAGATCATATTGCTCATAATGCTTTTACAAATTACTACCACTAAAAAAAATTAAGATGTATTAAGATACGTAGAGCAATTTATAACACCAGTGATCTGGTTAAACTGATTAAATTTAAAAAGAAAAACATAATGCACTAATAGGTTAATACCAAATAATAGGCAACAGTTATACAGGCTACTAAAAATTGGTGTGAAATGATGAAATGGGAAATAACAGCTATAAAAATGCCTTGTGATAGCAAACTACAAAAGAAGCCTCCCATGAGAAGCAATGGAAACCAACTTTCATGCTATTTAGGCTGGACAAAAACATTTAAAAGAAGATCTGGAAGGACAAAAATCCTACAGTGGGAGCAAGGAGTCAAAGATGAAAATTTTGGTTACACACATAGATGGAGAATGCAAGAGTAAGATAAATTACCAAAGTAACACTGGAAATTTGAAAGAAGCCCAGAACACTCTAAGTGGGAAGGGAGCAAAGAAGGAAAGACTAGAGAAGTTTTTTGTCCCTAATATTTCTGATATTTACATCATTTTTCCAATGCAATGAAAGCAAGCAACAATCTCCAAGTAGAATTAACAAGCACACAGAAAGGCAATAAATATGGGTTTAAAATGGAACATCTAATAAGAAAAGCAAGTCTTTCTCTTTTCTGCAAATGGAGTATAATGACAATTTAAATAAAAAAAAGCCCATAGGAAACCATATTCATAATATACGGTTTCTGCAGGCTACAAAAATCATTGCGAGGTGCTGTATACTGCAGAGTTTTATGACATTTTTTGGCTGAGTTGATGATTAGGAGATTACATAAGCTGTTTATTACTTGCTGCAGCCTATGGAGCGCAAAAAAATGAACTGGTCATTTAATTTACACTAAATTTGTCCCAGATAGCAGAAAAAAAAGCAAAGCAACTCACTGAAGACAGAGCAAGCATTAAAATGCTGCAACTGAGAAAACAGCACGATTTTCCAATATTGCGTTGTACAGAGAAGAGAAGTAGTTTGGTAAAAGACAATTAGTATAAAAAAGCTCTTGAACTCTGCCTGGACCCGTGGATTAATGCCTAGCAACAGAAATGTGTTCATGTGTATTCACTTGCACGCGTGCATGAGCATAATGGCTGAGGATGGACAAGGGAAGAGCTCGAGAACAACAAAGGGCAAGGGAGGAAAAGAACGGCAATTCAGTCTTCACGTTTCCCCAAAGTCTCAACTAGAACTAATCAAAATGAATTCATCTGAATGTCTGCGATGGCCAAGAATTTAGTCACACACAGTCTGGCTGTCCAAATGAATGGTGAGGAAAGGGCTCACATCAATCAACTTCATCTGAGAAGATTGGCATAACTTCAATAGGGATTGACAGAGTTCAGTGTCTGCCAGACTGATGAGCCAAGCACCAAGCTGAAAATGTTCTGACTATTCATAATGACATTGCAGTCCAGGGCCTTTGATTTATTAATTCAGGAACTAAAGCATTCTGTTACTGTAAGAAGAATATTCGAGGTAGCTCTTTCTCACCCTTTACTGTATACAAAACCCCACTGCTCTGCACTTGGGTCTGCATTGGTGCCATTACTGGAATGCCTTTGACTGCTGCTATGCTGAGTCTAATCTACACTCCAGTCCCTCCCTTTCCTCAAACAATTTACTTTCCTACAAAATAAATAAAGCCTTGCAAATGCTCAGCACCTTGCCTTTCAGAGATTTTGCTAAATGAGCCTTCTACAAGCCACAAAAGAAACATTTGTCTTAATTGTTACTAATAATGTTATCTTTCAGCCCTCTCCGAAAATCTCTGACCAACAGCAGGGCCCTCGCCAGGCACTGCTAAAAATGTCGCTAGGTAGCATTACACATGCAGGCAATTAACAGCTTAAAAAAAGAAGGTTGATCATTTTATTGCATTATTGTTCAGACAGAAGAAAATTCATTTTCATTAAGATAAGACCTTTCTACTCATTCTCAGCCCTAAATCTGGTTAGACGAAGGCAAGGTGTCTGCTATATTAATGTATTCCAATTAAACACAATTGGGTAACACAAATAGGAAACTTGAACAAGTTGTATTGAAGTTAGGGAATGCTGCTACACTTTCTTGGGCATGCAGTCAGTCACACTGACAGTGTCTAATGGAAACCTTGAAGGATGAAAGACATTATACTGAAGTCAGATTGAAAAAAATCCTCGTACTCAGCTCTCCCCAACCTAAATTATCTCACCAATATTGTCTATGCATTTGAACAGACTAACTCATGCATACTCAGTCTATAGTTACCCTTTCTTTCTTTCCAGTGTGCATCACTTTTCTGCTTAGCAATGGTGCACTCTGTAGCACGATATTTCCTTGAAGTATCCACCTGCACTGAAAAATATTTTAAAGGGAAGCAACAAGTTTGACATAAAGAGTGGGAGTGAGATCCCAGAAACACAGCAGCAAGAAAAAAAAACAAGGAATAAAGTTAGGAGAGTTTATTAATCAACCCTATATCTGCAGTACTAACTTTGCACCCAGTGTGCATACATTTTTTGTAACTCCACTTGCTCAAAAATAATAGTTGCATGCCTTTTGCTGGAACAAAGTCAATCATCAACAAGGCTGCAGCCAATGCAAATGAAGAAATTTAGCTAGAATAATATATGTACTGCTTTAATAGGAAAGCGAAGAGGCATTTCCTTAGTTTTCATGCCTATTTAAGTAATCTTTTTGTTCTAGACTAAGTCTCACCTGGCAGAAGACCATTAAGCTACAAAGCACAGAGGAGTCACAATGCAGCAGCATGAAGGGCCCAGGCCCTACAGGCCATACACAATGAATCCCTAATGGAAATGCACCTGGCAAAAAGGATGCAGTAAACGCACCAGATTCACAAACTACACCCTTCTCCAAATTACAAATTGTAAGGGACACACAAAGACTATAAGGCCTATTATAATCCAAAAGCTGTATTTATAGGCTTGTGGCTGTTCACAGCTTTCAATTTAGATTCAAAACTTCAGTTTTGCTCCTGTAGTGAATAATGTATTCCATATAAAGACTATTTTCTCCTTCTTAGCAGTGGTAAATATGACCTTTAGGACATTTCGGCTTAGTTCAAGTGGTTTGGCTGCATTTCTCCCTTCCCTTGTTCTGTTCCAATAAAAGATTATACAATTCAACTTCATCTGTAATGCCCAGGGAAGCCAATAGGTAGAGAACAACGTACTGATCTGTTACAAAGCAGCAAGTGGTAAAGAACATTTTACTTCCTCTTAACTTTTAATCAAGCACTCTGCAGTAGTTTCTTGTAAGAAATAAGATTTGTCATGCCAATACCTAATTCTGAAAATCAGCTTAAAAATGAAATATAAGCAGAGCAACAGTTATTGCAAAGCTGAAGTACAAAACACACAGGAAAACAAGAAGTCTGTTAATTTACTGAGTTACTGAGATCCAGAAGGTCTCAATACTATCTAATACTATCTAATACTCATCTCTTACTGAAGCAAAGACATCCCAGCAAAAATGTCTATACACAGAACTGTAGTCATTTTGTTTCAGCCATATGTAGGGTGACACCTTCCACTACATTGCTAACAGCTGACATGGAGAAGGGACTTTTAAAATCTTTACTCCTTCCTCCTATCCTGTTGCCACTGCTGTGCACTTCAGCCTCCCTGGCCCTTGGCACAGTGACCTCTATGAAAGCCACAGAAGTACTACAAATTGACTAACAAGATTAGCAAATCCATGCTTCACTTGTTCAATAAGGTGTTGATGCATGCAGATATATTTGCCAAAATTACTTCATCCAGGAGCCATCAAATCTCGCTGGAGCCCCTTCTATTTTCAGTCCCTAATCCCTAAACCTTTCTAACCCACATGCAAGACCAAAAAAAAAAAAAAAAAAAAAAAACAAAGCTAAAAAAAAAAGCAAGCAGAGGGAGCTGAAAAGGAAGGCGAGGAGATAATGATGCCCTCCGCGAAGGCAGCCGATCAGGAGTGCCTCCCCCAGCCCCTGCACATACAGCCAGTGCCAGCTGTAGGCCAATTAAACCCAGCCGCTCGCAGGTGTTCGCAGAAATGACTAACACAAAAGAAATTCGCACTTCAGAACTGCAATATTTAAAAGCTTTGAGGTGGAACCAAGAAAGATAAAAGCCCGAATTAAGTTTATTGCCACCTTGTGCTTCACTCTAATGCAGGTTTTGAACACGGCCTCCCATTGGTATTAAAACTTGGATGAACATCTGCATTTAAAATACAGGAAACTGAGCACGTGAAGTGCTTTTAAAACGCCAGTTGCCATAGTAGATGGGGGCTTTAGTATATGTTCATTTATTATTATAGTTGTACAGCAATATGGTAAAATATATTTGCCAAGTGGGCAATACAAGCTCAACTGTAAGTCAACATAATATGCTAGATTGCTTAGATTTTCATAAATATTTTTGGTGCTTATTTTCCCTAAACATAACTCTCATTTCCCAAAATAACAATTTCTTTAATTTTTAATGAGAACAAAACCATGGCAAGATCTTATCATGCTCTCTTACATTCAGATTAAAAACCACAAGAGGGGACAAAAAGGGAAAGAGAGGCAGCCCCCTGACAACTCTCCATGTTCTCTTAAGTGGTCAAGTGACAGGAACTATGCAATAAGTGAATTCTTTCCCTCTCTCTACAGAGCAGCAGGCAAAGTATCTGTAAAATGAATTTCTCTTTGTGGTCCTATACCAAAAATAAGTATACAAATTAACATCCAAATGTCTTTAATTCCCATGATATGTCTATTAAGCAGCAATTCTCCATAAGGCTGTTTAGCTATCCAAACAGCAGCCTAAAATTATTATCTCTATAAGCTTTCCATAACTTATCACTGAGTTCCTATGAAAAGCCATTAATTTTGGCCTCTCTCTATCTTGGTCTCACAGGAAATATTCTGCAAAGGGATGTAATAAAAATGTGATTTCTGCCATCATTTCATTAAAATTCCCTGTTAAATTTCTATCTGAACAGTGTACATAATAAAAAAAAACTCAAGGCTCTTATTAATGGCACTGTTCCTTATGATACGAACTTTAAAAAATAATGAAGACCATTTCTTACTTGTAAGAATATTGTTCATTTTTCATTCCTATTAAAATTTAATCTGGAAGTTGTTTAAAAATGTTTAAGTTTCATTACATTTCAACATCTTAAGAAGGGAAAAAGCTAGCAAGTTCTTGAGCAGAAATGCTGTCACTCATCAGTCTCTTCCACTGATATCTCAACAGTGAATCACGCAACCCATCCATGACTCAAGATACCCATCTGCAACATTTTACTACTTATTCATCTCAGGAAATCACTATGAGGCAATGTTTGCTGAAGATCTTCAGCTCCATGGGTGGAGGATGATAGAGAAGAGGAGCAAACTGCTTCCTCCTATCTCTGAAGTTTTGGGAGAGAGCTTTTGGAGGTTTTTACTGGATTTTTGGTGTGGGTTCTTTTGTTTTGATTTGATTTTTGGAGGGTAGTGGGTATTTCTGGAAGATTCAAGCAAGCTGAAATCAATGCAAAAAATTGTAGGCAATACACAACAAAAAAAAAACATTAAAAGCTAGCAAGTGTTCAATATGTAAGCATGCTTAGCAAACACTACTGAGATGCAACCCCAAATTGCCTTTTAGAAACTGGAGAATCAATTTGTGTAGAGTGTTAATCTGGATCTCAAAAGTGGAAACCAGGCAGCTCTTCCCCACAGCAACAGCAGGTTACTTCACATTTTAAGAGTTTCTTAGAAGGAATGAGTGTTCTGACTTTCAGTGGTCTTCTCTCTGCCTCCTTACTGGTAAAGACTTGGTGGTAAGTCACAGTTCCACCCACCTGAGTGGATGTGCTGCAAGGGCACACTCCTGCACTCACAGCCATTCAACTCAACCAGCCTAAGTCAAGAGAACAGGACATTGTTCTGCAGCAACGCTGAGTTAAATGAAGCCACAGTAACCCACCAAGAAAACTAAAATTAAACTATCAGAACTAGGGCATGCATCTCTTTACAAACACTGTGCTTAAGCACTTTCTACAATCAGGTCTTTTATTCAGGGGTTTAATTTTAGACATCTAAGTATAAAAATTCTGGCCCATACATTTAATGGAAGCGTGCGATTGCCAAGCCGAGAATGTTAAATCTAATTTTAGTTTTTCTTTGCGCACTTGTTTTTTCACACAATTTCTGCAACTGAATAGGAAAATATCTGCGATATTTTCTGGACTATATTCACAATACTTAATTTAGTTGTTGCATGTGGTGTAGTATTCCAGTGAGCTGGAGCTTTTTCATTATTGACAGTGAGACCAAAATTTAATTCTAGGCAGTTTAAGTATTTTCTGGGGATTTTTTTTAATTCTGAAAATATTTCTATTAAAATTAACGTTAATATATTGTGATCTGCACACATTCTAAATTAGAAATTGTAAGTTTGCTGAAAGTCTTCCTTTTAGATCTCTTGGTGCAACTACCACCTAGTTATTGTGCTACAGGCAAATTTTAGAATTTTCTTCCTCACGGAGATGGGCTTGTAACAGGGATATATTGATTTAAGCTAGTTTCATTACTACTAATGCTCTGTTAAATTTTAAAGACAATGCAATATTGAACAGAATAATGTGTTCTATTAATAAGCATGCTATTGAAATACTGAGCAGATTTATTGCATTTGGGTGTTCAAATAAACACTAAGATCATTTTATATATATCATCTCCTGCCTAAAAAGATGACTAAAATGGGATTTGATTTAAAAAATAATAATAAAAGCAACAAAAAATTGTTTGAATAATTAACCAATGGATTTTAATCAAAAATAATATTCTCTAATCAGATGTGTGGGCCTTGTTTAAAGCAGTACTTATTCCTTTCTTACATAGATAAAAAAGACCTCTAAAAGCTCTAGCAAAAGTTTGAGGAAAGAAGTTTAAAAGGAGATTTAAGGTCTGTTTCGTAAATGAAATAAAGCAAAGATGGCAAAACTTTAGGTTCACACTGCACAGTGCTTGGCTCTTGCACACATACTTAAGCTGGCTCGGGAACCAGAAGTTAAGTATCCATGTCACTGCAGTATCTGCTTGAGCCTGCTAATTAAGCTTGCTGAGAAGAACTAATTACTGATGCAGCTCTACTGCTTCTGGGAGCTGAGCTAATACCACTATGTGGTACAACATATCAGCCTGTTCAGGGGGTACCTGACCAAAGCAGGGTACAGCCATGCCCTCAAGTAATTCATTTCTGATAACAAACAAGAAATAAAGATCCTGTTTCTTCACCGGTGACCCAGCATGTGATCTCCCACAGGTCCTCTCCTCCGTGCCTCATCTGCCACAGACAGAAAATGCTCCTGCAAAACTGCCTGAGCAGGGAAGGACTTACTGAAAGACAGGAAAACAAGCACCTTCTGAGCACTGCGTAACTGCAGTCAGGGGTTTGCACACACTGAAATCTTCGTTAACTCTGCCACAAAGCATCCTCATTTCCTGCATTCTTGATTGCCACAAATATTGTACCAAGTGCTCAGGTTAAAAGAGAACACTTTAAGCCATTTTCCAGCACAAATTGGAGCTGCCATAAAACATTTGCTTCCTATCTTGCTCTAACAGGTCTCCATAAGAATATTGCTAAAATCACATGGGAAATCCAAGCTGAGGGGGTAAAAAAGCAAGATTGTAATCACAATAGCAAGCCCCACTAGGGCTAACAACAACTGCTGGTTACTACTGCTAGAAGATAACAGCAAGGCAGGGACAGAGCACTGCTGTGCTCCCGGCAAGCATGGGGCAATATGCTCTGTGGACATCCTCGGCTTTCCATCTCTGCTGTCACCCTACATATTTTTCTTTCATTTCTCTGTTGCTTGCACCCCAAATCATAAATCGGACAGGACAGGAATTCTGTTTTATTGACATGTGCAGCGCCTTCCTAAATTACTCCAGGATTAATGACTGTGCCCCCTGCATTTTCCTGCACCTCTGCGGTGACACAAATAAAGCAAAAAATCTGAATTTTGTTTCTAGTTTACTACGGCAGTTCACAAAACCTGACACCTCCCTTGGCTGTCAGTTATATTTCCAGGCTCAGGATCCTGTTGCCCACAACATCAGCAGACTGCCCAGTAAAGAGCACATACACAGATGTGAATTTTGCAGAAGCTGTGCTTCTGCAAAATTGCAGCCTGGGCCAGAAATCTGTATCTTCCTTTAGTATTCATACTACACCTAAAAGAATGGAGCTTGAGCTTCTAAACACTAACAAAATACAAATAACCACACTAATTTTTTACAACCTGCCATTTCTGCTTGCACATCCTGCCTGGCCTACAAAAGGTTATGCATATAAAATTGTTAGGTTACAGTTATTATCTTGTTAGAAAGAACATTTTAAGAGCATTTGAGGAATGAAAGGGCTTTTTTGTATTAATATTTCAGTAAAACTACAAGTGTGCAGTACTTGCTTCTGATGTATGAAAAACTAATTTCAATTCAGTAATGCAGCGTAACTGCACCACCAAATCCCAACATGCCTTCAAAATCTTAAAGATATAAAATTAGGCCACAGTCAGACCCTAACCCAATCTTCACTAGTTCAGAAGAGATCTTCCACTGCCTAAACAAGCTCTATAATCATGGCTATGTAGAAATCTCCGCCTGTCAGATATTAAATCTTTATAATCCCAATACTGATTAAGTGTATTTTAAAATGTTCCCAACAATTATTGTCATTACAGAAGACCTCTCATTGACCTGTGCTGCATACATTCTACTGTTCCTCCAATCATTTTATTCCCTACCCACATTCTCTCTACAGCTTACCACAAAAGCATAAAAGCCTTTTTTTAATTAAATGATCTCATCTTTGATGGGCAGCTGAACTTGGCAGACTGAAGACACCCGCTGTGTAGCAAAGGCACATACTTACCCTTACTTATAGAGTAAATGACAGAGTTTCTTCCAAGTTTGAGAGAAATATCAACTCTGGATATCCACAAAGCCCTCTTACCATGCACTTACAGATATTCTTCCACAATGCCTATCTCAGAAGATTACCCTCTCAAGAAACAATAACCTCGATGAATTCTTCTTCTGGGAGTATCTACTGAGACAGCATCATCATAGCTCACAAGTACCAACAGAGCATGGCTATGTCATCTCCCTGTTTCTACCCTCTGTCTTTTTCTCATTCTGCTCTTACATTCTCATTTCACCCATTTACTGTTAATCTCCAGGTAATAACTCCTGTAACAAATGAGTTACAATGCCTGCTTTAGGTAAACATTACGTAAACGTCAGAAGTCTTCTGATTATCTTCAATCATTCTTAAGCTATATTGGCTTACCAAGTAGAGTATTTGCCAACTACTATGAGCTCTCTTCTCAATTATGTCTTAAAACCAGCTTTAAAACCGAAGTTTATAAAAGAAATAAGGATTAAGCATCTCAGGTGTCCTCAAATACACGTTTAGCTAGTCACTCAAGATCCTTCTATGCATTCTTCTTCAGAGGATACACCCCTTTTAGCTGACATGCTTTAAGATTACTTCGCATGCCACTAACCTTTTTAAATAACTGACTGGTACAATGATGAAATCAACCTTACCAAATGCTCACTGGTCATTAGCTCCTTTTCTAGACAGCACCAGTACCTGGTGCCAATCCTTTGGTTTCCATGAACATGCACAGTTCAGGCACATTACTGCACCCTCAGTTTAATTAAATGTGAAAACTCATGTGTCAACTGGTGTTCTGGGCCTTATTTAGGACCAAAATGAGAAATGGGGATCAGAAACAGCAACCTGAGGAGTCTAATACAACCCTGCAGGCATTTAAATGGTTTGCCATTTTGCACAAATGCTTCTTATGGCTATTTTATATCTCAAAAATAGAAAAGGGACAACAGACTTGATTCATCTTGCCCCAGTCCAGTTGTTCTAATTTCAACAGAGGACTTTGGTACAAAGGGAGTAATGCCATTATGAATCATGACAGTGCTTTGTTCTTGTGGTTTTGAAGTACAGAACTTGAAAAGCTTTACAAGTGCTGGTGGGAAGCACTGCTGACCTCACTGTACAAATAGTGAGCTTAGGCACAGAAAGCTGAAGTAATTATCCAAAGGTCACAGAGTAAATCAGTAGCAGATGCAGGACAAGGAGCCACTTACATTCACTCCCAAATTCCATCCCCCCCCCCTCCAATCCAAGGAAGTTATTAAGTGTAAATCAATAACTGAGGTCACCAAAAACTTTCTGCATGCAGATTGCAGTGAAGTCACCCTCAGAGAAAGCAATGACAAAAGGGAGGGTGCTTAATGAATTTTTCAATGGTCCTTACATAAGGATACAGCAATCCAGGAGGAGGTGAGAAGACAGTCACTCTGGAAGCCCTGTAACAAGGCTGCAGTGACAAATCATTGCTCCCAGAACACTGCTCAAGGAAATGTAATGCTGCCGTCTTCCAAACGCTGGGTTATAAAACCTTCCACACATACAATATTTAAAACCATGAATTACACCTGAGAATGTATCCAAACTTCTAACAGTACCAAGTCATGCTAATGGTTATCTGTTTATAGGTCAGAAGGGCAGTAAATTATTGCGCTGGAAAGTAGTAAAGCCACATTGTATCCAGTTGTGCTGTTTAACAGGTGATAGTGAAAAGTAGGTGATGCATGGAAACTTCAAGTTTTTATAGTTCCTGCCTCAATCTATATTCACTTATATAAAGATGTCACATTTTTAAACATTTAAAAGTCAAATTGTCTGGAGAATAGATTCATATAAAATTTATTTTCAGAAACTGATATTTAGCCTACTGCTATCAGAGTTGATTGCTCTTATGTATAAGCTTTATTCAAGTTTCTACAGGTTTGAAAATACAAAGACTGACATTTCAGATCCCATACTCGAGTGTGTCATTAACCAGAAATTGAAATGGGAACATTTCCACTTTCTCAGAAATACTCAGTTTGTTAGGGTGTTAAGTGCATTAACTGTTTTTGAGTTTTTGTGAAGCTACTAAATATGACTCTATTTCAACACAGACAGGAAGGGGGAGTTACAATGGCAAAAGAAAAATCCTGAATTGGTTCCTTACCCAGCACAATATGGCCTGAGAATTAAATAGTTTCAAAGCTCTGCCAAAATAGATATTTGTAAGTGGCTAATGGCAGAAATGTTTTATTCTGTTTATGTCAAAGACACGTTTGTCAGGCACTGGACAGCCAGACAAATCAGGGTCTAATTAGTTCAGTCAATTCCCTCAGTTTTATCCTTTCAGTCTACACTGAGTTATTAAAGCATCAGAAATAAAATGCTACTGAGACAGCAATAAGGGAAATAAGATGTCAGAACTCTATTAACAATGGCATTTTCAGGAAGCAATGTAAATAGAAAATCAAATTTATGCAAGAAATATATATCAGTAAGTAATACTTAATTTAATCATGCTGCATTTATCTTCAAAGCAGCTTTCATATCCAACTGATTTTAAAAAAAATGCTTCAATACATGAACATTGTGACTTCTTTGGAACAGTGACCATCATTCAGATTCAAATTCAGATGCCTACCTAATACAAGAGGATATTGGTCCCCAATCCAAATAGTACAGTTATACAAATAACAGTATGTGAGTAATAATTTATTCCACCCTCGACATTTAGCCAGCTCAGAAAGAATGTGTGACAGTTAAGCAGTTGCAAGATAAAAAGAACGAGAAAATGCCACATTCAACTGAAATGACAGGAAATATTTAGGTAGACAGAATGTAATAAATTTGGCAGACTTATGGGAGTTTAATTGTCCCTTTGTGACAAGAGATAAATAGATGTAAAAACTCTAACTATGAGGACCAGTTTCTGGGAGGAACAGCTTTCTGTTAGAGGTGTCTAAAGCTTCATTACTTGAATATGGCCATCAGAGAAAGAAAATTTTCCTGACCCACAATGGTGATAGTTGTGATGGCAGCAGCAGTTCCCAGCTCTGTGCCTGGCACCAAGGGAACAGTGGTTTCCTGCCCCAGAGGGGTGTCACATGTACCCACAATTTACTGGCCTTGCAACAGATGCCACCTGCTAGCACAGGTGAGATCTTTCCTACTTCAAACAGCATCTGCCACTCAAATAACTGAGCCTTATTTGCTCCCAGATGTCCCCAGAATAAACTTTTTTCCTGTCCCCTACCACTGTGAAATAGTGCATCTTACTGTGATGGCTGGCAAGTTCCACTGTAGCACTCACTCAAGTCATCCTGCCCATTAAATCATGATATGGAAAGATTCCTCACTAACACGGAGAGAAAAAAAAGTTGATTACACCCAAAGTAAGAAGAGGTTTCTCCTAGGCATCTGAAAATTTAAAAAGTGACCAGCCCTACACTTGACAGTGTTTCTGACATTTCCAAGTCTTTTCGTTAATATCCTTAAAAATTTATTTCATGTTTATTTTAATAGAAGCCTTAATCTCTTAACTCAATCTTTTAACTTGCTTCTATTAGAGAAAAAAAGGGCTAAAAGAGGATAATGAACATCTCTAGTTTTGCCCAGGTCTGTTCAACAGCCTGCTTGCTATCTGCCTTTTGTTCCAACACAGAAGTGTAGACTTATGGGTCCAAAAGGCTGAAGATGAATTTAAAGGATACTCAAAATACTTACCAATTTTAAGAGAAGGAATTAGTTCAACTTGTAAAGAACCTTAATAATATTTCTGAAAATCAGTAAGCATGCTCCTGCTTGTTACTTAGGGTTGTGCATTTCACATGCAGTGCTGATCATCTTAGTGATGATGCCATCTAATCATTCAGGAAAAAATAAACTGAATATCTTGATATTTAATAAAAAATAACAAGGACTTCAGAAAGAAGATGCCCATATTAATCTAAACTGAATCATCTGCTGGATTTGAGTAACTTTCTGCTGGTGCCTCACACTTTTACTCTTGCCATATACAGAGAGACCCAAGAGTGACTGACACTGCTCTCATCCATCATTAGAAGGAAGGAATCACGGAGGAACTTTCCAATATGCACGAGTCCACTGAGTTACATGGTCTGACTGACAAACCACTGAAAGGGAAAAGCTGCAAGTTTTCAAATACTTTTTATAAAGGAAATCAGTAGTCCCCTACATTTACTTCTTTCTAAATAAGTACACGATTGCAACCACAGTGTTTTCGATAGACTGTTATAACAGAATTAATCCTTAAATAAACTGAAAATAAGAATGCGCAGGGGTGTGCAACATAACTGAGGACTCCAGTGTCTTCTTCTTGTATTTCACCCACAGAAGCACATACTCTCCATTTCAGATTATGCTATCCTTTTCATTGCTGAGGAATTAACACATCCATGAATTGGACCACATAACATGTGTATCTGCCTTGTGTCATACAGCATTGGAGGGAGGAGTTTTCCCCATGTTAAGTACTTGCTTTTTCTAACCCAGCACATGCAAGAAGACTAGCTATTAGTAAGAATTAACTTATGTATGGAGAAGTCCCAGGCTGAGCTCTCCTTACTTTATCTTACAACTAGACCTACAATTCGACTTTGCATTTATACAACATTTTAAATTCACTGAGCTTACATTCTCTAACAAACACTGGGCATCATCTCCTATTTAAAGAGCAACAATCTAATCCAGAAAACAATTAAATAATTTGATGGCAATACAGTAACAGTACAAAATTAGATCCCAATTCATTTATTTCAGTACTGGGTGACCACGGTAGCAGTCCCAGCTGCATACTTGCATGTGGAATTCTCATAGTCAGCACAAGTAATGAAAAATACTAATCAAAATTTCTCATGTCCCTTTGATGATATTCCCATGGAAAAAATGAAAAACAATGCCCTAAATATTAAAAGATCTTTTTAAATATGTGTCTGAACCCTCATTTCTGCAAGTAAAAAGGACTGCCTCCAGACCTAGTCCTGGCTCTGATTTTACCTGAAGCTTAGAATCTACAGTAAGGGCATACAATAATGTTTCAGAAGGCTGACATCAGCTGATTAACCAGAATGTTCAAGTTATAAATAAATAAATTAACAAATAAATAAATCTGGGACTTATTTCCATGTTAAGACTTAGAAAAAAAATTGGAAATACTATGGTCACACAAGCAAACAGATTATTATATTCAAAGCTTTCTTAAATATATATCAGCTCAAGTAGGAATGCTGAACTTGTGCTGATGTTTCAGCCATAGTTTTGTGTCTTTTTGTGCCTTAGCTGCTAAACATGGGCTTGCTAAAAATAAGGTTACTTACAAGTCAGTCTGTGCATTCGTTCACACAATGTTTACACACCCAGGAACACACAACAGGTGGCTTTCTGCACTGGCAGTGCTGGTCAGAATCAAGTCCTTCCCACATGTAGACTTATACCAGAACACCATGGTGCACCCCAGGTCTTCTATCCCTCTCAACCTCAAAATCTCCAGGGATCCCAAGGAACCGTGCTCACACTTAATGCAAAAGTTACAGCTAAAAATAACCATTCTGTCTCCTTCAACCCGATGTCTAAACGTGCACATTCATTACAAAGGACACTCTCAAATACACCAAAACCACAAATGACAAGGAGTCCCAGAGCTGAGCAGGTTCTGAAGGACAAGTATTCAAAAAGAAGCCACATTAACTGAGGAATGTTGCATTTCATACTGGAGGGCATATGCATCTCTGGAAAAGAAATGGTCTCCACACCCATCACTCAACATCCAGATGAGTGACTTCAGTTGCTTATAGGCAAATTGCAAACTACCTTTGCAGTCCTGGGCTCTCACTCAATGAGACAAGATCTCCAACAAAATTTTCAGTCTCACTGTCTGTGACCATGAACATAAATGGTTCCTGACTAAAATGATGTTCTCAGTATGACTGCAAATAAAGGCTTTTCTGCTCAGATTTAAAAGTGACAGCCTGCAAGAGTAGGTCCTTGACCTAGTCACAGAAGGGACCAAGGTTCTTAGAATCACACAACCATCTAGGTTGGAAAAGACTTCTAAGATCACAAAGTCCAACCATTAATCCAGCACTGCCATGCTCACCATTAAACCATGTCCCCAGCTGCCACATCAACACATCTTCTAAATCCCTACAGGAGTGGTGGCTCTACCACTTCTCTGGGTAGCCTGTTCTAACAATTGACCCTTCTTTCAGTGAAGAATTCTTTTTTCATATCCAACTTAAACCTCTCCTGGCACAACTTGAAGTTATTTTCTCTTGTTCTGTCACTTGTTACCTGGGAGAAGAGACTGATCCACACCTGGCTACACCCTCCTTTCAGGTCTTTACAGACAGAGATTGCATTCTCACATAGCATTGTGAAAAGGTTCCCACTGAGGCTGCCTTTCTCCAAGCTGAGTCCCTGCAGCTGCCTCAGCCACTCCTCTCAGACTTGTGCTCCAGACCCTTCCCCAGCTCCATTTCCTTCTCTGGACAGGCTCCAGCACCTCAGTGTCCTTCTTGCTGTGAGGAAGCAAAGCTGAACACAAGATTCCAGGTGTGGCCTCACCAGTGCCCCCAGCACAGGGGGATGGGCACTGCCCTGCTCCTGCTGGCCACACCATTGCTGACACAAGCCCGGGGCCATTGGCCTTCTTGGCACCTGGGCACACTCCAGCTCATGTCCAGCCACTGAAAACCAGCACCTCCAGGTCCTTTCCTCTCAGCAGCTTCCCAGCCACTCTGTCCCAGCCTGGAGCTGCAGGAGATTGTTGTGACTCAAGGGCAGGACATGGTACTTGTCCTTGTTGAACCCCACACCATTGGCCTCAGCCCATGGACCCAGCCTGTGCAGGTCCCTCTGCAGAGCCTTCCTGCCCTCCAGCAGATCAGCAACTTGGTGTTGTCCTCAAACTGACTAAAGGAGCTCTTGATTCCCTCATTCAGATCATCAATACAAATAACAGGGCTGGCCCCAGTACAGAGCCCTGGGAAACACCACTGTGACCAGCCCCAGCTAGATGCAATTCCATTCACCAGCATTCTCTAGGCCAGGCCATCAAACAGTTTTTTTCCCCAGTCACCAGTGCACCCATCCAAGCTATGAACAGGCAGTTTCTCCAGCAGGATGTTGCAGAAGACAGAGTCAAAAGCTTTAGTAAATTACCGGTAGACACCACCTCCAGTCTAATCCACCAGGCAGATCTTTGTGAAAATTCCTCTGAAGTTTTAGAGCAGAGACATTCATCAGATGCATCGTACAACTAAGGTACTGATGTTCATGACTCAGCTCCAGAGGGTAAGAGGAGTTTTTGAAATTACACACCAGAAAACAGAAGATATCATCTTCTTTCTGGTCTGCTCCAGTCAATAGAATTGCTACCACTTATGGAGAACTGATGGGGAAAGATTTAACATGGAATTTAATGCATCTATTAAATATTAATGAGAAATTACTTTATTTCAAGGCAGAGACCAACTTCAAGGTAATCCAGACTTCCAAGGGAGGTCAAAGGACATCATTTGCTTTCCCATACTCTAAATCTTAGTAAGTAATACAGTCAGCCGGAGAGCCCATGCATATGTGTGGGTAGCTTTGAAAACTTATGTTTCAGATTGACCGTTTTCTCGCATAGACAGGAGAAACTTGTGCATCACTTTTCCTGTTGATTGTACTCTGAAAAATCTTTGGCACATCATAGCACTGAATGTCTACATGGTCTGTTTCTACCCATGTTCCAAAATCTGAAATTATACAAACAAAGTTTCAAGACAAAGAGGAATGTGTGTTACTGTAATTCAGAAAGACATGTCAGACACTTTGTGGCATTTGCCAGCAACAAAAAATTGTTATGTAATGATATTTAGTGCATTCACTGTATCAGAGATAGGTAATCACACTACTATAAACCAAAAACTACATGCAACATGTATGCAGACTTGCAGTAAATGCTGTGGATGCCTGGTCTCTGCTGAAGCCACTTCACCAGTTACATTCTGCTTATATAAGGTGATGAGTCCAGATGTCTCGAGAACTTAAGAAATTTGTCCTATGGTGGATAAAATTCTGGAAGAAGACTCCTTACAAACTTCAAATGGCAAACTGTGCATCAGAAAAACTTTAATTTCAAACTTTTTTTGCTCAGCTCAAAATGAAAGACTCAAGCTAAATCTTAGGGTATTCAGAACTAACTGGAAGAGATATTTCTGCAGGCAATCATCCTGGTACAGACAGATAACGAATTCCCACCTTCTTAGCTGAAAGAAAATTACACCCTCAGCTCTCATGAAAAATCTTTCTGCCATACAAAGACCAACCTTTAGTGCCCTGAACTGATAATCACCTGGCTTTCATTAAATAAAGACACCTCTAATTAAACAACCTGATCAACACACAAAAATGTGTGCTTTGCAGGCAAGAGATGGCAAGCAATTTATCTTTCAATACAGTAATCACTTATATCACACTATCTGTAATCTACAGTGATGAATAAGGGTATTTAGATTATGAAATCCTAGATGAGTTACAGACTGCATTCATTTCAAAAGCAAGAAACGGCAACTCTGTTTGCATTTTCAGAAATTGGATTCCAATTGTTGGATGGGCCAGAAACATTTTCACTTTTTACTGAAATATGTTCTCACAGGATGATCTCCCTCTTGAAAGGCTGAAGAAAGGTAAAGAGAGAACACACAATAGTCAAAGAAAAAGTCAAGCTGCATGGGAACTATGCTAATTATTTGGTCTACACAGCACCAAAACAAGGCAAGCGTCAAAGTTTCAAAGCTTCAAGCCTAACAAAGTTAGGCTCAGTTAGGCTTTGAAAGCTGCCAGCATCGATTTTCCTGGAGTTCAGGAGTGTAGTGTTAATCACAACATGAAGGACATGCTACACTTGGAGGAAGCAGGTAAGTCTTGGAACTGGGAACTGGTGAATCAAGGATGTAAGTACAAGAGAAACTAATTTTCAAGAGTTTCAAGTTTCAAAAAAGGCTAAATATTGCTGAATCAGAGGACATGTGCATAGGTCAAATGGACCATACAACAGTAGTGATAGCACATGGCTAGGCAGCTGGCATGCTCACGCTCCTAATGACTGCCAGGTAAAGGGTTAACTCCACAAAGGGATGGATAGAAGGAAGTTTCCTTTCTCAAGGCCTGTAGCTTAACACAAAGTCTTTGACAGCAACTGCATTCATATGCAGCCTTGAATCCACTGAAGAAAGCCTTACTTCCACTTCAAAGTGAGAGGATGCTGGTGAGTATGGCCACAATTCACTCTCCCAAGAGCCACTACAATGTTAGACTGGAGAAACTGCAGTATCAGATCTAAGAGTTTGCAAAGTGCTTCTCAAGGACAGGCAGTTCTGCTGCAAATTTAAATTCTCATGTAAATCCAGAGGTGACGTTTCACAAGTGTCACAGTATCATCAGAAGCTTACAAAGCCAAGAGGATGTTTTGATCTCAGAGAATGGAAAGGAAGGCACTGTCTTCCTTCTAGATTTATCCCCCAATAGAAAAATATACACCACAGATGATTGTTCACCCAAGGAAAAGATTTCCATAGGAGGGACAGTTTTTAAAGCTAAATGGATGAAACTGACAGAGGCATATTCGAAGAAAACAAAAGAAAAATTAAAATACCTTGAAAGAGACTAGAGAACAAGGCTGATTAAAGACTGTAGAATAAAGAGACGGTGAACTGGTACAGATCTCAGCTAAGCAGTGAACTGAGTGAGCTGAGAGTGAAGTGCTTATCACCAGGAATACAGTGTCATTCACATCAAGAAAATAGACTGGGCAAGCCAAACATTTCTCCTGTGGCACACATCTCAGGGGATTGAGTGTGGGTGGAATTCTGTTGTGAATGCTAGCAATGCACAGGTATTGCAATACTGATATATCTCCTTTTTGCTTAAATATTTATATCCATCTGCATTCCTGTTCAGTGTTAACATTTTTTAAAAAAGACAGGTAAATTAACTATGACCTAGTATTTTAGAGGTAATAGCAAAAAAACATTATTTTTCCTCATGCTATTACAGGGTAGTCTATTACAGACCACCCTAAGTTTGAAATATCACTGCTAATCACTTTGAACACACATGAAAAAGCACCTGAAACCTGACATTCTCCGTTTAAAAAAAAAAAAAAAAACAGAAAGAATGAGGATAAAAACATTATCTCATTTTTACAGATAAGAAAGGCACAGAGAGAGATCAGAGGATTTGCAGAAAGTAACACAGGTAAGGCAAGGCTATTCCTGACATGCTAAAACTGTCTCTGTCTGGCCTTGCAAAATTATTCCAATACCCTTGAGTCCCTAGTCAAATTAGTTCTTTATTTATTATCCCAGTTTTCAAGTATCTTTCAGATGGGCTCATCCATTGCTTCCATACAGCTGGGTAAACAGACAAAGTCAATTCTATCATGAAGGTTTACCTTATAGCATTCAAAACACTTCACGTATATGGGATTTTTTTTTTTTTTTTTTTTAAGCAACCTAAGAATGTGTTTAAAGGTGACCCGTGCTGAAAAAAAAATGGAACTGGGGAAGTTTGGGGACAATAACAAAGGAAAGGCTTCTGAAGATTGGTGTATTTCAGTATCTTTTTCAAAGGGAAAAAAAATAAAATAAGTAATGTTTGAATGTTTAGTATGTAATCATCGTTATTAAGGAAAAAAAAAAACAGTGGATGAGAATCTTAGCTGCCAATATCAAAAGAATGCAAGGCTTACTAGTTTTTGCAAACAACGGCTTTTTTTCAGACTTTACTGTGAAGTGATACAACTGCATTCAAAAAATTTTAAGAAATTATCCAAGACAAATAGCAAGATCATAAAAAAGAGGGTTGTTTTTTAAAAAAAGGCCTTCACAAAAGTCAATTTTGTTAGGATTCTACCATATGCCCAAAGCAGACTGTGTTTTCCAGGATGTCTGCATGGTGCTTAGCATTGAACAGTACCTTGCTCCTCATGAGAGCCACTGGCAAAGCCCAAAAGAGGGGGCAGACATCAAAACACAGAGGGAGAGGGGAGATGATCCATCACTGAAAATAAATTCTTGATATTCCTTTCTGTCTATAATCCCACTCCATATCCATGCTTCTTCTACACAAGGAAGAAGTGAAGCCTCACACACACAAGCATCTTCATGAATCAAGGGAATCAGCAGATGTGTTGGTAATCTTCCACAAATAAGAAGCAAACACTGCCAGCTGTACTTGTAAATTCAAAGATTAACATTAATAAGCAATGCTAAGACTATGGGTATTATCTTTCCTTAAGGTGACAGACCTCAAGAACCCCAGTTCTGCAAAAACTCAGCTGCCTGTGCAGTTTTTGTGCCTCAAGTCCTGCCCTATACTGCAGAACATCTACAGATTCATCAGCCAGAATGTGCCAAATCAAACTGGATTCTTGCCACTATTTGAGATGGCAGTGAAGTAGCAAGTATATAAACTAGGTCAGACATGATTACCTAGAACAAGGACAATTTTCTTTACATGTCTGTGTAAAGCTTCTCAAAATGGCAAAGACTGAACATTTGGCTGCAGAGAGTATATCCAAAAATCATTTTTGATAGAAAAGTTTAACTACATTTTAATATGAATTATATTTTCTATTAACAGCAAGGCAAAAGCCTATTTTTCAATAGAGCTCTTCCTTCACCAATGTGCTATCTCTCTGAATCTGAGTCAACTTTAGTGACCACTTTAATATTCACTTTACAATTAATGCTTCTTTTTATGGGTTGGTAGAAGGTAAACCAATTTCAGTTCAGCTTCTAGGTATTGAATTTATTATAAAAAGTTATGTACTTAAAACTCCTATAATGAAACCAGAGGCATCATGAGATATTAACCTAGAGTTAATGCTGAGAAGGCCAGTTTGAATAATTCAATTCATGTCACCTTAAGTATCTTTTCAAATGGAATTAACTTTATCTCACAAAAAAAGGAAGTTCCATGTTCCAGTTACTGATTATTGACTCCACGAGAGTTCTGACTTAAATCATCTTACCACCATCTTCCCAGCAATTTTATTTCACTACTACCAGGATGCTTCTTTACATTTTGAGAGCTGATTTTCATTATAAAGAAGCAATATTAGCTAAGAGGAAAACATGGTTTCAGAATTACTGCTATCGTTAGGTGATACTAAAACAGACAAAAATGTAAGTTAACACCAAAGCATCTGCATTAGTTCAGTACAGCTACAAACCAGGGCTGCATTTCAGCCACCTGCACACAGCTACTGCAGTCACTTACATCCTATAGAACTCCACCTCTTTTCACAACAATGCCATCAATGTTTGGTAACACTGCTGTTAATTGCCTTATTCTGACAGAAAAATCCACATTTAACCACTGAAAGGAGATGTTTCCAAATACCTATCCAAGCCCAGGGAAAGTGACAGCTCATGATCCGAATTATGGTAGGGTAAGAATGAGGGAGACAGGCAGGTGAAAAGCACAAGCAGTGGGTATTGAGATAGAGGTGTAGCACTAAAAATTACTCCAAACTAACAAGTAAGAAAAACGGGGGAAAGTGAACAGAAATAAGAAAGAACAGCTCAAAATAGGCACAACAAAGAAGTGCTTCATTACAAAGTACAACTTTGTACTTTGCAAAAGTGCAGTCCAATCACAGTCTCTTCTGCAAGAGACGGGAAAATCGGAACAACATCGTACATCGAAAGAGAGATCCCGGTAAGATCAGCAGCGCCCTGAAACAGGAAACGCTGATTATGTCTCCTAGACAGTGCTACAAAGAGAAAACTATGTAGCAAGCTAGTTATCTTGCTTTAAACCCAGACATATCCTAGATTTCTTTAACCCAGACAAAATCAAGCGGAAAGGAAAATTTCTATAAGATTGCTCTTGTAAACGTCTTCCTTAAAACAGAAAGGGAGAGCACAAAAAGCTCCCGTGGGGCAGAAGGAACTGGCATTGGCAGTACTTGAATTGAAACAGGAGGAAAGTGTTCTGGGTCTGTCCAGAATTCTTTCCTTTCAAAAATCCCCCACTGCTGTGCTCCCCTTAGGCAGATCCCATCAGGCAGACAGAATAGTGTTGGCCTGAACTACTGTGTGAAGACAACACTCAAACAGAATAAAGAGAGACCCATCAGGACACTAAGAGCCCACAGTTCAGGTATTAAAAGACGTATGAAAATAACAGGCCCATCAAGAAGCACCCAGTGACCCTTCTTGGGTTTCAAAGCTATCCCATGAAGGAGTGAGGGAAAGAGCAGACAGAGTCGTGCAGCCCTGCCCACCTCTTCACAGTTTGTAAACTGTGAGGAGAAACACAGCACAAAGTGCTTGTTTGGGTGAAAAATGGTAACAATTTATAAAACCAAATGCAAAGAATGAGAAAATTGAAGAGGAGGGCTAGAAACATCAGAAACATTTTGCACACTATAAGAAAAACCAATTGAAGCATGTTTTGACAGGTTTTTATCTATGCCTACAATGCTTTGCATACAGCAAGGGGACTAGGGTAATTTCAGACCTGCTATGCTGGAGCTGTAGAGTATGTAACCATAAAGGAAATGTCAAGGTAAACCTTGATATAATATCTGAATTTGCATTTGTGGACAAAAGTACCTGTAAGTATAGAGAAAAGAAATAATGGAATCAACGACAAGCTTGATAGAACTTCACAAATGAAACCAAAAAACAATTTTAAATAAGTCTCTGTGTACACACTGACTGAGTGATTAGGAAGACAGAAGAACAAGAGGAAATGAATGTGGATTGTTGAACTAATTTGATAGTCAGGGGATTGAAGGTTTCCTATTATCTGCTTCCATGCCTTTGTCCAGTAGATGTGACAACACTGGATCCCTCAATACTAAGGGCTAACCTAGTATAGGATAAATGTATTTGAAGTTGAAAGGCTAGAAATTAAACATTCAGGACAAAACCTGAAAGAAGGATTGGCATCACCCAAAACACAGCTACCACAGTGCTTCTGGACTACATGGACTCCTCTGGACTATTTTCCACGGAGATTCCCAGAAAGCTGCATGTCATACAAGCAGCAACACACCATACAAGACATCATCCATTCTAGAAGGATATTCTTGTTTTGAATTCAATGCCATCACAAAAATGGGTGGCAGATATAAACACAAAAGACAGGAAATGAAATGTTTATAAAAGGTTAAAAGCTTGACAAACAGCTCAGTGTCCAACAATGTTGGAAAAAAAAAAAAAAGTTAAAAAAGCTTAAAAAACACATCGTTAAGACAAAAAACCAAAAATATTCCTGATGCCAGTGAAGTCACAGAATATTGCTACCTACTTCCTGAGAGAATTAAAAGACTCCTTCCTGCACAGTCTTCAGTCTCCTTAGAATCAGGATCTCCCTGTATAATTCTCACAGCAAGGAGCCACTGACATGCTACCTTTTGGATACTCTATGCTGATGACTTTACTTCTAGCCCATTGTAAGTAAGCCTTTTAGACTGTTCCAGCAGAAGAAGTGATCAAGGGCATAACCTCTATACAAAGGCATGGTCTTAAGTAGAATGGATTCTGGAGATCTGCAGATGGAAACTGACACCAGAGAACAGCAAGAACATGGGGCAAAGCATTTGCTTTTCTTCCAGGCAGTCTTTTCTTATAGGGTATAATCAGCCATTAGCAGGAATGCAAACTGAGCATGTAGCCACCAGAAGAAAATCTCAAGCAACCATGTTCTCAAGGCTTTGGGTGCCTACATCTGAGAAACATTTTACCATTTAATTTAACATGTATCCCTAGTCAACGTTTTCTGGTTTTAACTGCATGTAGAACTACAGGTCTTCTACAAAATAGCTCAAATCAGATGAGCTGCTTTACAGACTTGAGAAAGCTCTTATTGACCAAATACATCATCTGTAATGCCCTTTTCAATCATCAAAAGCCACAGTGAAAATGTGAAAGGCTATATCTACAGTGACTGCAATTATTTTCCTGTTTAAATAACAGAACAGAAAACAAAACAGCATTTTTACTTTCTCCTTGGCAAAGGTGTGGGTTCCCATGATTCCTACTCTATTATAACATGGTCAATTAACTTTACCCATTCTATTGACTCAAAACTTGTCAGGGTTTTTCTCTTTGTTTTCCTGCAATCCATGTATTAAGGCAAAGACTTATGGGAAACCAATCACAAAATAGTATTCAACATTTTATGATGTAAGATAATATACTTACAGTCTCAAAAAGATGTTTTGACTAGGTCATTAAAAAAAAAAAAAAAGAGATGGCAAGAAAGAGCTTACCTTCTGCTCTTTTTCCTTGGCAGCACTGAGTTCAGAAAGGGAGTGTGATAGTTTTTCTTGCTGCTCAGCCAGGTACTTCTGATAAAGGCTCAAAAGTTCTTGGCATTCTCTGTACTGCTGCTGCAGAGGTGAGACATCAGAAGTTAAGGGAAAAACACTCTTTAGCGAACAGTTATAGCCAAATATATACCAACTTACTCTGTGTAAATCTGATTTAGGTCCATAACAGTTCAATTTAAAAACAGATACCGTGTGTTTGAGTAGCACCTAATGATGATAAATCTGCCTAGAGATGAATGTTCAAGTACAACCTTCTTCCTACTCAGAGTGGAAAAAGAAGAATTGCACCAAATACTTTTATCATTGGAAAAGGGACAGCAGCAGGAGGCAGGTGATGACATTGTTTCAGCTGGAACAGCTACAACCCTCTTATTCGTATTCAGTAAAGCCAGCCATTACCAATGTTTATTTATAAATAAATAAATAGTCAGCCAAGTAAGTAAATAGTCCATTTTTAAGCACAGACATCGATTCACAAGCCCACATACCCAAATCCAATCTCTTTGCTTGAGTGCCAATGGCTCAAAACCCCACAGCCACAGATGCAGTGCTACAGGCCTTTTACAGACCAGCAATAATTTTTGGACAGTAATCTGGAGAAGCAGCAACTGTGGTGTTTGCAAGGATATTAGCAACAGTGTCCTGCCTTGCTTGCAGCATTGAAATTCCAACAGGAGATAAATCTGCTCTTCACCTGTCATTGTGTAATTCCCTCCCTTGCTCATGTAGCATGGTAAACCATTTATGCTCCCCTCTCTCCCCCCTCACTTTTAATTATGCATGCAGATGGGATAAGGGCTCGCTGTCCAAAGAGATTACTCTGAATAAATACTTTAATAACAAGTCACTGCAATTAAGGTAGGGAACAAAAACTTCTTCAATCTTTAAAATGGTGTTGAGTTACAGATTTCCTTAACATTTTTATGATCTAATCATTGCTTCTGGGCAAATTCATGTTGCAATCACTTTTGCCAATCATGGCTGCATAAATAACTCACTGCTTTGTTATTCCCTGTTATGACCCTAAGGGGTTTATTTTTGGTTCAGTTTTGTTGCCTTCCCTCCCCCTCGCCCCCTTTCTTCTTTGTTTTTTTTTTTTTTTTTTTGCAGGAGGGGTGGCCTTGCCAGGGATTCATTTTTGTTGTTGGTTGGTTGGTTTTCCTTCCTTTAAATAAAGAGCTACCGAGAGAATAAGCAAAACATTTTAGGAAGGAATGGAAGGTTAATAAACCCCATTGCAGAAATCAATCAGGAGAGCTCTCATAACACCTTTGCTCAGCACCTGGAAATATGGGAGGATACAAACAATGGTCTTAACAAGCTAATTGCTTTCCAGAGCCAGCCTGCCTGAAGCCGGAGCTGTTTTACATTTCAGTTCATTTCGTCAGAGAGCACCAAAAGGCTGAAGTGATTTGTGGTGGTCTCAGGAGTCTCTGCCAGCTATGATGTATATAAAAGGAATTTTTTATTCCAGTTGTAACCATAGGCAGTAATGTTTATAGTAGGTGAACATATTAGCCTGGACGCAGGGCATGAATTTTACTCTAGCAAAAGCCAGTTCATTTATACAGCCTAAGAGTTAAATGTCGGTATTTGAAGACAAATTATAGGGAAATTCATTTAAACATGTTATGTGGCAGAATATAAAAACGGACAGTCCTATCTATCTTTATCAATTTTTTACAGCCCTCTTAATTCACTTTGCTTCCAGCAACCCCTTCCCCACAAAACAGATTTTGCCCTCTCCTCCCTCCAGCTAGCACACTGGCGGCACCAGAAACGAGCACCCTAAACAGCCCTGGGGCACATGAGTTATGGTCAGGGAGCTATCCTCACTCTTGCCACAGTGTTGGTACCAGTCCAACTGGAAAGGCAGGCAAGGCTACCACACTCCCAAGCACCACTGAAAATATGCTCCATTTGTGTTTTACAGACTGGAGAGCCCTCACAAGTACATGATGCCACCACCTCCTGCATGTTGCTGCCAAATTTACTTAAAATACAGTTTAAAACAGGAGGAGCAAAGGTAACATTAGCAAAGTATGCAAGCAAATCCTGATTGTCCAAAGGCCAGTCATGTGATCATAAGTGGGAAGGGCAACTGCTCATATGAGCTTGAACAGTGGCCAAGATGTCCCTGAAATTCTTGTGAGATTTGGTCAGCCATGGTAAAACATGCTGCATTAGAGGATTAAAACCTTCCTCATTCACACAACAAGACTACATTAAGCAAAGTATTGTTACAGCCACCACAGTCTAAGAGTTTAAAGCCCTGCTTTGCTGACCAAGTAAACATGAAGCTTCAAATATGAAAAAAGCATTCATTTGTTTAAGACACACGCAGAATAACTGAAAGTATGGCAATTCTCAAAAATGTGCTGGTACATTTACTGCAAAATGTCTTCTTAAGGAAAAGAAAAGCCTTAATATTATATCTTACTCTCTCATTCTATTGAATTTTTTGCTAAAAGCAGTAAGATCACCTCCTTTCTCCTACAAATTAGCCAGGCAATACACAACACCGCCCCAAAAATATTTAAGCCATTCAGATATAACAAGACCATGCACCTACTAAGGCAATACACTCTTTGGACACACATGCATTTTATAAATATTTTCATAATCTGTTAAAAAAAAAAAAAAAAGTTGTAAGGTTGAAAAAACAGTATAGGAGAAGTCTTACAAATTTGCATTCCAAAAAAAGTAACATATCTAAATGGACACATTTGATAATTCTTCATGTGTTCAGGAGCACAAATATTGGATTTGCAAGATGTTAGTTACCCAGGAGAAGTGGTACTTGGCATTTCACTGAACAGTAGTTTTATATCCAAGAAATATGCATTTGAATGTATTAGACGAATACTTTTTACGCAGTTTATTAGTAAAGTATCAAGGTTGTATGTGAAAGGGTGGGAAACAAAAAAAAATAAAATTAGAAACGCAAAGGTTAGGATTTCAACAACCACACTTACGTGTCACACTGCAAGTGCTACATATTTTATAGAATTAATTAATTAATTTTTTCACTGAATGTAAGCCAAAGAATTCAGAGTTCATTTACAACTCTTAAGAGATAACAACCTCCGTGGAGACAGCTGGCTTTGAGAAGAAGGGCTGCCAGCACACAGTGGTGACATATTTACAGAAGACAGGAATGCGTGTCCAGGGAGCCAGGAAGGGAACAAAGAGCTTTTCCTTGGGGTGAAGCTTCACAAGAAGGCACAGCCAACCTAATGTTCAGCTGCTTCCAAAGATACTCTCCCACTCACTTCTTCCATCCACACCAGCTCTGCTGCTACCCAAATCCCTCACTCTGGGCATGAGCAAACTTCTCCTGTGAGGCAAAAGGACAGCGAGGCACAAGATCTGGCATGAGGCAAGCAGAGGGAGTGGAGCTGGGAGCAGAGGAAACCTCTTCCAGCAACAATCACCTGTCTGGGAGTGTTTATCCACCTTGCAAAGTCTCACCCCTTCCTTCAGTTCCACTCTTACTCCTCAGGCTATTAAGTCTGCTCCACAGCTACCTCAACTACTCACAGCTTACTCCTTGCTGAAATACTGTCATCCTCCCACAGGCTGAAGCAGAAAAAAACCCACAGTTCCTCCTTCCCCAGAAACTGTGAGGAGAAGGGCCAGTCTCTAGCATACTCATTGACTTCCTTCACTGTTCCCACTGCCACTTTGAGTAGAAGTGAAGCCCAGCTTAAAATCTGAAATGTTTTAGTTCAGAGCATCCAGCATGCACCTAAGAAGCTCTTGAATTCTATACATCAGCCTCCACATGCTTGGGCAAGCAATGTTCATGCTACAGCAATTCAAACAACTACTGATCTCTTCAGATCCAGGTTTCCAAATGAAGCTAACATCAAGTTGCTCCAATGAAGAGCAAATAGCCCTCAGACTATCTAACAAAAGTCTGCTTTTCTTATATCATGTTTTGTAAGAGGCAAAAAGACAACCAGACCACAAGATAGAGAATCTTCTCCTTAGAAAGAAATTTCTTTGGGGGCCTTTATCACTTAGGAATAAATGTTTAGTCTTATCTCACTTTATTAAAAGAAAAAAAAAATTAAAGCAGCTTTCGATCACAGCAAACTGAGGCTGGAAAAAAAAAAAACTTTTCTAGAAGCTACTAGCAAGGGAAGAGAACACAGCCAACAAGATTCTTTGCAATCAATCTAATAACAAAGGCTCTTCTGTATTTTCAGAGTGCTTGTGAGAACTCACCACCTAGTGACACCTTCCTCACTGGTTTGCGAAGAGCATTTTTGGGACAGGCAGCAGTTCCATTGTTCCTTTTACACATGGGAAAACTGTGTCTGGGGAGTCTTTGAGCATGTCTGAGTACACAGGTGCAGCCCAGCAGCCCCACACTCCTCAAGCCAGCTCCAGGACACGCATCTTGCAGCTCCATGGTAAACTAGCACAGGTCAGGCACAGCATTAACAGATCAGATTAATCTTGGCCCTGATCAGCTCAGAGTCAGAGTTTGCCTGCATTCACCCATGCAGAAAAGCCCTAATAGACCTTCCAAGCATTAAACAAGATGCCCAGTGATGACTCATTCCTGTAGTGTCTGACTGTAGCTTCAGCTTGGACAGTCCTTTTATTCAGGGCTGCATTGTCTGATCCATAGCCAGAACAGAACACACAGGAGCTGAATCTCCATCTTCAGTCACCAGATGCTGCAGTCCCATCAGCCTCTATATCCAATGGAAGACTCTCTAGAGACTCAGAGCTATTACAGAGATATGCAAAGATGAATAAAGCAATCAAAGGGAAAAAAAAAAAGTCAAACACACACAAATTGGATTGGAATTTAAATCACACAGCATTAAGTTGAATTCTGTGGTAAAGATACAAGAAACGTTCTGTGATGTGATGAAGAAAGTTTCTTTGCATGTGCAATCACGACCCAGTAGCCACAAAGCACTGCCCTTTTCAAATTCCTGCTGAAGGTCATGCATCTGGAAACCTGACTAGTTATCATCATGTTGGCAGTTTCAGCAGACTCAACTCTTTTCACGGGCTCAGGTAGCCCCTTAAAAACAAGTGCTGCGAGAAAAACTAGAGAAGGAAGGAGATGTTGAGGAAATGCCAATGACAGTGGATGGATGAAGCTACACTAAGCTCTGAGAGGTCTTTGTTCTCCCAAGAAAAATCTACTCAGATAAATTGCAGGCAGACCTGAGCTTGTCTGCATGATCTCCAAGCATGCGTGTCTGCGGGTGCCAGACCCATTCAAGGAGCTCTGCACAATCCCAGCAGCACAGCATCAAGCACCACATGCCTGATCTAACTTACCTTGCTTTGATGCTTTTGTGGGGCTTCTTTGCAGGTTGGTTTTTTTCTGGCAGCAACAGCAACACTACACCACTTCCAAAATGCTGCTAGCCTGTGCCTGGCACTTGAAGAATGACACAGCAAGCTCAAAGCTGTTTAACAGATACACCACTGCATCCATAACTGTGGCACCATGTTCACCGTTCTACATTATACTGTACAGTTAGTAGCCCAAAATTGACTTTAGAGAATGCTGCAAGAGTAAGAGAGCATTTCACCAAACTCAGGTAAAGACTAAAAACCCATGCAGTTGGGTCTCCAAACAGTGCCATCCCTATAGCTACAACTAAGGATCAAGCTACATCTAAACACTCATAGTACAACGGAGCCAAACATATATAGTCTGCAGAGCCCCAAAGATCCATGACAAACTGATGGCAAATTCCACTACAAGTCTGTTCTGTTTGAAGTGGACCCACACTTTTTTTCATGTATCACCCAAGCATATATTTTTCACAGTATTTTGACACATAAAGCAATGGGGTTTATTTTCGGCCTTAATATTTTGCATATCAATAGGAAAGAGATACCATGCCTTTTGGGAAAGAAGCAATATGTATGTCATTCTGATTTCCACCTGCAGGCTTTTTTCATCCTAACCAAAGAAAGGATTAAAATAATGCAGCTTCAACTACTTACATATGAAAAGTCATATGAATAAAAATAAACTGCTGGTATTAATGAATTAACATCTAAAAGGAACACTTTAAAATAAACCAAGATATTCTAAGCTCTTTCCTTTAGCATTTAACAATTACATACTTCATTGGAAGCTGACCCACATTTAATTTTAAAATGCTACTCGTGTTTAATACATACAGTCCTGTGCTTCGACAATCTCATCTCAGAAAAACAACAGGACTGCATTTTAGAAATCAGACTATCCAGGCACAGATCAAAGTCAACCCTGTTTCTTCTGCCTTAAAATTAGGAGAAATAAAATAAGTGGTTTGACTCTATGTGAATAATTGTTCTGAGAAAGGGTAGAGACTAGTAACTTCTATGAAGGTTTATTATCTAAACTCTGAAGTTGCAGCAAAGACTGAAGGTAATAAAATGTTTTATGAACAACTTCACTTTGCTCGTTCTTATATATCTGAGTTTATGTGAACTCCCTGGCACAGTGATGCTAAGAACCTGTAGGGAACTTTCTGCACATCCACTTTTCGATGTATTAAAGAAATCATCTGGTGAGAGTCTGAACCTTATGAGCCTTCAATTCAAAACACAATTTCCTTCTGATCCAAATGCCTTAGGAAGCACAATTCTGAAAACACTATAGAGAAGCAAGTCACATACAATAAGACAGAGTGATCTCCAATCTGAAGCCCAACAGTTACATTTTAATTTACACTTGAATATTTTAATGTTGTTATCCAGTCAGTAAATTAACTCAAGATGCAAGAATAAAAAGAGAAGATGCATAGGGAAAAAGGTCACAAGGTCCACAAAAGTTAAGAACTTCACTTCTGTTTGAAGCATCAGCATTATGTTGTTGAATGCCACAGCTCTCACATAAAGGAATTGTTTAATACATTCCCATTCTGTTTGAAGGGAAATTAAATTTACATTCTTTGGGAATATGGTATTGTAATTAGTTCATGACTTGATTACACTTTGAAGTGAGCCGAGACTGCATATGGTGCATACAAATTAGTTAAGTTATGGTTACCTACCTACAGAAAAGATACTTAGTTAAGAAAGTTGGGGACAAAGCCAAGGCAGTCTTTTGGAGCTATCAGGAAGCATACAAAAAACATCAAATTCACATCTAGTCTCTGGACTCATAGATGTCAGGTGTAAACAGAAATATAAAACCACAGTTCCCTAAACAGCTGAAGAGTTGTTTTCAAAAAATAATCTTTCCATTCCCACTAATAGCACCTGTAAAGCCCCTCTTACAACTGATCCCAAAGAAAAAGCAATAGAAGATACAAGATTTCCTACCGTGGTTAAATTCACCAGTATGATTTATCCTAGTACTTGTAATTTCGTAATTTCTTTTATAGACAGCCTAAGTTTTATATCATCTACCAAGATGCTCTGTTCCACACAGATGATAAAATTCCCAAGTTTGCTTTAACACTCTGGAAAATATTGAGATGCATAATACAAATATAGTGCATCTAAAATTGGCCAAAGAAGAAGATAGCCAGTATGATTTGATGAGAGCAAGGAAACCATTTAAACCTAAAACTAATTCCCAATATAGCAGATGAACTCAGAGAAGTCTCTAACACACTTTCAAAATGCAAAAGCAGTTTAGGGTACAGGATTTGATCCTACATATTGAGAATCCTTTCCACAGGATATGCCAATCAAACTGGACAGCTTATCTGCCATGTTCTCTGGTTCAAAGGTGGGTAAAGACAAAAATATCACACGCCATCATATGCCAGAAGATGTCCCTGGATCAATAAATGCAAATACCATCTCAGAGCTTGCATTTTCTATTCCAAGTGGAAAGCACATCTCCAGCCTTATCTTCATTACTACAAACAAAAGAATACTTACAAGCAAAGAAAAAAAAAACACAAAAAAACCAAAGATTTATGTTACAGCCTGGCTCTGCTAACAACTTTCTTTTACTGACAAGAAAGGAATAACATAACACACAAAAGACAAATTATGCTACTACATAGACTGGCAAAAATATGCATTTTCATAATAATGAACGTAAAGGATCTGATGACAGAAAAACTAAGAGCCTGAATACACAAAATATGCACCCCACAGATCATCATAACAAGATACTGGTCTTGACACGGGCCATGATAATTTTTACTTTTAGCTTAAGAACTGCAATGGCAGGAGATTTTCCTCACGGACAAGAAGGAATTTTTTCAGAACATACTTGCTCCTTTCAGGGGAGCTCTGCCAACGACTATAGTGACTTTCAGAATTTAAAGACTTCCTTTGGCATTTGCTTAAACTGCACAGCTACTCAGCCTCTTCCACTGGAAACTGTGAAGGAACTTGTTACTTATGTATTTGTCTACTCGCCAGTAAATGTTCCATGCATTTTTTATGGAAGAAAGGAGCCTGGAGACTCAGACATACACAATTTCTGTGCGAAACAGTCCCAACACCTGAGAACAACTCCACACATTTCGTCATGTACGAGAGAAAATAATCACAACCTGCGCTGTGCAAGAACACGAAGCCAAAAAAGAGGCATTGTACCTATCACCATCCACACAATACCGGCGCTATTTTTCCTTCTACATATTTAGAGCGCAAAATTAAACAAATAAAAGGAGCAGTGCATAATTTAGCTTTCATTTTGTATCAAATTGCTCATAATTGTAACCATAAAATGATAATATTGTGCCATATGTGCATCTGCAGAGCCGGCAGCGGCACTGACCGGCCCGGGCCGCGCCAAAAGTGGGGCTGCGGCGCCACCGTGCGCCCGCCCCGGGTATTGCCGCGCCCGGGCAAACGCTCGGCGTTCATTTTCTCACCCAAAAGCATCGCCTGGAAAGGTGAAAAAATCCTCTGCTGCTCCTCTTCCTCAAATTACACTCTGCCCCACCCGCAGAGACAGTCACGGCTTTACGTGAAACACCTACTGCTAGGAACATTCGCTGCTTTAGTTGTAGGCCTTTGTGAGAATTTAAAAATTTTTCACAGTAGCCACTGTTACCGTTTACACAAAGCCATTTGTCATCTCAGTACTACTCGATATTAAAACAGACATGTTCCTTACTCTAATTTGACAATGGAGCTCCTGGCAGAAGCCTGAGGAGAGATAAGGTGGGAATTGAGGTACCTGAGAAAGGATGCTCAGCCTCTTATGTTTAGACACAGTAAGAGGAGTTATTTAACAGGATAAATGTGAGCTCAGAGTCAGAAGTGTGGAGAAAAGGGGATGAAGAGGCAAAAGAAAAACGGAATGTAAAAGCTGAACTTACTGAGAGCAGAGCTACAGCACCTCCATCTCAATTAAAGAACATGCATAGTAAATCAAAAAGGTGTCTGCTTTGCAGAGAATGAGAATGTAAGATCACAAAACACCAACTCGTTTTATAACTAAGCTGATCAGGTTTGGTCTTGGTTACTATCAGAATGGGGATCACCTGAGAATACACAACATGGTGCCTGTCTTTTTGCTTCCTTGTAGGTAACAATCAATCAATCATGACTCTTAATTTTATATATTTGATGTCTCTCACTGAACCTTTTATTTATTCTCAAACAGGAATAATGCTGATGGAGAAAATCAGTCTCACCTTCAGCCCAGCTCCCACCACCTTCAGAATGAGAAAGACCTCGTTTGGGTCCTTACTGGAAAGGAAATCTGGATGCTAGGGAAAGTTTCTATTTGTTGCTTCCTAATGTGGTTGTCACTCTCTATCTTCCACAGTGGGCATCACGCTTGGCTATTTAAACTTTCTTATTTCCTCTTTTTAAACTAGAACTTAATCAGACAGCAGCATACAGATTTTAATCTGACTATTGGCAAATGGTACAAGAGACAAGATGAAAATCTGTAAATGTTGCTGGACAAAAATAGAAAAAAAAAAATACCAGTGAACCAAGGAATCTTGCCCTTCTTATGGAACTGTCTTCAGCACTATAGCTAGAAGAGCACCAAATGTAAAAATCACAGATCATTCTAGATAATTAATTTGTTTCCTTTAAAACTATTGCTATTTTGACAGTCTTTCTAACCCTGTTAGAACACAATCTGTTTGCACGATGTAGATGAGAGAAATGCAGTGCTTCTTTTCCTAAGATACACTTGAGGTCAAAACCAACTCTATACCAGCACACTAATATTAAGGGAGGTTTCCTCAAACCCAAAAAGGGAAAATATTACATGATGGAGTGCTGGAAAGATCTTATCCACCATGTGTTGTAGACACCTCTAATGTGGTAAGGACTTCAAAATGACAACGATATCAGAAAGTCGGTCCTTTCTTGTGAAATCTGGCTTTAAACATGCCAAACTCAGAAGCACTAGTTTCACTGAACTGAGGCCAGTGAAGAAAAGATTAAATAACAGCCTCATTATAAGGTTCATTGTTGTAGGACTATTTAATATACAAGATTAACACATCTTATCTCCCACTTTCACTCAAACCTATTATACCCCTCATTAATACATGCACATTTCTACATCATTTACAGCACTCAGGAATCAAATATTATTGCTTGAAACAGGGTGTGTTCTGCTGCTCTTCCTGGTGATAGGCTCTCTTTACAAGTAACAGTACTCAAAAATAAGCTTTACAACTCAAAATTAGAGACATGTAGATAAACAGGGCTGTCTAAAACTGGGAGAAATTTAAAATAAAAATAATTTGTTTTGCCAACACTTTGGATTTCATGTTTTAATTTCAGTTCCCTCACCATTTTCAGTACCCAGCCCATTCAAATATTATAAGGAAACTCCTGCTTACTCAACATAATGAATGATGGTATTCTTTCCTCCCAGCAATTTGAGATGTAGAAGTAGGTAAAGTGACCCACAGCTCCTCAAATCAAGAGGCATTTTAAAAGTCTTTAAATCTGGATGATCAGAGAAGAAAAGGAAGATGTAAGGTAAGAACAGTACAACACTTCCCCAGAATACATTCCTTTGTGTTCACAGACATACCAGAGCTGGCCAGAACAATGTACCTTAAAGTTATATGAGGGGAGGAAAAAATACCCACTTTCATGTTCTCAGGAGACCAAAGGCTGCAGGTTGGCCCCTACTCTTGCACGAACTGTTATGAGCTTGCAAGCATCTCAGGACAGAGAAAGTGCACTTGCCCAGCAACTGAGCAGATCCAGGTGTCTGCAAGCCCTCCTGAGCTTCCCTAAGCTGTGGAACTGCTCTCCACCGAAAGCTGCAAATGTTTAACAGGCACTCACCTAAAAAAAATTCCTAAAAACAACACCACCACCATCCAGTGTTATCAAACAGAGAAACATCCTGACTGCAGTTTTTATTTACAGGTTTCTGGACCTTCTGAGGCTTTGTGGGGCAAGTATTATCCTGCCCTTATATTCCGCTAGGTGCTGTGGCCACTGTATTGTACTGCATTGTAACACTGGACTTTTAATACAGTACAGATGTATTTTGGTTTATGTTTATGTAATTAGTAAGTTAAACACATTAAAACATTCTAAGAATAGCAAAGATACCTCTTCTTCAACCATCTGAGAACAATTGTTACTTCTTGTACATTGTTAGAAAGCAGGTTTCCAAAACTCCCTCGACTTCACACCTTACTTTCTGAAGCCACTCTATGGTATCATAAACGTTTTCAAATCAAATGGCTAATACTTATTGAAGAGAAAGAAAATTTATTACCTGGAATGATACTCTTGGGAAGTACTGATAGCAAAGACTTAACTTCCACAGGCCAAATGTACAGCTCCTAGGATTTTTTCTACTGTTCCTGGAGATAAAGATGTTTACTCTGGCTGATTAATTTTGTATCAGAAAATGCAATTTCCTAGGACAGGCCAGAGTGACCCATTCACACTGAATTTCAGACTTTCTGGAATTGTGCATGCTTTCAGGTATAAACAGTCATGAGGTTTTGAAAGTTGCTACCTCCTGGAAGAAAAAACACTCATCCCTAAATGTTCACATTTATTACCACTAAAGAAGAGCTGACATCCTAGAGATCTTCTTGGCTTCTCACAAGGAGCATACCAAGGTACACAGCTGATGTGTATGGACCACAGAAGTCCAAGGTATTGGCTGGGAAGAGAGAAAACCTCTTCCCAATAGCTATGACTTTTTTCCCTCCCACTACAGCTCTCCATTCATCTGAGAGAAACATTGCTATGTGTTAGCCTTGAGGGTATCAGTGCTGGAGGGCTGTTACTCCTGAAGACAGGAATTCCTGAATCTAAACTCAAAAGTGCTCATCAGAAGAAAATACAGCTGAAAAGAGTTTGCATAAAGACAGTTACTGGCAGCAAGAAAATGATACTTTCAGATATACTCCTCTCACAAGATTAATATTTGAGTAAGCAAATAGTTCCTTGGCAAATTCTTTACTTATTGCAATGCAGTCAGAATCACAGTGAGATGACTCCATGCATACAGCAACTGCTGATAATGCAGGGATCACCACGGATGCTTAGAAGAGCTTAGTCAACTCAGGAATGGAATAGACCTTCTTGTCAAATACATTCCCGTGGTTATAATAAATTTCTGAGCCATCAAACCAAATACAATGCAAGGAAATGGGAAAAAAAAATTGAACACTAAAAAGTTTTATATAACAGGGGCCTACAAAAATCAGAGAAATTAGGGATATCTTCTAGACCAAGAGGTGATCAAGGTAACCTGCACACCAAGCTATATATGCCTGCCAGCAAGAAGGGAAGGAAAATTATTGTATGTGAATACCTTGCAAGGACCCTGGACCAGAAGTGACTGGCTTTCATGAAAAGGAACACAATAAAATTAAAGAAACAAATAAATAAATATAGATATCTAACTTCCTCCCAGAAGTTCAACACAGAAGACAAATAAAGAGCACAAAAGCACTGACATTTAGTCAGACTTTCTCATTGATAAACATCATGGAGACTATGGAGGAGTAATAGACCCCCAAAGATTTAACTTCTTTAGTGCAGGATTAATTTGGAAGCCAAAACTGCAGCAGAGCTGCTCAGTATCTCTCCTTAATTTCAACAGATCTAGGAAACATTCACATCTTTCCCATCTCAAATGGAAACTTATTCCTGTACTAATAGCCAGAAACCTTCACCACTGAAGTATCTCAACAGCTTATAGGTATCAACAGACTTATCATCATCATCCCTGTATGGCCACTCAGCAGGGAAGGTCACATTTGATATGGGGGAAGCTGGGATAGAGACAAGGAATGTGATTTACAGGACTTCACAGAAGTAAGAAAACCCATGTGAATCAGACCTGAGAGTGCTTCCACAGGAGCCTGCAGTGCCACTGTCAGCACCATTCTCTGACCTGCTGCACTCCACGCTGCTGATGCGGCTTTCTGGGCAGCCTCCCTCATAGTCCAATCCCTGGTTAAACCAGGAACAAAAGGATGTGCACTTCCCCCTTTTTTTCAAGTTTTCATGAATAAGACATTTCATATATTCTTGTCTTGCCCTTCCAAGGATTAAGGTGAGAAAGAACTGAAGCAAAATAAGGACAAAAATTAAAGCAGTAACTGTACCATAACACATCTGCCTCTGAAGCAGGAAGGAACAGACAGAACCAAAACATCTTCAGATCTGACAGGTTGCTCTGCTACCAATCTGCACTAGTAGGTGAGACATGTCACTCCATGACACGTATCAGAAATAAAGGAGCTTAATGTAACTTCTAGTGTTTTATAAGATTTCCCTCTATTGTGCAAAAGGAGACGACAACCAGTTCTAACAAAACATGGTGAGATTTTTCTCCCCTGAGCTGCAAAGCTTTAAAATTAGCACTTTGTGTATGCTTGTTCTTTTAATGCCTGCATTTATTAAGGAGCAAAACAACCATGCATCTGAAATGCCAGAGAAATATGGATCCATAAATAATGCCACATTCCTATTCACACCTAATCTAAATATTTATGTAGTAATTTACCAGCAAAAGATGCAAACTATTCTTTAAATGCTACACTGTATTAAAGGTTAACCACGTGACATGTTTTATTATAAGGCTCTGAATTACGTTTAACATAAAAATAAATTTTTATTTTCAGTCAAAGTTCTGGTGTTGAAATGGATGGACAGGGACAAGGAGTTTCAGTCACCTCTATAAGACGAATGCTGAAGTTCAGACTTCCTCAGTATTTTTCAGTCCACATAGCCATAGGCCATGCAACTCAGCAGCATACTGATTGAGAGAGGAAGACCCACCTTCTACACAACTGGAAGAGCTAGAAATAGCTCCATTAGTGAGGCTAGATGCTTACAGCAGGCCTGTTGGTGCACAGTTCCACTCAGATAATGCAGCCTCTACTGGAATCAGGGCCAAATCAGAAGGGCTGTGCACACACCCTCCGAGGGAAACATTAAATGGAATAGCAGAACTGCCCCCACTACAAGCATGTGCCCTCGAATTTCACAACTAGGTGCAGTCTCACCTCGACAGGGAGGTAACAGCTCTCTGCCCAGTACCTTACACAGCAATTCATGATCCACTCCTCATTCAGTCCTACCCAGCTTCTCTTTCACTTCATGTCCTGCTACAGTCATCATGATATATTTATGGCCATAACAGTTCCTTTTGGTTCCTCCTTCAGCTCTCACCTTCATGCCTTCTGTTCCGAAAACCTTTCATACTAGACGTAGTTCCCAACTTATCTTCTATTTTCTCTCTTATACAAGGCTTTCTTTAGAAATATTACTTTGCTGACTTTGTTTCCAATTCTCTTGATCTCCACATGATCTTCCACACAGAACACTTTCTTCATGTCATCACTTTCCTCAGATGCAAGACCTTTGAAGCTCACTGCAGACTCAGCCATGCAGGAACTGATACAAAGGTTTTACTGTGTTTTCCTTTTTCACTGACAGAGCCCATTCCACTCACACTACAGTGAGAGAGATCCACTCTGTGTAACTTTTTGAGCCTATAATGTGCCAGAGTTTTCAAGGCTGTAAAATGGAGGGGTAAAAAAACCCCACATTTAAACTTAAGTAGTGTTCTGGGAGCTAAATATCTTCCAGCTTGTAGTATAAGAAGAAAATTTGCCAAGAAAATATTGCCAATATGCCACCTCCTAGACTGAAACTCTCATGAGAAAAGAAATTCCACAGGTCTAAGCACCAGATATTCACAAATAAGCATTATGACCCATTTTAAATGTCCGACTTCTTCACATTTTCTTTGTGACTGTCAAAGTAGATATCCCTAAGTCAACAGGAAGAAAGGCTCACTTTCTCCAGAAAGAGCTAATCAGGCAGAGCAACATGAGATCTAGTAATGTTCCCTGCTTCAGCAAGAGATGAAGTGCAGACTTATTGACAGAATTTGCATTTTTGGTTCTCATTTGTTCTGCCTGAATAGGCGCACCAATCTGAGGCAACACTTTCAGACACTGGTATTTTGAACACCACTGGTCTCTGGGACTATCCTTTTTCTGCACCTCACTGTATTTAGATCGAAGAAACCTTGGCAAAAAAACAGAGGAAGCTGGAAGCATAAATGTTCATTCTTAAGTTGCAGTAAAATCTTTCATTTCAATGATATACATTCCAAGTACTTGGAATGTATTACAGCTGATAAATGCAGAAATGAGGTATAGAATACTACTGAAAATAGACCTTATTTGTATGCACGCCATACAAATATGTTAAAATACGTAGTTAAATATGCTGTTGGAGTTAAGTAGCTTTCATAGAAGAGAATCATTGCAATTATCAGTGGTAATAGCAAATCCTCTCTGATACAGATGTTTACTTCCTGTTCTAAGAACTAGGGCAGGAAACAGCCATGTTAAAAATATTTGTCTAGCACCAGCCATAGTGTTCCTATTTGTTACAGCTAAGTGTACAACTTGTAACAAAAATAGATAGTTTTTTCTTCCTCCCCCTCCAGCATAACTTAATATATTTAAAACCTTTAGTCAAAGACCAAATGCCTGCTACCATATTTTGGTACAAGCTGTCTCTAACTACAGTCCTATCTCTTCAGTTAATAACTGGAACACAGAATTAGTCATCTCTAGGAAACAGATAGCATTAGCTTTTCATCACAAAAAGCTCAATTAAAGCCCATTTGAGAGAAGCTGAGCCACTTCTTTATTGCATTTTTTCTTTTCCTTGCCTCTTGATAGGTAGGCTGAACCTAAATATCATTAACTGCTGTGAAGGCTAATATGCAAAGCCTAAGTACAGACCTGACTATGGCGAGTGCCCCTCTCAATTCTGATGCATGGGGGAAAAAAAAAGGAGTCATCCACCTACAGACACAGTTTTTTCCCCAAGCCCACAGGTTTACTTCTTGCCAATTTCTTTCATAAAATGGTAGAGGTGTAACTGTCTATTCAAGTTTTTAAATTTCACTGTGTGCCTTCTGTCTCTTAGAACATGGCAAATACTGTCTCTACACTATATCCCTAGTACTTAGAATGCAAAACACTTTATGACACTTCTAGCTCTGGGAGAAGAGAAAATGAAGCATGAAATAAGAAATATACTAGCAGAACAATATTCATTGACACTGGTGAATCTGTATACTGCTGCATTGGGAAAGTATTAGTATTTGGGGTTTTAGGCTTTTTTTTAATATGTTTGTCCAGCTTGTCTGATGTCAATGGTATGTCTGCCCTTGCAGCTTTTCCATGTAACATGCAACCCAGATGCCAAATTCACCAAATTACGCTCAAATCCAACAGATTTATACATTCCCATTTAAATGACAAGTATTTTTAATCTAAACTTTGTAATTATCGTCACAGTTCTTCATAAATACCCCACCCCTGAAAAAACACGATCAAATTTATTGAAAAGTCTGAGGCCAAATACAGAACTAGAAATCTTTTCTGTCTTAGCAAGTGTCTAGAACAAGCAATAATTTCTTTCCTAGTAAGGGTAAAGACAACAGATTGCCAAGCTGTAAATATGGCACAAAATACATAAAACATCTTGACCGACCAAAACTGATTTTGGTTGAAAAAATTTTTACAAATTGTTCTTTATTTCTTGTAGCTTCTACTGAAATTGAAAGAAAATGGCACCAAAAAGAAGAAAAAAAAATCACATTGTTCAAGTCCATTATGTACCAGCAATATTAAATTTAACGTGCACTAATTTAGTCAGCCTCACACAGATATTAGATGATGTGTCCTTGCACTGTTTTTAATTTACAAAAGCTGAAATTCCTGCAGAAACACACACAGGCAGTCCCACGACTCTAAAATTTGTAACATTCTACAAGTAAGAGTTGGGAAAATAATAATTGGAAGAAAATGCATTGCAAAAACAGAATAAAGAATAAAAACACATTAAAAACTGCTTTTCAGAGCAGACTTCTGAAGCTCAGTCCCGAAAGATGAGTTATAGGAATCAGCTGTCCACAGCATATCCTGGTGTGTCAGGTGTGTGGCAGGAAAGGTATGGGAGCCTCCACACCAGAGAAAATGTGCAGAGGCTGGCACTTCTGCAGCAGGTATCAAAGCAGAAGCAGATTTATGTATATCAGGCTAATCAATACTAAAATAGATCATATGTGAGCCACCTAGTGCCTCATGCTAGGAATTCAAATAGTCTGAAAAGCCTTTCTTTTGGAAAATAACTGGTACAACCCCCTTAAGATACCACCTGTACTGCTGCCACATTCCTCACAGCTCAAGGAAAATATCCCTCTTATTCCATTTTTAATGGAAAAACCTTCCACATACTGTAGGAAGGTACAAGACAGATCAGCATTTACTTGGGTGAACTAGTTAGAAACTTGGCTAAAGTCATTGTAGATAATTGACAAAGGCTTAAGTCTTTTACTAGTGATTTGCTTGAATTATACATCAGATTCACACTAATGTAATAGGCAACTTGGAATATGCAGCCCTGATTTAGCAGAGATTCTCTTGTGAGGAATTATTTACAAGTAAAGAAGGTACAAACTAAGTGGCAAAAAGCAAAGATAAATGTCACAGCACTCATTACCAGCAGGTCCAGTGCAATACTGACTGTGCCAAAGCTACAGCAGTGGGTATTTACAATGTGAACACATCACAAATACGTAAAAATTACTTTGTGTACCTCTTCTTTTTTATTTTCTTCCAGTGTCTTGGGGAGGGACCATTCTCACCAGTTTCACTTCTCTTCAAATCTATCTGGAGACTTTCTGAAGGGAGAAGCTGGCATTTCATGGTTTCTAGATCATTTTGAAAGCCTACCACTTTGGTCTCAATATATTTTCAAAGACCAAAACAAACTACCCCAACTACCTTATACAAGCAAATAAACCCACCCATAATTATAGCTGTACAAGATAGAACACCAAAAGAATTTTCTCATATTTTGCAGCCAATTTAGTTATAGACCATCACAAATGGACAATTGGTATTTTATTCCACTTCCTTAAGGCAGGAGGGATGCAAAAATGTCAGGAGAGGCAGCAAAAACAAAAGATGGCTTTCAACATCTGGAGTAGAACAGATTAAAAAACTAATCCTTTCTTATTTTCATCCCAAAAAACTCATGGGGTGCTCTTTACAAGACACAGGGTTGGGGTTGAGGTGCTGAATGCATTCTTTGTGTTAAGGATGATATGAATTTGGCACAAGTGTCTTGCATTTCCCACTACATAAATGAAGTTATTGACTAAGAACCCCAAAATAATCTCATGCCACAAAAACACCACACACCACTCATCACTGCTGAGATGCTGACATTTGCTGCAGGGCTGGTACTGCTACACTGAACTTAGGCACATAATCCACCTCTTTTCTAATTTAACTAGAATCTATTCTAGTCTACAGAAGAACTACAATCTTAACTGCAGAATATGTATATTTTTCCCTTGATTGCGTCTACTTGTTCTTTCAAGGGCATTCCCATTAGGAACAAACACTTCTCCATCCTCTCTCCCCCTGAAAGCAGAGTGAAAATAATCCTATCAAGGGAAACTTATTACTGTTTCCAAATTGCGCCTGGCTCTCAGCAGGCACACTCTCCAGGCAACAGTTTTGCCGCTACATTATAACTAATTTTTTTTTCCAGATGACATTTTGTACTGTAAGTAGGTAGAGGAAGGACAGATATATGTGGTTTGGGATAAGAATGAACCTTCTTGAGCCAAGCAAAAAAGCAGTGTCTCCCCCCACTTTGCACCCTCCTGCAAAGAAATTTTGTTCTCGCTCCTCGGAACGATTTCCTAGCACGTCGCACCATGGCCAAAAAACAGACCCTTTCACAAATTAACGCTGCAAGAGACAGATGAAACCTGCGGTTTGTTCAAATTTGGAGCTCCTGGCTGCAGAGGATAATGAAGAAATAAAAGGAAAGAGGGGAAGAAGGAGAACAAAAGAAAGCCCAAAGCCATCATTTGATTCCCGGTACCTGGACACGGCACTCGCTGGCCAACGCTGCCACCTGGTGGCCACACAGAGCGGCACAGCTCCGGCTCCCAAAAACACGACTCGGGAATGTCACCCACACTGTCCCCTTCCACAGCTACCAGCCGCCGGGTCACCGCTCTGCACACAGAAAAACCCCTTCCTGCTCCCTCTGTGGTTATGGCTTTCTGCAATCCGCCCAAACAGATTCACCAGAACCTTTTAAATAAACTGTTACCACTACAAGAAGAAAAAAAAAAAAAACAAACACCAACCCAATCTCAAACCAAGACATATTCAATGGAATTAAACACAGTGAATTTGATTTTTAGTGAGTAGATATAGAACAATTTTAAAACTAATTCAAGATAAATCTACTAAAGGCTGCTTCAAGATCAATTAACAAAAACGCCTCAAAGTCACAGGCCATTCTTCCAGACAAAGGGAAACTTACCCAAATACATACCAATGAATTTGTGTATGATTTCTAGCTTTTTTAACAGAACATAGACAAACACACAAGTCTTACTGACAGAGCCACATGAAACTTAGCAGGATGAGACAACAATCTGAATAAAGAGGAAAAAATGTCATATCTTAATCAATTCTTCTGAGTAAAATAACCAAGGGAAATAGATACTTCTTTGGGAACAGGACAGAGAGAACACAAGAATTGTTCAGTAACAATAGGGCTGTGCACGTCAGAACACCACTTCAAAAATCAGAGTGAAGAGAGGTCAGAAGATAGATCCCAGCCTTTAATCTGCAAATATAAGAACAGCAACTCTCAACCTGCCTAAAAGAAAGGTTATACACTGCCATTCTCTCTCCCAGTAACCCCTACAGCCCAGCTCCTCCTTGGGAGACTCTCAGCTTAAGAGCAGGTTCAGCTGAGAGGAATTATTTAACTACATCACACTCACCTGGACATTACCCTGTTCTGCATTTCACAGCCTCCCAAAGGCATTTAACCAGTTACATTAATGCCTTCTCCCACCACAGGCTCTCATGCACTGAACCTGAATAATGTTCTTGGTCCTCACCACATCTCCACAAGCACCAGGCATTTCTGAAAAGCTGGACTGGAACATTCATCTTGATTCCAGAACCCAGGTGTGCAAACCTCACAGATCCACAGCATCCCTACCCTTACATTCATGAAAGTGAGAAACAAAAGCCTACAAAACTCACAGCAGATTAGTGTTTCAGGGAAATGTACTACAAGCTTGATGTGAAACAAGGACTTTTTTGTTATAAAGCAGCATCCCAAGCTTTTTCTCCAGACAATGCAGCTCTAGCTTCCCACTTTCTGTACAGCACATTTAATGTCAAATACAACACAGTTATACAATAGTTGCCTAAAAATCCTTTTGGCCAACAGGGAGTAACACTTCAGAACAGAAGTCCAAAGAACTAGTAAGAACTATGCCATAGTTCAAGTATCAAATTAGAAAAAAATACTGATGCAGTCAGTTCTACAGGCACAAAGATTGTCAGGAATGACAAAGCTTTGAAGATATGAAATCCTCTTTGAAGCTTGGCTCCAAGCAACTATCACTTCTTAAACTTCAACCATTCTAGATTACAATTTTAAGTAAAAGGGCCTGGCAAGCCTGAAACACTTGGAATTAAATAAATAAACAAATAAATAAATAAGTCTTAAAAAAATACTAAAATTTGAGACCCTGTAATTTAGCTTCAGAAAACATAAGATTACTTATGTCAGGTTTCTTTCTTTAACTGTATGGGGAAACACTTAGCAAAGCAGATACTCATTTTCATAATACTTTAAATACTGCAGCTATGGATATCCATACTGGCACAACTCAGGCCTTTCTAATTCTGATTTCTTTTTCTTCTGACTAGAAAGTACCATTAAACTGACTTTGATATTTCTTCTCATAATTCTCCAACAATAGGCTGACCTTGCTCACTGAAAGTCTTTTTTGGTTAAGTGAAACAGAACACTTTTTCTTTATGAACTTGCTGCATCCTTAAATGCAGCACACAGTCCCTGCATCCTCATTCTGGTGCCTCTTTGTTTCCAAAAATGTCACAAGTCAGGAGGACAACCAAAATTAAATCACTTTTCCCTCAGCAGGTCTCCATAACACATTCAGCTTGCTGTGTTTTCTGTTGTTTTAAATCTGTAATGTCCTCTTCAATTTGTAAATTTTTAATTGGAACCACAAGACATGCAATTGTTCTCCTATCTCTGTAACTCTCGGGAACCTCACACCACTATCATCTTGTTATTGAGCATTTTACTCCATAAGCTCTGCCAGTTTGATTGCAATCGTTTTCACTATCGTTATTTTTTTTTTTGTCACTACATTCAGATTTCTACCTTCCTATCCACATCTTTACTAGAAAGTCAGATTCAGGTAAACTTTTATCACTGTCCACTGCCTGTATCACTCTGGCTCAGTACCTACTGCCTTAGAAATTCAGATGCGGAACAGAAAGATTGTACCTGTTCCAAATAATTCACACTTGAATACAATCTTTGCAGTAAACTTTGCACCTTATTTCTTTCTTCATCATGATCATAAAACAACTGCTGGAGTTTGTATTTTCTCTGAATGAGATTCCCCAAACGTATCCTGAATTCAGTCAGCTATAGGAATTCATTATTTTAGTTCGATATAATGCTCAATCTCAATTGTGTCTGTGTCTCAGCTGTCATTTCTTAGCTTCTCCACCTCTTCCTATCCCTTCAGTGCTTTACTTCTCTACCTTGCTACCCACAATGTTTTCAGCCTTTACTCTCATTGCTCTCTGGACTTCAAAGAGGACCTGTAGCTGCTTTCAAAGATGTTCTGCATAGGCAGACTGCCCTCATCACTAATGCTTACCTCACAATCTCATCTATTTACTTTCCATTTTTAATTATCTTGATTTGCAAGATATTTGGATGACAAATATCCCAGTAAAAACACTGTAAATGCACATGCCTAATACAAAAGCGTAAATACAACTCCAAGCAAGTCACATTTGAACTAGACAAATTGAGGCTGCAAAAGTAAAACACCAGCATTTGGAGGTAAGTTTTGGATGATCAGGGGAGCAGACCAGAGATCTCCAGTGTGCCATGTTTAGCATAGCTCATACAGCTGCAATAAGCAGCAAGCAGTACTCCAGCAGAATATTCCAATCGGCTTTCAAAATAAATCTCAAGTAGGGGGTGTAATAATCAAGTTGGTAAACTCAATTTGAACATGAAACGTATTGATTTCTTCTGTGGCTAATCACCATTGTGATTCTAAATTATAAAGATCAGAAATTCTCTTCTCCCTGAATGCATACAGTAAATTGCAAACCAACAACAGCCCACAGAGCTGTAATTGCTATCCTGACAGGATAAAAACGCCTACTCATCCTATTGTTTTTGTGAGTCCATCTCCTCTCCCCCCTTTTCTCCTGTCTTTTATTTTATCTGTTTTTTCACCACAAATGTGAACTTTGGGGATATAAAAACAAAGAGCTTTTTCCAGATGTTTCCACAGAATGTAGTGCTTCATTCAATGCCCCAAAACCATTCCCTTTCCTGCAGTAACACACTGCACATTCTCAGGTCAGTCATAGACTCATAAAATGGTTTGGGTTAGAAGGGGACCCTAAAGATTACCTAACTCCAGCCCCCTACCATGGGCAGGGACCCCTTCCACTTGACAAGGTTGCTCAGAGCCACATCCAACATGGTTTTAAACACTTCCAAGGATGGGGCATCTACAGCTTCCCTGAGCAGCCTGTGACAATGCCTGGCAACCCCAAAATAAAGAATTTAATATCTAACCTAAACATATACATTCAGTTTGAAGCAATTCCCCTTTGTCCTGTCACTATAGACCCTTGTTAATAGTCTTGCTTCACCTTTCATGAAAGTTCAGAGTCAATAACCATGACTAATGAATCTCACATATTCCAGTGTTACTTCTCTATAACCTGTGATCCATTCAACTGAGTATTTTCACACATTTTGTTAATTCCACCCCTCTGTTGTTTTTTTGTTTGTTTCTTTTAAAGCATAGTCACCCCAGTTCAAGTTACTCCTAAAATACAGATTTCACCCAAGTTCTCTAACACTTAACAAATCCATGAAGATAGGCAACTCTCTAGTATCCCAGAAGGTAAGTGAACTAATGTGCATGTCTCAAACACCACTAACCAGATGCCTGTGGAGCCAAGCAAGGATTGTTGCTAGTAACAGACAAGAACTGCTGGTAACAACCAAGGATAGCTGGTATTAACACATCATGAGAAAAAAACAGGATGTTGCTGGAGAAAGAGGCATATAGGGATAGGGCTGCACTTTTCCAGGACAAACTTCCTTGTCCTGGCTCCTGGACATAAGCACAACACAGCACAGGTGTAGGAATGAGGGCAAGAATCAGGCATGGGCTGTAGGAGGATATGGAGACCAGCAAACACCCTGAAGCCCCTCCAAGCCATTTCCAGAAAGGTCTGGAAGAACTGACTGCACACAACGGCTGAATTACACTGGAAATTTACATCCAGCACAGGAAAATGCACCTATAAAAAGATACCCCACAAAGCCCAGGTGTATGTGCACCCCAGGACTCTGCACACCCCATCAGTGATGGAGCCAGGATCTCTCTTTCTTTCTTTCTTCCTCCCTCTCTTTAATTCATATTTCTCTCCCTCATTCTTCCATTTCACCTTAGCCCTCTATCCTAAACCCCCTGCCATGTGCTTTTAACAGGGCAAGGACTGACATACCAATTTTCATGCCATGTGTGCAATTTATTAATACAACTCTGTGATTGTTTGCAGACCATCTGACTCCTGTTGTTCTTTTCAACCATGAGCATCTATATATCTTGGGTGCTCCCTTCTCCTTAAGAGTGGGACATCACAAACACCAGAGATATGAAAGGAAATTCAAACTCCAACTTGTAAAATCTATCATAAACATCATTATCCAGTTTGGGGTATTTTGTCACATTTCTGTCCACAAATTTCACTTTCAGTATGTTCAATAACCCTGAAGGACTTAGAATTTACATGACTGAAATGTTAAACGCTTTTGACACCAATAATACATACCTACTATACAACTTGGATTATTTTTCACAACTGTACTACTCTGTGTTTTTGCCAAATTTAATACTACCATATGCTTATCTACTTCTACTCTCTTGGTTCCTAAAAAAGCAAATCTGTTTCATAAGGGTACTGCGTTATGGGGTTAATGTTTGTATTATCTGATGTAGAAAAACATGGATAATCTTAACTGTGTCTGACAAGACACCCATGAGAAAAAGCTTTGCACATCTTTGTTGGGATTACTGCAATACAAAGCTGAACCCCATTCTCTGAGTAGAGTACAGAAAGGTCCCAACCTCAGGGTGGAATGAACAGCAGAATTTTCTTTTTTGATTTGCTAAGAGATATCATTATACAAAGCAGTAATGTTGATGCTGTTCTTTCTGAAAAGAATCTGCCACCTTCAGAGATCAGGACACACAATATGGGCAATTAAGCTTTAACTGAGATTTGGCTCAAAGTAAGCATGGATGCAAATTAAAGTACGGCAGTCTGGAGCTTACTAGAAGGTCCTGATCTATGACCTTCATCTTTAATAATTAGACAAAGGATCATAAAGATCACTCTGGTAAAGAGCTGTCTGAAAACTACAGGAGGAACAAGTTTTAAATATCACACCTTCACTTATTTTCTTCATAATCATCTGCAAAGAGAAGGTAATGATGGAAAGTATGGAATGTCTTTTTAAAGAGGAGTAAGATACCACCCAGTGTTTATTCTCAACATTTACCACCAGAGAGCTTACATCACCCTATATTAACCTCAAAACTAATATTTAAGCATAAGTGACTACTTTAAACAAAATCAAGAGAAAAGGAAAGCAGCTCATTTGAAAAGAACATTCTGCCTCTAGCATGCAAGGCAATTCTTATGCAATCAAAATAGATGATAACTTTGGCAAAAGAACTGTACTTTTAACCAGGGCAACAGAAGCATTTTTCCCCCCAGGTAATCCCCTGCCACTGGTGCTTTACCGATTCTGTAAGAACCACCTACACAAAAGACTGAGAGCACAGCAGCTGTCCACTCTCTAGCACCTCTCACTGCTCAGGGAACAATCTTTCATCCTCATCCTTTCCACTCTGCATATTCAGCTGCATATTCCCTTCTAAAACAAGACTGGTTGTAATTTTAGCAACTTTAAAGTCTTAAGTAGGAAGATACAGCTTAGGCATTAAAAACCAGAGGCTTGCCATTACTTGAAAGGAGTCTGTTGGATGCCATTGTCCCCTGCATTTGCACAGATGAGCTGCTAATGAGAAAATTCAGGCATATTTTCATTTGAACTCTGAAGTCTTTAAAAAGCTGCAATTCTGTGCCAGAAATTTCATCCTCATGGGTTTAAGCAAAAACAAAGAGGAATTAATTTGCATTCACTACACAAACAATTTTTAGCTGCAGAAGGCCGTTCCCTGATGTTAAGGAAAGAGGACTGCTGCTCATGCCACCCTTTATCCACAACTGTCTGCCTGCTCATGTGAGGGCCACACCAACTTAATTATTCTAAAGTTTTGATATTATAAAGAAATCCTGCTGGTAATTTGCATTCAGTTATAAAAGAGAATTCCCCTTTCCCACACCTTTCACTGTACCCAAAACCACTACATCTCTGCCAAACTGAGGCTTCTGCATTTTAGAAGCATTCCATTAGATCCCTAAAATTTAGGTCTTCTTTTAGGCCTGGATCTCACCAGGCTGGATATCTGTCTGCAAATGGCAATTGCCCTCTGAGAGATAAGTAAGGAAAAGTGGCCTAGCATTACACACTTGATCAATTCTCCCACCATATAATTCCAGCTAGAACAGAAATCTGTGCACATCCCATCAACCATGCAGGCTGGGTCACAAACCCCTCCACAGGTATGCAAGTCATTTCTTTCCTTCCCTAAGCAGAAGGGAAGGAAGCAATATTTCCTAATCATTGCAAGGATAGGAAAATTGTACATACAAAGGAAAGTTACAAAAGCATACTCTAAATATTTTGAAGATCGGTGTATTGTTCCAGAAAAGTCTTTGGACATGGTCTGAATGCAGCTTCCTCATACAGGCTGCCACCAATCACCAAAAGACCCTCTTAACAGACAGAACAAAATTGCAATGATTAAAACAAAAGGAAGGGCTGCTCCTGGACACTGTGCTGTAACTTAAGTTATCAAGGATCTCTAGACAAAAACCAGAAAAACCACCAGTCAGGATTCTCTGTGTTTTAAAACTATCCTCCTGGAAAAGGAAAGTTTCAACACACAAGTATTAAGATATTTTCTCTGATGTAAATCCCTCCACCTACTCAAGGACCATGTTGCCAAAGGTGACAGATACCATATTGCACTTACTGTATCTTCACTAGACAATAAATTAAGTTCGCAATATAAAGTTGTTCAAGTATAAGACAAAGTATCAGCAGCCACACATCCAAACAGATACTTAACATGGAAATGGCAAAAGGCACTGTTTCAATTTACACTACTTGATTTTGTAGAAACCCTAAAGCTGTCTAAGGAATTAATGTCCATGTGCAGACAAATGGAAAATGCCTAAATGTTCCAGGAGGAGATTAAGGCTGAGTCTGAAATGAAAATATAGGAAGACAAAAGCAGCAGTAACTTGCAAGAACCATTGTCAGATAGGTTCTTGCAAGTAGCAAAATGATACAGTTTGACATAAGCAGGTTTAATACCACATCTTTAGGAAAGGGACTTCAAAAGCAATATTGGATGGGGAATCTGAAGTTCTCTTTCTTTGGGAGCAAAGAGTGTTTTTACAGACTCCTGCAGGCTGTCCTAATTGGAAGTGAGCTCATCTTCATGTGTTTTTGAATTAAGTTCTAGTCCTGCCTTTAGTGAAGGCAGAAGTTTTCTCCCAGAGTTTTACTGCGCAAGCTCAGGAATTAAGACAAAAAAATCAAAGGAAAACACAAGTGGCAGAATAAAGACATCTGAATTTTAAACATAGTCCTACTACAACCTTCCTTTAATGTTGAACAAATTCTCAAATTTCTACTTCATTTTCTTCATTTTTATGAAGATGAGATGGCAGTAATACATTTTAACTCACAGAATGAGGACAGAATTATGAGAATTTGCAAACCACTGATCTCCCAGAACGAAAGGACCTAGATTAGCACAACACATTATATCCCTCCTTAGAATGAGCTGATTTTAAGTGAGCAGAAGCATTATGTAAATTAGTTACAAGAAAGAAATTAGAAGAAGATTCAAATACAGTCAAAAGGTTTGAGTAAATACAAAGTTTAGTACAGATCTATACCCATTGGCTCCATACATGCATTTTCTGTTTGCACACATAAAATGGAAGCTACTGCATTTCCTAATTATATTGCAAAAGAAGATGACCATTCCATGAAGTTCCAACTTCATTATTTCAATTCAGTAACCCTGTATGTTCTCATAAAGCCTGAAACATTATATAGAGACATATATATACATCACCTTTCTAATTTTATGAGCATTAAAAGAAAACAGCCATGATGCATACAAAACCAAGTTTCAGGCTATTTTTAGAATTGCAAACTACAAAAACCACCTGAAATTTCCCATGTCCTCAACAGCACTATCTCTCTTCCTTGAAAACGTTAAGTGTAATTTTGCAATTCATAAGACACACCATAGTTTCCCAGTTCATGAAGAGTTCTACACAATGCTGTTACAAGCTGAACAATTCTTAGAATTGCCTACCTACTCTCAAAGTAGACTGCATAGTGCTATGCCCAGAAAGTATTCATCAGGTTGTTTTTACAGTTTGTCCTCTGAAAAAGGAAAAAGTTGCATGAGAAAGAATATAAAATGCTAGGTACAGCTTAATATCCATCATTTCATGTTTATGCCTGCTTATCCAGATCACAAAAATAAAGTGATAGCAAAAAATAAATCAGTTTGACCTGCACAACCAGGGCACAGCTGAGAAAAGGTCTATTTTCAGGATGGTACCATGGAAATTATTAAAACTAGTTACAGAAATTAAAGATGTGTGAAGGTGCCTTTCTAGGATGACAAGCCCAGAATTATTGCCTAGACAAGCAATAATGACAAGCCTAGAATTATAGTTTTAGAACAGAAATTCTTCTATATTTTCAAGCATTTCTGTAAGATACACTAAAGTGGTCTCTTTCAGGACGTTGAATATCTTCTCTCTGGCTCATATGACAATAATAAGGGTTGTCAATTTCACTGAAATGTATCAAAATCTAAGGCAAAATAAATGCAAACATTTTAATCCACTATTATGGTCCACAAAAAAAAAAGTAACAAGCAGCAAGGCATGCAAAAATTCAGGGTTCAGTACACATATCAGTCCATCCATACTGCATATTCTGTATGACTTACAACACAATTTACTAAAACCAGTAAGATAAAACCATGTATAACTGAAAAACCAAACACTTCAAAATTCTGCAATGAACTTAATAGCACCATATATGCAAAAAGCTCACTAAAACCTACAGTAAAATTCCTAGACTGGTCTCACTAACAAGCCCCCCACACTTGGGGTATTTTGGCTCATGTTACTGCATATTAAGGTGAAGAAGCAAACACTATTCATGCTCCTTCTCATATCTCTTATTAGCTGTAATTAACATATGTGTACTTCACATATCCTGTCTCATATGTTCTCTCAAAAGAAATTTTAACTCCTAGGGCCTCTAATAGAAATCAACCTAGGAAACATAATTCTTCTCTTACCCTTTTTGCTGTTATATTCAGGAGACTGGCTGTCTCCTTAAATTGGGAACCTTGAGTTAAAAAAGGAGATGCCTGCAACGAGGCACCGTAAATCAAAGCCATCTCCATTTCTGTGCATGCACCATAGCCATAACTGAAAGCAGCACTCTTGCAGAGGGCATAGAAGTCTTTCGAATACCACCAAAAACCATACAAGTCAAACTTTTGCACTTTTTTACAGGAACAGCTGCAAAAATTGCTTCAGACCGGCATTTAAAGGAAACCTTAAATGCTAACTTGAAATGTGGCTCTTCTTTTTCCCCAATCGAAAACGTGAGTTTACTTTTTAAAATAGTTTACTTTTTAAGACAGAGCATGTGTCCTCATACATTCACTCCCATTTGCTGATCACTACCCTTCCAACCACAAAATCCAAAATTTCACTTGTGATCCACAGAAAATGAAGACTGGGAATTCATGAAGCTGACTACCAGAGAAAGGGCGCGTTTATGGAAGAAAAAAATTCTATCTGGCATAACAGCTCCTCAGCCCATGACTGTTGGTTTCACCTTCCCATCATGAATTGCTAATACAATGCAAATACACACATCGCTGCAACCCGACAATATTTTGCACATGCATGCACACAGTTAAACAGAAACAACATAGTTACTAGAACATGAACCTCTGTCATAGATTGTCTTCTAAATTAATAACATTAATCCTCAATGTTTATTATGGTAGTCCTGTAATACGACTTGAAACAGATCCCTACACATCTATTAACAAGTCAATAGAAGTTTCTTCTATGCCTACAATGTTTATTATAGGATCTCACTTCTGGTCAAACAAAACCTTTAGACTGATTTTTTTGCCTAATTAGAAAAAGATAAACCTATTTTGCTTAAGAAGGCCAGATCCATCATTTGAATGCATTTCTGTAATATAAGCATGGAAGCTAGAGAAATATAAAATAGTATGAGAACTGCATTATATTCACATAAAGGGTAGTTTAATAATTCAAGGTTTATTTGGAGGTTTGTTTGCAACTGTAGGAAAGGTCAGACCTTATATGAATATGGTATTAAGGTTTGCACATAAAGTCTAAGGTAAGGATAACTAAAAAGGCTTGTTTACCATGCAGTTGCTCAGTGCTGTAGAGAGCTAACATTTTTAAAACCAACGCAGAGATAAGAGCATGGATTACTGAAAAGATTCTGCACAGAGATCAGCACACAAGCATCCAGAGTTCAACTGAAAATCACAAAATCTGTTAACACACAGATTGTGGGAAGGAAGTTTTACTGTTTTAAGAGATGTGTGGCTTTGAGTTACATTTAACATCCTTATTTTAAATTTCTCATTGCTCTTCCTCACACTTCTTGGATTTAATACTTTACAAGACACACTCCCATATTTTTGCATTAAACACTTCCCATACTGTTTAGTGGCAGTCAGATACAACAAATTGTTATGTTTGGACCTGGCGTATGCATTACACCAATAAGCATCTTCTTTGGGCATCCATAAATGGATGCAGAGATAGATATATCCAAGAGGATGCAGAAATATATATATCCTGCTCCTCTGGGACTGCTAGCTAAGTATTTCAACACACACATGTGCGTATTCAAATATGCACATGTTTTCACATGGAATAAGCTCAAACCAACTCTTATCAAAACAATTCCTCAAAGACAGGGGGACACTAAAAATACTCAGTCTAGTAGAAGCGGGAACAATGACATAACTTACTAGTAGCTAAAGAAAACAAACATATTCCACAATTGCAGAAAACACAAAAAACATGTTTCAAGAAAAGCAAACTTTGGGCTTGTACAGAAGTGCTTCCACATCACTTACCCTACCTTCGAAGAAAGCAAACACAGAAATTTCTAAGCTTGAGGAATAATTACTCCTATTCTTCTAACCCAGGCTTCACTGATCAAATTCACAGAAGTCTTAGTAGCATAAAAGTAATTTAATTTTATTCAATCCTTTTTGCCTCTTGATCTAAAAAACAGAAGTGACTGCTTCTCCTGCAAACCCCTACATTCTCATCCTCAAGTGTCTCCTGGTAGGAATGGCAGCACCATAAGCTAGCAGAAGGGACCACAGCACAGACTGCATCAGGCAGGTCAGCTGCAGGTAGGAACACCTCGACCATCTGCAGTATCTCCACCCTCTTTCAGATGAGAGTGAGGAGCAGAGGCCAATGACCAGGTTGCAGATCAAGTGCTCACAGAACAGGGTCACATCAGCACAGTGCAAATGCAGCACAGGGCAGGCAGCACCTGTGCAGGATGCACACACATCAGGAAGGATTTAACCAAGCCTGCACCTAGGCAAGAAGCTGCAATTATTTTATCCTATGGTTTCCTTTCCTTACGTGCACTTTCACATCATCATGATTTTGTTCTGCAGTTTAAACATGATTCATGCCCTCAATTTAACTTTGATTCATAGTTTCTAATAAGATCAGTCCATTGTCCAAACACTGCAAGGGGATATTAAACAACCTTAGACGGTCTGGGGAATTTGCCCACCAACATTAAACACAGAATAATTGGTTGCCATAATATTGTTTTAGATAACAGTTTCAGATAAACAAAGTATAACTGTAATGTCCCTGCTCTGAACCAGGAAAATAAAAAATAAATTCAACAACTGTTGGACAATATTGCAAAACCTTGTATTATTAAAACACATAAGTGGTTATAGCTTATTCCAAAGAATTGTTACCCAATTTCAAATTATGTAAGAGCAGAAAAACAATCACAAACAAAAACCTTGAGTTTTATGAATGGGTACTGCCCACAGCTCAATGTGAAACTCCACTGTCTTTGTCCAGACTCTATAAGCTTGCTTACTAGCTGCAAAATGTCACCCTCAGGAGTTTAGGTTAAATTGTCACTGGTTTGGAAATGTAGGCATCTGGTAATACACACACACACACACACACACACACACACACACAGACATATATAAATAAAATTAAACTATGCCTAATAGGTATACCTAAGTTAGTTTTGAACTCCTATTAATGATATGTTCTCTGTATAGCAGAGAACACCCTAAAAATGAAGTGCTGAGCATATGGCTTTTTTAAAGTGTGATTTAAATATGTGGCACATGCATGACATGTGCCTTTCCTTGATTTTCCAGACACTAATTGTTAAATAAGACTTCTGAAGTATGCATAAATGCATGGAACTCAATAATCAGTCAAGTATTTAGACACAAAAGAAAAGTCAGCAGCATTTTATGGATAGACAAAAATTAACTTACCAAAACTAGAGTATATTCTGTGCTAAAAACATAGTCAGCACTATGAAAAAAATGTTAGAATAATACAAGTACTTATGCAAATACACAGAGAAAAGGATACACACAAAGGAAATTGTTTCCATTTTCACACCTAGAAGCATAAATGCCCCTTAGAATTGTACCATTTCCCTCATGAAATCTAAGTATAAATAGGAAGGGGATTTTTTATGAGAGTTGTTTTCTCCTGCTTAATAGGAGATCTATCTCTTTATCCCAACAGCCTGATACCTCTTTTTACTGTCTGTATAAAATATTCAGTTCCCTTTCATCCACCTCTGTATCTTGGGTTTGCCAGTCCTTTTTCTTTGCCAGTGCTCCTTATTCCGAACAGTCTCCCCAGCACAGTGTCATTAATATTTTTGGAATATACATTCCTGCATACACTGATTCAAAATCCAGCAAGCATACATACTCCATACTTGCATATATATCATTAGGAGACTTCTAGGACCTTATCCTGTCAAACCTTATTAAAGTGACATTTTTAAGGCTGACATTCCATTTTCTCTAAGCTTGTTTTGAGCAGACATTTAGTAGAAACCTCCCCCCATTCAGAATTTTAATCAAGAGAGAAAATTAGGAAAAAGTTAAGTCTGCTATCTAGGAAAAAGATCTATTAGGTCTTGTCTGGACTAGAGAAATGTATTCTTCTAAGAATCAATTTAGTCTTTGCAATGCACTTGTAAAATGTCACACGTTCACACAGAGAAAGCATTGCAGATCCTGTTAAAACTAGTTTCATTAACTCTAAATGCTATTTCAGTCGGGCTGAATTAATGGCAGCTAAGTTAAAGGTTTACTGGCATTGTAGTTAATGCTGATCAAAGAACCTACCTGTCACTTTCCCCACAATATACTCATGGCCCCTTGAAATCCAACTTCACCGTTTCTGCAGCCCCTACCACAGATCTGTGGGATAGGTACCCAAACTGCAGTGCATTTCACAGAGGACAGAGCAAACCTGTGACAGTTTGAAAAGCTTATCAGCAGTGGACATTGCAGAGCTTAATTTGCTGAGTGAGAAACAATTCAAATTTCTAGACAAAGGCTTGCAGCTATGGCAAAGCCTCCAAATCAGAAGGAAAATCTCAACTTAAATTCAGGCTATCTGTACAAAGAACTAGCAGCCAGAGAGAAAGACAGTGATCCATCCTCTGCTGGATAAGAAAAGGATGCCTAGAGATCTCTTAATGGTTTTTTGTCTAATATATGCTGCTAACAACACCAACCTTCCATCAAAATCACTTTTTAAACAGAAGAAAATCAACATGAAAATGAAATTTAAGAAAATCCTCCCTTTTTTCAAAGAATACAGTATTTTCATTTTGTATCAGATGTTTGGTTGCTTGTCAAAATTTTCTTTTATCACAAATTGTCACATTTTGCTCACTTAAAAAAAAAAAAATCTATTTTTTCAGCAGTAGCCGAAAGTCTAATTGGATGACTGATTCAGTGTTGATACACTATGTATGTTGCAATGACAGACTGACATAGTTTCAAAAAACAAATAAATCACTTCCATTATGTCAGAGCACAATCATCCAAACAGCAGGATCACAACATGAGTCTCTCACTATGTCATGAAAGAACATAAAACCAAAACATGGCATCTCTGAATTTGTTTGAAATACATTTTAGTGAAACAAAATAGCATCTTAAAGTATTAACAATGCCTTCAAAATAGAAATTTAAAATGCTCATCAGCTTTACATGAAAAAAAATAATTCTTGCTTGTCTTTAATTCACTTGATTTTCAATGCCTGCTTAAGAACAACTAACTACATAAGCCAAAATGCTGATGGAAAAGATTCCTATTCCTAATCTAAGAAACAACTGGAAAAGAAAGAATGAAATATATAAGATGCTAGAAGTTGTTTTCTTTTCTAGACAAGATCCATCATAATAAAATGGTAGGATCAATTAACAACAATTTCCTAGCACTGCACCAAGGCTGTCTAAACACTATAAATTCTGTTGTAGCTTTTGCATATAACAGTTTATTTCACCAAACCATTGTCAGTCTGTTCAAGGCTATAAAAACTGTGGGAGACTCCTCTTGTAAATGAATCTTAATCAAAATTTGTTTTGAGAATTGCTGTTTTCCAAGACTCCTAATGCATCCTTTTCACAGAGCAAGGCAAATATTCAACATTCTGCAGGACAAACTGCAGCAAAATTGACATTGTGACAATAGAGGCTACATCTCCATTAAACTTACAGAACAAGGGGCCGACTGAGTTTTAAATAAGACAAACCACCACATGGCTATACTAGGAGTCTCATCTCTGTCAGCAAGTCTGTTCCCAGTTGACCAGGGTTCCAATTTGGTATGCAAGTTCATTACCGAATCTGTCCACACTCTGTACCTCTCATAGTGGAGTTCTGTCAGGCCAATGAAAACAACCTGACAAACATCCTGCAGTGTGACACCATCCCTCTATGTATCTGTTTTATTAATGTGCATTCAGGGCAGCTTAACATACAAAAATGTTACAATGAATTATTCTCCTGTTATCAGAGACTTATCTTGGCACTAGGTTTAATGCTACATTTGAATCTCAAATTGGCTTTGTAAACATGAAACTGTTATGTCCATAGTCCATAACCAAAAAACAAAACAAAAAAACCCCAAAAAACAAAAAAAAAAAAAAAAAAAAAGTTTTGATTATGATTGTTCTGGTAGAAAAGTTTACAAGCATGGAAAAACTACTGTCCATTATCCAGATGACTTTAGAAGACTAACTCCACTTGAGATAAAATTGAGATCAAAGAACCCTAATCCCAAAGATGAACAACAAATTTTACAAATTCAGGGGAAATGTATCTAATACAATAAACTAGTACTACTCAGTTTCTCCATTCTTTGTATATTCATTACTACATAATTATCAAATGGGAGATGAGCAGGAAAAAATAAATACTGTGTGCATTCACATAAATTTATATCTGAGTCTCCTCGGGAAAGGATGATTCCAGGAGCCGAGCTCACAATTTGTGTTGTGACTGGCTACTGCACTCCTTTCTGGACGTGCCCATGTTACAGGCACAAGAGATTACTCTGAATACATCAGCTGCAGGCCCACCCAAAGCATTGGATCACACATGCCACTGGGATCAAGGTGGGCAAGCCAAACACTGCCAAGGGTGAGAGACAGGACTGAGCAAAGTGGCCTCCAGCTCATCTCTCCAAGGAGTCCACTACAGCTTACACTGCATGGGCAGCATGTGGGTCATCACTTATATTTATCATTTAGGAAGGATATCAGAAAGTCCCAGAGATAAGATATCCAGAAGCATGATCTTTTCAGAATGTATGGAGTAGAAATTCCAAGATATCATCCCTAGTTCTCTTCATGTGATATAACAATGTAATTGCAGTCCACAAGGGAGAGAACTGCTCGTCCTCCACGCAGCTACCCAAAGAAATTACAAAGCCTTGTGCTTCACACCATTATGCGCCTTCTCTTAAAACTTCCTGCCTTCTCCTACATCCATACTGATCCTGACTAAAAACGATCTTCCTTGACAAGCAGACATGAAAAAATAATGTTCAATTCCAAAATATACAAAATATGACACAATGTAACACAAACTGAATCAACCTACAGCAAATACACAACACAACCCTTTCAAAATACACAGCATTGAAAAATAGATGCATATTAAGGAACACACTTCAAAGACAGTTAGACTAATTATCTTCCACAAAAAAGTATATTTGAAGAATATACTGAGCAGAAATCCTCCTTCCTAGGGAATGAAGATTCACATCATCTAGCAAGCAGATCCAAAGAGTGAAAGGAGTTTATATATAATCTCATATACTTTTCATGAGCCTTATAAACTTCCGGCAGATTTAGTAATCTTCCATAAGTCTCCAGATTTCACAAGTCCTATTAAAATAAAATTCCTGACATTGAAACCAAAAGGAAGTAGAACATCTTAAGCAATACAGTATGGACAGAGGGGAGAGCAAGGGGAAAGAACCAGTCTTTTTTACAGCTCACAAACATATTTTGGGTTGCTCCTGAGGCCAACAGATGTAAAAGAGACAAAATACCATTGATTTAGCATGCCCACAGTAATTTTATGTCAAAACTATGAAATGCGAAGCTCCTGCAACTCAAGTTACCCACACTTTACTTAATTTCAAGGACCAGGAGAAAATAATGACTCATTCAGTAATATATTAATTGCAGAGCTTTCCTTTCATATGTTTTTTATTAAATATGAGGTAAGAATCTATTTTAGTGTCTACAAAGAGCAACAGATATGGCAATGGTAAAAAGTGGCATATCATCCAAAAGAGGGATAGATGAAGACAAAGATAGAGTCCAAATAAACACCCAAGGACAGCACTTAGCAATTCTGAATTAATTATCATTTGTCCTGTAATTTCTGTCAGGATTATTTCAGCCATGTTTATTTCCTCATACGCAGTGAAAACTCACAACATGAAAAAGAAAATAAAACAAAAATCTGTTGCAGATGAGGGTCCCGAACCTCTAGTTACTTTATTATTGGTATTTAAAAGGTAAAAGTCACAATGCTGGGAAGTAAACCTGACTTTACTATAAGCAGCACCATTCACAGTTCCAAGATATCACTAGCGACACAATTAATGAAAATCCAGCTACATTGTGCCCTTTTTTTCTAAAAATTCAAACCATTCATAACAGCCCAATATCCTTGAGCAACAAGCAGAAGAACACCCACAGTGGTGTGTCCCTGGCTGATGATAAAGGAAGACTGAACAGAATTCTTAACAGGAGGAATGAGAAGACACCTTTGCCATGGGGGAAGTCAAGATGCCTATTTAAAGTCACATTGTAATTTGTTCTGCTCATCTCAGTTACTTTAGACAACCAACCTTTAATCTTAACATACATGTGCATTTAATATGACTTTTGGGGACTTTCTGTAACACCAATCAGAAGTTTTTCTATGCAGCTTTGCAAAGATGAACTTCATCAAGACAACTTCTATAGGCAAGAAAAAGCAAACAAACCCCAATTAGCCCACATTGCTGTTCTGACTTTTCTCAGCTTTCTGACATTTCAGCCATACAATCCTCCTCAGTCTTGTTTCATTTCACTCAGATTTCTAGTCTGTTCTAATCCAGAAGACTTCCCATCATTCATGCAAGTGAATCTTCTCTCACTTCGTCTTCTCTTTTCCCTTTGAGAGAGGGAATATCTACTGCTTTAATCCCTTCTACATAAACATGAAAGAGAGGAAAATCTATTTAAGCAAAACACTGGCACAAGAACAAGCATGTTTAAGCTAGCTGTGACTGTGTCTAGCCTGGAAATTAGGAGGTGTCATAAAAAAATTAGAAGCTCTTCTAAGACACTGATCCTTAAAAAATGGCACAGAGAAGAGAACTAACAAATGAACCAAGGCAGATATTTACAGCTCTAGGAACAGAAATATGTTAAGAGGATTGTTTTAAAGAGTCAGAAGATTCCTGATAGTCATCTGTTTCCTACAGATGAGCCAGGAGAATCTCCAATGCATTCAGTGTCCAGTCAGAACAATGCAATTAAATTGTTGTTAAAATCTTTGCTGTGTCCTGTGGTTGTTTCCCGAAAGACAAGTGTAATATGGTAACATGAACTGTGCCAACATAAAAGAACTTCAATATAAACAGTTCATTAAAATCAACTGGGATTCACAGGTTGTATGTGCATCAGAGCAGATGGACCCAGGAAACACCCAGATGGCTTTCTGGGGAAACAGGAAACCACAAGCCTTTCTGGGTTACCAAATCTAGCCCCACACTACGCAATCCTTCCCATAATCTAATCTGCTCCTGAAGGTAAATTCACTTCACTTGCTCCCATAACTTCACCCTGCGGATAATTAGAAACATATTTCTCATTTTTAATTTCCCTCTTTCCATAGGAAAAATTTATTCAGTAGATTTATTAGCAGGTTAAAGCAAAGAGCAACGGCAAGTTAAGTATGGTTATTTGCACTGAAACAGAGCAATAAGGCCTTGCAGGACTTGTCCAGTTACCTGGAGCAACAGCTGGACATTAAAAGCTCTGCTGACTTGAGTCCTACCCTGCACCATTAAGAGATGTAAAGCAACATCTTTAAAATCACCTAAGGATCTTTCATTAATATGTCCAGCAATATTTATAGAAACCAAAAACTTCTACCTGAAGATAATGAAATATGAAGAAACCTACCCTGGAAGAGTTAATGTATTTTAAAGGCTATTAAATGCTTTGCTTACATTTTTATATAATTACTAAAATTCTACACTCTGAAGAAACTAATTGAAAGCGATACACTTACTTCAGTAAGTTCCCTGGATGTAAACAAAATTAGACCTGCCAATCTTTGTGACCATAATACATTTTATTTACCCCTTTATTTTGGCATTTTGGAATAAGCCATATTCCAATCCTCCTCTTGATTCTTCCTACACAATCTCAAAGTGTCACAGCTTAATGTGCACAAACACGCCAGAAACAACCTCTACAAGAAGATTACTAAATGCCCAAACTGCTCTCTAAAAATTCATTTACAGGACTTCAGAAGACAGCAAGATGCCACTTTATTATCAAATTCCAAGCTGAGTTTACAGAACTACTAGGTGGGGAGAAAAAGCATCATTTTTACTAACAAGGACTTAAAATATGACAAAGTCAAATGACAAAACTTACAGTGGCATTTTCACATTTCCAAACAGTAACACTAAGTAATTCAGATGGCAGACATGTAGCTTCATGTAACAAAACATGTGCCAATCCACCAGAAATGAAATTGTACAGGGATAAGGAAAAGCCTGGCAGACTGCACACTGCAAAAAAAAAAAAAAAAAAAAAACAAGCATTGCTAAATCAATCACATTTCAACCTTCCTGGAGGTAGACGAACCCAGCAGCCAAGAAGAGTCTTGGCCTGGGTACTAAATTCAAGCATAATCATGACTTGGTGGCTTAAAATTATAAATTAGGATGCCATCACAGCATGCACTACTCCCTCACTGCATCTGCACTGGCACCCAGGCAAGACCCAGTCACTGTAAACAATACCACATTTTGCTCTCCTGGTTCACTCAGCCAGGACATTTTGAGAAAGTTTTGATAGCCACAATTGTTTTATTCCATTTTATTCTCACTGCTTGGGATATACATCCTTCAGCTGACTCATTTTTTAAATCACTCCAGTACTTAAACTGTCACACTCGATGCATAATCTGACACCACAGAGTCATAGTTTGAATATTTCAGTTCTATTACTTTTAATTCTGTACCAGTTAATCATATTTTATTTAAAGGTAAAATGTTAATCTTCTGATGTTAAAAATCATCATATGTTACCTTTTTATGGCCGCATATTAAAATAAGGATACTTGCCAATTACCTAGAGTCTTCTTTTCAGGATTTAAATGAGACATTGACAAGAGGTCAGCTCAGACTCTCTGCAGTACAACAGTCTGCACAGTATGCCAGAGGTGCTCTCTTTAATTTTCCCAATACTTTGCAGCTTAGAAATTAGCACATCTCACCAATTTGCTAGTCTACACTGGTGTGTCCATATTTAATTCTGAGTACAAGGTGTACCAAAAAGCACCTGGCTCCAAACTGTTTGTTATAAAATCATTGCCCTATTGCAAGCTTGCAACTCTGATCAAAATCCTTCAAAAATCCTATGTCTCTCCTCTGACATAATGAAAGCAAATTTTTTGTTGTTAACATTGCTACTTCTAATGACTTAAAACACACCTCTACACAGACCACCAGAATAAAGTCTTAGACTGCAAGCATTTCCCAGCAGGGATTTTTGTCTCCATACTTGTCTACTATCAAATTATTAATCATCTATAATTAAAGATACCATAAGCCCAGAACCCATCAGAGTACATCTCCAGTTTGCTCACATAACCCTTTATGCATAAAATATGCATTTCACTCCAATTACCTTTTTCTACTTGGGGGCCTCCTTCCAACCCTCTTTTAAGACATGACCAAGAAAGGCATTCTTTACCACATATTTTTATGTGTAAAACAATGAAAACAACAAACCTGTGTAATATACTTCCGTCAATCTTTTCCCTGACCCCAAAATTTTTGGTTTTATTTAAAATTTTCAGAGTGTCCATGAAATACCATAGCTGAGCAACATGCTTACATTTAACCTTCATGTCACACAAAGGCCAGTAAGCAGTACCACAAAATTTTAAACAGGTGAGTAGGAGAGAAAACAGTGGAATTGCCCAGTGCCACATCTGGTAAGTCAGGAAAAGCAGAGAACTGAGCTGGAGATCCAGTGGATTTCCAGGCTCATTCACATGGCTCATGTCTGGCTCATAAGCAACATAATCTGTATCTCAATAGTTACTTTTTCCTGTGACCACAACTGCATACTGCAGGTTGCACACACCTGCTCTACCTTTAGCACTCTACTTCCAATGGTAAGCACGTCATCATACAGAACCAGAAGCAACATACTAATTTCATTTTTAAATGGAAGAAAAGCAGTGTGGTTTTGGCTGTGGTGCTGATAATATTTATTTTTATTCCATCGTTTCCACAGTCAGACCCACAATTATTGGCAATGTTGCTCAGGTTTTTGATGCTCTGCTTCCAGTGTTGACTTCAGAACAAGCATCAAAGCTCTAACATACATTTAAAAAGTCAGTACTGTTCATACAACAACCATCCACAGTTAGCTGGCAAGAGCTCATATATCTCTGCCTGTCTGCAAAATGAAAAAAAAATATTTTAAGTGTAAGACTAGAAACCTGACAATGTACAACTAAAATGCACTTCTGCTGACAAAGCCTAGGAGGTAAAACTGCCCCCTCCCTTAATCTTCTTTACAGTCATGCTCAGCTCCCAGGTAAGCCAATCCATGCCTACCTGACCAGGCAGCTTGCTCTATGAGACTCCATACCTTACACAGGTGGCAAGCTCAAGGCCATAAATTTCATTTTACCATAATTGCCTTGAATTTTAGAAGACTCTTCCTCCTTCAGGCAGAGGACAGTCTCCCCTTGTTCAAAATGAAGGTATGTGTTATTAGAACATTTGGAAGTGACTAGCGGGAGTGAAACCTAAGTTTCATTTCTTATAGATTCTTTAGAATGAAACAAACTATATCTAAAAAGTGCAGATATGCTTTTTTATTTCTTTTGCAGTTCAGGGGAGGGGGGAGGGAAAAGCATCACTGATTTGTATATTAAAGTGCAAGCATCTGTCCTACTGATGACATTCTAGGGAAGCACATTAGCATAAAATTTAACGATGTCAAATAAGTGGATGTGAAATAGGGACTGCGTAAAGACACTATTTCCAAGCCTGACAGAAACATCACTGTTTAGAAATGCAAATGATACCATTATGTTCAATAATTATATGAAAATATGAACAGTTCAGCATGTTTTCCAGCCCTGATGGCGGTTAATGGGATGTACGCTTATGTAAATAACTACTATTAAAGCTAATGCTGAAAAAAACTAATAAATTCATACTAAAGCAACTGATTTAGTACGCTTTTAAACCCCAGCAGTGCTCACTTATTAGAAAGGAGTGCATTCTTATGTTTAGAACTCATTACTGTTACAAGTCACTGCAACTCCATCAATTACCATGCATTAATGAAAATGGGACACATACAAAAAAAATTATTGCCTCTCAGCAGTTTTCTTTAAAGACAAAATATAGGGGTATTACCATCACTGGGCCTTGAGGGGAACTTATCAGCAACATAATCCTTATTACTACAACTGTACTCCCTGTTCTATAAACCCTGGGGTATTTTTTGTCCCAAGAAAGGGATGACCTTTATGTAAATCTCTTGCCATATGCACAATAAAAGTGACCATATTGCCATCAGTAAAAGCTTACCATTCCACAGTTAAAAATGCATTTAAATAAACACATACATACTAGAATCTGAACTGAAAACTATAAACGTGAAATGAAAAACTACAACTCCTGAAACCAGACCAAAGAAGTTGTAATGCCAATAGAACTAAGGATAAAAGGTATATGTGGAAGTCTTCATTGCAGTCCTTGCATCCAGATAAATTCCATCCAGTTTTACACTTACACTTTTAATAAACTCCTAGAAAGCCATGGAATTAAGACTTTAGGGATGCTATTCATTCCTTTTTGGATGTTTTTGCCGACTCCTCAGTACTACTCAAAATTCTTAGCCCTGTTTAAACATCACAACTGATAGAGGAAACAAAACGAAGAGTGCTGTTAGAGTAATAAATTCCTAAGGAAATTAAGAGCTGAGATTTACTGAATATCTATAATTCTACAACTAACCCACTTTAATTTTCTAAGCAGTCTATGGAAATGAGATATTAGTGTAACATCCACTAGATCCTAAGAAGTTTAGCAAGGCTAAAAATGGATTTATATTAGTTTGCACTGACTGACATTTTAAAATTATGGACGGATTTCAATAAACTTGCAAGAGGCTATGGACAAAGAACTGATGCCAAATGGACAAGATTAATGTAGGACAGTTACCAGCCCAGTCTCAGCTGCTGTAAAACAAGATGGCATTTTGCTATGGGAAGGCACAGACTTGCAACTCTCAACTACAAAAGCACTGTGATTAAGGACCATGAAATCCTACATCAATAGAAAGGGGTTAAGAAACAGATGCTGTTTTCCTCATGCTTGAACAATGACAAAGTTCTTAAAGGCCAATGTCTACCTTAAAAGCCAATGTTAAATTAATGCTATGCTTAAGTGCAATGTACTCCCCACAGCACAACGCAGTAATAAAGCCTAGCCCAGCCTGAAAAATTTCCAATCTAAAAGCAGGCAGCAAAACAAGGCTTTCAGAGAGCCAGCAGCTCACAGAATACAACAGCAAACACATGATGACAGTCACTGTGACAAATGTTTGATGGGAGAGAGACGGAAGAAAAAAAACCCTCAAAACCATCTGATTGCTTTCACTAAATCTCTGATGAAAGAGAGGTATGAAGTGTTTTGCTATCTAGACCATTAAAACCATTTCATGAGTGAAGGCCACACTAAAAACAGTAAGACAAATTTGCTACTGATTAATAATAAAGCCATTCATTTTATTCTTCAAATCTAAAGTAATTACAAGCCAGAGCATGGCAAATGGATTTAGAAGAAGCCATTACGTCAGAAGAATCCTTTAAAGAACAGTAATTTAAAAGACTGAACTGAATAATGAACTCTCCTGAACAACAATTATTATGAGATTGATTTATTGAAAGTGTATTTAATTATGCAAGAAATGTTTAAACTTTCCAAAATAGTGCAGGAAGACAGAGAAACCAATAGCAGAGTCAGCCCTACGTCCTCATTATAGTTGAGAAGCTGAAGCAGATGGAGAATTCATTTAGTTTAGAAGGATAAAGTACATCAATTTCTCTGAATCCACATTTCTAGTCAATTTGTTACAGTACCAGCTTCAACAATTAATGATCTCATTTTCTCATTTGTGCTTCCTTTTAAAAGACCTCAGTCTTTGTTTCCAAATGAGCAAAATGTCATAAAGAAAAAATTTAACTCAAACATCACTTTGAAAGCTCACGTGCCTAAAGCCAAATGTTTCAGCAATAACCACAAAGCCAGGAGCCAAATTCAGTCAGGTGAGTAGGCTGGCCAGTTTAAGTAACTGTAAAAAGCATAAAGATCTGTCTTTCACCTGACACACTTAAACTGACCAGCGTTGACTCCTGCAGAGAATTTTTTTTTACCTGAACTACTTCACTTTTTTTTTTTCTTAGAATACCTGATATTGATATATAAGATTCCCACAGCTGAAGGTGCATTTCCAATGATAGGTGTCTCCTGTTTTGTTCAACAGGGACAGCCCATCACCATTTCAAGTTTTGACATACCTACCACACAGTTAATATAGATAATATCATAAATCTGTGCTTCAGATACCCAGAGCTGGGAGACAGGCTGCCTGGGAAGCATGCAGCTACCCACAGGTATCAACAATCTGGCAGGGCAGAGCTCCAGCTCTTATTCAGTTTCAAAGTCATCAAGTCTCTAATACCAGGTACAGATCACCACAATGTAAAAACATCATGAAACATGGGAGATGAGAGAATGCTACTAGCCCTCAACACTCACCTCAGGGGAACTCCAAAATTCTATAAGGGCTGTTGGGTGGGAACGTCTCTCCTTCAGTCAGACACACACAGAACATCATTCCACCTTTGGTATAAAACACAGAGCAAATACACTTCTCCCATTCCACAGCTGTATTTCTATGCTGACAGTACCATCTCACAGAAAATCCTGCACCACTGAGTGCAGAGTTTTAGGGCAAAAAGCCTGTCCAACTCATATTCTACAGAGGCTGTTGTTGACTGCATAGATGCGGCCTGCTGATTCTGGGTATCTTCATAATATGGTCAGTATTGCTAGATTGTGCTACAAGGCACTAACTAGAATTAAGCACAGAAAGCTTCAAATTAATCTCCAGCCATTGATCCATTTGAAGATTCAACATTACAATATGTTTCACCTTGCTTTAGTTTAAAAGTTCATGAAAAATTCAAAATATCTTATTTACCCAATAGTCCTTGACTTATTCTTCTACATTTAAGTTCGTAAATACATACATTATTTAGCCAATACTGCAGTTACAGAATAGCATATAAATATTCAGGGACTTTTTAATAAGTGCGGCTTTTTTTCAACAGACCACAATGGTTGCTTAGAAACATTTACTAGTAGGATACCTGAAATAACAGTAAGAAAAACACCTTCAAAAAGTAAAGTAGTTGGGTAAAATGGAAGAGAGGAGCAAAATACTAATTTTCCATTCTCCTCACACACCTTCAAAGAAATTATGATGCACAAGAAGATATATAGTATGCATTCACATATGAAAAATAGAAAGGGAAAAAAACTTCAAACGATAAGCTGAGGGAGCCAAGGTAAGAAATAAAAGAAAAATAATGACGGTCATTTCAAACCCTCAGTTCATAACTTGTCAGAAACTATACCATCAGGAACAAACTTAGCCAAAGTTAATCTCTAAAACTGTTACTGAGTTTTAAATAAATAGCCTGATTTTCAAAAGCAGAAGTTTCCTACAAATGGCAAATTTCCCTTATATACACAAATCTTCTTTTGCCTTTTTTTTTTCCCAGGGGACAGGGGTGCATTGCAAGGCAGGGAGCCATTTCCATATACAGATGCTCAACTCCAGTGTTAATATCTGTGCCCCACCTCCCCTTGACACTGTGCTGTCATTTTGAGGGCAGACTGTCCCCTTGTCAACAGCAGCTCCAGGGAGGCACACACACATGAATCTGCCATGCAGGACACCGGGACCACACATCCAACAAAACACAGAAAAGAAAGCCCTTCTGTGTAAGGCCACCTTTGTCCCCTCACCTGCGATGACAGCTTGGTGGGTCTGATTACAAAGGAAAGGAAGCAGAAGTGTTCATATTTTCAGAAGATTACATTTAACATTATAGGGAAAAAAAGGGAGAACCAGCAAACAAATTCTGTACTCTGATATCTCCTTTTTCTACCATTTTGTTCTTTGCATTAAGCAAGCCAGTAACCCTTTTTCCTCTGAAAAATACTACTCATTTTACATTAACACAGTAAGAAAGGAAAAGGAGAAAATATGTAAGTCGCCCTAATTTATGTATGCAAGACTTATGTAATGAACAGTACTATGGCAAAACTAAAAGCATTTTATTAAAGTCTCTAGATAATGCTTATAAAGCTCATTATTCTTCCAGCAAATTAATATTCTATGTCTCACTAACACTATACGCAAATGAACTGTTTTAGTTAAATTAATATTCATGTTAACTCCATGCAAAACCAACTAATTAAGTAGTTCTATAACATTAAGAACATGTGTAAACAGAGTCTGTGATCAATTTTAAGACTAACCAAGTAAATCATACAGGATTTGTTGTGTGAATCTGGCTGGGTATTCAGCAACCTGATCTACTGGGAGGTGTCCCTGTCCAGGGGTTGGACTTAGATGATATTTCAGGGTCAAATAATTTTGTAAGTCTATGTCCAGACAGAAAATTATTCCAACAAAAAGCTTAAGTAACCCAGGTACATTCTAAATATAAACCAAAACAGCAGCATAGTACAGTTGACTAGTTTAAATCGACAAAAAAGAAAAACAAATTTGTAATAAACATAATCTCTTCTTTCCTTTATTTGCTTATTCTTTGTCTATATAATAATATTTTAAGCAGAGCTTAGAATTCAATAACCAATTTTTAATTTTTTTTAAAGCTTCCTTTTCACCTGTTAATAAGTTCTTACAGAAATGTTACAGATGCTTTTTCTTCATTTATGAAACAGCATCAAATTTACATGGAAAAAATCCCTAATGATGATAACAAGAAAAGCTAAAGACCACAAAATAATTTCTTTGAGCTATGAAGTATTAGCAATATTTGTTTCTTAATAATCTCATTATTTTTTTTTTCCTAAGACATATATCATGACAGTATTGGGACATCTTACAAAGGATATTTTACTGATTTTTAAATTAAATCATATTTGTTATTTATTAAGTTATTATATTTATTATATTATAATATCATGTAAATTATATTATAATTTTCAGGCACCTAAATTAATAATAGGTGCCTGAAAATACATCAGGAAAAAAAAAAAGGAAAACCAAAAGCTTTCTATTAGCAGCTCCTAGCAAAAGAGGAAAAAGATGCAGCACAAGTAGTCTAAGTGCATAATGTGGTACACACTGCTCACCCCTTACCATGAAAATGTAAATGAAGTAACACAAATAAGAACAAGAGAGTTGCAAGTTACACACTCCAAAGGCAATGCCAGAATCTAGATTGCCACTAGAAGCAGTTTAGTCACCATACAGAAGCAAAGAGAACACAAACACCAAGAGTAGATGCTGTAGAAGACACCACAGGAGGTTACACATTGCAATTCTTCTCACGAGCTTAGTCCCAAATTCTGTTTTCAAAGGGTGCTTGAATACCCTAAACAGACACATCCCTGCTTGCATCAGCTGTCTTACAATTGTCTGACTGATTCTAGTCACAGCCACCATCTCAGCTCTTATTAACCCCGACTGCTCATCCCAAACATTTCTGAACCCATCAGTCACAGTCTTTTGTTGCTTTCACATCAGTCACGTCCAGCCCAACCTCCTTTTCCAAGTATTTCTTCCCAGACATTCTAGATCTCACTCTCCCAATACACACTCCAATTACATTTTTTCTCTTTATCTTTTATGTAAACTTCACTTTCAGAAAGGGATACTTTTCCCCACCACTCACTCTATCATCTTCATAGTTGTAAGATGTTTTCATCAGGGAGGGCATCAAAAGAGCGTGAGCAGCTGCTGCTGGATTATCCAGTTCAGCCCAACTGGGCAAATTTTAGCAAGAACAGCAAGAGATGTCATCCCAGCATGCATACCTGAACACCAGTAAGTGTCACATCTAAGAACAGCAGCACTAGAACTTTCAGGTTTATCATAAGCAAAAGAGTTAAAGTTTTGATCCTCTTTTAGTTTTGAAACACTTTGTCTGAAACACTTTGTATCAAGTTTCATTTGAAAGAAGTCTGAAGTGTAAATGTCATGAAACAAACCAAGCCAAAACAGCTACTTTTGACCAAATTATAAGATAATATGATGGGCCTAAACATTGCTTTAGGAAGAAGGTGTAGACCAATTGACTATTTGAAATCTCTAGTACTACGTATTCAATTTTCAAAGTTTCACCTGCTAAGGAAGGGTAGAATTGACTTCTAAATATGCGTGAAATTTCAATTGCTGTTCCCTACCCAGACAGCACTGAGCAGTTTCAAAGTACCTGTGAGCTTGGACTGCAGGCAGATGCTGTTTTTCAGATGCCAAGAAGTTACTCAAAGTTTTGTAGTGAGATCATTGCATACCACCCATCTCCCTTCCCCCAAAGCTTCTGTCATAGTTCATCCGCAGCAAATTTGAACAGAGGGGTCTTCATAGCCTCTCAAGGGTAAAAAAAAATCAACCATAACAAAATAAGGATGGATTTTCCTCAAACTATATTCAAACAATATTTCGCCTGCAAGAATCTCAAGGAAAAAAACAGAACAACAAAAATGTGTTGCTGAAAAAAACCCACAGTCTCCATGCTAAGTGAACTAAACTCTTACCAAGCTGAAACTGCACTTTGTTGGATAGCTGCAGTTATATCAGAAGCACCAATTTATTACTGCAGGGTACTTTTCAATACTGCAGTAAAGAAAGTTATCTTATAGAGAATAAATTAGATATGTGGGGCAAAAAAAAGGTAAAATTTATCTTAACAGACTTGAAATTTTTTTCTTATGGTATTATATCCCTGATATCTTATTTGCAAGTGGATGCTACAATCCAGAAGAAATTAAAGAATTTCAAGTTGCTGTACTTGAAATGGCCAAAATCTGTATTCAGCCTCAGCAAGTCATTTCTACTATTCCTTGTCTCTGCACATTTTAAAAAATTAAGTGATCAGAGTTACACTGAAGATCTTGAATCATTCATGTATGATAGGCAAGTATTGCGGCAGTTAAAATTACATTGTTTTAAATTATAACCTTGTTTTATATATCTAGGTTTTACAGAGTTTTATGAAGTGTAAAATTGCATGCATTAACCTTCTGCCACGTCTACCAGACTTCTGGAAAAGTATTCATGCTTGTGCAATTTAAAAAGAAAAGAAGAAAAGGAGAAAACCACAAACAACAACAAAAAAAAAAGCAAGCCACTTGCCATTAGCCAAATGAACTTCATGCGAATTAGTGAAAGTTTTGTGTGGACAAGTAATAAAAAAAAATCAGGAACATGCATCCCACCCAACTTCATGAGCTGACTGAATACACAAGATGCAATATACAACAAAACACTGGCTTCAGTGAAATCAATGTCAAAGAGTTGTTGCCACATCTAATGGCTCTTGAAATACCTCAGATCTAATATTTTCCAGTAACAGTTCACAGCCAGCTAAGTTTGTTGATGTGTATATTATTCAGGACAGATAAAATTCTTTCCAGAAAAATAAGTGGCCACTATGCTACAAGGGATGTTCTAGGTCATCAGGGCAATGCTCTCCTGACAGAGACCACACATCACTGAATGACTTTCCTAAGCCAAGCATGTTCCATCATAAAGAAAGCATCATTTTTGTTAGGCCTCCCAATGCTAAACTGTGAAATAGGATTGCTGGAATTTTCAAGAACCCTCCTCTAAATTCACATTCAAGTTTCTGAATTATCACTATTTCTGTTTCAAAACTGGCCCATAGCTTGAAGAGCCTCTTTTTGTCACTAACTTCATTTTTAAGTTGAACAAATAATGGCTCAGGACTGAAAACAGTACTGCATACTGGGCTTTTTAAAACAACATTACTACCCTCCCTACTGGCAAAGCAGCTCCCAATGAATCACACGCTATTTGCTTTTCCTGTAACCGCAGGCCAGTCTCTTCCCTAACCCACTGCAGCCAGTCCTTATCCCTCTGAGAAATTTAACAACAAAGCATCACCATCAGAGATTTAGAAATGAAACTAACAAGAGAACTTTGTAAAGGTCTGTCACACCCTCGAAAGGAAAATTGCAATTCCTGCAATAGTGACTTTACGTGCAATATTCCAGGATTGAGACTAAGCATACAGAGCTTAAAGAAATGCAAGTCACAGTCAGCAAGAAAAGAGAATCTGCTAACTGTTTTTACATACAAACAAACAAACCAACCAACTAACCCTACACCAAACAAAAAGCCTAAGCTAGATAAGCCTCCTAGTACATATACTTAATTTATAGCCTTTTAGTGTAGATTCTCCTTCTCTGGAGATGGAAAAAAATGGAACAACATGCAAGTTTTAGAACTAAATTATGATCACCTAACAGAATTGAAAAAAAATCTATAATCATATTTTAATGTGTAAATTCCTTATTGTCATTTTTTAGTTGACAAATATCTATTTCATAGCAAAACAACATCATAGGAACAGCTGGATGGCAGTTTAAGCTCAAATGAACCAGTGTCACATGCTGACAAGTCATCTTTCTGATTGCTTTTGAATGGCAGCACATGCAGATTTATTCTATGCCATAAATTAGAACAATTATTTCTCTGTACTTCACTTTTTGTTTCAGTGAGCCATTGCACATATTTTTAAAGGATATCTTCCCTTTCCTTGATGATAAGTTCATTCTGCTCCTCTAGCTGTCTGATCTTCTTCTCAAACGACTCCTGTTCAGCTTTCAGCCGTTCTTCTGTCACCTCTTTTTCTTCACTTACCCTGAAAAGAATTTGAGAAAAATAAAATATATGCCCATAACCACAGTGCCTGACTTCCAACTCCTCCATCACTTTACAGGTAAATGGGTAATAACCTCTCCACTCTTAAGCCAGTTAGTTACTCACAATATTTGTTTTAATATATTACACAATATATGACTTTATGCAATGGTTTGGTTTTTTTGGTTTTTTTCCAAAAACACTGGTCTCAGCAGAGTACCTGCACATTAATGGGCAGCATGGAAGAACAAAGTGAGGACCTGAACCCACAATCAGGTTTGTTCAGTCCGATTCCCTGCAGCCATAATGAAGATTCACTGGGATACTTACAAACCTAGGACAGGAACACAGAAAACTCAGATAGAAGAGCTTAGCTGACATAACAGGAAGAAAACTCTGGAAAACTTTTCTGTTTCTTAATCTACAAACTAACCCTTCTTTCACCTTTACTGGTCAAATACAAGTCCAGAAAGAATCATTTTTCTTGTTAGCTTTCTCCAAACAAAACAGTTTGTCCTTTTCTGAGGATTTTCAAATATCAAGCTACAAGAGTAAATTTTCCTTTCTGTCTGGGGCATGGCACCCTGTATCTTGCTGCTCAGTGTAAATAATTGGATCAAGATTAAAAGATGACAATGTGAGAAAGGCTTACAATGATCATTTATTCTGCACCTCAAGAGCAGGCTGTAAAAACAATTATTCTGGTATCACGTAGGCAATAAGATCCTTATGCACAGATGATCCTGTAACTATGCTAAAAAAACGTGGCTTGGAAATCATGGTTCTATAAAAGCTCCACAAAAATATTAAGTAATGAGCTTAGACTAATAAATATTACTGCTCTGCACTTAGGCAATTTCTGTTGCTGAAGGCTCTTAAAGTTCAGTCTTTTATGATGATGAAACAGCTGCCACAACACAGGTGACAGGAGACCAAAGCAATACAACTTTTAGAAAACTCCATTTTTAACTTCCTTAAAGCGGAACAATCTTATAGGAAGAGGAAATCTTACAGGAAAAAATGAAATATGTATATGTAAGTATCACATTAAGCCTTCCACTTGTCCCATTAGACCAATACTATTAACAGAATGTTCCATTCAAGGACTGAGCCATACATTTGTTATCATTGTTTCCCTTAAGAGGGCAGATTTGTTTTGATCTTCCAGTTGAAAAGTCATAAATACCACAACTGGGTCACTCCCCTGGAGTGAATTATAGACGAGCAGTATTCCTCAACTCCAAGAACAACCCACAGCCCTTCCCATATCAGCTCAAGCAGACTGTATGAAGTTGGAAATTACAATACTGAAACACACACTTTTTCTCTTCAAACCTAGAGGGAGACAAACAACAGATACTGTATAATCAAATTCTTCAAATTAAGGCTGTTTTAAAGCTTGGATCAAACTACTAATTGCAATGTTTCTAATGTGCAGGGGAAAAAAAGACATAGATTTAGTGTAAAAGCATTTCATTAGTCAAATGCACAAGGTCTCACTTACAACCTTGGGCCCAGCCTGAGAAGGTGTGATGAGTTCAACCTATTCCTAGGCCCCTTCCCCTCCACTCACAGGCTGTCAAAAGGGCTGTGCACACAGCATTAAAAAATGTGGTAAAGGGAATCACCTATATAAACTCTGGACCTACACCAACACCTCTGTGCTCCTCAGCCAAGCAGGCAACAAACTTTTGAGGAATATCCTCCGCACTTCCTTGCAGTAACAGCCACAGCAAATTTGCCAGAGGTGCAGATAGAGGCTTTCACATCAAGCCGTGGCTCATTTGTTTCCTCTGAGTCCAGTGCAACCACCTAAACGACTACAGCACATATGAACTTCCTTCACATCACCAGTGAAAGATGCAGAACCAAAAAAAGTTAATTAAAAACTCCAATTAAGAACTCAATGACCATGTGCATGAAAGACAGGAATGAAATGAGCAAGACAGGGAACTGAAAAGAGAGAACGAGTACCACCTCCAGCATTCCATGAAAGGAAGAAAGCTTGCTCAGTAACTTGCAGGAGTGATGCCGCTTGAGAAAAGGGTTTGGGGCAACAAATACTGTGCTATGCTGGTACCCAGAAACACTAAAATTGAACAACAGTGTGAGAAAAAAAAATATGAAAGAACAGAGCATTAGAAAAATCAAACAAAACCTAGCAGGCTTTACTCATCTCTAGATCTGTGATTTGTTGCTTATATCAGCGTGCATCACATTCACGTGCTGTGTTTGTATTTAACACATATCACAACAAGCTGTCACACTCCCAGACACATGAATATATTGTGCACATATCTTACGCAGTAAATGACTGAGAACAGTAAGTGATCTCAGAAGAAATGTGGCAGTATGTGTTTATGTATCACAAAGCAGGAGACAGCCCATAAAGGGCAAGAACATACAAAAGACGGTTACTCACAGGAAGTGGCAAAAGGAAGTTAGAGAAAAGGAATACAAGAATGTCATCAGATTATGCTGGATTTATGCCACTTCCTATAAATAGCACAGTGAGTTGGGTTTTTTTTAATAAACTTATTTCTTTGCCTTCTGGCAGTAACGAACAGATGATTTTTAGCAGAACTATAGAGGTCTTCACTGATGCTATAGAATAACATTACAGGGCTCATATAACGCTCCTTAAAAGTCATTTCATCCTCTGTTCACCCACTTGGGTCAGAAAAGAGCAGTGAAAGAATGAAAGCACAACTACAAAGGGCTCAATTGCTCCACTGAGCAACATGCTGGTATCCAGTTCCATTGTTCTTGCTTCCAGGATCAAACAGACAAATGACAGCTGAGAGCAAAGATGATGAATCAGTGGAATTATTGCTTCCATTTAGTGTCTGCAACATTTTCTTGCATGGAATTCACACTCACCTACCTTGTGCCACAGGACATGCACCATCTTTGTTCAAGATTTGTTTTAAATTTAACAGTTCAAAGCCTATATAATTCTAGATGCATTTAAATAAAAAATTATTTTAGAGGAGCCTCTTTAGAAATCTCATAATGCAAATATATTGACAAAAAGACCTCCTAAGCCATCCACCTTAGGGTTAAAATTAATTCCTAGTTCACCAGTTCCAATTATTATTGTGTGCTCCCAGATCCACTGCTGATACTAGTATTTCTGTCTGATCTAAAGAAGGAATTGATCAAGGAGTTTGCTGATGACACTGACTCATTCCACTGAGTAAGCAGGACTTATGCTCTCCAGGTGGAATTTTTGAAGCACTGCACAAGTCAACAGCACTTCAAGTTTTATTTGTTTAATGAAAAACTGACATGCACAAGAAAAAGTCATAATAATACATCAACATTACACTAGGGACAGAACTCAGCTCTTTCTGACTGAAGGCAGAGTTAAAAAAGCAAATTAAAAACAGCATCTTCTATTCTTCAAATTTTTTTTAAAATGAGCTTTTACCAAAAGAAATCTGAAATGCAATAAGAACATTGCAGCTCAGCTAGTTAAGACAGAAGATAAACTATACAAAAAACAGAGATATAGACACTGGGATCTTCAATGATCAGTCCTACACTCCTTGGGAACACTAATCTTTTAGTAAACACCCATCTGGTATTGGTCTGCCAACTGGCTAGCAAAGACAAAAAGAGTTGGGTGACCATTCTTGAAAACTACAAGTTTTAAATTCCAGGCAAAGAATGGCATCTGGAACAGGGAAGACCACCATGAAGGAGGGGGAACAGGTGGGGAGGAAACAAACAGAATTTTTGTCCAAGGATCAGGATTCACAAATCTGACACATTTTACTCAAGCATCATATGCAGTTTCTACACATTAGAAAAAAAAATAATAAAAAAATGCTAATGCTATGGGCCCAAAACCTAATTGAAATTGCTACACAATGGATAAATTTTATGATGTGCAACCTGCAAAATACAAAACTAGATTTCACAGCATGAATTTATAGCTACAAATTACTTTTTAACCACAGAAAGTAAGTGTGATTGGTGATACAATAATCCTGGGCATGCTTTACCTATCAACACAAAGTAATTTCCAGACAAGCTTAGGGATATCTTATTTGCACTCTCACTGCCTGACCAATTAAGAAAACTGCAGCACAAAATTGCTCCTAAAGCAACACACAAAAAAAAGAAAAAGATTTTGATGTTCAAGCCAGGTAACAATTTGGTTAAATGTGAAGTAGTGTAACCCAGGAGACAAGGCAACACAATAAGCCAAACACACAAGATTTGTAATACAAACAAGTTTGTATTTGGCAAGTTTTCTTTCCAAAATCTTAAGGACCGGAAGAAAAACAGCTAATATATACTATACTAGCTTTATTGAAAGCTCTGCAATGGTTTCCAGCTCTGTAACCAAATTAATGTTCTGACACCCATTTTCACCTATTGTGAGACAATTTCTATTTCAGCTTCGTATCAAAGACAGTAGAAAAGACTAGTATCCCAAACTGCTAGCACCCTAGAAAGGGCTTAGGAATCCAAGGTTTTGGGAAGAGGGAAGCATTTTCTCAGTAAGGGATAAAGGGCTGTCTGAAGGCTGTTTTAGTAGCACTAGTTACAAGTCATTCTGGGCATGCCAGTGATGTTAATCAGAACAACACTAATATAATAGCAACAGCCATCTTGTATCTCATTTGGAAAGGGAAATCGCTCCCTCCCATGGGTGCATAAGGGCATTATGATACTTTTCAACTAAATTGCTTTTGAAGATTTTTTTGCAAAGACAACAGAAAGCGAGCTTTCTCTAAATCTATCTTATTCAAAGAAAAGAAAGAATGTAAAATAGTTAGATACCAATGTTCACCACCAAAAATAAAAATTAAACTTTCATGAACCATTCTACATCACTTAGTAAATGCCTCTGCTCACTCAAAAGGCAAACTGCACATGTAAGCTGTACAGGCATCTGTGATCAGGGGAGAAGCATTTATGATGCACCTGCCATACTAGGAGCCCCAAAGTCACACAACTATGGCTGTATACCAATTAGGAGCCAAGTGAATCCTTGCAAGCACACACACATCCACTCTCTCTGCTAAGGAGTTATGATCCTCTCTATTCAGCCAAACACCAAGACAGAGAGAGCTCTCAAAATCTGCATATCACTCAAAGTATTTCACTCTAGAATACTTCATAATCATTCTCAACATGGTACCTAACAAGTCCTTAATGTCCAACAGTCTATATCCCAACGGGCCCTGAGCTGCTCCTTCTCAGAAGAGGCTGATGTGTCCTGACACTGGCAACAAGTATGAGCATAAGAATCTTTCTGTGTCTTCACCATGTCACTGCTCATTTCATTACATAACCTGATGACTGCTTCAGGAGCAGCCTGCAGGAATAAAAGCTCAGAGAGAATCTTCTTTGCCTCTTTTCAAAGGACTTTGCTTATAGGGAGAGATAAAATTTGCTCTTACTGTGCCACTTTCACCACTACAGCAGGAGGACCTTACTGAAAACACAGATGCCATGCTGGGTGTCTTAGAAAATAATAACTGATCACACTCAAGAATACCCCATTTACTCACAAAGCACTTTGGCATTCATGGGCATGACTCATTCTTCTCAGAAATTCCTCTACAAAAGCATTTTTAAAAGAATCTGCTGACACAATAAATTTAAAAGCTCAAATTTGCAACATTTTTGAGTATTTTAAGCCTTGGCTCCAGTCTGCCATTTTCATTTCACCTTAAAAGGATACATTCAAAGAAGGGCAAGATAACGGTTAGATTTACAGGTGGCAGCACAGATCAAAAACTACAACTATTCAGCCTAGAAAGGAGGATTAGAAAGAATACAGTTGAGCTCTTTCTTTAGACTCTGTCTCAAAATCCAATTCCATAAAATTCCAAACAGCTAAGGTGACCTCAGCCACGGAATCCCCAGCAGCAGAACTTCATAGAAGCTTTTTTTTTTTCCCCAGAGAAAATTATATTAATGTAGCCAGCATCAGAATTTACTCATACCAAGACAAAGTCTAACACTTCAGCAAATTAACAAATGCACTGTCACACTCAATGTTCAGAAGTGCAGTGGGAGTGAGAGCTAGAGAAAGAGAAATAATAAATTAGAAGAGGAAGAAAAGTATTGCAGAGGTCTCTCCTTCAGCAGTCACAGAAGTTGAGGAAAGATTACTACCCTGAACTGCTCAAGCAAGACCTGACTGAAATTCAAGCCTCTGGAGTCAATCATAATTTGCAACTGGTTTCCACACAAACAGAATTTTGTCACTTTACAACAGCCTTCATACATCTACTTACTGATCAATCTATTTCTGTTCACCATCCTGCAACAAACATGCACGAATTAGCATCAACTACCATTCATAAATTGTAGCAAAATAAGGAACAGTGAGGTAAAGCCCAAGTGAGACCTTTATTACTTCAAGTATTTACTGCAGGATAGTGTTCCTGTAAAACTTTCAACACTCTGCTGTTCCTTTTTCTTCTCCAAAGTGGCTAAGAATGTTCTACTGCTTGTAAAAACTCTCTATCATCCCACAACTAAGGAAGAAAATTATGGAGAGTTTTAAAAAAGTGACGAGGTGAGCGGAATTAAAGTTCAACTTCCCTATTACTCTGCAAAGGACTTTTAATTACATCCAATAAAAATATGATTAGGTTTAAAAATAAAAGAGAACTAAGTATAAAATAATAGTGTTCCACTAATTTTACTTTCCAAAATTAATGTTGCTGCACCTTCTATTTTTCTTCAAAGAAATGTCAGGCAGAAATATCAAACTGTCCTCTGGGAAAAATCACAGCATCTGAGATTTAAGAAGAATCCCATGCTTGAATGAATTACTGTACTACTATTCACTAGGGAGCAGTGTATTATGAAGAACAATGTAATGAAAGGCTTTTTTTAAATATTAGAATATACCTCTATATATCAACAGTGGCAACAGTGTCCGAATAGCTCCAACATCTGACAATTTGTAACCAGGCTGCCCACCAATCTACTCTTTATGACAGTCTTAACTATATTTTCTAACACAAGGCATGATAAAATAGAGTTGCAAGCATGAAGAACTTCAGAAATTACTAAAATACTGTATGGCAAGAAATTCTGTATTAGTACAAATTATTAGCAGGTAAAATGGTCCACTGGATAAGGATAATCAGAGAGAAAATATTCCTAGCTGCATCAGAGAGTTGTTGCATGACCTTGAACAAGTCACTTAATTTCTCTAATTTTCCAAATTTTTCTATATAAAATGAAAAAGGACAGTAATGCTTGCCAATTATTGCACAGACATAAGGAATCTATGTCAAAAAGTATTTAATTATTACCAGAGAACTTGCATTTTGTTCTAGAAAAACTTTAAATATTCTAAGGATGTAAAATAACTTTTAGCTCAAAGGACCTGGGATCATCATCCCCACTGACAAGGCAAAGCCTGCCAAAGGCCCATGTGCTCCTCCTCATTTTTACACCCACTCTGTAAGAAAGAGATTTCCAAAGATTCTGAGATGTTAGGGACAAAGAGTAGGACATGAATCTCCTCATTTTAATTCAACCTCTTTTTTACTTCCTTTACCTTTGAGAATGTAGCTAGTACTGGAATGAAACTTAAAAAATACTTCTGCTAAAGCTGAGAAACTTGCATTATTATCCCTACCTCTCCTTTCAAGGAATAAGTAGAATCTTTGGAGCTTAAGGGAAGCAAGAAGAGGTTTGATTAGGTAAGTAAAAATTACCCAGGCAAATCATTATCAACATGTTTCAGCTGCAAAATCAGCAATGCACCTTTAATGTGGCCTTCCATACAAAAGCTTATCTCTGCCAAATAAAAAGCATTACAAAGTTTCATAGCAACAAAGTCTGTCATTTCCAAAGCAGAATGTGTTTATTTATAGCACTTCCTAACCAAAACAAACAAAATCCTAGCCCTGTCATTAGGACATTACAGATGAAGTACTGCTGGTCATGAAATTTTGGCCTCTGTTTCAAATATATATTTAGGGGCTCAGGAAGCAAGGAAAAACCAACCAAGCTGCTTCATACCTTTTCTATCAAGAAAAATTACCTTGTGCAAATATTCAGGTTTTTAATGCAGTTCTACATTGCTTGATGTTAATTAGAGAAACGACTCTCTTTAAACTTAATGCATTTTCAGGCAATGCTTCTTCTTACCTGGCAAGTTCCTTAATTAAGTTCGCAATGCGTCTCTTGTCCTCAGGACACAAATCCTTTAAAGAAGCACTCTTCATTCCTCCTTCATTAGTGCCCTGAAAATTTAAAGTTACATTTTAGAATGTACTGTTTAAAAGAAAACAAATATTTCATAAGCTATTAAAAGCATTTCAATGCCTAATAATTAGAAGCTGAAAGTAGATCAATCCCAACTGAAAATAAAATTTGTATTTTTTAAAACCTAAGTACATTTCAATGAAACAAATTACTAAATTGTGAAGAATTATTTTAAGAGATTTGTAATTCAAATGCAAGCTGCTAGCTTCAATACTAAAACATGCTGGGTAAAGTTTTAAGACATGTACTATTTCTTGATTCATACTAGATAAAGAGGAGTGGGTTCTCATGACTTGAAAATCTAGTGCAGCAATATCCAAATCCAATTTTGAACCTTATCATATTAAGATCATAACGTAGGGAGTAAGAAAACAAATGCTGCCTTAGCATTTGTAACCAAAGCATACAAAACAGCAAAATATTGCCAGCAGAGAGTAAGACCCTTATTTCATTTTTCTAATACAGAGAAAAGCGCACACACACCTTCACAGGTGGATACTGTGGGTTTTAATGGCTTATTTGCTAGTTGCGTAAATAATACTTTCCAAAAAGGCTCCTCAGCTGCTCCAGGCACTACGGGGGCCGCGCACGGAGCCGCTGCACTTGCCGCGTGTGCTCACCAGAGGGCGCTCTGCTGGCCGGCATTCCCGGCTTGGACTGTTCCCAGGACGAAACGGCTCCAAACCGGCTTCGCTCACCAAAAACTCCTGTGACCGCCTATGCAGCTCTGCAGTGCTACTGGCAAGCACGAAACACGAACCCAATGATAAACGCAGCAATAGCACCCATGCTGTTCTGTCCAGGATTTTGGCAAGCTTCAGTATGTCCACTCAATCAAAGGAGTTTCGGTTTATAGTTTTACAAACCTCCCCCCAAGTGCATGCAGTGCTTTACATCAGATAAAAGAATGCCACCAGATGCCCTGCAGTTTGGCAAAGTCAACACAATAGTGCACAAAAGAATACAAAGCCACCACTGGGCTTCTCTCATTATCAGTAACAGCAGCTGATCTACATGCACCAGAGAGGAAGTGACCCCTTTCCTTCCGAGCTAATTGCCTCTTAAACAGCATCTTAAAAACAATTAAAGAATAATGACCACTACCAAGAGAGGTGGTGTTTTCACACAGACTCATGTTATACCTGCCTGACCCTTCATTTTAACTTCAGTGTATACTACTCAGGGGTGAGGGGAAAAGGAATTTCACAAGGCAAATTTCAGCACTTCTCAAGGGACATTTGATTTCAGTTTCCTTCCCAAACATATGAAGAGAGAATGTCTAACTTGACTGAATTCAAGCCAACGTATGGAATTTAAGGAATTTCACTTCCCATGCTAAAAATGTGTGACTTTTTTCTTTTTTTTTAGCAAACAGACAATGGAACTTCTTTAAGAAGAATGAAAAGTTACAGTTCTCAAAAAAGAGAATGAAGCTTGATCACATTAGTGAAGGAGATTTTAACAGAAGGTCTCCAAAACTACAACCCAAACCAATCTCCATATTGTCAGATAAACCTTTGTGGAATGAAGAGGAAAATCAGTTTTTTCTATCATCCACAGGTATGCATACATGATATATGAGAAAATCTCAGAGGCAGACTTCATCAAAAAGAAACTGGGGAATAATGCACAGCAACATCTCAACCATCAAAAGAAGACCAAAAGGAGGTAGAGGCCAAGACTGTTTTGTCTCCTTTTCCCAGATTTCTGTCCCTTCTACACAGATCAGGATAGAAGACAGTTTTTTGGAACTCAGTACTAGGAAGATATTCTCCACACCTTGGAAGGTGACAACTGCATGACAAAATGATACAGAATCACAGAAAGGATCACAGCAGCTCGCCTACTCCAGCCTAGAGCATTTTACTCAGAATTACGTCCAGGCCAGGCTGGATGAGACTCTGAGCAGCCAGCACAAGTGGAAAGTGTCCCTGCCCATGGCAGGGGTGCTGGACTGGATGATCTTTAGGGTCCTATTCAACCCAAACCATTACACGACTGTGCAATAGTAAAGCCATCAGTTCTCCCTAGGTATGCACACAATACTTTGCAGAAAGTGAGTTGTGTTGTTTATGAAAATTCCATGCAAAATAAGTTCTTCTTCAATAACAAGTAAAAACATTTGTTCTGTTTGTTTCAAGTATTCAAAGCTTATCTTCAGAGTACAAAGTTTCCATGAAAATTTGGCAAAGTAAGCGAAAAACAGAAGGTTTAAAAAGACAAAAATGAAACATAGCTTTGAACACGTCTTGTTGTCAATAATACAAAAGCACGAGTCACCAATTAAGATTTTACATATCAGGCATTACATTTTAGAAAAGAGTACACCAGAACCCATTTATACAATGGCTTTCACAAAAAAGGAGCAAAAACTCTCAGACAACAAGTAACGCAATCAATGCCCTATTCAACAAAACAGATTTTAATGTGACATATGAAGGCATCTGTGAAGCAGCAGGCTTGTAGATACTCATGAAGAGATGCTTCTACATAAAATCTCTGCGTAATGGGGGCTATTTGTGGAATTTATCTGCATGCCACTTAACAGCATCATTTGCAAAGCAGAGGTACATACCAGCCTCTAAAAGCAAGGGCTGATAAACAGAGCAAGGGAAATAGATAAGTCCAGGAAAAGCCCTAAAAATTAATACTAGCTTAATAACCAGTCATGTGTCATCTGAAGGATTCAAAGGGCAAATGACACTGTCAAAGCAACAATAATTGAGTAACCTGTCTACACATCAACGATTTGAGCATACATGTACAGCATACAGATACTCAGCACACAGAAGGCAGAGAAGGGCATCTTAGATGAAGAATAAGATTTAACTACATGATAATAAAAGTGATGCAGAAGCAGTCAAAGGTTTTAGATCCTGCCTGCAAGTGGGAGGATGCCAAACCCCAGTGATTTACAGGCTGGCCCAGGATGACTGCTAGGGAAGAGACTCAACAGTACTCAAAAGACTTACACAGTCATTGTACTACACAAACCACATCAGAAAAATGGCATCTCTCAACAGATTTCTAAACATTACAGCATCTATCACAATACATAATAATCTTCCAAAGGAAACCCTGCTGCTTTGGAATTTTTAATGCAAGGAACTGTAGGAAAAACATCACCTAGTCTCACAGGAGGAGCCCACAAAATTCAAAGTAACTGACATGAACTGACAAAGCTACTTCTGCTGCTCAAATGCATTTTGAACTTTTACTATCAAAAACAAAAAATTATTTTACCCTTCTAACATGAGCAGGCACAGCAAAAACATCTCTAAAATGAGTTTTTACTTGTGTTATTTCTAAATTGGATGACTAGTGCAATGAAAATGAACACACTGAACAAAACCTCTTGCACATTTAACTAGTAAAGTATAGGTTAGGCCCTACCCAGGGCTACATGCAGTGTCTCTGTACAAACACACACATAGAAATATAATTGCACAGCTCCATTTACACACAACTTACATAAATTAGCACATTCAGCCTTTGTTCTCTTTATGTGATAATTTCTGCTAGAAACCCACCATGTAAAGTGGGCAAAAAGTGTAAGAGACTATAAAAATAACTACTCTAAAACTGTTTAAAAGTTTTCAATCTAAGAATTTTCAGCCATTTTTTACACTATGTGCACTCTTAAGAGCAAGAAAAATTTGCCTTTACTGACCTGCTGCCCTTTCACATCTCCTGTACCTCTATCAGGATCCATGGAAACAGAAGCAACAGCTGCAGGCACCTTCAGTTCAGTTTGATATTTTGGCAAACACCTTGGTCTTAAATTTCCTTTTACAGACACTCCTGTAAATGAAAGACAAGCAGAACACGCAGATTATAAAGCAGAAAGGGGCCCTGTTCTTGCCTTGTATAACCAGACTTCCACAAAGGCAACCTTGCCTTACAAGCTCTTTTTTTTTAAAAGAATGAGCACCTCATAATATGCCTGCAGTTCCCCGCAGCCTCTCACTCCATACAAAATTACATTAAGATGAATGCATCAGCAGAAAGAGAGGTGCATGGCACTGAAGCACACCCAGCCACAATGAACATTTCATAAATTCTGAAATGCACATTATGTCTTCAGACTGAAGCTCAGTGCAAATAAACTACATTTGATTAAGATGCAAAAGCATAAAATTGAGCTTCTGCTTTGATTCCCAAAGACAGTAAGGAACCAACCAGCAGTAAAGCCATTAAAAGTACCACTTGTATAATAAAATACCACTTTTTCTGTTACCCAGCCAACCTGCTGATGCTCAGGCTGTTTGTTCCTTTCAGGACCAGGCATAAGAGTAAGGCAACACTGCAGTGCACACTCCACAGATCATTCGTCAAACACTTCCTGCCATAATTAGAATTAGATCACCACTACAAATGGAAAGAACATGAAAGCACTGAAAATCCTGATGCTGCAATTACAAAGTGCCAACAGTGACACTAACAATAAAACCTCCCAGATTAAAGACAGATTAAAGCCCATAGCTACTTGGTACTGCCTCAAGGTTTGATTTTTGACTGTTCAGAAATGAAAAAAAGTTTTAAACAAAAACATATTAGCTTTATACTAGCAGATCGATTACATTTATTTGGGTAATTAATTTCAGAAGTATATCAGCAATTCAAGTGAAAGAACTAAATTATAAACTCTAATATCTCCTTGTTCGTACACAAAGTAAAACAACAGTCCTGAAATTCTCTTCCACAGAAGCGGTAGAAAACTTCCCAGAGTGAATCAATTTCCATCATTCAGGACCACTGTTTTCTTCCCAGGGCACAGGGAAAAACAATCCAACATCACCTGGCATGTGTTTTCTAGTTCAACAGAGATGTTTGGCCAGTAGTTTTGAAGGGTAAACCATGTTACCCCAAGCCTAAAGAGTACAATTTCTCAAAAATTAGAACTGCTGGATGACACATACACAATTTCAGTCTAGAGTCAACCATCCCCAGATACGTTTCCAGGACCTTGTGTCACTTAAAGAGCTGTGTTTGAAAACAATTAAGAGAATTCTGAAGGGGAACTAAAAACATTCATCTTTTCCCCAGCGATGAACACAAGTACGCACTCAGTAAATCAAGGTCAAAAGAACTAATAAAAAAAAATAATTACTTTATCTGTGCACAATGAATCTTCATTTCAATTGGTATCTTCAAAATATACAAAAGACCTAACACCTCTAATGCTTCAATACTCCTTGGAGACCACATTAAAAATTCAGCTTGTCTTTTAAATTGGATAAAGCCATGCTGTACCTGCAACAGAAACAACTCCCCTGGAACTATTCATCTTATACAGTATGCTTATCTAAGCAGCAGAGCATAAATCCTCTGCTATAATCATATATGTCCCATTACAACTTACAATGTCTCTCTACCTTAAACAAATTTATGTACACAGACCACATACGTGAAAAGACATTGCAAATTCTATCATCCACAGGAAAAAAACCTTTATGTCTATTAGGAGGTCATACCTGAAGCAGCTACAAGTGGATCTTCTTCATCAGAAGCTGCATGTGGCATTGTTAAAGGAAATAAAAAGAGTGCAAGCTTGGCTCTTTATATACAGGACTGTAAGAAGTAGTATTTGGTCTCTTAATTTTACACAGCTGTTGATTAAAAAAAACAATCAACATTTTGGGAGCAAGAAAAGAAAGGAAAACTTGGTTAGGGAAAAAAAAAAAAAAAAAAAACATCACCACAAAGACTCCTAAAACAAAAGGCCTTACTCCTTCTTTACTGTCCATTAACTTTCAGCTTGTAAAAATCATCTTAGAGGTCACCTTTGCAAAACATCCCAGGGACCAGCCCCAATTATAAGAGCAATTACTAAGATAATGAACTAATAATATTTATTTAAATTTAAGCAGTTTATTGTTATATTGGAAACATCTTGATGTGTAGGGAAAGTAAATTCTGAAACAGTTTATTGATATTGCAAGGAAATCCATTTTGAGCAATACATTCTAAGAAACACAAATGAGGATAAATGCAAAAGGTTTCAAATTGGTCATTCTCATCTGATCATCACATGATAAGTAATACATAAAAGCCTGAGGACTGATTTTCTTTTAAGAAGCTTCAAGAACTTTCAAATATCCCAGAGGTTTAACTATTGAATAACTCAACCACAGAGAACACTTTAAAATCAGAAACAACAGGGCATCACATTATTTGTGCAATTAGCAGTCACTGTGACTGTTAGCAGCCACTGAACTTGAATCTCTGCCTCCTAAAAGCCACTAAAAATAGGACTCAATATAATTCAGGGAAGGGTGTAAATTATACTGTCTTCCTTAAAGGAGCAGTTTCATTTAGCTGAATGTAAAGATTGTTATTCCCACATAAATAATATGCTTGTGACTTAATCCCAGCCAGCAACTCAGCACCACACAGCCACTCCCTGTCCACCTCCCTACCCCAAGTGAGGAGGAAAATCAGAGAGAAACAGTAAACCTCATGGGTAGAGATAAGAAAAGCTTAATAATTGAAACAAAATAAAATAAAATAAAATAAAATAGGATAATAACATCAATTGCAACATAAAGGGAAGAGGGAGAGAGAATTAAAATCTGAAAGAAACAAGTGATGCACAGCATAGCTGCACACTGAGCAATGCCCAACCTTTTCCCCAGCAGGAACTGGCAGTTCCCAGCCAACACTCCCCAGTTTATGTACTGGACACGATGTTCTGTTAAGGAATCTCCCTTTGGCCACTTTGGGTCAGCTCTCCTGGACAGGATTCCTCCAAGCTTCTTCTGCATCTGCTCGCTGGCAGAGCATGGGTCACTCAAGTGCATGTTTTTGGGTAAGCACTGTTGAGCAACATCCAAATCATCAGCGTGTTATCAGCATTACCCTCATGGTAAATACAAAACACTGCATACCAGGTAGAAGAAAAAAAATTAACTCTATTCCAGCTGAAACCAGGGCAATACTAAAGTGGAAAACAAAAGCATAGGGCACAAAATTCTCCTCCACTATCTTTCTTTTATACCCCTTTACTTTCCTCAGCCTTCTATGGTTGACCAATTAACTCAATTATCTAATTTCTGTACTGTTAACAAATAAATGCATTTAAGGTTTTGCAGCTGTATTCATACAATAAAGTAAAATTGTGAAAATATTTCAATGACCCTATACAAACTCTTGCCTTAACTAAAATTTGATTCTGATAGTACCATCTCAAAAACTTAATTTAGTAAATTGCCACACAATGAAGAAAATTAGGAAAAGTATAGGAGTTTCCCCCTGTGGACGGCAACTTCAGTCAATAACCACTGTCCATCACACAACTGGTACTTGTCACACTGGAAGAAGGGCCTCATCACAGGTTCACTTATCTTGTTGAAGCACTTTATCAATTGTAAACAATAATCACTCATCAGCCTCACACCAGTTTAAAAACACATTCAGTGAGTACTGCTGTCAAAGCCAGTTCTCTACAAACACTGAGAGCTTTTCTGTTCTCACTTGTGAGCTGCAGCCTGCCACCTCCAGCTGCCAGAACACACTGTGGGGGCATAGAACGAACAGGGTAAGGAAGCTGAACAAACTCCACTTTGTGAAGGCACTGTGCACACCCTCTTTTCAAAAAGCACCAAGGTGGATCAAAAGTCCGATCCTGGATCGCAGCCCAGCTGTGTCAGCACAACCACAATAGCAAGCTACAGGGTACTGAGAATTGTATGTTCAGCTCACACTGCTTCAGGAAACAAAAAACTTCAGCATGGGCAGTTCCTGCTCAACTGACATACGGTTAATCTGCGTGTCAACACATGGCTATAGGAAATAAATCAGTCTGCCTAAACAGCATCCTGCTTTTCGACTGTGCCTCTGGTATTGCCAGCTGTTGTAGATAAATTCCTAGTATCAGGATGAAAGGACTACTCAAAGCTGTTGCTATTACTCCCCCCAGCTACCAGGACAACTCTCCTAGTGAAGCTTTGCTGCCCAGTAGAACAACTCAAAGTTAGAGCAGGCTATCTCCATCAGCTGGATTGAAAATCACAATGACTCAGAGACTGATTCATAAGTAATGTCCTTGACTCAGAGTAACAGACTGGGGACAGCACCACCATTAACCTTTTAACATTAATCCGCTGGCACGTGCCTCCCAAGACTGCCAGTAAGGCAGGTATAGTATTATAAACTTTGTACCACTATGGCTAAAGTTCAGTGTAACAGCAGAGAGAGGCACTGGAGAAACTCAACACCTGGTTACAGCTCACCTATACAACCCGCCTTACTGTGCTGAGTCAATCCAACAATGATGGAGAGAATTTCAGTTTTCCACATGTATTAAACCAATCTACCAAATTCCCCACCCACTCCTCTTTCTTTGAAAGCACACACTACCATTATTTTTAAATTGTGCCATGTGCTTTTCTAAGAACTTAAGCTTTCCAAGATCAGAGGCAACACTGCCTATTCACCAAAACATGTAGAATGGAAATGGTTGTCAGAAGGAATTTCATTTGTTGGAATATCATGATGCATGAGGCCACTGGTGGGCTCAAGAAACCATATTTAGTCATGAGAAAAAACCTATTAACTGATAAAAACAGACTGCCAATGTAATTGCATCAATACTTCCACAACTGAGCAGAGCAGTGATAATGTGACAATAAATCCGGTATGTGCCACACACTTTCATCCCATTCACAGCACAGAAGAAGTTGTAAACAATCCTTTTTACTTAATATAAATGGGAAATCATAACGATGTGCTCCCTAAACAGGCCATGGGATAGTTGGCCTGTTTCACTTGCACACTCTCCCAGTGGGTGTGCAGTCAAACATAAATAAAAGAGCAATAAAAGAGCACACACACATACTCTTCTTTACAAACACTTCCGTTTGATGCTGAAATCCCACTCTCAGTTTAACAGCAATTCCTGAAACCTCTCATAACTGAACTAAATTGTCAGCTTCCAAATTTCCACCAGGCCAGATTGTCAGTTCTACCCCAATGACTTCAAGTTGCTGAGTCTCCAGCTCAGCCACACAAGCCCAAACACCAGCAGCAGCTTTTGGTTCTCTGAGCCACACAAGCATATCTCTCCCTAGCCAGGCTTGCACAGGCTGAGCTCCCAACACCACAGCCACACCATCTACATGTCCAGTCTCCCACAAGAGGAGCCTGCAGGTCCTCTGCAGATGAAACCACCCCAACCTCACACTGACCCCTCACAGAGCCCTCCAAATCCCACATGGGCTCACCCAAAACGCTGTGCTCGTAGTCAAGCTTAGGTGCCAGTCACAAAAGACACAAGTCTTGCCTGCTCAGGTTCTAACCAGTTTTAAAGAATCAGAGAATCAATGAGGTTGGAAAAGACTTTGGAGATTATCAAGTCCAACCTATGAGTGGACACCACTGTGTCAGCCACTGAGTGCCCGGTCCAGTCTATCCTTAAACACCTCCAGGAACTCCACCAGCTCCCTGGGCAGCCCATTCCCACGCCCAGTCACCCTTTGTGTGAACAAATGCTTTCTAGTGTTCAACCTAAACCTCCCCTGGAGCAGCTTAAGACTGTGTCCTCTTGTCCTGTTGCTTGTCACCTGGGAGAAGAGCCCGACCGCCACCCGGCTATACCCAACCCCTGCCAGGCAGCTGTAGGGCGCGACAGAGCCACTCCTCAGCCTCCTTTTCTCCAGGCTGTACAATCTCATTCTCTCTGTTAATTCCCTTACAAGTTCCCATAAGCTAAACGCAACTTCCCCACTTCCTATATATTTACTCGCCCCAGGATTTCACACCTGGATCACACTGAAGAGGTGTTACGACCCTCCCTTCTCCCCCAGGTAGCTTTTCCTTTGAAATCCCGTGTACCCCCTACCAACAGGCACACAGCCAGTCTCTCTCCCCAGGCCAAGACCTCCCCACACTCGCCAGCGGAGCTCCCACATAGCTTTTGCCACGGCCACAGAACCCCACCCGACCCACACCGCCGCACCGGTTCCACGCCAAAGCCCCCGACAGGCCGCACCGCATGCCCCTGGCGGCCCCTCCTGCCGCTGTCCCTTCACACCGAGTCCCAGGCAAGGATACAGCCCCGGCTCCAGCGAGCACCTCCGCCCACACCGGCGGCCGCCGCCGCCATCTTGAAACAGGCGCCACTCCCCGCATATCCCCCCCGCCCCCCCGGCTCTCGCCACCCATTGGCTGTCTAAGCCAGAGGCATGCGGAGGACTACGGGGCATGCCGGGAATCGTGGTCTTCTGAGAGCTGGCTGCCGCCATGGGTCGACCGGAGTACCACCCGGAAGAACTATTATTCCCAGCGTGCCCTGCGGCTACGGGGCAGTAGGAAGGACAAAAGGAATTGTTCTCTGTCGGGCTGGGCAGACAGGAGGGTCCCGCGGAGGATGGAGGAAAAAGTCCCCACCGGTATCAAGCCCTACCTGGACAAGCTCACCCTGGGGGTCACAAGGATATTGGGTGAGTGACGTTGAGCTGTAGCCCCACGGGGCGGGGGCAGGCCGGGAGCGGGGGGAACCACCCGGTTGTCACAGCCCCTCCTGTGAATCGCGCAGCTGAACTGCCTATGCATACACACAGACATGCCCTTGTTTCTGGAAGCAGCGGCAGGAATCCCAAATCTCTGGACTTTACGAGTTTCATAAACATTAGAGAAGGAGGAGGTGGTGTTTCATGAAAAATCATGGAGTCATCGAATGTTAAAAGGTGGGAAGAGACGGCAAAGATCATCCCGTCCCCCCGTGGGCACGGATAGTGCTTTCACTATCGCAGGTTGCTCAAGGCCTTATCCAGCCTGGCCTTGAACACTGCTAGGGATGGACATCTCTGTCTGATTGCTTCTCTGGGCAAACCTGCCAGTGTCTCACCACCCTCAAAGTAAAGATTTTCCTCCTCATACCCAACCCAAATTTCCCCTATTTCAATTTGTATCCAATACTCCTTGTCCAGTCATTACAGTTCATAACAAAGAGTCCCTCTCCAGCTTTCCTGTAGGCCCTCTCCAGATATTGCAATGTTCCTATGGGTCTCCTCACTACCTTCCTTTGTAAATCATGCCTAAATTTGATCTTCTGTGACAGTGTGGGGTCAGCAGGGAGTGTGCCCCATGAAGGGGAGTTCAGCATAGTGCTGTGTTCTGGTAGAGGGTTGATTTGTGAGCCTGCTCAGGATCAGATCTCCATAAATATTTGCCCTGCAGCTCATTCCCATGCTGTGAGACTTGCTCCACAAAATGCCCTGCTTGCCATTTCCAGGTTTTGCTCAGATCTTGAGTATTCTTGCATCCCCTCAGCTCCCTTTGAAGTTTAGCAGGACTGCAAGGCATTCAAAGGAAGGATTCTAAGACAAAATTTTACTCATATGAGCAGAATCACAAGGATTTCTGCAAGTATCTGTGTGTGCAAAGGATTTCCGCATTAGACCTTTCATACCTCAGCAGCACAGAGCACAGGACTTTTTTGAAAGGCTGGAAATCTATACATGTATCCCAAACCATGTGTACAACAAGATTACAAGTTGCAATCTTGGAACTTCTTCTGTGAATTTTAGAGTCAAAAGTGAACTCTGTACTTATCTCACCCCAGCACTTCATTGCAGGACAGTGAGTTTCACCTAGTAACCTCAGTGCATCTATAGTTGCACGTGGGTTTGGATAGCTGCTCAGACAGATGAGATAAAAAGATCAGGGTTAAATTCTTTCTTTGAGCTTCAGTGAGGACAGGATTTCACCCTCAATCTCTGATCAGTGTTGTCATACTGACTTTTTATTGGACTTCTTGAGAGGGGAGTGGGTGGATTTTTTATTTCTGTTGGTTTGTTTCATTTGTTGTGAGGTCAGGATTATCTCTGTGAGTGAAACTGATGATCATCATCATAGCAAAGGCTTCTTTGAAGTAGCTCTTTTTAAAAAATGACTAGCCCTGCCCACATTTTCGCCACCCTCAGGTGTATGAGAGCTCTGAGATGTGAACTGTGTCCAAATGTCATGTTGCCATATAAACTGTTTTGGGTCAGTGTGTTGTCTACAGCAGCACGACATGGCTATGCAGGTATGGCTCTGAAAGTCTTGTAACATCCCTTTCACATAGAAGGTGTTTCCTGATTTATATTTTCATGTTTTCTCCTCTGTGTGTCTGACATTTTTTATTGTCCAGTGCAGCAATGTCCATCACAGTGATGTTGTGGACACTTCTTTTCTCTGTCTCTCTCCACACCTTCTGGGAATTTTTTCCAGTGAAGTAGTCCAAGGCATTTAAACTGTGCCACCAAATTAATTAGAATTGTTTAGCTAATTGGGAAACATTACCAGTCTGCTCGGTGCTTGTTTCTTTCAAATAACAAAGGGCATCTCATTCAGAACACCTTGCTCAGTATTTAGTATTACTAGGACTTATTTTAAATCTTTTGGAAAGTCTCAGGAAGTCACTTGATACTTTCTATCTAATGTAAACTACAAACAGGCATTGTTTTGTTGGTTTGGGTTTTGCTTTTTTTTTAACTTTAGTCTCTGTGGAAGTCCCTACAAGAAGGAATATTTCTCACAAGCATTGTGGGGGCTATCCCTTGAGGGAAAAAAGGGACAGATCTTTCCCGTTGCCAGTATGATTCATTTTGCTGAAGTTCTGTGAGTAATAGAAAATTCCAGAAAGATTTACTATTCATAATTAAGTCAGAATGGAAGGTGTTAGTTCTTCTGGACTGCCCAGGACAGAACCTGTTAGCATTCTCTATTAGGTAAGAACGTAACTATTCAAACATTTTAAAATTATGGTGAGAGTTTAGCCAATTTGCAGGCAGTATTTGCAGTACTATAAAGACTGAAAATCCTATAATTTCCTGCTTCAGCTTTGTGTCACACCGTTGCATTGACTGTTTCTGATTAATACTGCCAAGTGGTTTTGGAAGCTTCCAGATGAAATGTCCTGAAAATAGGGCAGAGTTCATTATGATCTTGATTCGTATTATTTTTGGGGTGGAATCTGAAGAAGTTAAGTTTTATCATGTGTCTAGGTGCCATTACAGTGGCTTCTTTATTTATTCCATCTGGAAGGAAAAGCAACTCATGGCAAAGTTAACCCTAAGTGTTCCTGTCCATACCTATGCACATCTGTTAAACAAGGTCTTCAGTTTACCCACAGTATATTTTTAATGTAACATTTGGATTCTTAAGATAGGATTTCTCTTTTGTTTGATCTTGGATTTGATTCAGACCTCTTTAGAAGTTGCATTCTCTCGTTCCTAGACATCTTCTTTGACTGATACAATATTTAATCTTCTGCCATCCCAGCCAAGATGTTGTACATGATGAATTGAACATCCCTGCTGTTTTCTTTGATCACAGAAATAATAATTGGTCTGTTATTATAATCTTCTCAACTTGTCATCAGGTTTGCATAGCTTAGATGGAAAAGAACAGTAAGGTGATTGATTCCACTCTCTTGTTCAGACAGCTTATATTTGAGCAAGAGACAGATTGCCCTGCCTTGGACCCACCTACCAGAAGTGGAACTTGGTGAAACATCTGAATCTTCTGAATGTTGAGGGTCTCCCTTGGCCAGATAAATTTACCTATGTGACCAATTATGATTTTTCTTTTATGTCTTTAACTTGGAGTTTGTTTTTCTGATGCTGTGTTTTATCTTTTCAATTATCTAACAATGTACTAATCAATATTTCCAACTGAAGTGAAGTTTAGGCTTCCTGAAACTGAAAGCCACTCCTCCACCAACAGAACAGACAAGGACAATGCTAATGATAGAATTAAAAGCCTGGCACTGAAGATAAAAAACAAACTAAAGCTCTCTAGTGCCTGCTTTTCCTGTCTGGTGCACTGTGTATGTTTTACGAGAAAGCAATTGTAATGTGTGTGACTGCTTTAGGGGCCAATACTTTCACAGCAGAGCCAGTCTTGAAAGCCTTGCATAGTTATCACTTCTATTCCATGGCCCTGTCTGCTGGGCTTGCAGTTCCCACAAAAAGTTAGTAGTCTTTCTGGATTTGATCCAAAGAGAATTATCTCAGTGGGAATTATTTCAGTTGGATGTGGACAAAGGAAGACATTATAAAATAGTAAGGGAGTCTGTGTGCCATCACACACCTGAAAGCACCATGTGGATTAGTATCTTACATTTATATAGCATACTTTCCCATAAAATATTCAGAAGATTTTTATAGATTGATGCAAGTTCAAGGCTCGTAACAAATTTTGATGTGTCCAGCTGAGGTTCCAGAGAACTGATGTTTGCTCATGCAGATCCCTTCAGCTGGATCAGGTTCTGTGTTTGTTCAAACCCACTGAATCCAGAGCTGAAGTGTGCCTGTCCTTGTGGAATAGGGTTGTTAGCAGTTCAAAGCAGCACTGCACTACATCTTGTTCCCAGCTGAGGATATCCTACCCAATAGAAACCACAGAGAATGCTTACAAAGAATCATCTCCCTGTAAGAGTTTGCCTCAAAACCCATCGCTGATTTTTTTTCCACTTTTCCATGAAACCTCTGCAAAAGATCACAGCTTGAAGACAAATGGTGTATGTTTGAATGATAGGATTGTAGAATGGTTCGAGTTGGAGGGGACCTTAAAGATCATCTTGTTCCAACCCCTCCCACCTTGGGCAGGAATGCCACCCACTGTATCAGTGTATGTGTAGATATATCCTGATATGTGCATATATATGTACAAAAAAAAGCTAAGGATAACATTTTGTGCAGCACTAGACATCCTCATACCAAGACATGCAGAGTACAGTTACAGACAAAAGAAAGTGACTGCTCAGTCACCAGCACAATGCTTGCACTCATTAATGCCTTTTCTCTGGCTATCACTCAATTAATTTACAGAATTGTCTGTCTCACAGTGTTGGCATCACCCATGCCAGCTGCAAACATGCTCCTATTTTCCTTTCAGAGACTTCCCCAGGAGTTGCTGAAGTAAATTTTGTGGAAAAGGAGCCAGCTGAACGCCACACAATCGTCTCTTGGGAGCAAGTGAGTGTTTTCCTGATAAAACTGCTGTAAGGTCAGTTTGAATGTGCAGCAGCCCATGGAGAATGTCAAATGCAATGGCCACCTTGTGTTTATGAGACAGCTTGTTACCAAGTTTGATGTACAGTGCAGCCTAAACAGGTGTTGTTGGGTTTTTCTTAATCAGGTATCACTCTTCTAGACTGCTATGTGCACCTGATATGTTAGAGAAACATCAGTGTGGGTACATTAAGCCTGACAGCTCTAAAAACAAACCACATAACTGTAGTAGGCAGCTACAGTGGTGACTCAGTGGGGAACAAACATTTTTCTGACTCAGGTCTGAAAACATTTTCCAACTCCCTTTCAAAAAATGAAGCAGTGCTTTATTATCCATGGCCATTAAAGGTGAAGGTCTCAAAACTGGCAAATAACACTGAGCTACCCAGTTTGTTCCAGTTATCTGTTTATCTTTTTAGTCTCAGCCATTCACTTCAATTTTTCATATCCATTTTTTCACCTGCTCTTTGGCTACCCAATCCAATCTTTTGGCCAGAGCGTGTCCTATTGCCTGTTCTAGAAACTATGAAAGACATGTGCTTACCTTCACTCTGCATTATCTGACCTTACTGCATCAGTTTGTGTGATCAGAGGGCTCCTGAAAACTGTTGTGTGACTCTCATGGGCGGAGATGGCATTTTCATTCACCTTTTGTAATATACCTATCTTCATTAATCCCATGGCCATGGTGAGATAACTGTTTGGTAGGTATTGTTTGTGTAGGGATGGGACAGTAGAAGCTCTCTGGCCTTTGGAAAGGGACATGGCAGAGGATGGAGTTGAGTGAAAAAACTTCCCTCTGCTCTAACCCTGGCTGTGGCCTCAAGCAACTGCTCCCAGAGACTGCTCTAGTTACCACTGCATAAAATACCTTCCCCTTTGACACCTTGCCATTTACTGTTTTTCCTAAACAGTGAAGAAAAGTCTTACACTAGTTTTGGTAATGCCCTATTCCAATTAGTGACATTTACCAAGAATATATATAATATATACATATATATATATATTCTAGGTTGGAATGTATGTGGTGTAAACCTGTGTGTTACTTACTGAAACCTGTCCAGAAGTCAGCAATTGTGGTCAGGGAGAAATGTCCTGTTTTTCAGGTTTGTGTAAACTGATTCCTGGTTTCCTGTAGCTGTTGTTCAGGTGTTGGGTTAACTGAGCTGGAAAGTTTGAGGCACCATGACTGTAAGCCAGCTCAGGTCTGGGAACAGAGTGATATTTGCTCATTCTTCTGTTGAATTGAGAGGATTGCTTCTCCTGCTCATTTCCTCTCATTTTCAGGTGCTGCTTCTGCTCTAAACTAAAATGGGTTTATTTCAAAACTGAGCTAATCTTGTAAAGCCAAACAAATTCTGTAACTGAAGCATTTCAATCAAGAGAAGCCTAAACAAAATTTCAGTTCCCACCCTCCTCCACAAGCCGCAATGGACTAAGTCAATTGTGGAAGTAAATATTGACAATTAAATTAGTACAGTTGAGTTGGACTTCTAATAGTGAAGGACGTGGCTGTCTATTTCTTTAGGTTTGGTGCCAGTTGCATTGACAAATTAAAGCTCCCTCCTCAAATTGGAAGGTAACTGGATTTTTTCCCTTTTTTTTTTTTTTTTCCTTGAGCTCTCGGCATGAAGTATAAATCTAACCCAGTCTACAGAGTTGCAGGACAAAACATGCAATGCACTCAACAATTCACAAAGCCGTTCAAGGATTAACTTGCACCTCATTTTTCCTGAAACTTACCTTTCTTGAATTTGAATGTTTGTTTTTATCGGATTTTTGGCCACTAGGTGGCAATACTTATGCATGTAATAATTTCTCATGGCTGAGATTTTTAACAAGATTTTGTCAGAGTATGTTTTAACTTTCCTCCATGTCTTTGGTTATGAAACTATTTGAAGGATTTCTTCTGTGGTGTAGGAAAAACTGGTGAAACTTTCCCCAAAATTACATTATTTTTCCCCCAACAACTTCTCTCTCTCTTGAAACTCAGCAAATAAAAGCTTTATTCTTTAGATTATTGTTTAATGGAATCAGTTTTTCCAGTCCTATTTCAGTTTTGCAAGGAAAGATTTTTTTTTTTTACTGAGAAAAATATCCAAGCATTCAGAAGCTCTTAAAAGAAAAGCAACCTTCTAAAAATTATCAATTAACATATTATTTTATTCATGCTAGGTATATGGGTTTTTTTGTCCATCAGACATGTTTTCTAAATTGTGCTGTACTATGTTTGTGCTACTATGTAACTGTGCTTTAAACTCTTACCTTGTTGAGATTAAAAAAATCTTTAAAATCTTAAGCTTGTTGAATGTCTCTTTGCTGCCATGAAGCTTTGCAGGGGAAGCTGAACTTCATGATAGGAGTCAGTGCAGTAATTAAGTAGGAGAGCAGAAGAGATTTTTCCCAAGGCAGAAAGAGCTGCTAAGTGTGACAGTTCAGGAAATCAAGCTTGAAATCACTCCTTAAGAACTTATTGGAAATTGGCACACTCACAAAAATATTTAAGGTATGTAATTGCCAAGTGTATTTACATGGGTAAAGCATCACTTCCCCAAAAACTGTAAGCAGTTCAATATATTTTAATAAAACCTGATAATTTTTCAGTGTTCTCTCATATTTAAACCTACTAAGTAAGATGTTACCTTTTCTCCAAGCAAGAGAGACAAGCAGTAGAAGAGGGAGTAGAAACAGAGTTACCTGTTCACCAGAAAACCAGTGCTAATAACTGTATATCATCCTATGAACCCTTTCCCATTCCTAAAATTAGGCTGGCAATGGCCCTTCTGCCCTCCACATGTAGTTTTTAGAAACAGATGTTACACTAAAATACTGCTAGGAGGCACTCTGGTGCAGTGTCTGAATCACATTTCCTTTTTGCCTCAACTAGAAGAAAAATGAGTCACTCACATAATTGTTTTGGTTTTCAAAAAATAGAAAATTGCATTTTTGTTAGAGGGACACTGAGGTACCTGAGACCATTTTCTATTGCCTTTCACACTTGTTACTTGGGAGGAAAGCCTGACCCACACCTGGCTTTCAGGGACTTTTAGTACCTTACAGGTGGTAGAGAGTGAGAAGGTCTCCCTCAACCTCCTCTTCTCCAGTTGGAGCACCCCCAGCTGCCTCAGCTGCTCCTCCCAGACTTGTGCTCCAGACCCTTCCCCAGCTCCATTTCCTTCTCTGGACAGGCTCCAGCACCTCAGTGTCCTTCTTGCTGTGAGGAAGCAAAGCTGAACACAAGATTCCAGGTGTGGCCTCACCAGTGCCCCCAGCACAGGGGGATGGGCACTGCCCTGCTCCTGCTGGCCACACCATTGCTGACACAAGCCCGGGGCCATTGTCCTTCTTGGCACCTGGGCACACTCCAGCTCATGTCCAGCCACTGAAAACCAGCACCTCCAGGTCCTTTCCTCTCAGCAGCTTTCCAGCCACTCTGTCCCAGCCTGGAGCTGCAGGAGTTTCTGTGACTCAAGGGCAGGACATGGTACTTGGCCTTGTTGAACCTCACACCATTGGCCTCAGCCCATGGATCCAGCCTGTGCAGATCCCTTTGCTCCAGCAGATTAGCACTCTGTCCTGGTTTGAAGGACAGGTGTCTGCCAATAAAGGCAGAAGCTATTTTTTGAAATAGAGAATTTAAATCCTCTCCCTCCTGAGTATTATAATAGTATATTATAATAGTATATTATAATAGTATTGTAATTGTTTGAATCAGGAACTCTTAGGCATCCACTAAAAGGGTCACTGTGTTACAGAAGGAGACTGGGTTGGGCAGTTGTGCCTTTCACTAACCCGTGCTGGCAGGGGGCCTGATTCCCTGGATCTCCTGTATGTGCCATGTGATGTGCACTCAAGAAGATCTCCATGAGCTTCCCCAGCACCAAGGTCAGGCTGACAGGACTGTAGTTTCCTGGTTCCTCATTCAAACCCTTAAACACAATCCAGGAACCTCCTGAGTTGTTCACTGTCTACTGTGTAGTGCTTCCAGCACTCCTTGCTTCTACTGCATCTCTTTTTGACTCCAAATATGCACACAGGGTACACATCTTCAGTGCTCCTTCTTGGCATCCTTCTTGTCCTCACTTAACATTAGCCAAGCCTGCCATCCCTGATCCCTGTGAGCACAGGATCTACCCACCTTGAGCTTGCCTTGTGGCTGTGCCTGTGGGAGAGGTGAGGGAGGGGATCCAGCAGGGCCAGCATATGAGGAAAGCTATGTTTCTTCAACCTGCACAATGAATAAGAGGCTGGAGGACTTTTGGGAGATAGTGTTTCTTACACAGCACTCCTTCTCTTGTTAAGCTTTATAACATATTGAAAAACTGTCTGCACAACAATATCCTCAAGAGAATTTTTAAATCCTGTTCTCTGCAGCAAGGGATCAAGTCTGCTCCAGCCCCAGAAAATCCAGGTGATCTCCTGGGAGCCCCCCAGGTCAGATTTATTAAAGGCACTACAAGAATATGTCAATATGTTACATCAGCATTCACTGACAGCTACGACAAACCAGCCATGAAACTGCAGGATGTTAGGGAAGGAGAAAGGTGGTGTGGTCTGATACTTGGAAGACCTGTGAAGTGACATGAATGCCTTCCTTCTGTCCCCAGAAGCTGGATAAAGCTCATTGATGCTTTTAGAGAAGTCTCTCTACAGCTACATGTTTTCATTATTTTGTCTTTCTTTAGTATATTTGCTTGAGAAGCATTGTTTCAACAATGTTTCAAGTGAATTGCCTTATATTCTTAGGGTTCTTAGCTTTGGATCCAGTTCTAGTCAGGTCCTGGCAGCAGAAACCAGATTCTAGTATTTTTCTCTGTACTCAATGGACTGTGCTTTCTTAGAAGACTATTTGGAGATATTACAGAGAACAAACAAAAGAAATAGACCCCACGCACCATATTAAGCACTTGAGATACTTAGTTTTATGAGCTGATGAGTGTAGCCAGATAACTGGAATGAAAACAGCTGCTTGCCAGGGCTGTGGTTAAGCCAATTCTGACGTTATTTAGGAACAGTGTATTTTATGGGGCTGGACATCCTGAGAACTACCAGTTGACCAAGAAGAATACAGAGTTTAATAGGCCATTTTTAATATTTAGTGTTTCTCTGACTGCTGTCAGATTACTGTTTGGATGTCATATGGTCATGTGACTAAGCACAATATGACAGATCAGTCAATCCTTTCCATCAGATGAGAGAAATGGGTGTTAATGAAGCTTTCTATTTACAGGCCTTTTCCTATAGACTCCTGACCTGCTCTGGTATGGCATTTTTTACCCATATATTTTGCACTATCATTTGGAAACTCCTGCAGAGGGACATGGTTTAGAGAATCTTGAAATAAATTCAGAGAGCAGCCATCTGAAGAAACATGCACATATAGATCTTTTTTAAAAGGAGGATTCAGAGCAGAAAACCTATTCAGATGTGATTTTTCTCTTGTCTTAGTCAATTATATTTGCTAAATTGGTCTGTGCCTGAGTTGTAACAAGATTTATCTGGATACTACAGTGGAAGTTTTTAAATCTTAGATTTTGTCATCCCAGTGGACCTGGCTCTCCTACTCAGAGAAGAGCACCCACTAAAGCCAGGAGACCAATTCACATACATGTTTTTACTGCTGCAATGAATTAGTTAGAATTGAGGGATTTGAAATGCATGCAAAGTGTTACATAAACTTTTGTACTCTCCTGAGGCTTTGTAACAGGTCTGTCATACTTTCTTTGTTCATAGTTTTAGCCATAGTCACTGTGCTTACAGGTACAGCTTGAAACTGGAAGTGATGAAAGCACAGCATGAAATTATAAATATTTAGGACTGAGGAGAACCACAGAAGAAGGTGTGTTTGTTAAAGGCATTTGAAGAACTTCAGATATGTCCGTGTGGTTTACTAATCGCCTTAAACTTACCACCAGGTCCTCAGCCATCAGCAGACTCTTGTCGTAGGATGGTACATTCTTCTCAAAACAGCCTCTGCAGTGTCAGGTTATCTGCTTTAAGACCTATGGACCCTGGAGATTTTCTCTATCTGGATTAGGAAAGCTCTGAGCTAGTGACCGGGCTGCTTGATGAGGCAAGTGACCTGCCCTATTGCAAGCTGCAAAGCTATTAGTGTCTGGAACTCATCAGTAGCAGTCAATCACCAGTAATGGATGTGCTTTAAAAGAGAATTAACAAGCACAAGGTTGTGGGGAGATTAGGGGGTCCTACATAGTGTGTACTCCCCAGCTTAGGGGACAAAAATTGTAACAACCCAAAGAAAGTGTCTGTGAATGAGGCTTTAATAGGCAGAAAGGCTGTTCTGGTCCTAGGGGAGGGGGGACATGAACAGGATGAGACCAGCACCTTCCCTTGCTCAGCCAGCAGCTGCTGACTAGAGGCAGCATGGCAGCTGGATGCACAGCTGGCAGGTTGCTCCTGCTGGATAGATATATTTCTCTTCTCTTGAGATGTTAAAAATTCATGCCCCAAGTGAAGCAGAGATACTTGAACTGCATGTGCATCTTCCTTCTCTTTAGCTACTGATTACTAGAATATTCTGTCTTTATTTAGTGAAACTTTTCCTCAAGGAGAGTGGTGCAGCCCCTGAACAAGTCAATATGCACAGATTGTGGAACTCCATCATGGGACACTCCCCTGAGTTTTGAGGTCTGATTCTTTTGGAGTCCTGAGTGTGACTATTTTAAATGTGAGCTCACTGGAGTCAATCTGGTTTTTTGTCTAAAACAGTTACAAACAGACCAACAGGTAACTCCTTTAGTCATGCTTGTCGCTTGTGTTATTAAAGCTGTCAGGCTTCCAGCCTGTTTAATTTTGTGTAGTTGACACTTCAGCAAGAACAGAGGATCACTGGTCTGCAGCCAGGATGTCCCCAGGAGTAGGGTCTACAGATGCCTATAGCTCTTTGGACTTCTTTTTGTTCTGAGGATTAAGCCTTTATCCTCCCTTCCTTGTATTTGCAGGTTAGCTGAAGAGTCTAAGTTAAGAAGGACTCCTTCCACAACCAAGACAGGTATAGGATTAGTATTCTTGTTTCTAGAAACTCGAGCTCACTGGGGTTGCTTCTTTAACTGGTGGCTCAGAAGGAAGCAAGCTTAGGAGCCCCAGCCATGCAATGAAATTTGGAGGGATGAAGCCAGGCCAGCAGGTTTGTGAGTCTGGTTTTGCATGTGTTTGCACACATACTTTTTGTTAAGTGAAACATCAAATCTACTTGAGTATGTGCAGCTTGAGTATGCTTGAGTATGTGCAGTCTATGCTTCTTTCACCTACTTGGAGCTGAAATCCCTCAGAAGAAGAGAGTCATTGTGCTAATATTGTACGTGCTTTAGTGGAACAGGTAAGTTTAGTCTGATTTCACTTAAAGCAAAACCCTGCACTTTTAAGCCGTATGAAAAAGCTGATTGTTCTGATTTATGTGAGTTTGGAGTGGCTGCTAATCTCAAAAGGTAATACAGTGTCTCGGTTTGGGAACAATGCTGTAATAATTTTGTGATGACGAACTGCTGATTTTAAAATTTTCCCAAGCTGCCTTTGTTAAGACTAGCAGAGTCACAAGAAATACGCAGTTTTCTCTCAAGGCTTTAGAATGAGATATTTGGCTGATTTGAGTCACCTTGGAGTTAAGCAAAAAACTTGGTGGCAAATATTTCTGTACCACTTTTCAGTTGTTCTTAGGATTTGAGGCATGTTCTGCATTTTCCCATTACACTTTGATTGTAATTTGCAGAAAAACTCCTGTGTATTACCTGAGGATTTAAAGAACTTCTATCTGATGACTGATGGCTTCCAGATGACCTGGAGTGTGAAAACTGATGGTGAGTCCCTGTGTTCCCCTCCACTGACAAGCTCAATTCATTGCTTCCAGTCCTTCCTTTGCAGAACCTCTTTAATTTCAAACTTACTTTCTGCACAATCAATAGATATCTCTCAGGGAAAAATCTACTGCTTGCAAGTTCTGGCTTCCCACAGAAGAGGTACATACACTGAACACTGTCAAGAAACTAATTGTTCAGGACATAAATACTGTTCTGTAATACACTGGCCATCTGTTGACACTCAGATTTAGATGTGGGAGAGAGAAACAGCTGCAGCTCATTATTCCATCATAAAAAAGTAGGAAGTCACTCTCTGATAATGCTTCTTTCTCATTAAAATGTGTATGGACATGTTGGAGCCTGATTCTGCTTTCTACCAGCTAAAGTGCAAGCTTCATTTTCCATCTTTGTTCGGCAAAAATCAGGTAGTTTGTTTACTCTGCAGCTGTTATCCTGGCTCTCATTGCCTTCAGGCTGTGGATGCTGCTCACTTCTGGAGATGGGTGTCAAATGCAGGCTCTTCCTCAGGAGGTGAAATGACATTTCAGTGACAGTTGACATCAGTGCTTTAGCACCTGCAGTGACTCCCATCATGTTTCAGGTGGGGTTTGCTGTGTTATGACCTCTGAGGAGTCTTGTTTTCAGGGCTCACAAGTGCACAGAGACCAAGGCTGCTGGAATAACTGTTTTGTTTGAGCAAACATCCAGCACTGCCTTCTGACACCTATCACACTGGCTTGTGTCTGAACAGTGCCTTGCTGCCTTGATGTCTGGTAGCAGTCTGAGTCCTCAGAAACAAGTAAGAAGTCCTGTAGGATTCCTTCAGGAGCACCCATATGTTAATGCATTGATATGCATTGATAAAATCCTCTGTGGAAGCGGGAACCAAGAGGATGTACCTTGAACAGGTACATGGAGTGGAAGAGGACAAGCTGCCCAGTAAGCTGTGAGTGTGTGGGGTGGTTTCTGATAGGAAGGGCAGCAGCAGAGAAAACAGCTTTAAGGAAGAGGCTGTAGCTAAACTCTTGTAGCCAGGATTTTTAATTTTTCATAGGACAGAGCTAACAGTTGCAGCACAGTCCTTGCCAGCAGTGTAATTCTCTTACCTTTACAGCTCTGAGAATGTGTTGCATCACATGTAAGTGGCAGTCTGTGTTTGAATAAGTCTCATTTTTACTTATGTAGAGTCTTACTTAAGTTAAATGTCCAGGTCTGCTGGGTATAAGCATGTATCTCTTCACCCCACAGAAGTTGATGTCTGGAGGAAAATGAACACCTCCCATTCTTTTCTGCCACTGGATGTGATTAATTATCAGTCTTGTTGCAGATACCCCAATGCCCCTGGGCTCCATGGTGATTAACAGTATCTCGAAGCTGTGTCGGCTTGGGGGTTCCTCTGTGTACACTCTGCCTAGTGCTCCAACTCTCGCTGACCTGGAAGATGACACAGATGAGGAAGGTAAGGCACTGTTAACAGGCTAGAAAACAACCTGCTCTGTCTCATCCTTTTCGTTCTATTAATATTAGGGATATAGCACATATATATATGTATATGTGGACCAAAACACTTTCCGCCCGACCAGGTTGCTCAGAGCTCCATCCAGCATAGCCTCAAACACTTCCACGATTGGGGCATCCACATTATCTCCAGGCAGCCTGTGCCAGTGCCTCATCATCCTCCCAGTAAAGAATTTTCTCCTAATACCTAATGTAAATCTGTCTTCTGTCAGTGTGAAGCCACTCCCCCATGTCCTGTCACTACATATCCTTGTAAAAAGTCCTTCCCTATCTTTCTTGTAGGTTCCCTTCCAAGTACTGCAAGGCCACAATTAGGTCACCCTGAAGCCTTCTCTTTCCCAGGCTGGACAAACCCAATATCTCTTAGCACCTTAGCTATCCCCATGGCAGAGGAATTGGAAAAAGGTGTTCTTTAATGTCCCTTCCATTCTACAGCAGAGCAACACAAAAGGTCCAGATAGATGGGGATTACTTAGTCTAGCAACCTGGTGTAGAGAAGTGTGTCCCTGCCCTGTCAGGGCAGTTGGAACTAGATGATCTTCAAGATCCATTTCCAACCCAAACCATTCTGTGATTCTGTGACTCTGTCTCCTGAGCTGGATGTCTTATGTATCTTATTTATTCCCTGCAGTCTTGGCAGGTAGATCTGTATGCTGTGAATGTCATAGGGATTAGTGTTATTTGCATTCTCTTTTAACAGCCTGTTCTGCCTTTTCCCTGATTAAACTTTCACCTGAGCCTTGGTCCAGTGATTCAGCTTCCAAAGTTTTTGTGTGCTTTTGGTGTTACATGAACAAAAGATAACAGGTTTTGTTTTGATAGTGAAAAGACAGCTAGAATTGGAAAAGTAACTGGTATGTACATGTAACTATAAGGTTACCCTGGAACACTATGTTCCAGGATGCCTAAAAATGCTGAATGCTGCTATTTGGAGAGAATAAAAAAAGAAAAAGAAAGCCCACTCATTTTTCAGTGCAGCTGGAAAAATCAAGAGGATAAGAACACAGCCAGGTGTCACACCAATTTCTTAAAAGAATACTATTTGATTTTAGTCTTGTCTCTGCATCTCTAGAAGCTCTTCTGGCTTCTAAATGTGACTGAAAGTATTTTTGGACATTCCAGTTTGGCTGCAGTCCTGATATTCTAGCCATTGTAATGAAATGCACCAAATTCTGCTTCTTTTTAGTGGCTTAAACCTTCATTGATGCATTTATAAGGTACACTGAGAAAAAAATAACATCCCCATAGAAGTTGACTTTCATGGAAAATTCTGCTGAAGAGTACAGGTTTTATATCCCACTTCTTCCCCATCAGGTTAACGTTTTGAAATTGCATTCTGCAGGAACTTGCAGCTACACAGTCCCAAAATCGTGTTGTAGAAAAGCTCGGTAATGGTTGAGGGTCACAAGTTGAATAAGAGTCAGATCTGGTTGTTGAGAAGGATGCTGATGTCACACTGGAATCTATGGAGAAATATGTATCTCTGCAATTTCATGAAAGTCTTGTCCCAAGAGAAAAAGAATAAATTGTTCTCCCTGTCCTCCTTAGAAAAAAATGAATCAAGACAAAAAAAGGAATCATATATACAACAGAAATAATGGGCTTCAGTTGTAGCAGAGAAGATTCACAATCCATGAGGAAAACTTCTAAGTGATAAGTGATGGATTTGGGTTGAGTGCCTAGAGGCTGTGCCTTCTGTAACACTGGAGAACCTAAAGAAAAGATTAGGCAGACCTCAGGGGTGACATCTGTAAACCTTGTCTTGCTTTATGCCAGGGAGGAACTAGAAGTCAGCTCATCTATTTTCAACCACCTGATTTCGAGTCTGTGGTTTGTTTTCCTAACAGAGATGAATTTTTTTTTTTTTTTTTTTTTTGCTTGGTTTTATTTTAAACATAGGGAACTTAATAATTTCCAAGAGGTCCAAATGTAATAGTTTGATTCAGTTCTTTGTCAGCTGATTCATTAATATATAAAACAGATTGACTCTTTGCAAATAAGTCACAGTCAGTTTTCCAAACGTATTTTTTTAATTTTTTTCCTTGGTTTCAGGTAATGGAGACAAGCCAGAGAAGCCACACTTCGATTCTCGTAGTCTTATCTTTGAATTAGACCCATGCAATGGGAATGGGAAAGTCTGTCTTGTTTATAAGCATGCTGAACCAGGTAAGACTGAGAAAAAGAAAGTTAGCTATCTCTTGTTGTGGATTGTAGCTTGGAGGCCACATGTGGAGAGTTATCTTGCATTTCTGATCTTCTTTGCAATTTGTAAGTGAAACTTTTACTGGGGTGCCCTATCTCCACTAAAGTCAGGAGCTAAATCTTGACTAGATCTAATATTTTCACTCCTTTTAGTGTTGGAGTCTGAGTTATGATTTCTATCTGCATAGAAACAGGGGAGTATTCACATGTGACCTACAGAAAATTGTGTTGAAATAATACAGAGCTTCACTAATCCAATTACTTGCATGTCTTGGAACAAAGCCATTACATTTTGGTGAAAAAGGGTGTAACTCTGCTTAGAGAGAAAATGTAGATGGTAAGAAAAGCTGAGACAGAATTAGACTGGGTCTTCCACCTTGTGAATGGATGCTGAGCCTTCAGGTGCTAACTAGGCCAAAATGTGGCAGGAAGAGTTAATGGGAGAGCAAGAAATAGGAGCTGAGCTGTTTGTTCTGACAGATACAGAGATAACTGTTACCAATGAGAGAGTAGTGAAACACCTAAGGCACTTGTAAAATAGTTGTCATTTGATGCAGTGCACAGGTCACTAGATATACATGTGTTTACTGTGTACTGTTGTGCAATATACAGGTTCTTAAGAAAAATCTTGGGTTATTATCTTGTGCCTTTCATTGAGTGGGACTACAACTGCCATGGCAGGAAGTTCTTGACCTCTTTCTTCCCAGCATTAGTGATTTCAGCACATGCAGTGGATAATCTGGGCAAGGGAAGGGAGCAGTGGTTACAGGTGCCAATTTCAACACAGGGGCAGTCTGTTTAAATGACAGTGTTCAGTATCTCAGTCTCCCAAGGATATAACTTACTTTTTATGCTACAAAGAATGTCACCACCGGAGAAATATTTGATCACTGTGGAAAGTTTTTGCAAAATGTGTTTTTGTTGGCAGCACGCACTCCTATGTCTTCCAGACTCTGGACTCTATTCAGTAATCCAGATGACTGACAATTGAGTTAGTTGCTTTTTACTTTGTGGGGTGGATAAATGTTTGCCATAATTGTACTTTGAACATATACTACAAAGTTGCTGATGTCCAAGAATATTCCACGTAGCATGTCAGTCCCAGGTTGTGAAGGAACAGCAGTACCCTCATTGTCCAGCACAGAGCTAGTCAAATACCCCATGCAGTGGGTGGACACTGGTTGATGGGTAGGACACAAAGGGTTACAGTAAATAGGGCTAAATAGCCAATAGTCATCACATCAGGCTGACTTTGGGGAATCTGCAGGGCTCCATCTTGGTCCCAGTGCTCTTCAATGTCTTAATGAACAGCTTGGACATAGGACTGGAAGGGATACTAGGTTTGTTCATTATACTAAATTGGCAGGAGCTGATGTCTCTCTCAAAGGCCCTGCAAAGAGACCTCAAATCAGAGAGATGTGCAACCACCAACCATACGCAGTTTAACAAGTTCTGGATTCTGCACCTGGGCTGGAACAAGCCTGTATGTACATAAAACAGCCCTTCTGATGAGTGTGTTGTGTCTCCCACCTTAGTGCTGCAGAGCAGCAGTGTAACTTGTGCTTGTTGTATTCTAGTGGTCTCCCCAGACACAGAGATCTGGTTCCTGGACAGAGCTCTGTATTGGCATTTCCTCACCAAAACCTTCACAGCCTACTACCGCCTGCTCATCACCCACCTGGGTCTCCCACAGTGGCAGTATGCCTTCACCAGCTATGGGGTCAGCCCCCAGGCCAAGGTAGGACAGCAGCATCCAGCTGTCAGTATTCTGTATAAGTACAGACTGGAAAAACATCTTCCCCCTTTTGGCAAGCTGTTTGTCAGCTCAAGGCGGCCTCCCTGGTGAGCCACAGAAGGGACCACAAGTTGTTTCCCTGTAACGTGTTAACAGTTATTTGTTTCACAGTAATTGGAATTCACTAATATTGTTTTAACCCTGCTTTTCTCTCAGCAGTTAGACTTTGATAAAACTTATACCAAAGAAAGGGCAATTTAAAGTCCTAGAGGTAGTTACAGATGACCTCTACTAAAGCCTTGTGAGCATTCCAGTCACTTATTATTATTATTATTTTTATTATTAAAAATAAAAATTAGTATTCTGCCATGCCAAAATCCTACTATTAGAGGTTTCTGCAGTTCTTGTATGTTTGCCTGGGCCTTCAGCCCTATCCCTGCCTCCATCCTTTGGGAGGTCAGGGAATGGAGCTGATGGTCCTACTGAACACAGCTCATAAGCCAGCACAGTGTCAGAGCACCTTGGCAAGGCCTGTTGGGAATGAGTGTTCTGCTCTTCACCCAGACATGACAGCTGTCTTACCAGCATGAGATTCCCTGGTCCTGTGTGCACTTGAGAATTACTAAAGTCACTCCTGACTTCCCATCAAACAGTGGCTGTAGAATTTGGTTCTTCTCATTCCTGATGCCTTCTCTGTTACACTGCACTGGATTTTATCAGTCAAGGCTGTGTACGTGGCACTGTGCTCTGCCTTTCTATAACTTCCCTGCTATAAATATTTTATTATGTTCAGTATATTTGCAAACCTTAAGAGGAATCATTCATATATTCCCTAATCATTTGCAGCCCCTGTTGGTTAAAATCCTTCTAGTTCATTAACCATTATAATTTTTAAAGGTTTTCAAGGGCGTATATTAAAACTGTTTTCCACTAAGCAGTACATTAATAGATGGTTATCTGTATTTTGGTATTTTGTATTTTTGTATTTCTGTTTATCTTGTTCAACACTTTGCTGATGGTTTCACTGTGATTTGTAATACCATAACTACTATAGTTTCATTTCCTTACTTTGTTAATGGAAAAATGATTAAAAAAAAAAAAAAGAGTTGAGAACTATAGGGCATAACATTGTGGTGTCTGCTGCAACCAAAAAACCAAATCATTATAGTTACTTATAGGTAGAAAATCAGAAACAATAAGACAAACAAACACAAAATTCTTTGTGCAAGGAGTTAAAAAAAATCATTATTTTATATGTGAAGAGAGGAAGGAAGGTTGAATTTTGAGAAATTCAACTAGTTGGTTTTCAGTTTATAAGCACACTTAAATTCCAAAGGTTTTTTTTAATCCTTTCTGCTTATCTGAATCTAAATAAATGTCATTTAGTTTCATCCTCTCCTTTTTGTGTAAATCAGGATTCACTTTTGATGGGGGTTACACTGTGGGATAGGTGGTGTTAGGGTTGTGTCTGGTACTCCTCTTTCCTATCTGGAATGCAGTTCCAGGGCTGGGGCTGTAGCCATGCCTTGTGCATCCTTATCACAAGCACTCTTCCAAGTCCTGTAAGCTGCAAACTGATAAGTGGCACAGGATTAAGATCATGTCTTGGGGAAGATGGGGGGCAAGGTGGAATTGTCTAACTGCATTTTAATTTAACCTGTTCTTTCCCCACCATCCTGCCTTTCAGCAATGGTTTAACATGTATAAACCCATAACCATCAACACTGCACTCCTGTCTGAAGAAGCTGACTCCTTTGTGAACAAGCTGGACCCCAATAAGGTATTTAAAAGCAAGAACAAAACTCCAGTGCTCAAGAAGAAACCATCTTCACAGCCACCAGGCTCCCAAAAGAGTCACACGAGTACGGCCTCTGCCAAGACATCCTCACTAGCTGGGAATTCTTCAAGGAAGTGAGCCTGCCAGATCTGACCCTGGACAACATTTGCAATAAGCTTTGATGTTTTTCTACTGCAGAGTCTCACTCTTTCAGACCAAGTTCCTTGTGCATGAATAGATGTTCTCATGGAAAACACATTGCAGGACTTGCATGAAATACAACTGTGATGTGGATGTAGTTCCTGCAGACTCTTAAAAAAAAAAAAACCTTGATACATCAATTTTATTCCCTTCTGCTACTTGCAGCATGTACTTTTCAGAGGGCATGAAGAAACCTTTGATGTCACTGCTCCATAGGGAAGCTTTTGTACAGTTGCAGCAGTGAAATGAAAGCAAATGTAATTCACTGTAACTTTAACAGACCCATGCTGAAGTAGAGGGTGTGAAGATGTTTCTGCCATGTCCTTTGAGAGAAAACTGTCCTGACCTTCCATGCTGTCGGAGCAGACTGGAACCCACTGAGCACAGAAGTATCTTTCACTCCAGATAGAATCAAACTCTTCATTTCCCTGTGCTTCATCCAACTTCTGCTCTGAGATTCATGGTACAATGGGACTCGGGATTTCCATGTCTCTGCATTAGTCTAGCCACTTGCTCTGCATCCCAGAGCACTTTTTGGCCTTCGTGCTGTATCTTTTCAGATGGTAACATGGTTTAGAATAATCCTGAAGCAGAAGCTGCAAGATCCTTTGTTGCCTCCCTTTTGTGGGAACTGTTGAGCAGATAGTCAATGGTGTTGGGTCCCATCAGCCAGAAGGATGCCTTGGTTTGTCACACATTCATTTGCAAAGCTGACCACTGAAACAGACATTTTTCAGCTGGGCAGGATCTCACCAGGGGCCACTGAGATCCTACAGCCTTAGAAGCCCCTGATGCTGTTTTCTATACTGTAAGATTTCAGGTTAGAGCTGCACTTTAACCCACTGGTTAAAGTGGGTTTTCAGTTACTCCTGGTTTTCAGTTACTCCTGTTTGTTTCCATTACTTTTCTATGCTATTTTGTCTTCCAAATACACTGGAATCATGGTAGCACCCAAAACATTTTGTGCCTGAATATGGAAATTGAAATCACTTCAAGTAAGTGATCACTTCAAGTCTTCAAGTAAGCATTGACTATTTAAACAGCCTCATCTCTAATTTTTGAAACCACCGCATAATTGCATAAGACAAACCTACCTCACAGGGATGTTGTGAGGCTTTCATGAGTGTTCTGAGGACTTCAGAAAGATGAAGCCATCCTGTAAGTGCTTAATAGTATTTGAATAAATATTTGAATATTTTCCTCCAAAGTGACTGGGTATTTGAAGATGCTTTGGGGAGCACATGCACAAAAGCATGCAGAGGATGTATGGCAAGAGCAATGTTCAGGATGGATTGTTTGGTGTGTTTTTAATTCTTGGTAGAGAATTCATCAGTATTTGAGAATTGAGAAGGGATGGGTTACTTTTAGCTTTTAGCTAATTATTCTTGAGCTGCTCAGAAATTCCATTTATTTCACACAGGCCAAAAGACTGAACTGTGTGGCAGCTGTTCTACTTGTATCCTGCAGTCACTGTACAAAACCTCTGCAGCCATCAGCCCCTGCTCAGGCATATTTTGCTGCTTCCAGCACTACCAAGGTCCCATCTTCAAATGCTGCTGCTGCATTGCCTGGCAGCCACTCTCTGCCACCCCTAGATGACAATAAATCCTCTAATGCACCCTCTCAAGCCCATGTGCATCTTGAGACAGGAGAAGATCTGTTGTAGCTGTTCTACTGATATAAAGGGAGCTCTAATAAGAAAGCACATGTGAGTACTTCCCACCCAGCCCAACCCCATGTCATAACAATAGCTTAGTTATCCTTTTCATATTGGGATGGGAATGATCATTACAGCCAGTAAATGCCCTTTTCTGGAATTCTATGCAGTGATATTCTGTCATTTCCTACTCTTGGAGAACTCTGTGTTGTTTATGCAGATATGTGCTTGACATACATACCACACTTGTTTATGCACTTTCTGGAAAAGTTAAGACTGTTGTCACCCTCCTGAGAACAGGCAGCTTCTGATAATGTTCTGCTTTGAATCCAGTGACCACTCCAACTTGTAAGGCTGTTGCAGGCCCACTTCCTCATTCAGGTGGAGGTAGCAGAATTCCTGCAGCAGTAGGGCAACCTCTCATTTCTCATGCATTCAGAGTAGAAAAAAAGTATGAGGGAGAGGGCAGTTTGTTCAAGTTTTTGGAGACACTATCACAGAAGTTCTCTGACTTCTTTCCTGTGGTGGTAGTTGGTGTAGCTCAAGTCTAGAGTGTCAGTACACACATGGCTCTTTGATGCCAGCATGTTCCAGCAGAACTGTGGCAGGATTCAGGAGACTATTTAGTTTAGTGATTTTTTAATGCTTCCTGAATGTTCCGATAAAAACAAAACAAAATAAAACAAAACCCAAAAAACAAGCACAGAAAAAAACAAACAACCCAACAGGTTCCTTGTGTTTTCTCTCTTTGTGCTGTTCCAAGCTAGGTGTTTGTTAGGGTAACAGATACGCAAATGAAGCAAGCCTAGGCCCTTGGTCCATCACTGTAGTATCTGCCTCTTACCAAAGGATATTGGAGATCAAAGTTCTGTGTTAACTAAATCGTGTTGTTTCTGCCACTGTTGATGCCTCTATTTTGATGTAAATGAATATGTATGTATCTAGAGAGTTGTAGCTCTGCTTTGTTTTTTTTCAGAATATGATGATTGTTTGGGGTTGAGTTTTGGATTGGGTTTTTTTGTTTGTTTTTGGGGTTTTTTGAGGGGTTTTTTTGGTAGATTTTTACACAGGGAGATTGAATCTTTTCTTGAGATCACAGTCAGGTCTTGCCCTACACAGGCCTGCTCAATATCTCAGATACCAAGTCTGTCTGTTTAAGCAGAGTAGGTTTACTGAAGTAGAGTCTCTCATCCCTCATCCTTCATCCATCACATGATCCACATCCACCTGCATGGTGGACAAACAGATGTGCCCTTCACATGTGTCATCACAAGATGTGACTGTCACAGTTGGCAAGTCTCCATGCCGGCCTGTTCTTTCTCCTGTTCAGTTTCATGGGCAGGGTAGTTGTGAAAATCAATGAAGAGTTTGTAAATTAAAACACCAGCAAGACTTCCCAGAATTGGAGCTGTGACTGGGATCCACCACCAGGCATGCTCAGCCCTAAAATGAAACACAGAAGAGGCAGCTGGTGAGCCCAACTGGAACCATTGCCCTGCCACCACATCCTGCTGGGGTGGGAGTGAGCTGTGTGAGCAGAGGAGTCTGTTCCACTAAAGCACTAAGCTTACAATTGGCTTAGACAAATTCACTGTCCCCCCACTTAATTGCTGGAGGGAAGGTAATTTTCCCCATCAGCATGGAAAGGTGGCTTCACACTGCAGGTTTCTTGTTCTCCAAAAGAAATGGGCTTTGTGGTCTTGATGACTGGGACTCTCAGACAGACATAGGCATTTTGCTTCCCCATTTCCAATAAAATCTGTGACTCCTCTACCAAGCTCTCAAATATATTTTCTGGAAATTTAAGGAAAATGAGTGTCCGAGACAGGAGACTCTGGTAATGATCTCACCATCGGAAAAGCCATAACATGATGCTATCTTACTGGAGGAAGGCAAGGTTTCATGTCCAAATTCAGACTCTAAATTTAGGAGACCTGTTCAGCAATCCGCCTGCATTCAGGTGAGGTGCACTCTGACTCTGCTCACCGCAAAAACCAGCTAGATCTCCAGTGAGCAGGCAGACAATGTGGTGCCCAAACTGAGGTATCTGACTGTCAAGGTGAATTCTATGCCAGAGAATAAGTGTACTCCACATTCTGTGTACATAATGCATAAGGCTTCTGTCAGCACAACCCTCACTCTGCGGAGATACCATCACTTGGTGCAAAGAAAAAAGGCTTCATGATACATTTTATCTTGTGTTTATCTCCTCCCCTGGCAAGCTGAGCAGAGTAAGAGCAAAACAGGTCACTCACCTGAAGACATCCATTCCCCAGCCAGCAATTGCTGTGAAGATCCGGGGGGGCAGGTCCCTGGAGGGGTTTATGGCATAGCCTGTGTTCAGCCCCATTCCCAGACCAATGCCCAGGACCAGTATACCCGTGAGCATGGGCTGAGCGCCTTTGACGGCTGCATTGTTTTTCTCATCGTGGATGACCAGAATACCCAGGATCAGCATAATTGTTGCCATAAACTATGGGAACAGAAAAGGGAGAAGAACAGGTCAGGAGAGAGAATAGGGAAGGTTGAGACACTTCCCAGAATGAAAGAGCAGATGAGATTCGTGGTCTGATCAAGGCAGGAGGGACCCAAATATTACTTCTTCCACAGGTGGACTGAAAAAAATCCTTTTCTCAGCAAAAACCTCACCAAGACTGATACAAACTTCTCAGCAGTTGTCACTATCTTTCAAGTCAGGGAAATAGGTCATTTTAAGTACATTCTAATAAAAGCAGAGCCACAACAAGCTGCTCACAAGACAAACTTGATCATCCCTAGAGGAAGTAATGTTTTCTACAGCCTGTATGCAGATATCAGGTTCTCACCTGGGAAACTGAACTTCCCATCAGTGACTACATAGCTGGTATTTGTAGATTTGCAGTGCCCAGGACATCGAGAAGCATATTTTTGATAGAGGTGATGACACCTGTCTATTTCTGCTTCAGAAAGTGCAGCTGGAGAGACTTGAACTGCTTGCACAGACACCAGCAAAAACAGAAACTACAGCTTCTGTTAAGGCACTGTCAGTCTTACTTGCTTTCTTGTGTGCCAAGGACACTGGTCCATAGGAGGCTGAGGGGATCCACTCCCCACCTCTAGGCTTTTTCACCATCCTCTTCATCATGCCCAGGCAGGAGTTTTGTCAGGTCAGAGTCAAAATCACAGGCTTCCAAAGATTTGCATTGGAAATTAATCTTCCTTCTCTGGTGTCTCAGTGCCCCACATCCCCTGAAGAATCCCTTTCCTATTTCTGGGCATCTGAACACTCTGCTCTAAGATGGGAATCCACTGCACACAGTCTCAATGGATCTGTTCAAACATCGAGGTTCAGTCCAGGGTGTGCTCATGTGGAGACAGTCCCAGGCTCTCTGTGCTGGAGAAGGGCAGCCAGCACAGCTGCCAAGGAGCATGGAGTGTGTGTACAATCCAAATAGGGAAGGAACAGTTCAGCCCAGAACCCAGAGGAGATGGCTGGTGGTACAGCTCAGTTTCTCACTTCTCACTGCTTGCATGGCATGCAGGGAAGGTGTCCAGAGAGCCCCTGGACCAAGCTGTGGAACAGCCTGCATGTCTTAGCCTTTAGGCCAAATCCTTTAGGCTTGCCCAGCCACAAAGGTGCCTTGGGTCTTACCTTTCAGGTGCCTGCCTGGATGCTGGGCTCCTTGGGAAAAGAGGAAGTGTCTGTGCATGTAGGGATGTGGGGACCTGTAGCAGCCCTGCAGCTGCACTTGTAATCAGCCACCTTCTCCTAGCACTCCACAGCTATTCCCACTTACCTCTGTGAAGAAGGCTCCTTGCAAGCTTACATTGGCAGCAGGGTAAGTAGAGAAGATCATCGCTGTGGCAGTTGGTCCTGACACTGTAAGGCTCCCGTTGGTGTAGGCATAAATAGCATCTAGGAGAAGTGGGAATTATGTAAGTTAGCACAGCAATCATCCCACAGGACACACACACAAGTCCACCTGTTGCAGCCAGCACAGACATCAGGGAGAAGGGAGGCAGTAGATGTGATGGAGGTGACACTTCTCACAGAGCATGTCCTCACCAATATATGCTACCTACAGGCTTTGGTCTGCAGTCACTTCCTCAAACCTACCAGCTTCTATCCCTGCTCCAGGAGCCCAGGGTAGCCCAGATGGTCTGGATGCACTGGAGGCTTCCAACCCTCTGCCCGTCAGTGACTGAGACATGCTAGAGACAATGGGTGGTGGCTCCTCTGCTTACAGCACAAAACCCCCAGTGGCTGCAAACCTGTGTTCCACAGAGCAGCAGAGTCCCCCCACAGCTCCAACAGCACCTAATACATGGTAGTTCATGTAAATAATGCCCCTGCAGACCTGGAAACAAATGCTGACAAAATGCAGCTACTGCCCTTCTGCTGAAGACAGGTCTTGGAAGCAGGAATGCCCTGAGTAAAAGAAGTTGTGTTCTCCAGGAGCTGTGTATCCCCCCCAGAGGTATATCTGGGACCTGCTCTGAACTTGAACTGTGGTCTGTCCCACCAGCCAGGAGCTTGCCCTCCTCACCCAGAAATCATGCTGAGTACTGTACTGACAACACTGTGAGTTGACCTCTGATAAAAGACACAACCCTACCATAGTAGACAGCAAAGACAGTGGCTGCTGCCACGAAGGAGCCCAGGAACTGGCCGATTATATAAGCTATAAGTGACATCGCGGAGAGGTTTCCTAAAACGTATTGAGTAATGGTGATGGCGGCGTTCATATGAGCTCCTGCAAAATCACAGAAAAAGAGAGGCCTCAACACTGATGCAGCTGTTTTGGAACATGTGACATGGTGGATGCCCCACCCCTAGAAACATTCAAGGCCAGGTTGGACAGGGCTCTGAGCAACCTGTTGTAGTTGATATTTCTGAGCATTGCAGGGCAGTTGGACTGGATGAACTTGAAAAGTCTGTCCCAACCCAAACTGTTCTTTAATTCTATCCCCCATGCCCCACAGTAATCACCCAGACACTGATCAAGAACAGCAAGACTCTCTCAGGTCAGGGTCTTACTCCTGCACAGACGTGAAATGAGCCTTTCTCTCTTGACAGCTGAATCATGCAGGTCAAAGAACTCTAGCTAGTCTTCTAAAAATTCTGTAGACCACAAGCTGCCTCCAGAGACTGGGTCATCTCACCTGTCAGATATAGCTCTCTTGGGACAGCATGAGGTTCCCTGTGAGTTTCTCAATGGGCTTCTCCCTGCTAAGCTTAAAAAGAGCCCTTCAGCACATTTTAAGTAGCTACAGGTAGACGAGGACCTGTGTTTTGATGGAACACTTTCTGTGGAGGAGGTTGATATCACAATGGTGCTTTTGAGGACTAAATGCATCTGGGTCTCATGACCTTGGTGCAAACCATATGTGTTCATGCCTCCTGTCCCCAGGAGTCTAAAGAAAATATTTATATTTCCTGCCTGATAGGTATAAACTTTGAGGGTCAGTAAACATTCCAGCCTTCATGACCTTGTTATACTCCAGACTCCAAAAGGGGTAAGATGCAGATACCCATCATTTCATCAAAGTGCAGGACAGAGTGAAGTGGAAGTGCATGTAGCACCTGCTACAATCCAACCACCACAACTGGAATGGGGGCAGATCCTTCTTAGACCCTCTGCCCTTTTGTGGGCATGGCCAGCCATTTCAGACCACTAAAAGCACCTTGTGACACAGATAAAGCCAAATTACCATGTCAGGAAGGTCTGAAGTTTGTTTTGTAACTGTACTACTGCTGGCTGAGCTGAGACCCCTTCTACACTGCCCTCTGCCCCCAGGAGATGAGCTCCTTCTCAAAAGTCACTTGGGACTGCAGAACCTATTTTCCCCAGTCTGCTTTCCCCAGGATGTTTCCACCAGCTCCAAAAGGACAAAAAATCAAGGGCTGACTACTTCTGACTGCTCACACAGAAAGTTTTTCCTTTCTATGCTAGCCCCAGGTCTGGACCTCTGTCTACTCCAACAGTTCAAAAGAAAGGAGTTGCTTTAATTTTCTGCCCATTAGTCCTTAATGTTTTCTCTTGGTGCAAAGGAATGCAGAAATAGCAGAAGGCAAAGGTAATGCTCATCACATGAGGGATGCCACCCCATGGCCCCAAAATACCACTTCCTGAGTTCATGTGGGGCACCTATGCATGGGTGTGTGTGATAAGGAGAAAAAGTGCATACTGTTCCTTTTGCAACATCAGCTGTAAGCTCTCCTTTGCAATAAATTATTTATTTCCCCATGGGTCATATCAGCAGCAGGTTTTGGGAGCTCTCTGTCTCCTTGGGCCTTGCTGGCACGTCCCAAATTGGGGAGCTGCTGAAACCTGGCTCTGCTGGCCACAACAGGAGGGGCTGGCCAAGCCCCCTCTCTTCTCCCTGTCCCACTTGCCCTGTCACAGCTCAGAGCACAAGTTTGGGGTCAGTATTCTGTACGTGTGCTGTGCATCCCTTGTCCCTGGCCTCGTCTGCCTTTCTTGCTTGGGGGTCTCTAGGACTGGTTTTATTTTAGGTGGGGGCACTGCCCATGCCATAACACAGCTCTCCACACCCAACTCCTCCTGCCCCAATGCACATGGCCTTTTATGGGATGTGGATATGTCCCATGCCTGGCAGTGCTGCTCACCAGTTACTCCTCCAGCCGCGTAGATGCCCAAGGTAACACCAATGCCAAATGCCATATTGATGCTCAGATACTGACCACTGCTTCCTTTTCCCAATACCACTTGTGCCACAGAGGACAATCCAAAAACCTGTGTAAAAAGCAAGACAGAAAAGAGTGTTAAAAGTATTCTTGTTGCTGTGGTAGACTGAGCTTATTTGCTATTTTTTCTGCAAAAGTAATGAGCTCCCAAAAGGCACGAAGTCTCGAAGATGACCTTGGTCAGAACAGAAAGAGCAACCTTGCCCTGCAAAAACTGAAGTGATAGCTGAGATTGGTGCCCAGTAAACCAAACTAGCACTCTCCTTGTGGTTGGGTATGGGGAGACAAACTCCAAAGAGCTGGGGCTCGTGGGGGTCATTCACAAAGCAACACTGCAGATGGCTCTGCCTGAAACCAGGGACATGAACTGAGTAAGCATCACCATGGGCCACTGGGAGACAATGTCCAAGATGGATGGAAGGAGAGTGTGCAAATTCTTACTGTCCTTCTTTTCCTGGTGTGCAATTTATTGACTAAATATATAATTCGGGCAGTACACAGCTATTTGGTAGACTCAACTCTAATTTTGGTAACATTCCAGTGAAAGACAAGAAAGGAAATTCTGGTTTAACTTTTCCGTTCAACATATACGTTTTCAGTTTGGAAACAGTTGAAGTTTCAGTTTTGGAGCTTTGGGTTTTTTTAGTGACTGAAGGAAAACCAGGGAAAAAACTAAAGGTAAACACTCTCCAGCAGGAAAACACATAGCAGGCAAACACATATTCAATACATTGCTCTGTCCTGAAAAAGAGAATTCTCTTTTCTGCTTTTGATGTGGCAAGAGTGCAAAAATCAGTTCTTTGAATGCTCTTGTGCTGAAATCTAGAGAAGACAATTTGAGGTTTCTGCCTCACAAACCACTGAGGGTTTGGAAAGTGTATCCTGTTCCTTGGACTGCATTCATGTTTATCCAAGGTGACATGTCTTTCAAAGACAAGAAAGTCAGTATGTTCTCCAGCACATAAACTTCTGCTTTGGCTTGTAGTGTATAACTGTGATTTTTTTTTCTGGCTACTCTGCCTACATCCAAATTTTATCTCCTGTGTCTGCTTCCCCTCATTGCTATCAGACATCACCCAAATCCCCCGTTCCCTAGAGATGCTGCACTTCTTATCTCTCTAGTAGACACAGACCACACTCTGTGCTCTGCACAGAGCTACAGCCCCCCCAGTGTGAGCCCTTCTCAGTCTGCCTCAGCAAAAACCCCCAGAAACAGTTCATGATGTCCCCTTAACATCTGCAAATTACACAAATTCCCTATATTCATCCCTGATTTTTCCAAAGCCAGATACAAGAGACACAAATATGTAAGGCACAGGTTTTGTAGGAGAGCACAGAGGCGCAGTGCAAGGGTTGCAGGGGAGGAGACATGACTGTGCATCAACAGCTGTATCCTGAAAAAAACACAAGATAGGACACAGAATCTGTTTTTCAGCACAGATCCAAACTCCTGTTTTCCTCCTGTATCCTCATAGTCACAAAACACCATTTCTTTTAATTCCTTTTTCCCTAGACCTTGTGCTGCTTAGTGCTGCTGCCTGGTTCCTCTTACCAGCACTGCCTGTCCATTAAACTGAGAAGCCCTGGGGTGAGTGTTATTGTCCAAATAATAGCCATTCAGGCATCCTGGAGGTGCACCCAGAACATTGCCTGTTGCACTGAGGGCAGAGGTGCTGCTGAAGAGTTGGGTGTGCTGTAAGTTTTGTTCTGATGCTGGATGCTGCTTGTCTTCAGCCCTTGATGTAGTGCCCTCCTTCTCTCCTCCCTCACATGGATCAGTGAAGGAAGAGCCAGTGTGAGCTGCAGGCTGCAAAATCTGCCTTGAACTGTCCAAGTGCAGAGTAAGTCTCCAGCCCATACTGCTTCTCTGCCAGGATGACCCTTAAGTTGTTATCACCTGGGAACTTCTACCCCAAATAACAGAGAACAGAAAAAGCAAAATGGTTTGCTAAGCTGCTGCAGAGGAGTCACAGATCTCTGACTTGCCATGGGTGCAAAACTATCTGGGAGTGAAATTCAAAGAGCTGTATGTGCAAAATTAAGTGATAAAAAGCAACCATGCTCTGCACAGGCAGAGCCCTTGGAAATGAGCGCCTTTCTTGGTACAGAGAGCTGTGCCAGAAGGTCCCTGTGATTACACAAATCTTAATTTCTTCTTCTTTAAATCTCCAAGTACAGTTATTTAGATTATGCCCAGTCTTTGCATGCCAGCCTCTGTCCAGCCTAAAGTGTCTCAGCCCAAGCTAAGTCCAGGTGTAGCAAATTGGCACCGATAGATACCAGGCCTTTTCAGAGGGAGGATCTCATTCTGCTATGTTGATCAAACACTCAAAGTCTCTGGTCCCAGTGGGTACTTCACTCCCACTAGCCCCCACAGCAACTACAAAACCTTCCTAATCCTCTACCCAAACATTTCTGAAGCAGCCCAGGGGCTCAAACCCACTTAATTATTTCTTTGTGAAACAGATCCCTCAGGCAAGGGGGCAGCTTATGTGTGATTTACATAAGCACAGGGGCAGTTTATGAATGATTTACATAAGCACTGTTTGATTGGCAGCAAGAAAAAAGTGAAATCCTGGCATGCTTCACACCCTGTAATTTCATTTCCTAATGGTGGGTTGTGGTTCTGGAGAATCTCTGTGGAAAGTTCATTACCCTGGCAACCCTGAGGGGAAGATGGATGAATACTGTTTGCATTTTGCAGCAGCTGTCAGTGGTAGAAGAGTCTGGGTCTGTTCTCCAGACCTGTTCAGACACAACCCCCCCAACAACTACACCACACCTCTGGGACAGCAGGAGGAAAAGCCTCCATTCACTCTATGGGATCTTCCAGGGGTGTAGCACAATCATTGTAGATGCTACTCTTTGATTTCATTCCTAAACTCTTCCTGAGTTTTCTCCTAGAATAAACTGAAAGAGGAACATGTCCAGTGACAGCCAGTGCACTTGGGAAAGGGTCCACAGGAGCAAAAGTTTGATGAGGAGCAGCTGCAAGAGCTGGGGATGTTCAGCCTGGAAACAAGGAGGCTCAGGGAGGACCTCACCACTCTCTCCAGCTCCCTGACAGGAGGGTGTAGCTGGGGGGGTCTCTTCTCCCATGTAACAAGTGAGAGGACAAAAGGAAATGGCATCAAATTGTGCCAGGGGAGGATTAGATTGGATATTACAAAAAATCTGTTCACCAGCAGAGTTGTCAAGCACTGGAAGAGGCTGCCAGGGGAGGCAGTGGGCTTATAGATATTTTAATATATATAATACCTTGGAGGTATTTAAAAGGCATGTAGATGTGGCACTTAGGGACATGGTTTAGTGGTGGCCTCTGCAGTGCCAGTTTAATGCTTGAACTCTTGAAAATCTTTCCCAGTCTAAATGATTCTGTGATATTTTAATTCTATCCCACCTTCTTCACTCTCTCCCAGCACCCACCTCCATTTCCCTGCACTACCTTTTAACTCCAGCAGGTTTTTGACAGGTGGTCTGCCTGCAGGAAAACTGCCACTGCACCAAAGCAGGGGTGAGCAGTAGCAACCAGCCTCTGGGCAACCCTGAGGATGTGGTAGGAAACCACTGACCTTACAAATCTCTGCCTTAAATGGCTGCACACATACACGCTCACACACAAGCACAGACTCCTCCTTACCATGAGGATGAATGTTCCCAGTGCTTCTGCCAGCATCTCCCTTACGGCATTGTTACGAATCCTCAGGAACTGCTTAAGGTTCTCCAACATTTTCTTCTTTGACTTCTTATTGCTGTCTTTGTGCTCCTGTTGTGACAGCACACTTCATTGCACTGAGCCAGCTTACCCTTTGAAACTTGGCACCTCTCTTCAGCCCCAGACACCTTCTCTCTTTTGGTTAAAGATGAACAAGCCAATAAAGCAGAAGCTAGCTTCAAAGTCTTCCCCTCCCTCCCCCATATGCCTCCCTATAAAAGCGTTATGGTAGGGATGCACTATTTATCTTATGAGGTGACACTTTTTCAATTTCTCTTATTTCTCTATTCTCTTATCTGCCCAGGAGAGCCTAACCCCAGAACAGTGGAGTTGTCAAAAGCCTTGATGTGCTCCTGAAGCCTTTCTCCTTAACCTTTTCTACAGGAACTGAACAGGAATTTCCTATTGACTCGTGGTATGGTACTTGTGGTTTTTTAAATATATTGGATTGGATTGGATTGGATTGGATTGGATTGGATTGGATTGGATTGGATTGGATTGGATTGGATTGGATTGGATTGGATTGGATTGAGACTGTTTGCCTGTGCAGGACTATTTGGATGCCTCTTCTGCAGCAAGGATGCTCTGCCTGGAGCTGGTGTGCTCTGCTGTCTGCAGCTGGGAAGAGCACAATGGATTGTTTCAGGTGGAATATTTGCTCTTGTTGAATGTACCCGTGTCTGCAGGTGCCATCACACTCACAGAGAGCCTTGCCACCAGCCACTCTGTCTGTCTTCTCATACAGGGCAAGGAGAAACCAACCTCAGCAACAGTCTCAAGAGATCTTCAGTCTTATCTGGCTGCCAGAGCAGAACCATTGCTGTCCCAATTCCTCCTCCATCTCCTCATTCCCTCTGCCTGTCTCCCTGATCACCAGGCACTCTTACCTTTCACGGTGAAAAGGTTTTAATACCTTTGATTAATCATGGAAAAACTTATATCCACTGAACACTCAAGACCTTTTCCCTTGAGCCTTTTCTGGTACTTTGCTGGTTTTCTTTGCCTTTCTCTCAACCTGCTGCAGCTTCTCAGTGTAGCTCTGCAGAGGTGTCAGCTGCTGCCCTGATGGGGACATGGTGCTCTGCTCATGCTGCCCCTGGCCTTGCCCCCCACTCCTTTACTGCATGGCAAACGTTCATGAGCTTTTATTTCACCCACATGGTGCTCAGCACCTGTATGGAAGAACCTGGGATGCTGATTCTCCTCTCTTCTCCATAGATGATTGTGTATGTCTTGTGGCAGAGACAGTTTTATGGACTGGGGTAATCCCTCCTCCAGTGACAGATTAACTACTGACCTCAGTGAACACCTGGCTAAATATGCAGTAAATTACTGATCTGTCTCTCTTACTGAGGATCATTTAATTATGATGGATGAGAATCATGTTGCTTGCAAGGGTGTTTCTACAGCATATTTCTAGGCAGGAAAGTTTTTGTCCTGTGACCTATGCTTTAGCACAGAATAAATCTTTCTAGGTCACTTCATTCTCTGCTATGCAAATGTTTATTGGTGGAGCACAAGCTATGGGTCCTTGAACACCAGGTTTGGGTAGTGACAAGACCCTCAAGTTCCTTCTGTACATGGTGATTTCCAGCTGACTTTACGTGTCACCTGAGATCCTTGCATCTCCATGTTCTGGAGATCTCACAGCCTTTCTCAGATGGGCAAGGTATCAGTGGGTCAGTAACACCCACAACTGGACCTACAACTTTGTTTTTTCTCCTAGATCTCAGGGAACCTTCAAGTGGATTCCTTCCCTGTGGGCAAAAAGTGAAGTGCTCTGTGTCTGATAGGCTTTGTCTCCTGCATTCAGGCATCAACTGTTGGATCTCAATATTCTGATTTGGGCTGAAAAACTGAGAGGTGCTTTCTGGGAACACCATGTTCCCATGGACTTGCTGTCTTCTCAGGGAAAAAAGTGACCCCAATTTGCAATAGAAATCTTTGGTTTGGTGATAACATTTTGTAATAGTTATCACCAGTTATTATTGTAATAATTCCCAATATTACCACCAAACTCTGTAAAACTCCAGCATGTTTCTAAGAGCTCGTCCTTTTATACAAGTCATTCCACAAGATGGCACTGAGACATTAATTTTTCTCTCCAAGATGTTCATAGGGCTCCTCTGTTGGCTGCTGAAAATGCGAGTCCTTCAATTCTGAGGTTCTGATGGCAATTTTTAGACATTAAGGTGATCTGCTAGTGTCCAAAGACCATAAAAATAACAAAACCATCACATTTCTGAAGGTCATGCAGGTCAGAGCGCCTCTGGTCTGTGAGTACACAAACCCAAAGTGTATGAGTGCCTGTGCTTGAGTTTATAACAAGCAGAGTAAAACAGGCAGCTCCAAAGGGCAATTCTTCCTCACCTAAAATAAGCATCTGAGGCCCAACCCATGAGTCATGCTAGATACTGGCAGTTTCCCTCCAGTGTCTGCACACAGACATGGAGTGATGGGCTCCAATGTGCACCCCCACAACAGCCAGGGGGGCAGGACTGCCCCTTCTCCCTGCATCCAGACGTGGTGATCTTGAGCAAGGGAAGACAAGTGAGTCAGCCAAGGGCAGGATTGCAAATATCTGCTGGTTTCCCAACAGCAACCTGCTCGTACTTGCTGGGTTTCACTTACCCCCAGGGCTGACGAGGATCTCTGGGGTCACTAATTACAGTCCCCTACTGACACAGCCACGCCATATCTGCCCTTTGGTGACCTGGCCACTCGACATTTTAGTGGTAGATGATAGTTGCCCAACTCCTTCTGTTGTACACTGTTACCAGAAGTTGCTGCTCTAAAGATTGGACACCTTCCTCTAATTTTCAGCCAAATTCTCAAAGCTGTTTGTCCATGTGCAGCATTAGCCCATCACAGTCATGAGTTAACTTACTTCTTGGGGGTGCTATCACTTAAAATGTTCCTATAAGGTTTGTTAGAAGAGCACTGGCTGCTCATGCTTAGCTCCTTACCACCTTCTGATAGTTGCCTTGATATCCTCACAGGTTTGAAACTTCACTCAACAGTGGCCCTACAATGATTTTGCCACATTTTCCACTGCACGTTAAGCAACCACCTGCTAAACCAAGCCCATTTTACTCCCCAAGACAGGTCTGCTTTCAGCACTACTAATAAAAATCTCAGTTTAGAGAGAAAAGTTTTGGCTCAGTCAAGGTCCATTAACAGTTCTGGTGTTGATACCCATGGTAATGAAGAACCAGGAGAACAGTGCCCCTGGGTCCTGCAAGAGCAGCCGTGGGGAGGATGAATATTGAGGCATTCCAGGGCATTCTGCAAGGAATAACTTCTCTGACTCAGTTTGACAGCGTACATGCTTCCTCTGCACCCAGGAGATCTTAAGATTTATCTCTTAATTGGGCCAATCAGCAGGTGCAACATTGCCATTCCATTCACTTCAGCCCTGCTGGTGGAGCATTTTTTCCCCAGAGGCCAAGAGGACAGCTGAGCAGAGGAGCTGCTCATCGTGGGCAAGAACAGCTTGTTCCTCAATCAGACCGAGTGAACAGGGCACCAAAATGTCTCCAGCACCCTTCAGGAAGCAAGACCCAGTCAGAGAGATCATAACAGCACAGATATGTGCTTTGCTGTCCAGGACAGACCCTGTTTGACATAACCTGGAGCACCTGCTCCCTATGATCTCATGTCCCACACTTATGGTTTGTCTCCTCTTCTTCATGGATGGCAGGCACCAAGCAAGTCTCACACCCCCACATGTCTCTCAGCAGATGTCTTTGCCCTCTGTCCTGTCCCCTCCCTCTCCATTCCCAGGATACTGGCCTCCACAGCCTTTCAGCTCACCCATTCTCCCTGGCCCTGAAGCCAGCCAAAAGTTCATCACCTGCATATACTGCTTTTCCATGGAACTAGGGCTGCTCCAGCCATAGCGGGTAAAAACAGCAGGTGGAGGGACAGGTGCAGGGATGCAGCGGCTCATGGGTGGGTCCTGCCCTGGGCACTGCTGTCCAGCACCAGGCTGACACAGCTACAGGGCTGCTACAGCTGCAGGGGTGCTCACATGGAGGTAATCTGTGGAGACCAAAAGCATTCCCAATTAGGGAAAGCAACCCCTGTTCTGTTCCCTGAGTTGACCCTGTGCCCTCGGCCTTACTGTCAGCCTCTTGGTCACTCCCACCTGGTTTCCCTGTCCCCTGGTAATTGGTCCCTAAGGCTCTCCCCACCCTGCTTCCCATGTAACAAACCTGAACCCCCTCACAAGCCCCTTGGCCTTTGTTCCCTGAACTCTGGACGATGCACACCTGTGGCTGAAATAAACATCTCTGTGAAACGCCTGCAAAGGCCCTCTTGCTCTTTTACCTGCTTTCACCCCAAGCAACAACCAGATGCAACAGTAATCCATAAGGTGATGCTGCCAGCAGGACAAGAACAGCTTGACTAGGGGCAGAGGAAGGATTCTGTGTGACAAGGTTGCCAGGGGTGGCCCTGGCCTCATTGTTGGGCAACAGAGTGGAATCCTCCTGGTCACCAGGAACCCATCCACCCATGCTGGGCCACACTCCTCCTGCCCTTGACTGACTTATCAGACAGGATGAAGTCTTTCTTGAATGGAGAAAAGCATGATAGTTTTTGAGGCACCCACCAGCTTTAATCTGTGAAAAGTCCTGGAAAGTCTCCCCTGCCTACAAATATTTAACAGAGTGAAATGGAGACACAGGAGTAGATCAGGTCATAGATTCATAGAATGTCAAGGATTAGAAGGGTCCTTAAAGAACATCCAATCCATCCCAATCCATCCTTGCCATGGTCAGGGACCTCTCCCACTAGACCAGGTTGCTCAAGGCCCTATCCAGCCTGGCTTTGAATGCTGACAAGGATGGAGCATCCACAGCTTCCCTGGTTAACTTCTTCCAGTATCTCACACTTTCACAGTAACATATTTTTCCTAATATCTATCTTACATTTGCCCTCTTTCAACTTTTACCTATTAGTCCCTGTCCTATCCCTACAGCTCCTGACAAAAGGTCTCTCTCTGGCTTCCCTGTGGGCCCCTTCAGGTACTGAAAGGTTCCTATGAGGTCTCCACACAACCTTCTCTTCTCCAGGATGAATACCCACAGCCTTCTCAGCCTGTCATTGTAGGGAAAGTGTTCCAGTCTTCTCATCAGCTTTCTCCCAACATCTCATCAACGTCTCTCAACGACTTTCTCTAGCAGTTCCATGTCCCTCTCATCTTTGGGGCACCAGAACTGCAAGCAGCAGAGGTCCCACAAGGCACCATGGGATTTCCCACAAGGTGATGCTGGCTCGTCCCCTGCCATCGCCCCTCATTTCTATTACCATCTTGTTCTCCTGACCTGCCCAGGGCCACGCTCCCACCACACCCCTCTGTGAGAGCATCTGACCCTGCTGTGGGGTGCCCAGGGCCAGGCAGGCACCAGCAGACTCTGTGGGTTCAAGAGCTCTCTCTGAGCCTTGAGCTGCCTGCTCTGGTCTGCTTTCAATCCACAGATAAAGTGAAAGCTGGGAAACTGCAGGGTTCACAGGCTATCATCACCCTGGAGATAAGAGCAGCCAGTCTTTCTCCTCGAGGAGCACAAACACCCACATTCTTGAAAGGAGAGATTAAAGGGGAAGGGCTGTAGGCTGGGGCAGGAGACACTGGGTCAGGTAAAAGAGGTTTTGAAATTGCAGAGTGTGGTGAACCCAACACACTGCTCTGAACATTTCCCTGCCTATGACTGCACCCAGAGACAGCACAGCGTGGCTGTGTCCCCCCAGCCAGTTTGCAATGAGTTTGCTCTCACAAAAAATGCCTCTGATGAAATCCCTTGTACTTCATCCCATACTGTCTCTTCTGCCTCATCCTTTCCCCAGGCACTCCAGTCTGGAGTGCAGGATGTTCTGCAAAACACACCAGCCCAGCATCCACCTGACCAGCACCAAAAACCACAAGTTTGTGTTCACAAAGAGCAAAAGCAGAGCAGGGCCTCCTGACAGTCACACAGAGCAAGGTTGAGCCAGCAGCACCTCACACAGTTCTGCACAGCCATCAGCTGCTTAAGGGTGTACTGCATCCATGCATTCCACTCATAGAAGTTATGTCTGTAAGCCCTTCAAGCAATGATGCTAAACCTTTAGGCAGACCATCACAGAATCATGGAACATTTTAGCTTGAAGGGGCCTTAAACACCACCTTATTCCAAACCCTGCCATAGGCAAGGGCACCTTCCACTAGACCAATTTGCTCAGATCCCCATCCAACTTGGCCTTGAGAAATTCCAGGGATGGGGCAGCCACACCTCCTCTGGGCAGCCTGGGCAAGGCCTCATGACCCTTTGAGAATTTATTCTTAATATCTAATCTAAACCTGCCCTCCTCCAGTTTAAGCCCATTGCCCCTAGTCCTATCACTTCAGGCCCTTGTAAAAAGTCCATCCCTTGTGCTGTCCGTTACCCAGATGTTTTGTGGGGTGAGGAACCGACCGGTGGCACTAATCATTGCCCATATGTGTAATCAGTGAATTTCCCAGCTATCTCCCCCAGAACACAGCTGTGCTCTCCCATATCACACCTGCCAGGGGGTGCCTGAGGACCATACAGCATCTGGCAAGACTCACAGCAGTGTGAGCAATGCCTGCCCTGTGGGATCTGTCTGTGCACAGGGGAGGGAAACGCCAGAATGCAGATGGCTGGGTCAGCTTTCCAGCACCAGCCCATCCCTGCCCAGAGGGATGAAGGACATGGAGGCATCCAGAGGAAACCCCGATAAGCTCCCAGTATCTCAGCTGTGGGGAGGTGCCACAGATTCCTTGCAGGCGTGCACACAAACCCCCTCAGACACTGCCCAGCCTCTCCTGGGGATCCAAGGATCCCCACAGGTATTTCAGAGAGAGTAGAAGTTTCCTCCAGCATCACCTAGGCCCCACCACCCTCATGATCCCCCAGCCCATTTTGCCTTTTGTGCTGTTTTTAGACACAGGAAAGAGGGGACAGGGTGTGGATCTGGATGGCTCTCTGGCCATTCCCATTCTTTCAGTTTCTGAGTGTAAAGACATTGACCCAGAAGAACGTAGAAAAGCTGAAAATTCTGTTGATGGGCCCTGAAAATGAGCAAGTTTTCCTAGCTCATGTAGTTTCCCAGCACATGTGGATGACACAAGTGGCAGCTTCATGAACTGTCCCATATTAAGCATAGTACTAACATGCAGCTTATTTCCCTTAGCACAGGACACTGCATATCAATCACCACTGACAGAGCAGATATCCCTTACTCATGGCAATTACTCAATTTTACCACTGTCTTTATTGTCATATGTTTGTTTTCATGCAGGCACTCAAATGTACACATGCCTATCAGCCATTTCATGCAGGCACTCAAATGTACACATGCCTATCAGCCATTTCCTAGTGAAGAAGTAACTGTTACACACTACCTTCTGAATTTTGACTTCATAGGACCCTCGTTATCAAATCAAATGATCAATATATAATCTTATAAGAGTGGCAGTCTCCCTCACTCCTGACATGAACCTGTTACAGCTCTCAGGAGCTATCTCAGCATGTATTTGCACAGGAAATGTGATGGGCCTCTGACCCCAATACAGCCCCCAGGCTCCACCACGAGACACAAACCATAACAGCTCTGTGAAGGTATGGGTGGTGATTTGGCACCTCAAGTGCTCGTGCATGTTCCAAATTGCAGCATTAGGCACAGCAGGTGCTTGTCTGGACCTCACACCTACAGGAGCAGCCAGTGAAGAATCTGCTGCAATGACTTTTCCCAGAATAAGCTCAAACTGTTGCTCATTGTAATGAATGTTTAAAAGCCCTTGACACAGGGTGCTGCACGTCTTTAAAAGACATCTAAAGATAGACAAATTCATGAAGGTAAAAATCCACTCATGGCTGTTAAACATGGACACCCCTGTATCACAAGTGGTCCTTGAACTGTGAATCATTGAAGATTGTAAAATAGTTCTGGGGAAGTACATTTGTTCTGTTCACATGCTTTTCTCATATCACACTCTCATGGATCTCCTCCATGTGTCCAACCCATCTCAGTGACCACTGCCTGGCTACCTGTGCTGTCCAGTGGAATGGGATATCCAACATTTCAGTTTTTAAGTCGCAGGAGCAGAAGACTAGCAGAGTTTACTAGCTGCTGTTTTTGAATTGCTCAGATCTGAAATGGCATGAAAATGGTAAAAATACATTCCTGGCTCTACTATTCACCAGCGTGAGACCTGAGCATCCATTCTCCTCCCTGCCCATTTCCCCATCTCCAGGGAGTGGCCAAAACACCTTGTTCAGACACAACCCGTGGTGGGCAGAGGAGACCTTTGCACCTGCACAAGGCATGTTGTGTGATCTTTGCTAAAACACCTGCCCCAGCTGAGTGCTGGAAGTGCCATCAGCTGCTGGGTCATCCATCCCATTACTCTTTTCTCCACTGTGCAGTGCAAATTATGACCTCTTTCAGTCCCAGGACAGCCAAGATCATCCACTTCACCACTGGTGAGGTCAGTGGTCAAGAGGCAAGTGGGAGCATCCTTCATACCCCCAACAGGTCAAGCCAGAAGAGCAACTCCTCAGCTCACCAGAGCACTTACTGTAATGCCTACAGCAATGCAGCAATTCAATGGCATTTTAGATACAGTAAAAGCTTTAGATGAGGGATATCTATTACACTGTGGTAGAGCTTCCTTTCTCTTTCCCTTCAGGAGCTGGAGGAGGCCACATCACATGCGTCATTTAAAAGTAGACTTGAAGCAAAAGGCAATTGAAAACTGACCATGGGGAACGATCATGCTCAGGGCAGTAAATATCTGACTTTGTCTTGTTCATCTCATATTTTATGGCCTTTGCTGTTTGTACACAGGAGAAGGCAAGCTAGCAGAGCAGAGCATGCTCACTACTCGCCTGCCTCCTCCCCTGTGCAAGCACCATCTCCCCTCCTGAGCTTTCTCGTCTGCTCAGCTCCATGGGATGATAGCTTTGGATGCCACACCACCACATGCAGTCACACATTTCTGTCAGCAAGGGGCTGGGAGAGAAAAGCGCTGCCAGAGCTCTGGGAGCATTGCAGGACCCTTGGCCATTCTCCCTCTGTTCCTGCAGTGAGAGCTTGCACCCTCCTCCCTCCTGGTCAGTCCAGTCCCTGATCCACGTGAGAGCTGCAGTGTAGCAGGGAAAAGGAGTGTCAGAACAGGGTCTCACTCCCTTTCAAGTGCCATGTGGTTTGCCATGGGCCATTCTGGAAATTTAGGACATGAACAAGATCTTCTGGACTCACAGGACCTCTTTTAAAGCCTGCACTGGCTATCACCTTAGAAGCAGCAAAGGGGAAATTTTACAACCACCAATTGTGTGTAAATTTGTTGAAGACATGGAGTGTTATGGGGGAACAGAGATGTCTGTTTCACCATGGTCTCCTTGGGCTGCAGCTGGACTCTCAAAGCATGTGTTTGTTCGGAAGCTTTGGATGAATTCTCGCTAGCTGTTATTTCTGTCACATTATTGCTCCATATTTTTTGGACTCTGACTTATTTGGAAGCACTGCCAAAATAATCCATCACAGTGCTTTGTACCCATAGGCAATAGCCTGATGGAAGACACCATGCCCTGATCAACATCTGCATAGAGCAAGATATGATCCAGGAGTGACAAAAACATGTTATGTTTTAGGTTGCCAGCACGGAGGAAAAAAACGTGTTCGTAATTTGCATTTGTTGATTAACACTTGCTGACAGGATAGCAAGATTGATCAACTCAGAGCAACTGAGATTAATGAATCCTGATCATCTTTAAACCTCAAGAGACTGACCCTAATCCATAATCCAGGGTCAAAGTCAACATAATTCTGAGTTCTGTATCAGCTAACTCAACACCTATCTACTTAGTGAAATAAGGAAGATAAGTCCTGAAGAAAGAAGTCCTGATACTTTCAATTTCTTGCTGCCTGCTGACAATACATAACTGTTAAGAAAACTCCAAATCCCATGGAAAAGTCCTACAGTATCAGCTGATGATTGACTTGGATGACCACAAGCATGAAAGGAAAACGGTGCTCCCATGGGCAGTGTCTTACCCAGCCTGTCTGGAAGGAGTTTATCCCTCACAAATGCTGTCACCAATTGCTGCAGCACTCAGGGGTTTAATCAGAGTTTCCCTCTCAAGCACTGACCCGTCCTGCCGGATCAGTCCTGCTCAGCTTTCAGCACATGATAGGATCATAAGCCAAGGCAAACGTAAGCAAGGGGCAGAAACAGAGGATAGAGATCTCCAGTACGCAATTACACACATAACAATGTTATGTTATGCACAAAGGTGCGTGAAATATGTTTAAGAAAAAAAAATCTGCATAGATAGGAGAGTTGCTCATAGCCCGGATATTATCAGATCTGGGAAAATGCCATGTGAATGAGTCACTGGAGCATCACTCAATTGCTGTTTACAGAAAATGCCACAAAACTGGCTGTTGTAGTCCCTCTTCTGCATTTGTGTTTCCTTTTCATGGTTTCTATAAATGATTGACTAAAATGTTTTATGGGCGCTCTCTTGCATTATAGTTATCTGCCCTACTACCTTGCTCCAGTCCAGTCTCTCCTGCCTTTCAGTAAAACGTATTTTAATGAAGTATCTTTTTCAGATGATGATTGGAGAGCAAACAAAGGCTCTTTGAAAAAATGTTTTGCATATTCCTGCCACAGCTGCTCTCCAGCCAACCTGCCAGCATGGTTGTGTTGTAGCCTTATGCCAAGGAGGGACACCAAATGTGACTGATACAGCAAGTTTATATATGCCCCATTCCTTCAGGAGCTGCTGTAATGCAATTGCCCGGCATTTAACAGCTGAAAAGTTCAGAAGCTAGTGATCTGCAATCAAGACTCTGGCATGGAAGGCTTGTAAATGAGAGATGGGCCTTCAGCCTCAGCTAGAAGCCAACAGCCAGCCTGCAGGGATCTCACAGCAGTGGTGGCACCCTCAACACAGAGGTTTTGTCTGGATCTCTACTGCAGGATGGGTCCCTGCCCTGAGTGCTGTGCTGGGCTGGTCTCAGGCAGGCAGGCACCTTCACAGCAGGACAGCTGCTTGCCTGGCTCCCATTCCAACCACCCCAAACAGGCAGGGTAGAAACAGAGGAATCATGGGGGGAAAAGGGAGGGAACAAGAGGGACTGCCTGAGGAAAAACTGGGAAGCAGGAATGCCCTGTGCCCAGACTCACTGTGGTATGGTTTGGGCAGCACAACACACCAGTGCTTGGATAAGCCTTAGCTATGGGAGGCTCTCTCTGAATCCTGGGCTGTCATGAGCTGCCACCACATTCCCAGAGAGCAGCAAATCACCTCCACTCCCTGCTTGCAAAGGTAGCGGGAGACCAAACTGACTAAAACAGCCTGCAGCTTCAGGATTGAGCTACCCTTGGTGTTTCCTCTTTGAGCAGTACTGAACTCTGTCCTCCTCTGTAGGAGGAAGAGTCTATGTGGGGGCAGCCACACTCTGTGGAACAAAACTTTCCCACAGCTAAAAGCCATCACAAGCCTCCCTGCTCCTGGTGTTCTTCCACAAGCTTAAAAGGAAAGCTCTACATGTGTGTCTGCACGTGTGCCTCTGTGAAAAAGCAAGGAGACTGACTTGCTGCAATGAGCTTTTCAAACAAAACAATATAATTACACATATTTTTCTCCCATGAGCAGGATGGGAGCTCAACATGTAACATCTGTTGCTTAATGCATTCCTAGATAGCACACAGATATTATGCTGATAAGCACCACTTAAGAACCAAGATAGCAAAGAACAGAAAGTAATGATTGCTGTTACATAGAGAACAGGTCAGATGTTAGTATGGCTTTAAAGCAACCTGGTTTCCACCCTTCCACTTATCATAATGAAAGTAATGCATGTAGCAGTGAAGAATTTTAATAGCATTTTAGAGACTATAACAGCTTCAGAATGATGACTTTCATTACATGGCTGTACAGCTGTCCCTGCAAACTGCAGGGGGCCACATCACACACCGTTTATATCCTGAATCAAAAATACATCCTTTGGAAATCAAATGTCTATATGGATGATCTTGTGCTATTTGAGGATGTGGACAAGACTGAAATTCACACCTGTTTCAGATCTTTGGCCTTCACCAGAGCACAGCTTACCATGTGAAAAGCATGACCAAAATTAAGAGGTGCCCACCCATGCTTCCTTCACGCTGGCCTCTTCCAGTGCACCATAATACTTCCCATGCTGGGAAGTATTCCCTTTATTCCCAGCTCCAAGAGGTGGCAGCAGCACTCCTGCCTTTGGGAAGCCACTCCTGTGAGGGACTGACATCTCTCCCTTGGAATAAGAGAAGGATTGACACCCGGGGGAAAAGCAAGTGCACACCCACCCACTCAGACAACCTCAGCATCACTAAGTTGACCACCAGCTGCACCAGGCTTAGCACTGTAGACAACCATAATATAAGGCACAGGATTGTGTATTTAAAAAAAAAAAAAATTAAAACAAATTTTAAAAATTTTTGCATCTTGTTAGGTTTTTTTATGTTAATGAAGAGGGGGAAAACTACTTGTGGAGTTGAGAAGAGCCCTGAGACGCTTCTCATTATTCCCAAGGGAAGCTTGACAGCATCGCCCATTACAAAAACCTTTACAGAAAAATCAGCTGCTCTGGCTGTCTCCAGCCATCTCAGAGACTAAAGGTTGAACACAAATTCACAGTTGTCAGTAAAAGAAGAAAGAAAAGAGAAACATACATGGTCCTTCTCTCAGATACAGGGCAACCTCAGCAGAACAAACATACAGTGGAAAAAAGTGTGAAGAGAGCCAGCAATACACAAAACCTCCTTGCATCCTGGGACAAAAAAACCATCCCACCAGTTCTCACCCCACCTGCAATGGTGAGACTTTCACCTGAACATATCAACAATGGTGTGTCACTAAGCAGTGTCCTGTCACCTCTTCTTAGGTGACTTCTTGTGTTTGGGGATCTCCTCCTGCTGCCATAGGATGCAAAAATATTTGGAGGTCTGCATCTGTCAAAGCACTGATACAGCCCAGTAAATATAATTTTTTTAATTGCTGGTGAAAGACACAAGCTTTGGCATCCAGGCTTATCTTGACCTGTGCTGGTGTTAGTTTGTGTTAACAATTGCCAGTGGTCAAATAACTTCTGTATAACCTGTTCTGGCTTTATCTCTGTGTTACCATGTAGGGTAAAATGTCAAGCATAGGTAGTCACTGCATAACAAGAAATAGCCCTTTAGGTTAATTGAGGCTGGGGAAAGCTGTTGTGCAACTTTTAAGCTTCACCTGGAAACTACTAAGAAGGAGAAAGAGTGTAATGAGGAAAAAAAACCATAAAAATAGCCCCTGACTATAGACTGCAGGTCTGAGGAGCAAGGAGCACCACCATTAATTTTATGTTTGTCCTCGTGACAACTCAGGGCACTGATGACTCACAGAGACAAGTCACCACCACCTCTCTGCTTGAGGAAGCTGATGCCACCAGCCACAAGGCTCAGGGACATCAGAAGGTGAGGATAGCACTGCAGACAAGGATTAGATACTGCAACTTTTCTTTGTAGCAGCTTTAAGAGCATTACCACTAATTAGGATTTTTCTGTATTAATCTGGATTATAAGTTTTAGTATAATTGCAACTGGACTAATAATACATTTATTATGTCTCGATTAAGTTAAGATTTTAATAAAACTTTTGGCTCCATATGAATATAATGTATTCATCTTGGCACATATGAATATTTTAAGCTTAGCATGACAGAAGCTGTCAGAAGGCCAAGCTCAGTGCCAGGCACTAGCAGAGCAGAGCAGAGCTGAGAAAACCTCTCTAGACAGTGGCTTCAAAGACATCAGTAAACCTTTCCCCTGCACAAACCTTTTCCCTCAAAACCTATTCTGCCTGTTTAACTGTTTGAGGATGCACAGGACAAGAGTTGCAGCTGTTCGAGGTGCTTTGCTGGGAATTTTCAAACAAAATTTTAAAACAAGTATCACCTACTCCCAGGTTGTGCCAGCATGGTAGCCAAACCTCAGCTCTTCTTGGACTGTCAATTCAGCCCTTCTTTTATCCAACCTGATCTTTTCCACAAACTTGCATCTCTCAAAGAGCTGCAAGCTGAATGAGGGTGGGATCACTTACAAATTACTTACATCCAGGCTTACTGTCTTTGACCCTCCACTACAACTGGTTTGGGTTTAGAGTCACCTGTGAGAACGTAATTCTGACCAAAGAACTCCATCTGAGTCTAGAAACACATTTCCAACAAGAGTCAGAGCTTGGAAAGGAAGAGAGAAATATGCTTCTCACTCTCATGCTTGGTAGGTTATCCTCAGATATTTCCTGACCAATCTCTGCTCCAACTTTGCAACCTCCCTGTCTGTGCAAGGAGCAGACTAAGCATCACTGCAACCAGCTGAAAAGTCCCAAAACTGTCACTGAAATCCTCATCTCCTAAAACTCACTGCACCATAGAATCAGAGGCAAAAACCACAATGTCAAGTGCAAGAAGTCCAGCTGGTAAGTAGTAATAGAGACAAGAAAAGCCTGAAGTGATGCTTGTTGGAAGCTGTGGAGGCTTGAATGGATAGGGATTCTATTGTTGAGGTGACCCAGCAAAGTTACTTAGGTTACATTTTCATATCAAACTCCAGCTGAAGTAAATTTTTACCCAAGAAAAGTGTTCATTATGAGAGCATTCCATTTAGAGATAGGAAAATGTAGTGTGGGAATACAAAGCTTTTCAACCCCTCTGGCTTTAAAAACATGCCTGCCTTCTCCTCCACTTTTCATGAGCTGGTTCCTCACTGTTTGGAGAGTACAGTCTCAGTACATCAGTCTCTGAGAGTCTCTGTACCCTCAGTCTCTAAGAGTACATCTCAGGTCTTCACTGAGATGAGCTCACAACAGCCAGCCAAGTGTTTACTCATAAGACATTATTCTAGAATGAAAAATGCCACCTGTTGCAGTTTATTGTTTCAGATTTTTTGGAGAGTTTTTTCCCATAATTTACAGTCATCACTACCATATATAATGGTTTCCAAAGTCTGTCCTGATTTCCCAAGGACAAAGAGAAAACAATTCCAGCCTCAGAGGAGAATGAGAATATGGGAAAGGAATTGTAAGAGAGGTATCTATGTTAGAGGCTAGCCACAGCCAGACTGCAAAGAAATTAAGGAAGGCATCCTGCTGGTTTCAGACTGATTTTCTCTGTAGCAACCATATTAGTGAAGAAAGATGTGAACTCAGAGGTTTCTACCTATTTCCACACATCAAATTTAAAACTTGAACTTTAAAAAACCAAACTTGTAATAAAACTGTGAGATTTGGCCAAAAACTTCCCTGCCTGCAACAAATGAATCAGGCTTTGACAGTTTCCAAGGTCTTTCCCAGTCACAATAGTACATTGCAACATGAGAAAATAATTTTCAGGTTTTCTGGAAATGTCTCCTAATCCTTACCACATCTTCTAGCAAGGAGTCTCAGATGAAGAGACTCTTTTGGTCAGCAGCTGCGACCAAACCTGTGTTATTTGATTAAACTGAGGGCCACACAAAGCAGCCAGCAACACAAGGCAGCTATTTGTAGGAGCAGATGATTCACATGCTTCACTGGCAACTACAGAGAGAACTGTATGTCCCCTTCCCCCTGGATATACTGTCCTCTTGCCTTTACATCCTGCTCATGACTCCCACCAGTCTGATCCACAGCGACCAAGAGACCTGAGGACTGCAAGGAAAATTCACTTGCTGTGCAGGGAATTCAGCTACATGCCTTCTGCTGGCACACTGCACTTCAGGGGGAAATAAGTGGGACCTCCCAAGGGTGTGCAGCAGCATCTGGGCAAACAGAAATGGAGCAAATAAAGAAAAATGATCTTGCAGCCTCCCAGTATCCAGAGCTGTAGCAGACTTCTCAAACTCGTCAACTGACATTCAGGCACAAAAGAATCAGCCAGATATTCAAAGTAGTTCTGCATCCAGTGCCAAGGAGGGTCACAAGGTTGGCCTTTTAAAAGGTGTCCGCTGTCCTCTTGCTAATGCTCATCTGTCAGTTTGCAGTGCATGTGGTTAAGCAGTGCTTCCAATGGAAGTCAGAGACAACAACAAAAGGAATTGTGGAATCACCTCCAGTAGTGGAAGGGCCATTTACAACCTTCCTGCAGAAGCCAGTTTCCTCTCCTGCCTCCACTCTTCTTGTAAATCCATTACAGGTCCTGCCAAGCAGCAGCTTCCCCCTTTTCATGGCTTTTCCCTGTGGCCTATGATCACTCTTGGCAGGGCACTGCCTGCACTGAATGCAGTGTCCAAGAATCCAGTGCTGATGTAGCTGCTAAAGACATGAGAATTGAATCTGGAAATGATGAAGATGAAAAAATTATTCCTTTGGGGATAAACACTGTTAAAAACAAGTTGTTCTATGACCAACGGAGTTAATAAGGTGACCTTTCCTACAGTTTCCTTTCCAATCTCCTCCACCTTGATACTGCAGCTCCTTCCAGAATTTGCTACTAGTTTGGCTGGAGATTTGGGTCCTGCACTTGGAGCAGTATCTGAATTGCTTCACTAACCAGGACATAAGTGCTCCTGGGTCAACAGCATGTACATTGTGCAGAGCTCTGCCTCTGGCTTGTGTGGAAGGAGCAGGGAGCAGCTATAACACAGATTTTTCTGCCCTATCCAGCTGCCAGTTCTCACAAAACTGTGAGCAAATTACAATCTTGGATATCTCTTACTAGATGAAAAGTATGGTAGAAGTCATACTTTTGGAGACATGAGGGAGAAAGAAGAAACAAATAGACAGGGAAAGTAAATGCAACACTTTGTTTCCCTAGGTAATTAGGTTTAAAAATACTGACAAATGGCACTACTATGAACTTTACACACCAATTTAGCACAGGATAACCTGCAGTATCAATTAGGGATACAGTGGAAATGTGAGGTCAAGCTTGCTGCAACTTCTAAAATATCTTCTGATCTCATTAAAGTCACGTTCAAGCTAATTTTAAGCAAGCATGAGTGATTGTCAGAAATGCCAGAGAGTGAAAGGGAGTAAAGAAATGTAGTAATAAAACCTAGGCTGAAGGATAGCCTCTAACTGGCTGCTAGATTTTGTCTGCTCCCAAGCAGGAAGGGGACACTGTCAGGAGAAATGAAAATCCCCTCACTCATGAGTGAGTCAGTGGGATCTGGGCTGGGGAATTTATCTGCATGAGGGGCCAAGAGATTGCATCCCCACCAGAGGTGTTGTGTGACCCTGTCCCTCAAGAAATCTGGTTTTCCTGGCTGACAATTTTCTGGAGAAGCTCTAGAGAAAAATAATTGCAATTTGCAGCATTGCAAAAGAGTGCAACATCTGGCAATTGCTGAGATTCCTCCATCTCTGTTTTTCTGGAATACTATGTTTTTTCCTGAAACTCTTGGATCTTTAGCTTTGACAAGCAACTCTGAAATTCTGAAAGAGGAGATAACCAAAATTACGTTAGAAAGCTCCACCCTCTGCATCTGCTGCAGTTACCAGTTTTTACCACATCCTTTGCTGTGTTGATTTAGGACACAATCAGGAAAAGCAGAATAAGAATACGGAAGGGACCTTTAGCACTCTTACCACATGGCATCAAGACCTGCAGACTGCCAAGTTCACATCAGAAAATATTCTCCCTGATAGGCTGATTTTGTTTCAAATTTTGATTTTTTTTTCCCAGATTTTACCATGTGTTTGCCCCTGCTAGTGATTTTTCCCCAGTTATTTCACTCATTTTCATTTCTGTCACTGTAGCCTGTCTTCATAACAGCTGAGAGATGAATAGCCCAGTTAAAGCTCAATTTTTATTTTTTAATTTTCTCATGACTTGATGAAGAAATCAAGCCATTATTGAAACCCAAATGCCAATAATGCAGAGGGAAAAGGTGGCTTTGGTGCCAGCTTATGTCTTCCTAAAGAATCCTTCTTGAGAAAGGTGTACTCCTTGTTAAAGGTTGGGAAACTCACACAAGAATCCTCCCACAGAGTTGCCAACAATAAAAAAAGAAAAGCATCTTTTCAGGCAGAAAAAGAAAATCTGTTTTTCTCTTTGTTGTCTCTCTCAGAGGTGTCCTGCTCATTATCTCCCCATGATGAGCTACCAGCCATCTCTCATGTTAATGAGAAAACCTAAGCCAGCATAAATGCCTGGATTTAAAACCAGCCTTCTTTTCTCTGACACTTCTCTGTGGGCTGTAGAGACATCAGAGAGCTGGAAAGCTGAGCTGGTGTGGGTTTAGAAGTTTAATGGCAGAGCAGCTCAGCCGGAGAGGGTTTGCTCCTGAGCTGGGACTTGGGCAGCAGAATATCTAGATGCAGGGGAAGAAAGAGCTGTGCCATAAATAGCTGCAGGGCTCCAGCATGTCCTACAGACTACCAGGCAGACACCATCTTCCTCTAAATATCCAAAAAGGGTGGGTGAGCCGTTCCTCATGTGCTGCAGATGGGCTGCAGAGAGAGGAACTGCCACAGCCAGCACAGATGGAGGTATGGGAGAGCATGAATGTGTACCAGGGATGTGCGTCACAGAGCCCGGCAACTTCTGATCCCCCACCAGCCCTCCCCCTTCTGCTGCTCAGGACTGTCCTAAAATGCTTGAACATCTCCTTCTGCTCAGTCTGAGTCACCATTCTTGTTATTTAACTAGCCATGAAAGACCAAAATTCATCATGAAAAAGGATTGGGAAAGACATATGCCAGATGCACAGCTTGGATTTGGTCCAGACTGTCTGGACTTTCTGTAGGGGCTGAAAATCAGCCATGAAGATGCCAACAGGGAGTTTCCACAGCTGCCTCTGACAGCTTACCCCTCAACCTTTCCAGGGGAACAGAGCCCACATGCAGGAGTTTCTACACAGAACTAGAAGGAAAGAGGCTGGAAATGGGCAATGATAGTGTTAATTACTGAAGAACATTTTCATGTTGTTGGTCAGTGACCAGGTCTACTTGCCATGTACAGTAGTAGATGCAGCACTCCATTACATGGTTTAAGTGGGTGTGGTGAAGTTCAGAAGTTGGGCTTGATGGTATTGAAAGGCTTTTCCAGCCTTTATGAATCTGGAATTTATAATTCTAAGGCTTTTTTATTTCCCACAGGTCCTTAGTGTCCTAAGCACCATGTGCATTCAGTCTGGGGCCATTCGTGGCTCATGGTATTTGTTAGCAATTTTGGCAGTTTATAGCAACTCTAGCACATAATTGGCATCATGATCACCACTTCCTGTAAGCTGAAGGATCTCATAACACTGTAATTAATTTCTTACAGTGCCTCTTTTGCCACCATGCAAACAGTGACAATTTCATCTCCCATTTTAGGAGAAAAATGGTTTCCCACACTCATGTCTGAAAATTCTCTGAATGAACCTAAGAGGTCTGAGAGCACAAGACAGATAAATAAAGCCACAGCTAAATAAAGCCTTAGACCTAAGAGACTGAATCACACTTTTCAAAAACTTCCATCCAGCAAAGCTGTGTGTCAGACCACTGTCACTGTATGTGAGTACTCAGTCATGGCCTCTGCAACCTAATAAAGAAAAAGGAGAAGGATATTGTACTAATTAAAATATCTGAAACCCACATTTTTACAGACACATCATCTGGCAACTTAACCATTTATGAAAAGCCTGACTTCTTGAGCATAACCTGAGCCTCTCACTAATTCTATAGCTCAGCACCCTGCAACACTGTCTGCTGCAGCTCCCACCCCTCCAGAGCTCCTGCACTGGGTCCAACTCTCCAGTCAGACTTTTTGCAAAGGCTGTGACAAGCTACTTCCCAAACTGCATCAGCCTCTTTGAGTCCAACCAGTCCTATGGGATGGGTCCTCATCTGGGGTGCCACAAAAGGTTTTGTAGTTTCCTAGAGTTGTAACCTCACAGCTCCCTTTAGGCTGCACAGAGCCCAATATCCACAACCAGCTCCTCCTTTGGAAAACATCTGCCAATAGTTTTCAAGTTTTCTCTAGCAAGCCACACTATTTCCAGCAGAATCCTCCTTGGAAAGAGTGTGCTATGATCTGATATTCCCTACCAGATTCTTCTGAGGATAAAATCTGAATCCATCACTGCACAATACAAGTTTCTGCTCAAGAGTTTATTCCCTGGACATGAAACCTGACATGAGGTGTGACCATGGGATGCAGTGAACTGTGAAAAGAAACTTTCCTTTCCTGCTATCTGTGACATCTGAAAACCAAACCACTGTATCTGCAGTGGCAGCATCCAAATGATGATGTCCAGCTGCCTGCACATCAGCTCTTGCCCTAGTAACTGATAAGACTTACAAGCATGCTTGGAGAGATTTATTAGGTGATTCCAAGTTAGGTGTAGGGGTAAATTTTGTCTTCATTCACTCATACACATGAGAGAACTCAGTGATCCTAGAGGTCTTTTCCAACCTAAATTATTCTCTGATCCTGAGACAGTCTGTCACAGTTCAGATATAGGTAGGAAGAGGTACTTCTTCCATGTGCCAGAAATAGAAGTGGGTGCTAAATGCTATTCTTCACAATTTCAATCCAGAGAAGGGAAAATATTGGGAAAATTTGGGAAGAGCAGGTTTTCTTCCAATAGAGGTGTCTAAGGAGTTAGGGGGTGAGACCATGCAGGCTTTGACACAAGGTTATCCCACTCCTGACCCATGAAGCATTTGCTCTCTGTGCTACTTTCCTTTAAGATAAAATAAGTTCTCCAAGGAAACTTAATCACCCTGGAGCTGGGATGGTTTCCACCAAAGTCTTTGTGTCTGGGGCAGAGGTGCCTCTGCCAGTGGTGGATATCACAGTGAAGCAGGAATGTGTTTTATTAGAAGCTGATCTCTGAGAGAAGTATTGACTCAGCCATCCTGGGAATTTCATGCATATTCAGATGCAGACAATTACCCTTTGTTGAAGCCCAGATTTGGTCAGATGGCTCAAGACCCACAAATCCTTTCCTGAAAGAGGCGGAAAAAATTACCTGCCGTGGTATACAGCAGGACACATGTCCATGTCTGCAATAAAGCCTTCTTGTTTATTCCATGTTTGTCTTCACTTTGCCTTTGGAGAAATGTGAGCTCCAAATTACTCACTGAACCTGGTAGCCCAGGTGTGGAATGATAGGGAGGCGTGGACCCAGCGGCTGCCAGCTGGCCTAGTGCAGGGAAGGAAGTCCCACCGGGAATCATGCTAAGTTTTATCCTGCTATGGCGATGAAATGGTCCACAGCCAGTGGAATATGATGCAGCTTAATTACGGGATATGCAGAGGTGATGAAACTGGGCGCGAACAGTCCGGTGGATGTTTACATCCAATAGGGATAATGGACAGAAGTTCTGGCCGAAATAGCCAGGTCAGGATGTTAAAGAGCATGGGCAGTCGTCCAGGTCTGCGAAGCGGACAGAACAGGATGCCTGGAGACAGCGGACTGTCTGTAGCCGCCGCAGCGGGAATCGGGGCCGACCCAAACCGGAGGTGACCGCCGCGGCGGGACACGCGGCTCGGGATCCCAGCACCGGACGGACTCACCGCATCGGAGGAGAGCGGCGTGGGTTTTGGCAGGCTGACAGAGAGGGTGAATGCTGCTATATCAGAGTCCAATGCAGCCAATAGCACCCTCCATATGATTGAAATGCGGCACGGTGAAGGGCAGACAAGGCACAGAGGGCGGAGGCGGGGATGGCTCGCTGAGCAGAGCATGCGCGGGCGAGCGAGGAGAAGGGGCGTCTCCTGAGACGGAGCTTAAAACTAATCAGAGAGCTCATATTACATCAGGCCCTTACAAGGCAAGAACCTCCCCCAGCAGGAGGCGGGGAGAGCCCAGGGGGAGGGAAAGGCCCGACCCCTGCAAGATGAGCCAGGGACGGAGCCCCAGGAAAACGTTCTGCAGCCCGGAAATGGCTCGGCGGTCGACTTCTGGCTTGGACTTTGAGTCGAGCTGGGATGAGCAGCCCGGGATATGGTCAGAGGAGGATTCCGATACTGATTTAAACTTTAACAAAAACGGAGCAGTGGCTTTTAAGAACACTAGCTGCAATGCTCCCGCATGGGTTAAGGGAACAGCAGGGAGAGATCGAACCCCGCTTACAGACTGGCGGAAAATAAAGATAGCTTGCGCCGAATAGGAACCGGCAGCTACACTGGCGTTCCCCGTTCGTGTTGGGGGGGCGAATGGAAATCAAAGGACTTACTCACCAGTTAACCCGAAGGACATACGGGCAATTGTTAAAGCGATTGCGGACAGAGGGATTAATTCTGCTATGGTTTCTACACTCATTGATAGCGTTTTTGGAGCAGATGATATGCTTCCTTTTGATATTAAACAGACATGCAGGCTGATTTTTGACGGTGCAGGGATGATTGTATTTAAGCAGGAGTGGGAGGACAATTGTGTTAAGCAGCTGGCCCGGGTAACAGGGGCAGACCACCCCCTTCACGGCTCCAGCATACAGAGGCTTATGGGCACAGACCCGGCCATGATAACCCCACAAGCACAGGCAGAGGGCCTGCGGGCCCATGAGGTCATGACAACAACCCGTGCTGCCCGAGAAGCAATCCGTGCTGCTTCTAAAGTGATAGCTAAACCATCACCATGGTCCACTATAAAGCAGAGTGAAAGTGAGAGCTTCACTCAGTTCGTGGACCGCCTCCAAGCTGCACTAGACGCCTCTGCACTACCTTCAGAGGCAAAGGGTCCCATGCTGGCAGACTGCCTGCGCCAGCAATGCAATTCAGCCACCAAGGACATTTTAAGATCACTGCCACCTGGGTCCAATGTCGCAGCCATGATCAGACATGTAGCAAAGGAAGAACACCTAACTCCCATCCAAGCAGCAGTTCGCACTGCAATATCCAGTGTAATGGCATGCTTCAAGTGTGACCAAGCAGGTCATGTAGCAGTAAACTGTTCCCAGTCAGGATGGCCACCAGCAGCTGCTCCACCACCCCAGGGGAAACTTAGGGGACCGTGTTGGGCTTGTGGAAAGAAGGGACATTTAGCTAAGGAATGCAGATCCAAGCTTCAGGGAAACGGGAAGGGGAGCGGGCAGCCAGGCCGCACCCAGCCCTCTCCTCCTAGAACATGAAGGCCCAGCTACAAGCAACCCTCAATGGGCACGGGCATCCACCCACCACCCCTCAAGAAATGACCAACTTGTCGCCCAGCCAACAGCTCAGTCAAACCTGTCTGCACCTCAGGAATACCAAGAACAGCTCCTGGGGACAAGGCCCTGGGTGGCCTTGGCAATGAGAGCGAAGGAACGACCCATGGGTGGCCTATGCTATAGAAGGTGGGTAGGCACCCGCTGATCGTGTGGGCAGTGTGTTGCCTTCACAACAGCTCCGATGACTCGCATTCGCCTTCCTTTTGGGTGGACACAGGATCAGAGTCATCGTCATCCCAAACATACACTGGCCCCGACAATGGAGACTGGAAGAGGCCCCCAGAGTGAGCGGAGTTGGAGGGCAAGCCCAGGCTCAAAGAAGGTGCAACAGATAGCAATAACACTTTGCACCGAGAGAGGATCAGGAAGGACTATCACCCTCACGACATACGTTAGTAGATTGTCCACCCTTGTTGGGAGAGATGCCCAGGCCTGCTGGACGTTAGGGTGACAAATTTATTCTAGGGCCTGTGATCTCATAACACTGTAATTAATTTCTTACAGTGCCTCTTTTGCCACCATGCAAACAGTGACAATTTCATCTCCCATTTTAGGAGAAAAATGGTTTCCCACACTCATGTCTGAAAATTCTCTGAATGAACCTAAGAGGTCTGAGAGCACAAGACAGATAAATAAAGCCACAGCTAAATAAAGCCTTAGACCTAAGAGACTGAATCACACTTTTCAAAAACTTCCATCCAGCAAAGCTGTGTGTCAGACCACTGTCACTGTATGTGAGTACTCAGTCATGGCCTCTGCAACCTAATAAAGAAAAAGGAGAAGGATATTGTACTAATTAAAACATCTGAAACCCACATTTTTACAGACACATCATCTGGCAACTTAACCATTTATGAAAAGCCTGACTTCTTGAGCATAACCTGAGCCTCTCACTAATTCTATAGCTCAGCACCCTGCAACACTGTCTGCTGCAGCTCCCACCCCTCCAGAGCTCCTGCACTGGGTCCAACTCTCCAGTCAGACTTTTTGCAAAGGCTGTGACAAGCTACTTCCCAAACTGCATCAGCCTCTTTGAGTCCAACCAGTCCTATGGGATGGGTCCTCATCTGGGTGCCACAAAAGGTTTTGTAGTTTCCTAGAGTTGTAACCTCACAGCTCCCTTTAGGCTGCACAGAGCCCAATATCCACAACCAGCTCCTCCTTTGGAAAACATCTGCCAATAGTTTTCAAGTTTTTCTCTAGCAAGCCACACTATTTCCAGCAGAATCCTCCTTGGAAAGAGTGTGCTATGATCTGATATTCCCTACCAGATTCTTCTGAGGATAAAATCTGAATCCATCACTGCACAATACAAGTTTCTGCTCAAGAGTTTATTCCCTGGACATGAAACCTGACATGAGGTGTGACCATGGGATGCAGTGAACTGTGAAAAGAAACTTTCCTTTCCTGCTGTCTGTGACATCTGAAAACCAAACCACTGTATCTGCAGTGGCAGCATCCAAATGATGATGTCCAGCTGCCTGCACATCAGCTCTTGCCCTAGTAACTGATAAGACTTACAAGCATGCTTGGAGAGATTTATTAGGTGATTCCAAGTTAGGTGTAGGGGTAAATTTTGTCTTCATTCACTCATACACATGAGAGAACTCAGTGATCCTAGAGGTCTTTTCCAACCTAAATTATTCTCTGATCCTGAGACAGTCTGTCACAGTTCAGATATAGGTAGGAAGAGGTACTTCTTCCATGTGCCAGAAATAGAATGCTAAATGCTATTCTTCACAATTTCAATCCAGAGAAGGGAAAATATTGGGAAAATTTGGGAAGAGCAGGTTTTCTTCCAATAGAGGTGTCTAAGGAGTTAGGGGGTGAGACCATGCAGGCTTTGACACAAGGTTATCCCACTCCTGACCCATGAAGCATTTGCTCTCTGTGCTACTTTCCTTTAAGATAAAATAAGTTCTCCAAGGAAACTTAATCACCCTGGAGCTGGGATGGTTTCCACCAAAGTCTTTGTGTCTGGGGCAGAGGTGCCTCTGCCAGTGGTGGATATCACAGTGAAACAGGAATGTGTTTTATTAGAAGCTGATCTCTGAGAGAAGTATTGACTCAGCCATCCTGGGAATTTCATGCATATTCAGATGCAGACAATTACCCTTTGTTGAAGCCCAGATTTGGTCAGATGGCTCAAGACCCACCAATCCTTTCCTGAAAGAGGCGGAAAAAATTACCTGCCGTGGTATACAGCAGGACACATGTCCATGTCTGCAATAAAGCCTTCTTGTTTATTCCATGTTTGTCTTCACTTTGCCTTTGGAGAAATGTGAGCTCCAAATTACTCACTGAACCTGGTAGCCCAGGTGTGGAATGATAGGGAGGCGTGCGGAAGATTTCGGGCTGTAACGGTCAGTTAGGAACCCATCCCCCTCTCCCTGTCTGACCTCTGCTCTGTACCTGGACCACCCACCCAGACATGAGCCGCAGGAAATGACCACAGACCACCCTAAGCTATATAAACCCTTGTAACCTTTCAATAAACGCCATTTTGCTGTCCACCACATTGGTGTCCTGTAGCTGATGGACCGAGGGACCCTGGGGTTGGGTTCCCGTGTTGGGTATTGAACCAGGTCACCCACAACAAGTGGTGCGAAACCCCGGATACGACTGCCCGGGTTCGGGAATCGCCTGGACAAGACCCAGCGGCTGCACAGCTGGCCTAGTGCAGCGGAGGAGACGTCCTCGGACCCGCGAGACCATGGAGGCTGTCGCGAAGGTCGTAAGTGAAGTCCACAGTCAGTGGAATATTGATTGCAAGCTTAAAGATTTTATCCTTGCTATGCAGAGGCTGATGAAACTGGGCGCGATAGACAGTCCGGTGGATGTTCTACATCCAGGGATATGGGATAAATGTACACAAGTTCTGGCCGAGGAAACTATGTCCTCAGGCTCAGGAAAAACGTTAAAAGCATGGGGCAGAGTGATCCAGGCTCTGCAGAAGGCGCGGACAGAACAGGATGCCTGGAGAGCAGCGCGGACTTGTCTGTTAGCCGCGCCGCAGCTGGGAATCGGGGCCGTGACCCAAACCGGGGAGGGGTTTGAACCGGCCGCGGGCGCGGACACGCGGGCTCCGGGATCCCCCCCACGACCCCTGGGAACCGGACTCACCGCCGTCGGAGGGGGGGGGAGAGCGCGCGTGGGGGTTTTGGCAGGGGCTGACAGAGGAGGCGTGGAATGCTGCTATAATATCAGAGTCCAATGCAGCCGATAATAAAGCACCCCCTCCATATGATTTTGAAGATGGCGGCAAGCAGTGAAGGGCAGAACAAGGGCACAGAGGGCGGAGGCGGGGACGGCTCTCTGAGCAGAGCATGCGCGGGTGAGCGGGGAGAAGGCGTCCCCGAGACGGAGCTTAAAACTAATCAGAGAGCTCATATTAACATCAGGCCCTTACAAGGCAAGAACCTCCCCCAGCAGGAGGCGGGGAGAGTCAGCGGGGGAGGAAAGGCCCGACCCCTGCAAGATGAGCCAGGGACGGAGCCCCAGGAAAAGCGTTCTGCAGCCCGGAAATGGCTCGCGGTCGACTTCCGGCTTGGACTTTGAGTCGAGCTGGGATGAGCAGCCCGGGATATGGTCAGAGGAGGATTCGATACTGATTTAAACTTTAACAAAAACGGAGCAGTGGCTTTTAAGAACACTAGCTGCAATGCTCCCGCATGGGTTAAAGGGAACAGCAGGGAGAGATCGAACCCCGCTTACAGACTGGCGGAAAATAAAGATAGCTTGCGCCGAATGGGAACCGGGCAGCTACACTGGCGTTCCCGTTCGTGTTGGGGCGGATGGAAATCAAAGGACTTACTCACCAGTTAACCCGAAGGACATACGGGCAATTGTTAAGCGATTGCGGACAGAGGATTAATTCTGCTATGGTTTCTACACTCATTGATAGCGTTTTTGGAGCAGATGATATGCTTCCTTTTGATATTAAACAGACATGCAGGCTGATTTTTGACGGTGCAGGGATGATTGTATTTAAGCAGGAGTGGGAGGACAATTGTGTTAAGCAGCTGGCCCGGGTAACAGGGGGCAGACCACCCCCTTCACGGCTCCAGCATACAGAGGCTTATGGGCACAGACCCGGCCATGATAACCCCACAAGCACAGGCAGAGGGCCTGCGGGCCCATGAGGTCATGACAACAACCCGTGCTGCCCGAGAAGCAATCCGTGCTGCTTCTAAAGTGATAGCTAAACCATCACCATGGTCACTATAAAGCAGAGTGAAAGTGAGAGCTTCACTCAGTTCGTGGACCGCCTCCAAGCTGCACTAGACGCCTCTGCACTACCTTCAGAGGCAAAGGGTCCCATGCTGGCAGACTGCCTGCGCCAGCAATGCAATTCAGCCACCAAGGACATTTTAAGATCACTGCCACCTGGGTCCAATGTCGCAGCCATGATCAGACATGCAGCAAAGGAAGAACACCTAACTCCCATCCAAGCAGCAGTTCGCACTGCAATATCCAGTGTAATGGCATGCTTCAAGTGTGACCAAGCAGGTCATGTAGCAGTAAACTGTTCCCAGTCAGGATGGCCACCAGCAGCTGCTCCACCACCCCAGGGGAAACTTAGGGGACCGTGTTGGGCTTGTGGAAAGAAGGGGCATTTAGCTAAGGAATGCAGATCCAAGCTTCAGGGAAACGGGAAGGGGAGCGGGCAGCCAGGCCGCACCCAGCCCTCTCCCTCCTAGAACATGAAGCGGCCCAGCTACAGCAACCCTCAATGGGGCACGGGGCATCCACGCCCACCACCCCCTCAAGAAATGACCAACTTTGTCGCCCAGCCAACAGCTCAGTCAAACCTGTCTGCACCTCAGGAATACCAAGAACAGCTCCCTGGGGACGAGGCCCCTGGGTGGCCTTGGCAATGAGAGCGAAGGAACGAGACCCGTGGGTGGCCTATGCTATGAAGGTGGGTAGGCACCCGCTGATCGTGTGGGCAGTGTGTCGCCTTCACAACAGCTCCGACGACTCGGCTATCTGCCTTCCCTTTTGGGTGGACACAGGATCAGAAGTCATCGTCATCCCAAACATACACTGGCCCCGACAATGGAGACTGGAAGAGGCCCCCAGAGTGAGCGGAGTTGGAGGGCAAGCCCAGGCTCAAAGAAGTGTGCAACAGATAGCAATAACACTTTGCACCGAGAGAGGATCAGGAAGGACTATCACCCTTACGACATACGTTATGTCAGATTGTCCACCCTTGATGGGGAGAGATGCCTTAGCCCTGCTGGACGTTAGGGTGACAAATTTATTCTAAGGGCCGCTGTCGCATATCCACCACTGCCCATCAAACTAACTTGGAAATCAGTTGACCCGGTGTTTATCAAGCAGTGGCCCCTATCGAAGCCTCGAATGTCTGCTCTCCTTGAACTAGTTAGCCGAGAGCTACACAAGAATCATATAGAACCTTCCACGAGCCCATGGAACACCCCAATCTTCGTGATACCTAAACGGTCCGGTGAAGGCTATCGTCTCCTGCACGACCTGCGGGAAGTGAACAAGAGGATCCAGCCAATGGGCCCGGTACAAACTTTGCTGCCCATGAACTCGATGACATCGAGAGGACAACCCTGCGCAGTGCTCAACATCAAAGACTTCTTCTTTTTTATTCCTCTGCACGAAGACGACAAGGACCTTTTCCATCGTCTTTCCAAACAGCCAGCCCAACCTATGCTTTCATTGGAAAATGTTACCCCAAGGAATGATCAACTCCCCCACCATCTGTCAAATCACAGTAGACCGAGCGCTAGCACCAGTCCGGCAGAGCAATCCGACTGTGACCATCGTGCAGTACATGGACGACATCCTGATCGCCGCACCGTCACCAAGCCAAGTGGACCAGCTGATATCCACCATCACCAAGACCTTAAAGACAAACAGCTTTGAAATAGCAAGTGCAAAAATAAAAAAGGGACCATGCGTAATCTTTCTAGGAGTGGGTATCACAAGCTCCTATGTAACGCCACCCCAGATGAAAATCCGCCGAGACATCAAAACGCTCCATGATGTGCAGCACCTAGTAAGATCCTTACAGTGGCTCTGCAACATCGTCCTGATTCCTCCCGAGGTCATGGACCCTCTAAACGACCTCTTGAAACGAAAGAACCCATGGGAGCAGAAAACCCTGACACCAGAAGCAATAAGCTCACTCAACTTTATCGAACACCAGATGTCAGCAAGTACGCTCGCCAGATGGGACTCAAGTACACCGGTAGATCTGTATGTCCACTTTACAAAAAAGGGGGGAGTGGGAGCCTTAGCCCAAGGACCCCCCGACAAAGCCCAACCAATACAATGGGTAGTTTTGGGGAAACCATCACGCGCTTTTTCCCCAGGAGTTGAATGCATCAGCAGCCTCACCATGAAAGGCAGGAAACTCGCCCTAAGACATCTGGGCATCGAACCAGCCAAAATATACTTGCCCTTCTGCAAACAGCTCTCTGTGCAGTCAGCAACAACATCGGAATATCTAGCCATGGCCCTTGCAGGCTTCGGAGGAGAGACTCGCTACGCAGCAAAACCCCCTTGGACTCAGCTGCTCACGGTCGTCGACATTGACCTCCCACCAAAGATAATCGACCGACCGAAGGCAGGACCAACCATCTTCACAGACGCATCGTCACTGACCTCCACCGCAGCGGCAGTGTGGCAGTCAGGAGAACAATGACAATGTGTTAAGGCAACAGATCCTACTCTTTCAGTCCAACAACTCGAAGCAGCCGCCGTAGTGCTAGCATGTGGACTGTTTCCAGAAGAATACCGTAACATTGTGACTGACTCCATATTCGTGGCCAAGCTCTGTCAAGCCATGTCTGGTCCAGGTGTGTCAGTGTCCACACTGTGGCAACGATGCTAGAAGAAGCACTCTATTCACGGAAAGGCACCATATCAGTCATCCACGTCAACAGCTATGACCCGATCAAAGGATTCTACCAGATTGGCAATGACAAGGCAGACGCTGCCGCCAAAGGCGTATGGATGCTGAAAGAAGCCCGTCAGCTGCATGAATCCCTCCACATTGGAGCAAAAGCACTTGCGAAGAAGTGCGGAATCTCTGCCGCGGACGCAAAGCACATCGTCGCCACCTGCCCTCACTGTCAGAAATCACCACTCTGGTCAAGCGGCGTCAACCCCAGAGGCCTCAAAGCCTCAGAAATATGGCAGACAGACTTTACACAATGCCAGCTGTTAAAACCCCGAATGTGGCTCGCAGTTACCGTAGATACATACAGCGGTATGATCGTGGCCACACAGCATTCCAAGACCGATTCCAAAGCCACCATCCAACATTGGCTGACAGCCATGGCATGGCTTGGAGTTCCAAAACAAATCAAGACAGACAACGGCACGAACTTCACCTCAAAGACGGTCCAAGCATTCGTCTCGAAATGGAGCATCGCCTTGGTGCATGGCATCCCATACAACAGCACCGGACAAGCCATTGTGGAGAGAGCAAATCAGACTCTGAAAACTAAACTGGAAGTACTAGCAAAGACAGAAGGCTTCACCAAGGTCATTCCCTCGAGTGACCAGGCGCGCGTACTAGCAACCGCGCTGCTAGCATTAAATCAATTCCCTAGGGCGGATGAAACAAACAGTCCTGCCCAGAGACACTGGGCCACTCAAGCTCTAGAGAAAGGCCCACGGGTTGTGATCAAAAATGAACTAGGGGAGTGGGAACAAGGTTGGAGGCTAGTGCTCACAGGGCGGGGGTATGCGGCCGTTAAAAAGGATGGGGATATTAAATGGTGTCCACTCAAATCTATCAAACCAGACCTTCAGAGTGGAGATAATGAGAATTGTGAGACTTTGTTTACAGGAATGGATCATTGGACATCCCCGCAACCCCTACGCCTCACTGCCAGGAAAGAGGGAGAAACCACCGAGCAACCCGGCATCACCTGAGAAGCTCACACCATCAAAATCAAAGCAGCAACGGTATCTCTGTTATCTTGTTTCTAGAGCTGGTAGGCGGAGGACAGGCAGACACAAAGCATTACCCTCACCAGCCGTTCAGGTGGGTTCTACGCCATCTCCCAAGTGAGAGGGTCATCAAGGAAATTGTTACAGCTGACACCCCATCTTTTGAGTTCAAGTTAAAAGACATTTTTCCTTGGCCTACAGGGTTCCCCAAATTTCATGACACGGCATTATTTCAGATCTATTGGTGCCCTGCTTCCAACCCCGGAAAAAGTTACTGTAATTACCCAGGGTATGGATATTGTGGATATTGGGGGTGTGAAACTATTGTGACAAGCAATAGATGGAAACCACAATACCCAGATAAGTTCCTGCAAATTAACTATATTCCCCACGGCTGTCCCGAACCAAAATTTGCTATGGATAAGTACATACTCCCCCAAGAAAGGAAGCAGCCCACCTGCACAGGCTATATAATGATAATCTTGCAGCCGACCCATGATAGCTGGGCCACGGGCAGAGCGTAGACAGCAGTTGTTCATCATTCTCGCCACATCATGGCACACATACAAATTATCAGATTCCCACCTTCAATATCCCAGTCAGTCAGACCCAATCCGGTTCTTGCAATGAGTAGACCTGGGTCAGAAATCGCAACTAACCATAGCTCTAGCCACGAAACACAGATGCACGAATCTACCTTCTCCCTATCCGATTTCCTTGCCAAACCAACCCTTCCCGATCTATTTTTAAATGTGTTAAATGCTACCTTTTTATCGCTAAACCAATCCAACCCGAACATCACGGAATCATGCTGGTTATACTATGATGCACAACCCCCTTTTTATGAAGGTTTTGCCGTCGATCTCGCATTCATCTTTTCAAAGTCAGACAATCCACGCCAATGCAGATGGGACACCCCCCGGAGAGGCATTACCCTAAGTCAGGTTATGGGCCAAGGCAAATGCTTTGGCAATGCACCCTTGGCAAAGCAGATGGGCGACGTCTGCTGAGAATTCATTAAACTAAAAGGGGGGAAGTTCCAGTGGGTGATCCCAGCTGCATCAGGAATGTGGGTCTGTCAACAATCGGGGGTAAGCCCATGTGTATCCCTTGACAAATTCGATCATTCTAATGACTTTTGTGTCCAAGTTCTAATCGTCCCCAGAATCCTGTATCGTCGGGACAAAGAAGTGTACCACCAGTTCGAGGAACCGGACCGGCTCCAAAAACGAGCAGTGGTAACAGGCATCACCATCGCGATGCTCCTCAGTCTAGGAGCTACCGGTGCTGCCACAGGCGTCTCAGCCCTTGCAACACAGCATCAAGGACTGGCCCAACTGCAGATGATTGTCGACGAGGATTTGCACAGGATCGAGAAATCCATTTCCTCCCTAGAACTATCCCTTTCCTCACTCTCAGAGGTCGTCCTCCAAAACAGGCAAGGACTGGACCTTTTGTTCATGCAGCAAGGAGGCCTGTGTGCCGCCTTGAAAGAGCAATGCTGCTTTTATGTAAACCACTCCGAAGTTGTCAAAAACTCCATGGCCGAACTAAGATACCGACTAACTCTTAAGAAAAATGGCCAGAGAAGCTCAACAGGGCTGGTTTGAGTCATGGTTCAACCAGTACCCATGGCTCACCACCCTAATTTCTACCCTGATAGGCCCACTCACTATAATCTTACTAATACTAATCTTCGGGCCTTGCATAGTAAACAAATTAGTGCAATTCGTTAAAAAACGTTTAGAATCAGTTAACGTTATGTTCGTCGAACACCGACAATTACTTTAAGGCGTGCATGTTATTAGCACATTTATAATTTTGTACTAACTTTACTAACCCTCAAAATTTTATAATATCTACATTTAATACTTTTATACGATTTTTACTAATCATGGGGGGGGGAAATGTGGAATGATAGGGATGCGTGCAGAAGATTTCGGGCTGTAACGGTCAGTTAGGAACCCATCCCCCTCTCCCTGTCTGACCTCTGCTCTGTACCTGGACCACCCACCCGGACATGAGCCGCAGGAAATGACCACAGACCACCCTAAGCTATATAAACCCTTGTAACCTTTCAATAAACGCCATTTTGCTGTCCACCACATTGGTGTCCTGAAGCTGATGGACTGAGGGGCCCTGTGGTGGGGTTCCCGTGTTGGGTACTGAACCAGGTCGCCCACAACACCCAGGGTACTGGAAAAACTTCCTTATGGGAAACAAGGTAATTATATTATTTAAAAAAATTAAACCAGAAAGAATTTTACATTCCTCTGCAAATACAACCCCAGACCAAGCTCTGGTCAGATAAACTGGGTCCTGGTGTCCTGAGCTCTAGGTGTAAAACAGCTGCAGGCAGGAATGTTTCCCAAAATGTGAGATAAAAGGAGAAAAACCATTCCCAGCCAGATATGCTGGGAAGAAGAAGCCAATGGATTTTATTATCTGATAAGAACTGCCTTGCATGGTGCATGGGTGCACAGAGATGCAGCCCCTTCTCCTTGACTTCTGCTCTGCTCCTTTCCAGCCCAACCACCAAGCTAAGGCCTGTGTCCCTCAAATCCCCACCTTCCCTCTACCCTACAAAATCACCAGCCTGTTGAGCAAAATTCCTGCATGTCTATCTCCCTGTTTCAGATCTCCTATGGGTTTTCTTTCTCCCAGCAGGCTTTCTGGCTGGGTGAGCATTTTGGGAATGAGCTGAAACTTCAGAAGAAAGAGAGGGAATGGCAAGACATGGTCAATTTTCCACTGCCTGGGAAGCCAGGACAGTGGTCTGAGCCCTCTTGGCTATACGAAAGGGGAGATAAAGGCTGTTGTTGACATGGTGGGTGTTGAGGGTGAGGAAGGCAGCTCCAGCCATGCAGAGCTGTGAGCGTCTGTGTCTCTGGTGGCTGAAGTATCTGCAAGATCTAAGGCAGGATCTGGTATTTACATGTCTGCATGTGCGCGTCCGTGTGGGAGTAGGGTTTGTATATATTATAAGGAGAAGTTGCAGATGGAAACAACCCATTTTGATGTCTAAGGCTTGGTTCAGAGCCCATTATAATCAGCAGCCGTCATTCCACTTACAGTGGTGGGTTTGGCCACATCTCCTTGCCCTTCCCCACCATGCCTATGACCTCAAGGGCTGTTCCTTGCTACATATCCTCCATTTAAACCTGTGGGCAATGGGGCTTCCCATGTTCCCCAGAGTGGAGGTTCTGCAGGGAATCTCTGGACATGCCCCCACCTCTGCAGTCACAGCCTGCAGCTACTGAGAGGCAAGTGCTGCTCATTCATCTTTCCTTGCTCAAGATATCGAGATGACACTATTTGATTTGATTTAGTAAATTGTGGCCACCAGGGAGTTTTTTTCCATCTTTTATGTTGCTTTTATCTGAACACACTTCAGCATCATCTCCCTTCTCAGAAGCCAGAATCTGAGATCAGAAAGCCTCATCATCCTATCACCTCCATCCAGTCTATCATGCTTCTCCCAGCTCTGCCTGAACTGTTTTTAAACTGTCTACATCCATTTCTGAAAGGTCTGCATTCTGGGTTTCAGACATCAAAAGCTGATGAACCTTTGGTGTAATAGCTGCATTCCATGCACAGTGATGGTGTTGCTTTCTCTCCTTTGGTTTTGTCAGGTTATTGCTACAGTCTTGTGTATAAAAGAGCCCTTTAAGATCTTATCTTACTTCCACATAAGTGTGGTAATAGCCTGTAAACAAGCACATCCCTGCCTTTTTTTTTTTTTTTCCTTTCAGTAACATCATAGGTTTATGCTCCTGAAGACTTTCACTGTAAGGCATTTTATTTGACGTTTTCCATGATGTTTGTAACAGCATTTTTAAATGTGGATGCTGGAACAGGACCAAGCACAAGGGTATCAGTCATAAAGATGCAGGGTTGTTTCCACTCGTCACCCCATCATTTATGCAGCCACAGATTGCAACAGCTTTGTTTGCCACAACATTGAGCTAGAGGTAAAATTAAGCTGCTTCTTCTTTCTAGACCACAAACTCTCATCAGAAATATTGCTGTCTGCTCTCCCTCTTGTTTTGCCCGAAATACCACCCCAGCACCACGGCCTGTGGATGTGTATCACCCAAGCCTTGACCAGGCTGAACAGATCCATTCAGCTTTTCCATCCTGATAACATCACAGGTGGGAGTGGAATGAGCAGAGAGTGAAGGGCTGAGCCATCGATGCAGATTGAGATCTGCCACGGGGTGCCATGGACAGCAATGCAATGTTCCACGTGACTGTGCAGGAGATGTGTTCAGGGATAATGTACTTACATAGATAGAGAATTTTTTTAATTCCAGGATTTTATCAGATCTGGAAAAATGCTGAACGAGTGGGTCGCTGCAGTATCAGTGTATTGCTACACCATGAAGAGGGAGCTGAGTTCCTTCTCCAACATCCACACTGTAATTGTGCAGTCTCTACAAATAATTAACTGAGTCTAGCCAGACTCTTTTCCCTGCATTAAATCTGTATTATCAGCTTACTCTCTACCCCAACAATTAATTTTCACTCTCAGACCCACACCTGTTTATTATAACAGATAATGTGACATTTTATCCCAAATAATTTGGTGGAAATACCAGGAAGAAAAGAGTTTTAACCAGTTTGGGAAGAAGAGAAAGTCTGGGGGGACAAAAACTGCAAGAACATTCAGTCCCCATGCTGCAAGTTATAAGCTGATAACTTATACATTCAGGCAGACACACATAGGCATATTCAACTCACTACTGCCACATGTTGTGGTCTGGTTTCAGTAGCCAAGGCTTTCTTAGCACTGAACTAGGAGATAAAATCACATTGCTTGATCCCTGGAACTCCATGCCCAAAACACGTGCTTGCACTGTGAGCAGGGGCTATTAGGGGCACACACAACCATGAACTTTGCTTAATAGTCCTGTAGTCTGCTCCAAACTGGGCCATTCATCTGGGAACAGACTCACAGGGAGATGCTGGATTTTGATAACCCCCCCCTCCACTGTACACCTCAGCATCTCCCAGAGCTCTCACACTCCAATCCCTTAGCCAATAGCCAGTGCCAGCTCCCAGGTATGGCAGTGCTGCCTGGTGAGGTTTTTCTTCAGTGCTTTTGTGTGATACCAGCCCAAGGATACCCATGAGGCAAGGAGTGGCTGGGCAAAGTACCCAAGGGGTGGCAAATGTAGAAGTGGAAGGCTACACAAACTGTGGGTGCAGTTCAGCCAACAGAAAGGAAATAAGCATTGACCTGAAGTTTCCCATTAGTTGGACCCCCAGTGGTCTGTCACCATGGAAGCCTACCTCTTTTATGAAATTAAATGTTCTCAACAGATTATCATGAAACTTAAAATTAAATGGGAGAGTGTCTGGTAAGGCAACTTCTTGCCAGAAGCAGGTTGCTTACTGCAGTGTCTTATACTCTGAAGCAAATATTATTTGTGGCCTAGGGCAGCCCTTTGAGCTGAGGGACTCCTCCTGCTTGGACAAATAGGATACAAGGGTTGGAAAAAGGGGTAAGTGACCCTTCTACTCAGAGTGAACTCTCAGGAACTCCTCTCCAGTCCTTTTCAGAACCTGCAAAAGTGGTTTTGTAAGTTTCCACTTGCACTGAGATAGTGGATATAGACTACAGGGCTGTCTTAAGAGCTCCCAGTTCCTGTGCAGGGCTTGAAGACCTCACCCAGTCTCATATGCTCCCAGTGTGGACAAAGCACTGAGAGAATGCAATACAAACCAACACGATTGAACTGATGAAGCTTTAACTGAGATTAAATCAATGAGGAAACAAAGGAAGTGTAAGTGCTGTCTTTATTCTGTGAAAATAGAGAAGGAGAGCTAATCTGAAAATAAAATCCCCATTAGGATGAAGTAGAAGCTACAGCAAAAAGGACTGAGTTGCAAACCACTGCTGGAGTTTGCTGTGGGTTTTGCTCAACCCAGCACTAGTGAGAGTCAGAAAAGTACCTTCTCCAAGATGAATCCTGACAGGACAGGAAGGAAGGTCGTGTGTGGAGGGGCAGCCCCAGCAAACAACACGCTGGGTGGGTGCATAACAGAAGCTGGTCTGCACTGGAACTGTTTCAACTTTATGTCTATTGCCCCCAGGCTGTTTTTTCCATCTCCTATCATACTGCATTCAGAAATGGTGGTGCAACCCTTCATGGCAGCTTTCAGAGACAGTCCACCTGTACAGGGGAAAATAGAAGAAATATATGCCAGCATTAAGGGATCCAATCTCCAACATTTATCCCACCTTGGCCAATGCAGTCCCCATTTCCAGCCTAAGAACTGCCCATTCATTACATCCAGTTGGTTCCAAACCCACCAGCCCTGTCTATTCCCATCCCCTGAGCAAAGCTGAGAAAACAAGACCATCTTGGTTGACTTGAAATACAAATGGTTTAAGGTTGCCTTTTTTCTTTCTGCTGAGTAAAGATGACTTTTAAAAATTTCTAAGCATTTACATTTAAAAAGTGAAAATATTTTAAGTAGTTTTCTTTCTCATGTTTAAAGATTCTTCTGCCCAAACTTTGGCTTCCTAAATAAACCAGGGCTGTGCAACAGCACAGCAGGTATTCATTGTCTCCTCCTCTCTCTGACCGTCTCAAGACATTCAAACTGGATGACTATCTCTCAGTCAGATTTGACATGGAGTTCAGAAATCTCAGTGGCAATACAGCCCAAGCAATTTATTAAGAGGAATTCATTCTTGGAGGCTTTGTAGGATTTTAGCCAAACCAAGAGAGAAACCTACTGACAGGCCCACCGAAACATGAACTTGTCCTTACCACCACTGGAGCATTTACCAGAAGAGGAGGTGCAGAGTGCCTAACTCCCCATTCAGATATTCTTGCTGCTCTTTCTTGCTTTTGCTAACGCTGTTCATGTGTCTGCTGTGTAGGTTATGGAGGTCTGGAAACTTTGTTGAACAATTTTATCTCAAGTACAAATAACATGCAAAGGCACTTCATTACTTCCTCCCCTTCCTGTGCTCCCCTGCACTGCTGCTTCCTCTGCACAGTTTATGACACTGCACAGGCCTTCTCCATTCACAGTGGCTGATCAATCAAGTTAAGAAAAGTTAGGAGCATTTTTTATTTCAGTGGTACACTGAATTAATTTTGCCACTCTATTTTCATTGTTGTGACTACGAAAATTCTTGTTTTCCTTCATGTTGTCTCTGTGAAACATGATCTAATTCAGGGTTTGGACAGCACATTAATAAAGTCTATAGGAAGGACCTTCAGGCATCACATCATCAACTAGCAATATTATCAACTCAAAGGAACTTCATCCATAACCATATACAAGATAATTGCTTTTCAGTCTGCTTCTACAGCTGGTGTTGTTGCCCTTTATTTCCACGGGTTTTTTTTCCTGCCTGCTGGAGCACAGGTGTGCCATGAAAGGTGGAATTCTTTTACCTGCAGCAGCGGTGGACAAGAGAGTGACCAGAAAAATTGCTGTCTACTTTCCTCTTTCTAATTACAGGACCTGAATGGAGCTATTCAAAGGCTGGACTTCGAGGTAGGGGATCTGTCCCCATCTTTCCTCATGCAGAAGCACCAACTGCAACAGTGTCTTGTTCCCATGACTGGTATTACCCCATGGAAAGCAGTGCTTCTGCAAAGCTCCATCTGAACCTCCACTGAGCTGGCAACTGGCTTCGACCCAGATTCACCCTCATACATCCTAGCTAAGGGCAGCAGGTTCAGGGCTTGGTCAGGTTTGTTACATGTACCAGATTGCCCCAAGAAACAAGTTCCACTCTTGATCTTAGTTATGCCATGCTATAAGGAATTCCAGCAATTATCCATGCATGATTGGGAAGAAGGAAAGAAAAACAACACCTGCCCTTTGGTCAGTTTGAAGTTTTCAGTTTTCAGCTTTAAGTTCCCTGTCTCTTCCTCTTCTTTTATTTCACACCTTTTGCCCATTTTTATCTCAGCAGTGCTTTATCTTAGACTAGTTTCACCCATTTTACCAAGAAGATGAAAAACAGCCCCAAATGATAGGCAGTTACCAGTATTCATTAACCCAGCAAGGTCAACACATTGGTCTTCAGATCCAGTGCAGTTTACAACTTCGTCACCACACTGGAAGGAGTCCACGCTGTAGCAGGCAGGACACTGGTATCCATTGGGCACATTGTTATCTGGAGGCACTGAAATGAAAGAGATGGGCTGAGCTGGTTTCAGTGAGGGAATGAGAGGAGTGTCCCAGGTGATGGCTTAGCCTGGAAGGCCTCACCATGGGATGGGTCAGACAGGGAAGGGATGGGCTATAGGGAGAATAAAGAGTTACATGACACGGAGGTGGTCCGGCAGTCATCGCCCGTGCAGCAGACCAGGTGGCTCTTTGCCTTCACCTTCCCATAGTTCACAGTGACAGGGCCAAGGTGGCAGACGTGGGATGGCAGGCAGGACTTGATGGATGAAGAGATGGCCATTCCCCCTGTCATGAGGCAGAAGGCACTGCCATGTCATTCAACACAAAGTAACTCCCTTTCCCTCCTGTCAATTCCTGTACCAACTTCTTGGCAGCAGTCCCAGGGCCTGAGAGGGACCCCTGAGCCCCCTGAGAAGCATCCTCAGTAAGCCAGGACACCCCATCTGCAGAGACTATGGTGTGACACATGCCTCTGACCCGTAGCACAGGCTTGCTCAGCCTGTGTAAAATCTGCAGAGTGCATGGTCCATCACAGCCACAAGCATCCTGGCACAGGCAAGTCTGGTCTACCCCATCAGCCAAGCCCAAAAGGTGTAAAGGGGAGCAGAACAGCTAAACTGAGTCTGCTGAAGTGCTTGAAGGATGAAGGGTGGGTGCATCAGCAGAAGGCAGGCCCTGGAGCTGCCAGCAGCAAAGCTGGTAGGATATGAGCCAGACTCCAGTCTAAAAGGCAACAGTCACATCATTAAGGCTGAGCAATGGCTGAGGCCGTGCCTCTAGCACAACTGAGTGTCCAGCTGTGTCAGGGCTCAGCACCAGCTTTGACTTATCAACCACAAGAAGGTGGTACTGGTTGACAGCACTTCTTATGAGGACAAGCTGAAAGACTTAGGGTTGTTCAGCCTGGAGAAGAGCGGGCTCCAAGGTGACCTTATAGCAACTTCCAATGCCTAAAGGAGCTACAAGAGAGCTGGAGAGGGGCTTTTGACAAGGGCATGAACTAATAGGGCTAGAGGGAATGGCTTCAGACTGAAAGAGGGTGGATTAAGATCAGATATTAAGAATAAATTCTTGACAGTGAGGGTGGTGAGACACTGGAACAAGTTGCCAGGAGAAGCTGTGGATGTCTCCCATCTCTGGCATTGTTCAAGGCTAGATTGGTTGGGGCTCCAAGCAACCTGGTCTAGTGGAAGGTCTCCCTGCCCAGGGCAAGAGTTTTGAAACTAGATGATCTTCAAGGTTTCTTCCAACTTAAACTGATTGATGATGATGATGATGATGATAATGATGATGATGATTATAAGGTGATAGCTCAGCCCTGGTGGCACTGCACATTTGCATGGTGCCCCCATCCCTGCTTGAGGACTGGCAAGCTTCTCTCTCCACACATCACCAGTGCACCCCCAGTACTAGATGTCAGCAGCATAGTGTAGTTCATGGCTCAGATTCCTGACTCAACTTCTCACCTTAGCATGAATTAAAAGCCAGTGTCTTCTCCTTCTATGAGGTTTTGGTCCTTCCCTCCACAACAAAGAGCCAAACCCTCCCAGTAGAAAACTGCTTCTCAAAATAGAGGAATAAAGAGCTTTTCCTGTCCCAGACTGTCCTGTTCTCTGGGTCATCTGTCAGTTATGCAAGGATGGACCATACTACCAGTGACAGAAGTAGGGAGAGAGACAAGTGCCCCAGCCAGCCCACTCTGAAAGCCCCACTGGCTTAGAGGATGTCTCACCTATTAGGACCTCATGCAGAATAATGCCACAGGTGTCTTCACCATCCGTGCAGGTTTTCATGGGGCCAGAGCAGCTTTTTCCCATGCTGTGACATATCTCACACTGGAGGCAGGTCCCTGGGGAGAGAAGGACACATTCCTGAGCAGCAGTCATAAGGGATCTCACTTCCCCTTTCACTAATGTTTAATTTCAACATTGATCAGCACTTTTCACATTTCTCTTCCCTTATTTTTCCTGTTGCATTGTGCAATCTTGTTGGGCTTTTCCTGGAGTTGCTGATGACAGCAGTCCTACAAATCCCTTCATCCTGGCAGGCACCCAGGTATCCCTGGATTCACAGACCCCAAATTCTCTCTTTGTAGTGAATAAGGGCACTTGAGTAGCTGGGGAACAAGAGCTGCCAGCAGGCACTGTCTGTACTCTGTACAAACTGGGGACTTTCTTTGTAAGCATTATCTCTTTGTATATCTCTTTATAGGCATTAGGGGAAACCACTTCAACAGATTCCTGCTGGAACACTTTAAGCAGACCAGAATATCAGATACTCATCAGGAAACACTTAGAAAGGAATAACATGTATTTCAACAGAGGACAAACAGTATCTCTTCCATGACACAGACCCACAAGAGTCCAGCATGTAGATTAACAGGTCCAGGGCATGTGCCACTTTCCTAAACCTAGGTGCCATCTGAGGCACCTTGCAGTGGCGGTGGCATCTACTGTCACCAAAACCTCCAAGACAGCTGTGCTTTCCTGGAGCAGAGCTGAAGAATGGCTGAGATGACATTATGTCCAAAATGTCACACAATCCTGGACACAAGTAAAATAAATGAGCCTGGAGTTTGATTCAGCATACCAAAGGTCTGTCTCAGGGTAACTTGAGTCACTCTGATGGCTGTCCTGGCTAAATCACCAGTGAGAACCACAGAAAATCAGACTGTGAGCTCACGGTGTAAATGCCAACACCCTCATCTGCACATTGGCTCAGAGGACCAAAGATCCTCAAGACTGGTCACCCTCACTCCTCTGCAGTGTAAATCCCCCAGGAGGAGAGGGGTTTATGGCTCAGATGGCAGCAATAGCCTCACACATGAAGCACTCCATTCCCAAACCTCTTCCATGCCTCACCACCCCACAGGTGCCAAAGGAAAACTCACCTGGGTGCAGGAATGCCAGGAAGAAGCTGAGTCCAAGGGATACTCTCATGCTGATGGGATGTAAGCACAGGGATCTACCAAGTCTTGCCCAACAAAGCACTGTGTGCCGCAAGGGCTTTATAAACTGGAAGGAAAGGGGGTGTTTTGGGGAAGTAGAGCTTGGGGAAGTTTTCTGAACAATATATATATACTGCTGAGCACTAACACCAGTGCTTGATTTTTCTTTTAAAGCGCAGGTTTTGCCTTTTTCTTCATATGAGTGATGCTGTTTGTTTTTCCCCTGTTTAGACCATGCATTCTGTGGGGTAAGACTGGCTTTACCAGATATGTCTCTGGTAAAGACTTTGAGCAACATTCAGCCTCTACCATCCATATGAATGATGGAGAGGAAACAATTTGAAAAGCCTTGCTCTCACTGATAGGCCCAAAGAAAAAAAGTATAGCAAGGACCAGCCAGGCAATTCCCCTGTGGCTGAGTTTTTGATGGCTGGTTTCCTATTTCTCCATTCCCATCACAGCATCAGGAGCTCTCATGCTCAGAGTACAGCAGGAAAGCAGGCAGTGTCAAAGCAGTGAGCTTCCTCTCCAGGCTAGAGTACAGCTTCAGTTTGCAAAATGACTGCCAAAGCATAGCTTGGAGCAGGCTCAGGGCTCTTGGGGCTGAATATGTCAAAGAAGCAAAGCCTGTACTCCAGGGTTTTGGCTTTGACATAAAACACTTGCAGATTGATAAGGAAGCCTCCAATTGTCCTTCTGGGCTTTAAATTAAAGCAAGTCAGCAGAGAGAAAGCATTGATGTGGTTGCAAGACAGCCTGGTCACAGATTATGTAAGGTTTTAGCAGTTTTCCATGCCCTGGCATCCCATGATGGGCTAATGACAAGTGGCAGTGACCAACTTGCCATTGGCCCACAGGTTCCCTGCCTCTTGTGCAGGTTTTATCAGATGTGCTGCCTCATTGAAACCATACTCTACCCTGAAGATATCCTCTCGTCCTGAACCATATTGGACACAGACCCTCCAGGACTTTCTGCACTGGCAGGCAGGAAGAACTGAAGTGCCCTCATGCCCCCTTCCCATTTGAGACTAACCTCTTCAAAGGACAGTGGTCTCTTGACACTTCCCAATATATTGAGTAGTACAGTGGGACCACTTCTTAGCTAAGCCCACAGTGCTATGAGAATGGGAATCACACTGGGTAAGAGCCTTGGTCCCCCATTGTCCATAAAGCTGATACCACAAGGAAACAAGGGAGAATTATATCTTCACCCTGAAATTCTTTTTCAGCTCAGAAATGGTCTCATGCCACAGTAGATATGTTAAAATGAAATCAAAGTCCTGACTGCAGCCTGTTCAGGATTAAAATTAATTTCTTATTGGTCTTAAACCTCAAACAGAATAAAACCATGTGCCCAAGCAGGCTGGGGTACCTAGAATGGGGTGATTCTGCCATTTGACTACATGTGGGACTGCAGATACAGATAGGAAGATGAGAAGATGTGACTGTCTCTGCTGATTTTAATTTCATGCCTTCCATTTAAGATGATTAGTGAAGTGCCTTGGGGACTTTCCCTGAACAACATGACCACACTAGTCTCACTGAATTACATGGAACTCATCTGTTTCCCACCTCTCACAGAGGGAGGGTGTGAAGCTGCAGCGTTTTCATGTGCTCTTTTAGAGATGAAACCAAGCATAGAAAGGAGGAGGCACAATCTGCAGCAATGAGAGACCTGGAAAATAAAACTTATTAGAGAAGAGGAAAACAATAAAGGTGCTCAGAGGACACCCAGTCATATCATATATGTCTAAAAAAAAAAAAAAAAAAAGCCTGGATAAGAAAAACTGTCATAGGGGGCTTGCTTACATTAGGCACTGGGAGAGTTTTCAAACAGTGACAATAGTAAAGCTGATTGCCTGGGAAGGTGTGGATCTTCCATCCTGGGTGGCTTGGAAAAACAGACTAGACCAGTACTTATTAGGGAATTATTTAAGTTGATAGGATCCTGCTTCAGGGCTGAGAGATGGATTAGACACTCTCTCTCAAGATTCTTTATAAAATGGTTCTTATATTTTAATTTCATGGTGTTCATGAAGTGCCTGTCTTCTTCATGTTTCCAGAAGGAGAGAAGGATGATAACACAACAGTCATACTCCTCAGGGAGGTCAGACAAAGGCTGAGGAGGTCAGAGAAATCTGTGCAATGAGAAAAGTTAAAAATCCAACCCTGAAAATAGCATTAGTAGGAAGGGGAGATGGAAAGGCATAAAATGAAAAGGAAGATGATTCTATGATCAGCAGAAGAAAGATGTCCACCCAGCCTAGAGCATCTAAAAAAAAAAGAAAATTTGTCCTGCAGAGTAGTAGCAGGAAATTCCAGTGGGTTTCATAAAATAAGAGAATTGTTAAGGTTGGGAAAGACCTTTAAGAACATTGAGTCTGGCCATCAACCCAATAGTGCCAAGCCAACCAATAAACCATGTTCCTAAATAAAATATCTACATAACTTTTAAATACCTCCAGGGATGGTGACACAACAACTTCCCTGGGCAGCCTCTTCCAGTGCTTGACAACCCTTCTTTGAAGAAATTTTCTTAATATGCAATATATCTCTCATAGCACAGCCTAACGCTATTTTCTCTCATTTCAAGAGTCCAGAAATAAAGGTATGTCTTCAAAGAATGAAAATAATATATAAGATTTCCATCACAGCTGAAGAACCCCGGCCAGAAAGCTCTGAAAAAGAAAGAAAAGTAACAAAAGTGTGACAAAGAAAGTAAAGGTTAGAAAAGACTGGAGTGAACAGTTCCTGTAGGAGATACTGGAGGAAAGCCTTGCACAGTCCTGAGTGGCATTCAAAGGCAGAATTCCTAAGGGGGAATTGTAGTAATGGCTTTAAAAAATGAAGAAGTGAGGTCAGAGCTAAGGATAAACCCTCTGATGGTGAGATCAGCTGGGGCCAAGAGGAACACCCTCTTCCTGTGATGAAACACTTGAGAAGGAACCAGAAGGACAGGATGTGCTTGGATGAAGGGTGAATCCACCAGAGCCAAGCACTCAGTGGCTGCCAGCCCTCATCCCTTACAGTCACTGCAGCACTGTGACAAGAGCTTCCCTCCCAGCAGCCCAAAACCAGCAAAGCCCTTTCTGCAGTGGCAGACAAATCAGAGGTCAGGACAAAGCCCTGCACACAAGCCTGGGGTGCTCAGCTGCATCCAAGGAGTCACCCAGAGTACTGGCAGCCACAGCAGGGCTGTCACCCCTTGCCCACATTACCAGGGCTCTTGAAAAAGACTAGAGAGACCATCACCATACCTGTTTTAACCACAATGTGTCTCTTTTTCTTCTTTTCTCTAGAGCACAGTCCTAACTAACATTTGGGCTATGCTAACACGGGGCTGTCTGTGACTTCAGCAGCTTGTACATCACCAACAGCTCTAACACCTCCAGTAAAAGAGCGAGTGTAAGAGTGTTCCAAAAGCCCAGCACAGGTTCTGTGGGAGCAGTAGAGCAAAGGTATCTCCTTACCTCCGTTTAACCATGATGCAAGGCAGAACTACTTGTTACGACATTTCAGCAGTCGAGTCATCCAGCCCATAAAAAAGCTATAGAAGACTTGAATCCACTCATTTTCTGAGCTGACTCCTTATTCTCCAGAACAGAGATCAGCAAAAACTGCCAGTCTGGTTAACCAGGCAAGGAAACATGACACAGCAACTCTAACCACCCCATGCAAGGCTCAGTGCACCTGTTCCAAAGAGTGAGAACAGAAAGAGTCTCACCATGTGTTTGCTGACTGTAGGCTGAGGAAGTCATTACAGAATCTTTGGTTTGGTTTGAAAGAGGCCTTAAGGACCACCTAGTTCCAGCTCCCTCTCCTCTTCCCCTAGACCAGGTCAATTTGACCACCATTTGTCTTAACTGTGATTGCACAAATTAATAAACCAGCCAGGTGGTAGTAGGTCTGTATAAATCTAATTGCCACTCCTGATATGCAGCTTCCCAAGGCACCCCCTCAGCTGTGCTCCCCACAGTGCTCCACCAAATAACTCTAGGCCAGAAGGGAGGGATTTTATTGCCTCTCCCCACCTACTGTTGGAGTCGGTGCTTCCCTCCCTGGGAAGGGAAGATTGGTGGCACCAGATGGTTCAGGGGAGCAAAGTCACACTCACGGCTTCATGGGAGTCACAGAACCAAGAGTTTGTCAGCAAGGGAGTGTGTGTGTAAGAGCAGCATTCCTGCAATAGGGTGCCAATTTTCACACAATAACTTCCCATGAGGACTTTACACAGCATGGTGCCAATGCCAGCTCCTAGGTGGCTGCACTGAGCCCTCTCCTTGCACCCCTCCCCAGACAGGGGCTCACTCACTCTTCCAGCCAGTGCTCAATTTTCCTTACTTAAAAATAAAAATACCCTTCAGGGTTCAATTTCCAGCCAGCCAGCCAGGTCAGTCCCTCAAGGTGAGAGCTCCTGTTGGCAAAGAATTTGTGAATCAGGGAAGAGAAGCTGAAGGCTAGAAATAATATGAATGTAATAACATAAAACTGCTGCTTAAATGCTTTCTTATGTGGTTAAAAAAGATGGTAGTTAACATGTTATTGCACCTGTGCAACAACACTCCTGAGAAAATACACAGAATCAAATTGCTGAATACTGTCAAAACATGAAACTTCATCTTTCAGGAGATCAAGACATTTAAAGGAGTGCAAGGGACATTTTATTTTACCTTTGACACTATGCCATTTATGCCATTAACACTGATGAATTGTTGGTACCCTGGCCAGTAGTTCAGCTGGAATAATTGCCAGGGAATCCAACTGCTTTACAAGTATCCTGAAGGAAGGTAAATTTGCATGCACATCAGTGTGTTCAATGAACTCCCTGTTTTTCCAGGATGAGTCATCAGCAGTGTCATCTTTGAGCATTCAAGAAAACAACACCTGTTTAATCCACTGGTGGATGATGTAGAAAGTACATCCTTATGAGATATTCACACCTCATTTTAGGCACTCATATTTCAACTTCCCCTTCAGAGAACTACTCCAATGTGCAACTTCACCAGCAGCAGAGTTCATTCATTGAGAGGGCTCCTGGCTGGCAGTTTTAACTGGTACATTAAGCCAAAGTTAATGCTGCCATGGTCTGCTATCACAAAAACCCAATGAATACAAAAGATGAAGACTTTAAAGACAATATTAATATCCACACATTATATTTATTGTTCATGGCAGAGGTAAGGACTCTCAAAATGGAATAGAAAGTCAGTGTTTCAGGAATCATGTCTAAGTGGGCTTTCAAGTAACCTGGATCTGCTCATATCCCTTGAAAAACTGGCCTGACCCCAAGCTCCTGGCAACTTGATTTAATGTGTTTAGATGTCTTTATTTTTTTCTGCTTTCTGCAAGAAAAGTCTTCCCTCCCATATAGCTGGAGATGATGATGGAGGTCTCAGATCCTGGGAAGGCAGTGGACAAGTATCAGCCTCCTACAGCACACTGGAATTTGTGAAGGAATTAGTGAAAACAATGGGAACCAATAAAGTTCTTTTTAAAAGCCTAATTTTTTTGGGACGGGGCGCGGGGCGGGGGAAGGAGCCAGCCAAAGACAACCTGGTGATGAGGCATTGATAGACTGCAGGTGCTAAGCTGATCTGGGGAATTTTGGAGGACAAAGCTCCATTCAACCACTCATCTACTCCTTCCCTCTGGCTATCCACTGCACCCATTTGCACACCTCTGGCATGAAAAGCCTCCTTAAAACAGACCACATATTTGGAAACAGGAGATTTGAATTTGCAAAGGCATTATTTTTTGCCCTGGATTGCATTTTTTCCAAAAAATATCACACTATCAGTTTTCCACCCTCTCTTTGTCTTCAGTCAATTACTAATCAAGTCCCACTGACAGGAAACAAGATTTTGTCATGAAAAGCAGCAGTCATAGGTGAGTAAGACCTGCCTTGGAAATGGACAGATGCAGACAAATCAAGAAAAAGAAAAATAAATTGCTACCACTAGGTTTGAGAAAAGGCTGTGCTGTGGCTATAATCTCCCTGCATGGTGGGAAATATTTGAAGGCAGGCATTTCTTTGAATCTTTGCACAGATGCAGACTGTCTGTTTATGCTGGAGATCTTTGAAGAGTGAAGGTCCAGACAACCTCATTTTCCACTTTTTTTTAAGCTGAAGTGATATAGAACTAACTGAACCCTCCTTACAATTTTTGGCATTCCATTTCTCAGTAGTGTGATGTTACTCTGTTTATGCCATCCTTTTCTGTTGCAGGACTTTTCCTGAGTCTGCACACATCATTTCCAGCAAGCCCAGGTGTTATGTGCTTTCAGAACCAGTTTCTGTCTCCTCTTTCCAGGCCTTTAGTGTGAAGGAAGAACCCAGAAACCCATGCCCTGCAGCACAAGGAGACATGATCTCAGCTTTCCAATGATGCTCATCTTTCCCATCCCTTTCCAGTCCATTATTCATTGTGTGATAAGCATCATAAAATAAAGGTATTCCCAAATGAGTATGACAGCACTAAGATCATGTTTGCTTAAAGCCAGCATTGGTCCGGGCATTTTTTAATCATCAGTCACTTTGAGAAAGCAAAATCTGTTATTGGATTTGTCTGGTTGTTCTTTCATTCCCTCACATGCTCATGGGGAAATGAGTCCATTGCTCAAGACAAGGCAAGCCTCTGGGTGAAACAACTGTTTGGCAAGTTGTAGTACTGTGGATGTTTCAAACTGAAAGAGAGTAGGTTTAGATAAGGTATTACCAAAAAAAAAATTTTTGCTGTGAACATGGTGAGGCACGGAACAGATTGTCCATAAAATTGTGGATGCCCCATGCCTGCAAGAATTCAAGACCAGACTGGATGAAGCTCTGAGCAACCTGGTCTAGTGCAAAAATATCCCTGCCTATGAGGAGCTGGAACAAGGTAATCTCTAAGGTCCCTTCAACCCAAACCATTCTGTGATTCTGCGTTCAAATATTACAGCAAACACCAGACAAATATGCAAAAACAACAAACAGTGAATGACAGGGGTAGAGATCCAAGCAAACTCCAGAGCACCCAGCGTGGAGGTGCCTGGGGCAGCTCAGCTCCAGCTGGAAGAGCTTGTGGCACAGCACCATGTGGAGACATGGGCTCAGGTCCCAGGAGCCGGCAGGGTATGGGGTGCCACGCTGCCCTCCAGGATCCAGAGCAAAAGGAGCTGTCCTGTGGGGCATGCAGGTGCTCACAGCTACCTCCCACCTGGTTTCACCAGTGATGGGGAGCTCTGAAACCACTGTAACCAGCTGCTGACCCTTGTCTGGAGCTGTGTGTGCCACAAAACAAATGACCTTGATATTGCTTTCCTCAGATGCTCAGATTGGAAAGAGGATGGTAGAAAGCAGCAATGAATGATCTTGCAAGGGATAATCAGACTTTTCCATGACTTGTGCTGATCCTGTGATCAGTTTGGGGCCTCCCATTACCAGAAAGACATTGAGTTGCTAGAGCATTTCCTGAGAAGGGAGCAGGGAAGGGAAGGGTCTGGAGCACAAGTTTGATGAGGAGCAGCTGAGGGTTGTTTAGTCTGGAGACAAGGGGGCTCAGGGGGGACCTTCTCCCTCTCTACAGCTCACTGACAGGAGGGTGTTGCCATCTCTTCTCTGAAGCAACAAGTGACAGGACAAGGAGAAATTGCCTCAAGTCATGCCAGGAGAGGTTTAGATTAGATATAGGGAAAAGCTTATTCACTGAAAAGCATTGTGAAGCCTTGGAACAGGCTGCCCAGGGAAGTGGTGGAGTCATCATACCTGCAGGTGTTCAAAAAACATGTGGATGTGGCACCTGAGGGCATGGCTTGGTGATGAACCTGTGGTGATGGACAGCTGAAAATTTGAATTGATGAACTTGGAGGTCCTTTCCAGCCTTAAAAATTCTTTCTATGGTTTTATGTCATGCTTTTACCTACTCATCCTGAAAGGGTATGGACCAGGATTTCTCAGTCACTAATAAATATCTTGGTTGTGGAGATAAAACACATTCTGGCAAGGAGCTCTCCCCAGGATAGTGTATGATAATGAATACATTTTCACAGATAGGCCCTCACTCTGCTATACCAACCCAAAAGGAACTTACTGGTTTCAGCAAGTCAGGAGATCAGGCTACAGATATCCTGGCTATATGAAATCATAATTTTACAACAGGAATATCCCCAATAAAAAGTTTCTTAACTTATCAGTGACATATATGCAAACAAAGTTCCCCCCCAAATGTGGTCTGTAATCAGTCTGCCCTGTTTCTTCAAACCTGGGATGTAACAAATATACCTGATAGGGATGATATACTGACAAATGGCTGGTGCTTGTGTGTCTTTAAGGCCCTAAGCAATCATCTGGGAAACCACAAGATTTTAATGAGCCTGCCCCAGAGACATTAGGTTTTATGGAAACAGATTAAAAGAATTTTACATAACAACCTAATCTTGCATTATAATGAGAAAATAAAATTTTAAAAAACCCATACAGATAAGACATGGGAAATTCCAGCCCCAGTGATATGAAATGTATGGAAATGATAATCAGGTGGATGCAGATTGAAAATGAAAACAAATGTGAAAGAAGAAAGGCAGGTATTTAAAACAGGGATTATAAGATTATTAAAGGCTAGGGCAGTTACCTATAAGAGAAAAATCCCTAATGTAATATTTTTCCAGAAAGTTTTTGTCATCTTTATTTTTTAACTTTTGCATGAACATAGAGGGAAAGGTTAAGGTGTACAGCTTGGTTCCATATTTCTGCATGGTCTTAAGGAGGACTTTAAAATGTCTATATCACAATATGAAGAATGCCAAAATTACATTCACTGGTTCATGGAAAACCTCATTATGAGGATCACCTCACTCTAGATTGCAGGACCAAAAAGGTTGCAAATAAAGATGAAAATGAAGCTGAAGCTGGGGCTTTGAGAAAGACACTGTTCTTATCACATATCCCAAGACCAGAGAAATAGATGAAGCATTGACTGCACACTGCACCACTGGGATCTGGATTTCCAAACCCTGCCAGTTTTTTGGGTGAAGATCAGTTTTGAGCACACATTACTGAAGACAGTATGGAAGCCCAGGCAGAGTGGTTGATGTAGCTCTCAAATCTGCTGAATGCTGCCTTTGGAAGGCCAAGTGAAGCTGCTCCTAGGGGTTTGCTGCAGCTCCTGACAGCCACACAGGGATTTTTCAGATGTTGACTGGAGCATTTCAAATGGTGCCTAAATGCATTTGATTGCCCAAACTGCAAGTTCAACCCACCTGAGGAGGCGAAACATTGCATTACCCCTACAGTTTTCCCCATATCAGAGGATCCAAAGCTATGAAACCCACAGATCCATGAGACGCTCTGATAGTGCTTTGCATGACACAGTCCCTAGGGAAATTTAACTGCAACAGATCCAGTTATGGCAGCACTGTCTGCAGAAAGAGGCAACACCAGATCCTAAATTGCTTAGTGAAAAGACCTAAACTCAGGTGTGATGTGCATCCCCCTGCCTTTTCCAGGCTGCACTTCCAGCTGAAAAATTCTTGTTAGACCTTGGCAAACAGCACCTGGGATCAGCTCTTCTTGAGATTATTAGGAACAAACTGCTTCCAGGAGCTGCTGCTCTCTAATGAGCTCCTGTTTTCTTCATCAACAGCCTTGGAAATTATTTTTCTTCCCTGCATAGCAGGAACAACCCTGCTCTCACACTTTCAGAGAAAGCTCCAGCCCAAACTGTGGCCAGGATGAGACACTGGTAAAACTAAAGCCCACTGCCTTGTGACTATGTAAGTTGTCCAAAATGAGACCTTGGAGCTCTCCTGGGCCCAGCAGGCTGTGACCAGCAATGTCCCTCTGGTCTGGGGGACAACAGCTCTCGTGTTTGCTGTAGTCAGAGATTTTCTGGATGACAACAAATCCCAGGCCAACACCCCAACTCCTTGGGGCCCGACCCTTGGACTGCTGGGGGGGTGCAAGGGCATCCAAGGCGAGTGTTTCCCTGCCTCTGAGGGGAATTTTTCAAAATTACTTCCTTGCACTGACTCTTTCTGCATGCTACAGCATATCTAGGAGAATTTCTGCTGTCTTAGATGTTTAAGTATCTTAGATATCTAAGTGAAGCCTGTAAGTAAGGTTAAGTCATAAGCTAAGTTAAATTCTGCTAAGTGTGTGCTTTTGCTACATTGCTAAGTTTAACTTTGAAGTTACAAATTAGGTTAAACACTGTTAAGAGTTATTCCTCTGTTAAATTGTTACAGTTAAATTATAAGTTAAATTTAAGGTATAAATTAAAGTTAAGTTGTAAATTAAGCCTAAGTACTGTTGAGTGGTGGTAACATTTTAGGCCATATTCCTTTTTGTCCTTGTTCTCACTCTCCCTTTTTCTACCTCACACACACACACACACACACACACACACACATATATATAGATATTTCTTGGCTCATTTGCTGTTTTGTTTGGTTTGTTCTTTTGTTTGGTTTTGTTGTTGTTTGTTTTTCCTTGGTGTGCCTTAACTGTCCAGTAAGTGGTAGAGTGAATCTTGTCAATGAACTTTGTCATGCTATTGCTCAATATTAAATCTGGTTTTTACTGATACCCTCACCCTGCTGGTGATTCTTGAAGTGATTTCAAACGTGTAACAACAAGATCTGAGTGAGTTCCTCATGGTCTCTTGGACAGCATAAATCCTTCCAAAAGTGACCCTACAAAGCACCTGCTGCTTGTCCTTGCATCGCTCATTCCCGTAACAGTCCCATCGTGGTGACAGCCCCGTGTGGCAAGGCTGGAACAGTCAGAAGTGGCACTGACTCTGAAACCAATGTGCAGCTGAGGCATGACACAGCATCATGAGGGTGGCTCCAGCCACTTTGATCTCTTGTTATACCACCAGTTGCTAAGGGAATAGCTTTTGTGCTTCACATGGGTTTGCAGCCATCGAGACCTGCAATTTATGAGGCAGAAAAGCGCTCTGGGAATACACGTCTTGACCTGCCTTTTGTCTGTGCCAAGAAATAGATTTTTCATGCCATACTGGCCTGTCAGAGAGGAATTGTTCTTTGGTATGGAGCTGGAGAAGCAGAAAACTATTGCCCTCTCCCTGTGCATTCAAGGGGCTCCTAGTGCCAGAAAAAGAAGCTGTAGCCATGTGAAGCAAAGCTGTGGTGCAATTTAAGTTTACACTGCTGACAGAAATGTATTCCAAGGATTAACTCTGATCTGGCAGGCTTTGTTCTGGATCAGACCCAGGACAGACTGTACTGCACTGTCTCTAGGTCAAATCAGGTGTCATTTGACTGCACTAAGCCCTTAGAGTATCTCACCATGGCAGTTAAGCCAAGATCACATCTTCCCTCTCCTGTATGGTCTGTTCTATGTCTCCTCCTTCTCCTTCTCCTTCTCCTTCTCCTTCTCCTTCTCCTTCTCCTTCTCCTTCTCCTTCTCCTTCTCCTTCTCCTTCTCCTTCTCCTTCTCCTTCTCCTTCTCCTTCTCCTTCTCCTTCTCCTTCTCCTTCTCCTCCTCCTTCTCCTCCTCCTCCTCCTCCTTCTCCTATTTCCTCCTCCTCCTTCTCCCTTGTGCCACTGCCAGTGCTCTTGTGCTGTTCTGGAAGGGCAGTTCATGGGGCAGATCTAACAGTCATCCAGCAATGAAAACATGTTCAGGCCATGTGGCCATGCTGGCAGGGACAGAGGACAAGGTTGCAGCTGTCCACATTTAGCTTGGCTGACACTGGCAGGGAACCACACACCAACTTTGTGCATGTGCTTGGCCAGGCATGTATGAAAACATATCTGTTGCCTAAAGTCTTGTATGAATCTTGGTTAATTGAATTTAAATTTATTCAGGACTCAAACCTTGTTTTGATTCAAATCTGTGTTGTGACATAAGGTTAGGGAAGCACAACCCCCTCCTTCACTCACTCAGTCCCTGTTTTTTTTTGCTGGGACCTCTTATAGGATCTCAGGTTTATCTTCAGGGTTGGGAGCACACCTACATCATGGACTGAAAAACTCAGTGAACCTCCTGCAAATGAAGCTAAAAAATTAATTCCTCATTATATGGGGCTGAACTGACATCACTCTATGGAAACTCAGCTATGCCATAGGTCTCTTATGACATCCCCATTCCAGGAATGATCCAGTGACTCCCATTTCTTAGACCTTCATTTGCCCCAGGCTGTCCAGAGTTTGGCTTGTTATGCATTCAAAGCTAAGAGCATGACACTTAAGCCTATCACAAATAATACCATGTACCTGTAGCATGGGATTCCTTTCTGTGCTGGGCTGACATTCAAACCAAAAGTACAAAAGTTCTTTCTTCTTTTGCTCTGCAACATGGGCCCATCATGTCATGGTCAAAGAAAATGTCCTCATGGATGGCAGACAGAGGCTCCATGAGAGGGATTTAAAAAATCTGCCTAAACCAAATCCAGGATTAAAACAGAGTAATCCCAGACAATAGGCCAGGGTCATTTTATCCAAAATGCCTTTGGCCCCAGAGGAAATGGCTGTCTAATTAATGTCAGCAGAATTAGCATGTGGTGGTTTGCATGTGGTCTTTGCCAAGGTTACAACTGGCAAGAACAGACTTTGCCAAGAGCAGGCTGCTGGCAAAGCCCCATATTTTCCACTGCCTATTCTCCCCTCATTTCAGATACTCTCCTCCATCTGTGGTCTGCTTCTGCCAGTTTAAAAGCTGTCACCCATGTGACACATTAATCCCTTCAGAGTTAGCCTCTGCATCCACTAGGAAACAGACCTGAGTCCCTTATGCAATATTTAACCAGCACTCTAAGCCAGGGATGGTTTTTGTCCCCATTTCAGCCTGGAGCATGTATGCAAGACACAGCTAGTCCAGAACTTTAACAAGACATCACCAAGATGAATCATTACTACTAAGTTATGTGATTACTTAACATTCTGTATATATAACTGGATGAAATGAGCTCTCTCTCCTGTCTTCTTTCTCCTTTGTCCAATCTCCCCAACTATCTCCATCTACTGAAGCCAAGATCCTTTCAATACCTCCAGCTTGCCAGGGAGAGCTGCCCCAGCTTGCTATTTGAATTATAACACACCCTCTAAAAAAGTCTCTGGATCAGAATTCACCTAAGTGAGAATATCCCTTAAGTGCATAAAAAGAAAAGCACAGTTGGATGAGTAATTCAGCTTGAAATGGAAAAATCTAGTTGGGTCCTACTCTCGGTTTTCTTCTCTACTTGCACAGACTGCAGCAGGTCTGTTTTCAGGGCTCAGAGATTAATTGAGAGCTCTGGGCTACCTTCCCTACTGAGGAGCTGGCTCAGGGTCACCACCTGGAATTCACAAGCAGCTGTTCTCATACTGTTAACAGAGAGTTGGAAGAGGGAATCCCAGGGTTGCACAGGTGGAAAGGGCATTGGGGGTTGGAACTAGATGATTTTTAAAGTCTCCTTCAATCCAAACAATTCCATGATTCTATGATGGGAGAGAGACCATGTAGTCATGAAGTGCAGGAAAATGGGGACTGGCCTCAAACTGAAAGAGGGAAGGTTTATATCAAATATTAAGAGAAAAATCTTTACTAGGAGAGAGGTGAGACGCTGGCACAGGTTGCTCAGAGAAGTTGTGGATGTCCCATTCCACAGGTGTTTAGGGCCAGGTTGGATGGGGCTCTGGGCAACCTGATCTAGTCGAAGACATCCCTGCTCACAGTAGGGGAATTGGACCAAGATGATCTTTAAGGTCCCTTCCAGCCCAAACCATTCTATGAGTCTGTGATTCTTCTTCTTGAGGCCTTACCTGAAGGACTGTTTTGCAATGGGGTGATGTTCAGACACTCAAAACTTGACTGTAAATTATAAGGTTGAGATTAGCCCCAAGACACAGCAAAAGTTTTGGAAAGGAGGCAAAATTCCTGACACTTGGAGGAAGACCACTAGGAGCCAGGCACCTCCAAGGAGACAAAACAGGAGGATCTCAGCACAGCAAGAAAGTTGACATCTGCAGATTTTTATTCAGGAGGGGAATTGTATTACTGCAATTTTTGACAACAAAGATAAGTGGAGGTAAACTGTGCCTATAAGCAGCACCGAGTAACAAGAAGCAAGGATGGCCACCTGATATGGAGCAGCTGTTTCTTGTCCTGCCTTGACCTATTTGGGGCTGGAGGATCTCTGACAGTTTTCTTGCTAGGTGCGCATGTAGCAGAGGAACCTGGAGCCCAGCAAACTTGTCAATCTACTAAGGAGACAATAAATTTGGCAGATATAATCTCAAAGAACACAGCAGAGAAAAAAGCCTCTGCCAGGGCAGAGACCTTTTCTTCTTCTTCAGCAAAACCAACCAATTTCAAACAAATTGCTTCATGTGTGGGGAGGAAACACTGTGCAAGAAAATACAACACAGGAGCAAGTGTCAGCTTAGCCTGTCTAAACCAGACAGGCCTTCTTGTCCCTCTGACAAGCCTGTCTCCAGCTATCCTAGCAATATATCTGTTTTTCCTTTGCAGATGGCATGTTTGAATACTGGACACAGATGGGATATAAATCAACTCCAAATGTACAGTGTACACCAACCACCACATTACAGGAGTTGTATGCTCACACTACTGCTGCCCTTCCACCCGTGGTGGCAAGTAGAATGCCTTTTTTTTCCCACAGGAGAGACAGCAAGTGCATGGAACCAAAGGTCCATGGTCCCTATAGTACCTACTAGCAAGGTTTGAAGAAAACATGAGATTTGTTAAGAGTTTTCAGAAAGAATTGTGGCATACCCCATGGCACAATCCCCAGTGTAATTCTTTGTGACATCACCCTTCTAGAAGCAGCACAACCCAAAGTGTCTTTCCATATTTTTCAGGCTGGTGCAGCTGAAAGTGGGAAATTGGCACAGGACTTCCTGAGGCAAGGGAGGAGGACTCTTCCCCAAACATTGATTCTCAATGGATTTCCATCTTTGTTTCTTAATGTGCTTTTTGTGCACTCTACATTCCCACCAGTCATTCACCCCGGGGCAATCATTTGAGTGTTGCCACTCTATTAAATGTGAATTGAATTAGGCAGGAGGCAATTATCTATGTTGGAACTTTCCCAGGGTATCAGAGCTGAGATCCTCAGCAATATCTGATGAGATATTTACAGACCACAAGAAATGCAATCATTATTTTATATTATGGTGTTTCCCACACTGCTTCTTAATATGTTTTTGGGACACTGGGCTTTAGAGTAAGTCAGAGACAGGAGTTAAATCACACCCCTCTATCACAAAGCAATAGAATTTTCCTTTGAGATCTCTTTGAGTGCAGGTCTGCTGCTACAGGTTTTTTATTCTCAGGTGGCTCAAAAACAGTCCTTTGACATGAGCCATGTTTTGTGTGCAAACTGAGCACTGACATTGCTGAGTCCATGGGAAGGGTCCATCATTAGTGCAGGTACTGATGATGGGTATTCCTGCCCTACCCTGACCTGGCTGTGATATCTTACCATATTCATAGAATCACAGAATATTCTGAGTTGGAAGGCACCCACAAGGATCACCAAGTCCAACTGCTATTGTTAATGTCAGGCTGATTATGAGCCAGCTATGTGCTCCCATCGCAAACTGGGCAAACCACAAGTTGGTCTATGTTAGGACTTTTGTGGCAAGAAAGAGCAAGGGAGTTACAATCTCCCCTGCTGAGTCTCCAGCTCAACAGGGCTACCAAGAAACTGGAGAAGGAGCAGAGGAGGGGTACCAAGACCAGGAGACAGAATGTGTGTCCTAGAAACAGAGGCTAGGGAGCTGGAATTTGTTAATCTGGTGAAGAGGAGTCTGAAGGGGAGATCTAATAGGAGACAACAAATAGTTGAACTACACTGGTGGAGCTGTTCTCAGCAGGCACAGTTGATATAAGAAGGAGTAATAAAATGAACTCTGGGACGTCCACAGTGGACTTCAGAAAACTTCTTAGCTGATGTTGCAAAAGCCCAACACTGGACGTGAAAATAGTCAATGACCTACATGTGAATTCACATTCAAAAGAGCCAGTGGGATTCAGAAATCACGTAATTTATTGAATGCAACATGTCAGGGTTTGCTGGTGATAATGCAGAGTGATTACACACAGCACCAACAGCACAATTGCAATCAAAACTTAACATCCCTTGTCAACACTCACATATATGAAGACACATGGCTTACTAAAAGGTATCCTGCCAGGGAGGGTGAAGAGAACAAACCTGACAACCTGTCCCTGCAATTTCATGCCCAGTTCTCATCCCCTGGTTAGATGCAGCATTGAGGTTATTTTATACCTTTTTAACCATTATTGTGAAAAGGTCTGTGGTTGGGTGTTGTTGTGCAAAGGGCTGTAGTTGAGACTGTGGTCAAATCTTCCATTCTTTGTGTGCAAGTTGTACAGAATATTTATTGATAAGAGGTGTACTTGACATTTGTGGGTATGGGGTAGAAAATCAAGACCACACAGCCTATGCCTTGTTCCATGATCCCATGCATCAATGTCAAGAGGACACACACCACGAGACGTCCCTCTGCTTTCCATGCTTCCATTTGTGGGTTCCATGGCATATGGAACTTTGCACTTTCTGGACTATTTTACACTTACAATAGCTGAGATGGAGGACCAGCCCTGGGTCTGGTCACCAGAGTTATTTCCACCCTCAGGGCTTTCCAGGACACAGGTAAATCAAAGTCATGTAAAGTGGCCAGCCTTGTGAAGTGTTGGGAATAGCCCAGCTAGTCAGAGCAGGAGACTGAAATGCAGATCTCTGAAGATGTCTTCAGACAGTATTCCCATCAGTTTGCCAACTCTTTTTCTGGACACAGTGAGGTTCACTGAATTGTTTTAGTTAAAAAATAAGCCAGAAAATTATGATCTGTTTCAGGCAGATGCAGCCTAGAAGTTCCTAGGCCAGCCTGAGAGCTGAGATGAGGGGTCAGTGGCAGACAGTCTCTGGGTTGCCACCACTACCAACAAAATACGTACAGGACCATTGGCAACCTAAAATAACCTCTGCTTCATAGTAACTTGTATTTTGGAACTAACATAGCTTGCTGGCTTCCTAACTGAGGCAGATTCATGCCCATGTTGCATATGAATGAAAGATTCCAGCCCACAAAACCTAGGTCAGGGACCAGTTCCAGCCAAATCATCCTTGACTTACTGGTTGTCAGACCCAGTTCAGAACTTGTCATGAGCTTCATGTGCAAGAGCATGTAGGAGAACAGAAGTCCCATCTCTCCTTATGAAAATAATTCAGTGTAAGTAATTTCACAGGCAACAGACTGCCTCCTAATGAAGTCAGTTATGAAACAGCTTGTTTGTGGGGAGAGGAGGCAAGATTTGAATCTGAATGGAACTCCATGGCGAGTTTTGGTACAAAAGAAAGACAAACACTGAAATGTGCATTTGCTTCCTTGAAGAAATATTTAAGGCTGCATAGCTTATCTAAGAAAAGCATGACAGGACAGGTAGAGAAAGGGGTCCTGGGCTGGTTGTGTGTTGCACAGTAAGAGAGGTGACAAAGGCCAGCTGTAGAATGACTAGCATAAAATGTGCTTTTTTTATTCATCTCTTCTTCCAACACACTAAGCTCTTCTGGTTGGTTTGCTGTCATATACAAATTCCTTGTTAAGTTTCATTTAGCTAGATTGACATTGCAGTTCTTGGGAATCATTTACCAGTGGGTGTGATAATGCACTCTCCTGCTCATGACAGTGCAGTATTTCAGGAAACAAAAGGATTACAACCTGTACATCACTCACCTGCAAGGATCACACTGGGGAAAGGTAATGGAGAGGGCATTTCCAGGAAAAGAAGGCTTTTCCAGGAAAGTTTTTTGCAATGCAGCAGGACAGTGGGGAGGACCTCCAAGTTCCCCTATGGAGGCTGTGCTGTAGGTCTTACAATGTCTATGACTTGCAGTGATTCTGGCTTCATCTGGAATATCACCAAGTTATAAAATGTGTGTTTCTGGTCTCATCTTAAGCCAGTTTTTCTTCTTTTTCCCTCCTTTTGTACAGCATTGTCTAACCCAGCAATAGTGGATAATTTTTAAGTGTTGTAGATTCATGGAGAATGAGCTGGTTACAAATATCTATAGAGATGGGACATACTGAGAACACACAATCATTGCAGCTCTCCACAATTTCCTAAGTTGTAATATCTTGGTTGCTTCTGTTCACATGTACATAGATGAGAGTGAACCAAGAGGGAAATGAGAATCAGCAAATCTAAATTCTCATCACGTCCCACATCTGCTACCAGACAAAAAGCATAAAGCCAACAGCAGAAAAGCTGTACTATGCAGTGTCAATAATGGCTCCAGGAATATTTCTCCAAGCTGGATTCCCAAGAAATAAGTGTCTGAAGCAGGGCAGGAGGAATAAAAGTCAGTGGTGAGTAAATGGTGCCTCACAAGTTCAGCAAAGCCTTTGCATGGGAGCTCCCATTCTGACTGCATTTCCACAGAACTGAACAGGGATCAAGGACTCAGCACAAAGCTGGAAGGATTCATCAGACACTGCATTGATGGGGTGCTATATCACCAGGAAGTGTGAGCACTTCCTCCCGTTGGTCAAATCCTGTATGGGATTCCATCAGTGGTAACCACAAAGGGTTTCAGTCCCAATCCAGGTAGTCCAGGTATACTCCTCATTCTTGAGGGAACTTTCCTTGTCACTCATCTTCTGACACCTCCTCTGTGTTCAAACCATAATTTTTCAGGCTGGTCCTTAGGGTCTCACTTTCTTCTTCTGCCCCCTGGCTCCTCATCCAGCTACAGTTCTTGTCTGGCATGGGCTATAAGCACTATGAACCAGCATGTGTCCTCAACTGAGGCACAGGACCTAATGTCCACAATTAGGTCAGTTTTCTCTATTATGGCAACAAAGAGGAGGATGTGGTGAAGCAATACATAGAACAGTATAAAACTATTCTAGGAAAACAGGCTCTGGAGGAATCCCAAAGCCTCCTTGTTTGTAGAGCCAACACCTAATGATACAGTCAGTGACTGCTCTTATTTAACTTGCTTTTTCAGCAAAATATGTTTTTTCTTAGGCAATGGGAAGCCTTTGCAAAATGCTTAACTACTCTCACATCTCTGAATCTCAGTGCAGAGGGAGCAGGATGATGCTCTCCAGGGAAACCATGGCTTGCTGGCTTGCAGGTCAGGCCCTTAGAAACCCCTACAAAACCATGCTGGGAGGAAAAGCCCTGCCTCAAACACGGACAAGGCTGGAGGACACGACATGAGTCACCTCATAGCTGTCTCTAATTCAGGGTCTGTATGTCACATTGGCTTCCACAAGACACTGGAACCATAGCAACTGATTGACAAAAGGTGCTGAGACCCAGAGCCAGACCGGCTCTTAGAGGAAAGGCAAAGAATAAGAGAAATCAGGTAAGAAAAAATAGGAAAAAATTGAAGGTGAAGGGGAGGATAGTTCTGAGGAATATATTTGACATAGGCAGGCCAGTGTGCAAGCTACAGGTTGAGCTCTGGAGAGCAGGAGCCAGAGGCTGAGTCCCAAGCAAGAGGATGTGAACTGCTGACCTTTTCAATAATAAAGAGCACAGGGACCTGCAGCCTGGGCAGGGGACAGGGCATTCAGAGACACACCAGGAGCCAAGGAATTCAGGCTTTCCCCACACTTGGACTGTGAGAGTACAAAAGCCCAGGGATTTCTCTGTTGGGGCTCCTCATCAGAGGCAACAGCTCACACTGTTATTCTGTTATGGCACCATGATTAAATTAAGGATAAAGATGTCTAAAACTCTGCTTCTGTGGGAAGCTGGTATCAAGCCAGCAAAGCAAACCCAGTCTTTGTGAATCTGAGCATGTAGCTGGAAAGGGGCCTCAGCTCAAGGGATATGACTGTGATGGCCAAAGTGGCTCCTGGATGGCTGGGCAGGGAAGTTTCCTTAACAACAGTTGTCACCCTACATCAGAAAAACAGAATTGACTATTTTTGTTGGAAGGGACCTACAAGAATCATTAACTTGCTCTTGGTGAGGTCCTGCATCCAGATTGTTGATAAATACATTGAACTGGCCCTGGAATTGACCCCTGAGGAAAACCACTGTTGACTGATTGCCAGCCAGATGAGGCCCCATTCATTACCACCCTTTGAGCCCTGCCTTTAGCCAGTTCTTCACCCAGCACACCATGAACATGCTTATCCCATAGCTGAACACTTGTGAGGGACAATAGCAAAAGCATTCCTAAAATCCAGAAAAACTACATCCACTCAATGGGTGACCTTATCATGGGAGGATATCAAATTAGTTAAGCAGGACATTCCCTAGGAGAACCCCTGTGGACTGATGATCACATTTTTCTTTAAAATCCTCACTGAACCATGGCTACAACTGTCATGCAGTAACTAACTACAGACATTTTTGTGTTCCTCATTCCAGAACTTCTCCTCTTATTAGAGACTTTAAAAGCCTTGTGGCCAAATTACCCTTTGAGCTGTGGGCTTGTGGGACACACCTGAGTGTGTTGCAAAATCCCTAGAGCAGGAAATCACAGGTTTCATGCCTTAGGCAGAAAAACTGAACACCCTGGAGTTGCATCCCAGAATGGGAAAAGAAGTATGGAATAAAATAATCACACCACTCCCCCAATAAAAGTGTTTTTCTGTTATAAATGCAGCTGAGAAAAAAAGTGGTTTATGCTCCTGGCTTTTATATCCTGGCAACTGCAGTGCTGTAATACTTTCCATGCATTAGTGTAAATAGAATCTAAATTAAAGGTTTACATTACCCCAGCTGCACTCATACCACTGGGAGAAAAAACCCCTGAGAGCAGCCCATCAATTCCACAGCTCCAAGTCCCTCAGATGAGCATCACAGCAGGGCTTGGATGAAGAACTATCCCTGGAAGAAAACCACCTTCTTTCCCCACTACGGGGCTTTGAGTTCACCTTAACCTCCCTGAAGAGCTGCCCCTTCCCGGCAGGATCCCTGCAGTGCCCTGATGACTTGGACATGTTTGCCTCATATCTGGAGAGCATCCATGTGATTCACCCACAGCTCCTCAGGGCCTTGCAGCTTTGATCCTTGTTCTCATTGCTCGTTTTTGTCTTCTCACGAGAGAGAAAATAACAAAGAGCACTGACAACACGCGAGATGAAGATTCTGCTCCGTGGCCCCCGAGTGCCAAGGGTACAAGCCCAGGTGTTGGACAGGGCTGCCTGGTGGGCAGTGGGATCTTACACCACCCAGCTTCCATGAGCCAACTCTGCTCCTGGAACAGCACACATTTTCCCTCAAAACCAGAGAAACCAATGTAGTTGCCTTCCTAGGAATGAGTAACAGCTCAGAATGACAGACATTTTATCAGTTGACTTATAAAGCAAGCTTTGGTGTTTGGGCCTGGTTTGCCCAATGACATGGACAGAAGGCTTTAGTCTCTTTTTTCCCTTTCCTTTTATTTCTTTCTTTTTAAATATATATATTTCCACACATGGGAAAATTAGTGAGAACTGAGTTTCAGCAGTCAGCAGCTGAATATGGAGGGAACTGTGCCGAAACAGAAGTGAGTTTTATGCAGAAAAACCTGCTTAGACAAACAGGCCTTTCTCTCTAAAAAGCACAGTCACCTTTGTGCTGATTTTATTTTAAACAAGAGAAGTTTGCAAAACAAAGATTGTTTTCCAAGTTAAAAAATAAATAAAATAATTTACATACATATTTATCTCAACTCTGGAATCCTTTTATCACAGGTGATTGCTTCCCTTCTTCCAGTCCTTGGAGATTGACACAGTTTAACTGTCACGCTTACTGATGTCCCCACAACACGGTCATAATTCTATTTCATTTCTCTATCCAGTCAGAGACATTTACAGAATCTGTAGGAATTCTTTCTACTCCTGCTGAATCGGCCCTTCTCCCACTTTTGCCCACAATGGGCCTTCAAAGGTATCAGGGGAGCAGAGAGATGTTCTGCACTGCAGGAGACGCACACACTCACCCCCTTGCACACCCCTGCTGCATGATCACATAGCCCTGGTCTCCTGGGGAAACCAGACAGAAGTGAATAATCATCTCATTGTATGTCTCCAAGAGTAAAATTATCCCCTGCAGGAGAGAAGACTCCTTGTGTGGGTAGATTTCCCTGCCTGCAGAGCACTCACATGCTAAAAACAAGAGAAGAAGAGTGCCACGTGAGCTCTGGATCTAAGGCAGAAATGAAGCTTGTTTTGAAGATGAGAACTTGTTTGCACACAGATCACTCTGGAAGATTTTTCCTGGGTTTCCTTTGAAGAAGATAAACAAAACCTCACAGGAAAAAGTAGTGAGAATTTTCAGCTTATCTACCTGGTGTACAGCTGATGAGACAGGGTACAGCCAAGAGCTCATCTGCAACACAAACTGTCCCCTTCATAGGATATCTATGATGCCAAAAGGGAGAAAAATAGGAGACCAAAACTACCAACAAAGACATAACACCATGAAAGAAGACCCACACACACTCTTCAGTCATTTCCTTGTCCATGCTTCCTCCTGTCTTTGAAGTGGGGTTTCTAAGGGATGGGCTTCATGATGCTCCCAAGCATGCACAAGGGAAAGCAGAGTATGGGAGTAAAAAGAGATTAAACCTCTGCCTGAGCATTGTTACACCTTTCAAGGAGTTGCACACAAATGACCTGCGCCTTTTAACTGCTGGGACTACAGTCCTCTTCCAGTGAGATACAGGTATGCAAAAAGGGTTAAATATTTAAAAAAAAATATGCCCAAGTGGTGCCAACTGGCACCAACTGAAATGCAGGTACATGATAAACAGCCCGGAGACAAAGCCTTAATTAAAGTATTTTTCCCAAAATCAAAACAGAGCTCAAAAGGGAGGGGCTATATGCTGTCTTATTGTATTCTTATTTTGCTGTTCAGGTTCTAGGAAAAGAAAATTGGATACACCATTCTCACATCAAAGAAGTAGTGCAATGCCAAGCCAGTTGATTGATGACAGAATCTTGAAAATCAACAAAAAATTAATTGGGATCTTACTCTATTCGTGATGCTGTAGGTTCTGGGGACAACTACAGCATGGCTAAGTAGAAAACTGAAAAGAAAGAATGATCCAAAGTGGTGGAAAAGAGATAAATTTGAAAATAAAAAATTTACAAAGAGTATACAGGGCTCAAGTTCCAAATTCTTGAGGAGTCTAAAGATGGGATTCTGATTTTTTGTTGTGAATCAGATAAGGCATATGATCCTACTGTGACAGAGGCAGTGAAAAAATTAGATCTTATTGTTCTGGTGATACTAGTTATTCTTAATTTCAGGTGTTACATGGAAATAAACAGTGAATTTGGCACAATACAAACTACTTTACCTCGTGAAAAAATTGACTCGATACCAACTACAGTCCCTCCCCCCACCATGATGAATCCAATTTCCACTCTGCTAATAAGAGAGGAGTTGATCCCACAAATATCTGAAATTGGACAATATGCTCTTAAACACATAGGGACAATAGGTATTATTTAATCCCTCATGGTCACTGAAATAGGTTGAACTGAGGACAAAAGTTGGTGTTTCTACAGTGAAACTGACCTGTTCACCATTCCTGCACACACCCCACGAGGGATGGTGAGCATGGCTAAAGGAGCAAACCTTTGCCCCCTTGAGATGAACAAAAAGAGATGCAAGCTGGTACTATAGGGACAGGATTGAGACTCTTCAATAGTATATGTGCTTATGTAGTTGTGCACAAATTGAGTGTAACCACAAGTGACTCAAGGAATTTGAAACACCCAATGTGGTCCTCTCTGTTAGCATTAGGGACTAACCAATGGCACAGGTCTGATACATGACCTCAGTGGGAAAAATCAGGGAAGGAGACCAGCAGTTGACTGTAAATCAACTGCTTTTGCTGTTGCAGTGCTCTTGCAATAGTCCAAGGCAAGGTTTCACTTGGCTTTAGCTGCATCCAGGCTTAACTTGTTGCTGATAGTCACCTCATACATAAATTCTTGGAGAATAATCACACAATTTGAAAGATTTCATGAACTGTGTTCAGCATGTGAGAAGGAATGCTTAATAAAAACCAAGGGAGAACTGCTGAGAGATCCTAGTTGATTAGCTTAAATAAGTAAGTTTCAAATAGAACGAGCCACAGAGTTATAGTATTGTGTGATTTAATATGTTGTCTGCTTAGCTTTACTTGCTTAGCATGAGTAGCTGGATTTGCTGTAGACTTAGTCTGCAAGCTGTGGCTTTTCACCTAGATAAGTCTGTGGCTTAGAGTTCATTTTCTTAGTAATTTTCCGAGTACCTGGTACAGTGCTGTGTTTTGCCTTTAGTGTAAGAACATTGATGACACACCGATGTTTTGGTTGTTGCTAAGTAATGCTTATCCAAAAGCCAGGACTTTTTTGGTTTCCAATGTTCTGCCAGTGGGCAGGTACCTTAGAAGCACAAACCAGGGCGTCACCTGAAGGAGGTCTGGTCACAGGCTCTTGCAGTGCCCCAGGCAAGGCCATGGCATGGCCATGAAGCATTGCTCCTACATGTGGAGCAAAGGCTGGAACTGGCAAGCACCAGGGGATGGAAACTCACCTGACTCTATCCCTCCATCTCCCTCCACCATGGAAAATCCCTGGTTGCCTCTGCAGTGAATCCATATGGAGGTAGACTTCAAGGAGGGGAAGAGAAGGGAGGAGAGAAAGATTGCAACAGATTTTCCCAAGGTTTGACTGAAATTTCTGAGTGATTGCAGTGGCTGGGAGGTGAGGAAACACTGAGGACCTTCTCAGAGAGGAAGGTTCAGGCACAGTAGAAAGGGAAGCCTGGTCAAGGTCAGAGACCTTGGAGAGAGGGAAAGGGGAGCAGGTAGAGGAACAGATCTGGGAGGGTACATGGGACAGCATACAAGCTCTCCCTGAACTCCTGCCATGGCTCTTTCTTCCACTCACCACCTCCTGGATTAAATTTCTCAAGGAAAAAGCTCAGTTCTCATATGTTTAGGGCATAGGTGACCATAAAGCTGTGTTACCTTGGCTCAGGAAAAGGCTTTCTCATTACCCCTGCTCCCTTTGTATGTTACTTTCCTCCCAGGGGCTGACAGAGCTGCAAATGTTTCCTCCTCAAAAATGAAAGGAAGAAGCCTTGGAGAGACCAAGCCCTGAAGGGAAATAATAAACAAACCCATGACAGCATCACCTCTTTGATAAAATGCTGGGAAGATTTTATGCAAGCTCTTCAGAGGAATGTGTCTGGCTGCTAACCTGGAGCAAAAGCTCCCAGATTCCTTGTGCCCCCAAATTCACAACTTGCTTTATCAAGGCTGGTCCTTCTCCCCTGCCTCCATCACTCACAAATATAAATGGTGTTGGGTGGGGGACTGCTTGGACTAAGGCAGGAGGAGAACAGAGGGAAAAGCACTGAAGGGGAAAAGAGTGCCTTAATGAAAGAGAGGAACAGGACAAAACCTGGTAGACAAATTAATCTAAGAGACACCAAAATGCATAAGAGGCACATAAAAGGGCTGAGTGGTGAAGAGGTCATGGGAAGGGAAAATACCAAGCCACTTAACCAAAATGATTGAATAGCAAATGCTGTGCACAGGCTGTCTCCTCTGGTGCATGACATTATCATCTTCAGCATGCACCTTCTCCCTGCCTGCCCAGGGGCAGGGTGGTGCTGCTCTCTCTCTCAGTCTTCTTTAAAGACATCCAAAGGCCCATGCCCAGACCAGCAAAGGGTCTCAGGCGTGGGAAAGCTCTGCGTCGCCACTCCTCCCTTCCAGACACCTGGCATGCACACTGCAGGAGACACACAGGTGCCCTATGGCACAAACAGGGAGATCCACCCTTCCCAAAACCAGCTCCCATCCCCTGAGACCAAGGGCAGAGATTTTCCATCCTTATGTTATTATTCCCTTGGTTATACATACAAAATTTTTTTTTTTTTCCCTGGTTCTAATGTTCAGGACAGACCCAAGAGCTCTGATTTTAAGTTAATGGTTTCATTCTGGCCACTCTCACTGAGCATGGAATTCAAGGTTCAAAAGTCACTGAACTGAAATCAAGCAAAACTATTGTTGCTGTCACTCCTACAGAGTCATGGTCTGTCTTGCTTTGCTGCTTTTTATCACAGGTTTTCCTGCAAGTTATCCCAGTCCCAAAAGCAGGGAGGGTGGAAGATCACATTATCCACACCTTGCTCTGCATGCAGTCAGGATCACGCAGCCCTTCACAGCCCCACTTAGTTTAAGAATCTCAGAAGGACTGGGACAAAATCCAGCTTCTCCTGGCCAGGGAACCTGGTTGTGGATTCTTCCTCACTGCAGGTATTCCAGAACCATCTGGACACAATCCTGTGCAATGGGCTGTAGGATAACCCTGCTTGAGCAGAAGCATTAGAACAGATGACCCAGCCAGTGGTCCTTTACAACTTTATTCATCTTGCACTCAGTGATCCTCCAAACATGCTGCTCCTAGAGTTCAGGGAGTAGCTGAGCTAGGATTTATTGGACTGTGGCTCTCCTGTGGACCTGTGTGTCTGTCCCCCTGGCTCAGAAGAAGTTTATCAGCATGGTTTCTCCTCTCCCATTGTCTTTCCTCCTGGAAGGCCAATGGAGCTGTAAGTATTTCCTGATCGAGCACAAAGTGAATGAAAGGACTCAGGCAACTATTTGCCTGGAGATTACCTAAAGCACTGCAGTAAGAAAAGGAAAGCAAAGGACAACAGAAACTTTGCCCTTCTGTGCTAGGTGTTCAGAGGTTCCAAGAGAGCCCAGCAGGTTTAAGTGAAAATGTAATTGTTTCAGGGTCCGAGCTGGCACCAGTCAAATCATAAAATACAACTATTACAAGTTGTCCCTGTGACTCATACCTGAGAGGTGAGGCTTATCCAGATATTAGCTTCTAGCATTAGTGCTCTGGGTTTGTGGCTCCCAGCCAGGGACAGGAGGGTACAGTCTTAATAAGAGCCTGTCATGTGAAATGACGTTTGTGGGACTGACACCTGAGTGTGCTCAGTTCAGATAGGACAAGAAAACAAATATATCTCTTTGACTCAAACCACATTTCTTTTAACTCCAGTATCTGAGGCTGAGCCTTAGCTTCTACGTCTGTTAGGGAACATCCACGTGGGACTACTGAGAGCAGCCAGAAACCTCACATCTGAGGTATTCCCTGACAGGTTCCTCGGGAAGCTGCTCCTGTACTCCCAAATACAATTTAAAACAGTTGAAAATCTCCTGGGACAAGCTAAACCTGCCTGGCAGGAAAGTTGTCTGCTGGTGAGAAAATTAGAAAAAAAAGAAATATTAATTATGAGACAACATCAGTGTTTCTCCTCGGGATAGTGAATGAGATTGCCCCTCCCCATATAAACTAACAATCTCTTTTGGGTTACTATGTAGATGCAGTGTTACTCCAGCTCCTCAAGAGAGCTGGTTTCGATGAAGTCTCTCACAAACAAAACCAGGAGTGTTTGGAAGCTCTAAAGACGCCTCATCCGTGTGGTTTTTGCTGCTCCCTGTTGAGGCATTCCTGAAGAGGGTAGGGAGGTGTAAGTGGCTGCTGTTGGTGACTGGGTGCAGGGGCAGGCAGACCTTCCATCTGCTCCCTGTGCCACTCCTGTGCCTCTGGAAATGGTGCATTAACACAAAACACAGTGGAACTATGGACAATCATTGGGTTTATGGCTCTGCCCAGGCCGTAGTTTCCAGGGGGAATTTCACTCCAGTTTAGTGATCTGGTTGCACACACACAGGACTCTTAAAGCTACCTGCATGGGTTTGGACAGGTGGCATGGGGTCTGCAGGAGATCTCAGCCCCTCTGGAGTGGCAGCCAGAGCCAGGGGGGATGACCCAGGGCATCTCAAATGGTTCCTGACCCCTGCATCTAGGCATCTGAGCTGAGCCCATAGTCAGCACAGGCAATGAAGAAATTCAGTTCTCCTTTCCAGGGGCACTCAGGGGAAGTTCCCGTTGTCACTTGCCAGTCAGAGGAGAGCTGCGGGCTCCCAGACTTCCCTCAGCTGCTCTTTGTCCCTCTTGCCCTGTGCTTGTCTCATGCTGCAAAGCTCTGCTTCTGCATCTGCCCCCTCTGACTGGTTTTTGAACACTCCTACACAGTTATCCCTACACCCTCAGGTCCCCAGAGAGAGCACAAAAATCTTCTTTATGTTCCACCATTCTTGTCTGGAATCTGGAGACACCATGGTCTCTCTCCTCTGTCTGGAAGAGAGACACACTATCATCCCAGAATCAGGAATGTTGATCCCTGTGGCATGTTTCTTAGGCTCAGCAGTTCATCAGGGTAGGCACAGGGCTGGCCTGCAGTGTCTTGATGTCTGCTCAGCCCTTGGAGTACATGTCTGTAAAAACAACAGACACAGAGAGAGCTCTGGCAATGCGTCACTTTGTGGCCCTGGTGCTCAGAGATAGAGGAGACTCTCTTATCTCATGTTTCCACCAGGGACAGAGAGATGAATTTAAAGAGTTAGTGGCGTTTCAGACACTGAGAAGTGGATAAAAGCAGAATGTCCCTAATTAGATGAGAGTAGATCCTGTCCACAGATGTACAGCTACTCAACACACAGTACTTTTCTAGGAGCAAAAGGGATTTTAGGACAAGACCTGACCAGAACCCCACTATCTCCCCCTATTCTTGGACATTACATCCACAGTATATGTGATGAATGCTACATGACTCAGGGACGTGTTTTCCCTCCTGAAGGTGGTTAAATGGGAGGACACTGGAAGTTCTAATGTCTAATGGGTTATGCTTGAGTCTCACATCTTATATACAGATTGCAGATTTTTGGCCCTCACCAGAGTAACACATGAGGGGGATCAAGTCATATCCCAATACCCAGGCAACTGCTGTGGGAATGCATGGCACTGGCTGCTGGGCAAGCAGGGCCAGCAGGTAAGATATTCTTAGCTGTCCTGGAGGCAGAAGGAAGGTCTCATCCCAAAGTCCAGGCCCTTGGGTCAGGGTGGTTGCCTTCATTCAAGGGGAGCCTGTTCCCCCTTGTGCCACCAGCTGCAAAGTCAGGTGTCACACAGCCATGTGAGCCAGCTAGCCTGGGCCAGATTCAGGGACTGAGCTGCAGATGAGCTGTGTCAGTGCTTTAATTGAAAGGTTTTATGCAAGCAAGAAAAAGAACTCAGACACACTTTGATTTGAGATGAAGTGTAGAGGAGTGATGAATTTTTAGAGAAAGTTTCTCAGACCTCAAAAGATTTCATTCAGCTGGTTCCTGGCCAGCAGCAGAAATTGATGGAATGAAAGAGGATATCCTGAGGAGGAAGGAGAGCAGGAGATTTGGTAAATGGAAACTGGGCAAATTCCCTGAAAAGGGCTAAGGCAATAAGTGATCCTGCAACCAACAAAACCACCATTTCAGGCAGCATATTTCTTATATGTTCAGAGGTGTATCCTGGTTAGAAATCTTTAGCCTGAGAGCACATTCTCCTTGTTGTCTTCCTCCCATTTACTTATTTTCTCTTCCTCACCAAGGTGTAGGTGACAGGGAGAAGGGATGGAAGCAAGCAGATGATCTGTCAATGCTCACCTGCTTTGGGTACATGTGTAAACCTGCCCTGGTACAGCCCACCTGACCTGCCTGGAGGTGTTCAGCAAATGCAACCACCTTCTGCATCCCCAGCACCCTCCACTGCTAATGGGGACCTGAAATGCAGTTTGAGACAGAAGGGCTGCAGAAAGGCAGACTGTGCTATTCTCCCATCCACACTGCAGTGCCAAGCAGCCTTTGATTTGTGCTCCCACAGGTGAAACAGAGCAGGGTTTGGAAGTAATGAGCACTGCTGCTGCCATTTTACAGATGGAATAGAGCAAACAGACCTGGAAGAGCTTCCCAAGATATACCAAAAATGTCAAAGCACCTGCAGCAATAATCTTAGACCAGACAAATACCTAGAGGAATTGAATATATGGCCATATCCCGCATTTTAAATTTCATAGGTTTTAAGGTCAGATGGGACAAATCCTGTCAACTTGACCTCCTGTAATGGAGAGGTCTGGGAATTTCCTCCTGTGAGGAAACTTGCAGTTTGCTGTTTAACTGAAAGAACTTTTTGTAAGACAGACAGTCTTAATTTGAAATCCTCACACAATAGAGAATCCACAACACCTTTTAACATTTAGTTCCAACAACAAATTACTCTCCCTGTCAAGCATGAATAGTTTAAATTGTAGATTTATTTCTTCCTACAAAGCATATTTCAATAGCTTGACAGCCAGAGTTCATCTGACTTAAAACCCAGATTACTATATTTGGCCAGATGAGTCTTGCCTCTCCAGTGAGGCACTACAGTGTGATTCATTGCCTTTGAAATTTAGGTATGGATGGGGAAAAAAAAAAAGTTTGGATTTGCATGGGTCTGCCAGGTGAACAGCAGACAGAAGTTCTCTCAAGGCAGCTAAATTGAAAACAAGCAGAACCACAACTCGCAGCAATTTAAGGGTGTCTGCTGCCAGGGAAAACACCTTTCCCTCCCACAGTTTAATAACCCCTCTGCAGCTCTTGAAATTAAACTGTGCTGTGCCCTCCTTACATGGCTAGCAAAGAGCAAAGACAGAATCATGTTTCCTGTGGACCAGACCCTTCTGGGGGCTATGTTCTCCATAGGTGCCCATCCACTGATGGCAAGCCAATGCCTGCCCCTTTTCTCATGTTGATGCATCTCCTCAGCAGTGCTTGGTGCTTCTCCAACAGCAAAGCCAAAGCTTAACACAGTGGTTAAGACAGAAAATTCAACCTGAAACTGATATGACACTTTATTACCATTTTAATAAAGGTAGAAACACACATCATTGAGGAATGAGTAAGACACAGATATAGTAAAAGTTGATTACCACATGTCAGGCAAAAGCAAGAGTAATCTGGTAAGTAATGTAACGACAACAATAAAAACCACAAACAAACAAAAGGGAAAAAAACCAAACCAGAGCCCAGAGTATGCCTTGAGTCATAAGTCTTAAGATCTGCAGCAAGAATTCTCATATATTGATCAAGACAGTTGAAGACACAAAGTAGAAGAGTAGAAAAAGAGACAGTCCTGAAGGGAAATGAGAATTGAATTCTGCAGCTATGTTAATTGATCACAGCAATATACAAGGCTGCTACATAGAGTTTGAGGGATAAACTTTCATGTTAAAAATGGAAAAAACAATGTGCTGTTCACACATAGAGCAAATCAAACAAAACTGGGAAATTTCTTTCCAAAAGCCATTTGATTCCTAGCTGGTGAATTGCAGGAAACCACATTCATGCAGACCTCACTGAATTCTTCAGTATGGCACCATGTGGGAAGTGAGGAGTTATTTAAAGACAGCACAATTAATACAGGAAAAATACAGAAGTACACACACCAGCCAAGGAGCAACAACACTTTTATTTATAGGTGAGTTGCTCATCTAATTCTGTGAGCCCTGTTCAGGTCTGTTGTACTTTTCCTTGCCTGGCATAGCTACAGAAAAAAACAAAACAAAAAACCCCACAAAAAACAAACAAACAAAAAAACCTACTCATGTAATATGCTAGATGGGGCTGGACAGTAGATGAAGGCAGAATGGGATTGCACATTCACAACTATGTTAAGTGAAAGAATAGTAAGGGAATTTAAATTGTACAAAGGGTGAAGAACAAATACTTACCCAGTGAGTCTTTTGCCTTAAGAATAAGATCCCTGAGAGCAGGACAATTTCACCCCCAGCCCACACCTTGGTCACTATATTGAGCACAGTTACTCCATCTCCTCCACATGCCTCAAAATCACACCCCAAATGGGAAAGGAATAAAACACAAATGGAGCATGTAGATGTAGTGCCTGAATGGATTAATTCCCCTTTGCCCAAACTGAAAAGGAAAAGGGCTTGAGGAAGCTATTGCTATAGATGACTTCCTTTTCATGGTGAAGTTTCCTGACAGCTGCTTAAAAATACAACCAACACTAGCATTTTACAGTAAGGGTATTGACATTTTATTTTTTTTTTAAAGGAATAAGAATACATCCTTTTAGTCACTGGAAATGTGTACAAAGATACATTTTTCAATTAATTCAGGCATTAAAGAAATAGGCTTTGAACAAGTTTCTCTAATGCACAGAACTTACAAATTCTTTCACAACCAGTAATGCTTTTTTTCAAATACTTTGTAATAATATGGCATTGGGTGAGCCAGAGATCCCCTGAGATGCCAGTACTGCTAGTACAGGAGGTGCCTGACCTCAGTCCCTCAGCCATGAGTACTAGGGATATCCCAGTTATTCTGCAAGGTAGAAAAGGAGGTGCTCCAAAAAACCACAATGCCATAATCCAAGACCATCCCAGGAAAACCCAAAGTTATCTCAAAGCTGACAGAGAAACGGCAGTTCCCATACATCTCTAAATGAGCTCATCCCAACCTTGGTATTTAGTAACAGCTTTAAGGAGTATATTTATATATAAATCTACTTTAAAAAAAAAAAAAAAAAAAAACAACAACAAAAAAACCCCAACAACACCATTGTAAAATTTACATGAACACACGCAACTTAAGCAACACTGTGTTTGCAGTGGATCTTGGCTATTAGCTGCTCGCAGCTTATATACAAAGCTGATTAATTAGAAAGGCTGCTTCTGGGAGCCAAGCTTTCTGTCTAGGTTAGCCCTGGTTAGAATAAGGATTTCCTACATGTGATCTTCTAGGAGTTGGCTATGCTTAAATTTATGATTGTAACATCAGGGTGCATTGTTTGTAAACATTTTTTCTTAATATTAAATGAAAATCCAATGCATTCTTACTCTCTGCACTGACGTTATGGATCAGCTGACTGATACAATATCTAGGAATTCATAAGAGATATACAAGTTTGGCTAATAAAAATCCTCTAGATTAATTCCTGGTACTGACTTTAGAGCAACATCAAGCAGAATTTGATCCACAGAATCACAGGCAAATTTCCTCCAGGATGTAGGAGTTTCCAATCCATGCCAGCAAAACAATTTAAGTTTTGCATGATCCCCATTCTACAGATTGGAACACAGGTTTGAAGGGAAGCAGTTTGCCAAGGTCACAGGCAATGTCAGCAACATAGCTCAAAAGAGCTTCAAATTCCTTAACACCTGATCTGTGTTGGACAACAATTCCCACTTCTCTCCTGACTCCTACAGTCCTCAATCCCCTTCTATTAGGAAAAGATTGCATGATACTGCATTTGGAGGAAGGCTCACAGGAAAACGTCAAAAGCAAATGTGTCAGGGTTATACAAAAAAAAAAAAAAAAATTACTATCTCAAGACAGGTAAAAAACTCTTTCTGTTGTTCTTGAAGCTCTTCTAAACTTCTCCTTTTTGCCAGCTGCAGTCCTGAGTAATGAATACCTGCCAGATCTGGGCGGCAGCCTCCTCAGACCCTCTCCTTGTGCTTCACGTTGGCCAGCTTGACAGTCTCCTGCTCAGAGGCAGGTGGGGAAGGCTCGTCGTGGCAGCCAATCGTCAGCTGGTAGACAATCACCCCCGCCACTGCCCCGAGGAAAGGAGCCACCACTGGAACCCACCACCAGTGCTTGCCAACCCTGGAAAACAAAGAGAGAGTGCACAAGGTAAGAACTGCAGCCTAAGCATTTTTTGCACCTGGATCTGGAGCAATGCAAGATTTGACCCTCTGCAGCCACCACCACCCACTCGCACAAGACAGGAGCACCCGCACGTCTGCAGAGCTGACAAGGCAGATATTGCCACACACACACAAACACTTCAAGTCCCAGTGACAAGCAATTCAGAACAGCTACTTTCAGGACTTCCAAGACTTCTCTCCACTAAGAAAGGAGAGAAGCATCTGTTGTGCCTACACTAGGCACCTTCAATTCCCTCCCACTGCTTGCAGGAAAGCAACCCTCAGTAACACGGCTCTTTTAACTGTCTCCAAAAATAACCAACACTTCTCATTTTCTACCATTAAAACATCACGATATGCTCATGTTCAAGGTGCAACTGAAATTCTCATGGATGCTCCTAGATTTTCTCTTTGATAGCAAAGTTATGTCATTTGCTCTCACCATTGGAAGCTGCCTAGCTTCCATGATTTCTTAAGAAAATGCAGACAGTGTCTTTTAGCAACATTTAGACAATCCAAAGACACCTCACGGCTGCCAAGGCTCTTTACAGTGCCAGATGTACCACCTATTTGGTATTCATAATTTATCTCCCCTTGATGCACAAGGTTTTCATCATAAAGCACTTACCGGAACACATCAGTGCCCCAGCCAGCAATGGCTGTGAAGAGACGAGGCCCAAAGTCCCTGGCAGGGTTGACAGCATAGCCAGAGTTGAAGCCCATGGAGGTTCCAATAACGAGGACAACAAAGCCAACTGTGAAAGCCTCCAGCCCAGTGGGGACAGGGTTGTTGTAGGGATCGACAATAGCCAGGACACAAACAATCAGGGAGGCAGTGCCAATGAACTGGAGAGGGATGGGGAAAAGAAACAAGGATTTAATCCAGATTAGTCTTCTAATCAAGTTATTTGACTCCTCTGTGATGTAATTCTCTTAAAAGGAAGAGGTGCACCAAGCCATCCCATGGCACTATCAGACCACAACAGCCATGGGAATAAAAGAGTGGAACATGCTCCTCTCTTGACATTATGGCAGAGAAAATCAAGATGGCACCTTTTCCCTATCCCCATAAGACTTATGAATAGCTGTTTAGACAGTCAGAAAAGCTGGAAACATCTTCCTAAACCTCCTTCCCACATGCCATGGCTGGGGAAGCTGTCCCTTTTGTTGTTGATGGAAACTTTAGGAGACAGTCACATTCAACAACAACCGCCACCCCATACACAGCTGACCACTTGTGCCACAACTACAGTAGTAGAGTGAGAGTGAGGAAGAACTATCATTCCTCACATTATGGGTCTTTTCTGTGGTGTCCTCGCCAGTGTTGTACCACTTGTTAATGCCTTGGCACAAGCCTTCTGGCTGTAAGGTCCTTTCTGGCCCTGCTCTTCCTATGGGCTAGTGAGATACCTGTGTCAACTCCAAAAAAACTTTCTGGATATCTTATCTTTAAATTGCGATTCACTTGCTAACTAAATGTGAGGCCCACAACCACCCAAAAGATTCCTCTTCAAATGCACTTTCATCCTCCCAGCAGCCTCCTACCTGGTCAAAGAAGCCGTTCACAACATTCAGATGCTCAGATGGGTAGGTGGCAAAAATACCAGCAGTGGCATTCTCTCCAACAACAGCGAGCCGGTTACTGTTAAAAGCCCAGATAGCATCTAGAGGTAGAGAAGGAAAAAAAAAAAAACATTTACTCTAGAGCAAACACTCATTTGGAAAACTTAGGGCATCATCCACCACAGCTGTTTACCAGTCAGGCTCAGAGGCAGATGGCATTAGTTCCTGTTCCTAACAATTATTTGCCAGGCATCAAGAGAGTCAAAAAGCAAACACTAAGGTGACTCCAACTCTTTTCCAAGGGTAAGCAAATGCCTGTGGTATCAATTTTGGTGTGCAGACATGATGTAGTGATATGGCTCAGCAAAGAGGATTTGGCTGTTCTTTCACTTTTCTTAGTTACAACTCCCAAGGCTGTCTTTAGAGCAGCCAGTGCCTTGCCTACCACTGTGTAGAAACTGGATAACTAACTTAGACGGTCTAGCTTTCCTTCATGGTGAGTGGAGACAAAACCTGACAACTCTGAATGTAGCTTTCCCATGGGTTAGCTAGCTAAAATGGGGTTAAATCCATCTGAAGAGGGGGCTTCAATCCACCAATTGGAAAGGTAATTGGTGTTGAACTGTAGCCCTGATGTTCACTGAGAGGAAGATAGGTCTCCTTGCTTTTTTCTAAAGTGAAAAGTTCCAGCTAGTGCTGGGGTGGCAACTGCCCCCTCCAGCTGGAAATAGCAGTGACCCAGATGCTCCACTCAGCTACAAGGAGCATCACTCCTATTGCCAGAAACAACCAGGAGGCAAAGTCTGAGTCCAGATGTCACACTTGATACTAGAGGAAGAGCAAGGACCAGCATAAAAATTCAGTTCCTTGCCCACTGAAGACCTCCCTATGATGATGAAAAGCACACAGGAGAAACAGAGGCTTGAGGAACTGGATTTGTAAAGCACTTTCCAAGGTATGGAATCACTCTGATAAAAGCAGCAAAATCTGCTGAAAGTCACATTATCTGGAAGCTAACACAAGACAATGTTTTAGACATCACAGTGAAGAATTCATTTTTTTTAAGCCAAGAATGAGAAAATGGTTCTGGAGCAGTGAACAGATATAAAACCTCCATCACTGCTAGTGTTTCACTGACTTTTCTGGAAGACCAGTAGATACAAAAGGGGCCAGTGCTCATTACTCAAGGGCAAAGACTTTGACAATGGTGGTTGGCTTTCAGGTTGCTTTGAGGAGGCTTGAACCCATCATCATGAGAATGGAAAAGCCATCCCAGAAACACAGTAAGGAGGTTTCTTGGATCTCTGCACTGCAAGAAACTGATCTGGAAACCTCCCTCCCTGCAGTGAGTCACAAACGCAGTTTTTCAGTTTTTCTCACCTTGAAAAAGACACAAGGTTTCCACACTTACCATAATACAGCCCAAAGACTATGCCAGCTCCAAGGAAAGCCCCCAGTGTTTGTGCAAGGGCATAAATTGGCAGCTTGATCCAGGGCTCCCGGGCCAATAAGCACATGGCAAAAGTGACAGCTGGGTTCAGGTGTCCACCTGCAGAGAGGCTGGTGGTTAGTGTACTTTTAGGGGAAAAACTTAGGTACCAGAGTTGTGCCAAGAGGCGCCAGCTTCCATACCAGTGCCACAAAGCCAAAGCAGGCTACACAACAGTTGACACAAGTGGAACTCAGCCTAACTGGAGCCACACGTACCTGAAACCTGTCCTGCGATCAAAATGCCGAGTGTGACGGCAAAGCCGAAGGCCAGGTTGACAGTCAGGAAACCTCCATGAGTGCCTCTGCTGAGGATGATCTGCGCCACAGAGCCACAGCCAAAGAGCTAGGAGGAGAAAAAGAGACTGAAATTACCCTCTCTGTTTCACATCAGGGCCTGTTGCTGACCAACGCCTGCACTTGCTCCCCTAACACCTTCATGGGCCATCAGAGCCCGCTCACGACTCAAAGCCCCCACAGCTTCTATTTTTGGACAAACTATTACACACACACATTATCCCTAGATATGGCAAATGTTATCTCCTAGAGATGGGAGGGAAGAAGAAAGGGCACAGATAAATCTATCTTCTGGCTGGACGGACCAAAAACAGGGTCAAAATTAAAAGCGAGATGGACCTACAGGAGTCTGGAATTCTTTGTCCAAAAATCTCATTTTAAGATGGCAGGTGAGAAGGATGAGCCAGATATCTGAGATATTCACAGTACAACTATTCTGATGAGGGATCTGGGTACGTTTGTTTAAAAAGACTAGTAATTGTTCAACACAGTAGCACATAGATTGGTAGGGAACAATTCTGTTAATGCCTGGAAATACAGTCATGACTGAAGAAGGCCACATTCAGCCTGACATTCATGGAGTTCTCTTTCCAGGCTCCATCAAGAAAAATCCACATTCAAGAGAGTCCACCAGCACAGCCAGTCTTGGCCTTCTTTCCAAGATCAGGGGTGCAGCAAGCCACACACTCTGGCAGACAAAAGCTGTTTATTTTGGGTGACAAAACTGTTTTCTAGCAGCTAAGGGAGGTCTTGCTTAAAGATGTTTGCTCCAACTGGATAATCCTTCTCTTTCAAACTGCACCAAAAGCCCTCATTCCTATTCTCACCCTTAACAATTCAAACCAGTTTTCCCCAGCAATTCAGTTCATCAGTCACCCAGCTGCAGGCTTTCTATCTTGGCAAGTCTTTCCACGATCCAACATGTAATTTAAAGAGCTCTAAATCTGATCATCTGTATGTTTGTATCTCCCACTCGCTCCACCTGAACTGACTCTTGGTGTATTATCACTTGGAATTGCTACATTGGCAAGTACTGAAAGGATCCTTAAAATAGGACAGAGATTACAGCTTGCTTATGAGATGCTCAAATCTAGGGATCAAGGCTTGGCTTATTTCTTCTGACCACATACCCATACCTACACCCCCACAAAGACTTTCTGCTTCCGTGAACATCCCAGAATTGCTCAATTGCCACAGAGGTGGCACCAACACCTACAGGATAGCCATCAAACAGGCACTGAGGTGGCCAGGTTTGCTGTCATCACTTCTTCAGCCAACACTGGACATGCCCACTGAGCAACACACAATCCAAATCAGAGGCAAAGACAAAACTCGTGCAACCCCCTCCCATACCCTTGACAATTGAAGAATTGCTAAAGCAAAAAGTGCATTCAGCTTGCTTGGAAGGGAGCAGCCAGGTAGGCTGCAGGCTGATTCATGAGCTGGACACTCTGTACATAGCTGCCTCTTGACAAAGAACCAGGTGCCCAACACAAGGGACTTGCGTAAAAAGAATAAAGGAACCTGTTGAACTTGTTGGTGAGGGAGGGATAGCCAGCACTGCTCTCTACTGGGTGCAGTCAGAACAGCCCTTACAGTGTCCTCACCAAGCTGGGAAACCATGGCAGAGGAGACTCCAAGACAAAGACAAAAAACATTAATTATTTATTGGCAGCAAACAGAAACAGCCATGCCCAAACCACGAACAGAACACAGCTCCAAGTGAGCAAATAAGTACAGGACAATCACCAGGGTGAATCCTGTTTCTCTCTTTACCCAGACAAGCCCCAGCAAGCTTTGGAGAGATTTCAGAGAGTACATGGCCATGGTGTTTGCCTCTCAAAGGCCACACAGCACATCAGTCTGACCAGGGAGGGGACAAGCCCACAAAACCTGAGTTTGGCGGAGTTGACCCCCGGTGATCCCTAGTGATGAAGGTATTTGTGTTATTCACTCTGTAAGAACTGGCAGTTCCGCAGGTGGATCGTGGTTGGCTCGTTATCCACATACCTTCTGGTTGCAGAAACCACAGAGTAAAATTTTCCCACCTCCACCTCCCTGATCACCCACAAAGGTCTTCCCTTAAGCTGGAGGAATGCCAGGTCTGCCATTTCTCAAGAGGTTATCTCAAGAGGTCATTCCCCATCCTCCTCTCCTCCATCCTACACCTGGAAGTAACTCTCCAGCTTTTCCTCAGAAGGGAATCTATGGGCCATGCAAAAACACCCTGAAGCCACTCCACAGGACCATTACAACTGGTTATCAGATGAGCCATGAGCACTATTTGGCTTAATTCAGCGTAACAGCAGAAAACCCTCAGCAGATAAAAAGTGTGTAGTGATACTCAGAGAGACAGGCTTGAACTTTGATACGCATGTGTTCAACTCCATCCTGCACCAGTGAGTCCACTAAACATAAAAATACAGCGTCATGCATGACATTCCTCCATAGCACTTGACTTTAAGGAACTTTAATTTGACTTTAGCTCAGGTCATGCTCACCCAGGCTCCTGTGGCAAGTACCTCGACACTACACAGTTTTGTGGTGGTAGCTAATACAATTTTTGATCACATCACTTGCACTTCTGTTCTTTGTTAATTTTCCTTCCAATTCCTTTTCCCAGGTCAGATGAGACCGGAGAACCTCAGCTTTCATTTTTTAGGTTTTGTTTGTCCATTGCTCACAGAGAACTGTTCAGGTGCATCTAGTTTGGGCTGAAAGGCAAGGAAGGCCAAATAAAAGCAATTCAACTTTTTTTTTTTTTTCCCAGTCTTTTAAGTCCATGCAATGTATTTAAGAGTTCTTAGGCAATATTGTACCTCTGTGGTCAGTGGTGCACACCTAAGGGGGAGATGACACCCCATTCTTTTGATTTTAATGACCTGCCTCCCACACCATTTTGTTTTGTGGTTTTGTTTTTAATTTGAATTTGTTGGGGTTTTGCTTTGCTTTTTCATTAGTTTGGCTTTATTCTTGTGGGGGTGGTTGTATTTTGGTTTTGTTTTTGTGTAAAAAACCACTTCTGGAAGGATACCCAGCCAACAGAAACCCAGGTTAGCACCTCCCATGGCAGTAGGTGCAGCAGTCAACTGTTATACACCCACAATTCATTAGCCAAGTTCAATAGTGGTTTTAAAGTGCTAATAAAATGCTTGCAATAAAGCATCACTCCAATGTGTTAAACCTATTCTCCAAGGAATTGAGGTCAATGCACCCATTAACCAGGTTAATGGAAGACTGCTCCTTAATTTCATTTTACTGACTCTAGCAAATCTAACAGTGAGGCTTCTCACTTCTTATGGGGTGATTCAACTTCTTGCACTGTGTAAAAGAACTTGTTCTAAATCCTTGTTCTGCAGGAAGGGGTTCAAGAGTGGCAGGGCTGACAGACTCCAGAGAGAAGAATCCCCTTGTACAAAGGAGATACCAGCCAGAAGCAGCAACAAATAACAGGAAAAGGTGACATATTGCAGGGGATACTTCAGGAAACCTTAAGCTCCCTGTGTCCAGGGCATGTTTGGAGATTGAGCAGCTGTCTTTGTCACCCAAGATAAAAACACCCTGTCTGAACACATGAAAGCCCAGTAGCCAGGCTAGTAGAGAAGAACCATGGAGGTTAAAAAAGTTTCAATACCTCATGAAGAAATAAGATTACCAAAGGCAGTCTATTTAGGCAGACCTTGTGCAAAACAGCTTCATACATGAGCTCAGGAGCAATGTGGTGCTCAGAGCTCCTCTGCACAAGAGTCAGGCTTCTTTGCTTTCTTGTCTTCTCTTTGCCAGCACTTTTATACACAAAAGGCCTGAGTGCGCTTGTTATTGGACTTCAGACAGACTGGTCTCTAAATGAAGATGGGAAAGTTTCACTGGCATAGACCAGTAGGAGTGCAATTACCTGAATTACAACTCTTCTGCCAGCAAATAACCTGGGGATTAGGCAAGAAGCCTGCTGTAAATCTACTCTAATCACCCTGGGGGATGGGAAAGCCATTGATGTCCTCTGGTTAATGGGGTAGACACCAGAAGGGAAGGCAAACCATGAGTCTGCTTTGAAGGATGAGACCCAGAGATATTGACAGATGATTTAAAGTTTTGGACACACAGAAGGTACCACTCCTCACAGGGAGAATGCAGGGAGCAAGAGTAGCATGCAGAGATCTTGAATCCTCAGCTCCCAGGGCAGGATAGCCTCCATCAGCCAAAAAGATCATGCAATGGCCACTACACTTTCTGCTTTCCTCCAAGCATCTCTCAAACAACCAGGCTGGTCATCATTCTCAATTTGCAAAGCAAGGAGAAACCTCAGACCCCACAGCCCAGTTTTTTGTCCAGCACAGCTGGAGGCAGCCCTGCAGGAAGGGCAGCAGCAGATGGTCTGCTATGTTACAGCTCTTGACGTACCACCCACTGAAACAGAGCCAAGGCAGGGCCACAGGGCTGGAGAGATGAGAGATTCCAAGCAAAACTGTGCCCCACATACATTGCATGCTACAAAAAAATATTGCATGAAGCTGGAGACATGAGCCTCCCTCAGCTCAAGAAACCTGAGCAGCCTTCAGCAGAGGAGTTGGGCATTAGGGAGGAAATTCACTGGTTTAGGTTGTTCACATATACACAGAAGGAAAAACACTAATTCTGCTGTCCCTACTATTGCTCAGATCAAGAGGTTTTAGCCCTTTGGTCACAAGGTTGGGCACTCCTGAGGAAAAGCTGCCTTCCCACCAAGGGCTCCTGGAGGAAGACAGAAAGAAGGCACAGTTTTGGACAGTCACTGAAGAACTTCAACGTCTTCTGTGGAAGGGTTGAGGGAAAGCAGCTGCATTGACATTTCCCGTGTCCTCATACCCAGCAGCACAGACTCTTTGCAAGGAAGAATCAGCAGCACTCAACATGCTTACAGCAAGGATTTCCACTCCCTTTTACAGCCTAGTCAAGCACTAACAAAGAAAAGAACTTTTAAAATTTTTTTTTAAATTACATTTTCCAAATGTGACAAGCAGGGTTTAAGCAAACCACCCCAAATCAAACAGCAGCTGTAGGAACTACCATGCTGCCCCAGACAGCTGTGGGATGAGCAGCAACTTTAAGCTGCCAGCACCTAAGTGGGTCTCCCCTAGCTGTGGTCATCCCATTAGGTGAAGCTCACCTTGCTTTGGCCATCCAAAAACCACTTTGCCTTTTTGTTTCTGTGGTCTACAGCAGAGCCATACCCCGAAAAGCTACCACCTAGCCACAGAGTCAAGGCAGCACCAATTAGGAAAAGCAATTAGGAATGGTTCTGTTCTCTCTTTGTGCCTGTACAGCAGTGATTCATGAGTCCCACTCGGAAATCAGTCATAACCAGCACATTACTTCTGCTGCAAATGTAAAAAACAAACAGAGCCAGCTTCGGTATTTACAGCTAGCAGAGCAAGGCAAACAGACCCAGCCTTAAGAGAGGCACAGAGACCCACCATGGAAATTTGGCTTTAGTGGGTTGCTACAGAAATAACACAAACACCAAGGGACTGGGAAAACGCCTCCAGTGTTTGTAGTGCCTAACAACTGCCAGCAAGGGGTGCTTCCAACATAGGTATAAAGTTCAAGCCTAAAGTGCCACTCAAAAAGTAAATTTTGAAGAGGGGAAATGCCAATTTAAGTATCAAAGGAAATGTATGTAGAATCAGCATTACTATTTTTGCAACAATAGAGACACCACCCACACACTAAATAAAAGTTGTGCAAGGTGCTCTACACAGCAGAAGTGGCTTGCAAGTAGACAGCAACTCGCCTTGGCATTCTTCAGGGTTTGGCTGCCCTAGCTAGATTATTTTTCTTATCTAAAAAAAAAAAAAAGGCACTAATTTAAGAGTCCTTTCCAGCTCAAACCACTCTATGATTCTACCTGCACAATCTCTTTAAAAAAATGAGAAAAATAAAATCAAGCATTAGGTTCACTCTTACAGGCAGCAGGACTATGCAAGAATCTGCAATAGCTTTTGTCTAGAAAAATTTGAGAGAGCTGCAGTCATTATGCAAGTGAAAGGGAGGAGAGGAGAAGCTGAAGTGGTGCCAATATCCACAGTGGGACAAGTTTTACATTACACAGTGAAATTTAAAGTAAGCTGCAAACTTTAAATAGTCTCCCTCCCTAAGGGCCCAGGAAGTTGATTTCAGTGTGAACATTATCAAACCTTAAATCCATCCCTGACAGTATTCTGTTCAAACATATCTTTGTTTAGTCAACTCCATCTCCTATAAAGAAAAATTTCATAGATTCAGGTCTTTCCTCAGGTATTTTACTGTGAAGCCCAAAACATATATTTACTGTGGTGCAATGCATCTAAATGCACACACACAGCTCAACCTTCTGGCAGGGTGGGCAGCAGAGACTTTTGCAAGGTACAAAATGACAATTTCTCTCCTGGGAGAAAATCCAATTCAAACAATTGTCCAGGCCAACTGAGAGGGGAAGGAATTCACCTTCACATTTCATGTAGGTGATAGAATAAAAAGATGAAAAATAATCAGAGTGATAATAAAGAAAAAATCTGCAAGTGTCCATTAAGATGAATAGACTGAGACAGCATGAAGCTGGAACGAGATTGACTGGCTTGGATATTGCAAGCTTGGAGTCCTGGAACCCCTTTGCCTCTTGTGTAGCCTGTTTTGGACTTCTGACCGTGCAAGAGCATTCACCGAATTAGTGACTTTCTCTTTTCTCCCACAAGCCCACCCCACCTTCTCCCACATGGGCACAGAATGCCCAGAGCACCCCATCCACTGCAGAGCTGCTGCAGGAGATCCTAAGCCAGTTTGCAACTAGATGGATTTGGGTGTGCAGCTAAAACCAGTTCTGGAGCTCCTGAACACAGAGAAGGCTCAGCCTCTAAACTTAGACACACACACACTAAAACAGAGCAGGTTTGGCACTCCTGAGGACGAGGTATGTGCTGCCCACTTCTGTCAGCGTCCAGCGTGGCTGGTGGGTGACCATCACCACTCTCATTTTGGAGGTTGCTTATGATTTTGGACAAACTCTTCCTCAAGCTCTGAGCAGATCCCAGTTCCTCTCTGCCTGGAGAGGCAAGGTATAAGGAAAAGTAGTCACTGTTGTGCCAACTGTTACAGTCAGAGGATGGACTAATGGGGTTTGGATCATAAGCCCTTCTGAAAGCTCAGATCCAAATGGCTAAAGGCTTGTGTTGTTCCTCAGCTATATTAGCTTTGCTATCAGGAGGCATTAATCCACCTTACAAGACTTACCTTGTTTCAATCCTGAGACTAACAGCAGTGACACCAGTGATTCATAGACAGCAATCTTCTAGCTGTTAATGGCTTTCCTATCACCTTCTACCCACCTTAATTCCAAACAACCCTTCATGGAAAAATCAACAGGACTTGTTTGCAAATCACCAAAGCTGGGTCGCTCTGACAATAAAGCCATTGCACCAGGCAAAACTGCTTTCTCTTAACTATGGTAGCATTTTACAGTCTTAGCAGAGTCCCCTCAGCTGCCATAGAAGATTCACCCTAAAAAAAATCTTATTTACGACAGCATAAAATTGTGTCAGTCATTTTGTGCTGTTCCCCAGGTGCACATGCAGCTTCATCAAGCCTTCCTCTGGCTTCAACTCTTCCAACCCTTAGATTTCTCTCCAAGCAGTTCAGCCACCAGTTACAAAGTGGTGTAAACTCACAGTCACACCACTGAAATTCTTCAGGATTGCTCTGGATTTAGACACCTCAGAGGAACCTGTACCTGCAGATATTCACTGTGCAAACACCAACTCATTTCTGCCTCAATATATAGGCACCAAACCCATGGCCAACTGGGAATTCCTGAATTTTCAGATGGAGATGCTCTAAGCCAGATATCCCGGTCACCATTTCTCTACACCAGTATTTACTCCACACAGCTCATACACAACTCTCTGAGCTGTTCATATCTGCCTTTAAAGCAAATTGCAGCCACTCAAAACATTTGCAAGCTCAGGCACTTAGACACACATTTATCCTTATATTCCACCCCTTTGGAAACAGGGCGCTAAAACAGGCAGAAGAGTTTTATCTCCAGTGGCCACTGAAAAACACACTGACTGATAGCAAGCAGCAGTTCCCAGCTGCTGTCAGCACGAGCTGCCATGGTATCGTGCAGCCCCACTGACAAGCCCCTGGGAATCAGCAGCTGACAGCAAAAGGACACTGCAACAGCTTAAATTCTGGCTGCTTTTTCTTTATGGGATGCATGGGGAAAGCAAAGTGGGAAAAAAAAAAAAAGACAAAAAGCTTTCACTTCTTCAGGAAATACTTGCAGTATTTCAGAGCCAAGAAAATACTCCAGGGCAGACAGAAAGGAAGTTTTGCATGATCTCTAGCAAAACACTTGCTGCTTGCACAGAGGTGTTTTGCTCCCTGCACTTCACAGATGCACAGAAGCTTCCACCCACCCAACAAGCTCTTCAGAGCCCACATTTTGCTAGAAACCCCAACGTCCACCCTTAAGCAACACACATGAATGTTTTTCTGTCCTCCAGACCCCTGTAGCAGGTTGCACAGGGCTGGGCTCATTCCGAACACAAACCCTGGCAGCCCCTTCACCAGGAGAATTTCCCCCAAACCCAGGGGTTATTGAGCATCCCCACACCACAGCCCCCACTCACCACCAGGATCAGCGTCCCCAAGCACTCAGCCAGTGCTTGCCGCACCAATTTGTTTCTGATCCTCAGGTGCTCCTCAATGGTAGCAAGAATGTCCTTTTGCCGCCCCATCGCAGTAGAGGTGCTCTTCAAGTGGTGTCAGGGCAAAAGCAGCAGCTGGCAAAGCCTCAGCAAAGTTTCTTCTCCAGCACAGCTGCCTTTGCTTATAAATAAGTTCATCGATGCCTGACACACCTCCTGGGTAACCACACCCCTTACACTCGCTCTTCAAACCAACGTTTTTTCCTTGCCTTTCAGCACGAGACAGCGTGGGTGGTTTTTTTTTACATTTTCCTTATTGCTTGCATAGGTGAGCAAAAGATTTAGGAGCTTTGTAAGAAGAAGGAATTAAATTTGTCCTGCTGAAGGCACTGCTGTTTTCATCACCACCTAAAATGTAGGGCCATATCTGACCTTCTCCAGCTTTAGTTAAATGCCTAGACTGAGCAGTGCCTTACCCATTTTTGTGAGCATGGTACCCTGCGTTCCCTCCCAAGCTCTTGCAGGGTGGCAAAGTGATGTGTGCTCCTGTGCTGATGCAGAGGCTGTTGGTGCCTTGACAGCAAAACTGGGAGGCAGAAGGGTCTAAATGCCCAGAGCTGAGTCCAAGGCTCTCCCAAGCTCCAGCAGTTACCCAGCTGAAGCTGTGAAGCTGGTACTATGAACAAGACCAAACCTCTTTCCATGGAAATCTACATTTGGGTCCAAACTCTTCTGTGTCATTACAATTTATCTCATCCTCCCAGAGCTTTGGGAGAGCCCTTGCAGCCCAGTCCCCCTGAAAGCTGTAAAGAAAAGACTGAGTGCAGAGCCAATCCTCATCACAGGACCTCAGTGAGGAGCCCACAGACTTAGCAAGTCACACAGGAAACAACCCTTTCTGCCTTTTCATTGTCAGAAACATCCTGTATTAATCTAGGACTATTCCAAAAGATGGCCTGGATGAAAACAGTCCCAGCCTGTACCATCTGAGGTGAGGACTGCTAACAGGACATGTGCAGCTCATGGCATCTGGTTTTTGTTAAGTGAGTAGTAAAAATTCCCTGGGCTCCTTGACTCACCAGGTCTTGACGCAGAGCAGCAGGGCTGAATTTGCAAGACTGAAAGGGACCCCTTTTCCTTGATTTGTTCCCCCACCTCTCTGCAAAGCCACAGATGCCCAGCTTTTCCTCTTCCCCTTATTTAACCATCAACTTTCCTGTGGAAAAACCAGAGCTTTTTAGTACAGTGGTGAATGGGCCTTTATTTTGTACAGAAATTGCAGCCAACACGAGAAGCACTCAGGAATGTTGCTAAGAAAGCAATAATGTGTGAGGAATCAAATACAGGGAAACACTCAAGTCCAAACATAATTACACGGACAGGAAACTTTCCTTGTTATTTTGTGCTCAAGCCCAGTCTGGAGCTGCCAGCATCAATGGGGTCCTCTGAACTACAGTGAGGGCTCCATCAGCCCCATGCTTGCTTGCTGCAGCTGGAGTTTGCAAATGAGTGCTCAGGACATCCATTTTCCACCTTCTCTCCATACCTCTCCCCCCCATCATCTTGCAGTGCCTCACCAGGGCCATGGAGGCTCCTCACTTCCTCCTGCACTCCCCTCTCCTTTATATTCTGACCTGTCCTTTCAGCCTGGTGCTTTATGAAAGCTATCACAGCCGGAAATCAGGCTGTTTGTTGGGTTTTGTACCCTTTTGGCAGTTCCCAAGCTGAAACACATGGCCACCAGTGTTGGGTAATAAATTAAGATTTATTTAGGCTAGTTCCCATTCCTCCCCTGGTGGTGGGGACAGGATCATCAGACCAGAGAGAGAAAGGTGAGGAGCAAAAAGCATGGGAGTACTGTGATGTTCTCCAAAAACGTAGGAACATTTTTTTTTGTCTCTGGCATCTGAAGCCCTCTGTTACAAGTTAAGGATACAGGCATTTCCTCACAAATGGTGAAGGAAGGGGAGATGTTGAGGTTCCAAGGTTGATGGTATGTCTTGGTTTTGACTGGAATAATTAATTTCCTTCTTACTAGTGATTTGGACTCAGTAGGAGAATAATGTTGATAACACACTAATGTTTCAGCTGTTGCTCATCAGTGCTTACCCTAACTCAAGGCCTTCAGCTTCCCATATCAGGTGTGCAAGAAACCAGGAGGGAGCATGGCCAGGAGAGCTGACCCAAACTGCCAAAGTGTTGTCCTGTACCATAGAACATCATGCCTAGTGCATAAACTGAGGGAAATTGTTCAGGAGCAGATGATCACTACTGGGAAACAGGCTGGGCATCTCTCAGTGGGTAGTGAGCAATGGTGTTGTTTATCACATGCCTTTCTTGGGTTTTATTGTCTATCTTTCTATTCTTCATTGTCATTGTTATTACTACTACCAGTATATTTTATTTTGTTTCAATTATGGAACTATTCTTATGTCAACCCACAAGTTTTACATTTTTTCCCTACTGTCTTCCCCACGGGGGTGGGCAGGGGGCAGTGCATGGTGCTTAGTCGCTGGCTGGGGTTGAACCACGACATGGTAAAAGATGGTGATAAGACCAGCATCAAAGCTGGGGCAAAGCTGGAGAAGTCTAGACAGAGGCAAGCCTGAGGAGCTGGGGTGGGGTGGGTGCTCTGACACGGGCTCTGTGCCTGAGTCACTGCCTGACCCCAAGCAAATCCTTCACCTTTCCACACCCCAGCTTCTCCGTCAGTAAATTGGAGGGTGATATCAGATTCCCTTCTTGGGGCGTTGTGAGGGTGAATCACTGCAGCCAAGATCCAATGACTTAAAATGAGCAATAGGGACTTATGAAACTGCTTTCCCAACGGGCAGCCGTGTTATTATCTAGGAAGGAGCTTGGGGAAAGGACAGTGATGCAACACTAGAAGAAGCGGGGCATCCTTTCAGAAGCAACAACTAATCAAAGTGTGGGCAAGGGCTGGAGCTTCTCTGTGCCAATACAGGAATTGCTGTGCTACATCAATCTGCTGGACTTAGTGACACATAATCTAAACAGAAATAATTTAAAGATGTCCTTGAGCAGCAATAGATTTCCAAGCAAGCCCATTTCCTACAATAACTGGTGGTCAGGGTAACTGCACCCATCCTGGTGGTTAGATAAATCCCTGGGATGGTAGAAATAAACAAGGTAGGATTGTAGCAGTCAAGAATAATGAGACAAGACCTCAGAGCTGCTGGGCTCTCCTAGAGTTGGGTGGACATGTAAAGGCATCCATGCCTTTAGTGTTGCCTTGCATGAACATCCAAATAAGTTCATTCACAGCACAAAGCCTCAAAGAAAAGAAATTTCCAAAACATGCTTGACTTTCTGGTGGTTTTGTCACAGCTACTGAAGTGCAAGCAAAGGATTTCTCTTGTCAATCACAGCTTGATTAGAATATCAGGTATTAAGGTACTTAGAATGAACTACCCCTATCAATCTGTATAGTGTCAAAAATCAAGGCAATGTAACACTCCAGTTTATGGAATCTGCTGGTAGCCCAGAGGAAACTCCAAGAGGAAAGAAAACTTAACTCAGCGAGGAAGTCAGAGACAACATTGTTATGTTGTGCTCCTGCCATAAATCTCAAACTTTTCTTCCAGTATCTTCGGGGACCAACAAATACAGCTGTACCTTGGAATTATCCAGCATTTAAACCCATGCCTTTTGATCCTGGTCCAACACAGCACTTCTCTGTAACATTTGTCACTTTCTTATTCCTTCCCTTTCTCTCCAGCAGAACCATGCAATGTGCCACAATAAATTCACTGTGTGCTCGGGCTGTTATTTCTAGACGAGATCCAAAACTAACACCCAGGTTCCAAGTGTGATGTTTGTGTTTCAGCCTTGCCACTTGGCTCCATCCCTCATCACTACATGCCAGGGGAAAGATACAGGTGAAATTATTAAGGAAGAACCAATTCCTGGCTGTTCCCATTCAGCTGTTTTCCTACTGGCTATAGTGGCACAAAATAAATTCAGGCTCATAAACTCCTTGGCTTCTGCAGAGTCCTGAATCACCCCCCAGCAATGTAATTTTTCCTATTGAAATCGAAGTTTAACAAGGTAACAATACTTTTTCTTAAGTAAGTGAATGGATAAAGCTGGACTGGTGGGTTCCACAGTTTGTCCAAGCCAAATTTATTCACTCATCCCAGGATGGATGGTGCAATCCTATAGGGAGAGAAGCGTGAATCACTCAAATCTGTGATGAGTCACTCATTGCACTGAAGGCAGGGTCACCTGGTGCAAAAGCCCGTTATGCCAAGAGAGGTCACTGTGTCAAGGCATGGCAGGATTCATCCTTGTGAAATCTCCCTTTGGAAGATACCTCTAACCATCTCCTTCCCATGATCTACTTGACAGAGCAGTATGGTGACATGTTCATTAGATTTCATTAAAAATAAAAATTATAGCTTGCCTAGCAAGGCAGTGTAGGAAGTGGGTGGGTAGGAAGTTTATAAGCTTTCTAAACCATTCTAGCTGGAGGGTTAAGGGCAGAGATTTCAACATCCTGCCTTGAATCTCCAGATTTGCAGAGCCAGGTGTTTGTTTCATGTCTGGGTCTGCTTAGCCCTCCAAACTGAGTTAGAAAAATGAAGAAATTCCTCCAGGAAAAAGTGATAACCTACATAGCAGAGTATTGTTTATGACATTTGGTTTTGGTGAAACTTAAGGTGAAACTGCAATCCTAATTCAGGTTCCTGGCACACTACAGAGTGGCCTGGAACACGCTAAACTGGGTTTGGACTTGAATTACTATATAGTAATAGGAATAATATTTTAAATTTCATTAAAATAGCTCTTCATGAAGTCCACTGATTGGGACCAAGTGAAGGAAAGAATGGCCTGACATGAGTCTATGCCTAATATAATTCAGAAGTATGTCATAGGGATAGATCCCACAGAGCTATATTGGGCATGGACCTGTGCCCCTGGAGGTTCCTTGTTGTGTCTAGTTTCCTCCTCACCCCAAAGCTTGTCCTAATTTACAGGAATAAGCAATGTACATCACATACCATTCCTGCAGAGATTGCATTTTCCACTCTCAGTGGTTGCATGCCAGAATAACTACTCCCCACTGGAAAAGCATCAATTGCTCCAGAAGAAAGCTTTTTAATAACACATCTGAAGGGGAAGCTATTACAAACAGCTCTCCTGAAATAAGGTTTTGGCAGGGGCTTCTCTCATAAACTGCTCTGTAGACAGCCATTCCTCTGAGAGCTGCAGAGCCAGTCCTGACTTGGAGACACTGCTGCTGTTGTGCACCACAGCAGGAGAGTTCAAAGACTGCAAAGGCAGAAGACACAGAAATGGTGTGAAACTCCACCAGCCCCAAGCGTGAGTCAGGAGCAATGACAAGAACTTTCCCTACCAGGTGAGGACATGTCCCAGAATGGAAAGTGTGCCTGCTCTCCAACCTAACCACAGCTGGAGGTGTTCCTCAGCACAGAAACAATCACCTTCAGAGTGAAAGAACCCACCTAGATGCAATTTCAGATGTGTATTCCATGAGATCACTTTAGGAGCATCTCTTTGTTGGGCCACAAAGGAAGACTAAAGCAATTACCCCAAGTGGAGAAAGCCACATGTAACTGCTGTAACCCACCCCACCCTCTAAGGGGTGCAGACCTGCAAGAGGTAAAGATGTTTCTACCACAGGTGAGGTGAGGTATTTGCAATAGGAGCAGGAAAACTTTAAAACTGTTCCACAGTTCACAGCAGTGTTTCTCTCTACAATGCCACATAAATTCCAGATCACCTTTGCTCAAGAAAACTGAATTGAAAATGGAAAAGGTGCAAAGGAATGTCAGAACAACAAATGGATGAATGGAGTCTCACCAATTCAGTACAGGCCAAAAGTGCTCAAATAAGTGAACCCAAGACCAAGCTGGGACATATTGCAGTCACTAGGTACATTAGGAAGAAAAAGAAGTGTTTGTGTTGGCAGAAGTGCAACTAGGGATGAACCAGCTGTTGATGATTTTAGGCTAGAGCACAGAAGACATAGGAGCATGGATATTCAGTATTTTCCAATTCAAGTAATGTTTTTCCTTCCCAGGAGATGCAAAGGCAGAAAGTATTAGAGGGCTAAATCTGAAAGGAGGTGTGGTGTCTCTCTTTTTCCCCAGTTTCTGTATTCCAAATAAATTCTCTACCCTCAGATCTCACTTGGGTCCCTCATGGTCTCTGCAGGGGTTTTCCTTCCAACCTTCACCCTCAGAGAAGAGAACTGGGCTCCTGAAGTGTAAAAGCACTTTGGAGAAAACTACCTGCCCCTGGTGTTCAGGGCTGTGGAAGGACTGTAACTACCAGTTCACCTGGACCCTCCCTAAATCCACCTCTGCACAAGCAAAGTGAGAGCTTGTCTACACTTGCTTCAAGTGAGAACAGAGTCTGCTGTCCTCTTTGGGACATTCATTCCTCCAGCTGATTTTAAATCAGCCTGAATTCTGGGGAAATTTCCATACTGACCTATTTTTTTTTCCCCTGGGTAGTTTAAGTATTAAACATCATCCTTTAGCAAATAAGCATTAAGGAACTGCATTGTAATGGGCATTTCTGAGATTCCATAATGAAACAGGGATTTGGCATGGACAAGCCACCTGAGCTGAGTGCCTGCGGCTGTGGAGATAACAGGGCTGTAAACAGAAGGGATGGGCTGTGCAGTGGATGCAACACCTAAAGTCAGAGGAGACATGAGCAGGCACCCACCTCCTAATCCAACACAGGAGCCCCTCTCCCAAAGAAAGGGGTAATGTCCTTTATCTGACAGCTCCTTCACAGACATCAGCAGGAGTGGGACATGACCTGGTTTGAGGCAATAGCTTTTAAACCAGTTCTGGAGTCTTCAAGGAAGTCTTGAAGTCATGGGAGGAGAAAAGCAGAGAACTTGAAAGCCACCATGGTAAGAGCCACTCTCCTTCCCTCACTCCCCAAGCATGAATTTACAGTGGTTGACAAAACCTGTGACTGACCTGGAATATCCAAAGAGTAACGAGCCAACATTTCCTTATGAGAATGTCCTGACCTCTTTTTCCTGGCCTGCCCAGAAGGAATTAAAGTGGAGATTTACACACAGAAAGCTCCAAGAAGACTCAGCAAAAGCAGATTCCAAGTTAAGATCCAGGGGATATTCAGAATTTCACTCCTAAACAAGGAGCACTGAAACTGGGCTAATTGTGTTCCTGGGAATGCATCCTTTAGTTCCCATATGTGGACACAGGAAGTCCAAGCCCAGTTTGCTTCCTAGTGGTGGGTGGATCAAGATCACAGTCTTTTTGATCCTGGGGAGCCCACAGTCAAATCGAAGTGGTTGGTGGGAGCAGAGAGCAGTACATGGCAGAGGCAATCCCAGCCCAGAGAGGCAGTCCAAGATCTCCCTGCGCCCCTTGCATCCAAGGGCAGGGCTGGGTGTGGAGAACAGCCAGGCCAGAAGCCAAAGGTTCTGCCTGTCCTGGCACAGATGGGGGGTCAGGGATGAGAAGCTGGCAGAAGGGAACACATGCTTTCCCTTTGGAGCCAGCGCTGGCAGCAGCTTCCAGTGCCAGCCACCTCCTTCTGGGATCAGACACTCTTTTTCCCTTAGCAAGGAAACCCCAGCCCTCTCAGCTGCCAGCATCCAGTCATGGATGAGACCTAAAAGAGCACCAGGTGGAGGCAAGCACTGGTGTTCTGAAGTGACAAGTAGGAGGTCCTCTCTGTCCTCCACCCACAGAGAGCTCTTGTGTCTCTATCTCCTGGCATCAGAGGCGGTGGATTCCTTGGTCCTTTCAGCCCATATCTCCCAGTAAATCCCAACAGTGGAGTCCCATCCCTACCACAGCTCTTGCTCACTTCCAGACTAGAGAAGAAGTAATGGGAAGGTGGTAAGAGCAGCAGTCAGCCAGGGAGCTCAAAAAACATGGAGAGGAGGTTGCCCTTCCCCAGGCTGCAGCAGCCCCAAATCTTCCCATCACAGGCATTTTGTCACACCAGGTTTGCAGGGTGGTAGAAGCAGGGTGATACTGCCAAGGCAACAAAATGCTCATGCTGTAGTTGGGTGTCTTGCCACACACTCCACTTGGGAAATCATTTCCCAGCAAAAGCTGTCAATGAAAGTATGTAGTCTGTGACTGGGACTTCCCAGGAAGGAGCTCTGGATCCTCTGGGGACAGACTCTGCTGCTTTGCATGTTAACTACACACTGATGTACTCATTCTTCAGCTCCAGGGTGGGGGTATTGCACCCTCCAGCCTGTCATGGGAGGTGCAGGTGATGGATCTCTGATGTGCCCCCTGATTCCTGAGCCTGCCACTCAGACACTGCGCCCACCACATCCTGCAGGAAGCCCAGAGACCTGAATCAGACATGAGTCGGGCAAGTGGAGTCAGCAAATTGGATACCTATTACTGAAAAGCGAGATAAGATCTCTTACAGTCATCCTGATTGTGGCTTGGGGAGGATCTGCTGCAGGCACCCAGCTGGGGCATCCATTCAGCCTTGCAAAACCCCTACCCTGGCTCCACACGTGCTCTCCCATCCTTCCCATGATGAAAACACTCAGCTGGCAGAAATGACGATGCACAGTTAAAGAGTGGGGCTTGGCAGGCTGTTGTTCTGCTCGTTCCTTCTTCCCCCTGGCACATCAAGTCAGTGGTGACAAGGGAAGGGTAAAAGAGCTAGAGGGAAGCTGGTGGGATATCCCAGAGTGGACCACTGAAGAGGAATAAGGCATGCCAGTCATTTGTGACAGGTTTCCATAAGGGATGTGCTCAGAAGACTCCGTCCTGGTGGCTCCCACAGAAATCACAGGAAGTCTGAAGTTGAGGCTATTATTTACCTATATAGGAAATTTCTTCCTTGCTTCTCATCTAGGAGAGGTGTGTGTAAGGGGAGGGAGAGGCAGCAGTCTTCCTCAGGGGGGTTCTGACATCCCAGCACTTCTGAGATCCCTGAGAGGCAGGAGCTCTGTCTCCCACTCTCCCACTGCTGGAACAGGTGGCTCCACAGCAGGAAGCAGAGCACACTGCAGCTCTTCCATGGGCACCCCTGATGCCCTGTGGAAACAGCAGCAAGGTACAAGGCTGGTGGCTGAGCTCAGCAGGCCTCCAAGCACTGTGCAGAGTCTGCTCAGGTGGAGAGCCAGCAGGAGCTGCTGGGTTTTCAGCCAAGGGCCACGGGCTCTGGGCAGCACACAAGGATCCAGGTCCAGGGTGTCAAAGAAGGAGAAGTTGTAGCAAAGGGAATTGCCTTGGTGGTGGTGTGACCTGCTTCTGGGACTACAGCCCTTCACTGCAGTGTCTCATATTGTTCCCAGGGTTGGTCACAGCAGCTAATCCTGCTCCTTCAGAAACAGGCCAAAACTCTTTGCTCGTCTCAGTGAAGTGACAAGACATCTTCAGGAGTGTGTACTCACACAAATGATGCTGCCCAAGCTGGAGAGGCATGGTACCCCTCAGATCAGGCATATCTTTCAGAAAAATATCAGAGGGGGTTCAAGAGACATGTCCTATCCTTCAGCAACCATTTACTGCCCAGAAAGGAGGTGCATCCTGGTGAGTTACGTCAAGTTGGATCACAGCAAGCCTGGGAGCCAGGGCAAATTGCTAATAATAACTCTTGCCAAGGCCTCATATTGAAAAAGGAATTAACTTCCGCTCTTGAAACAGAGTTTCGTTGATCTGGGAGAAACACTGCTCCCTTGACAAAAGCCCGATGGTTTTCTTTTTGTTACCACTTCCCGTAAGGTGCTTCATAGATGTTTCTGGAATGTACAGTGCCCTTAGGGTGACTCTGGGCCATGAAACTCTAAACCAGCTTGTGGACCTCAGTGGTAAAGGATCACATCTGTTGCTATTACTTCCCGCTGCTGGAGCTGTTGAACTCAGGTCATTGCTCTGTCTTTCGTCACTATTGTTTTTGCCGCTTGGTAAACAGCAACTTTCCGTCCTGTTTCTGGGACAGTGCATCCTGCAGTGGATGGGCTCCAAGCTGACACCTCAAGGTTATTGTAGATTTGGGTAACAAAAAATGCCAGGGTAAATGTTCCATGTGTCTAAGCTGAGGTATCTTCAGCTTTCAGCAGTAGAGAATTTGGCCTCCAAATCTTGATTGCCCTGGATGCTGGGATGCTCCCCCGCTTGCATTGTGCACCACTGGTCTGTGATCAACACTACAGGCAGTTTCAGACATGTTTGGGTTCTGCCTTAGCATGTGTGAGAGCCCTGGCCACTGCCTGGGATTATACTTGAGTTATCGACTCTTTTCATATCACAGAAGATGAAGGAAAGCAGAGATATGTGTGTACCAAAGCTGGCTACAAACCTGAGCTGCAATAATGTTCAAAGACCCCTCCTCACGAGCCTGCATGAACATAAGACACATTTCATAGTCCTGGTTGTTCAACAGTGATGATGTTCTGACTCTGCACTCCCATCTCTCACTCCAATTGCCAAATCCACGAGCATCTAATTGAAAGAGCTAAACAGCCCTCCAATGTGCCTGGCCATGTGAGCCAGTTTTTGAAAGGCCATAGCAAGGAAAAGGTTTTTACTGAAATGTCGGAGGGAAGGAGAGGAGAGGAGAGGAGATTCGAGGAGAGGAGAGGAGAGGAGAGGAGAGAGGCGAGAGGAGAGGAGAGGAGAGGCGAGGAGAGGAGAGGAGAGAGGAGGAGAGGAGAGGAGAGGGAGAGGAGAGGAGAGGAGAGGAGAGGAGAGGGAGAGGAGAGGAGAGGGAGAGGAGAGGAGAGGAGAGGGAGAGAGGAGAGGAGAGGAGAGGAGAGGAGGAGGGAGAGGAGAGGAGAGGAGAGGAGAGAGAGAGGAGAGGAGAGGAGAGGAGAGGAGAGGAGAGGAGAGGAGAGGAGAGGAGAGAGAGAGAGGAGAGGGAGAGGAGAGGAGAGGAGAGAGAGGAGAGGAGAGGAGAGGAGAGGAGAGGGAGAGGAGAGGAGAGGAGAGGAGAGGAGAGGAGAGGAGAGGAGAGGAGAGGAGAGGAAGCTCACATGGCAGCAGATCAAAAAGACAGGAATATCTGCACCCAGCCCTGATGAGTACAGAGCTGTGGGGTTTCAGGTGGTTTTGCACTTTTGAAAGATGTTTAAAAGACAGTGAAGACAGCACCAGGAAATTCACCCGAGGGCTAAAGCAAATAACACTTTGCAGGGAGAAGCTGAAAGTTCAGCATGTTCAGCTTTTCAGACAGAACATGGAGAAGCAGCTTGATTATAGGGTGCAATACCACTGTGAGGAATAAAATACAAGATCTTTAATTTCCAGGAGAAAGACATGTCAAGACAAATGGGTTTTAGCCTTGAGCCAGGCAAATACAAACCCAGGCATGGGGATTTGCTCTTCCCAGTGCAGTGCTGGCTCTCCTGTGGGCTGGGGGCTTGGCACGGGGGTGTCCCTTGGGGAGAGGGAAGACACCACTACAGAGAGCTGGAGTATGTTTCTGGCTGCCCCCTGATTGCAGGTGCTGCTGCCTCAGAGCAGGCTCCATCAAGTCCCCCTTTGAAAGAGCATACACTTGAGTAGAAGGGGAGAGATGGAGCAGAAGTGATTTACTAGCCTGAGGCTCAGCTGGGCCAGGCCTGTGCTGCACTAGTCATGTAGTGTGGCATACTTGAGCTCCAGGGATCTGGAGCCAAGCCAGAATTATTAATTGTGCAACACCTTTATGACTGGGAAATCTGCCTCCTGTCCCTGTATACAACGGCAGTGCCCAGGGGCAAGTCATCTCTTGCTGAGTGTGGAGCTGCGTGGCAGGAGCAGGGTCCCAAGGGGGGTGGCAGGAGCAGGGTCCCAAGGGGTGGCAGGAGCAGGGTCCCAAGGGTGACAGGAGCAGGGTCCCAAGGGGGGTGGCAGGAGCAGGGTCCCAAGGGGTGGCAGGAGCAGGGTCCCAAGGAGGGTGACAGGAGCAGGGTCCCAAGGGGTGACAGGAGCAGGGTCCCAAAGGGGATGACAAGAGCAGGGCCCCAAAGGGGGGTGGCAGGAGCAGGGTCCCAAGGGGTGGCAGGAGCAGGGTCCCAAGGAGGGGGTGAAAGGAGCAGGGTATGAAGGGGTGGCAGGAGCAGGGTCCCAAAGGGTGACAGGAGCAGGGTCCCAAGGGGGTGGCAGGAGCAGGGTCCCAAGGGGGTGGCAGTAGCAGGGTCCCAAGTGGGGGTGACAGGAGCAGGGTCCCAAGGAGGTGGCAGGAGCAGGGTCCCAAGTGGGGGGTGACAGGAGCAGGGTCCCAAAGGAGTGGCAGGAGCAGGGTCCCAAGGGGGTCCACAAGTCAGGGTAGGGACAGCTCCTGCTGCCCCTGCTTGAAGGGCAGGATGCATTTTCACAGCCATTCACTGGTATGGGAGGCACTTCTCCAATCCCTCAAGGAAATGAGAAATGTGCTTTAACACCTTGTCCAAGCCTGAAACAAGAATTTCAACCAACCCAGCAGGTCTAGCTGATTTTCTTCTTTATCCTCTCTGTTGCAGACTCCTACAGTCATGTTCCATTCACCCTCCCTTCCCCCTCCAGGCCATGTGTGTGTCATGGGACACAGTCAGACTGCCCACAGCAGGAGGATGCAGCCATACAAACAGCCTCCCACACACTGCCCCAGGCACAGCTGGTGCCCAGAGCTGGCAGGACACACTCAGTGCACCCTTCATGCCAGGCCCTGCCTCCTCCTCCTCCCCTGCCTGGGGCAGGGCTGCTGCCCCTGAGCCTGGGTGGGCAGGGGCAGGGCAGGAGCAGAGCCCAGGGCTGGGCAGGAGCAGGGGTGTCCTGCCTGGGAGCTGAGCTGTGCCTGCACCACTGGGATGCAATTGATGCTTTTCCAGTGGGGAGTAGTTATTCTGGCATGCAACCACTGAGAGTGGAAAATGCAATCTCTACAGGAATGGTATGTGATGTACATTGCTTATTCCTGTAAATTAGGACAAGCTTTGGGGTGAGGAGGAAACTAGACACAACAAGGAACCTCCAGGGGCACAGGTCCATGCCCAATATAGCTCTGTGGGATCTATCCCTATGACATACTTCTGAATTATATTAGGCATAGACTCATGTCAGGGCACTCTTTCCTTCACTTGGTCCCAATCAGTGGACTTCATGAAGAGCTATTTTAATGAAATTTAAAATATTATTCCTATTACTATATAGTAATTCAAGTCCAAACCCAGTTTAGCGTGTTCCAGGCCACTCTGTAGTGTGCCAGGAACCTGAATTAGGATTGCAGTTTCACCTTAAGTTTCACCAAAACCAAATGTCATAAACAATACTCTGCTGTGTGGGTTATCACTTTTTCCTGGAGGAATTTCTTCATTTTTCTAACTGTTCCATGGGCAGCTCAGGGACCGGTCTCAAACCAAGCACATCTGGTCAAAGAGGACAAGGGTGTTTTTGCCTGTGAACCCCAAACATCTGCCTGCACAAGCTCTTCTGCTGTGCCTCATTGGCACAGCTGCCAGTGCAGCCTGCTCTGCTCCCAAGCTTTCCCAGAGCGTTGCCAAACTGGTGCTGCTGGGGGTTGAATGTTTTCTCACCTGCTGTTTACCTCACATAAACGTTTATTTCAAGCACTTCCAGAAGTAGGCTGGTAACAAATTTATGCTTTTACCCACCCTAAAAATCATAGTTGTAAAGGCCCTGGTGGTCCTGCCTTGCATCTGGGATTGGAGAAATGGTTGGGAGACAGAGTTGCAAGTAGGCAAATGCTTTGGCCCACCAGTGAAAATTTCCAGCGTGGTCCAAGTGCAGCTCACCAGAGACTTGACAAATTTTTGCTGACAAAACTTCTATGAAATTTTGGCAGTAATTCACCTCTTCTCTGAAATTTCTGCAGCTCCTAGAGAGGACAAGATCACTCACCAAACCTTCCCCAGAGAGGACATGGATCTGTTCCCTCATGCTCACAGAAGCCAAGAAGCCCAGAATGGGTGAGGCTGGAAGGGACCACAGTGGGTCATATGGCCCAAGCTCCCTGCTCAAGTAGGGTCACCTCATACTGATGGCTTCTGATGGCCCCATGGCAGAAAGTGGGTACCAGAAGTGAAAAACAGGGACTGACAACATCCCCTGGCCATGGTTTTCTCTGTGAAATGGTGTCTGGGTAGAAGGAGGGTTATCTGAGAGGTAATTATCCAACTGGAGTGGAAGGGGGAGGTACAACATTAAATGAACACTAGTCATAACAGAACTGGGCATGTGGAGGGAAGCTCTGGTGTTTAGAAGTGAAGACAAGGCGTGGGGATGGAAAGAAAAGGGTTTGGGAGAGTGTTTGGGGTATGATGCCATGGAAAGCCATTCTTGGAAAGATCACCTCATGATCCCCCAAGAGAGAAACCCAGACAGATGGGAAGGTGGGGGAACCCAGAGGTGGCTGGAGCTGGTGACAGAGACTGCCAGCCTGTGGAGGGCAGGAGAAGGGACAGGAGACAAACGAGAGAGCCACAGAGAGACCTGGTATCAGGAACACAGCATTTGCACCAGGGAAAGGGAGGAGGCATGTGTGGAGCTGATAAGGACTTGGGAGAAGCTGCAGAGGGAGTGGGGCCAGTAAGCTGTGTGCAGAGAATTTAAACAAGAGCTTAAACTGGGAGTTAAGACAGCAGATAAAGGGCCTGAGGTTAAGAGAGGAAGAGAGGGGATGTCTCTGCAGACAGGCAAAGAAGGGAACTAACTTAGGGCTGAAGGGGTGTGAGCCTTGAACCAGGCAGAAGGACATTGGGAAGGGCAAAAAACTGGGGTGGACAGGAGGAGATGCTCAAAAAAGGAATGAATCCAGGGAAATGAGTGTGTATCAACCATAACAAGCTCTGCCATGAGACCCAGAAGATCTATGAGTCTCACCCCTGTCCTCTGCTGTCAGCAAATACCCATATAAATCCTTCAGGCAGAGGAGGTTTCAATCCCACTCCATAATGAGGCAGGGGCTTCCCACCAGCTCCCTGTGCTCCAGCTGGTGGAAGGGGAGGGGCTGTAATGAATAATGAGAACTGAGTAAGACCCAGGGTTTGATCAGTTGGGTGGCTTTTCTCAACCACAGAGAACTGCTCCAGGCATGTGTATTAGAAGAATTGTGTTAAAGCCTTTTAAGTCCAGCCTTCCACCAAGAAAAGCCAGCCTGAAGTTCACCCACAGAGTATTGGATTTTTAAAAAACCCTGAGTTAACACATGAACATATAGTCCCCACTGTGTCTCCTCTGGGATGTAAAACAAGCAGTTCTCATGAGGTGAACAGATCTTGAATCTTCTGTTTTCCTGCTGCTTTTCCTCACCTGTCTTCAAACACCTCAATTCCACTCCAAAAGACAAGGAGGTAGGTTCCCTGGTATATCCCAGGGAGTATCCCAGGTTCCCTGGTACATGCCTCTGGTCTGGTTGGGACCACCAAGTTGCTGGAAAAGAGTACATCTACCCTGGTTCTGTGGGTGCTCAGCTATGAAGTGTGGGGACACTTGGCAGTCCCTGATCTCACATCATTGTCATGTAGACCTCCTCTAACCAGGAAAGACATAAACACAAGCAAGAAATTAAATCCAGTCGCTTGGCATCACAGGAAACTTGGACCATGGCTGAAGATCTTGGGAGAACAGTGTCTGACTTGGTTTTAATCCTGATGGTGATCCTGATTTCTTCAGAGCCAGGACTGAAGAAGGATACTGGAGGGGAGGCCTCCTAAGCAGTGAGCTTTAGGAATGATAACAGGGGTCTGAGAGCTCTGAGAGAAGCAGTAAATCCTGCAGTGACCCTGTTCCTACTGTAGCCTCAGAGGGCAGATGGAGATCTTTTGCAAAGTTCCTAAATAATTTGGGCCTGAAAGTGGGGAGTAAACATAGGAACTGGAAGCAACAGAGTGCATAGACTTTACCCAGAGAACAGCAAAGATTTTTTAGAGAATGCTTAGATTAACTTATACAGCGTCTGGGCATCAGTCTACCTGTCTGGAGAAACACATGCTGGGCAGGCACTGCCAACACAGGCCATGAAACTGGACATTTGAGGCACAATTCAGTTATCCAAAACAAGGACGTCTCAGAGATGCCCTGGGGTACATAAACCAGACAGCAGATCTGACATGGGACCTCCAGAAGATCCTTGTCCTTCCAAAAGTTAGCTAGAGGAGCATTCAGGTCACTTAGGCAATGGAATCAACTCCTGATGTGAGGCACTGGTGTGAGTTTGGAGTCTCCACACAATGTCTAGACACATCTCCCTTTACCCAAATGCTTTGATCTATGTCTGGCCTCCATCTGGCCAACAGTGCTTTTGCAAGTAATTTGGATGGTTTAGTAAAAGTTTTCTGGGCAGCTGAAAGAAAGATCTCAAAGATATCAGACCAGGTCCAGACAAGGTCTAGATCCACTCCAGTGCTTTGGGTCTGTTAAATACCCATCGGACTTGTTGCACTGGAGTCTTGGTGATTAGCAAGGTATCAAACAGCAGCAAAAGGAGGGAGAGCCAAGACAATGCCAAGGCACAACCTCTGAGGAATCAAGGTCTAGATTAGTCCTATGGGACTCTGTCCTGAACATTTAGGATTTTAGCCCCTGCATTTTAGCCCAAATTTTCCATCAGTGTCTTCAAAATGAGGCTGAAGCAAACCTCAGCTTTGAAAAGTGTCAAGGCACTGCAAACCCTTCTGACAAATGTCACCTGCCTGATCCTGGTATTTCTTTCCACCTCAGTTTTCCCTTCTGCACAATGAAACCTTATCTACCTCATGTGGGCTATACGAGGATGACTAATTAATGTTAATGAAGTGCTTTCAGATCATTCAATTCAAGGGCATACATAATTGCAAAATATTAATTACTGTTTACTTATTATCATGAAGCCAATAGCAAAACCAGCTGCTTATCTTCCTCAGCCATGACTCAGAAGGAGGATGATGGCTGAATGAGATAGAGGTGCAGAGTCCAGTTAATCCTGTACAGTGACACACGTGTGTCTGTCTGTGTGTGTTTGTGTGTGCATGTGCAAAGGCACCTGACACAGCAGGGACCATGCCATACTCATGACAAAGCCATGCAAGCTGAAAGTCCGTGGAGATGAGCAAGAACTCACCTTGCCAAAGACCCACATGGGAAAACGGATGTCTAGCAATGATTCATGTGTTTGAAAGTGATGCTCGTGAGAGACCATGTGTCACAGAGAATTAGAAGGGTAAAAGCTGTAATGAATTACTGTGAATGACTAAAAGAATTGCTGTGCTTGAAAACCTCATTGTCAAAGATCCCAAACCCTGCTTGAGGGGCAAAGAGAAAGGGGTAGGGTGAAAATCCAGGATTGGAGACCTTGGCAGACAAATGGAGAGGAAATTGAGCTCAGTTTTGTCACACCTTGTCTATTCCTTGCAGAAAGATAGAAATGAGTTTTGGGCTGAGCTTTGAATGAGCTGGTGATCAGAGAAGTGGAGCAGGATGAGTATTCCACAAACAAGAGCCACATAGGTGATATCCTTTGGTTAACAGCTCACTGTGTTGATGAAGCAAAAGGGGTTCATTCTATTGGAAAAGCAATAGTTCCAGCTAAACCCCAGCAGAGAGGCTTAGGAAGTACCTTGAAGAGTGGTGAGGGGCACTGAGTTTGGTGCAGTTTGCTGAGGTCTCAGAGGGGAGAAGGGCTCACACTGCTGGATCAGTGGAACTGCTCTTTGCCAGGAGCAGTGGGGAAGGGAGGAGAGGAAAACATGGAGGAACAGAGAAGTTTTGGGAAAATGAGAGCAGAAGCTGGGATTGGGAAATCCATGCCACGGATGATGAAGAACTTAACATTTCAAAGTTTTTCAGGCATTTACAGGCATCTTCAAATTACCACCTGACCTCAGAGGACCTACCAAATCTCTTAGGCATTCTAGTATTCTTAAACATCTCAAATTGCAGCCTAGCATCTCCATTGACATGCAAAATTGTCTTCCCTGTGAGGCTTGAAAGAGTGATCTGAGAGCCTGTGGCTGTGTCTCCTGCTTGGCCACTTGCAGAGTGCCAGGAGCCTCTGGGCCACAGTGACTTTCTCTGCAGGTGGGTTCAGAGCCAGATGTGTCCACTGTCAGCAACCAGAACAGCTCTGCCACTCACACACCCATGGAAATACATGCAGGGGAGCTGGATACACTCCCTTAAATAGGTCCTTAGAGCTACAAGAATGGTTATGAGCTATAAAAGCAGGATCCACAAGTCCAAGTGCATTTTCTTTCAGGGGTCTTTAGTTAATAAAAGTGACTATGACACACAAGTCCAAGGAGGTTATGCAAGTTGATGCTGCTCAGTGAGGTGAAAGATGGGGCAGCTGATGTGCCATGGGACCAGAAGCAGAGCAGGAATGTGTGTAGGTCAATTGCAGCAGCCAGCATCTCCCTTCACGTGCAGAAATACCAGCAGGACAAAGTTGGCTTTTGCCCAGAGTCCATGGGTCCTCAAGCTGTTCTCTTTCTTCCACCCAGAGCCCAAATTCAAACAAGCCTAATCTAAAATGTGCAGTGATGCAATGTCCTTTATCCTCAGCTGAGCAAAGCCAGAGGAATCCCTAGAGCCCACATTTTGGGGTCTGGAGATGGTAATGCAGCAGTCCTGTATTTCATCCACCAGGGTGGAGAACCAATCTGAAAGCAACCATCAAACATTTTTGCTGCTGACTTGTGACTTCTGCCTAACTCCCCAAGAGAGATGTACAGCAAGCATCTTCCACCAGAAAATCACTGCTGTTCTCTGAGACACAGTAACTTAATGACTGTTTCCCACCAATGCTGGTGTCATGATCCAGCTGCTGATTATATTCTTGTCTGGAATAAAGAGGCCTAGTCTAAGAAAATACACTTAAGCTTCAGGGTGTCTCTGAGATATGATCAGTCTGGAAGGCCAAGCCTGATGGGGAAGTCTCCTCCTTATACTGAAGAGGAAAGTTCAGAGCAGTCCAAAGCCCAAAGCTATTCAGAGAGTCAGAGTGCTTTTTGTCTGACACCTGAGCCACCACTCTGACAACTCTGAGTGTATTGTGCCCATTCTCCTCCTCATGAATTGCTCCCCAACAACTCCTGGCTGTGGTGGAGCCAATTTGTGCAGCCTGAACATCATGACATGTCCTGCCACTTCCTGGGTGCTCTCAGGAGCATTCCTTGTTCTTGGTAGCAACATTCCTTTTAGAAGCAACATCCTTCCTTAGTGCTTGAAGTCATCCCTTTAAGACTCTGCTAAGGCTCTTGCACTGTCAGGATTCCATTGACTTCAACCATTCAGAGAGAACAAACAAGTTAAATATAGACTTGTTTTTTAGAAGAATGATTTTACAGCCCTTTTTGTTCCCATCCCTGAAGCTCCTGGAACCATGTATTTCCAAAAGATCACCAACAACCAACTTCTAAACCCTTAAAAAAACATGTCTAGGCCCAGATTTACAAAAATGAGCCACATTGATTGGGTTGCCTTCTTACAGTAAGCAGATTCTTATCTTTGTGATAAATGCACTTGGACATACTGCTTGGACTAAAAATTTAAGTCTTAACAAGCAGATTTTATTACTGCAGCCTCTTGAGAGAGCTGTTTCATAGCCATGAATTAATGTGGGTTATGTCCACATTGTAACATTAGTTGATCATCAGACCTAAACCAACAGATTTAATGGCTTCAGAATAAATAGGACTACAGTGCTAACCAGAAATAAATGGATTAAAAGGTAGGTGTTATGCCTCACTCTAGACCTGGAGTCTGATTGTATGCTGTCTCTTCTGCCTGGAGGTTCTATGAGGAGACATACCTGTAGCCATAAACACTATTGAATCCTGGCTGTTGAACTTGAGGTTATGTCAGGGATCTTTAAAGGCAGGAACTTTACTGGTCCTTTATGAATGGGGAGTCAAAAAGCATATTTAAAACACCCAGTCTGTCTTTTATTGTCCAACATGAAACATAAATAAATAAATTATGAGTCATGGCATCTTCCTGTTTATGCATCTTTAGCTAAGAGGGGGTAGATTTCCATCTGAGCAACTCCACCCCGTCTGCATCTATTGTCATATTTGTCCTGGCTCCCACACTCACTACTTTTACACTCTCACACTTTCTGCAGCACTGTATCTCCTTCCTTGGCTCTATGTGTGTGGAACAGCTGACTTCATAACAGAGAAACCAAACACCCCAGCTGCCCTTGCAAGGGCACCCACCAGAAAAAAGCTCTCATTAATGCTACAGATTCAGTCCTAACAGGGGATCTACTTCTACTGTTTCTCCATTCCCCAACACAGATCTGTTCATGTGGTCAGACCAGACCTAGACTCATTTTATCAAAATACATCTGCAAACTGTCCTAGACTCCTTCATAGGCTGGAATCTTGCCAAAATCTGAAGCCCTCATGACATGGATCTCTGCTCTAGCTGGGTTCATGACACAGTGAAACTTGTAAGGCATGCATGCCACAATGAGGAAAGGAGAAAGGAAATGCAAGTGGACTTGTGAAGTCATTTAGCCCTGATCTTCCACCATCTATCAGATCCCTCAACTTCCTCCTCTCTGAGGTTCCTACTGGCTCTGGCACTGACCAAGACTTCACATTGGAAAATGCCTTTGTGTCAGAAGGAACAGGACTGACAGCTGCCCTCGGGGCACCAGGTAGAAACACTCACTTGTGTTCTGCAGAACAGGAGAGGCCATTGCAGAAAAGATAATGTGTGGATTTTTTTTTCCCCAGTTCAAACTGACCTGTCCTCCAGCAGCCTTCCCACCACACTTGTACTACTGAATCCTGTGTGGCAGTAATGGAGTAAGAACAGTGGTTTCCAAAAAGAAGATTTGAAACATAGATCATAGGTTTCAGCAAAAGGAAAAATCAGCAAACACGTGGAATTCACCTTAGGAAAAAAATTCTAAATCAGTAATGCAAGTGCAAGAGAGCCTGTGTGCTACCAGAGGACATTGTGGATGTGTTTACTCATCACAAGAGACAAATTAGTGCATCGGAAGACATTACTGCCAATCAACTAATGTAATAATTGACTGTATGCAAAATACTAATTCATTTCAAATGTGATAAAAAGAGTTTGCTTAAGCCAGCCACGAAGGTGTTCAAACTCACCCATTTAATTTCACAATCAGGACAGGCTCAAACAGAAGAAGCGAGTCAGTTACTATGTTTCATCTGACAGGTAATAATTTCTTATGATGTGTTGACTTAATTCTCTTGCAATCACATGAACATGCCCTTAATTAAGCACACAAAGGCAATCTGTCCTGATGAGCAGGGGAGAGAGGAAGTGCAGTGGGAGATGACAGTGACAGCATCAGACACCGGCTGGTGAACTGGGAATCACAAAGGAATTTTATAACAGATGGAAATGCTGTCCCATGAGGAACAATGATCATGAGAGTAAGGCCTGGAAAGACAAGGATGAACTCAGATTGGCTGAAGAACTGTAAGGGTTAGAAACTAGTGGGATATATGAGGGGCTCTACAGAAAATGTTCTTGAATTGCATTGGAAGTAAGTGGAAGGTGGAGAAATGCAGAGCTGCTCTTAGCAGGAAATGAGAACACACAGCAAGTGATCCTGGGTGCACGGGGAAGAGTGTGGCCAGTGGTCCAGGGCATTGATCCTCCCCCTCTACTGCAGCATGGTGAGGCCACATCTCAAGTACCTTGTTCACTTCTGGGCTTCCCAGCTCAACAAAGCCATGGCAGTACTGGGAGAGTCCAGCACAGGGCTACAGAGATGGAGAGGGGACTGAAGCACCTCTCTTCTTATGAGGAAAGGCTGAGGGACTTGTTTAGCCTGAAGAAGATGTTTACATCTCTCAATGTTTACAAATACCTTAAGGAAAGGTGTCAAGGATGAGGCCAGACCCTTTCAGTGTTGTGACTTTTCACAGAGTGTGTGACAGAGTAAAAGCTGGTACACCCCTTACTGTGATCCAGATGTAGGAAAAGGTTATACTGGGACATATTACCAACAACAGAAAATGTTAAGAAGGGCTGGGACAATAGTCCAGAATGGAATAAACATGGGTTGAAGCCCTGCGGGCAGAACTAAATAAACCAGGGGTACTTAAAGAAACAGTCAGAGACACTTCAAACCCATTAGTAATTATGTTTGAGAACTCTTGGCAATCCCATAGGACAAGTGAAGGGTAAACACAACATCTATCTTTAAAATGCAGGCCCAGGAGGACACTGGGAATCCAGCTCACTCAAGCCACCTTCTGTGCTGGGAAAAACAGAAGGTTTTTCCCTGCCCTCCCTGCTGAATGATCCGTTTGTAAGTGCTGGGAATGTATTGAGGTGATTGGTGCAGGTCAGATGGTTTGTTGAGGAGAAAACACATCAAAACAAACCTGCTTCCTGGCAGATCATCTTGTGGTCTGGGAGGAGGTGAGAGATGAGGTACTGCTCTTGTCATTCTCCAGCATGAAATCCTAATACAAGACAGCAGAGTACAGCTCCTGTTCTGGTCAAAAGAGGCTTGTTATTGGAAACTTTCTTCTGCAAAGTGTGCTCTCAGATACTGGAACATCTCAAAAAAATGCACAGAGAAGCCAGGCTTGGGCATCATTTTGGTCTTACTGGTTCTAAAGCAGAAAATAAGGAGCCTTACAGGGAGTCTGGGAGGGCTTCAGAGAACAGGCTCAGGTAGAATGCAAATGACTTTATTAAAGCAAACTTAGAGTCTGTGGTGCCATGGGGAAAAGAGTGGCTGTCATGGGGTTGGTGAGGAAAGGAGAGCCAGAACTAGGTCATGGGAAGTAATTATTTTGCTTTTTTCCATTGCTGATAGAGCTGGAATTCAATGTCCAACTGCCCTTACAAACCAGAGGGAGTCAGGACAGGAGAGGAGTTGGAGGTTTGCAGTGGAGAGTTTTGCTGTGAGTTTGTAACCTGTCTGGGGCACAGCTCTCAGCTGGAAGAAGCCCAGCATGAAGACCACAAGCACTGCACACAGCAGGGACCTCGGGGCAGAGCTGGGCAGCCAGGTAAACCTGAGAGAACAAGGCTCTTGCAGGAATCACCATGGTGCTGGTCCTAGGATTTGTGGTGTCCCAGCTCCAGCAAGTGCTGGTAAGACTTATTCCCTTTGCTAAGCCTACCCCAAGGTTTCATGCCCACAATCTTTGGGGTCTTTACAAGCTTAGAGGAAAACAGCACTGTGTGTGCAAGGCCTTTGGTTGGGTTTTCCCCACACGCCTGGGCTTCATGGTTTCCTCCAGTCAGTGCCTGTCTATAGGATGGGCCTTTCTCCCTGTGCTTGGGGAAAATAAACCCAAGGAGTGGAAGGCACTGGCTGGGAACAGAAAGAGAACAGGGGCTGAAAGAAAACTCACAGGAGCAAGGCAAGTAGGGTGAGTTAAACCCCCCCAGTCCAGCTCCCTGACTAATGGGTGACACAGTGCAGGTGACTCAGCAAGGAGGGAGGGAAGCAGCACCTGCTCAGCTCACCACAGGGTCCCTAGCCCCCCTGCCCCTCTAGTTCTGCTCCAAACCCTGCTGGGCACAGCTGACACTCAGGGACAGCCTGCTTGCAGGTATTTACCCCATCCCCAGCACGGTGTCACCTCACATTGTGCTCAGTCACTCCACACCTGAAAGACCCCACTGACACTTGACACAAATGCATTATTCATCAGCAGCTGGGAGAAAGGGAAGTTGAGGTTTACTTTTACAAGGAATTTAATTTTTTTTACACCATTCCCTGCCTCAGGGGATGCCTCTGCAGCTGGCAGTGAGTAGGATAAGCCAGGACCATCACAAAGGAATCACATCTTCCTAAATCTGAAGGATGCTTTCCCAGGCTAGTGATGCTCACCAGTCATGTTGGATGGCTGCCACAATAGTTTGAAGGGATTCAGGTGGGCATGCTGCCAAAGAATGGATTCACACCAACATTTAGGGTCAAGCCAAGTGTCGTCTGTCCACAGCTTGAGCCACGTGAGCCACCCAGCACTTCTCCACTTCTTTTACACAGCCTGCCCCCAAGCTGCTCCCCAACATCACTTACTGGTGCAGCAGAGTCCTTTGGAGAGAGGTTAATCTTTCAGCAAAGCCCTCTCAGCCACAACAGGGACTCAGCACAGAGATACAGAGTTTGCTCTGCGCCTGCCCTTGAGGTGGGAGCAGTCAGTTCCTCGTCTCCATTACTCATCATTGTTCCCCCAGTGTGCAAGCAGAGCAAGAGTGGGATATCATCTCCACAGCTCCCTGTGCCTGAGTTTGCACCTTCCTTCCTCATACTGCTTAAAAGTAGATGGGGTTTTTTTGATAAACTGGAAGAGAAAAATCATCCCAACCCTCCCAGTTAGCATGGTTGCTGGAATCTGTCCCAAGCATTGAGCTGTTCATACTCACTCTAACTTTTTCCCTGTTCTCCTTGCCCAGCCCAACATCTCCCTCCACGTCCTGCACAGAGGCAGGACTTGGTTTTGCCAGCCCCAAAGTCCCCAGCAAACTGCTGATTCCCTTGAGACCACTCTGTGCCCACCTCAGAGATGCACACAAACTGGGGCACTGCTGGGAAGGGGTTAAAACCCCAGCCCTTGCATACTGGTGGGGAATTTTGGAACCACAGGGAATTCAAGCTGCTTTGTAGTAGGGTGTAGAAGGAAACCCAAGGAACCACAGGCAGATTGCTGTATGGTTTAGGAAGCTCTCAGCTAATTGCCACCTCCTGTCTGAGGTGGTGCTGGACTGTGTAGTAATTTAGATGCAAAACAAGATCAAGATATTCGCCTGAACTCGACCAAGCCAGAAAATAGAATTTACATGCAACTCCTAAACTTGCTTTACAGAGGAGGTTGTAAAAGCAGAGACCCTCTGGTCCAAAAGGCAAGGAAGCAATTAATGTCTCCTTATGGGAAAGCTACTCCTACACATACAAGACATCAGATTTAGTGTAGACACAACACATACATGAGGAAAGCAAGCTTTGTGTGGTATTTATGTTATTCAATGAGAAATTATTGTGCAAGGAATACTGTATATCTTGTGGGCTGGGAGCATAGATGTAGGAGGGTGTTATTAGAGCCATTAAAGGCATTAGATATGTCATAAAAACACAAGCCTACGTTCTGCTTGAGAAAGATGCTGGTTTGAGAAATATGCTGCTTAGAGAAAGGCAGCAGTGTAAGTACAGACAAAAGGCACAGCAGATTTTGTGAAGTATTCCTAAGGAGGCACTTTCTATCCCCCAATCATCTCAAGCTGATAGATGTCTGAAAAAGTTTCTATTGTTGGTTATCTTTCTGATTCAAGACTCTAACTAGCCTAGTTATTCCTTAACTGATTGTGATGACAAAACTCTTTGAAGAAATTTAGTGTGGTTTTTCTTCACCTTATACAAACCTTGTGTAATTGCTCCTTCACTCCTTTTATTCATATAAATCTGGGAGAGTTTGTGTCTCATATGCTAAACTCCCATATTGTTAGCATGGCAACTCACAAAATGGAGAGCAAGAATCAGGAAATATTTGTTTGGCAGCACATAGACAAGCTCCTTAGGAAATTCAGAAAGACCAGAAGGATGTTGAGAAGAAAAAGATTGTGAGATTTTTTAAAATAAATTGTCAAGATTTACTTCAAGGATTAATATAATTAAAGACAACTTTCACACTCAAGGACTTTTATTCACATAGCAAAGTTCATCTTGTTTATTTGGAACAAAATCTTCAGTTCTGCAAGACCCTAAATAACCCAAAATGGCATCTCACCTGTTGAAATTCATTTAGATAATTTCTCTACTTAAAAAAAAAAAAAAAAAAAAAAAAAAAAGAGAGAGAAGCAAAAATAGTTTTTTTAATAACAGAAAACTCCACAAAGCTATGAGCTAAAAATTTCAACTCCACAAGGACACTGACTCATTGCAAGGACACAGAGGCAACAAAAACAGCCTTCTTCAGATCCAGACAAGTATAAAATAATTGTGCTTTCTTTCTTATTTGTGTCTTTGAAAAGAAGTGATCACAAAAAAACCTCTGAACTGAACATGTAAATGTGTCCTCTATCCTCATCTCTCAGCACTCATCACACCCTCTCTGTAAACAACCTCAGCAAGACAAATAACTGAAATAAAAGGGTTTATCACATAGCACAATTTCCAGACTCAGCAAGGTTTTAGCAAAATGACATATCAGAGGCTTCTGTGTTCTGGGTGGGGCAAAGCATTTAAACACTACCCACAAATCAGACTGTCACCTTCATAGATGTTAATGGATTTTTTAAACATTCTCATTAATTCAGCATATCCCTGTTAATCTCATGATTGGGACATTTTCCTCAAGATGAAACATAAACAAAATTTCAATGAGAAAGAAACTCAGTAGGATTTGGTTGTGCTTTAGCTAGCTACTGAGGTCTCAAGACAAGCCTTTAGATGACTTCTTCTGACTAATAGGCTTAGAAGACTTCTTTGATTCCATAGATCTTGTTAATATCACCTGTGCTTGTCCATTCAGCCTGTGAGTTTTATCCTTGACATACCCATAAGGATTCTCCAATAATAAAATGGTAAAGCCTACTATCTACTGCTGATATTTGCAGCTCTTCTACTAATTTGGGCAAAAGGGTGAGCCCAGTTAGAGCTGTAATCCCTGCAAGGCCTTTCTGCAAAGGACATACAGAAAACATGAAACACGCTTTTCTGTCTGCTTACTTTAACGTCTTAAGAAATACCTTTGTCCCAAAAAACCCTGGGCAAAAACATGCAGAAAACCCTCAGTTAAAGCCACAAACCACAGTTAAAAGATAGCCCATTAGGAGAAATGAGGCAGTCCATGTCAGTGGCCTGAGTGGTGCCCACGCTGAGGTGAGATGAAGTGGGTCAATGAGTTATTGCATCCAGAGACAATGGCTGCCCCACTTCTAAACTGTGCCCTGAATTACCAAAGCCTTTTGGCACATCAGACCAGGGTTTCAGAGACAAGAAGATTTTAAAACTGCAAATGAACTGCAATTAATGGGACTGGAACAGAACCAAAAGAGCAAGACAAAAGAAAGCCCCTGCCCTTGCACCGAAATTACAGAGAACCTGGATCCGCCCAAGTGAAGTGCAAAGTGTCTCACCTCACCTGGATCAGCCTCGTTAAATCCCTGTCCTCAAAACACTTTCCAACTCCATCATCTCTTCTACTCTTTCTTCTACCTTGCAGTGAGACCTCTCAGAAGCATGGCCTTTCTAAAAAAGATACATATATTACAAGACTTTACCCAAACATGTTCTGTGATTTTCTGATTGAGTGATCTCTCTTCGCTAGCAAATAGAGGTATTGTAGTGAGTAACTGCAGCTTTTGCTTTCTTCAAGCCACTGCAAGTATTTTTACAGGAATCAGATCCTTGTCAGACAACAGCAGTAGCATCACAGCCAAGCTTCCTGGAATTAGCTTTTGTGTTGCTGCTACCAGGTAAAATTCAAGATAGTGCAGATTAGCAGAGAGGTGGATGACATTCAGGATGTTTATCAGCATTGTGGAAAGTTAGGATCAAATCTACGGCCACTGTATTTGTGTACCAGAATCAACATTCCAGGCTTGTGATGCAGAATCATAGAAAAATGGAGCTGGGGATGTCTGCCTAGCAATTCATAGATACCTGGGGCTGGATTAGTGGATTAGTGTTGCTCAATATACTTTTACTAATCCAGAAAAGGAAGTGAGCAGTTAGGTGACAACCCATTCACTGCTCACACCCTTCTCAACTGTGTTTATGAATATATTAAATAACAATGACCATAAATTAACACTATTTAGTTACACAATCATATAAAACTGGGATGCAAAGTGACCTGGAGAGAGCCAAGAAGGGGTCAGCCCAAACCTTGTGATTACAGAGAGATGTTTATCTAGCCTGTTCTTTGAGACTCCCATGCTGGGAATTGCAAGCCTGCCCAGATCACACATTCCAGCATCTAGAGATCCCACAGTCCCTAAGATTTCCTCCATTGTCATTGCTACAATGCACTCTCCTAACTTTCTAGCTCCCCAACCAAGAGAAGAGGTTCTTTCTTCGATTTTAGGCATTTAAAAGTTGGTATTGGGCCCCTTTCACTCTTCTCTGTGAAATAGGAGGGTTCATTGTCTCTTACTACAGTGTTGGGCCCCAAGTTCTTTTGCAAGGACGGACCTTTTTAGAGATATTATATCTGTAGGCAGCCCTAAAGCATATAGAAACTTGCTTTTTGTACTCACCTTTTCCAGACCATGTACCAATAGAGCAGAAGACAATGGGCCACAGTCTGAAAAACCCCTGCTCTACACCCTGGTCCCATGCATGGATCATGTTCCCTAACCCTCAGTCACTTCTGTTACATTCCTCTGAGCCCTCTCCCAATGGTACCCAACCTTCCTGAAGGGCAGTGCCCAGAGCTGGTCATATTACTGCCATGCAGGCATGATCCACACTAAAAAAATCTTTGGAACTATTTCATGTGTCCTACAAACAATGCTGTTCTTTATACATCTCAAGCATGATTAAATTTTCCTTTATTTTTTGCAACACCATGACTCTGTTGACTTATGGTCAGCTGATAACTGCTCCAGCCACCTGCAAAGCCCTTTCTGTACAGCTGCTGCCTCCCCAGATGTCTGCCTCTCCCTTGTTTGTACAAAGGATTATTCCTGCATCCACATCAAATCCTGCACCATCCTCCTTGAAATACATCCCTTCTCTCCCATCAGAGCTAGCAAATACAATGAGCAAAGAGCTGACAGGCACGTCACAGTGAGCAAGGAAGGACAGCATGGAAATAAAATATATTGCCAGCTGAAAAAGAAAATATTTTAATTATTCAAAACAGGCCTAGTTCAGCCTCTCTGCTGAGAGACCTGACTACCACAGTGGTCAACTCACTGGCAACATCTGTTCCACCTGTGATCAGCCACATTGTTCATTTTTTAATTAAAAATCTCTGCTTCCAGCTGGGAACTTCTCCCAATGCCTCCCGGTTCCTGGTTGATGTTGTGCAAGTTGCACATCTCTCATAACAGTCTGGACAAATGAGGGTGGGATTGCAATGCCAGCACCACACAGCTCTGGTTACCATGGGTGAACAAGGAAGTTCAGGCAGGAATTCCCAGAATCAAATGGGAAAACTGTGGTTTCCCAAGGTCTGGAGCTGTACCCAAGCACCAGCTGCCTCCCTGCAAAAGCCTCCCCTGGCCAACACCTGCTTGCACATCTCATTTCATCTATGGAGGGAAGTGAACCTGTGAGCTCCCAGCAAGGTGCAGCTTTAAGATCTACCTGGGGCTTCATGCCTCAGCTGCCTGGCAGGTGAAGTGGGGAAAACCTCACCAGGTGAGGTCATGGCATCTCTCAACAGCAGTGACCAGGAAACACATCAAAATGTTCTGGCCTTTCATATGCACCTTTGCCAAAGCTGAAATTCGATGCAAAATAGCAAGAAAGAGGAGGATGGATGAAAGGGAAGTCAGGAATTTTCTGTAATACGTTTTTTTAATTTTCTTTTTTTCTTTTTCTTTTTTTTTTTCTTTTTTTTTTTTTTTTTTTTTTTTTTTTTTTTTTAAATCAAAAGGATAAAGTCTGGAGAGTTTTGACTTAATAACTTTATTCTAAAATGTCCCATGGGCCAGAGGTGTGTGAGGTGTCTCTTGTAGGGGGTCTTACCCTCCTCCCCAGGGAGGCCAGGACACCCCACCTCTACAGGTGGTGAGGACAAGCCAAGCAGATCCATGAAGCATCTGGTAATGCCCATCTCATATCAATTGTCCTCTTTAATTTTGCATCATGCTAAAGAAAATTTTAACAGGCATCAAACACCTCAGGTAGTTCAGATCACAGATAAAGACAAAGGAAGGATCCATCAGGTTTTCTGCATATCTCCTTCCCTTCATATCAGGATCTCCTAATCAGTACAACCTCCCTGACTAATTTGACTTCAACTGACAGGCTGAGAGAGTTGTGACTATTCAGTGTGGAGGAGAGAAGACTGGAGAGACCTTCCAGTGCCTAGAGGGGCTTCAAGAGAGCTGGAGAGGGATTTTTTTACAGGGATATGGAGAAATAAGATACAGAGGAATGGGTATAAACTGATATATGGCAGGTTTAGGTTAGATATTCAGAATTCTTGTCTGTGAGAGTGATTGGGAAGTGACACATGTTGCCCAGATTAGCTGTGAATTCTCCATGCCTAGAAGTGTCCAAGGCCAGGCTAGGTGGGATGCCATGAACTGGTTCACTGATGGCAGCAGTATTGATATTAATCACTTGAATTTCAATAGCAGAGCAGTATTGATATTAATCACTTGAATTTCAATAGCAGGTGGATCTTGGAGCAACCTGGTCTAGTGGAAGGTATCCCTCAAGGTCTCTTCCAACCCAAATCAGTCTATGATTCTGTGACTGAGGAGTGAGTGCCTTACAGCCTTCCCTGTTGTAGTTCATCATGCAGGACACTGTTCACACACCCCTCAGTGCCTCCCAGCTCACACACTGCGAGGTATCAGGTTCTCTTGCCATTGTGAAATACTTGTCATTTAAACGTACACAAAAGAATGTAAAATACTAAGTTTTTCAACAAGCACAGCTTCTGTAGCATGGGTGAGCACTGCAAGGGCCCCAGGGCTCAGAGGTGGACGGGGCAGCCCCATCTCACCAGACTGTGCACATCATGCCTGGCCACAGCCATGCTTGCACCCCATCCCCCCAGCCTCAGCAAAAACCCAACCTCTCCCAAAACAGGAGGGGAGGAAGGTGGAGAGGGTTGATGAGAGCACCTATGAGGCCCTGGGATGCTGCATCACCCCCATTTGCCCTTCCCCTGGGAGAACTCATGCACTGGCCACACAGTGAGCCACAGTGACACTGAGCCAGAGTGAGAGGGCCCCACAGTTATTTTTCTTTCTTTTGGCACCTGCAGTGGATGTTTCCAGCCCATTAGCTGTTCTGTCACTACCTAGGTGTGGATGATTCCACTCCTGGGGCACAGATGAGGCCCCATTGATGGATTAACCACCTCAATAGGCAACGTGAATGGCAGGTATGATCTGTGCACTCAGCTGCCAGGAGGAATTGGATTTTAATCTCATGCCAATATGGGTCATATCCTCAGCTTGCAGCCTGAATCACATCCTCACCTCACATTCCTGACCCACCTTGTAGCACAGTCCAGCCTCATGGGCAGGGAAATGGTGAGGGCTATTTCAAGAACATCACATTCAGCAAAGGAGGAGCTGTGCCTGAGAGTCCATTGTAACTGGTGGAACATAGGTGCAGCTAAGCCCCCTCAAAACCTGGCCCACAGAAGGAAATTTTTAGCCCTGCCTTCTTTCTTTTTAAGGAGTTTGGAGAGATCTTTCTGGAGATGGACATGGATGAAGAGACATCAAACCACAGCTGCATGCATTTGCTTTCCTGGCCCCCTAAAAACACACCCTCCCAGAAACAGCAAATCCATCCACATAACAGGAACCAGGTCTGATCCTTGGTTTGGTGAGTGCCCTGCAAATAAATTACATAAGAAATCTCTGATTACATAAATTGAATTGCACAATGCATTATATAAAGCTCAGGTCATGGCTTAATCAACCAGCACTCAGCTCTCTTACATCAAGAAAAGTTAATCTGAGGAGGGGAGCAAGGAAGGGGGAGGAAGATGAGGATGCTCTCCCTCACTTAGGGAGATGTATGGCATGCATGTGGCACACGTGCCCACCTCCATCCCCCAGCCAGCCCAAAAGGAGCAGCTTCCTGCCAAATTCCAGCTTTTGGCTCAAAGGCCACCTGCAGGATACCTGAACGGGGGGGAGATTTATGCATCCCCCAGAAAACAGACCCATAATCACAACCAGTTCACCATTAACCTGGCTCTAAAGGGATTGCCATGGGGCACAGAGTGTCCATCAACCACTGTAATGCACCTTGGAGGGGAGAAATGAGAAACTCCTCATGAATGCCTTATTCAAAAAGGCCTGGTTTTCTTTTCTGACACTTTTTGATTTCAAATCAGCAGGAAATAGCCAAGGGGAATGTTTCAATGCTGATGGTAATAGAGGAAGTTTCACACCAGCAGATGGAAACCAAAACAAACTGGGAATTCTATGCTGAATCTGATGCCAGAGGTTCCCCTAAGATATATAACAAAAGTCAAAGGTCCCACTCCTCTGCCCTAATATACAGGTTTTTCTATAAAATAGAGTTAGGGTTTCATAGTTTTTAAAGCCCAAGAAAGACATTAACTTAGTCACATTACCAATCAATCCACCAGGTGGGACCTGCTCCTTCTCTTGGAAAACTTTGCTCTGAGAGAACCCTGAGGGTACCTGTGGTTTTAATACAATTCTCTCAATAAGTTTCAACAGGTCTTGTACAGGATTTTGAGCATGCAAGCACTTCAAGGTAAGAAATATCTGCAAAAGCTCCCACCATGTCTTGCAGAATCAGATTGAATCAGCAGGGGCATCAGTGAAAATCGTTTTCACTACTGCAGGTTTCAGCGATAATAGCATCCATTAAATAGGAAAAGCAAAAAATCTTTAGGGGACCTATGCTGAAAATAAACAGTGAGGTTTCAGCCATGAAGTAGCTTTGAAGTAGCATGGAATGGCTTAGAGGCAAAATAGTGCTGGGAACTGCTTGGTCCATTGTGCCAGAGAACTTTTGTGTACCAGTGGAGAGGCAGAAAGTTGCAAGAAGAGAAGAAAGGTCGCCTCTGATGGTTGATTTCACAGCTGGGCTGTTTAATGGAAGCTGAAATTCTGAAAGAAGAGATGGGGATGCAGGAAACAGCAAGGGCAGTGCAGATAAATCCTCGTGGAATACTTCTGAGCCTTGGAGGCAGATAGTTTCTAAGGGCTCTTCCCATGAGAATGGCCATAAAGGAACCTTAGAGGAGATAGGATTTTGTGTTCTGTCACCTTTCCCTTCGGTGACAGGAGCACCAGCTGTCACCAGGAGAATATAAGAGGTGGGCCAGTTGGATAACACACAGATAGAGGGGTGTTACACCTCCCTGGCACTTCCCAATGGAGCTGTCAGCACATGTAGGGGGAAAAAAGCAACAAATCAAACCAGAATCTTGCCCTTTGTAATAAAATCCAAAAGGAAATTGTGAGAGGCAAGAAGGGAGCCTGAACACAATCCCTGTGGCAAGCCATTCCCAGGGAGGGAGGTGCCACCATGTCTTCTGTGGAAAGGAATGAGTCAAGGAGAAGTTACCACAGACACGACGGAGCATGCAGATGTGCACAGGGAGATAGCTTTCCTCCTGGGGTGATGGGAATGGGGAGCATAACTCAGGAGACCTTTCTTGCAGCCAAGATCTCCACAGGAGAGCCTCAGGAGCCAAGGATTCTGCAGACAGATCAATATGCTGAAACCTGGACATGGCATTAGGAGAAATTCAAACACTTGGAGCCTGCCTGTGCCCAAAAGCCATTGCAATAGCAATGAATTTGGGCTGGAGAGAGAGGATAGGGAGTTGCTCCTAGCTATTCCTTCCACCCATCCTCATTTTCTTCCAAAAATGGTGTTATCTAGGGGTTATTCAGTACACAAAGGCTCTCTGTGCCAAGGCTAGATTTCTGAGTCACTAGATGAAAAGCAAACTTATGCCACCAGGGAGATAATGCCTGTAATGCAAGAGCGAGAGGGCTCTTGCACAAGGCACTGGGTTCCCAACAATCACTGCCCCACACCTGGCCAAACGTGGGCTTTAGAGCTCCACATAAAATTCCCTGGGTAGACACAAGATGCCAACCCGTGGGACTCCCAGGATGGCTACACCTCCTGTTTGTCCAGTTGGGAAACTGGTTCTGCAGCACGGCCAGGGAAACCTGGCCCCAGTGATGCCTGCACCAAATCCTCCCTTTGTGTGAAATGGCTTTGAACAGGTGCCTCTACTCAGGCTTTCTCCAGAGTCTCTGCCCACACCTCTGTCCCACACAAACTGTGTTCAGGGGAACCCAAATAATCCCCAGCACAAAGAGATTTTGCACTGTGACTTGGGGACACAATCACGCACAGAATTCTTGGTAAGATCAGGCTTTGCAGCTTATATTAATACAAAGGTCTCATCAAAGCCAAGTGGAAAAAAACCCAATATTTAACCACAAGGTCTCCTAGTTGGTCCTGGCAAGCTTTAGTTACAGCCAGGAAATCCAGAATCATGTTTGATGCACAGGCTGACAGCTCACAGGGCATTTTGTCACATTTTGTAGCACAGGATTGCTCAGATGCAAAAGGAAGGCAAGACCCTCTGATTGCAGAGGAGCCCTCTGTGGGCCAGCAGGCCCAGGGAATTCCTGGGTCAGGGATGGATGGGGATGAGTACACTTTGTACCAAAGACCAAGGCTCAGAGGAGAACTCTGCTTAATCTCAGGATCAAGCCATGTGCCAAAGCCAAACCACAGAAAATACTAATGGCATGTTCCTGGCCAAAAAACATCTGTGTTGGTACAGGGCACTGCACAGTTAGGGTTCCTGGCTGCACACTGGCCCATCAAGAAAACCCTCAAAGCTTTGTCAGGCCTCAGATACAATGCAGGGGAGTCAGCACTGACCTTCTTCAGCCCATGGTCATCACACAAGGGCCAGGGGATTCCATACTCAAATCCCTTCTTTCCCCCAAGAAATGAGACACAAAACTGAGGTGACTGACCCCCAGGTGAACAGCCCCTGTGAGTGTCAGACAGACACAGGTGAGATATCCATATCTCTCCTTTGGAAGGCTCTCTCACCTTGCACAAAACAATCTGAAAGAGAACACACAAATCACTTCCATGATGGGCATGGCAGAGGGCTTTCAGCAGGAGAGCTGGCAAGAGCCCTTCATCTCAGCACCCTCTCACTCAAACAGACATGAAAGGCTTGTGTTCCAGCCTCTTTAGGTGGGAAAGGAGCCAGACCTGGAACTCCTGAAACCACAGGATGGATGGGATAGACAGGTAAAAACACAGAAAATAGGAAGATAGCCAGGGAAGGAAAGGAAGCCAGCTGTAGGAGAGCACAGACCAGGACTACATGCCTTCCCCTGGCTAGAACAAACAAGAATAGAAACGGTGGGTATTTGGTGTATTCTCAGCCTGAAGAATTTTGAGAGTGTGGAGGATTCCCCTGCTGTGCAGTGCACAGAATCCAGGACAGCTAATACCATGTTTTTAGGTGGGAAAATCCACTGGGCTAAGAGGTGCTGTCCCCAGCAGTCCCCTTCCCTGGCATCCCAGGGGACCAGCATCCCCTGCATGTAACCTGATCATCCCAGAAGCCCCACAGTGAAGTCCACCCCTTCCCAGGCTCTATCATGATAAAGAACCTGGCTCTTCCTCCACTTGTTTTTGGTGTCCTATGCTTGACCAAGGGATGGCAATGGAAAGTGATATATGTATATAATGGAGATAGGTAGCAGTGACATTCAGAGTGATAGCTACCAGTGGACTTAATTACACAGGCATCATTGTATACTTTTGGCCACAGTAAAATATTTCCCAGCACTTTTTTGTCATATTTGTTAGTTGCCATGAAACTTAAGGCAACTTTTCAGGTCTTATCAATATGCACAAAGTCAGACACAACATGAAGCTGTGACAAAAATAATCCATACCATGTGAAAGGAAGGATCCCAAGTGATTTACACTGGAAGACCTGGTCTGCCTGGCTCAACTCAGCCAACAAACCTCTGATTTTAGTGACACTCTGCTTCTCAAAAGCTCTAACTTAGAAGGGATTCACTGCTCAGGGGAGACCCTTTGCAAGCAAGGCTGCATGTCAGGTTTTGGCCAGAGCAGAAGCAGCAATGTTGACTCAGAGCTCAGGTGAGAAGTGCTGCTGAGCCAATCTGGTGATGCTGTGTGCATGGCTTGAGACAGAGAAGACTTTTCTGCACCACCTCTCCTCGCTGCTTTCCTTCTAAGGCATGGGAGAATCACCAGCACAGTGTTGAGGGCAGGAGAGGCAGGTGGTCAGGCAGCTCAGTAAGTGGACCTCTTCTTTGTGATCCTTCTCAGCCCTTTTCCTTTTCAATTCTATTGCTCAGCTGCTGGGAGAGCTTTAGGGCACCACTTGCTGCCCAGCCAGCCACTCATCTTCCTCTCTATGACCTCTTTGTTCAAGGGCACTGAAACAATCCCAGGCAAGGGGAGCTGGCATCTTGGAGGCATGGACAGAGCACAGACCATGGAGGTAACCTGGGAACACTCACCTTCCTGTCCTTGGGTCACCCAAGCACACCTTGCACCTTCAGCTGTTGCTGTGTACTCTCCTCTCTCTGCTTGTGGGGCTTGGCTCCATCTCACATCAAGATCAGTGATAAAAGCAGGGAATAAATAAATACAGTAAATTGAGAAAGATCAGCTCAGCAGGCCAAGTGCAAATGCTACAGAGTCATCCATAAAGCATCCTGTAATGTGCAAACAGGAACTGATAGAGATCCTCTTCCAAGGGCTGAGCTTGTTCATAACTGGTGGATTCCCTGGCCAAAACCACCTCCTGCATTTCTGGGTGTGAGCACTGCTATCTGCTGCTGCATCATGCACAGCCCAGATCTCTCCTGGGCCGAGGGCAATTCTCAAATTGGAGAGAATGTGAGCATCAATAGGGGCATCATTAGCCCATCCTGTCAGGGAGCATTTCAGGATGAAAGTGAGAGAAAAAACATGCCTTTTTATCTTGTCGCATTCTTGCATATGGAAGGGAATAACTGAATCCCTGTGGCAAGTTCTGCCTAGCAGAGCAAGCCCAGCTGCAGAACCCCAGGCTGCAGCCCACATAAACATCATCCTGGGAAGATCTCCTGGGAGTCACAGCACAAAAGGGCTCTGTGCCTGGCAACAGCTACAACAGTGGAAAAAAATCCTCACTCTGGAGCCTGGGTGTCAAGGCACTGTAACACAATTAGTCTCACCAACCCATTTCCTTACCCTGGGGAAGCTGCACCATGGGAAGCCACTGAATCCTCTCATAGAAGTGCTATGATGGGGAGGGTGCCCAGTAAATCAGGTGGCAGCACACCTCACCTGCTCTGCACAGGGCATTGTCGAAAAAAAGGATGTCTTAGGAACCCTCAAGGAGGGGTCATGAGGCAAAACAGCAGCAGGATGAAGCAACAACTTGGGCAATAAAAGACATGAGCAGGAAAACCTTAGTCCAGGCCAGCTCATGCCCCTCTATCCCATTACTGTCATTACTGCTGCTGATCTGGCAGAGCAAACTCTGACAGCCAGAGATCTGAAAGGCAGATGGACAGTAACCATCAAAGTTGGCCACTGGCATCACTCAGGCCAAAGAGCTCCACCCCTGTCCAGCTTGCATGGCCAGCTCGTGGTAGCAGAGGAACGGAGAAGCTTCTGGAAGCTCCCCCCATGTCTGGCACAGCCAATGCCAAGCAGTTCCAGGATGGACCCAGCACTGGCCAAGGCCAGGGCAGTCAGAAATGACAGTAATGCCTCTGTGATAACATGCTTAAGAAGGAAAAAGAAGTTATTGTGCAGAAGTAATTGCATCCAGAGGAGAGCAGGGTGAGACCCTGTGAGAGGAGCAGCCCTGCAGACACCCAGGGCAGTGCAGAAGGAGGGTCAGGAGCTGCTCCAGGCTCTGGAGCTCAGATTCCCCTGCAGCCCCCGGAGCAGCCCATGGTGAGGCAGCTGTGCCCCTGCAGCCCAGGGAGGGCACGGGGGAGCAGAGATCCACCTGCAGCCCTGGGGGAGCCCAGGCTGGAGCAGGGGATGCCCAAAGGAGCCTGTGACCCCACTGTGTCCCTGGGCTGGAGCAGGGTCCTGGCAGGACCTGTGACCCCACAGAGAGAGGAGCCCAGGCTGGAGCAGGATTGGTGGCAGAACTCCCCTGTGGGGACCCAGGCTGGAGCAGCTGCTCCTGAGGGATTGCAGCCATGGAAGGCTGAGCCCAGCCATGGGATGGACTCACATTGGAGATGTTTGTGGAGAACTGTCTCCTGTGGGAAGGTGCTCATGCTGGAGCAGGGAAAGGGCTCCTCTCAGGAGCAGCAGTAGGAACAATATCATGACCACAATCCCCATTCCAATCTCCCTGTGGCACTGTGGGAGGAGGTAGAGCTGGGAAGGAGGGAGAGGTGGGGCAAGAGTGGTTTTAAGCTTTACTCTACTTCTCATTATCCTGCTCTGATTTTGATTAGTAATAAATTCAATTAACATTTTTTTGAGTCTGTTTTGCCCGTAACAATATTTGATGAATGATCTCTCTGGGTCCTTATCTCATATAATATACATAACTTTTATATAACAATATAACTTTTGTTATATTTTTTTATATTTTCTCTTGTCCACCTGAACAGTGACAGAGCAGTTTTGGTGGGTGCCTGGCATCGAGCCCTGCAGTTCCTAGGCTGGCTATCCTCATGACTAGGATTTGGTGAGCTCCTTGACAAGGCAGTAGGGTGCTCACCACCTCAGAAAGGCACCCAAAGAGCTTTTGATGGCCAGGGTCTGCCTGTGGGTATTCAAAGCTCTGAGGAACAGCCCAACAAACCCTGACTCCCTGCCTTTGTTCCTCTAGGATCCTATACTTTTCCCAGCTGCTGTCATCTCGACCATCCCACTCTGTCCACAGCATGGCCATTTCTCACAGCACGTGGGCAGGGACAGCAGGACCACAGCTGGGATTTCAGGGAGCTGAGGCCTGGGAGCAGGGGACTGCCCAGATATGGGGTTACAGGGAGATGGGTAAGGGTGGAGAGGAGGGCTAGGAGGGATGGCTTCCCCATTTCTTTTGTGTGAGCTCTTCCACCTCACACGGCAAAAAAAAAGGGTCCCTTGAACCACAGAATATGTAATAGCCCCACCCTGAGTCACCTCTGCTGTGAGACAGGACAGGAGGGCTGGAGTCTCACAGGGCTTGAACATGGAGGACAGTCTGAAATTGGCACTCCATGTCAGGGGAGCATCTCCCACAGGGTCAGAGACACACAGCCCCCAGGGACAGCCCAAGCCAAAGCTCAACCTCAGAGGGGCAAACATCATGATACATGGTTCTCAGCTGCTTCTCTATTTGACATTCAGCAGGATCCCTTCCAAGTCTTGTGGAAGCTGTCTCTGCCTGTGGTAGATGGCCTGGGAAACAAGATGATCTTTTAGGTCCCTTCTGACCAAACCATTCTGTGAAATCCCAGATTAATGAGGTCAAGTCAAACCTCCCTGCAAAGCCAGGATTCAACCTGTGCATGGACAGCACAGCCAGTATCTGACTATCCTTGGATGTGTCACTGCTGAAATCTCTAGATGAATACAGGAACTTCTCACACTGATGCCACAGTGGAAAGACTAAAGGCAAATCCACCCTTGGATCAGCCTGTGTGCTTGATGCTGCTGTGGAGAGAGCAGCATGAGAAGCTTCTACCTGTTCTGCCCTTTCCAACACTTCCTTGTGTGTCCCTGGAGATGTAACATGGCACAGAGGCAACACTAAGGATGACAGTGCTTGTGGAACCCACAAGATTCAGGATCCCAGCTCAGATGTTGGTCACCCAGCCCCCTAGGAGGAGTGTGGGGAGGTCAGTGCTGCCCTCCAGCCCTCCCAGAGGTTTGCCAGATGTGTGAGCTGAAGGCATAAGCTGAACAAGTATAGGGAGCTTCCCTCTGAGGGCTTTGCAGCCCTTTCTGGGGTAACACAGGTTCAGGGTGTCCTGGTGGGCAGTGCAAGGGTAACCCCAAGCCCGGGTGTTTCACTGAATATGGGTACACTGCAGAAGACAGCATGGAGGCAAAGCAGAGGGCAGTGCAAGCCCTGCCTCCTGTCAGTGCTACATCCATGCCCATCTACCTCCCAGGTTAGCTATTTTTGTTGACAGTGCACACAGCCAGATCCTGTCTTCTCAAGAGCTCTGTGTGGGTGATCCCCAAACAGACCTCAGCTTCTCTGGCACCAGTTGCAACATTCCTGCTGTGCACACTGAGCTCTGCCTCAGCAATGCTCCAAACCTCAGCAATTCAGGGACTAGGAAAACAAATTTCTGCTCTCAGGATCCCCGGAGAGCTGCTCTGGTAGTGAACTCACCTTTGTTGTCTACAGCAACTCCCAGTGGAGGCTGTGGGGTTTTTTCCTAGGAGATGAACGCCTTCTGCAAGGCAGCAGCACATGTGCTGGCACAGCCAAGCTCTGCCCTGACTCACTCTGAACCCGTCTGCCCCAGGGGTATCAGCTCCAGCCATAAATCCCAGCCTGAGCCAGCCCTGCCAGGGTGCTTGGCCCAGCCAAATTTTCCTGCAGAAAAGCTAATACTAGCAAAGGAAGGTTTTCTGGAAGTGCTGGCAGGAGCCAGCAGGGTGTTGCGTTGTGGTTTCAGATGAAACTCAAGACACGCGAGTCCTCTGGCCAAGTTTCGCCGCTGGGTTTCAATGCCACCCTCAGCAGCCACCATGCAGGACACCAGGGAGCTGGGCTGGAGCACAGCCAGACCCCCAGCACCCCCCAGGCTGGAGCAGTGCGCTGGTTCAGGAGGCAGAGGGGAGCTGGTCGCTCCTGAGCCACAATGGCAGGGCTCCCTGCAGGTCCTGGATTTCATCTCCTTCCCCAAAATCTGGTAGGGAGGCAACCCAGCCCTCTCAAGCTCACACCAGGGACACAGGAGAGGCACGTGTGAGTGGCACCTGGGACCCAGGTGGGCAGCCCACACACCTCCACCACCAGCCTGACTTGCTGCAGTGATTCCTGGACCACAGGCAGCCTCCACCCTGAGTGGCTCCTCCATCCCTGCCAGCAGCACTGCCAGTGGGAGCTGCAAGCCCAAAGCCTCCTCTCGCCTCTCCATCTCTCATCCTGCATCTCCAAAACTGCAGCTTCTGGATTCAGGGCTGTTTGACACCGAGCAGGCTGTTTTCTCCAACTGCCACCACCAATAGATTTTTGCCCATGCAAAACTGGAGACACACCACCCCCTATTTCCACGGGGCATAGGTTTGTGGGGGAAATCCCTCCAGTCAGGCAGGGCTCTTCTGTCCTCATCACAGGAGGGCTGGCAGCTTTGCAGCATCCCATTTCCATGGAGCTGCCTCACAGCAGGAGAGGTGCAGGAGAGGCCTTGAAGAAGTGTGTTACAGGCTGATAGTTTTTCTTGGACCACTCCTGAGCACTGGCAATCCCTCAATCCTTGGAAGAAAACGCTCTTGGCTGCTTTGAACATTATTGTTCAAGCACAGCAGAAGGCATATGGAAATACTTTCATGCTCAGGATCATGTCTTGTTGGAAGAGGAATGAGTGGCTGGACTCCTGTCCCTGCTTCCAGCACTGCTGGTGACCCATCCTATGACTTGGGCTCCATTGTTCCACAAACCACCCCATGTCCAGCTGAAGTGGGAAGATAAAGGCAGCCATGTCCCCACACTGCCAGACCATGGCTGTAACCATTTTTACAACACTTTACATGTACAGATGGTAAAGACTGCAGCCTTAAAAGGGAACTTCCTGGCTCTGGGTCGGTGAGGGAACAGCTGCTGCACTGGGGAATTGGTGTAAGCCCAACCAGGAGCACAGGTCTGGGAAAGGCCAATGCTTTTCCCCATGGTGGCCCCACATAGCCCCGCCTTGTGATGGACAGCACATCTCTGGGGTGAGTAAGGCGTGCCAAATGCAATTTTGGATGCTGTTTTGGCTGACGGCTGAGATCCATGTCCATGGCATGGGAAAGAGCAGGGGAAGGAATCCTGCAAGCCCATATGGCTGTATTATCATGCCAGCCATCCTCCTGCCTTGCACAACGGGACAGGCTTCCCCAGGGTCATTCCCAGACCCGTGGCTGTGATGTCCCACCCATTCCCTGCCCAGACCCCGTGCTTCCCCTGAAATTCCCTCCCCATGTGCTGCTCACCCCCTCCATGTCTCATCCTACCTGCCTCCAGCCGTCAGTGCTTCAGGGCAGGGAAGGTATCTCACTGCCTCCTCCTTCCGATGGGCTGTGGCACATTGCTGGTGCTAAACCAATTGCAGTTCCTGCCAAAAATCAGCACTGTCGTGGGGCAGGAGCTCACCCAGAGAATTGTATTTGCCTGCGTCAAAAAGGGCTGGGGGCAGCAGCTGCCTTGCTTGCTCTCTGCCACAGGCCAGTAGTGACATGGCACAGTGCCCCAGCTACATATTCCAGGGAAAGGCATGTCATTCCCCAAGTCCTCACCACCCTCCAACAAGTACCCAAAAAAGTGAAGGAAAGGCATACCTATATAAATACACATGGGACAGACATAAGGCAGGGCAATACCTTGTCCTGTAACCATGAAAGGTTACAGACATGAAGTCTACTTTAAAGGGCATAAGGGAAAGGAAATGTCCTTGGGATGGGACTGCCTGAGGATGAGGTCCTGGTGCTGTGGCAGCAAGAAGAATGTTAACCATCTACAGCTCCAGGCTGTACTGGGAGGGAGCATGGGATTTGGTTGCCAATTATTCCACCTGGCTGAGCCTTTAGCAAAGATAATCTGCACCGACAAGATCTAACAGCAAGGGCTGGCTCAGCCCTGCACTGTAGGACACTGTGCAGTCCTGTCCTGTGAGCCCTCATCCCACTGGATGGAGGAGAGGCACCCATCCCCTCTGATCATCCTTTGGTTTGGGAATGGCCTTGTTTCAGGACAGGGTCTGCTGATCCCTGGTACCCTTACAGAGCTAGCTGTCATACACAGCCCTTCATCCCTCCCTGTAACACTGCTAGGGCCTTCCACCATGCAGAAGGACATGGTTACCCCATGGCAGCATCTCCAGCCCACAGCTGTGGTCTTGCCCTGCATTAACACAAAGCAGGTCAGCATTCCACCAAACCAAGCCTGGCTACCATGTGTGTTCACAGAATCACAGAATAAGCTGAGCTGGAAGGGGCCCAAAAGGATAATCGAGTCCACCTCCTGGCCCTGCACAGAACCACTCCAAAAGTCACATCATGTGCCCAAGAGCCTGGTCCAAACACTTCTTTAGCTCTGTCAGGCTTGATGCTGTGACCTGTTCCTTGGGGAGCCTGTTCCAGTGCCCAGCCACTCTCTGGAGGAAGAATGTTTTGTTGATATCCAAATTAAACCTCCCTGGCACAACTTCAGGCCATTTCCTCAGATCCTGTCACTGGTCACAGAGAGAAAAGATCAGTGCCTACCCCTCTCTCCCCCTCATGAGGAAGCTGTAACTGCAGTGAGGTCTCCCCTCAGTCTTGTCTTCTCCAGGCTGAACAGACCAAGCGACCTCAGCCACTCCTCACACGCTTCCCCTCGAGGCCCTTCTCCATCCTTGTTGCCCTTCTTTGGATGCTCTCTAATAGCTTTGTATCTTGCACAGGCACCCAAACTGCCCCAGCACTCGAGGTGGGGCTGCCCCAGTGCAGAGGAGAGCAGGACAATCCCTCCCTTGCCCAGCTGTCCTGATGCCCCCAGGACAGGGATGTCCCTTCTGGCTGCCAGGGCACTGCTGACTCACGTCCATCTTCTCATCAGCCAGGACCCCCAGGTCCCCTTCCTGGCACTGCTCTGCAGCCCCCCATTCCCCAGTCTGTCTGTACATCCAGGGCTGTCCCATCCCAGGTGCAGAATCTGCACTTTCTCCTGTTGAAGTCCATGTTGGTGATTGCCCAGCCCTCTAATATGCCAAGGTCTATCTCAGAGCCTCCCTGCTTTAGAGGGAGTCAACAGCTCCTCCCACTTATTTATGTACCATCTGTGAACTTGCTCCAGCTCTGCATCTAGGTAATTTATGAAGATGCTGAAGAGCAGAGTGCCACGGATGGAGCCCTAAGGAGCCCCACTGGTGACTAGTCCCCAGTCTGATGTCACTCCAGTCACTGTAACTTTGTGCCTAATCTGGGCCAGTTGCTCTCCCATCCCATGATGTCTTTATCTAGCTGAGGGATGGACATTTTGTCAAGAAGGATAAAAATTACTGAAATCAGGAAGGTTATTATTATAAAGTAGTAAGATTATTATTATTTAAAAAAGGAAGATTACATCAACTGGCTTCCCTTGATAACTAGGAAGGGAAGAGCCAGAAAACAACTGTAAGCCTAGTGGGGCCACCACTGTAGTTTGCCTCCCAGACACCCTGATCCTCAGTGTCCTAATATGCATGAAACAATGTGATGGAGCCAAAAAGGAGACACTCAAGGCTAATAAATCAATACAGTACCAGGTTCCTGTCATGCCCTTTTCTGGCACCTCCCTTAGACTCCCCATGCATATCCAAGAGCACATTAACAGGAGCAGTCTGTCTGGCACCTTCAGCAGTGCAGGAGTCACCAGCACAAGGCACAAGTGTTTCTCTGCAGGCTCACTGCCAACACAAGCTCTTGGCACCTTCGTTTGTGACAGCAAATTGAACCCTGGGGAACAGATCCCCCTTTCTTGCTCTCTGGAGGGAAGAGGCAGAGTTTGCAGAGCCTGGTCATGATGCTCAGCAAGAAAGTGGAATAATGGGGAGATCCTTGATACACCCCCAGCTGATTTCTCTGCCAGAGCCCACTGTGGCATCACCAGCTACCCAGCACCTCCCCACTGTGCTTTTGGCCAGTGTTTATTTTTTTCCTGGTGGCTGCTGAGCCTCTAGCACTTGAGTCTAGTGCAAAGGCTTCACAGCACCAGAGAACACATCTTTGTGACAGCTTGTATGGTCTGAGCAACTTGTAATTTCATTCTGCTCCCCCTCACACTGCACTGGGATGCCAGCAACCAGCATTGCTTCACCCACTACTCCTCCTCCAGCCTCTTTCCAGACTGCATTTCTCCCATTTTGCAATTCCCCCACCCAATATCTTGATTTCTTCCCTGTGGTGCACCCTGCACCTATTGAATGCCACCTTCACCCCTTCATCTGGATCACTCTGCCATTCTGAGGAGACCACAAGCACTAAAAGCTGCTGCCTGCCAGAGCTGCTTTGCTTGGGAACTAGTACTTCCCAAAAGCTGCTGCCTTGGCTGGCAAAAATCACTTCAGCTCCAGAGCATTTTCCTGATAACAGAGACCCCAGCAAACAAGTCATTCCCCAGTCTAGCAGAATGGCCACTGTGGGAACAGCAAACTAGGGAAGATTATTCCCTCTCTGTGCCAAAAAAACCCCAGACAATCATTCCTTCCCTAGCCAGCCATAGCCAGCCTGGCCAGAAAACCTAAGGGTTTTCAAAAATTACTAGTAATTATGGGTGCCTGAGCAAAATACCTCTGAAAAGGGCCTTTATTTCTAGAACACATGTGCTTCTTGCTTTCAAGGGGTCAGCCTCACATCAGACAGCCCCACAGAGGCCTCAAACAGCTTCTGAAAAGATCTCAGCAGCCCCAAAGAATGAACATCCAAGTCTGAACAATTCAGTAAGCACGAAAACCTCACAGCACTCAGCCTGCTGTGGCCATCCCATCATCCCAGCTGTGTTTCACCAACCTGTTTCCCCTTCTCCCTTTCATAAATCTTGTTATGGTCATTCAAAGCTGTCAAGGACACCCAGCAAGCAGGATTCTAGTGGCAGAAGAAAGACTCCATCCAGCTCCCCTTCTCCTGAGCCTCCCAACAACTGCTGTCTGAGATACCCTTTCATCCTTGCAAAGCATGAGCTGATCCTTTGAGGAGAAAGCTGCCAAAGGGTGGCTCAGGTAGAGACCCAGGAGGTCCCACCAGCTTTTGGAAAGCCCTGCTTGAAAGCAGAAAGCACAGATAAAGCATGCACCACTGAGCCCTGTCTTGGCTGGCTCCATCCATGCACTAAGTATATCAATATCATCACTCCAGCCCAGTCTTGCATTTGGAAGCACCTCCCTGTTTGCACTCACACCCCGGGCACAGGAGACCCCTGTAAAGAGCTTCTGAGGTACCTCTGCAAAACCAACACATCAAAGCCCATTGCTGTTGCCTCAGCTCTCCCTCTGCCCTCGCCCCAGCTCTTGCAACATGACACAGCACAGGCTCCCCAGGGCAGCTCTGTGTTTGTGCAGTTCTTGTTTATGGCTGGGACCACAGCTAATCAAACAAGCAAGTGCCCACTCACTGCTCTGCAAGTGGAGTCCCAGAATCGTTGTCAAACAAGCGTGCTCTGAATAACCCAGGCCCTACCCCAGCTTTCACAATAGGAATTAGTCACACTGCTCCAAGGGGAGCAGCAAATCCGGCAACAGGAGATAAAGTTACAGCAGAGACCTCACTTGTCCTCTCTTGTGTGCCTGAGACACCCCTTTCCTTTGGATCCTGCCTTTCCAGACCCCTTAGAGGTGCAGGGACCCTCTGATCCTGAGAAAGGTGCTCTGGATTTTGCTTTAGGTAGACTGTCACTCAAGAAGTCAGAGCAATATCCAGGCTCTAAGGGCAACCAGCAGATGTATAGAGGAGGCCACCAAATAGATTAAAGGGATGGAGCACCTTTCCTATGAGGAAGGCCTAAGAGAATTGGATTTGTTAATCCTGAAAAAAAAAAAAAAAAAAAAAGACTTCAGGGTGACTTAATAGTGGGGTTCCAGTACCTGAAGGGAGCCTACAGAAAGATGGAGAGCAACTTTTTACAAGATACATAGTGACAGGATGAGGAATGGCTTCAGACTGAAAGAGGGTGGATTTAGATTAGGTATTAGGGAGAAATTATTCCCAGTGCTGGTGGTGAGGCACTGAACAGGCTGTCCAGAGAAGCTGTAGATGCCCCATTCCTGGACATGCTCAAGACCAGGTTGTGGATGGAGCTCTGACCAAACTGGTCTAGTGGAAGATGTCCCTGCTCACAGCAAAGGGGCTGGAACTAGATGATCTTTATGATCAGGTACTCTATTCAGATTCCATGGCTTTATGATCCCCAGACTTTGCTGAGAAATGGCAAAGTCCATATGCATTGCCCTGAAGTTTAACAGATGATGAAACATGACCAAAAGATTTGCAGTCTTCCACCTTCAGAATGGCTCAAAGGTGCCTTTAAATATTTGGATACTGGGAGATTTAAGGTAATGCAGAGTTATCCTTTCCCTGAGAGCGGAGGCAGGAGCCTGTGGATCAGCCACAGCTTTGCCAACAAGAGTATTACAAGCACAGCTGGGATAATTTGTTATCTGGGTAACTTTTGCTGACACAGGTGTATCCCTTCCAGGTGATGTAACCTGGGCTAGCAGTGGTCAATTCGGTGAGTCTTAGGTGAACTCATGACAAGATCTTTATTGAGGTATCCATGGTTGTCACCAAAACTGGGCTCACATCTGGCTGCTGAGCACAGTGGCACCACCTTGTAAAACACCAGCAGGTTAGGACTTGTACAAGGGTTTCCTCATTTATCATCATTTTATTGAGACCAGAAGATTTGCCTGGACATTTCCTGTCCCTTTGCTCACACTGCAAATGGAGGGTGGAGGAGCAGTTTTTTGCCGTGTTAAAGGCAAGAAGGAAAAAGTAGAAATACAATACCTAACCATGTAAGAGAAGCAGGTAAAAGCAGAGCTGGGCAGGTCAGGGCAGAGGGGATTACAGCATTGTTCAGCTGAAAATGCAGAGGCCCATAAATATTTCCAGACAGGGAATAAGCCACTGAGGGGCCACATCCCATGAGAGCCCCAGAGAAGGGGGAGCAGGACTTCAAGCCTGCCTGCTGAAGAAGGTGGCTGGAGCAGCTCTGCTGCCCTGGAAGCTAACGCAGGCTCTGGGACGTGCCTGAGCCCTGAGGAAAAGCAGTGGGGAGGATGTTCCAGTATCCACAACCCCACAGCAAGCAGGGGGAAAAGCAGCAACAGGATGGGGCGTGGAGAGAGCAGGCAGAACTCTGGCACAAGCAACCAGTGCACCAACTCCAGTGGTGTCCAACAGCTGTGTTGGCAAATTTACATGATTCAAATGTCAAATGTCAAACTGGATGTTCAGAGTGAAGGCAAATGGACACAAAAAGCAGGAACAATCCAACTACCGAGGAAAATACAGCCATTGCTGAAGGCAGGTTGGGCAATTTCAATATCTAGAGGATGATAAAGCACAACAAAGAGAAGATTAAGAATTAATCCCTAATTAGCTGCTTCTGAAACCTGTTGAAATCACTGCCTGCATCATTTGCTAATGGACTTGTCAGCAAGTTCTGAGGCTGCAGGGGTCACAGCAGCAACAGAACGTGCTGCTTTGTTCTCAGGTGAGAGGTCTGTTGTGCTCATTAAGAGCTTTTGATGTTTTCAGTTTAGGTGTACTCAGAAATCCCTTTAGAGCAACAATGGGAAATGGATTCCACACGCAGCCTCCCTCAGCCATCAGCACAGAGAAGGAAGAAAAATTATCCCTGTAATTTAAATATATCAGATTTATCCCAATAGCAGGGGTGCTGCACACATGTTCCAACACCATAGGACACATGGTGCCTCCAACACTGATCAATGGGCACTAAGATACAGCACCAGCCCAGAGCCCCATCTCTGCCACAGCTCACTGTAAAATGATTCAGAGAAAACATCAAAAAACAAGTTGTGAATTTCCTCAATAAAGCCCCGGGCTCACTGCCAACAGCTGGTCTTGAAGCAACACACTTAGCATCCTATCTGAAATGCTCCTAACCAAGCAACAACTGCCTAGTTATCAGGCCACCTAAATATCCACTTGCCTTTCCAGGCTTGATCTACTTTTGGTTTCTGCAAAATCTGCTGTCATGAAGTCTGTTTTCTTTGCTTTGCATCTGTTCATCCGTGCTTTGCTCTTGGAGTATGTGTTCTGCCTCCACCAGAAGAGGGGATGGGACAGGTGCATTTGCTCCAACTTATTTTCCTGTCTTCCCTTATCAGGAGTCTTCACAATCATCCTACATAAGAGAAATGACCAAACACCCCTGCTCTGAGTAGGATCACCTGAAGCAGGCTGCCCAGGACTATGTCCAGCAGGTTTTGAGTATAAAGTACAGGCTCCACCACGTTCCTGGGCAATCTGTGCCAATGTTTAACCACCTTCATGGTAAAGAAAATGCATTTTAGGCAGAACTTTCTGCATTTCAATTTACCCCCCTTACCCATCATTTGGCACCAATCCATCTTCTTTAATCCCTCACCAGGTATTAAAACACATTGGTAAAACCCTGAGCCTTCTCTTCTCCAGGCTGAACAAGCCTGGCTCTTGCACCCTCTCATGACAGAGGCTTCATTTCCCTTTTTGTCTCTGTTGACCTTTCACTGGACCTGCTCCAGTATCCATGTCTCCTTTTTCTTGGGAAAACCAACACTGAGCACAGCACACCAAATATGCCCCACTGGGGCTGAGCAGAAGGGAATAACCTGGTCATTCTTTTAACAACTGTTTTTTTTGTTTTGCTAACCCCTACAACAGCAGCATGTCATATCAACTCCCTATCAAACCAAGAAACTGCCTTTCCATTGTACACCTCAGCCACATTTTTCAGACCATGACATTTGTGAACACAGCTCTAATTCCTACAACGAACAAAAAACAGGAACATTTTCAAAAACTTTATCCCATCTTTATATTTTCTTCAAAATAAAAAGGCATTTGTATTCTTGAAAACAATAACAGGTCCTGTTGCTTTTCTGAACCATATATATAGAGATAAATAGAGTAAAACATAGAGTTCTGGGACTTAGAAAGCTAAAAGGCTCTTCTAGGACTGATTTATAGAAAGGAACAGACCCAGAGGGAACAAACTGCTTCAAGACAGGCCATTCTGACACCTCTCAGTGGTTTCAGATAGTCCATTTCTCTGTACGAGCTTCCACACTTTTGACCAGGCCTTCTCCCAAAATCTCAAAGTCCTCCAGAATTGCCTCCACATTGGGAATGCAGACCAGCTCATTGTTCAGAGTTGTCACCTTCCTTCCTTTCATGCTGGAGACCTGTAGGACACAGAAAATACTGCATGAATGAGAGCACCTTCAGAGTTGTATTGCAACCTCTGCCAGTCCCCATTAAGAGAAGTAAGGTCCTCTCCTGCCTTGTCACATCCAAACCCTGCTACACCACTGCATCCAGTTCCACAAGTTTCACTTCTTAACACTATCAGTGCTCATTTTTAGAGCTAACAAAGTACAAAAGTGACCCTTCCAGCCCCTTTTAGGGTTTACCCTGGAGCCAAAGACTGCAAGGAAGTCAAGAAGCAAAGTAATGGCCAGGGACATAGTAGAATGACAAATGTGCAGATGCATGGCAGAGCCTGGGTAAGCAGGGCACAAGGAGTATGCAAAACGGATCACAGCACAAGGCTGAGTAAGAGCTGCTTCTGCTCTGCTCTTTGGTGGGTGTCAAAATCTCAGGTGAGAAGATATCCTTGGCTCCAACGGTGTAGAAAACAAAAACCCTTGTGTTTAATCCAGCCAGACTCAGCTCCGATGGAAGCATCTCCTCCTGTTTCACCACTGTGAATAACTGGGTTTCACAACAGCAGCCAGGCAGAATGGCCAATGCCCTGTGGCCGTGAAGAGACAACAGATAAATCACCCAGAGACTGACAGCAGAAGGGCCCGGGCTGCCAGCTCTGAGCCATGAGTAACCGGTTTCTTTGCGTCTTTCCTTCATAGAAAGCAGCATGAATCACTCCAGAGCGCCTCACACCTGGCTTAACCACCCTCTAGGGTTTGCCAACCCACACAATGCAGCTGGAAAACAGCTCCATGCACCAACAAGGGCACTCTGGACCTGGGCTTCTTGTGGGCTGGGCATTTCAGGTAAGATCCCAAAGCCACAAGAATGGGATAGTCTATTTCTCTTCTCAGATCTGCTGATGACTGAAGGCACTGTGACCACAGCTATGTCCTGGTTTCTCCCCTTCTAAGAAGCAACACAACTATGATCTCCATTTCTCAAAGGGCTGATAAGAGCTGGACAAAGCAATTACCATGCAGAAAAAAAAAAAAAAAGGCACTTCAAAAGCCCTTTCAGGGTATAAAGGTAACACAAAGCTTAAAGTAGAGACAAAAACTCACCTTAAAAGGCTGAGGCTGGAAGCTCAGAGGTTTCCACAAAACTGCAATCACTTCCCCACCATGCTTGTCATAGAAGAACAAGGCAAGATCATCGAAGGCATCCTGGGCAGAAAACAAATGTAGGTTAGGGGCAGTGACCCCTTAGTGACAATCCACTGAGTGTCCCTCACTGTGGTCCTCTATCAGCTGACCTGGCACTACCACCTTGTACTTTCCTAGTGTCCAGCCACCATACCCAAGCTTTCACAATGCATGAGACAGAAAGAGGCAGGCTCTACCCAGCAGGCAGTCCTGCCACTGTACATTTCATGGCACCAAAGACAAACCCAAAACCAGAGGCCAACATCTCAAGCTCTGCAATCTGTGCAACCAAGCTATCAAAGCTCCTTCTTCTACCAAGATAATCCCCACCTGAGCTGTCAGCACTTTATCCAAAAACGAAACATAAGAGAAGAGGTTCTAGGTAAAACAATGCTCTGTGGGGTACAAAGAGATGGAAAGCTCAAAGGAGGCACTGCAGGAATCTGTCCTCCCTGCCCCTTGTGTTTCAGCAGTGGTGTCAGTGAGCACCTCCTTTGGTGGTGCTGGGCAGCAGAGATCAAAGAGAGATGTTGCACAAAGGGATGACTAAAGCCCAGTCTGGCTTCCCCCAAGCCCACATCAGCTGGATTCCCAGGGCTGCAAGGAGGCAGATGAGCATCACAGCAGAAGGAAACAATGCTGTGTGCAAGCGACTTCTCAAACCCAAAAGTCTGGCCCTACAGCTCATCAGCCAACATGCTGATACCGAGAGATGTGTACCCTGTAAAAAAGCTGACCAAGACAGCCAAGCAGCTTCTATCTGATACTTGTTTATCGTGGTGGCAATCAACATCAGGCAACAAGATATTTACCAGGCTGAGCAAACAGTCCCCAGCATCAGTACAGACCCTCTGCTCTCTCTTCAGCCATCACCTTAGTTTGCCAGCTTTTACCAAAAGGGGTCTCTGCTGGCCTCATTGTATCATGAGGTTTTCATGAGGATGTGCATGAAAACAAAATCAACATCAAAGACAAGCTTGGATGGGCTCTCGTATGGACATACCAGGATTGCAGTAGGAAAAGAGAGGTAGAGTGGGTTTGTGTTATCAGTGATCGCAAAAGGCAAGGTGGCATTTTTAGGATACAGACCTGGTAAGCAATGAGGGGTAGAGTTGTCTGCAATCATCAGACACAGATTTTAGTTTGGACTGTTGTTGCCCTCACAGAGGGCAACAAAATTAGGTCACCAAGATGGAAAGATCCCAAGAACTGCCAACCCATCCCACTCCATGGGCTTTCACAGGGGCAAGCCTGGTCAAGGAGTTATTTCACTGAACTGGCTAGAAAAACCACTGTCTAAAAATACATTGAGAAAGAGGCAATCCACCCTGGCATTCTATGCTGAGAGCAACTGGTTATGCTCAGAGCCCAGTCAGCAGCAAAGACTCCTCTTTAGCCAAAGAGCCAAGAGCAGGAGGGAGGGAAAGCTCAAGGAAAGGCAATAAAGTTCAGGGCACGCTGACCATGCAGCTCTCTGAACCAAAGGGGAGCAGAGCTAGTGAGAACCTGAAAAAGCCCTGCTACTCTGCAGGGCGAGGTCTTCAGTGCCTCATGATGCTTCTTATAGGAACAGTACTTTTTACAGATGCATCTTGCTGGACAGAAGCCAGGAGTATTTGCACTAAAAAAACCCTCCCAGGCTCAGCTAATTTCCCAATAAAACCACTGTTTGGCCTGATGCTTAGCATGTTTTTTTTATTTCCCAGACAGCAGGGAGCAGAGGGCAGATGTTAAAAGGATGGCAACCAATTCAAAATCTCAGCACTTGTCCTGCTTCCAGCGTCATCCATGTGATAGTTCAAACTGGCCTACTGAGCTGTGGAGTTCTTGGGAAATTGCAGCATTAAAAGGGTCAGATGTATTAGTCATTGCACTCCTGTTTGTTCAGAGGCTTGGGGAGCAAAAGCAAACAGCTCACCCTCCTTTCCACATCCCATGTTTTCTGCCCAGTGTCACTGGACTTGTCTGAGCCTGCAAACACCTTCTTCCAGGAAAAGTTTCAGAGAAAAGGGAGAAAAGACAGGGATTACATTTGTTCCCTTCTTGAGCTGCAGTATCTCTGGTTGCTGTTCAGCTTTCAAGGCCCACAGAAATCTCTGCCATCAACAAAACCTACAGCTGGTTCCCATCTCACAGAGACATGGGGGGCCTGCCTATAAGCTCAGGGCTTCAGTTTGGAGAGGCCTCATTGTCCAGGGAGGTGTATATGGCACCTGGAGGATTAGAACAAGCTCTGGAAGAAACCATCTGGGCTATAGGAATGAAAAGGGTGGAGAAATGTAGTGAGTAAAACAATACCTGGATCTAAAATGGGATTATCAGACTAAGCAGCTCCATCTGAAGAGTGGATTTTGCAATAAGTAAAGTGTAATTTAGTTAAGTATCCACTAGTTGTTAGGCATCTACTATTTAAATATCTACATTGTTGTTTAGGGATAGAGTTTTTTCCATGTGACCCTTTGTTCACCCATTTTTCTTACTGCTCCTACCAAGAGATTAGGCTCATTGCATCACAGCTGCTGGAAGAGCCTTTTAGGAAGGTCTCTGCACACAAAAGTGTGTCCAACAGTAGCATTTCCTGGTTCAACAGTAGCTCAGAAGGCAAATGCATCAATAAACACTTGCTCAGTGTTCAGAGCATTTTAAGTGCTCTTAGCAAGGAACCCACCAGTGCAAAACCCTATTAAAGCTACTTACTTCCAACAAACAACTACATTTGTGGTTGACATTCTGAGGTCTCTGCCACCCTATTGTGACCTGCCCTGATGCTCCCAGTTATGTGACACAGAGAGAGCCTCCTCCATGACCCAACAGAGCAAGGAGCACTGTCCAAGTAACCCAGGCTGGGGCTACCTCTGTGACTTTTGTTTGTCTTTTAAAAACAAAAGAAACCCTTAGATTTGGGATTCAGGTTTCCTGTTGGGAAGGATAAGGAATTGACAGGAAAGTTTTACAGATATGTATAACAGAAAGATTTTTGAATGTAATATTTGAAGAAGGTATAGAAATTATAGCAAGTTTTGATGTAGAAGAAAAGATTTGCTGAGTGAATTTTACTGAGTAACTAAGAAACCAAAGAGCAAGTGAGTTGGAAGAGGCTTTTAGGACTTAGAGTAAAGGATAAATTCACCTCAAACAAAAGATGTTTTTACTAAGCAAAAAAAAAATTCACAAACAAAAATGCCATGTTGCAAGTAGGAAAAAATCTCAGAATTTTCCACTGCAAGGAAACTGAAAGACAACTTCTAGCTTAAACTGTAACATACTAACCTTTTGTGATTAGAAAATAGTAACATGAATATAGTATTAAAGTTATAATAGGCTATAAGTAATAATAGTAATAATAAAAGTAATAATAAAGGTATTGATTAGTTGTCATGTTTTAAGATGCTCTGTAATGAAAAGTATATAATGCATTGTAACCAGAACTAGAAAAAGCTTTCAGATGAACCCATAGCTGTGGCTAAAAGGCTGTGAGCTAAGATCTTGTCACCCACGACCCATAAACTCCTGCATCATTTAAATATAATAAACAGCATTTTTAAAAAGCCCGCCTAAAGTTCCACATCCCTCATTTTCAACTCTTACAGTTTCCAACTGGTTCCAAACTAAGCAAACTTTTCCACATGAGAACCACACACAGATCCTTGTCCTGGGGGCTTGGGGCATCAGGAAAGAAATGCAGAAAGGAAAGGAGACACCCATGTCCTCCTGGTTGCATCAGCAAACACGTCAATGCACCAAACCATTGAGACAAAAGGCTTCTGTCACCTCCTACACAACAAACCCTACACAGCCTCTGCAGAGATTACCAACACAGAAGAAATGCAGCCACAAGTCCCCTGCCAGTCCACCCCAGGAGCACATGTGGGCACACACACGTGTACCCAGCCCTGGGCACCCTGCTAAGGGTCTTGTGGCAGCTCTGCAGCCCTGAAAGCAGGTGACTGATTTCCTGACACCTCTGCCCTTCCAAGGGTGCAGATCCACACAGGAAGTTTCCTGCCTGTCATGAGAGCCCACAGAGTTTTTTCAGCTTTTCTCTGTCTACCTGGTGTCACCATAGGAGTCAGCCCTGTCAGTCCAAACAGGAAGAGAGCAGACTGACCTGGAAAGATTTCACCAATTCCAGCTGCATCATACAATCATGGCTTACATATTTTAAGATTCCTTTCTAACATGCAGTAGCAACAGACACGTCTTTACACCATGGGAGGAAGAAAGGAAAGGGCTCCAAGTCTTCCTGATAGGTCTTGCCTTAAGGTGCAAGAAATGCAAAACATTACTTTAGAGGGATGTTTACTGCAAAGCAGGAAACATTTTCCTGCTGATGCACACAGAAAAGTTGTCACAAGATGGACAGTTCCTCTGCCACAAGCTCTTCCTCTGGTATGTGCAGCCCAAGAAAGCTAAATTTCAGTGAATGACAGCACATCCCATCAGTGACCATTGAGTGAGACCAAAGACCCAGTGAGAAATGTGAGGTCTGTTAACAGCCAGGACAGGCAGAGGGACATGGCACAGGCAGCTTCACCCAATTTACCCCACAGTGAGTGAACAGCTCAGGGAGGTGACCAGAGCCTTTGGCTTTTGTGAGCTCCAAAATGCAGGCAGACAGGCATGGCAAGCATATCCACAAGCCCTGAGTCCTTTGGATGGTCTCAAGTCCAGAGGACACCCAAGTCACCCTGGAGCAAAAGCTGCAGGGACTAAACCTTCTCACACCACATCCCCAGCAAACACTGGGGTGGTTCTGCAGCTCCACAGGCACCACAACACAGAGCAGCAGCCATGACAGAGATTCAATGGGAGTCTCATTTGAGACACTTAAACTTAATTTAGCCTAGCTGGAGAATCCCCTCCAGGAGCCAACCCAGGTATGCCCAACAAGGTGCTTTGAACAGGAAGTGGCAGGGAGGCTGAATCTCCAGGGAAAGCCCTCCCTGTGGCATGTCTGGCACCTGCTTTCCCTCAAAAGTGTCTGTCTCCAGAGCCTTCTCATCTGGACAGGATCACAGAACAGGTCTTCTCTATCAGATCTGTTCTGGAACTGAAGAATTTGCTGGCTGAATCCCACAGCCAGCCTTTCATCTCTACCCAGCCTCCCAGGCACCAGAGCAACTCAGGCCAGTTCCTGCAGCACATCTCCTTGAAGCAGGAAAATTTCAAGCAGCCAGGACTCAACACCTCCTCTCCTTTCATTTTTCTACTCTGATTAAGCTCCATGGAAAAGGCACACAGCAATCCTCCAGCTCCAGAGCACTACTGCCTTGCTAAACTCTGACTTCAGAAGAACAAGGGCACACAGGCTGGACAGAAGAGTGGATCTCCTGGTTACTAATCCAAACTAGGGGAAGAAGTTATTCCCTGCCACTCTCAATTCAATCAAAACACCAAGGCATTTAAATCCTGTTTACTGAGATGTGGAAATCTCAGTAAAGGGAAGAAGTTTCTTTTTCCCATAGAAGAACACAAAACCCCACAGCATCTGCATGGCAGATGTCTCCCTTTGTTGCTACAAACCCACTGTGGCTGCACTGTCAGCCATGGCTACAGCTCTATTGCTCAATTCTGTGGTTTGTGCTGTTAAGAGCAAATTACTCTGAATCAAAGCCAGTCAGTTCTGCATCCCAACTGCTTCTCATCCAAGATCTCTCATACAAATTCACCGCTCTCACCACGTTCCTTTCTGGCACCAACTTCCTGCAGGGCTTGGATCACCCCCAGGGCTCCCAGCCCACAGGACAAGGAGGAGCTGAACACTGCTTAGAGCAGCAACAGCCAGGAAGGAGAAATAAAAAGGTGCTGGAGAGCCTACCAAGCAAAGCCAAAGTCAATGAAAAGGTCTTGCCTTTAAGCAACAACATCAGTACACTGAGACATGAAGCCAGATGATTTCTAAAGGATGGAGTAGCTTCTACTGACAGCTCAGCATCATTGGCTTGCAGTGGCCTGCAGTGCATAATCAGCTTGTGAGGCCTTCCAACTTAACTGGATATGGCTGAGTTCTCCAAGACCATGTGCAGCAACACCTCTGTGATTTTTCCAAGAAAAGAAACACCTGTTTGTCTAGAAAAACAGATATTCATCAGCTCCTTCAGGACTGCCTGCTACTGATGCTATGAATGACAAGCAAACTGTTACTGCAAGACACCTCCAATATGATAGTCACAAGGGAACAAACCATATCTAAGAGCCTTAAAGACAAAGAAAAGTCCCCCAGATAAGGATGCTGAGGCAAATTTCGGGCTCTCTGCCCCACAGATTGCTCTTCAGAGAAACCTGCAACCAATTTCTGATCTGTTCCCTTCCAAGAACCCTCAGGTCAAAGGACAAGGGACACCAAGAGAATCAACACTGCTTTCAACAAGGTAATGTGACCTTTGCTCATATCCATCTTTCTTCATTAGGATGCAAGCATATTGGATTTAGGAGCAGCTATAATTTGCAACCTGACCAAACCCAATTCCAAATCTATTATAACCTGTATTAATAAAAACAGGCCATAGAAAGTAGTAAAAATTCAGGCAATTTAGATGTCACTATTGACTACAGCAAATAATTGCCTGAAGATTCATGAAAGCTGCTTTCCAGGAAAATCTCCTCTCTACCTTTCACTTCCAGAACCACTTACTGACATCAACTTGTCGAGATGCATAAAAATGTCCTATAAACCCTGATGAGTTTCTTGATTGACTGCCACAATCTACAGCCAGATCTACTGCAAGCATTTAACAGCCTCCCCAAAGAGACAGCTCTCCCAGTCAGCTCATCCAGCATCCTCAGTTTCTCTTCAAGCAAGCAGTCTCCTTTCTATCTTTCCACAAGAGTTGCTTAGCACTGACCCCTTCAGAGATACAGAGGCTCTGTCCCCGTCCACCTCCAGCACCTTGGCAGCTGCTGAAAAGCTCTGTTCAGCTCTAGAACCCATTTCCAGCACTGCGTGAAGGATTTCGGACTTTAAAAACTTCATTTCCTACCCACATCTACACCTCTTGGCTGAGGTTTCATGGCAGCAGGTCAAACATTCATCACTGAAAAGTGGGGGACTGGTCTTGATATGACTCCTCAGACACCAGGAAGGAAAGTGAAAACAAACAGTTCCAAATCTGCTTTCTACTCCCTTGTAAAACCTTTGTGAAGGATGCTTCTCCCCTTCCTTCTTGCCCCAAGAAATCCCCCAGTGCTCTGGAGGTCTGCAGGACCTCCAGGTCCATCTTCCTTCTCAAAGGGAGGCACCTCCTCTCCCAGGTGTCCTTTCAGCAAGAGGAAGCAGTGCATTTTGCAGGGAAATTGTGTGACAACTTTGAGATCTTCGTCAGTTTCATGAGGCCTTTCACACATCCCTGTCTCCCACTACCTAACCACCCAAGACTGTCCCAGGTGGGTGACAGGAGGACTAAGCTTGCACCTTGGCAGACCTGGTGAAGCCACAGCAGATTCCCATGGGCACAGTTTTCATGCACTGTGGCTGGCATGCAAACTGGGGGGTAACAGGGTTGTGCCCGGGATGAGAAAACCTTCAAAAAAACCCCTGCAAGTTTTCTTTGCCCAGCCCCTAAGGTACCTGATTAAGGTGAAAGGAGAGCTTGCACTGAAAGGTCCCAGACTCTTCCAGCCTAAACTGGAGTTTCAATTCAGGCACCACTTTTTCAATGGTGGCCAAACATTGGGACAGGGAAGTAGGAAATCCCCATCTCTGGAAACAGACAGCATCCAGCAGGACTGGGCTCTGTGCAGCCTGCTCTAACATGAAAGCTGGCTCTGTCCTGAGTGAGGAACAGGGACAGAGACTCCCACAGCCCCCCTCCTGCCACAGCCAGCCTAGCTTAAGCCTTGCCTAGCTTAATTCCCATGCTTACAGTTCTGACACTGCTCACAGCACTCTTACCAGTAAGGCATGATGGCACTTCAAAGTCAAGGCAGGCTTTGACAAGAGGGCCCCACAACCCCACCTCTCTGCACACCCAACACTAACATTTAACCCAGCTACCACATCTGAAGCTGGGAAGGGCCAAAGTGCCAGGTGTAAAGCACAGGCTGTCCAGATCCAGGGAGGATCACTGCTGTCATTAGGCACCTTGCATATCTCCCCAGCTTGCCAAGGTTTTGGCTTGGCTTCATGGTGTAAAAGAACATGATTTGGATACTGATCTTCTCCACATTCCCACATTACCAGCTTCCTCTGTTGTTATACATGTGGCCAGAAACAGAGAAACCCCTTTCTGACCAATACTGATCTTTGGCTCACACAACCATTGGCCTAACAGCAGAAAGTTTACTGGGACCATGCCATGGATACCTGTACATCCCCCAGAAACTGTGTGTGGTTACTGCCCATCATGCACATCAATCAGTGCAAGAAGCCATGAAAAGTGAATTAACTGTCTGGAGACAAATGGCTTAAAGATACTTTTGAGCTGAATACAACGTTGTTCAGCAAAAGCTCCTGGTGGTGTATGTCTGAGCTCATTCTCACATCACAGCAGCACTCCCATTTCCATGGAGGAGGTGGTGCACTCACCAGGCTGCTGGAGAAGCAATGCCATCCCATGCAAATACCTAAAGATGCCACCAGCTATGTCCTGCAGAAATCCAAACACCAGAGGCACCCCATCTGCCTCCCCAACAGTGCTCACTCTCAGCTCCTGGAGGTACAGCTGCACAGGGTCATAATCCACCACAGGAAAGAGGATATTCATGGCAGAGCTGTTCTTCACCACGCCGCGGGAAGCCGATTTCACCGGCCGGTCCACGCTCTCCAGGTGCCGAGGAATCTGGTTTGGATTCAGGTGGATCAGGACATCGTAGAAGTCCAGAGGAGGACGGAAGACCATCTGCAGGGAGAAAAACAGTGCTACTCAATACAGGACACAAGCAAGCAGGAGAGGTAAAAGAGGTTTTCCAAGTCCTTGTTTGCATTTTGTCTCCTTCTCCTTAGAAAGTAGTAAACCAAAGACAGAATTTTTGTGGGATTAATGTTAGAAGTTTGCCACAGACTCCAGGAAGCCTACCTGAGTAAATGCTAGTGGGGTGGGCAACTGAGAGGGGGACAAAGAGGTGAGCTGAGACAGATAACTGCACTGCACAAGGCAGAGTCTCAGGATGAAGAGGGGAATCAAGAAGCCAACAGGAGCTGAACAACACCCAGAGGACACAAGAAGCTGTTTAATAACAGGATGGCCCCATCTGTCCAGCAGGATTTGCCCCAGAGGGCAACAGTATCTTCCATCAGGCAGATAGAGGGTGAGAGCAAAACCCCATTAATGGAGGGGAGCAATCCCAGACACATAAATATTTGGACAAGCAGGATCTAGCTGTGCATACAGCTGTATTAAAATGGAAAAATCTTAAAACTATGCACACATTTTCAAATGGAACAAATGATGCAGACATGAACAGAGGCATGGGACACTGCTCGTCTTGGCACTGGAAGAAAACCTACTGCCTGGAACTGGTTTACAGCCAGGCCAGGGAGAAAACACATGAAGAACATCAGTGACCAGCACTGAGTCAGTCCTAGGCTCTGTTCCACACAGATCCCCAGTCCCACCAGTGACCAAGTCCATGGGCTTCCTGTGTGTGCCCTAGAGCATGATGCATGCTCTAGATGCATGTCTGCATCTTCATGACAGCAGGCATGTCCCCATGGGACCCAAATGCAAAGGCAAAAAAACCAGCTTGCATCACTGTCTTAGATATAGGAGGCAACTGTAGAGGAGGCAACTCCAAACTAAACTCAAAAGGCTTTTCCCTCCTTCCTGCCCCAAGATCTGCCCTGGAAACAGCATCCCATCTTTATCCCTAAGGAACATCACATGCCTGGGAGGACACCGGCCTGGACCAGAGGGATTCTCTGGCAATGAGAAACATTCCCACTGCAGTGGAAGGGAGGAAGAAGGAGGCCCAAGGCAGCTGAGTCAAGGTGTTGGGAGGTTTCTCTGACCAGGTGACAACTTGTTTTAGAAGCTAACCATCCCCAGCTCACAATGTGCCTCCAGAATTTCAGTCTTGGGCCAGCACTGTGACTGCAACACACTGGACATGCCTCATTCCTTCATAGCCCTGTAATACACACTGCTAATGCCTGAAGTACATCCTCACCTCACAATACTTTCAATAAATCTGCTTTATTCCAGGAAAATAAAGCAGAACAGAAATCAGTTCTTTTTATATTGCCCAGGCAGAAAAAAATTACTGTATGTGCTGCTTTCTGGTTTTGGTTTTAGTTTGGTTTTTTTGTCCCTAATGTGAATCTGCCATATTTAACCACTGCTTGTTTTCTTTAGTTCTTTGAGCTTCAATCTCCAAACACCACCAAACTATTCTTCGAAACACATGTATCTCCCTTCAAAGGGGAAATAAATATACATCTCTCAGGTCCATTGCAGTAGTGGATGTTTTAGTTTACTTAAAGAATGAAATCACTGAGAAATGGAAGAGGGTTGAACTACTATAGGGCTTTATTCCTCCACTCAAACCAAAATAACATCATCCTAAAGTGCCTGGTACCATCCTACAAAAACCTCCAACACCCTGAGCTTGGTTAGACTTGTGCACACAAGCCAAATTTCCACAGCTACTCCACAACAGTCTCACAGAGGACAGAGGAACCATTCGACACAGTCGTGGCCATACAACTGGTTTTGGCATGGGAATATTGTGAGTTTGCTCATGTCCCAAGAAAACCAGAGAATACAGAATGACTGTCCTAGTCACCCCAAGCTGCAGTGCAGAGCTGGGTTCCCCAGAAGCAGGGTGGCACAGAGGGACACCAGCTTCCCTCCTCTCATCCTTGCAGCTCTACATCCCAGGGCAACCACATGGCTGCAGCCTGAAACCTCCCAACACATCCCAGCAACCACCACCAGGGTCAGTCTGCTCAGCCAGAGCCTGAAAACCTTTGTGCTGCTGCCCCAGGGGGTTTACCTTCACATCCTGGTGGCTGAGTGGGTCCATGAGCTGCTCCTCCAGGGCACGGCGAGACTCTGAGGCGAGCAGGACAAGGCGCTGCAGGATCTGGGGAGGGAAGGAGCCAGAGGGTAAAACCTGGCAGCCTTGGGTGTAACAGGGACACCCCTCCCTCACGGGGCTGTGAGAGCTGGCTCCAGCACTAGGAGCAGCAACAGCAGCCAGCAGGGGAGGGGACAAATGCCCAGGTCACCTGTGCTGAGGGGCGCTCCCGGGTCCACATGGAGCTCCACTGGTCTTTGGGAGTGGCCAGGAACATGACGGGGAGGCGAGAGCGAGCTGCTGCAAACTTGTTCTTGATCTCTGCGCAGTCAGAATCTGGGGAGGGCAGGCAGACAGGTGAGATGCTCTGCCCCATCCACAGCCCTCTGACCTCCTAACCCCCATCACAGACAGGAAAGGGCAGCACAACAGGATTTACCCTCTCCCACCCTCTGATCCCACAGTCCATGTGAAACCAGAGCTCCTTCACCTCAGGCTGGTGCCTCACTCCCATTAGATGGACCTTTGCTCTAAATCCATCAGGTGGGTCCAGGCATGGTAGGCACTGAGGCTGACACAAGCTGGAAATTCACATTATAAGCTAGTGACACTTTGTATTATCCAAAGAGTGTTCTATCTTTTATTTCCCCTCAAGCGGGGAAAAAAATAGCTCTTTAGCTCATTAAAATAAGTTGCAGGGCACTTGGGAAAACATCAGTTTTCAAAACCCAATCCTCTCCCAAACACCTTTACCTTCTTTTATAAATCAGCTTTAAAAGCTGGGTGTAACTATCTCCGCCACCCCATGACTTTGCAGAGCCAAGACAATCCCATGGTCTCTTGTGGCTTCAGCACGTACCCAAAAGACAATTAACAGACAAAACACTAGAGGGCAGGAACAGAGGGCTTCAAAGACAGCACCACATCTAACACTACCCACTGTCACAGATTTCAACAAGACCAGAAGCAGCAGAGCATCATCACCGAGATCCACCTCTTCAGAGGCAGGCAAGGAAAAAAAGAAAACCACACATGGCACAAACCCATCCTGCAGGCAAGTGAAACATGACAGGACAGGAGCAAGGGAGTGGAAAATATCCTTGCCCTCAGCACAAGCTATGATATCTTCCTGTATCAAAGAGATTTGGAGCCAGGCACTGACCAAAGAGGGCTCAAGAATCTCATGTTGCAGCTCTCCTACCTGCTGCCCTGCTCACCTGTGAGGCCAGTGTTCAGGTTGACAATCAGAGGGTTGTTTTTCCAGTCAAAGGTTGCCAGCAAGTTAAGGAAGCGCAGGAAGCCCACCTGTGGAGAGCTGCAGGCAGGACAAAACAGTTCAACATCAGCATTTGCTCTCCTGGCAGCAAGAAGGGCTGCACTTGGGGGTGACTTAGTGAAGGCCCAACCCACATGCAGCCCAACAGGGATATCTGTAATGGGAAAGGGAAGTTCAGAACAAATTTGAGACTTCGCCTCCTCCAAATCTCCTCTTTCCCTCAAAGCCTTTCCCCCCTTTTCCCTCATTCCTCAGGAAAAAGAAACCATCAAAACATAAATCACAGCCTCCCCCCCACCCCAGGTGCCCAATCTCCTGATGTTATTCCCACCCAGACTCCTGGGTGTGGAGCAAGAAGAGATGGAGAGAGAGCTGCTCCCATCTCTGGTGCAGGCCTGAACACCAGCCAAGTTCCCAGTAAACCTCTTCCCTGCAACACAACATGTGCACAAAGCCAGATAGCTGGGAAGATGAGGATTCTGTTATTTTGAGACAGGGAAGCATTCTAGGCATCAGACTGTTGTTCCTGCTATTTTGGGAAAGGAAACTGCACCCCAGGTGCAGAGCAGAGTAACCTTTTGGCTCCATACAGAACAAAAACATTTCCTTTAACTTCATTTCACTTCCTCTGGGCCCCATAACATTTGTCTGCCAGGGATCAGCAAGAAATGGGTTCTGTGGGGTTATATACCAACACACTGCTCCATTCAGTTTTCAGGGCCCACCCCCTTGGAAGTCTCCAGAAGGAAGGGAGGCTGGAGCTGCCATCACCACCAGAACATCCTTCCTAGAGAACCCAGGAGCCCCAGCACAGTCCTCACCCTGATTCTCCTGGCCACCACCCCCAGAACAAGGGGCCTCACCAGTCCTCCAGAAGGCACGGACACTCTGCAGTTGTGCCACCAGCACCGAGAGGCCACAAGGACACTCACCCCCAACCTTACCTGCTTTCCCCCTTTCTTTGCAGTGCACAGACTAGGGAAAGCCACAGCCCTGCTAAGCATCTTCATCTCCTCTGGTGACTCCCAGCAGGACTTGGGACAGCATTTTGGCAGCATAGGGGCCTCACGCTCCCTGTGAACCCTCCCAACACCTCCTGCCTGAGCAGCACCCCACCCTTCCTCCATGCAGGTAATGAAAGGCACTAGATCCCCTTTGGGCCAGCCTGGGCTCCTCATCCTCACCTGGGTGGTGTGAAGGGGGCTGGGTGGAGGAAGAGAAATGCCACAAGGAGGTCCACACACTCCTCAGAGATGCTGTCACTCAGGAGCTGGGCACTGATCCAGCGCTTGGCCAGCCGGGAAGTGCTGCCAAAAACAGGGTGCTGCTGCTGGAGCCTGTGAGGAGGGAGACATGCCACTGCTCAGCCCACACACCCCAGGACCCACAACAGCCTCTTGGCACTTGGCAAGAAAGAGGAGAGGGGCAAAAATCTGCAAGGAACACTTAGGCAGCATCACAAGCACAGAGACTTTCAGCAGGTGCTGAGATTTTGGGGGAAAGAAGGGAAAATGCTGCCTCATGCTGCTCCCTAACCACACTGCATTTTAATATTTGTCTCCCCACTCCAGTGTCCTCAGGGTCACAACTGGTGCCACCCACACCCACATCCTTCCCGTAATCCTTCCCAAGAACCTCTCATAAGGTTGGCTGAGGGGCCACTCCCCACAGCAAGCTCCTCTACCCACCACCACCTCCAGGATCCAAGGCACCTCCAGGTGCTGGTTTCCAGCCAAATCCCACCCCCTCAGGCACATTCTGCCTCACCCACCCATGCAGTGAGCTGGTTAGGTAGGGCAGATGACACGTTTCCAGCTCCAGCTGCCGAGATTCTTCTGTGTCCTGGTACTTGAGCATCCCTTCTGGAGTCACCACTTCCTTCAGGATCAGGGGCTCCCGGTGGTAGGCCACTTGGAGACGGAAAACGTAGCCATCCTGAGATGGAGCACAAGGCAAAGTCAGGCATGACAGTGACAAAAACAGCATGATGTGTGATATGTTGCCCCTCAGGGACACAACAGCAGCATCCCAACATCAGTGCAGTCTCACCACGCTCTTTCCTAGGCCCACCATCCAAATACTGGTTCTGCCCAGTGGGACTACTGCCACAGCCCCCCACCTCGGTAAGGTCAGGCCTGGAGAAGGTTCTGGGGACCCCCTACCTTGTACACATCAGTGTGGGTGACTGCAGGTCTGCAAACCAGCTGGTGCTGCTGCCGGAGGAGCTCAGCCAGCTGCAGGTGGAAAGCAGCCTTGATGCGCTTGATGGCTCCTTTGTCCTGTGGCCACTGGCCACTGCCTTCCATGTGGCAGATGACTGGGGGCAAAGGGATAGCAGGAGGTCAGTGAATCCCACACAGAAACAAGGTGTTGGATAGGGATGTCTGGAACTACAGGTTCCAGCAGTTCCAGCAGGAGGGCAGGAGGAGCCAGAGTTGTGCTCCTGCCTGCAGCACACCAACATATCAATAACAGAGCCAGCATCACTGCGTGCCTCCACCTCCCTCCACCAGATCATCTCCCACTCACATGTAACCCCACTTACTCTTCAATGGTGTTATGTAGGCTGGGCAGGGTTTCTCCTCTGAAGGAAGAAGCAAGTGCTTCCTTCTGTTATGGAAGGAATAAATTGGCTTCACAGGAATGGGAGGAAAGACCTGAAAGAGAACAACCACCTAGCAATTGAAAACAGGCAGCAGAAACCTCTCTGCAATGTGTATCCCCTCACCCAAACCTCCCACACCAGCGAAGCACTGCAGTACAGAGGGTTTAGTCAGCTTGTGCACAGCCAACCCGAAGGATGGAACAGCAAAGAGGCACCATACTGCCCCAGGGGCTCTCAGGAGCCACAAAACCCGAGAGTGACTCACTCCCTCGATGCTCCCTCGCCCCAGCAGCCTGCAGCCCCCATGCCCCAGGACACTCACATCTGTGTAGCGGAGGGCTGGGTGCACACCCTGCACGGCCGTCACCGCCAGCGGCAGCTCCTTCAGCTTCCACAGCTTGCGGCTCAGGTCATCGTAGGAGCAGACAACGCTGACCATGGCCTCCTCGCCCGTTCCCCAGGCCTGCAGACACACAGGGAGTCTCTCCATGCACCCCTCCCGCTCCTGCACTCACCCCACCTCCCTCCTGGGCTGGCATCACAGCCAGCTCCAAGGAGCCAGCACCGCCACCCCAGGGAGCAGCTTCTGGCAAGAGCACTCAGCAAAATGGGGAGGGAAGAAAGACAGCAAAGACAAGGGCAAGGCTGTCTGTGACTCCCCAGCAGCCACAGGTATCCCAGAGGCAAATAAAATTATTTCTTCAGCAAGACACTAAGGCAGCATCAAGAGCTGTACTGACAGCAATCACTGTAGTAAAGGAGAAACCAAGAATGATCTGGGAATAAAGAGACCACATACTGGCAAGGTGAGCCCTGCTACTGTCTCCCCAGCAGTTACCATGACACCAACAGAGGCAGCAGTTAACAGAAAACTCCACTGACTACATCCTTAGCCAAGGCAGAGCTCTGGTGCATGGCAAAAGCAAAGACAGAAAACACTCAGAGTACCACAGGAACCCTGTAGAGTGCAGTGGAGAATCACCAGAAGGGAGAATTGGTGTTGCCCTTACTCCTTCCACCTCCTCAAATAATAGCAGAGCAGTCTGAACAGGGAGGACACATTGGTGACACCAAACACCCAGCTCAGAGGCAGCTGAGAGTCACACAAGGAGTCAGCCTGCAGGGAGTTTTCCCCCTTGGGCTCTCTGGTGGAGCAGCAGCACCCTCTGCGGGGTGTGCCACGAATGGCAAACCCACTCTGCTTGTGGCTGCACGCTTCCTCTGCCTTCATCCTGCATACCCTCACATTGCTGGCTCCCCAGACAGAATTGTCTGGCCCATGTCCTGAAGGATGCAGTACCTCAAAGGTGCAGCCAGAGGAGCAGTGTGAGACAGTAATATATCCTCAGGCATGGGGACATGAAAAAAAAGCAGAGAGAATAGGACACTGGGGAGCTAACAGGGGAAAATGAGGTCTAGGGGATGCTAAAGCAAGAGAATTTCAGCAGTTATGCACTGGCTGCCATGAAAGACTTGGTAGATCCCTACCCTTACTACATTCTCTTGGGAACCACCCAGCTGCCTCAGTGCCACTCAAATGCCCTCCCCACAGCCCTTCCCTCACTGCTCCTCCTGGAGAGAGCCTCAACTCCACCAGGGAAGCAGACATACCTCCTTCCCAGTCCTGATCACAGATTCCAGCAGGGCTCCTGTGTAGCAGATGGAGGACTCAGGAATGTCTGCATGGCTGTGTGGGAAAAGACAACAGAGCATTAGAGCTATGACATGCCAGCCTATTGATCCTATTGACACTGCAAGGGTCAGCCCAAGGATGAGCAACCCCTCTCTAAAGGAAGGTCCTGGTGAAAAGACAAATCTCTGTGCATTCCTCCCTGCCCAAGAAATCCACCCAAAGTGAATCAGTAACTTCTGCAGCTTCACAGGATGCAAAGCCAAAGCCACCAATGTGCAGGCTTCCCTCACAAGATCCATCCTCACCTCAGGACAAAGAGGCACAGGCAAATCCTCCTTTCTGTGCAAGAGGGCCTCACTTTTGGCAGATGGCATAAACGGCTGCAGAGGTTTACCAATGCCATAGGGAAGACCTCTGACCACTACAAGGTCTCAGAGGATTTCACAAAAGTGTCCTGCAAGGTCCAGACAGCTTCTCCTCCAGCTCTGAGGAGTGCCCCAGCACCCCATTCACATGTAAGGGCATGCTGCCTCCTTGCCCTTTGCATTATGTGCAGCAGAAGTTACAGCAGCAGGTGCCCTTCGTCCTTGCTCTTGGGAAGCAGATCACAACACAAGGACAGCTGAAATGACCCCCAGATCTCACAAATCCAAAACAAGCCACAACACCCCACAAAGCACAAAGCTGACAATGGGGTCACCAGGGACAGGACACACGGCAGGAGCGACACATGGAGCAGCCCACAGCTGCTGGTCAGTGCAACTTACAGCCTCAGCAGGTGCTTGATGATCTGCTCAGGAACAAGGCGCTTCTGGCAGACAGTGCTGGCCTCCCACACCACAGCCTCACAGATGCTCCCATCCTGGAACCGACGCAGCTCCGACTTCTCTCCCCAGAAGGTCCGGAACTCCAGGGCCTGTGGGGCACATGGGCCAAGCCAAAGCAGTGACACAGGTCACTTTCAGGCCAGTAAAAACTTTCCCAGGATCACCAGCCAGCCTCCCAGCATCTTCAACCACAGCACAGCACCAGCTTTGCTCTTACTCAGCACAAGCAGGGCGCCCCTCACCTCGGGGTGATCAGCCTGAGGACCCTTCTCCAGCGTGCTGGCAGCAAACTCTGGGACAAACAGGAGCCCAAACGTCAGGGGCCCAACATCCTTGTGTTTTGGGGGCTCAGCATCAATTGGCCACTGTGGGAAAATGAGGAACATGAAGCACAAGGAGAGATGAGGTTTCTGGAGCAGCAGCTGCTGGGATACTGGGACACTAGATGAACCTTCTGCTATGTTCTCCCAGGTGCCCAGACAAGCACAGACAGGGAAAGTCTCATATAATAGGTCTCCCCAATGACAAGAACAGTTGTCTTCATCCTGCCCCATTACTGGACCAGGACTTGTGCCCAGACCAAGCAACACAGCTGCATCCCACAGCCCAGCGCATAGCCTTTGATTCTGTACTCCCAACAGAGACAAGCCTGCCTCCTTCCCCAGTGAGCAAGGGAAGTGCTCTGTAGTGCCACAAGAGGCAGCTGAGACTCCACAAGCCGCAAAGGATGCGGTGTCATTGCCAAGCTGCATTACCTCAGGGATCTGGGGCAGGGAGTGAGCCACAAGCTGTGCTCTCTGGGACAGACCACGTGCCAGCAGCGAGATAATGAAGGGCAGGGCCGCAGCCACGTAGTTCCCACCCCGATCCATCAGCTCGTTCAGCAGCTGCATCTTCTTGCAGGTACCCTGCAGCTTGGAGACATGCTTCAGGCTACAGAGAAGAAGAGAAGCTGGTCACCTACCTCTGCCACCAAATCCTTTCTGAGAGAGGGATATGTTAGAGGATTGATAAAATAGGGAACTGAGGGTCCTAGTCCAGGATGGGTGGGGAAGCTATCTAGACCAGTAAAAGTGGAAAAGCCCAGTGCAAGGAGGCACCAGTGTCTATCTCAGAGCTTAGAAGAGCCTCTTCCCACCAGGTAAGTTCAAATATAACCCAGACCAAAGCCAGAAGTAGCTCACTTCTCTTTGAGCAGGCTCCCTCAGCACTATCCTACCACCACAGTGAGACTCACTGGAAAACGTGGTCGAAGGTCCTGAGCATGGGCTTCGGGGTCATGAGCAGCACCTGAAAGCCATCCACCATCCGGTCATCCAGAATCTCCATGGAGCGCTTGGCTTCAAACTGGACCTGAGCAAGGAGGGAAGGCAGTGCAGGAGCATGAATGCAAAGGGAGAAGGAAAGCAAATCCCTCCAGCAGTGGTCACTTGTGCTCTCCCCATCAACCTGCCCAGTTCCACGGCCAGCAGCACACCCTGATCCCAGTATCTGTCCTTAGCATGAAGCCAAGCAACAAACAGCTCTCACTGCTGGCCAGACAGTCCCTTCTTGATATCCAGGACATCAAGGTGATTTTCTCCTTGGTAACAGTTACATCTGCTAAACAGCTGCTTGGCTTCACCCAAAGGTGCACACAAAGAGGGAAACAACTTTCCCACACCACTTGAGCAAGGCTGGTGAGACAGCATTACATCTAAATCTCCAAACTCACTTCCAAGCTTTAAAGCTGGGGATGTTAAAAGCTTAGAAAGCCACAATGAATGCCCTCCCTTGGTCCTACACCCTCCTCAAAATTATCTGACCATTCTGCCTGTCTAAGCTCACTCCTAAGACAAGAAGCCACCACAACATGCTCAGTACCTGGTGGTATTTGCTGGCAGTCATATCAGCACAGAGATTCACCAGTCCAGATGGATCCACAAAGACCACTTCAAATGCCTGGTGGAAATCATCCAGGACAGGCTGGAAAAGCAAACATGGTCCTTAGTGCTGCAGCACATCACATGCACCAAGACACCCCAAGACTGTTGCCATCTGCCATCCCTGCAACAGCACATCTCTGCCCCCAGGAGCAGTGGCAGTACAGACAGATACAGGCACAAGACCCCTCAGGGGCTGCTTACCAGGGAGGGATCAGCATCCTTGGCTAGACTGATCCCTGTCTCACTCAGGTCAGTGGTGGCTGTGGACAGACAGGGTTGAACAAGTCACACCACCATCCACACCTCTCCCCCTGGTGACAGTGGCACAGTTATGTGTCAATACCACCAAGCTCTCATAACGCCAACTGTGTTACCATACAATGCTGGCCTCCACCTTATGGTGGGATTTACCCATCACTCTGGTAGCTGCACCATCCAGCCCTACTCTACTGATTCATCCCCTCCTGTCCATCCCACCCACAGGGCTCAGCATAATGGCCTCTCTGCCTCGTCTCCCACTGTATTCAGGCTTTGTGCAGCGACACCAACCTTTCCCTGCCCAGAGAGGCCCCTGGAAACTCACCCAGGAACTGCAGAGTGCTCCTCAACACCTGGTACCCACTCATCATCTTGACAATCTTGCGCTTCATCAGCAGGTAGGCAACAAGCATGGAGACCAAGAAGCCACTGAAGCACCCGAAGCCCTGTGAAAAGAGGAACCACAAGCCCATGGCAACCCACAGGTTAGGATGGGACCTCCATGAAACTCTAATACAGCTCAAAGCAAAGCCACAAGCCACCACCCCCACCCACCAGGACAAAAGCACCACCCTTCTGCCCTGGGAAGGAGAACAGGCCAAAGGCAGGTTAGCCAGGTAAGCAGAGCCCACCGTGGCACAGGACATACCTTGCTGAGCTGCCGCTGGTTCAGCCAAACTTTGAGAAGGGCCAGGCCATCTTTCATGCCTGGGAAGTCCGTGGCTGCATTAGACAATAAATGCAGGTGGGAGAGCATCACTGTGTCACAGAGGATGGAGTTGTTGTAGTGTGGGGTCGGGGGCTCGGTGGCTCCTGTGTGGGAAGATCACAGCATGTTGGACCCAACCACCAGCCACCCACCCACAGAAAAGGGCTGCAGTGAACCCACCGCAGGCACTGGGGGCAGTCTCTGCCTGAAACAAACAGCCCCAGGCTGTACCTTCTTTGGGGGTGCTCTGCTCCATGAACCAGGCGGTCCGGACGTTGTTCTTGCTGGGATAAAAGCGGCTGGGTTTGAAGAGACCTGGGTCAGGACAAGCATGGAGTCGAACAGTGACCATCTTCTCATCCTTGCCTGTAAGCACACGAGGGGAGATGTACAAGAGGAAGAGATGTCAGGGATTGAACTGGGGAAACACAGGGCACCCCTAGCCCTTCCCAGCAAAGCTCTGCAGCGGTGGAAATCATCTCAGAGCACAGAGTGACCACATCCCAGAGCCAGTGGTGACCTTGGGGTCACATAGCTCATGCCCCAATCCCACCTTTCTCCCCACTGCCCAGCCTGACACCCCAGCCTGTCCTGGCCTTGCCATGCCACATCTGCCCCAGACCCCAATCAACTGTCTCCTGAGGGCTGTGGGAACAAGCAGCACTTGGCAGCCCATGCATCCCACATCATCTCGTCAGGGAAGAGACAGACTGCACAAGGGTTCCTGGGGAAGGCAGGAGGACAGTGGGGAACAGGGCTGGGGAGAGCAGGAAGAAAGGCAGTGCTGCATACAAGTGCGTTTTGCAGGGTTTACTTTTTTACTCCTTCAAGTACCCACAGGATGTGCCAGCCAGTGAGGCCAAGCCTGGAGAGCCCAGCCAAGCTGCAGAGGAGGATTGGGAAGGGGAAAGACCCTGAAGACTAGACTCTGGGTGAAGAGAGAAAACAGCTGAGAAGCACACAAAATTTACAATGGCAGCCCCGGACTGATCCCTTTCCAAAGGGCTGTTAAATGGCATGAGACCACCTTCACTACCCTCCCCCCCAACACCAGTACCCAGCCACACCCCACACCACAACAAGGCTCAAGTGCCACCTTGAGGCCTCAAGAGCAGGATGGGCTTCAGATGGTTGCTGTTCATGTAGGCAAACTTCACACTGCCAAAGAGCTTCTCCTTGGACAAATGCTGGGCGATGTGGGACAGGTACAGGGCTCTCTTCCGATGGTAGCGTTGATTCAGGTTATCTTTGTCCTGAAAGATTTCCTGGGAAGAGAGGGACAGGACAATGCCACCTGGCCTGCCTGCCAATTTCAGTTCAGCCCAAGGCACCCCACCACCCACAGCTCTCCTTGGCCCCACAGGCAGCCCTCTCTCAGCCCCAAGGAGCTCTAAGCTGGTCAGGAGCTTGCTGCTGGCTCACCAGGCTCCAGGACTGCAGGAGACAAGAGCAGTCATGCAACCAAACAGGGTGTGCTTGGTCTCAAGCTTTTCTTACAAGCAAGTCTGGGCAGCAAGGGGAGGTTATAACCCTCCAAACATCTCCTTCCCTGTAACACAGTCTTAGGAGTTGGGGTAGAAGTGCAATTGGATACAAGAACAGATGGCCTGCATCTCCCTGGCAATGTTCAGCCCAGGCAGAGAGAAGGAAGATCTTGATGAGGAACTAAGATCAAACAGCTGCAAGCTCTGATAGAGCAAGAGGCCAGACCAAACTCCCCAGCCCATTGTGGGAATCATCCTGCATACCCAGATGTGTCACCTTACTGAGGAATGGAGTGGGCAGGGCAGAGGTCATGGAGGGCAGGAGAGGACAAGGCTCTGGCAGGCCCCAAAGCCATTTAAGAGGTGGCATGGACAGACTCACCCGTGGCATGGTCACTGCAATGTCCACGTTGATCTCTGGCCTAATGCAGGTGCCCAGCAGGTAACTGCCCACCACCTTCAGCTCAGCTGGGGGCACAAAGTGGAACCTTCCCTTGACGCTGAATGGCACTTGCAGGAACGGGACCTTCACATCCTTGGAAAGCCAGGCCTGGTCAGTGAGCTGTGAACAGACATGACACACAAAATATTCTGAGCATCAGCAGCAGCAGATGTGCAGGGACCAAGACCCTGCTCCCCACACAGCTGCACCCAGAGCTTAAAGACAGTGAACTGCCTTTTTCCTCAAAAAAATAAAAATAATCAAGGTATTATTTTTTTTGGCCCCTAAGGGAGACAGTCCACAAGTAGCTCTGCTTGCAGAGCAACAGCAGAGCCTGCTCCTACTCCATCCAGGACAGGGGTCTTGCCACCTCTTCTATAACCCTGGAACATACTTCAGTTTCTGGAGTCTCCGGGATAGCACCCAGCAGGCCGTTAATTTCGTGGAGGAAGGCATCAATCTTCTTCTTCTTCGTCTCCTTCAATGTCACTTCCTTCAAAAGCTCCTCAATCTGTAGGGGGAAAAGGGGATCATCAAAGGCCGTTGTAACACTGGAATTACTCCTGGCTTTTACCTTGTCTTCCAGCACCAACCATAAGCCAGCTCCAAAGGGCACCTGGTGAGCTGGGAAACACACCAAACTCTTCACAAATCCTGCCTGGAGCTGGCAGTTTGATCAGTTCCTGCCATTTTCTGTGAGTACTAGATTGCAATCATATCCACCCCAGCCAAAGTCCATGCAAAAACCCTGATGTAATTCACACAAGCACAGCTCTCAGGAAGGCTGTTTGTATGATAGAGAATCAGCTGCAGGAAACAATCACACAGATTCCCACCACAGACCAGGCCCTAGAGATCCTGCCACTGACACCAGCAAGTGGCTAGGAGATCAAAGCTGTTCCTCATTAAAATCACCAATGTTAGAACCACCTGAGGGATGGGATGCTATCCAGAGGAACCTGGACAAGCTCAAGGAGTGGGCCCATGAGAATCTTGTGAAACTCAACAAGACTATGTGCAAGGCATTGAATCTGGCTTGGCAGATGAACAGATCAAGAGCAGCCCTGCCCAGAAGGACTTGGGGTGCTGTGGGTGAGAGGCTGGACATGCCCCAGCCATGGCACTCAGAGCCCAGAGAGCCAAATGTGTCCTGGGCTGCATCCAGAGCCCCGTGGGCAGCAGGGCAGGGAGGGGATTCTGCCCCTCTGCTCTGCTCTGCTGAGACCACCTGGAGCACTGCAGCCAGAGCTGGGGTCCCTGCACAGGAGGGACAGGGACCTGCTGGAGCCAGCACAGAGGGGGCACAAAGATGATCAGAGGGATGGAGGATCTCTCATATGAAGAGAGGCTGAAAGTATTGGGATTGTTCAGCCTGAAGAAAAGAAGGCTCTGAGGAGACTTACTGTGGCCTTCCAGGACCTAAAAGGGCTACAAGGGGACTGGAACGGGACTTTATAGTGATAGCAAAAGGGGCTTTGAACTGAAAGAGACTAAGTTTAGACGAAAAATTGGGATGAAACTCTTCCCTGTGAGAGTGTTGGGGCGCTGGCAGAGATTGCCCAGAGAAGCTGTGGATGCCGCATTTCTCAAAGTGTTCAAGGCCAGGCTGGATGGAGGTCTGAGCAACCTTGTCTAGCGGAAGGTGACCCTGGTGGGGGGGGGGTTGAAACTAGATGATCTTTAAATGTCCTTTCAACTCAAACTGCTCTATGATTCTACGATCCAGTTACCACTGATCTTCACCTAACACAGACAGCTTGATAACCCAGGTCATCTCCAAGTGCGGGGTCCCGCAGCCCCCCGCGCTCCCCCGTGGGGCAGTGTGCGGCCCCCCCGCTGACCTGCAGGCGGAGCAGGCTGGAGTGGAACAGATCCTCCGTCTCCTTCAGCTGGGTCAGCTCCTCGCTGGTCGGCGGCTTGTAGAGCTCGGCGCGGCTCAGCTTGGCCGGCTGCGGGTCTGCGGCTGTCGGGGCAGCCCTCTTCCCGCGTCGCACCGCGCCCCCGGCGCGGGGCTCTGGACCCTGCTCCGCATCCTCCGCCGCCTCCGGAGAGCCCTGCGGGGAGAACACAGCACTACATGGCTCGGTTCGGCTCGACCCAGCCCCGCGATCCCCCCGGCCCGGTCCCGCCGCCTCTCACCGCCATGGCCGCCGCCCACGTGGGTCCCCGTCACCACGTGCGGCGCCGCGCGCCCCGCCGGCCGCCGAGCGCCGCTCCCTATTGGCCGGGCGTGACGGCCCGGCACCTTCCATTGGCCCCGCCGCTCCTGCCCCGCCCACTGAAGGCGTGTCCGCAGCGCCGCTTTGCGTCCGCAGCAATGGCTGCGGCGCTGGTGGGCGGCGTGGGCCGTTGGCTTGCCGAAATCGCCGCCTTTCACCCCAAAACTGCGGCTCTCGGGGCAGTGAGACGGACTTTCGCCTTCAGGCCGGCGAGCGCCGGACCGCCTGCGCGCCGCAGATCCCGGTTGTGGTATTCGGTGCTTAATCGGGGTGGACATGCTGGATGTGGCCTGCCGAGAGCCTGAGCCGGCCTGGCCCGCAGGAACGGACACCGGGAGCCAGGAAAATCCTGGAGGAGCAGGCACTGGGAGCCATCATCCTCCTGGCCAGCTTCCGCAGGGACTGGGAAAGACACCAGGAGCCAGTGGCATCCTACGTGCAGATTACTGGAGTGGGATGAATATCCCTTTTATATAAATTAGATATTAGATATTCTGCCGTTACAGAAGCAGCTCTGAACACAGGGTCCGATCAGGTTTGCGTTGTCGGGGCATTTAAAAGACCACGCCATGTGTGCCTCCGAACAGATTTTGGACCCAGGTAATTTTAATTCTTTTACCAGCTCTTTGGATGGCTTTTGCATAACTGTAGTCAGTTAATTCACTTCTCTACACCCTGCCATGAAACAGGGATGCTGTGTCTCCAGTGGGACCGTCCTTCTCCAGAGCGACTGCTTTGAGATAGCACCCCTGGAGTCTGCTATTCCCACGCCAGGTCCAAATTCTCCCTGAACTCTGGCCACACTCAGTACCACTTTTTGCCTGCACTATGAGAACACTTACAAACAGGGTCTCTTCAAGAGCAAATGTATAGGCATGTTATGAGAGAGGGCAGAAGATCAGGTATCCATCCTGAATGAATCCATGGGAGTTCAGAGAACTCCTTGAAGTAAGCTGAGCTCCATCCATCTCAGAGGATCCCTAAGCCAGATGAGCCCACTGCTCATCGGCTGTTGGTGGCAAACAAGCAGCTTTATGGTAAAAACTAAGCTGTGTTGGAGGCAGGGGGTGGGAAACAAGCTGCGTTCAGAGGACATTTGCAATTGATACTCTCTGCCCTGCAGGTCTTTCCAGTGTCCGACTTGCCTCACAGCAGGGCAGGCTCTCACCCATCCCTGTGCCAGGGCAAGCAGAGTTATGCCATGTCCTGCCCAGCTGCAGAGCTCATTTCCACACACTGCAGCATCTCTGCCTGGGACATCAAGGTGCCAAGCTCCTCTCAAGGCATTGTTTCTTTTCCCAAAGAAGGCTAGCACCTGACCTGCTGCTTAGCTGGGGCACCCAAAAGCATAGTTGCCAAGAGCCCCTCAAGCCTCTCATCCTTCCCTCATATTTAATGACTTCCATGCACGAAAATCTGCTGGAAATGAGGTCTTAGCCTTGTGTCAACTCAGCTACAAGGACTCCTGCAGATGAGCGTTTGGTCCCTGCATTCCAAGGAGAGTGCTGCATTTGGGGAGCACATCCCTCACACAAGCAACTTGTAGCAGGGATGCAGGTGGTGGCTGTGATACCTTACGTTTTAGCTTTCACATTTCTCAGATTCTGTGCTGACTTGGTGTGGGACTCTGAACTTCATATTAAGTCTTAGTGAGTTGTCTTCAGGTAGTTAGACAAACAGTCCTTTTCCAGCCTGAGAATCAAGGGCAACCATTACCCAAAAAGCATAAACAATGGTAAAGTGAAGGGAGCAGACCAGGAGGATGGGACTTCATAACCTGAATCTGTAATTGGACAATTAACCCCAATATGTAAATGACCAAAATTTATAAAAGTGTAAAAACTCGTGACCAGTATCCATCTTGGATCTACCCTGGATGTAGCTCTGGCCAGGCTCCTGCTCTGCCTGAGGTGTATCATTTTAAGGCCTTTTAATGAGTATCGACTTTATTCTTTAACTGTGTCTAGTCTCGTGAGCCTCTCACAGGCATCAGTTCTAGGTGTGACATGAGTCTCCTGGTCCCCTTTACTGCTCATGGCAGTTCCTGCCTGGCTGCTGCTGAGTTACAGCCTCTCTGGAGCAGCAACTTCCCCAACTCTATCCAGAGGATCCCAGGAAAAGATTTTTGCTGATTATAACCTCCAAATCACATCTTTTCCTCCATCTCAGTGGCCTAGGTCAGATTCCTCAGGTTTAACGCTGAACCTTGAGCTGGGTAGAGAAACCCCCCTGCATTCCAAAGCTGCCTCCAGAATTGACTTCCCAGTAGTGTGGATATTTACCTCCTGTCCAGTTTTACAAGTAATTTCTAAGTGCAGCCTCTTGATTCCACCAAGTAAGAATCCTAAATCTGTAAGTAGTAAGGTAACTTTGTAGTAGGCTTCTAACTTTGGAGGTCTTTATCCTCCCAAAAAATTCCAGAGTCTTGGCTGAGGAGCTCCTGTTTCTCCCCTTTCCTAACAGGGCCAGGACTGCCACACGTAGCTCTGCTCCACTCCCCAGTGATTCACTGCCAGACACCTGCAGGTGTTGTGGCCATACCTACAATGTCAGGTTCCTCTCTTTTTTAAGGAGAGGGTAATTACAGCCTTGTGTAGGATTTTTAGGAAGGTTGGGCAAACCAGTTTCGTCCTCCCTGTCCCCAAGGACACATCCTCGTGTTGCCTGAAAGTAGCAGGGGAGGAGGGATTCACTCGGGGCAGATCCAGGGGGGTTGCTTGGGTGTCCATTATGCAAATCGCACAGCATCCCCGGTGCACCCCAGCTGTTCCTGGGATTGTAAGTGTAGAAGAAGAGATTATAGGCGACCTTGCCCCTGAAAAATCATTAAATAGTTGTACTAATTACCAAAGAAGAGGAACAGCCTTGCCCTTAATGGGTCACAGCTGTGACAGATAAAGATAAGCGTGACAAAAGTGGTGGTTTGGGTGGTTGGGAGCCTCTTGGAGGCAGAAGGCCTGGAGACAGATGAGCCCTGAGGAAGGGGGAACAATCCAGAGAGACACAGAGAAGAACAAAACAAGGAAGAGAGTTCCTGCTGTAAAAGAGCTGCTGTGAGGTTAGTCTGGGTCTGATGGACCTAGCTGAGCTAGGTGAAAGCCTCCAGTCAGAGTCTGCAAGCCAGTACTTGCAGTGGTAGTCCAGTAGGAAATTGCCAGCAGTCAGAGTCTGCAGTTGAGCCCTACAGTAGGAGCTTGCTGTAGTCAGAGTCAGGATGGCTAAGCTGTAAAGAAGAATAAACTGGGACCCATTTCATGTTGTTGAATGTGTCTGTGTCTTCTCTCATTTCTACCCCTAACAAGAGGTCTGCAACAGGGATGGCATGGAATACCCAACTAGTGTGGAAGAATGAGTTCAGGGTCTGTTCTGAGTGCATGGGGGGATTTAGGGGACTGGGGGCAACAGGACAGGTTAGCTCCTGGATGTGTCACCTCAGGGCAGCCTGGCCAGCTTGGCAGTGGGGAGCAGGACACTGATGCTTGCCCCAGAACAGGTTCTTTAATAAAGCATTTCAGCACATAGTGAGTCATTAATTACACCCAATCCTACAATGCTAATAGTAGTAATATCAAGATTTAAAAAAGAATTTACTGTATTCCATACCATGTGCTGGCCCTTGCAGGTATCGCGCACCTTGTCCTATCCTGCCTTGCCCAAAGAGCTCCTGCTTCTTGTTATGGTCCATCCTTGCTGCCCAGAAACACTTGGGGCATTGAAGGAATGTTCCCTGCATTCTGTCTCTAGAAAGCTGGGACTCCCTAGCTCAGATGAAGCCATTGCCAGGTGGGTTTTCAACGGTGCTGAGCATCCCCAAACTCTGTGTACCAGCATCTCCTCAGCACGACCTTTTGGATCTCCAGCTTTCCCAAGAGGCACAGACAGACAGCACTGTGGCATCAACGCACCCCTGGGAAAATCCCACTCTGCCACGTTGGCAGAAGGACCACTGGGAGCACGTGGAGCCACATCCTCGGTGCTGCGTTTCCTGGGAGCAGCGCCTGAGCTCCGCCAGCACGCGGCTCGAAGCGCACGAGTGCAGCCCCGCACGCACACCTGTGTACACACACATCCCTGCTCCCGCGGCTCCTGACTCAGGAATGCTGGCAGGACGGGGCTGCGGTCGGCGCGGCTGCCGAGCAGGTTTAGCGGTCACATTGATCCCGACTTGTGCTGTGTCCGCTTAACCCCCGCACTGGCTTGTCCCCTACAGGGGTCTTCCCAAAAACACCACTGCTGTGGAAATTCTCTGCTCTCCTGGCAGCTGTGGAGAGCTAAACTTGCAGAAAAAACCTTGGCACGACCCTGTAGCTAGGTATCCTCTGCAGGCAAAGCCAGCTGCGGTTCAGAGCTTCCCCCCTTCAAGATTTTTGCACCCATGCCCTAACTCTCTTTGGCTACCCCATGGCCGTGGCTGGCTTCTTTTTTACCAAGTACTCCAAAATCTCATCCCAGTGATAACACCTGGACATGGCACTTCTCACTGCATAGCAGCTTTCACCCAGATTTGCTGGAGTTTCTTGCTTCTTCTGCAGCGTGGCAGGGGGCTCTGTCCCACTTCAATAAATCTGCATTTCACTGTATGATTAAATAGTTCCTCCCTTTGGTTTCTGTAGTATTTTCAAGTGTTTTAAATTCTCATCTATTGACACACGACAGAGTAATTTGTAAATCCCAAAAATAACCTGGCACACAGGCTAGTGACACACTCCCATAATGTTTGACTGTTCATCCCAGGTATGGCTGTATCACAGAAATACATAGCTACTGAGCAATCTTCACAATGGCCAAGAGGTGGAGGACTTCATCAGGGCAAAAGAGTAGGATAAAGTAGATGTTTGTAGTTTTAACTTCAAAACATTGCAGTTTTAAACAAAACCTCCAAGGCTTCACCCCGGGGCTCAGGCAGACACCCAGCACATTCTTGGCAGCCAAAAAAATAAGGTCCAAGGAGTGCTGGAGCCCAGATATGCCTGTGGGATGGGGTTAGAGAGATACCCAGGTCCCTCCCAGGGCTCAGGGACCACCCGGGCAAAACAATGTTGCATTGATTAAAACGAGCCTCAATCATCACTCCTTTCTTGGATGGATGATTGATTGTTAAGTCTCAGCCATCTGCATTGGGACATAGAAAGCACTTTGCATCTCCCCCCTACCAGCAGAAGCAGCAGCTTCAGGGCTTTGCAAGGGCAACGCTGAGGTTCACAGGATGGTATAACAGCCTCAGCCTTTCTGGGTGGGTCAAATGCTGGAATGGTGTGTTAGACACCCTGTCTGATGGGGGGAGAAGAAAATTAAAAAAAAAAAAACAAACAACAAAAAAAAAAAACAAATCCCCAATCCATGTATATATATCAGGGGCAAAGAAGGAGAGACTGATTTTAACTGCCTGAAGTCAGTGTCTGGCAACTTTATCTCAAAACCGGTGATCTGAGTTACACAAAAAGAACTAATGGGAAATTGATATGCTTTGAAATCTGCCAGCACTTTTGCCTCCTCTTCAATTACCAATTTGCCTTTTACATAGATTGTTTTGTGTATCTTGTTTTTATTCTGTGGTCACTTTGTTTGCTTTATGCAACAGGCAAGAGAGCAAACTTACCTTATTTCCTGTCTGTTGCTGGGTTGGCTTTACACATAGCAACAAGGAGGAGAAACTATTTTCTTTTTTTTTTTTTTCTGGTAGTAAAAAAACAGCCTGCATCTCTGAAAATCACATTGGAGACACTGAAGGAAAGGAAAAGCTCTGTCCTCTTTTCTCTTGCAGTCTTGTCATGTTTTATCAGTGATGAGTTGGTATGCCTTGCCTGTCCCACCAAAGCACCCCTCAGCCATCTCCCTGCAGTAGAATAACGCTCTGTTTCCCAACCACAACAGAAAAATTCAGTCTTCAGGGCAGCTCCTGAAACAAGAGGGAGTGGAGAGAGCCAGGAACATGGAAATATGAGTTTTATTTATTTATGGGTTAAACCTCTGAGTGCCCAATGACTTGGCAATGTGAGTGCCTCCGCGGCCTTTCATCTAATCCCAGCTTGCATACTGCTGAACAAACATCAACAGAGGTGATGGTGATGATGACCCTGATGATGACAACTAGATTAATTGAAATTTTCAAGCACACCTGACTCAGATGTAACAGCTCTGTCCTTTTTTATTCTTTGGTCCAACCCCCCCATTCCAATGATTTTTCAAGACAGGTATGTTACATCCTCATTCACCCAATGGAGAATTGAGGCAAGGCAGTTTAAGGTTTTGCTGGAATGCAAATTCAGGAATTCAGGAAGAGCATTCAGGAAATCCCCCCACAGTTCTCCATTTTGCTTCTCATAGAAACAGAGATTAAGCAACAGTGTTGACTGTGTCTCTGCCACTTCCCTCCAGTTTGTGATTTTCCGCCCACAGGAGCTGCCTCAGCTCCTGATGCAGGTGTTTCAGAGCTGTTCTGTGGAATTTGGCAGCTCATCTGGGTGGAGGAGAAAGACCCACATTTTCCACCATGGGGAGGAAGATAGCAAGGCACTCTGAACCACATTAGTAGCCTCCAGGCTCCACCTAAGATGGTGCTACCAAAAGTCAGCTTCGAAGCTCTGTCACTCCAAGAACACATTGCAAAAGACTTACCCTGTGAATGCTGAATCCTCCTTTTGCACTGAGATGAGTCCCCAGCATGTGGCCTCACCCTATGGTGTGCTTTTGGGCTGGAAGGGAGAAGCACTCTGGCTTTGGACTAGGATGAACCCCTCTTTTCTGGCCCCTACAGCCCCTGCAAAGCTGCTCTGTGAGACAGAGATGTCATCTGCTTAGGTCTGAGACATCTTCTTTCCCAGCAGGGAAGAGACCTTTGAGGCCTGCATGAGGGTTCTTCCACCCTCATAAAAACTGGGCAAAGCTTTGCAGAATCTTGGCAAATCTTTGCTGACCTTTAGCCTTGTTTGACCTCAAAGAGTAGGAGTTACCTGTCCTGACTTAGAAACCAGGGAGAGATGTCCCAGGATGAGTCAGGGGAACACGGGGTGAGGCCAGATGCCTCCTGCACAGAGAGCTGAGGGCTTTGTGCCATCTAACATTCAGGTGAATCCAAAAGTCCCAAAACTCAGGGATGACAGGCATGCCTCCCAGCTGAATGATACCTTACCCTGCCCTGCTGTGCGTTGCCAAGCCATGGGCAAAAGACTTCCTTGCCCCCTGGGGGATGAGCCTCTGTCCTGAAACAGGCTGTTTATTGTACCCAAGTTTTATGCTGGAGGTGAATGACTTTGCTGTCATTTGGAGTTTCCTTTGCCGCCCCTCTACCTGGTGTGGGAGGAAGCACAAAGAGACAGATCCCACAGGAAGCAGATCTTGCAGTCTGTGTGAAGACAGCAGGAACATCCAGGGAAGAAATTATAGGCATGGGACAATTTGAAGTCGCCTGGCAGATGGTGGGCATGTCACTTTGGGGAATTTCCCTTGGTTTGTTTTTAAACGATCTATGGAGTTGTACCCAAGACTCATGGAGCTTTTTATGAAAGGAATGGAGACTAAAGGGAAACAGTCTTCAGATTATCATAGCAGAAGGTCTCAGTGTCCATGGGAGGAACAGCTGTGCAGGCTGAGAATCTTCTGCAACAAAAAGACACCACGGGAAAGGTTATAGTACAGCCTGCAAAGTTACAAGGGGCAGAGTGTGACTGGACAGAGAAGGACCATTTGTCATTTTCTCCACTGTGAGGATGAGGGCATCAAAAAAGCTTATGAGGTGGCAGGATTAAAACAAGCCCCAAGGAAGTGATTCTGCACCCAACTAGATCATTAGATTGGTCAGCTGTTAGGCACAGGATGTTGCAAATGCCTAAAATTTATCTGTCTTCAAAAATAACTAAACAAATTAATGGTAGAAAAATTTACTGAAGGCTATTATGTATAAGTACACTTCTGGCTCAAGGAGTCTGAGTCACAAAAAAATGTTGGAGGTTGAAGGAATATTTTGAGAAAGTATCACTTGTCCTTACGCCCTTCCAAGGGTGGACTTGCATGAAGACAAGTGCTGGGATAGATAGGTCCTTGTGGGTTATTTCTAGATTCCAGAATAGAAAAGCAGTCAGCACTGAAACTTGGTGTTGGCCTTGACAAGTTTGCTATCTATCTGTGTGAATCTGCCCCAAGATCTCACTGCTGTGCTGTGCAAAGCCCCTCCCAGAGGTTCAGGGGGGACAGGACATGTGGCCCCCAGCAGGTGGGGACAGAAGATAGTGCCTATCAGGACCTGTGCAAGCAAGTCCTTGGAGATAAGTGTCTGGGGAATCACTTAGTGCAGTACCTTGATAGAGCAGCAGCTGCTGACTCTCAAGCCAAGAAATCAACCCTGAAGGTGATGAGATAAAGTGAAAGCAGAGGGAAACCATGACCTGGCAGTGAGAATTTCCAAATTTCCTTTTTCATTCCTGTGACAGAGGAAAATGAGATAAAAAGGGAAAATATTCAAAGCAATACAAACCTCAAACAGGCACAGCTCATCCCGGCTGACCCAGATGCAGCTGCAAGATCAGGCTCTGAAAGCTTGTGCAATATCTTCATGGTATTCATGGTCAAGATGCCCTGAGAACTGTATGAGGAATGGACCAGCAGAATTCAATGTCAAAAGATAGGAGCACTTTTCAATCTTCTGGGCTGTTTTTACACTGTGTCTATAAAAGAGGCAAGTTCACTGTTCCCAGAACAGCATCCAACTTTTCAAGCCTTCTATTACCCCCATATTTTCCATTGGGTGGCTGCACACTGTACACCAAGGGCTCTGCAAAGCACTGTCATCCCTCTCTCTGTGTGCAAAGTATCTCTGTTGCAGCTGGTGTCAGTGCTGACAGAGAGCCTCAGAGTCTCGGATCTCACTCAGCAACCACCTCCAATGTCAATAAAATATGACTGAAATGGCCCCATTGCCAAACTAATGACCACAAAACACCTGAAGGGCAGGATGCCATCCAGAGGGACCTGGACAAGCTCGAGGAGTGGGCCCATGAGAATCTCATGAGGTTCAACATGTGCACTTGGGTCAGATCAACCCCTGGTATCAGCACAGGCTGGGCATGAACAGATGGAGCAGCCCTGCCCAGAAGGACTTGGGGTGCTGTGGGTGAGAGGCTGGACATGCCCCAGCCATGGCACTCCCAGCCCAGAGAGACAAACGTGTCCTGGGCTGCATCCAGAGCCCCGTGGGCAGCAGGGCAGGGAGGGGATTCTGCCCCTCTGCTCTGCTCTGCTGAGAGCACCTGGAGCACTGCAGCCAGAGCTGGGGTCCATGGCATAAAAAAAACACAGGCCCATGTGCTGGTTTAGAGTACAGTGGCCGGGGTAGAGTTAATTTTCTTCACAGTTATGGGGCTGTGTTTTGAGTTTGTGCTGAACACAGTGTTGATAACATAGACATGTTTTTGTTATTGCTGAGCAGTAACAAAGAGCCAAAGCCTTTTCTGCTTTTCATACCACCACACTGGCGAGAGGATTGCAGTGCTGAGCACAGCCAAGACAGGTGACCCCAACTGACCAAAGGAGTATTCCAGACCATATGAAATCATGCTCAGTATATAAAGTGTGGGGAAGAAGGAGATAGGGAGACATTTGGAGTGATGGTTATTTGTCTTCCCAAGTAATCATTATGTGTGATGAAACCCTGCTCTCTTGAAGATGGCTGAACACATGCCTGCTTATGGAAAACAGGATTAATTCCTTGTTTTGCTTTGCTTGCGTGCATAGCTTTTGCTTTTCTATTAAACTGTCTTCATCTCAAGCCACAAGTTTTCTCACTTTTACTGTTCTGATTCTCTGCCCAATCCCACCAGGGAGAGTGGCTGGCTGGGGCTTGGCTGCTGGCTGGGGCTAAACCACTACAGTCAGAGAGGTGGTGGATACCCATCCTTGGAAACACCGAGACCAGGCTGGACAAGGCTCTGAGCAGCCTGCTCTAGTTGAAGATGTCCCTGCTCACTGCTGGGGGGTAGAACCAGATGCTCTTTAAAAGTCCCTCCCAACCCAAGCCATTCTGTTTACATGATTCAGTAAGTGAGAATCCTTTTGTTTGCTCCTGCTTTATTTACCAAGCCTTTGGAAATACCTCCATGGATAGGAACAGCCAGGAGTTTCATGAGCTCCTATTTTCCAAGAGCCAGATAAAATATTACTCAAATGGCTTTTATTATTTATTAATCATCAAAATATGAGGAGTAACAGCAGGGTAATTTGATTGTTCTCTGTTATCAGAAGTTTTGACAGCTTTTGCAGATTTCTAGACAGCAAGTAGATGTGAAAGAAGCATATATGTATATATCTTCCATCTATATGTGAAAGGCAGTATGTGGGTGACTGTAAACAAAAGATTTGGAAGGTTAGGGCAGTAGAGTCAATGGGCTAATATTTTCACATGTATGAAGAAACCCCACAGAAAAATGCCCTATGGCATTGAAAATTGTTCTGGATGAAACAGCTTTATATTGTTACAGGACAAACTAGGCACACTGTTTGCAAACCCTTCCTTCTAATTTCTTTTGCTCATAAGCGTTCAAGTAAATGAAAATATGTCTCACTCTAGGGAAAAGCTCTGCATTTCTGAAGCTGAGCATGTGTTCTGATGCTTAGGGAAAGATCTGAGTGTTCTGGCAATGCTTACCAGTGCTGCACTTAAAGAAAAAAAAAAGAGATAAATATATTAAAAATGGATGCTGAGAGGAAAACATGCTTGAGGTGGAGAAAGGCTTTTATCTAAGTTTTGTGGCCTTTGTGGAATGTTGGTTGCTTATTTGCAGAGAGAAAAAATTGCACCTCAGAAAGTCCTTACTGATTCCTCTGGTTCCCATCTTGCATCCTGCTCTGTCCATTTTTCCTAAGGAAGGAGAGGTTTTCAGGCCTCCACCCCACAGGGCTTTTCTGTTTTACCCCACTCTCATACTGAAGGGGCATCATGAAGAGAGAAATAGCTAAAACTTGCCCTTTTTTGGTTCTTCTTGACCACTGGCAAGTATGTTCACAGCTTTTTTAACTTCCCCAGGGCAAAAGCAAAGAAAGGGCCTTTGATCATCTTGGAGATAAGGAGAGGAAGGACCAGACTACAGCCAGCTCATCCAGTTGAAAGCCTCCCCCAGCAACAGTGAATGTGTCAAATACAAGTAGAAAAGCATATTGGTTTAAAGCACTGTGCAAATGAGGGCCCAGATGCAAAGGCTTAGCTCTTAAACTCCTTCCCTTCTACCCTTTCTAGATCCTTGAAATGTCCACACATAGGAAAAACAAACCCATTTGAGATAAAAACCACATCTTATTGTTTGGTACAGCATTACAGCCTTCTCCATCTTTAAAATGGGAATTATTCAGAATGACTAGGCCTGATGTGCATCCAGACATAAGCATGGCTGTTGGTTCCTTTTGTACCCTTCCTGCCCTTGAATTGACAGCTGAAAACTAGAGGAGGCAAAGAACCCATCCTACAGGCCAGGCAGAAGATCTGAGATGTGCTAGATGGGACAAGGAAATGGGACATGCCAAACCTACTGCAGATTGAGAGCTTCAAATTGGCATGGCCAACAGATTTCCTGCAGGATGGAGAAGCATGTGGTTAATTAATGGAAATCTCACAGCAGGTAAACAAGTCTGGAAGAGATTTACCTGGCCCTGCAGGCAGCTGTAGATAGGGATTGAGATGTTGGCACAACAAAGCATTGAGGGACAGCACCTGCAGGGCACAGCTGTACTCTACTCTGTCCATGGGCTCCAGGGACCCTTTTGCAGGACTGAGCCCTCCAGCCTCAGTCACAAAAACAAGGCAGGAATATAACTATGGTTGCCCAAGGTCTGCAGCAAGGTGCTGATGGAAATGAGGTAACCAGCAAGGGGTGGTAGGAGGGGACAGGAATGCAGAGCAGCTGGTGGAGCCAAGAGGAAGACGATCAAACCCCTGAAGAGCCCCTGCAGGCTTCCATTCCTCCCTTCTCCCAAGAGGGTGTGTGAGCACTGCTCTCCAACATGGACAATGCTGGAGCGTTTCAGCCTTGTGAGTTCAGTGGTTTTCTATTTTTTTAGGACCCCATAGGAGTTCTTTCCAAATTTCCATGGGACAGCAAGCTCCAGGGTGGAGATGACAGCACTTCTCAGCATGCTCAGGCTAGGCAGGAAAGCTTCTCCAGATTTGTTCACCTATCTGGGAAATTTGCATTAATTACCTTCCTGATGATTCAGGCTCCTGCAGGAAAGTTCAGCCTCTTCCTTTCTACCTATGAGTGCACAGAGCAGTTTTCAGGATCTGTGCAAGGGTGTTCCCCTGCCCAATTCTGCTTCACACCCACCACAGAGCAGTTTCCAGGGTTCACACAGTTCACCAGTGCACACAGCCGAGTGAGACATTGCATGTACCACACAGGCCATACAAGCAGTTTTTCAGAGGAACCTCTCTTTGTTAGAAAGTTGGAGGTTGAGATGCTAAGGGAGTATCCTCTGCCCCTAATCCTCTCCAGACATTTTCACCCAAGAGATTCTCTCTGCTATTCAGCCACCCAAGCTGGTCATGCCTTGGGCTTGGTGCTTATGCTGCAGTTTGGTTTTCTTCCTCTAGACCTGTTCACATTTGTTGTGGGAAGGGTCATGAAAGGCCCAAATTCAGTCTCAGCAAAGCAAGATCCAATTAAACTCACTTGGCTCTCCCTGTTTCCTAATGGAAAGTCTTCTTGTGGTCAGTTTTCAATGCCTCAGGCAGGACCTGAGCTGTCCATCTTCATCTACACCTTGCTGGGCCTGCATTTTAGTTATTGGCAGAAGGTGTGCGTTGCTGCTGGAGACCAGCCCACGGAGACCACCCAAGGTATGGCAACAGTGACAGCATTGCAAGCTCAGCTGATAGCAGCTGATATCATGCCATTCAGCACAGAACATAGTGATGGTGTCCCCAGCCCAGGAATGATGTGAGACCAGAAAGCTTCCTCCTCCCCCTCACTCACCTTCTGCAAAATGCTGTCCATCCTCACCATGGCTTCTTCATAAATACAAGGAGCTGCTTGCTCTGAGGGTAAAAACAGGGTCTGGTGAATCCACCAGGCAGCTGCTCTGTGCACTCCACCTCCTTCAGTCTGCTGCCAATGCCTGCCTAACACAGACGGCTCATCCCCAGAAATGGGGATAGCTGTTAGTCTCTTCTTGATGAGCACCCACTCTAAAGGGATTGAGTCATGCAGAGCTGACCCTGTGGGCGAGGTGAAGGTGAAACACTGGGGATGTTGGCTTAGTGTCTTCTGTCTCTCACAGAGCACACTCCATGCTGCCTCATGCAGAGCACACCTTATCCCAGTGATGCTGGCATCTACACCATCTCAGCCACACCAGAATGCTGGAGACAGTGATACCTTGTGCGGCAAGAAGAACCTAAAACTAGCTCCCAATACAGAAACTATTCCTGGGACTGAACAATATGGATATCCCAGTCACAGCTCCATCAATAAAGAATTATGTTCCACAGGTTGTTGCTTTGGAGCGGGGTAAGAGTCACTTCAGGCTTCAACAGAATCCTGATGGGTCCCTTCCAACTCAGCATTTTGTATGATTCTTTGAGATCATGAATATCTGAGGACCACAGCACATACCACCACCTCTGTGGGCAGCTGGAGGACTGTGCCTATAGCTGGCAGCTTGAAAAGGCTCAGATATTCTGCACGCTGAGCCCAGAATGGAAGGTGTAAGATGACCTGAACAGCCAGGTACACAAACTCTTGGAAATTCAAACCACTAAGGTCACAGTCACCACACTCCTCAGGCCCTGGAATCACAGCTGAAATAGCATTGTAATGCACTTATAATTTATTCATCAGCTGAATGGGAGCAGCAGGCATTGTGACGGCACTCTTTTATCAAGCCCTTGTGATGGACTTCATCCATTTTAAAAGAACAAACTGGAGTTGAAAGGCTAAAAAAAAAAAAAAAAAAAAAAAAGGCAAAGCCAATTTTATTCAAATTAAAACAAGCAGAATAGGGAAAAAGAAAAAGCTCCACTAAAGATCTGTTTTTCTCTTCATTTTTCATCTCCTTTGCTCTGAATCTTCCAAACTTTGCATTACTCTGCTGGTGGCTACTTTGATGCAGGAGGCTCCTGTTAACCCACATGCTGCTGACTGATGCTCAAAAGCAACTTTTCATCCCTGTGATGAGTTCTGCCTGAGGATCAGCTTGCCCCATTTTTAGATGAAAGGCAGCCAGAAGGAGAATTGCTCTGCTCCCCAGATAGAGGAACCTGTATAGGTGTCGATGTGAAGGTGAGGACACTTGTACAACTATTCTTTTTTTTTTTTTTTTTTTTCTGAGGTGAGACTCACCCCAGGCAGTAATACTGCATTGTTCACTTGGACAGCAGACCAGATAATCACACTTTGATTTTCCTCAGTAAATGCTCAGGGAGTTTTATGGGGAGATCTTTCTTTGGCATCAGGGCATTTGTGTCAGGGCTGATACCCATCAGGATGGTGCTTGTCTGTTGTCTGGTCTGGGACTGAGGTATCTGGTGTAAATATAAAAGGTAACCTCAGATTCCTCTGTTACTGCCCCTCCAGGGCAGCAAAACCGGCAAACAAAACCCCAGATGCTGTTTCCCCTTGTTGCATGGGCAACATGTGCTGCTGCTGGAGATTTGCACCCGGCCAGGGCAATGGAAAGACACAGAGGAAATAATCCTGACCCCTCTCTCTGTCTTCCATACCCCTATAGTGTTCTTGGCAAGAAAAAAACAGGGTAAAATTTGGGTTGTGGGAAGACCTATGAACTCTCTAACTGGAAGAGGAGCTGAGTCCACATTGACCTAGGTGCACATGAATTTGCACTTTGGGCGGTCTGAAGGACAAGTACTCAAGACAAATACTAATACAAATACTGGTTGGACAAATACATCTTAGGCTGTTTAGAACCAACTTTGGGGCAGGACAACGATGAGGTGGACCTCCGGGTGTCCTGCTCTGTTTCAGTACAGCCTAAGGAATAGCTGCTTGCTTTTGGAGCTACAAAAGGCTCCTGGTGGAGCTAAACAGAACTGTAAGCTAAGCAGAACTCCTACCCCCTGTCTGATCTTCTTCATCACTTCGCCATCTGACTTGCTGGGGGTAAGAAGGTGTTAAAGTCAGCCCAGAGTCCCCAGGACTCTGTTGATATTTCACCAAAGCACAGAAGTAGGAAGGAGGCAGGAGGAGAGGAAATGGTGTTGATGGTTGTCTTTTAACCTAGGTGAATCCAGTTCCCCTGGGGAAGGAGCAGGTATCTCATCCTTTGAGCCACCCAGGATAGATATTAGATAAAGCAGTGGAAAGTATCACATGAGAGGATTCTGTCCTAAGAATGGAGTCACACAGGCACTCCCACATCTTCCCACCTCTTGTCCTCTCTCTGACAGCTCATGGAGCAGTAACCCTCTAATGTGGCACCAAGACAGGTTTGCATTTTCAAAGCTTCTGCTGTTGCTAAGCAGAGGAGTTAACTCTCAGTTTGTCATCCTTTGTGAACACAGCTCACAGGAAGAAAGAAATAAATGAGAAAGAGAGATATTAAAAACAGTTGATAAGAACAAAGCAGAAAATACTTGGAAGTTTCCAAGTCAGATTTAACCTACTGCACTGGTGGCACCTTGAGGTCCAGTTTACAGTGCCAAGTTCTGCTGCTGGGGACTGGATTAATGGTATGTGTAGCCTCCTCCTCTCCCAGTGAGACTTCCCCTTCCTTGAGCCCCATGTTCCCACATCAGACTCTATTTCTTGGTCTCTGAGCCCAAAGAACAAACTGATTCATTCAGGTGAAATAAAAGAAGATAGAAGAAGGGAAAATACGGTTTGTGACAGAGCACACCCCATGTAAAGCTCTGCTTGCAGGTAAGCAGTGACCATCCATGGGAGATCAGCTGAAGGAGGAGGAGAGAAGACTTCATCCTTTCATTATGATATACCAGAGGAAATTTGAGGGGAGAGATGCCATATGATAGATCAAAAAAGTTATGCTAGCCTCAGGACAGCTCGGGTTCAGGGAAGGGGACACCAGGCAGAGCAGCTGAGCCTCCCTGGAAGCACAGGCAGAAATGCTGGCAGGAGCCTTGGAGACAGGCTGCACAGGCTTCAAAATGCTCTGTTGCTTCAACAGTTCCTATTTTCTTTGAGTGCTGAATGTTTTTGCAGGAAAGAGGAAAAAAAAAATCAGAGGGGAAAAAGACCAATATTCTTTCTAAAAGCAGACCCAGTGGAAAATTTGCAGTATGCTCTCTTGAATACACCAGGGCCTGCTTTACTTTCTGCCTTGCATGATTACATCTTGCGTTAGCATTCAAGACAGGCAGCAGGCAGAGATAAATCGTGAATAACTCCAAACTTTGTTTCTTCTATCTCTTCCAGCATTAGGCGGGTTCAGACAAAGCCTGTGCTGGAGGCTGGCTGCAAGAAAAGATGTTTTGAGGGCAATGCAGTACCAAAAGAGCTTGGCTCCTGTACATTTTTCTCCAAGCATGAGCAAATCCATGTTTTACCAGCAAGCTGAGATGTGCTAGTAACAAAGCAGGTCTTTGCTGGCTGGCATCAGCACAGAAGTCACATCAACTAAAGACAATTTATGAAGCATACAAAGATGCATTAATATGTCCCGAGGAGTGCAACAAAGGTGGTGGAAAGGCTGGATGAATGTCTTTTGAGGAGCAGCTGAGGACTTTGGGCTTGTCTAGTTTGGAGAAAGGGGGCTCAAGTTAATGCTCTCTACAGATTCCTGACGAGGGGAAGTGGAGAGAGAAGTACTGAGCTCTTCCTGGTATCCAGTGATAGGACATGTGGGAACAGTTCAAAGATCTGCCAGGAAAGGTTTATATTTGGCATCAGGAAGCATTTCTTTGCAGAGTGGGTGGACAGACATTGGAATAGGTTTCCTAGTGAGGTGGCTAATGCCCCCAGCCCGTCAGTGCTTAATGGACATTTGGATAATGCCCTGAACGACACTCTTGAACTTTTGGTCAGCCCTGAATTGTTCAGGCAGTTGAACCAGATGATTTCTGTAGTCCCTTCCAACAGAAATAGTCAATTATTTTCTGTTCTGTTCCACTGACATAAATAAAAAGAACATGGGATCGAACTTCCACCAGAAAACATACACCGCATGATACTGCCCAGCCTCCAAGGAGTTCCTCTGATAAACAGTGTTTCATGATCCAGCCCTCCAGCTCCCCACTGAGGAAGTGAGAGCTGAATTAAGCAGCTTTCAGTAGATATGAACTCACTCCAAGGTGGTGAAGAGTGAACCACAGCCGCTCACCTGTGCCAGTGGTTGATCTGTCCCTGTAGGGGAACACACACTTTATTTCAGTAGTCAGTCAAACTGCAGAGACTCAAGGGATGTTCCTCTGTATTACCCCTGCAGTGCTGAGCAAGAACTCATCTCAGCTTCACAATAAAAATTAATGCCAGTCCCCACAGGGACATTGTCCAGGGTGAGATGGGATTCTGCAAGAGCTGAAGTATTTTATAGCTTGGAGGCAATCACAAGCCCTGGACTGGGTACCACTTTGGAGAGGGTGATGAGGGTGAGTCTGGGGAAAGCTCAAGAGGCAGGAAAAGGGCAAGCACAGCAGTCTCAGGACAAGGGGGAGGATGCCTTACTTTTCACTGGGAAATGGCAAATTTGTCCCAGGATCAGATGGAGCTTGAGGAAAACCATCTGCTTCCTGCTCTCCTCCCAGGGCCAAGGTCTGGAGAAGGAGCCAGAGTGAAGGCTGACACGTATCAGGGGGAGACTTCAACGTCCCCTTGCAGTGCAGGCTGCCCCAGCTGCATGATCTCCCACAAACACATGGGGCCCTGGCGGTCAGTCCTGTGCCTTTGGGAAAATCCATGGCTTTGGAAAATGCAGGAGATTGATCTAGAGGTCACCCACTGGGTGACCACACCTACAGGGTGTCATCGGGATGGGAAAGCATGGGAGGTGATGGGGTAAAGAAGGTTAAAGCCATGTAATGATGTAGGGATGATGGGACACATCGTCCAACCTGTTTGTCCAAGGAGCAGGTGCCTCTGTGAGGTGGCCTGAGCTCTGCCATGCACAGAAGGATGAAAGAAATGCCAAGCAGAAATGGGTCATCCTCCTCCTGGACAATTACTGTTATTTTTCTTTCTTTATTTTTAAATTAATATTATTTATGTTATTTTATGTTTTGTTATTTATTAATTATTCATTAAATACTCACTAAGGGACAGATGCTGGCTCATGTTTACTGGTTGATATACCTCTACACTTCTACAAGCATTTTTCACCCTTAGCCAAGCCAGGGAATAGCAGGAAGCCTGGAAATAGCATGTTCTGGTGTGACTACACGGCACATCTGTGGAGAACATGAGAACAACATGCTGGGTGAGAGATGGCAGCTGCCTATTCATGTCCTACTGCAGCTTGGGAGCTGCAGCAGGATTTTTACAGGCTCCTGAGTCATGTGAGTTCACACCTCAGAAACGCTTTGTACAAAACCATCTGTTTTGTGATCATGGGTGCCTGTCAGTGGGCCAACCATGCCCTGTTGTACCCACTCATGACCTGTGACTACCTGGACAGCCTGAATGGATGGACCAATTGTGTGAGGTTCAATAAGGCCAAGTGCCAGGTCCTGTGCCCAGGTCACAACAACTCCTGCAGCTCCAGGTTGGGGATAGAACGGATGGAAAGCTGCCCAGTGGGTAAGGACCTGTGGACTGCTTGATAGGAGTTGAACATGAGACAACAGCAGTTTGCCCAGGTGGAGAAGAAGGCCGATGGTATCCTGGCTTGGATCAATAATAAAAAAAGCAGCAGGATTAGGGAAACGATCCTTGCCCTGTACTTGGCCCTGGTGAAGCACCTCAAGTGCTGTGTCCAGTTCTGGGTCTCACAACTCAGGAAGGAGATTGAGGTGCTGGAGCAAGTCCAGAGAAGGGCAAGAACTGGTGAAGGATCTGGAATCCACCTCCAGTGAGGAGCAGCTGAGGGTGTTTAGCCTGAAGAAGAGAAAACCCAAGGGGTCTTTATCACTGTCTGCAACTCCCTGACAGGACGGTGTAGCTGGGGGTCAGTCTCTTCTCCCAGGCAAGCAGTGACAGGGTGAGGGGATGTAGAATCACAGAATAAGCCGAGTTGGCAGGGAACCACCAGGACCATCAAGTCCAACTCCTGGCCCTGCACAGGGCACCTCAAGAGTCACACCGTGTGCCTGACAACATTGCCCAAATGCTTCTTGAATTGTGTCAAGCTTGGTGTTCTGTCCCTTTCCTTGGGGAGCCTGTTCCAGTGCCCATCTATCCTCTGGTGGAAAACTTTTTCTTGGTATCCAAACTAAACCTCCCCTGAACACAGCTTGATGACATCCCCTCTGGTCCTATCACTGGGCACAGAGATCAGTGCCAGTCCTTTCCCCCTTATGAGGAAGTTGTACCTGCAGCGAGGTCTCCCCTCAGTCTTGTCTTCTTCAGGCTGAACAGACCCAGTGCCCTCAGAGCTCCTCACACTGCTTCCCCTCAAGGCCCCTCAGCATCCTTGAGGCCCTCCTTTGGACACTCGCTAACAGCTCAATATCTGTCCCAGCTGTGGCAGGGAAGGCTTATGTTGGACATTAGGAAGAATTTCTTCACGGAAAGGGTCATTATGCATTGGAATGGGGTACCCGGGGGGTGATGGAGTCACTGTTCCGGAGGTGTTTAAGGGAAGACTAGACGTGGCACTCAGTGGTAGTGTTGGGTCATAGGCTGAACTCGATACTGTCAGAGATGTTCTCCGAACGGCTTGCTGCTGTGATTTTGTGACCGCCACGCTACACCACAGCCCTGCGTCGCGCTCTGATTGCCGCCTCCCCACCTGAGCCCTCCCTCCGGACAGCCGAGCCTCCGGCGAGCGCGGCCCCTTTAAAGGCACGCGGCGGGGGGCGTGGCACGAGGCAGTGCGTGCGGCGGGGCGTGGCCCGGGGCGAGGCGGGGCGTGGCCTGGCCGCGCGCAGGGGCACGGCAGAGCGTGCGGAGGGGCGTGGCCCCCGGGGCGAGGGCGTGGTTAACGAAGCGGTGGGGGCGGGGCCGGCGCGGCGCGCTGAGGTCAGCGCGAGCGGCGCCGTCACAAAGGAAGTGGCGGCGGCGGGGCCGTCAGCGCGGGGAGGGGCGGGGGCGGCACCGGCACCACCGGCACCGGGACCACCGGGAGCGGCACCGGGAGCGACGAGGCGGCCGCGGCGGGGCCGCGCCGCGCCATGGCCCAGCAGCAGATGAGCAGCTCGCAGAAGGCGCTGATGCTGGAGCTGAAGTCGCTGCAGGAGGAGCCGGTCGAGGGCTTCCGCATCACCCTGGTCGACGAGTCCGACCTCTACAACTGGGAGGTGGCGATCTTCGGGCCCCCCAATACGCTCTACGAGGGCGGGTACTTCAAGGTACGGGCCTTTCCCCCGCGCCGCGGGCCGCGGTGTGGGGCTGGGCCGGGGCCGGGCCTGCGGGAGGGGGCACGGGCACGGCCTGGGCAGAGGGGGAGCCGCGCCACAGCCGCCACTGCGCTCTTAATCTGCTCTTCTAGCCCCAAAGAGCCTCCTGTAGGAACCTCGGCGCAGGGCGAGAGTTCTCCCCTTCCGCCCCAAGTTGCCCCCTGGGCTCTGCTCTGTGTGTATTTCACAGAATTGTTACGGTTGGAAGGGACCTCTGGAGATCATCTAGTCCTTTATTTCCATATCCTTTCAGTACCTGAGAGGAACTGAGAGGAAAGATGGGGCAAGACTATTTACAAGAGCATTTAGGGACAGAACAAGGAGGAATGGGTTCAAACTGAAAGAGGGTAGATTTAGCTTAGATATTAGGACGAAATTGTTCATTGTGAGGGTGTTGGGGCGCTGGTACAGATTGCCCAGGGAAGCTGTAGGTGCCCCATCCCTGGAAGTGTTCAAGGCCAGCTTGGATGGAGCTTGGAGCAACCTGCTCTAGTGGAGGATGTCCCTGCCCATGGCAGAGGGGTTGGAACTGGATCATCTTCAAGATCCCTTTTAACCCAAATATTTTATGATTCTCTTATACTTATTTCAAAGTAAGGAGCTTCCAAGCCATCCCTTTGTAGCTTCACTCATTGATGGCTAATTTAGGGTAAAGGCAGTGTTTTCCTCAGGACTCCATGGGCTTCAGGGTTGTTTGGCAAAATTATTTTTCTGCTCCTGTATTCTTCCTCTTCACACTTTAAGAAGGCAGCCTTCAAAGGGCTGCAGCAGCACATAATGGGTGAAGGTAGATTCAATTCCTTTCTCAGCCTTCCTGTTAATACAAAAAAACTTTTGTGGTTGCTATTTCCACTCTTGTGAGTACAGCAAATAAGAAATCTGGCACAGCCATCTCAGAAAAGAGCTAAAGGGAGTGTACTTAAATAATCAAAACAACTGGAGAAGGAGGAGGAGTTCCACTTTTTTCTTAAAACAAGCAATTAGAAAACCTTCGTGCCTTCAGAAGATGTGTTGCATTAGGCACACTCCTCTGCACTTGATATCTGCTTGCTCTGGCAGAATATTGTCCCTATGAGCTTGCTTCTCCCAGCAGTTAACTGTTTTAGTTGTGACTCCTGCATCTCCCATTTCATGCCCTTTGGCTTCTCTCAAACTTAAAAAAAAATTTAGATGATGTCTTTGCTTGGCTAACATGCACCTTTGGTGCCTCTTGGCCTTTACAGGTCAAGGTTTAAAGCTTTGTTCCACAAAACCAAAATAACCTGTAGCTTGGGGAATAATGAATTTGAGTCATGTTCAGTTTGGCCTCATTGTTTGGAAGAAAAGGAAGGCTTTGGCATAAGACTTGCCTTTTGTAATGAGTTGGCTGGCTTACTCATGTAGGTGTGATAGGTGTATTCTTAGACTCACCTCCATTATTACTTATTCAGGAAGTCACTCGAGTCTTTGGTTGGTAACAGTGTCATCTTTATATCCAAATGGTCTGGTGACCTCTTCCTGCACTTACATTACTCATCCTTTTTTTTTTTTTTTCAAAGAAATCATGACTTGTTGAAATAGTTTTGTTTGGTTGGGGAGCTCTCTGGACTGCATATTTGCAGTTTTTTTCCTGGAAAGAGGCTGAAGCTGCCTGAGAAATAATTTGGGGATATGTGTTAACAAGTGTAGATTTAGGCAAGGCTCCCAGTTGCCTTGCCTCAGCACTATGATTTGGTTTCTGGGTATTTGATGTCCTTGAACTGTCATGCCTTTCTTCTAAATTCTTTCGACCAATCCTTTGATAGTTTTTTTGAGAGTGGGAAGAGGAGGTCTCGTGAGGTCTCCCCAGCAGTGGGATTCCCTTCGAGTGCTGTGGCTGAAATCTCTCATATGTTGTTTCTGTCTCATCTTTCCTCCATGAGAAGCTCTGCATGGCAGATTTTTGTGGTGTCTGATCTTTGGTTGTGCATCTTGACTTCTGAGGCAAGGTGTCCTGTGAGAAGTGATATTCCTGGCACTCTTTGTCTTAGGTCTTCACATGTTACACTGCTTATGGAATCATTCGGAGATAAGAAAAATACCCTAACTTTAGTGGGTGACTTCTACAATGTATTAATTCTACATGCTGCTCTAAACTAGTGTTCATCTTGCATGCGTTTCATTTCGCAGATTTCTTAACTTCATGAAATATTTAGCTTAATCTTGTTTTGTATTTTCAGTTTAGTAAGGTTAGGAAAGTAGAATTAGAAAGATGCAATTACAGTACATAACTTTTTTCAACTTCGTGAGAGTTTGGGGATTGTGTTCCACTTAAAGTATAGTTTAAGGGCAGGAACTTAAGGGAAAGTACACAGGTTTCCAGGTAAGCTAGAGCATAAATATTTCAAGGAAAACTTGTGGTTAAGGTGACTTTAATAAAGAAAGTGTTAGGGATGGTTGATTAGGGAATACAATTGCTTGATTTGTGTTTTGGGAACTCTTAGAGGTGATCGCATCAACTTTTGGCGCCTTTTTTATTCTTGGGGAAATATGACCTTTCTCTCTGGGTTGTTGAACTAGTGGAATAAACTGAAATGAGGGAGGTGCTCTCTCTTCACCTCCTTGACTTAATGTCTGAAGCTGGTTCAACAGACTCTGGTTTCAGTTGAAGTCCTAGCTCTAACACCTGATAAATTGAAGCAGAGAACAAGTCCCCTAGAATGTTTGTTTAAATGGTAGGTTGTCAAGATGATGGCTATAATAAAGTCAGGGACTTCTTAAAAATTCAAGCACAGTATCTAAGCATATTTTATCAGCTAATATAGCATGCTCAGATCTGCTGCAGTGCTTCAGTTTAGGGGTTTAGGGGAGCAGCCTCCAGGAACAGCAACTGTGTGAAGAGCAGCTTGTATTCAGCAAGGGATCGATCATGCAGCAGCCCCCCCACCCCATTCATCAGCTGAAGGTGGACATCTGAAGTGCAAGTTACATCAACTTTTGTCTTACCTAATGATGGCATTCCCAGTCATGCTTAACAGCTTTATAATGTTTTGAGCAGACCTTTAAGTTCCTGACTACCATTCTCAAGGAAAGAGTTGAGCTATTCCATGCACTGGTTACCTCTTTTCTTGGCTGGCAAGGGAAGAATAGTTCAGGGGCAGTGGTAACATTAAGTCCTTCAAAGAGGTTGTATTAAGAGCAAATATCTGTCCCTCAGGTGCTGGCAGTAAGAAATTGCCAGTGTCACTAAGTTCTAGTTTTGTTTGGCCACAGGTATTGAACTGCACTAGGTGAACTTGGTCTTGGAACCAGACTCACTCACAGAGTGTAAAGGTGAAATGTGGGTAGACCTTGTATGCCTAAGATGTTACTTACATCTGATTCACTTGTTCAGTTTTTTGAGTGACTAAGGGAAGATTTTTCTCAGAATGCAATGCTTCGTATACAGGTCACAGATAGTGAGAATTGCTTCTTTCTTAAGGTCATGTTGTGATAAGATGGGTCTTTAGATCAGATTCCACAGGGCTGTGTGGTAGTTCTGAATTGCTCTGGAAGTGATGGAAATGTTTTTGTCTGGTTTTGCAGGCAGTGCCTGAGCAGCAGAGAACCAGAATGTGCCATAATCTACAGAAGTGTGAGCAGTTCATCAATGCCACCTTTATGCCATAGGCATCTTTTATTCATCTGAGAGGGTCCTTTGCTACATGGCAGAACTTCTTCACCTTTAATTTTGAAGCTGATGCATGAATGGGTACCACCACAACAAGGATTACTATGCTGTAATCTGAGGTTGATAGGTGCTAGTTGGGATGGATCTCAGTGGTTGAGGGCTGTGCAAGGTGCAGTCTTTACCATCTCAGTTGACCATTCTTCTCTGTCTTGAAATCCAGTGTTTCCTTAATGCTTGAGCCTTCAGAGCCTGAGGGTTGATGAACCTCTGCCCAATGCTTTGATCAACCAGTGGATACCTGCAGGACTATTAGAAATTTTTTCCTGATGGCTTGCTTGAGGTCCTGAATGGTGCAATTGTACCTTAACAGCAGAGCTTTTAATTGTTTTTGAAAAAGATGGGTCTTCTGATTCTTTTAGTTGCATGGTGTTCTTGTGCTGAGAGCCAGGATTTCAGGGAATGTGCAAGTGAGAAATTATACAAATATAAACTTCATTAGCACTGCTCAGAAGCATGATTTGACCAAGTACACTATGTCAAGAAGCATATTTAATGAAGACCAAAAGTCAATATTAAAAACTCCTTCAGAGGTGATGCAGGCTGGGTAAATTAAAATTAATATACCTAGCATGAAAGGAAACAAAAAAATTAACTACATTATTAGAGTTACTATTTTGTAGTTCTTAAGGCAGTTTATTTCATAAGGTACTTTTCCTACTTGAAGGAACATGCCTTGACACATCAGTTGGAAGCGGAGAAAACCACCAAGCATTCTGCTTAGTTTTGTCACGTAATTTGGGGGCTAAATACTTGTTAAGGCATTATCTGTGCTTTTTGTAATTCATTAGCCTTATGTTGTATGGAGTTCTGTATCGTATCTCAGCTTCTTCCTGGTGATTTGGTTTCAAAGTAACTTGCAAAATATGTTAAGATTTCTGAGCAGGAAATAGTGTACTGATCAGTTACCAGTAACTGATGGCAAGAATGAACACCATGTTTAAAAGTTAGGTATTGTAGTCTACTTTTCATAAAGCTTCATAAAATGAAGTAAATAGACATTTTCTAAGAACTTAGAGTTATACCACTGGTACAACATTTAATTCTGCAGGAATATCCTTAATGCCACGATAAAAATGTGAGATACTCTCAAGATAAAAACTGCCTTCCATGGACCTCTGCATCACAAGGTCCTACAGAGTTTCTCTCTCTGTACTTGATCTATTTTTCTTGTCTTTCATTGATGCTAGTAAACAGTGATTTGGTGCAGCAAAGGGACACAGAATTGCAGGTGAGTAGAGCCCTGCTTGCTCCAGGTCTGTGGAGCTCCTAAGTCTCAAAAGCCAAGGAGCCTCTAAGCTGTCAGAAGGCAGGAAAGCAAAAGACCTCTTCCAATGTTGGTTCATGGATCAAAAGCACAAACATGATCCCAGACTCTCAGGCCTGGGGAATACCTGAGTGTTCCTCTGCTGTTGCATACTGTTTTTGGATGAAGGTGCCTCTGGGTTGCACGGACTACTCACCCGTCCAGTTCTGGACGTTAGTGTATCCTCAGGAGGAGATGGGCTAAGTTACTATGGTAGCTAGCACCCAGTCTTTTCCCTAGGGCTCCACTGATCCTGGCAGAGTGTGGTGTGCTGAGAAGTACAGATAGTGGTTTCCAGTTCTGATACTGCCTTAACACAGGAGATTATATGTGGTTGGGTCTTGTTGTATGACAGGAGGAGAACTGTAGCACAGCCCAACTCTTCTATCCCATTAGAACAAAACAGAAAACTTTCCATATTGGTAAATTGAGCACTGTTCATTTGCCTAATTTTTGTACAGTGGATAAGTTAAAATACAGCGTGAGTTTTAAGTTTGTTTTTTTTCAGGTAGCAATGCAAGGAACTGTGTCTCTTGAAACTTCATGTCTTTTCAAGAGATAGTAACTAAAAGTGTGTATACTTATATGTAGTTCACATTATAGGAATTAATCAAAGGTTTTGACTATATAGTATTAGAAGAGTGGAAGTTTGTAGAACTATTTTTTGTATAAATCCTTTAGATCCAGTATTGCAGTGATGTTATGTTAGTGTTACACATTGGTAACTTTTCAAAAACTCAATCATGTTTTGACCTTGTTGTTTCTGAAGTCACTCTTATGCTGCCTTGCTATTGTACGTGGTAATATATTCATACAAGGTACCTTCTCTTTAGTAGCACCTTAGGTCGACTACACAGTGTTTGTTTTACATCTGGAGGGTAGAGAATGCCAGAAAAAAAAAAACACTTGCAGAACCCTAACTCTGATCTTTGATGTGCAGTTTTATTGTGTGGTTTATGGCATGTTCATCTGGTGTTCAGGGTAATTAATTGTATGGGCTAAATGATGGAGGTTTTATGCTGAACTTAAATGTAGCTGAGTTCAAGTGTGAAATGTCACAGTTACACATTGTCTGCAGTGTGGATGGACTAGAGGTGATGTGGCTTATAAATAGAGCTGCTCTTATGATTTAGGCTGCACGTGATTGGATGTGTACATACACACATGCATGTACACAAAACTAGTCAGCTATTTCCAGGATGCTGCTTAGTGTTTTTATCCAGCATTATGAGTTAGGGGAATTGCAGTTGATCTTTTGTGGTAGTGACTTGCTGAGAAGATCCCATCTTACCAGGCCAATTTGATAGTAATAACTATGGCATTGTGCACCCACCCTTGAAGCACTAGTAGCCAAGAGTAACTAAATTGATTGATTGTTTGCCTGTCATCACAGTTGCTGAAATATTTAAAATGCATTTGCTCAAAGTTGCTTACAAAGAGAAGAAAAATGAAATTATTATACTAAATTATGGTGTGTTTATGATATTTTGGAATCTTGCTTGGCTTGAAGAAATGTGACCTCACGATTTCCTGGGTGTTCATTTTAAATTGAAGCTTCTACCTGGAGAACAGCAAGAGCAGAAAGAGGCTGAATGTTAAATGGGTGACACTTTGATGTGTCACAGTATTTGTGGTTTAGAAAGAGAAGGCTGCTTGGCAGGCAGTCTGTACCTTACTACTTAAGGTTTCAGTACTATAAGCATAACGTATGTTCCTTTTGGACTGCTTTGCTGTCTTAAAATTGTACAGGTAATTTAGATATTCAAGTAAATAGCCTTTGCTTGAGAAATCCAAGTTGATAGCAGTAAGGACATGTTTGCAGTAGCTTCATGACTCTTCTCTGAGTTGCATATCCTAGTTAAGTATTTAAAATTTACGTTTTAAAGTTAATTGTAGCAAAATATTTGAAGAGGTTAAGATGCAAAACCCCCTGCCTTGGTATTGAAACAATGCAAGGACTAGTGTTTAATCAGTTGTGTCACTTGGGTCAATTTTTGGGTGATAGACACTTGTCCATTGTGCAAAAATTCTTTGGTTTTAAATTAATCTTCAGACATCTCTACAGCTAGAAACCTTTTGCTGTCAGACCTAGGTAAAAGCTGAAATAATTTTTTTTTTTTTGCAGTACCCTCATTGGCCTTGTCAAAACAAAAGCCATGCAATGGAGTAGCTTTGACTTACAATACATTCTCTGAATACACATTTGTTCTTGCATGAAGTCTGCTCGTATAAGCCTCTTATTCATGGATGTAAACCACACTGGTGTGCAAGTGTTTGCTTATCTTGGCTAGAATAACTATCTGTAAAAGCACTCACCTTTATTAAAAGAATAGGCTTCTTATAATGTATTGAAGAAAACTGAATTTCATCTCTGTGCTCCTAGATACTTCTCTGCAAAAGAGTAACTGGACCCACACTTGGTAGCTGACTACCTTTCAGCAGTGCATTAAGCAGTATAACTTGAGAGGCTGACATCTCTTCTGTACTTTTTAAGTATCTTGTAGCTATTATCTAAATCCCTTCTAATTTGTCATTCGTGTGGTAACAAAATGCCCCTACCCAGATGCTTCAGATGAAAGTCTATGGCACTTTTTGTTTAAGGTGGAAAGAAGAAGCCTAGTCTTTTCTTAATGATATTGCCACTTCAGCGGGATCTCTGTCTAACCTAATTTTTTTGTAGCTGTGTCCATGTTATTCGAAATGCCAAGTAAGAAAGATGCTGAGAGACAACTCTTATTGAAAACTTATTGTTCAATTTCAGTGGATGACAACAATGTTTCTTCTCTTGTATAGTTCCCAGAGTGTCAAGTGGCTGTTTCTTGAGTCAACCACAGCCATGTTTAAACAATTCTCTGTAGGTTCTCTGAGGACCTGTTACTTTTTTTTTTTTTTCTTTTAAAGCTTTTCTAAATGAATCTAGGTAATTTGTGTTGCTGTATTATCTCCACTGGAACATATAAAAATGAAAATTTTGAGATCAACATATGGAATGATTTCTATTTCTCAGTCTCTGCCAGAAATCTGAAACTTACATCCTTCAAAATTTGGCTATTATACTTTTTGTGAAATTTAACTGATTTTGTTTTTCTTCATGCTGGTTGCAGTCTTTGATTTGTGTGGATGAAGCTTGGCTGGCTCTGGCCTGAAGTACAACAATAGTGGCACTACTGGAGAAAACTAGGTAGGTAGGGTAGACTTGATTGAGGCTGTGAACATTTGGGCTTTTGAATTTTGAAACTGGCTGTATTATTGACTGTTTTTTTATACTGAAGATGATTTTGACCTTCAGGGGTTTATGAGCAGACTCAGCAGGGGCTAAAAAGCAGATCTGGAGATTTATTGTAAATTGCAGTAGTAACTAAGTAAATGGTCTTGTACCTATATCATCCATAACATGCTCCATTTGGAAAGAGATCAGACTTATACTGGCTGCCACTAAGGAGGGATGGAGTAAGAAGTCTGCTGGTCTTGACCAGTTTCTTTGCAGTTTTATAAAATAAGCCTGGGTTCTGTTGCTGTTAGAGGTGATACTCCAATTTCACGGATTCAAGGCAGCCTGCTTGATGTTCAGCTTGGATAAACGACTGTTAGCTTTTGCCCAACTTGCAGACTTATCCCATACCTACTAAGAAGTTTTTCACTTTTTTTCACATCTCTAATGTAAGTCACAGACTTACACCTGGGCTCTTCAACCAAGGACCATATTTTGCCTGCAAAAACCAGCTAAGTAACCTGGCAGTCAACAAAAGCCATGAGAAGCTGTGATGGGATGGCTGCTATAGGTATGTGGTACCTTCCTCAGCCAGGGAGCTTCCTGTTGGCAGTTGTGGATGTATTCCTGAAAGATGGACCATGTGAGGTTGGGGTAAGGATCAAGAATAATCATCCCAAAGCACAGCATTGCCCATTCCTGTGCCTCATGGGGATGCAGTGAAATGTCACATGGGCATGTCTTTAGCACGTGCACCACAGCTGGCATCTCGTGTGCTGTCCAAGCAGCTAATGCCACATCCTGTGGGATCAGCTCTATGTGTGCAATGGCAGAAGCATGGAGGAAGGCTCTGGTATGCTTGGCCACAAAAGACCTGTCATCGTCATGCCACCAGGCCGCTTCATGTATCTTGGAATCCAAGCCCACCTCAGGCACCTCCCTCTTCCTTCAACTCTTCTTAAACTAGAATAACTGTCCTTGAGTCATGACTGCAGGCTCACATGAGGTCACCACGTGTGACTTGATTGGTGCTCATGGTGTCTCAGCCCTGTTCAGCTTTGTTCAGCTCAGCTTTGCTGAGCATGTGGATGACTTTTACCTCCTTAGAAACACAGAATTGTTAAGGTTGGAAAAGACCTCTGAGATCAAGTCCAACCACCAGCCCAGCACCTACCACCACATTCACCACTAAACCATATCCACAAATGCCACATCCACACTTTTTTGCAAGAGAGCAGTCAGCTCTCTTATAAGCAGTTAGCTTATAAGCTTATATCTAATCTGTACTTCCAAGATGTCTACTGTCTGCTTTTAAAACAAAAATTATGTAAGGAAGAATGTCTGAGTTATACTATGGCAAATCTAGGAGAGCTTTGGCTGGAGGTCAGTTCAGTTTTATCTTTAACTCTTTCATGCTCCAGTTTATTTTGGATTGTGTAGCTTTTTGTTCAGGTTGCATTAGTTCATAGCTGGGGTTATAATTAAGTTTTGGAGGTTTTTTTTTCTTTCCTTTTCATGCAAAGTACTGAGCAGTGACTTCTGTGCTCTACAAAGAACATTTCATAAAATCAGTTAAGTTAGAAGAGACCTCTGAGATAAAGTCCAATCTGTGACCAGACACCACTGTGTCAACCATACCCTAGGACTGAGCACCACATCCAGTCTTTCCTTAAACAGCTTCAGGAACAGTGACTCCACCACCTCTCTGGGTAGTTCTTTTCAATGTCTAATTGCCCTTTCTGTGAAGAAATTCTTCCCAATGTCCAACCTAAACCTCCCCTTCTGCAGGTGAGACTGTGTCCCCTTGTCCTGTTACTGGTTGTCTAGAAGAGCATGACACACACTTGGCTACCCTCCTGTCAGGCAGTTGCAGAGAGTGATAAGGTCACCCTGAGCCTCCCTTTCTCCAGGCTGAACACCCCCAGCTCCCTCAGCTGCTGCTCATATGGATTCCCCTCTAGACCCTTCACCAGCCTCACTGACCTTTGAACCTGCTCCACCTCTTCACAGTGTCCTTACTGAATTGAGAAGAGCTGGACACAGCACTTAAGATGTGGGCTTTCCAATGCCACGTACAGGGGAAACAAACTGGAACAAACTCAGTGTAACTAGTGGGTTTTTTAGTGTGGTTGTCATGTAAATTCTGTGCTGGATTTCTTTCTAGTAAAAAAAAATATATATTATGAAGGAGGTGTTTTATGGAAGAGAAACATAATGATGGTACTGGTAAGGAGTTTCCCTGTTCTTAGAAAATGCTTCATCTTTGTTAGCTACTTTTGTTTGATGCATAATTTGTACAACTGTAGTAATGCAGAAAAACCAAGGACAGTGAAATTTGGGCTGAGCCTAAAACCCACTTTTAATACTAGGTTGGTGCATTGAATTTGATTCTTAATTTGCAGATTAATTACTATATGATGGCAACTTGAAGTGAGAGCATTATGAGAAATTTTCTTCTTCCAAGAAAAGTTTGTCTATTACTAGATGCTTTTATGGCAAACCAAACATCATCATCTGATAGGTAGCAGCCAACCAGCCTTCTTTGGTACATGTTTAGCTGAGCTTTATGAGGTAAAACTTTTAAATATTGCTGTGTCACATTTGCTCTGAATGCAAATCACTGCAATCTGATGTTAGACTGGGTGAAAGGGATGCACAGTCCAGAATCCGTTATCTGTTAGGCCCTTTGTGTGGGTGAAGCACGGCACTTGTCCAGAATAGTCTATGGATGCTACACAAACAGGATGAGAGAGCCACTGCAATGCTTTGTTCAGCATCTGTAGTGACTGTAAGAGGTGCTCACGTGAAGGACACTGGGCTGGCATTGGAGGAGTACTGTAGACACACTGGGCATTTTACAAAATGTTCTTTTTCTTGTCAAAATATTCTTTCACAAGAGTAAGAATAATTTAGTGAATAGAGACTAACCCTTCTATCTGATTCATATCCATTATTCTCAATAAATTAACACTTTTATGTAAAATACATGCATCTTATAATAGCATAACTGACTAAATCTGTAGGTAGAAAGTGTTTTGCTTTTTATAGATAACTCATGGGAGAGCTTTCTTCCAAAACAGATTGGACATGTATGTTTAGAAGTACAGTATTTAATTTTGGAATAGCTGAAGAAATTAAGTGAATAAGTTTCAGGCTGCTTAATCATGAAAGCAAAGAGACTTTTTTTCAATGAGAACTTCTGCTTATTCCTGATGTTTAAAAATAAAAGCCTGAGCAGTGTCTTGAAGCGCCCAGCACAGAACCTGATGTACTGACAAGTCACACTCCTCTGCACAGACTTTGTCCGTGAGGCAGCTGCGGCAGTTCTCTAAGAGCAAAAAATAAAGCTGGGGTTGTGTAACTTAACCTGAGGGAGGAGGGGGACATTCCAGGTGCTGAAGAGAAAGCCATCAAGCCATGGCCTGGGTATGTAGGCATGTGAGACGAATGCTATGCAGGCTTCACAGATAAATCTCAGAGTGTATTGTGGAGGATCTGGGTAAGCTCCTCGTTGGAGGAGGCAAAGGAATCCTTTGCCTTGCCTCATCGTTTGAAATGTCAGAGGGACCTGCACTTAGTTCGAAGCCACCCTGCTTTTTTATGTCCCACCTCTGGGATTTCTTTCTTACACTGTATTAATTGCTCTGGCCTCTTGTGCACTTCCGTTACAGCCACCACAGGTCTTCTCTCCTGTGCTTTGAAGGGTAGGTTCAAAATAAAGCCTCTTGGCGTAGAGAAACCAGCATGTGGGATTTGATGTGAAGTGTGGAAGTGTGAAGGGGCTTGCAGTTCTGCGGCACAGCTGGGGAAACAGCCTGGTGTGGCACGTCGTGGAGCTGGCACATTCTCGGGGCAAGTTTTGGTTCTCCAGTCAGTTAAGACAAGGTTTGAAATCCATTACTGACATGCCTCTGAGTTCTGTTGTGCTTGTCACCCCAAGTGCAATTATTACCCAGGCTATGCCACAACACTGAGCTTAAAACACATGGGCAGAAAGCCAAATTCTGCACTTAACAAGCACTTTAAATAGAAAACTACAGCACAACTGACCTGCAGGTGCCTTTCCTTTTATAAGAAAGCTGCCATTTCTAACTGCTTTAATTATAAATGCATTGATAAATACTGTTGTAGAATATTTATTCACTAAAATAATGTTTAGTCACAGCTTAATCTGATGGCTATGTACAGTCTGAGTTTTTGAGACTAAAAAGCCTTTATCTTCTCTAATTTTGTTAACCTTGTGCAAATAGGTACAGCAAAAGGAATACTTGGGGCGTTTTCCAATGACACTGTGGCAACCATGGCAAATCACCAAGGTCCACACTAATAAACCATTGAGATCATTTTGTAGTGTTTAAATATGTCTGCAATGCAGCAGCGGCACATTTGACCTGTCTCAAGCACAGCAGTGGGGTCTGTTAGTGACGGGATGATATTTAACACCAGTTGTGAACTGACCCAGCTTAGAGTTGGTTTTGCAGCCCATGCTTAATCCCATGGTTGCCATGGTTCAGCCACCACCTGTATCCGTGATAATGGATGCAAAGCCAGTACAGTTGCAGCTGTAAATCTTTAAGTCACAACAGTGAGGCCATGCAGACAGAAACTTGGGAAGCTGCTCTGACGTGGCTTCAGGTGCTGGTGGTACAAAGATGCTGGTAGCTTTGTTGGTGTTAAAACTTAACCAGACCTAACTTAGTTGCTTCTGTTGGCACATCCCATATTTTGTAAAATGTAAATTCTAATCAAAGCTCATGTTGTGATTGAAGTTGTGAAACCTTGTTTGTGTTTAAGATAGATGGACTGGGGGAAGAGGAGTGCTATGCAGGATCTTACTGCCATACTTTAACTATTGAGAAGTTCCTGGAAGTTGTATTATATCGTCCTAAGACTTGGCTGCCTGCAGAGCTCAGCTGAATTTGTCCCTTGGTTTCATGGCTGTCATGACTGGAAAGTTTAACAGCTTAAGCCTCACTTAGTTAAAACATATAGTTACGGACATTATCTGCCTTTTATTTAAAGCCATAATTGCTTTATGGAGCTTCTGTGACCTTTTTTAGAAAAGATATGTGTACTGGTGTGCATTTAAATGCCTAGATGAGTTTAAGAAATCTTCTGTCACTTTGTTTCTCTTGGTAGCGGAATTGAAGAAGACTTCAGTTAGTGAGCTATTGGAAATGACAGTGTAGGTGCATAAACCTGGTTTGGATATTTATTTCTGTGGTTGCCTCAGTGACTTGGAATTTAAGCTATCAGACTTTTTACAGCTTTACAGGAAGCCACACTGTTGAGGGCATAATTAAAACAAAGCTATTCTTATGTCAGGAACGTGAGATTCTAAGGACAGAGGATCCCAAAGGCTACTAAAAATTAAACACAAAAGCCAGATATCAAAAATCTGTTTCTGGCAACTGCTTTCCTAGAAGTTATGGTGAAGCGGAAGGGAAGCCCAAGATAGATGAGCTGAGGTGCTGGTGTTGATGAAGTGGTTGTCTTGGCAACTGCAGTCACTTAAATATCCTGAGAAAAATATCAAGCAAATGTTAAGATTGAGAAATGGCAACGGATTGACAGAAGATCCAGGAGCAATGAGCAGCTTGAGGCTTACACGGGGAGTTGATATGACTACGGCAGCAAGTTAATGTTTTCAGTAGTGGGATTCTTGAGTGTTGTAACCCTGATGTTCTTCTCTTGTAATAACGGTGTGCCTGGCTCCCTACTTGCTGCATGAGGCCAGATCTCTGGGGAGTCATCTTCCAGGGCTTATTTGCCCCAAAAGGTGACTGATGCATGTGGTGTGAATTCTGGTTCTAGTGGAGTGCTTCACTTTGCAGCCACATCGTTCAGTATAGCCATACAAGTATTGTAGTGAAATCCCAGTGCAAAATAAACCCCACATGCAAGCAGGTACTAATGTGAGAATTGCATTCCATGTCAGAGATAAACTGCTGGAGCTGTAACTGTGTCAGGGATTGCTCTAGGTCCCTGTAGTACTTTCCAGAGTGAGAAATTGAGCCACCTTGCTATGTGTGTTTTGCTAATTGTGATTACATGTGCTGATTTATGGTTCTGTAGGTAAAAGCAGGTGAGTTTTAATCTTCTGCTCATAAAGTACTTAATTCTCCTTCACTTCAGCACAAAAAGCACAGGCCTGAGAAAGCCCAACTGAGTAAAACAGGCGGAATTTGAGCCAGTTTTTTCCTGCTGCCACAAGCATATTTGCAACTGCCAACTATGACAGGTATTTCTACAGGCACTGAATCTCAAGCAGAACACCAGGTCCTGAGAGAAGTTAAAGAAGACTAGGTGTACTCTTTCTGCCTTTCATCTAATGCTTGGTTTCTGAGCTTCTCTTTGTGTGGTAACTTACCGAAAGTCACAGTTGAAAACTTGATTAAAATGCAAGTGAAAAACTTGTAAGCTACTTGTTGCCACAAAGGCTAGCAAATAGTGAAAACTGCTGGTAGGATTAATTTCCTATCAAATTTATTCCCTTGTTTTTTTCTAGGAAAAATCCTATCCTGCAGATACAGGAACAGTCACTCTAATTTTTTTTTTCCTTTTTCCCTCCATATTTAAAAGCTACCTGTCTCTACTGGTAGTGATCAGGGTACTAGGTGGACTTGATGTTTCTGTGGTACAGATCCAGCTTGGTGCTCTGATTATTTCATTCAGTCATTTGACCATCTCTTTCTGCTAAGCTGCATTTTTCAACACAGGCAAAATCTCTGCTAACTTTCTCTAATAGCAGTGTAGGCCTGTGCTACAGTTAATAGCTGATTTACTTTTGAAGCTTTGCCTAATTAGAGAGAGGTTTTCCTTGGCAAGTAATACCAGTTTCTGCAGTACTGAAATGTTAGAAATTGCAGTCCCTGGTGTAATGCAGATACTGATGGTAAGTGTTTTATTTATGATAGCTTTTGCTGAAGAAGCAATGGTAAAAATACCTATTTAGGCTTTCCCCCCTTCCTGGCTTACAAGTTTTTTACCTGTAATACATTTCTCTCTGACCCTTCAAAGATTTTTTACACTCAAAGTGCTAATCTGATACAGGATTTCTTAAGGTATCTGTAACTTCATCTGACACCAATCAACAGAATAACATTCACAAATCACTTCTGAAAGTAGCGTGATATGTTTTCCAGATATTTCCTATCATTGCAAAGAATATTTAATTAAGAAGTGAGGGAGTACAAGATGAAACCTGGATCACCTTATGTAACCACTTTGAATTGTGTGCTTATAGTGATCTGCTCTGCTGTTAAGATCCACTATTTCTATCCTTCTGTTTTCTCTAATTTAACAGCTAAAAGTTCCAAATATGCCTGATACAATGAAACCCACCTTTTTGTCAAAATGAAGCTTGATATAGGAAGTTTCATAAACTAGGCAGTACCATTATATGGAGTAGTTTGAGTTTCTGAAGAGAGCATATTGTTGCTGACACTTCAGTGGAGATGACTTGGTAATTATAGTTCCTTTGTCTGAATCCCTCTGCCATTTCATGGGGCTAATGGCAAAGTAAGCTTTTTGCAGATGCATGGAAAGCATGCTAAAAATATTTGGGTTTTGTACATCTTTAATTATTTTATTGGACTTGGAGTCGAAGGTATGAGGTCAAAGTGTTAGTTTAACTCTCCTGAAGTGAGTAGTCCTGCCGCTGGAGCAAAGCTTCTCGTGAACAGAGATCATGATTCTCTGAACCCTTTTACAACAGGACAAGGCAAGGCTGTGAAGGCACTTAGGGATTTATATTTTTTTTTAACTTTAGGTGGTTTACTGAAATCAGCAGAGAATTGCTTACTTAGGTGATCATGGTGATAGTCTGGGTGTTTTGCTGTGATGATCTGACTCTGAAGGTGTCGCATCAACTTCTGTGCCTTAAGTGTCTCAATTCTAGTTTAATGTGTTGTAAGCACTTGTGAATATGAATCAGCCAAGGTTTGGCTTGAGTTACTTTTATTCCAAGATAAATATAATATATAGTTGTAGGAGCTAATTAGAGGAGTCTGAACCTGACCTAGTGAAAACTAGTTTGGTTTTGTTTTTTGTAAACTGATCCTTAGTGCTACTAAGGATCCTGTCAGTTGCTAGAACAGTGGGTATGGTGTCTGCTGCTCTGTGCTAAGCAAAACAATCAGAAAGAAAAAATAAATCTATGATATAGTGGCTGACTTATACCACAAGGTATGATATTCCTTTTATAAACTCTTTGTCCTAGCTAATGTAGTTGTGGATGTCCTTATTACCCATATAATGCCTAATTCCTTTTGAGCTCTGCTAAACTGTTGGCCTTAATGTTGCTTAGCAATAATTAGCAAAACACGGGTGGTTTGTGTATTAACTCTAGATCAAACCTTCAAAGTTTTGTTTGTGCTGACCTGTTATGCTTTTATGTTGGTAAGATTTCCACTGCTGAATGGTGAATGGGAACTCATGCAGATGGGTGCTTAAATCTGCCTTACTGCTCTTAGCTTGAATCTTTTCTTAATTTTTTTCTTTAAAGCTCTTGTGTTATGTTTCCACTTGACTTGGCAGGCTTTTAAGAATGTTAGATAGATTCCTTCCCAAACTGTGGAGTATGCTATAGGAAGCTTCACCTTCACAAAGTTAAAAAAGCATCTGTGTTCTTTTTCATGGGAACTTGAGATGAATTACTGCATGTCATTCTGCTGTTTGCAGTTTAACCATGGTGCTCTTACAGGAGCACACAGATTATAATAAAGGATGAATGAGTAATGGTAGTTGGTATTCAGGTGTTTTAGATGTCTGATCTGGAGGTTGTATAAATGTACTAGGATACTGGAGAACCTTTCATTTTGTGATTTTGATTCCGTATTCTTCCTTTCTCAGATGTTTGTTCTAGGCAAGTTTGGTTGATCAAGGTGAAAGTTCCACTTAAAGTTAAGGAATAATAGAGAATTCTTAAATAATCTCTGCTATGCTTTTGTAGCAATATTTTTATCCCATACATTCTTGCCTTGCAACTGTCACCATTTTAAAGCAATCTGTGGTAAGTAGGGTAAAGAACTAAAATTGTGCAGAGGTGCCTGAAGTGCCGACAACTTCAGTACGGAAGGGTGGCATTAAGAGCCAGCCCACTTATTTTACATGCCCAGCTTTGGAGTGAGACTTGGAGAGGTTCAGCCATCTCTTGTCTGGGGATAACTGTGTCCTCCTCAGGGCTTTGGCTCCTGCAGGAAATTTAATATGTGGCTCTCAGCCAAAAGTACTGGAGATGTATTTAGTTCCCACTTCAACTTAAAGGGACTAAACACATATCTTCTGGGCTTTTTTTTGAGGTAATGTCGTTATCAGGCTGTGAGTTTATATTGAGGAATCCTTCCTTTCCCTTGTTGAAACTTTTGCATTTTGGGCTCTTGGCTGTGTAGTGGGGTAGAGCCACAATCCAGCCAGCAGTGAAGGAACTTGCCTCTGTAGCTTAAGGTACTCACCTGGAAGGTGAGGTTGCTCCTGCTTATCACACGCCAGTGTGAAATGTTACTGATCCTGACAGTTTTTTCCAAGCTCTGTCCTATGAGCTGTCAGTCACCTTTTGTTTTCTGGCTTGGGCTTTTGCATTTCTGTCTGGACAGTGGCCTGATGCCAAGAGGAATGCTGAAGAGAGCTGTGCTTAATGCCCTTTAGGATAGGGCATCCACCCAGAAGGTGGAGGATGCAAAGTGCCTTTGGGCCAAATGCCCCAGTGCCAGCTGATTGAATAAGGTGTCCCAGTTTAGCTGATTTTTTTTTTTTTCTTTGAGGAAAATAGGACAATCATGGGAATGAATTGTGTAGTACAAGTGGTGACGTACAGAATTTCAGGCTCCGAGTCAGCCTTGTACACATATCTACTTGTAACCTTGAGTTCAGTATTAAATTGCCAGAGCTCAGTGTTCAGGGCATGTTCGGGGCATTTTGTTTCTTGTCACTTTTGTTGGGCAGGACAGCAAACCTCAGCAGGAACATAAGGAGAATCCTGGGTCTGGAACCTACAGTTTTCAAGGGTGCATCCCTAGTTTGCACTGACTCCTGAGATGCACTTCACAAGCACCAGGCTTGTCATGCTCACTCATATAATGCTTATGGTTTTAGTCCTGTTCTAGCAGCATCCAGAAAATCAAAGCTACTTTTAGGTATCTATTAATTACTCTGTTCTGAAGAGTGCTAGATCTTCTTTTCCTCTTTGAACTTCTGTTCTTGTATTTTTGGAGGACACATCTGTAATAGAGATTGACCTCTATCTGTAATAGAGGTTGAGAAGGTATTCTCAAACAGTTCCTGTCCTGTGCTTAGTGCCTAGTAATGTATTTGTGGCAGAAAGTCTTTTAGTGCAACAGGGAAATAACTTACAAGTCCATACTTGTGAACACTTCGTCATTCACAAACATTTTTACAATTCTATTTCTGGTGAAATTTTCTCATTAGTGTGCTGTAGTCAGTTGTCTTGTGGATGAAGTTGTGATTTTAAAGACAGCATTTCACACTGGAGGCAATTTCAATGTCCTATGATAACATGTACAAGAATGTCAGATCAGTCAGTGTTTAATTTGCAAATTAAAAATCTTGCTGTTGTGGCTCTTTGTGTTAAGCTGCTGGACTGTAAGGATAATGAACTAGTGATGCAGACTTCCATGGTCATTAATCTGATATTGTAATAACTGTGTTTAAAGCTAACTGCTCACAGTAAAAAAGCAAATGAACTATGTGTTACCTTAGATATAATTAGATACACTGCCTCGTATGTTTATTTTGGAGATTGGAGCAGAAGCATAAACCTCCCTACAGTACAGGCTGGGATGCCCAGTGCAGAAGTAGTTGTACAGGGAATGTGAGCTTTGCAGCACACATAGCTTAGTGCACAGTGTGGGTTACTCTGCACTGGATTTGCTGAGATTTTTTTTTTTTTTTCATGCTGATAGGAGAATCACAGCATTTTAATCCCGGTGGCTGCAGTAGTTATGGCTGTATGAGAAGTGTGAGATCTGATGTCCATAGACTTAGACCGTGAAAAGATGGACAGCACTGCAGCAAGCATGAAGAAATTTGTGCATACATCATTGCTAGGATACTCCTGAGGTCACTTCCCCAGTATCCAACTCCTCAGTTTTTCCTCTGAGAAAGATCAGGGCTCTTGAACCTGAATTGCTGTCCCACTTGCTGTTAACACAGGCTATAGACAGCCACAGTGTTCAACCTTTGTCTCGGCACGCTTTCTATCCTGAAAAGATGACATGACCTCACTGAGCAGCACTAAACAATAGTTAATTATGTAGATGTCTTCCAGGTACTTGTTTTGAAACACTTTGAAGCCATAAAATATCCTGAATCTGCAAAGCTGCCAGTATGTCTGCACTTAGCTCAAGGGCCATTTTGCCAGCAGGAGAAAGTACTTTGTCCTACAGAGTCTAAATTGACTCAAAGGTTTTTGATTGGTTATCTTTGGTGTGATGTAGAGGTTTAGTTCTGTTTGGTTTTTTTTTTTTAATATCATTTTTATAGGTAGTGGTCTGGTGTTAGTTTCAGCATCTTGAGTTCTTTTTCTGCTTTCGTACCTTGATACATGCTTTGAATGATGCCTGGTTGGGAAGAGGGTAACTGAAAATATTGCAGAGTAACTTGAGCAGCCAACAGTGTGCTACTCAAATGAGGCTAACTTCTGTATAATGAGAGTGCAGGAGGATGTTTTGGAACTTGTATCTTTTTACAGGAGGCAGTCAGTGCTGTTGTCATATTTTAAGGATAAGATGTGTTACTGCTTGTGTCACATCCACTGTGATGACACTGTGCCTTGCTGGGGGTTCTTGAACCTGCAAAGTTAATCCAGCCCACAAATACAATAAGAGGTTTGTGACTACTAATGAGCTGCAGAAATTAACATACAGTTCATTGTATGCAAATGTAAGTAAATTAGAGCCCTCTTGAAAGCCCAGCATACTCTGAAGGGTGGTGACACATGATTTTTGCTGAAACTGGGCCCTGTGAGAGTTGGCTTCTGGTGAGTGCTTCCTTCTTCCACTCTTCCAAAAAAGTCAAACATGGTATGTTAATGTCATGCTCTGTGGAGGTACATGTGTAATTCTAAAATGTGCATTATAAATCATCTGATTGTGAAATCTTGGCAAAAAATTACTGGCTTGCCTGTCTTTATCACTAAACAAGCAAGCAGGTCACTAATTTAGCTTGTTTAGATTATTTTTCCCTGCTGCTATTCCCCTGCCCTACACTGCCAAGATATTATTGAGTGTTAGAATGGGAAGGAAAACCCTGACTATATTTTGTCTTCCCAAGGTAGAAAAGTACTGATAGAGTTTATGTATGCATGCATATATGCAATATTCAGATTATAGGCAGAGTATTAACACCTAAAGCCATAGCTGATAGTATACAAAACTGCCTCTTCTACTAGGAAAGGCAAGACAGGCATTAGTGGAGGATTTCAGTAGTAGCCAAAGGCTCCTGGTTGGGATTTTTTTTTCTGTGCATGCGATCCCACACTTGTTGAAAGATTCAACTTGGTTGGTCTGACGTTGAACTGACTGAATTGCTTACACTTAACCCTAAAGATGAAGGTCTGGAGGATGTCTTCTTCCTAAATAAACCATTTAAACTAAAAATGAGGGACATTCTGGCTAGTTTGTTACCTGGCAGCACAGTAGTGCCAGGAGGGGTGGGAGGAGGAACCTCTGTTGTGACTTGTGCCTGTTTGTTCTTCTCTTCTTGCTTAGAGCTAGTTTGCACGCTAAGTTGTTTTTAAGCAGTACTACTGAGAATTTATCCAATTCATAGCTGAGTATAAGAGAACAGTTTATACACTTCAGATTTTGTGGTGATCAAATGCTAGTGACAATTTTTGCCCACCCTGTCATCGTTCATCTGGTTCTCAATAGTCTGTTTGACATAGTAATTCCAATTGCTGCTTTTGTCCCAATTTGACAACACATTGTGGTGTTTGTTTGGGGTCCTGAGCTGTCCTGCTGGGTGTGCTCTTATAGTATAGCCTGCTGTTAGAACTTACTTGTTTAAAATGCTGTAAATCTAAGTGAGCTCTGGGAGTGTTTTGGCACTGAGCTCCCAGTGCATTGCAGTTTCTCTCAGCAGCTGCTGTGCTGCAGCTGCTTGTACACAGGAACAACTGTGCTCATGAGCATCCTCATAGCTGCTGCCCTGAATGTCTGTAGTGGTTCAGAGAAAGTATGGAAGTAGTGAGCAGGCTTGATACTGAGAAGATACATGATGTTCAAACATAGATGGGAAAGGAGGGCTTCTTCGCTAGAGAGAAAAATCCAAACACAAGCTCAGGTTTTTAGAGATAATCTAAAGTTAGTTCTATAGAAGTTTATGAGGTAATAGAGCAGATACTTTCTACCATGCTGGACAACTCTAACAATAAAGTTTACAAGTATGCTGCTTCTTCTTTACAATATACCTTCTTGGAATTGAAGTCTCCCTGCTCAACTGAGATGTCCAAGCTGCATGTTTAATGTCCTTTTACAGCTAATTTTCACCTGTGCTCAACATCTAGTAGCCCTTGAGCTTTCTCAGTGCTTTAATGAGCTCACTGTAACATTTTGTATTATTCCAAAGTGCCTTCTCACTGTTGACAGGTTCTTCTTGCTGATCTTCTGGTGTTAGAAAGATACATTATTTGTAGGTAGTACGGCCTTATTAAGGTTTAGGGCTTGATATTCTTCAATTTTCTCAGACCTAGAGGGAGATTAATAATGCTTGGGAAGCAGGATGTAGCATCATAGTAGGCACAAAGAATACAAAGTTTACCAGCCACAAGGACATTTGGCAGAACTCCCAAGATAAGGAAGAAACTAATTAAGTCAACAACTGAGAACTCAGTTCCAACTGGATATAAAGTAATTCTGGCAAGGGAAGATTAGGACCACCTCAGAAACTCAGAAACTCTGAGACCACTGGCCCGCGAAACCCCCTGACTCAAAAAAAGGGAATTGCTTATTAGCAATTGTGTGCTCTGAGAAGTAAGGGAATAATTTGACTAATACGAGATGGAATACTAACTAATGAGGGAACTCTGTAACTTGTAGCCAGTGAACATTAATGCCTTTTTTGCTAAAATGTATAAATGAGGAAAGGTTTGACAGTTGTTGTGCTGGCTTTGTGGATTCACTACCAGCCCCCGTTTTTGTGCAGAACTCTAAATAAATCAAATACCTCAACTCTGTATGGGGATCAACATCTAGTATAGTGAGTGAAAGAAACCATTTTGGGACAACAGTACTACAGTACAGTGAAGCTGACTGCACGGAAAATGAGCTTGAAAGAATCTCCAGATCTGAGTTTGCCACTAATATGAGTTTACTTCCAAACAGTTGATATTTGAATCAAACTGTCATATTTTAATTTATTGTCCTTTCCAATACTGATTTATATACTAGATCACAATTGCTTGTGTCTGGTCAGTCCACTGTTTTGTCCTTGATACTGCCTGGTAGGTTTTAATAAAATACTTAAGGCAGCTGAACTTGATCTGTGCATTTTGATCGGGAGGAAAAGAACAACAAAAGAAAGGCTTTAAATATGGTTTGGTTATCCAAATACTGTAAATTAATATAGGCATTTGTGCAAAGAGTTAGTAGCCAATGCAGGTGAGATGCTGAGTGACTGTGTGGCAACCTGTCTGCCTGAGAGAGACACCAGAGACTCACCTGGGGGTCTCTGCAGAGTGTTTTGACTAAGAATATCAGGATATAGCTTAGTGCTCCTGATCTTTCATGTTAGCAGGAAGATAGTTCTCAGTTAACCTTATATATGTTAATTTTCCCACAGCCTTTTTTTTATTCAGCATTATGACAGTTTGAGAAGTACCAGTTGAACTGTGTAGCACATAGAGAAATAGTACTGGGATAAATATGTCCCACTGAAAGCATCTTCTGAAAGGAATCGAGGAGTCTTAAATGCTGACTTCTGGAGTGTGGGTAGTCAGTTTGGTGTCTTCTCTGAATTTTTCCTGTACAGACCGCTAAGTGCTTCAAGGCTGTGAAGTGACAGACTAAAACGGCACACTTAGTACCTAAAATAAATTAGGATTTTAGATTATTCTAGATTATTTAGACCAAGTTAATGATCAAATAAGTCAGTTGCGGAAGACTAATAGTTATCAAGACATCAAAATTATAAAATACTACCAAGTAGAAAATTATTAAATTACCATGCAGGAAACATTCAATCTCATGCTTTTTGTTTATGTTTCAGGCAGAGGGTAAATGTGTTAATGAAATTAAGGAAGTTTTCTTGAGTTAGATCACCAAGGGTAGCAAGGTGGTTCCAAGGAAGTGAACCGAATGATCATTTAGCTTGTGATACCATGATACTGCTTGCTCCTCTACTTCCTTGTGGTACTTTGTGTGTAAGTAAGGTGGGTTTTATACTGATATCTCTGCAAATCTCATGCAGAAGTAGGGTCTGATGACATAGTAAAAACATTACTGAGACAGGAGTGCCCTGGGTCCCCCAGACATACCATGTGTCTGTGTGTGCAGTTCATGCTCCAGATTCTCTAGAGGAACTGTTGCTCTGCCATGCGGACATTGCTTAGCAGTTGTGAAAATGCTGGTTATTAGAGTGGGATTGCAGACATTTTTGCCATAGTACACAACTTGAACCAAGCAGCTGCAGCTGGTTTCCTGGGATACCAGAGCAGAAGCCATGAACAGATTAGATGTTGTTCCCCTTTTGCTCTTGGACTCATTGACTGGCTTGTCACTGTGTCTAATCAACTTACATTGCAGGTTTGTTTGAAGTGTAGCATATTTGGAATGGATTAGCAAATCAATATGATGTAATTTATTTTGTAGCACATGAAGCTGGAGGCTGGTGATACAGTCAAAGGCAAGAATCTTTATTGTTCCCTCTGCTTTCTGTGCTAGGTACATCTGCTTGTGTAGCTCTCAAGTACCTTATTAGTAAGGTTAAGGATTCTTGGCAGTGCTGCATATTAGTGTCAGTACCTGTCTTAAAATGAGATAGAGGATAACTTTTCAAGCCTTCTGATATTTTTTTAAATATCTGTATGAGTTAAATGATCTCTTTACTTTTTATACTGGTGCTCAAAGTTGGAAAGCTCTGACCTGAGCACTTCAAATATCAAGTAGTCCCTCAAAAAGCAATCTTTTTTAGAGCTTTTCTTTTCACATGGTGAACACTGAACAGTAACCTTTAGGACAAAACTTGCATAGTTCCTGTAACAGGAGTTTTTAGGAAATCTCTTCCCATTTGTGGTGGTAATTCTTTGAGGTGGAGAGAATAACTTCACTCAACTTCAAAGCGTAGCATGCTGATTTGAAACCCTGTTGGGTGTCTTTAATTGCACTGTTAGAGAGACAGATCTTTACCCCACTTATTAGCCTGGTTTGGTTTGAACGCATATATTTATGTTGGTGGTATTGATAATGGACTGAAGTTAATACACTTTAAAGTCCTTCAGCAGCATTGTGGCTAAGAAAGGAGGAGACTGAGCCTAAAGAAGTACGTAGCTAAAGGTACCCTTTGGGTCCTCACTGGGAAATTTTTTTCACTTCCTCTGTTCCTAAATTGGAGTTGAAACAAAAACATGAATAACTGATGTTGTAAATACTCTATGTGAGTTCTGCTACTTCATGGGATAGTAATGACTTTGATTGCCCCTCCTAAATTCACATGACAGTGGTAAATGTGTTGTCTCCTTGTCCAGCAGAAAGTACCAGCTTCTGCTGAGCTAATTGATGCCAAAGGTGATAATTAAGTTTCTAAGAAACTCTGAAAAGAGTCCTATTAGAGTAGGTATTCATGACTATTCTGATAAGTGGGTGCAAAGTGGGAGTTGAAGGAGATTCTCTCATCATTGTGTGATTGGTTTGTATTGCTGTGCAGGGGAGAGGAGCTCTGCTGCTACTGCAAAGCATCTTTGTAGTAAGATGTTTGTATTGATATGGAAGCATTGCTTCTGGATGTGTTCAGGTGCACTAAAGTGTTTTGTAAGAAAAAAACCCCGAGGGTTTGGTTTTGTTGTTGTACTCCAAGACATATGCCCGTTCATAAGAGCAGTGTGATTATTTTAATTGAAGTTAACAAGTTCAATATGGTAGTACTTGTGTGGACATTAAAATGGACGCTAGTGATTTTCCTTGTCCATGGGTTTGGCACATAGGAAAAAATGCTGCCATGTCATGCAACCACCTTGTACTTTAACTTTCTGATAATTACTTTGTTTTCAGGTGTTTGCCATTATAAAAAGTAGCTTGTTGGACTTGAGTAGCTTGGTGTAATCCTCTGATTCCAGTGGAACAGTTAAAATCCAGGTTGTTTTGGACATCTGCAGAATATTCTGTGTTGCACCAAATCATTCAGTATTGGCTATAGAACAGTATAAAGCTGAGCAGGCAAGTGTAATGTTAAAGGTCAGATGTGCAGAGATCTTTAGAGACAGTTGAGTTGCTTGGTTTAGGTGTGTATTGGGAGTGGTTTTGTGAGTGTATGTTACACACGTAACCCAAAACCCTACTTTAGTGTACTTTATGGAATCAGTGGGGCTGCTCCTAAGATGCCTAATTTTGCTCACTGGGCCAGTTCAGGACGGGGGGGATATGGAGGCAAATTGTCTGGATCTGGAAATGTGTCACCCTTTTAGTACAAAGAAGACCTTTGGATCTGATACTTTACTCCTCAGACTGTTGTCAGTGCCACTGAAGGTCACTGCTGTTACAGTGTCTGATAGAGACAGTTTTGCTCATCTGAAAATGCTTTTCCTTAGAGACAATAAAAATTGGGCCAAGGTGGGGTAGGAGGGGCTGAGCAGCAGCTCTAGTAGATAATACAGTATTATTAAGACTACTAAGTATTAAGACTAGGAATGATAGGATCTTTGCGGGTGATTTTTCTGGTAGGCTGCTTGGAATTATTTTGTGCAGTTGTCCCGCGCTCCACCACCCTTATAGTGTAGGTACTCCTCCCATGTATTTCTCAAAACTCTTCACAGTATGACATGGGTGCATAACCTGGGATTTTTTTGTGAGCTACTATGTGCCAGTATTGCTGCTTGTATGGCTAGATACTTTTAAAACTGAAAACTTGTAACATAAAGCTTTTCTTAGGCTAAAATTTCCATCCTGTAGCTGTTCCTACAGAGAAAAGCAGCTGAGAGCAGTACAGAATAAAGCAGCTGCAGGAAAACACTTGACTCCTGTTGGTCACTTTGTGGTGTTCTCCCATCCCAGCCAACACTGTGATCTCCTCCCAAATCTGCCAAAATATACAGAGCTCTTAAATACACGATTGTATGCATGTTTCACAGTAGCATCTGCAGAACTGTTTTTTTTTTTTTTCCCAGGAAATTAATTCCATGCAGGAGTAAGACTCTAACCATGTAAAAGTATAGCTTTGTAAGCAAAATAAGTGTAAAGAAATTATATTTGTCTTCCCGTCATTTTGCAGTATAGTTTTCATCCTGAGGTCTAACATAGCAGCATAGTTTCCTATATTTATAGTTTAAATAATATTGATTATTTTATATATTATTTTCTGGCAGAGGATATCTCAAAGGCTGTACTCTTTCTATTTCATTATATCCGGGCCTTCTAAAACAAGCCCTGACAATTGGCAATTACTATATACATACTGATCATGTGTAGAAAGCTTTTAAGTTACTCTGCAAACAGTTGTATAACTTTTGATAGTATTTGGGAAAATAAAAATCGGCACCAGTTCTATTAATTATTTGATTTGGGGGAAAATCTACTTCACATATCAGGAGGAGTGTAGGAAAGATAGAGACCTGTGGTTTTCAGACAAATCTTTTGGCTGCTAAAAAGCAGACCTCTGAAGTACTTTGACAGTGTCTAGCCTGCAATTGTTGTTGCAAAGTGCTGAAACAGCATTAACTTTTTCAGCATCTGAACCTTGTAACTACAAACAAAAGCTGGTTGTTTTGTTCAGTGCTTGATGCCAGATGCTCCAGTTCTCTAAGGGCTCGCACTGGAACCTGAATGGTATGTGAATCGGTTTGCCAAATTGCCAAATGCAGTTTTTTGATTTTCTTTTGTGCTAGGCTAAAGGAAGTGTTGCATCAGTATTAATGCTTACCAAAAAGGGTAATATTACAGGGCCTCCTGAAAGAGTGAAAGCACCTTTCCAGTTACATGCCACATCAGTGTGGCTGCAATAGGTCACAGGATTGGAGAAACTCCACAGTTAATGACACCTGCTGGTCATGCCAAATGGAGTTCAAAGGGATCTGCTTCCAGTTGATGTTATTGAAGTTCACACTCTGGAGGAACAAAACATTCTCCAGTGTTGTTACCTGTGGAAGATACTGCTCTAACATCACTTTGAAATTGCTCAAAGGATGTGTTTCCGCAGTGCAAGACATCCTTGTCTTCTGTGTATAGACACAGTTTATTTAAAAACCATGATCTGCCTGTGTCAGTATAACTTATTGGAGAAAACTGGTACCAACACTGCTCCCCATTCTAGGAAACTTTCAGAATTATTGAGGTAATGACTGAGGAATTAGGAGTACAATTATAAAGCCATGCATTAAACAAAAAAAAAATCAAGAGAGAAGGATGGTTTACTGTCTTTCCTGATTCAAAAATGAAGTTGCAGTAAATGGAACTATGGAGCAAGTCAAAACAGAAATGGATTTTTTTACACAGTGTGAAGTTAAAACTGTAGAACTCATTGCCACAGGATGTTGTGTATCTACCTCCCTGCAAAAAATAGCCTGAAAGAGATTAAACAAGTTTTCAGGATGTACCTCTTTCTGTTTTTGCATTAAATGTTGCCTACAACATTTAGAAGCAAGCTGGTTCCCTTTTTGAATCAAGGCAAGGTAAAGTGGGTAGAGCACTGTTGGAAACATCCTGCTTGGTCCCAAGCATGCGTGTGGCTTGCAGGTCGCATTGCTGGTAACTTGTCTAGGAATCATATGTCTGTAGGCTTTGTGAATGCCAGCAAGGCTCTTAGCTTATCCTTCAGCATCTACTCATTCATAATCACATCTACTTTATCACCACTAGAGGCTCCTCCAAGTCATGTTTTGGATTCATTTCTGTGGCAGGAAGCAGCTTATACTCTTAAGTAGCATGCAGATGTATGAATCTGTTGCTGTAGCACCTCTTTATAAGCAGTGAATTAATTTTTTTTTTTTTTACATCAAAATACAGCTGTTCTCTTGGTACTATTTTGGCTGAATCTAAAACATCTGTTTGAAATAGTCGCTGGTTATTAACTACGGATAAATCTTAAAGCATCAGCACCTAGAAGTTTGTGTTACTTGCTAGTAGGCAGAAAAAACAGTCACAAAAATATTTAATGGTGAGTGAGGGCAAATAATTTTTTGTAACATGAACATATTTTATCCTAGCCTAGATAAGACTTTAATTACCAGCACAAGTTATTTTTATGGTTTACAGGCTTCATTGTGTAACTGGGATAGGTTTTCCATGACAGGGCTATACTTATAAAACACTGTTGACTTTTGCTGCAAAATGCTTATTACTGCATTGTAATTTGATAGAGTATATCAGGTGCGGTGTGTCTTATCTAACAGCCTGGCAACCTGAAGACTTAATTTTTCAAGAATTAATCTGATCAGACAGGAAGGAGTATCAACATGGCATTGTCCAGCATACAAATATGGATGAATTGCCTCTTCCTGCCAGTCTTAGGGTTTGGTAGGCTTGGCTTATTCCATACACTGTCAAGTCTAGCACTCAGTATTAGTCTTTTGCAGATGTGTGGGTATCATTTTTCTCTGGATGGAATAAGAGAACCCAGTTTCCAAACTGACTGTATGGATGCTGCATTTTCTGAGTGTGGGAGCATGCTGGAGCACAGTACTTGAGATATGAGACAGTGTGCATTCTTGTAAGTGGTCTTTGTAGTCACAGGTAATTGCATATGATGATATTGTTATTGAGAAAGTGGAAGAGCTTTTAGATGAGTCTTTGCAGGAAGGCAACATGCCTTGTTTCTGAGGAGGCTTCAACATACGAAGTTGCTATGTGGGTACTGGCATACACATGAGAATGCTTTGGAAGGTCACATTTTGTCTGTTTCTCCAGCATTCAGCTAAACACTTAAAACCTTAAAAAGCAGAGCTGAAAAATAAGTTGTCCAAGAATCATAAGAAGATAGATACCAGAAGAGTCTAAGTAGAAAATGATGTCTCATAACAGAAAATTTGTTTTGCCTGGAAGTACTTTTTTTTTTTTTTCCCCTGAGATACCACCTGTTCCTACAAATCTTTACAAATGCAACACCTTTTGCAAGAGCTCTTGCTGTCAGCCTGATATTGCAGTTCATCTTGTTGCTCACCTTAGACTGGCCTGCTTTTTTCCCCATTGTTGGGTCTGGGGGAGTTTTTTTCAGCATCACTACAGTTCTTACTAAGAGCAGACTGTAGATATACCATAGATCTTGTCTTGTCTTTGCTGTTATGCCACTCATGCAGGATCTGTCACACAAATTTCTTCTAAAGTTAAGTCAGATATGACACTTTGAATCTATGACGTGCTTAAATACAGGAAGAATAATTAAATTACTTCTAATTTCCCTTCAGATCCTTTTGTTTTTTGTATGGGCAGGAAATAGTGCATAATATGAAAGCTACTTTAAAGGTTGCTTTTAGTCACACAATTGTGCAACCATCCTTTGACTTTCCTACAAGTTCCATCTTTCTTTGTCCAAATGATAAGATCCCTTTCCTGTATACTCATCTTACACCTGTCTCATTAATTTTTTGCCTTGATTTTAATCCTCTTAACCCTGGTGGGCTTAAGTGGTTCTTCCTGACTGCTACTCTCACCTGGTATACCTTCAAACTTAATGATTTCAATTAATTAAATACAAGCTTGAATTTCAAGGCTGTGTATTATTGTACCAAGCTTGTTTGACTGCAGTAGTTCTGATTTTATAAGAAGTATAAATGATACCTTAAATTATGCTGCACTGCAGATGACTCAATCTGCTTTGTTCCCTTTTGCTGGCTCTTTCAGGAGAATTTTCAGCAAATTGAGGTTTCTGGCTTTATCTGGATTTGTATTAGTAATTGACATGGCAGCTAGCTGGAACATAGGTAGAAATGTTAATACTAGCCTTCACTTCAGTGTTGTGCTTTTCTATTGTACGTCCATAGTAAAGTTATACTGGTTATAATGCTGTGACCTCCCAATCCTCTGAAGCACGGCAGGGATGGAAAGAGGTGAAGAATGACAGAATGCTGAATGCTTCTTTAATTTGGCTCCTCACTAGCAAAAAAAAGCCCACCCAAAACCTGTTTCTGTAGAAAGAATAGCCTGTGGAGCAAGGATGTCTGTGTATCAACTAATGCATTTATCCAAGCTAAAACTTTATGCTTGGTCTGATCAGAGTGGCCTGTGATACTGAAGCTGACAGGTGCATCATACAATAATGTGAAAATTTGCTTTTGTGTCTCAGATATAAGCTTCTCGCTAGCAAATACCTTTTGACACAATGCTGGTTCCTGCAGTGAACTGGAGGATGCTGGGCAGGGGCCAGCTGGTTGGCATGGATCAGATTTCACTTGTGCAAGATCAGAGATACTTTTCAGATGAGTTGTACACTGGGTGGGGCTATGCATAGTACAGTTATATCACTGTAGGGTTATACATCTAGACTAACACATTGCTGATTGGGTCTCCAGGCTAGGAGATGGTGCTGCTGATTTCTGTTTGCTTGGAAGTGGTACAGTCCAGCAGGCTTGCTTGCTACTGCTCAGTCTGCATAGATTTGCTGCCTGTGTTCAGCTCCAGAGCATGAGGGCTTATGATCAGTAATGCAGTGGCTGAAAAACAAGTGACAAGGCTGCACAACTGCTTAGTTGGCTTCTGCATGGCAGCCAGCATAGATAAGATTTCAACTGCAGTTCCTGAGTGCTGCCATTCACCTTCCAAAAGCCTGTGTCCCTTATTTAAAGAAAGGTTGCTGGTATGCCAGGTCAAGAAGAGAGCTGCTGCTTGCCATGCTGCGAAAGGCATTGTGTAACACTGCAGTGTAGTGTTAGGGTTTACACTTAAAACACTATAAATATGCCTTTCTTCTTACTGCTTATGAAAGAGGTGACTGCATCAAGACCTGCCTTGTGTTTTTAGCAGAACATGTGGTGGGCTGTCCCTTGAGGAGATATTTCCTCTTGCATCCAGCCTGGCTTGCATAGGAAGAGAATCAAGGCAATTAGTCATTCACTGACTCATGAATGGTACTTGTTTAAAGAATTGGCTAAAAATAGTGAAAACAGGCTGAAGTAAGGGTGTTCTCACATAGAGCTAGTTTGGACATCTCTGCTCAGCAGATACAAATGATATGGCTTGCTTCACAGAGAAACAAAACAATCTGCTCTATTTTGGTAAAGATGCAAATCTTGGAATGAATTGGTGAGTTCACAGTCATTCTACCCAGTGTTGTTGAAAATTTGGATGTGTTTTGGTGCCTATTAATCACAGAACCTTAAGAGTTTGGGAGGGACCTTAAAGATCATGAAGTCCCACCCCCCCTGCTATGTGCAGGGACACCTCCCACTAGACCGGGCTGCTCAAAACCTTATCCAGCCTCATCCTGAACACTTGTGGGGAGGGGGTATCTACAGCATCTCTGGGCAACCTGTTCCAGTGTCTCACCACCCTCACAGTAAAGAATGTGCTCCTAATATCCAATCTCAATTTCCCCTCTTTCAATTTGTGCCCATTACTCTGTGCCATCTACAGTTCCTGATGATGAGTGGCTCTCCAGCTTCTATATAAGCCCCTTCAGATACTGGAGGGTTCCCATGAGATTTCCACACAACATTCTCTTTGGCAGGCTTCAAACAGCCCCAGCTTTCTCAATCTGTCCTCATAGGGGAGGTGCTTCCATCTCCTGTATGCTGGGATTACCAGAACTGCATGCAGTAATCAAGGCGGGATGTTGTGAGAAATATAAAAGATATAAAGCTCTCAGAGTAATCCAGGTGGGATGTCACAAGAGTAGAAGGGAGAACGACCTCTTGGCCACGTTTCTTTGGATTTATCCCAGGATTTCTGGGCTGTGAGTTCTCACTGCTGACTCACATTGAGTTACTTATCAACCATCATCCCCAGTCCTTCTCTGCCAGGCTGCTTGCAGTCACTCACTTCCCTGTGCTGCAATCCATGTGTAGGACCTCACACTCTGCTTTGTTGAACCTGATGAGGTTTGCACCTCATGAGTCCCACCTCTCCAGCCTGTCCAGGTTCCTCTGGATGGCATCCCTTTCCTCCATAGTGTGAAGGCAATACAGAGCTCAGTGTCATCATTGAATTTACTGAGGGTGCCCTTAATCCCAGTGTCAGTCAATCCCACTGATAAATTACCAGGATAAGTCTGAAGTATATCATGCTATCTCACAGTCTGTGCCTGTGTAAATGTGCTTCAAGAAAATATTAATTACTTGCCCAGTAAAGTTAAATTCCAAAATGTGAGATTGAACAAAATTTTGAAGATGTCATGGGCTAATTCAGTTCTTACTAAAAGAGACAATCTTTTAGATCCTGAAGCCTGGCAAATGGAGAGAGGTGCTCAAAATTACATCCCTCTACAATTGTAATTGGAAGACTTCCAGACATGATGCCAGTAATCTACTGTGATACTTTGAATAAGTCATCTCAAATATTCCCACCAGTGCTCTAGCAAAACTATTGTTTCTAAAAATGGAAAGGGATGAAAAATTGCGTTATGTGAGGTGGACAGAAACTGTTTCTAGAATAGTAATGCTCATAGCCTAAAAGACCTAAGAGGAGATGCATGATTTGGTATAAACTTTAGATATGGCATCCTGAAGTATCTCTGGCTCCTTCAGCAAATTTCAGGCTGCACAGGGAAACTTAAGTTTCACACACTTGGAGTTATTCTTCCTATTTTGTCTAAATGGGGAAGTCGGTGTGTTTGTTATAAATAAGAACTGAGTCATCTATTTCTGCCTGGAAAATAGTCACGCAGAGTACCTTCTCTGCATAGCACACACACAGTGACCCTTATCTTAAGCCTATGTACAGTCTGTGGGCAGCCTGAAGGGATGACATCCAAGAGCACAATCTCTACATGAAGCCTTCAGCCATGGCAAAAATCTCCTAATATCTGGCCTGTCACAGTCTCTAATACATTCATCTTAATCTTTTTGTCTCCTAAAATCAGGCCTGATTCTGGAGTGAGGATTAAATTGAGGATGGAATCTCATAATGTTTCAGCATGGGAATTTCTGGGAAAATACACAAACCTCAATATGACGTGGGAATCTGAGATTGGTTCATTGTTTAGCCACTGTGTCAAAGCTCAGTGAAGCTATTGAACCAACAGCTTGCCCTGTGAAAGAGGATCAATAATTCTGTTTGGTGGTGTGTCTTATGTGGCTCTTGGTGATGGCCTTTTCAGTGATGAGATAGCAAGACATGAGCAAAAGCTGTGTTAAAATGGGCAGGTTATAGAATAAATACTTTGTTGTTTCAGAATGCTACTGTTTCCAACTCAGTATCTCTTGCTGAATGCTGTATCTCCTTCACTTGTTGAAATAATAGCATTTTCTGTAGCATCATGAAAAGTCAAACTGGCGATCAAAGCCGTGGAAATGGACCTGGCAGTTGTTGGCTGAGTGCAGGTGGATGCTTTTGTAATCTGCCCCTTTACCTGCTTTGGTCTGGGTTGGATGACTTGCCAATACAATCTCAGCTTTATGAAGATTGCAGATAATATTGCAGATAAATACTTAATAACATCTTGCTGTTAAAAGAAGTTCTGGTAAAAGGAAACTTAGTTTGTACCGGAGGAAGTCTTCCATTGAAAACAACAGATTTAGTAGTGCCCCAGATAACTAAATTAGGAAATGTATACAAGATATGATTTAGTGTGAAACAAGAATGGGCTGGTGCCTGTCAAACCAGTCTCTGATTTTGTAGCTAGCTTTACTTCTTGACTCATCATTGCTCTGCTGAATTTTGGCTCTATTTTCTTTTTCGTTTAGATGCTTCATGTCATTCTCATGAGATCTAATTCATTCTTCACGTTCAGATCTTTGTGATTTAAATTCCTTGTGAAACAGTGAAGGTAATGTGGGATATAAAGGGTTTTCTGCTTTACTGTTCATGTGGCCACTGCAGCACCAAGGGAGTTTTCAGGACTCACAAGACTTCAGTGACCTGGTCATCATCTTGGATCAGAGATGTACTCCTATTTTCTGAAAGTGCAACAGATGTCAATAAACACTGATACAGTGCTGCTGGAAGATGAAGCAATGACTGGGTTTAAAGTACCAGGCTAGTACCCAGCTCTGCCATAAGAAATTACTTAGGCCATAAATCCTAAATGGAGCTGAAATAACAGTGTGTTGGCATTTTTACTTCACCAAATAGTTGACAGTGTAGTGGGACTGGCTATAATTTTTTACATGTTGTGAGCTAGATGATACTGAGGTGCTTTAAACCTCACTGCTGTGAGAAACTCGCTGCTGGCACTGACTGCTGACCTCTATTGAACATGCTTTCCAGCACATAGTGTTTAGTACTGCATGCACTAATCCAGGCTTAATGTGGAAGAGGAGATTCCATTAAATGACTTATGTAAATGTGTGGTGCACCAGAAGCAGGAAAGAGCATTTTATGGGATTAGATACAAACTCTTAGGCTGTTGGCCTGTAGTTCCTGTTCTCACCTTTCTTGCATGCTCAGTGTGTGGAGCAGTCAGCAGGAGCACAGTGGGGGGAGCCTGGTTCTGCCCCTTAAGAAGGAAAGTGAGGAGTCCTTGTGCTGTCTACGAGTCTGCCAGGGCAGGTGGGTGATCTGTAAGAGACCTTGGTGGTACCAGCACAGAGTCAATAGGAGCTTATCTGTGGGCTGGCTGTAGCAGATAATTACAAATAAAAGCAAAATAGTTTAAAAACTCAAACCACTCCCTTTGTGTCTGATCTTAAATACAATTTGCTAAAGGTTCTTGCCCTAATGCAGAATTTTAGAAGGGCTGGCATTAAGCTTGCAATGTTTTGAAATAAAGATAATCTGTAAATGGCACTTCCAGGAACACCAAGCAGCTGCAATTTATGCTGGCTGCTATAAAAAAGCTGCTGGTATTCCTCGTTATCCTCAAATCAGATCAGTTGTAATCCTGGTGGCTTTACAGGCAGTATGTGCATTTCTCTCATGGCATGTCTGCACTGGGCAGGTAGGATGGATTCAACATTCCTTCCCTTTCTGCTTAAAAATCAGGGATCTCAGTTTTGTCAGCTTGAGATAGGTGTAAAAAAAAATCAGTGTCAGACTCCTGAAATGTCATTTACAGCTAGAGCTAGGACTGAGGCTAGGAGGGAGACCTGCCTGTGTTAGTCCCACTGGCCATGCTATTGCTGATCCAGACCACAATCCTCTTGGCCACCTGGCACATATAGGCTTGTGTTCAGCCACTGTGAGCCAGCTCCCCACCGTCCTCTCCTGACAGGCAGCTTTCCAGCCTCTGCCCCAAGCCTGGAGTGCTTGAGTAGTTGTGACCCGAGTATAAGTGTTGAGTCAAGTGTGTGGCAAGATCTCAAGAAACAAATGTTGCTGTAACAGTTATTCCTACTGACTGAATCAGTGAATAATTCTGTGGTTGGCAGAATTATTAGGCTTATATTTTCAGTCACACAAGATCTAACAAGACTGTATTTTTATGGCATACATAGCAGAACCTGTGCCTTTGTCTTATCCAACTTAAAGAAGACTAACAACCTGAAGTGCAGTCTATGTTGAAGATGCAGGGGAGCATTAAAATGGGAAACAAAGTGACTATGCTGGTAGCAATATTCTTAAAATATGTGCTACGGTGTAATTTGGAAGTTGAAGTTCTTGTGGCAGCTGTAAACATCTGTATCTTCTGCCTCACTGGACTATTTAGAAGAATTAATTATTTTTCTAGGGACTATAAGCACTAGTTACAAACTGGGGAAGGGAGGAATGGATTGATTGGTGACTGGTCTTTAGCTTCTTGGCTGTTGAGTATGTTCAGTCATGTCAAGGAGCCATGGCATGCAGCTGGCTAAAATCAGCACCAAAATAGGATTATTTCTGTTCTGTTTTAAGCTCAGCTTGAAGAGTCAGGCACATGGTGAATGCAGTAACTGTTTGGAACTTGCAGGGGGAAACTGAGCTGCATCTTTAGTCCTCCTAAATTAGTTTGTGTGTCTGTAACTGAGCTAACAACAAGTTCCCTGAAAACTGCTACTCTCTGGTACCTAGCAGCCTGACTGAGTTTAACAGATTTTTTTTTTTGCCTTGTGTCAGTGTAATTGTAGGGGAAAACCATTCCGTGAGCTTGATTTTAAATTAGGTTTATTGCTTAATTTGGTCTTTTTTTTTTTTTAAACATGTTTAGAATTGGGCTTTCAGTGGGGAAAAAGTGACCTGTAATTGTGGCTGATGCTGCATCTTTGCAAGAAGTCTTGCAGCTTGTCTTGGAAATTCTTGGCTTGCTTAACCCACACAGAAACTCAAATAGCATTCAGTGAGAGCAGAGTAGGCTTGCGTAACTTTCCAAGGTTTCTCTTGCAGGAGAGATGAGGTAATTTTCTCAGACCTGTTTGTAATGGCCTGGAAGAATGTTTGGTTTCACTTTCAAATTGTGGATGATCTCACCGTGGGGACAGTTGTGCTCTTTTTGTTTAGGAAAAATCCCTGCCTGTAATTCAGTTTCCTGTTTTGGGGGCTTTTGACTCTGAAAATCAGGTTTGTAGAGAAGCCTCATTGCGTTATGTTCCAGTACAGAATTTGAATGTGCTAAAGAGCTACAGACTAGTTAGAAACAGCTGATCACCAGATAATGTGGTTGCTTTCTCTAAATATGTGACAGATTACAGGGAAGCTAGGTTCTTAGTTGCATGCGTGTGGGAAGGAAAGATTTCTCTTACTTCTCCAGTTGCATTTTCTGTTCCTAGAGCTCAAGAGAATCCTTCATGTGACACAACACTGCATTCTATAGTGATAGTTATTGTAAGCAGGTAGTCCTTTTCTGATAAAGAACTGTGTTTGTCAAACAGGATTTAGAAATTTGGAACAGTCCTTCAGGATCTACAGCTCCTGCATAAGTCTTCATCACATGGAGGGACATACTGGTGCCTCAGGCTCAGCTTCTGGAGTGGTCTTGAGACAAACCCATCAGTATTAGACAATTTGAAAGCAGAGGGGTTTTACTGGGAGGAATGAGACCGGCACTCCTTGGGCATCTATGTAGGTTATAAGCATGGCAGTGCTGGTAGTCTGCTGCTTAGAGTGCTTTTTGTTTTGGTCACCTGGAAGCTGTGGCTGTGTAGAAGACTGATTTTGCTGAGACATTTTGTAGGTAGCTCAAACCTGAGGTTTTTTTCTCTTGCATTTTAAATATCGGTCCTTTTGCTGTTTTGTCTTAGATCTCACAAAACGGCATGTAAGCACAGGAATGGGCTTTCTTGGGAAAACCTCAGTGTCTGGAGGAGTCTGCAGCTATATGATGCAAGCACTTGAGTTGGACTAAATGTGCCCTGCCCTGGGTAGATCTCTGCTCTGCTCTCAGTGCAGGGTGGAATGTTGTGGACCTAGCATGTCCTTGCTTCAGCAGTGTGTGGTGACAAGAGTCATTCACTCACTGCTCTTGGAGCAATGCCATTTGTGCAACTGGTGTTAAACTGTGGGATTGTTTCAAGTGCATCGTAAATCTCTTGGCTGTGAGTGTGCTGTAACAAATTATTGCGTGGTGAGGACTCAGTGCTGCTGTAACATGCCCTCATACAGTCATGAGTAGGCATCTGTAGACTGTAAGACCATGTGCGCTGGTGAATTTCTTTTCATAAAGGTGAATAGAAAACCTTCTTTTCTTCACTTCTTGCCACTCTGACTTCAGAGTGCAAAATTTGGGTTGTAAGGCAAAGGTGTGCGTGTAAGTAGAACTGTAGCCAAGTACCTAACAGTTCTGTAATCCATTTGTTTGGTTGTCTGCTTCTGTGTACTATGGAATAAAACATTGCTAAGTTTCTCTTGTTGAACAAGTGGCATGGTTAGGTACTTAAGTGAAAGAAAGTGACCTGGAATTGTGCTCTTACCCTGTTGTCCTAGGGTGACTAGGTTTCCTGCTTAATTTGTCTCAAACCAGGATAAATCTGAATCTTGCTTTTGGGATCTCTTCTTGCATTCTCAGTTGCAAATGAGCCTGGCTATGTTTGAGGGTCCAGAGGATGCTTCTCTGGAGATCCCTCGCTGGGCTGGCAGTAGAACTTTTTGGTGAGTTGAGCAGTTCCAAGGAAAGGATTTGTGCTCTACAGTGCAGCAAGCAACATGCAAGTCCACCTTCCAGAGAGAAGTATTTTGGACACTTGATCAGTCCATATTCAGACTGCTGTGAACAGCAGGACAGCACAGAGAAGCTAACTTCAGTGCTAGGATCTCTGCAGCCTTCCCACAGCTGACTCGACTCAGAGTCTTGCCACACAGATGATTGTTGACCACTGCATGATGTTTGCTGTCATTGCCCATCAATATTCCTCAAGATGCACTGATTTATTAAACAGACATGGATGATGCTAAGACTTACAAATGTCTGTGGTGGCAAATCATGTAGTATTGGAAACACAGGTTGATGGACCAGCTTAACTTTCAAAGAAAGGCAAAATAGCTAGAGCAAGTTATGTAACAATTTTTTCATCATAGGAAGGGTAATTTTAAATATTTGTACAGGCAAATATAAAACAGGTCTATTCAGCTTAGTAAACATTTTTTTTAGTTTGTTTTTGAACACAGGAAGACAACCGTGCTCTCTCAAGTTAAAACTCTTCCAGTATATTTTTCCCTGTTTAACAGCAGCTGTTTAATAGTGCTTCTTGAATTAGGACATGGTAAATGCATTTTGTCTTGTTTACTGAGCATCACTAGCCCAGATGTTTTGATTTTTCTTGTTCAGTTACTGCTTTGCTCATAAGAAATTGCACAGAGTTATACTGTGGGGCCACTTAGGCACTGGTTTACAAAATGAGCAATTTACTAGCCTTAATGAATTTTTTTTCCAATCTTTTCACTTTAGTTGTTGTTTGGTGGTCTTTTTTGTTCTGTTTCATAGCTAAAATATTCTACTTCTTTTTCAGGCTCACATTAAATTTCCTATCGACTACCCATATTCACCACCTACCTTCAGATTCCTGACCAAAATGTGGCACCCCAACATTTATGAGGTAAGATATTTTTTAACTAACTTTTTCTGGAGTATGTGAGAAAGCTTTCTGCTTCCTTAAACACAATACAGGTATGGGTTACTTTCAAAGGGTAAGGCTGTGGACTGTCAGCAGTTGGATCACAATAGAGCACACAGCAGGTCCAGCAGAGGAATGACTCTGTGTAGAGGCAATTGGTTCAATATCATCCAGTTCCATAGAGCTGTATTTGAAGGCTGAAGGCCTGTTTTGAGTCAAAACTTGACTTTTAGTGGAGATCAGCCAAATTGTAGCTGAACTTTTGGGTATCCTAGAAGAATAGGAGCACTGGTTCTATAGATTTGGGAGTTAAAGGATTTAAAAATGTTCCTGTTGGTGCAGGTCTCTCACCTTTTCACAGTTTTTCTTATGAGAGGTTTGGCAAGGCTTCCTTTGAACCCACCTGAAAACAGCAATGTCATTCTCTTCAGTCCTGTGAATAAACAAAGGCTTCAGTTGATGGCTTGGGCTTGGAAAGCCCTTTCTGATAAATTTTTGCTGCTGACTGCCCAGCTTGCTATGGGTGTGCCTCAAATATCATGGTGAGAACTGCACTGAAGGCTTAGTAATAAATGGCTAGAAACCTTGCCAAACTTCAGTGCAGAGCAGAATAATGACCAGCTTTAATTATTGATCCAGGGTATTGCCCCAAGTCTGGGGACATCCTCAAATGAGTTATCTGACAGTTTTCTGGTGTGGGTTTGATACTTGGCACAGGATCTTTCCTGTAGCCAAGGATGGTGTTTCTTTAAGGCTCTATTTCCGTTACATGGAATTTTGATCTGTAAGTAACGATAACTGGAATCTTCAGATAGTTGCAGACCCATACTGTGGGTATTGATTCTGAATCTGGAAATCCTCATGCAGGAGGTGAGTGGCAGGTGGTTACCAAAACGAAATGTACAAAATCAAGCCTTGTAAAGGATCCCTCCCAGTCCTGGTGAGAAAGATGAAAAATTTGCTAGAAACAGCTGAAGGCAGCAGGAGGAACTAATCCAAAACTTGATGGGTGTATTTTGGGTTTGCTCTTCAAATACTTGAGCTCTCACCTTTGCGTTTTGTGTTTGTAGCAGTACTTCTTGTAGCTGAGGGAATCTGAAGCAGCTTGCAGGCTGTTTTGGAAACAACATTTAAGCAATGAAGATGAGGCATTGGGATAACTCCAAATGAAACTGAGATTATCTCAGCAAAGTGTTTGAGGGTTTTTCAAAAGGAGAGGGACAAAAAGCCCCTCTTGGAGCAAGGAAGATGAAAGAAAGTAGCAGTTTACAGAATCTGCTGCCAGGATCAGATGGAGGGGCTGACATTCCAGCTCTGAGCAATGAGACTTAAGCAATGTGTGTTTTTCCTATCTCCATTTTACTTGGGTCATCTAATTGAACTTTGGTAAAACTGCATTCACTTGCCCTTTATTTTTATGACATAACAGTTCTCAGTCCTGATAGAAATGTGGGCTGTTTCTCAATGGCAGATGAATACCTCTTTCTCCTTGTTTATGTCTTTCAAAAATGCATGTAGGGAAAGGCTTGGCCCCTGACTGTCCTGATTCAAAGAACCTTGTGCTGGCCTCATCAGGTCCCATTGTACCTTTGTCCTTTCAGACTCTTAATGCAGTGCAGTTTCTAAACATGTAGCACTGATCGTGGCAAGATGAAAACTTTTCACATCATTGCTTCCCTCTATCTTCATTTTGCCAGATATCAGCTTGTGCATATGCTGCTGGCCTGATTGCTTCAGGAACTTTTCCCAAGTGCTGAGATACTTCCTCTGGGCCAGTAGCCCAGGAAAAGGTTAAAGGAAAACCTAGTGGAAATTATTAGTAAAAGCAGAGTAGACTGAGCATAATCTAACATTAGTATAGTTAACTTCACCTTGGAATGATTAAAAAAAATTCCAAGATTTCACAAGCCCATTGGGGTCCTAAAAGGGAAACTGCCTTTCTTAAAGCAAGCTGTTCCAGCAACGTAAGTACATGCTTTGGAATTCAGCAGCTCCAGGTGCTGCCTTGCTGTGTTCTTGACTGAAACCTGCTTCAAAGTGACAGGGTCTGCTAGATTAGCATACCTGGCAGGAGTAGTGCACCACTGAAATCTGGACACGGATCACAACCCCCCAGGTGAGCTGCTGCTATCTGTAGCTGTGATCACTGGCTTGGGCTCAAAGGCACAGATGCTGTTGCTGTGAACAGCCCTGCTCTGTGCACAAGCAGTGTTGGAAGGATGTGAGACCAGGTGTGTGGAAGGCTGCCAGCCTGGAGTCCTGAACAGAGCTGATCCTGTCATCAGCCTGTGCCCTGGACCAGGGTGACAAGGGACAGCATGAGTTGGGGCTATACCTGCTGAAGGTGTGGTGCTGCCTCTAGGAACTTGTGATTCACCCCACAGCTGCCTGCAAGGGAGAGCAAAGCCCATGGGGCCTGGAAAAGCCCATATCTGGTGGTTGGCCTTGGGCCTCACCTGCATCTTCATCCCATCCTGCAGTAAGCATTGGTACCATGAGTCAGTGGGGGTTGTCAGATGGAGTGGATATATTGCTCCAGCACTCCTACAAAGCAATTGTGTCAGTTCTGTTGCTGATGGAGAATTGGGTTGACAGCTTTCTTAAATAAGTATTATGAAGCTTTAAATCTATATTCAGGCCATAACACTGGTGAGTAGAAACATATTGAGGATTATGTGGCTATGTGGCTTCCATACGCTGCCAGAATATTCTTCCTCTTGTATGTTGGAAGGGATTTTCCATGAAACCTTTAGAGAGCATCTCCTACTTTTTCATCTGGTATATTGAACAGCTGTGTCCATAGGGGAGCTGTGTAAGCCTGCCCTACACCATCTGTTCAACATCTTTGTGTCCTGGGAGATGTAATGTTTTCATACCTGAGCTAGTAGATGGTGATTAAATCCTTCAATTCTAAAATTTCCTGTAGCTAGCTTAAGCTACCAGTGGGAAAACAAATTCTTTAACCCTACTTTGGGTCTCCTGTGATTAAAGCTTACTGTCACTGTGACAGTACTACTTGCTATCTGGAGACCAATTTAGTTTTATGTTACATTATTAGTATTTTTGCTTACTTCAGTACATACTTTAAACCTCTTGATTTGATATTGGGTTTTTTTGCCAGTTTGCAGGCTAACTCTTGGGGATAAAGTAGATCCAGGAAGAATTCAGAACCATTTACAGCCATTGTTGGTTTTTATTGGCACTTGGGTGTTCATGTCAACAAGGTTAAACTTCTGAGAAGACAGCCAGAGTGGTGGATTTGAGTCATCAGGAATTAACCTCCAGTCAAGCTATTCTCAGTGTTTTTTCTGTCTTGCAGAATGGAGATGTATGTATTTCAATTCTTCACCCACCTGTAGATGACCCGCAAAGTGGAGAGCTGCCATCAGAGAGGTGGAACCCTACCCAAAATGTCAGGTAACTGTGAATATGTTGTGCAGTGGTGACCTCAAAGGCCTGTCATCTCTAAAAGACCTAAGGCCTGTGTTGGGAGAAGTTTGGGAGGGAATTTAACGTTTTATGGAATTTAGGGCTTGAATTAAGTGGCTTTCATACTCTGAAAGCAAATTGTCTCGAATGTTGAAGCCTTTCTTTGTCACTGTTATCTTCTTCAAAGTACCACTAGTGGAAAAGTATGTGTAATGTGTTCTAGGTGCCCACCAAACTGCTCTATTACTCCCCTTCCCAGTGGGAGAAAAAAATAACACAGAAGGCAGCTTGCAGATTGAGATAAAGCAGTTTACTAAAGCAATAGCAAAAGCTTGTGTGTACATAAGAAAAGGGGGGAAAAAAAATCTCCACTTATAGTTGGTGAGCAGTGTTCAGCCACTTTCCTGGGAAGCAGGGCTTCAGCACGCTTAGCGGTTGCTCCAGAAGGCAAACATTGTAGTAAAACAAATGTCCCCCGTTCCTCCTCTCTCACTTAGCTTTCATATCTGAGCTGGAGTTACATGGTATGGAGCATCCCTTTAGTTAACTTGGACCAGCTGGCATGGTTGTGTCCCATCCTAGGATCTTGCCACCTCTCAGCCTCTTGATGGGGGAGTGGGGAATGTTAGAGACAGTGCTGATGCTGTGCCAGGACTGCTCAGCAGTAGCCAAAACACTTGTGTATTATCAACACCTTTTTAACTATGAATGGAAAGAAAGCACTGAGGGCTGTTAAGAAAAAATGAGCTTAGCTCAGCCAGACTCAATACAATCTCCACTCTTTATTCCATACTATTTGTGTCATGTTTAGGTTGCACATAATTTCTATATCTTCCAACTGTTCCACTGTACTTATTTCTCATTACTGGAAGGAATCCCTTCTTACCCTCACATAAAACCCAAACTACATCCTTGAACCATCTCTATACCAAACATACATTTTTATTAACCTGTCCTTTGACAGATAGATACTATTCTCCTGTTTCATGGCTTCCTCCCCTCCTCCAGATCTATGATTTGTGCTCTACTCCATCAGGATGGGTGGACAGGACAGGAGAAACACCACACTTGATCACTGGGCACCAGCCTGGCTAACATCATCATCACATTCACCTTGCTCCTCACAAAATTCATTCTTTGTCAGGTCACGCTGTTCCTGCTCCTTTACTTCCTGTACATAAAACTCACACAGATTGGTTTTTCCCCCCAAGGTTAAATCTCTGAGCTACATTCCGGGTCTCCCCATCCTTCCACATTACCCACCAAGAACACTCAGGTCCTTGGGTAAAGCAAACCCACAAATGGATTTGCCTTTTCCCATGGGAGGAGAAATCCACACTGACTTCCCCAGCCACTTTCCTGTGTTTAGAGCAGGGACCTTATTTCCTCCCACAATCTGTGGGCTTAGTTTGGGAAGGAGTAGTGCAGTTAGCAGGTCCCCTAGCATTGACCAGCCAAGTGGCTTCTGCAAAATTTGCATCTGAGTGCTTCCATGTCCCATTACCTAAAGCTTTTAACAGTCTTCAGCATTTCTCAGTCTTTCCAGAGGCTTGTGGGTGGTAAGGGATGGGATATATTTACTCAATGCTTCTTTGCCCAAGAATTCATGAGGTTATTTTGAAGATTAGTCCAACTGCATGTTTCAATTCTTTCCAGGATACCATGTCACCACAAAATCATGTTCCAAGCAGTTGCATGGTTCACTGTGTATGTTTCCAGCCAGTTGTTGCCTCTGTGATAGTGAATATGTAACTCTTGCCTTGGCATGTTTGTGGCAGTGGCCCAATGTAATCTATTTGCCAGGCCTCACCACTGGAAACACAACCACCACCTCTTTTCCAGAGATATTTCACTCATGTGGCTCACTTGATGGCAGCACGTTTCACATTTGTGGATAACCTGTGTGATGGCCTCTGTGGCCAGGTCCAGCCCTCAATCGTGAGCCCATCTGTGTGTTGCACCCCTTCCTAAATGTCCTGAAGTGGCCTGGGGCTAGAAATAGCTGACCCTTTTGCTCCCAGCTCTAGGCTGTCTGAGCTATTCCAATCTTTGCAGCCTTACCTACCTGTTTGTTGTTCTGACATTCTTCTGCAGCAGATAAGGACCAGGAGAGATCACTTACTGAACACCATGGGAAAAACAGGCTACAATTAGAGATATTAATTAAATTTATTACTAAAAAATTCAGAGCAGGGTAAGACCTAAAAACACCTTCCTCCCACCTTTCCCTCCCTCCCAGCTCTACCTCCTACCCCAGCAGTGTATGGGAGTAGGGGAATGGGGGTTACAGTCAGTTCATCACATGTTGTTTCTCCTGCTGCTAAGGATGAGGAGTGTTCCCCTGCTCACCATGGGGTCCCTCCCACAGTGGGCCAGTTCTGCATGAATTTTGCCAACATGAGTCCACCCCTCGGGCAGTAGTCTTCCTGAAACTGCTGCAGTGTGGGTCACACTTCCACAAGGTGCAGTCCTTCAAGGACAGGCTGCTCCAGTGAGAGCTATTTTCTCCATGGGTCTTCCACAGGATCACAGCCTCCTCTCAGGCATACCCCTGCTCCAGCCTGGGCTCCCCCAGGAGCTGCAGGTGGATAGAGATTCTGTGCCCTCCCTGTGTTGCAGGGGCACAACTGCCTCACCACTGTCTTGACCATAGGCTGCAGGGGAATCTCTGCTCCAATACCTGGAGCAGCTCCTGCCCCTCCTTCTGCACTGACCTGAGTGTCTCCAGGGTTGTTCCTCTCACATGTCCTCACTCCACTCTTCTCTGGACAATTAGAACTTTTTTCTTATTAAGTATGTTATCACAGAGACATTACCACCCTTTCAGTTGGCCCAGCTTTGACCAGTGGCACATCTGTCCTTGGAGCTGCCAAGGTCTGCTGGACATAGAGGAAGCTTCTAGCAGCTTCTCACAGAAGCCACCCTTTTAGCCCTCTAGCTACCAAAGCTTGGCCCTGCAAACCCAATACAGGATGTTTTTGAGTATTCTGACCAGTAGGAGCAGCTTTGCAGAGTTCTGCCTTTTGTTTGCCTTCCATTGTTTGTCTGTCTCCTGTCCTACTGAGTGGTGCTGGGAGCAGCTGGTGGTTATCTTCCTGCCAGAAATATAATGGATCACTAAGTACCAGAGGCATTCAAGGCCTAACCTGTCCATGTTTTTGAAAGAGCAGCTGAGTTTCCTTCTCATTATAAGATACTGTCAAATAAAGAATCAACTAGGAGACAAGCCTTTACTCACAGTTAGGAAACAGCCTTGGGCATTAATTACATATATCACACATGCATTTTGAGTATTTCATTATATTCAACCCTACAGATTGACATGGAACTCCTCGTGGTGCTCTTAATTTCTGCTCTCCCTTACCACAGTCACAGCTTTTGGTGCTAATGCTCTTGAAATATCTTGGACTTACAGGTGACAGGTCAAAACATTTGTCAGCAACTGAACGTATCAGTGAATGAAAGTAAAATTGATTTTTCACTTCTAGCCTACTACCACCATCACAGTTGGGCTGAGTGCCAGCAGAAGCACATCCTGCTGGGGTCCCATCTAGCTTGGGAAAGCTCCAGAGTGTCAGACAGGAGGCAGAGAGGCTGAAGGTATGGGAGGTAGCTGCTTCTCAGCTGTTGAATTTTGTAAATCCTGCCAAGTGTTGACTATTTGCCCACAGATTGAGTGGGGTTGAAGTGTCTGAAAGAGAAAATTCATTCTTCAGCTGTGAGAGTTCACCTGTGCTTCCACCTCTAAGGGTGTCAAGGAGGCTCATTTGCCTTTTTAAACACAATCAGTATGGACTTTCCCATCATTGGGAGGTAGGTGATGCAAGCATAAGTAAATACAGCAAAACCCAGCAAGATGTGAAGGAATGGAGCTCTGATCTGTTTGGCACAGAATACTGCTTCCTGTGTCCCATGGAGCTGAGTGAGTGGTGGCAAGGCTTCGGGTTGAGGTTCTCGATCATTTTAGTTGTCCTTCTCCACGTCTCCCCTGTCTCCTCACCCTTGAACTGCACAGGCCAGGACTCAGCATAGTATTCCAGGTACTGGGACACGTGTATCTGCTGCAGATAGGTGACCTGCTGTCTGCCTATTGCTTTGTTTCTTGAGGATTCCCATTTTTCTTGGGTTTTCTTTGCTGCCTAATACTTGGGCAGATTCCACAAACAGCTTGATGCAGTAACATGACTGTCAGTGTAGCCTAGGCTAAAACTTTTGACTTTATACCAGAGGACAAAAATGCACTTGGACCAATCTATACCTACCTCAAGAGGTGGCACTGAGAGGCTACAGTAGCAGCTGGAATTAAAAAAAAAAAAAAACCTTTTTCAACAAGGAACATAATAAGATGTGCTGGTTGGGATCACCAGCCAATGTACATCATGTCTCTTTGGGATGAAATTGGTCTGTCTCTGAGCTGCCTTATGTTGATACATGAGGAAAAAAAAGTCCTTAACAGGTCTGTTTCCTTGAGCCTCTGCTGGCTGCTCTTCCATGCTACAGCAACCTTGTCTGAAGGCAAGACAGAGACCTGACAATATCCCAGAGACTCAGACTAATCCAGCCCATGGAGTTCGTATCTGGTGCTGAGGTTTTCGGTCCCATGCAGTTGAACTTTGTTTAGTGGTTTTAATCCTGTCAGATGCCCCGTGCTGGGATGCCTTTCTGTTACTGTACCTTGTTCATGGCAGCTGGGTTTGAGTTGGAGTGCTGTCCAGCACTTAAAGATATCAGCAGTGATGGAGCTGATCTAATGTGCTGGATGGGAATGAAGAGCTCAGAGAGCTTCACTTCTGATACAGTTGTCTTGGTGTATTTAAATAGCTTTGCAGTGACTTTGGTGTCTGGAAAATTGGCTTCTCCTCACTGTTGATGGAAATGTGGTAGAGCAGATGCTAAATCCAGACATGGATTCCTGTCCTCGGCCTTCCCTAGACTTCATTTGCTCTACATGAAAGCTGCTGCATGTTGCTGGAGCTGACATCCTAGCCTGTTTGCAGAGAATCAAAGGCTCTTAAATGAATTCTTGAGATGAGGTAGAAAATAATCTCTTATGCCCATCATTCCAGTCCAATGAGACAGTTTCTTCCAGAGCTGCTGTTCTCTTTTTGTACAGAATTATATAATTTAGAAAATGATTTGTATAAGAGTCTCTTGATAGCCGTTCTGAACAGTCTGTTCAGATACAAATGTTTATTTTCAAAACCTTCCAGGATACTCAGTGTCCAAATGACCAAGCATTTCTTGGAATTGTAGCCAGATATATGATCTGGTAGATGTGCTCTGAACATGCCTATGAATCAGTGCAAACACGACTGTGGCTCCCAGTCTCCTTTAATCAAGGTCTGCAAAGTGGCTGTTAGGTAATGCTCTGTTTCAAGAACTATTCCCTGTCTCTTGTTTGTCCCTTCTACTTGCTGTTGTAGTAGCTACAGCCAGTTGGCTGGGTGTGGGTGTTTGTGCTGGTTGGGGAATGGTGTGAGCAGCAAAGTCTGCATCTCTCAAGTGCATAGGATTCTAGGAACTGCAGGAGAAGGCTCTAGGCAAGAGGATGGTGTCTGTAGCTGGTAAATGCCAGCAGAGCAGGGTACCTGGCTAGAAATCCCTGTCTGCCTGCCTGCCAGCCAGGGGTAATATGACTGGTTCATGCTGCTCTGCTGTGTACAGCAGCTGAATCCCACTGGGCCCTGGCACCTTGCCTGGTCACTGAAAACATCTACACTGTCTTCTCCTCAAGAGCTGCTGCTGCAGTCTGAGTGGGGCACAAGCTGAGGAGAGGAGAGTCCTGCCCCAGCCTCAGCCCCCCACCACCTGGCAGGGCATGGAAAAGTAGTGCAGCCTTTTCTGCTGGCCTTGACCCATAGTGGCCCTTCTCCCTGTGCAGGGCAGGCAAACAGCCTGGCTTCCTGCTGGAGGCTGCAAGCCACCAGGAACAGTTCAGCGCAGACAAGCTGAATTCTGGTCTGATGGTAGCTTTGCATGCTGCCCTGTCCTAAGCACGTGCATGGACACAATGGTCTGTAGTCACATGAGGTTTGTGTTGTATCACCTCAGGGCCTGAGGTTCATAAATACCCACTCTTGTTTAAAAACACTGTCCAAGGCTTAAGACGTGGCTTCAAATGAGTTTATGGTGCAACACCTAAGAAGTTGTGAACATCCAGAATCCGTGAATGTCTTAGCTCTGACTCTGCTGTTGTGGTTGCCTCTTTCAGGACTATCTTACTGAGTGTAATCTCTTTGCTTAATGAGCCCAACACATTCTCCCCAGCCAACGTGGATGCGTCAGTCATGTTCAGGAAATGGAGGGACAGTAAAGGAAAAGACAAGGAGTACGCCGAAATCATAAGGTAAGCTTTGCCACTTGTGTCGCTGGGCTACCAGCCTTCCACTTTGAATCCTATCAAACAGGCTGCTTCCTGAATTTGCTGAAACCAGCTTCTTGCAGCAGAATTTAATTTGGAAATTAATTTCAGTGTCTTATTCAAAGTCCATGCTTCAGATCCCTCCAGAATTTCCAGCACACAGAAGCAGTGCAAACTTCTGGGGCAGGAAGACTGGGCTGACTTGTCTTTGCATCGTTCTTGTTTCAGACTAATCTGTCATGATGCTCTGCAAAACCTCCTGGCTACTAGTAAATCCCAGTCAGTCCCTGCATGTCTTTGAGCCCTGTGTTGCTTGTGATGTGATGCAAACTGACTGCATCCTACTAATTTCTGTGCTTAATGCATGCATGAATCATAATCTTGTCCCTCTAATTCAAAGGAGCATCAGCAGGATTTGTCAAGGGCTTGCAGAGCTGGGTTGGATGAGCTGGAGGTACTGCTCAGTGCTGCCCTTGGAGAAGTCCATGGCTAGTCAGGAGCTGCAGGGGGATGATGTGAGCGTGGGCCAGGGCTGCTGTGGAGGAGCAGCCCAGCCTGGAGCAGGACTGCTGGCATGAGGCCACAACTGCATTGTCTCTGCCAGCTGGACAGGCAGGATGTGGCCCTTAATGGGGCCAGCAGGGCTCTGTGTGTGCTGAGAACCCTCCAGCTCCCTCACTCCACATGGGGAATGGCAGACTGATGGGCAGTGGGTGGGTGAGGGGACAGGCTGCCATCTGCTCCTCCCTGCTGGGATGCAGCAGCCAGCCTGCCCCGGGGTGATGGAAAACACTTGGCTTCTGTATGCCCCAGGCTGTGTCCTGGGGTGCTGCCCAGCTGTTCTGACGCTCCAGTGGGAGCTGAGAGCTGCCAAAGGCTTGTGAGAATTGCAGTTTTGAGCATGCTGTGGGAGAGTTGTTAGCAGCAGAGTCAATAAATCATCCTAGGAAATCCCTGACCATCCCTACAGTAGCAATTTTGCTACAGTAGGAATTTGCTTTGGCCTCTGGCAGGTCTCTAGTGCAGAGCCTGTGGAATAACTGATTTCATGTGTTGCTGAGAGTGTGTGTGCTGCAAAACTCTTGGTATGCTCCCAAGCCTGGCGCTGCAGGAACCACATCTGTTTCCAGTGCTGCTTGTGGTGCTTCCTGCAAACCTCAGCTCCCCTGCCCCTGAGCTGCCAGGAGGGCTGGGCAGGGCCTGTGGGGAGGGTGGGGGAGCTGAGCCACTGGCACAGGCCCTGCTCACATTCCTGCTGTGTCCTTCTCCCCACAGGAAACAGGTTTTGGCTACCAAAGCTGAGGCAGAGAAGGATGGCGTGAAGGTCCCCACTACACTGGCAGAGTACTGCATCAAAACTAAAGTGCCTTCCAATGACAACAGTTCAGATTTGCTTTACGACGACTTGTACGATGACGACATTGACGATGAAGATGAGGAGGAGGAGGATGCCGACTGTTACGATGATGATGATTCTGGCAATGAGGAGTCGTGACCTGTTCCCTCTATGCCCCTGTACTGCCCTGCCGACTCAGGCCAGAAGGGAGCAGCGGTAACCTAGCAGCAGTCCAGCAAAAAAGTGGGGTGGGGGGGGGGCGGTGTCAAAAAAAAAAAAAAAAAAAAAAAAAACCCAACACAAAACTTTGTCTCCTGCTGTCTCCTGTTGTATGGATCTGTTCGCTCCTTTTTTATGGACCTCTTAGAGACCCTCCACAGAATGTCTGAATTCTTGCATTCTTAACCCTTTCATCACTGTATTACAATTTCTTTTTAAAAAAGAAACTCCCCTTTTCACTTCTCTACGAAACGCTCACAGCAAAACAGATTTGCTCATGTTTAGATTCTTGAATGAAATACAGTCTTGTATTAAGATGTTTAATGTATTTAAAGCTGGAACAAACCCATTGGAAGCTGGGTTTTTGGGAGCTCGAAGTGCTGCATTTACTGGGAAGAAAAAAAAAAATCCCCACGAAGCAAATTGCCAAGGTTTAGCTGCTCCATTTACAATAATAGCGTGTGTACATTCGTTTAGCCTTGTGGTGGTGGCTTTTCCTTTATAAGGTGAGGGGCGGAGAGTGTAAAGCTACTGTGTGTTGAGCTTGATGGGATGTCACTGAAAGGTACAGTATTCCTTTTCAGCCTGCTAAGTTAGGAAATAGCTGGCCTCTGGAGCCCCAGAGGGCACAATCAGCTTTGTCTCTGGAAAAGGCTTGTGATATAAACCCTAAAATAAACACTTAACACTTCACATCTGTACAACTGAGCCCTGGGTTGCTATTTATTTTTTTTTTTAGTTTTTCTTCAGGCTAGAATAGGGTTGGAAAGGTGCAGTTTAGCTGTTCTGCTGAGATCTGCTGCCAGCTGCCTCTCTCTAGAGGGAGGAGAGCAGATGTGCATCCTGCTGCCCCGGAGTCTGCCATTTGTGCTGGACTTATTTTTGGCAGTGGGACAGACCAGCAGCCTCCTGCCCCGTATGGGCTGGCAGCCCTTGCTCCCTGTGCAGCTGGAGCTGCCTTCTGTGCTGGTGTAGGGCAGCTGTGGGCAGGGTGGCTCGGCTGCAGGAGCGGGGTGTCCGGGCTGTGTGTGTTGCGGGCAGGGCTGGGCAGTGCCGGGCTCTCCCTGAGGCACAGAGCAGGACAGCAGCAGGTTTCCACAGGCTCTCCAGCAGTGTGCTTCAGCTCTCAGCCTGCAGCGTGTTTTTGGGAGCCCTTGGCAGAGCTAAGGGTGCTCCATCGCGGGAGGGGCACCCTGCATGTCCCTGTCTCAGAGCCCTGTTCCTCAGGCCCTGGCCCTCCCGCCTGTGCAGCGTGCTCGTGTTTGGCTGCGGGCCGTGCCCCGAGCTCCCCTTTGGCACGATCCCTGGGTCACAGCCGGGCCTGGCAGCCCCGGGAGCAGATCGCAGGTGCTGGGTCCCCACAGGTACGGAGGCGCCACCAGAGCCTGCGCCTCCCCTCTGGGTGTCTCAGGGTTTTCCATGGTACGGCACCAGCTGCGGGTCCCTCGGGGGTGCTTCGGTGGGAGCAGGCGAGACTGAGCAAAAGCTCCGAGTGCGCTGCCCAGACGGAGAGGAGAGGAAAGGAAAGGAAAGCAGAGGAAAGGAGAAGAGAGGAAGGCCCTCGGGGCTCCGCGTAAAGTGAGCGAGGCAGATCTGTTCCCAAAATGCTTGGGTGGGGTTTGCAGGGACAGCTCTGCCCGGGGCGATTCCTTCTGCCCGGCGCTCCCTCGGCCGCCTGCCCTCCTGCTTGCGTGGGGAGGCAGCTGCACCTCCCGCGGTGTCAGCCTTTTTCCAGCAAGGACTGTCTCAGCCCCGGCCGCTTTTTGGAGCCTGCAGCGGGGCTCCCCTGCGTCTAGTGACAGTCTGGGGCACCTCAGCTTCACACCAGCCCTGCGAGGGCAGCGCCAGGGTTAGCAAACGGGCCCCGGTGCTCCGGCGGCAGGACCGGGCTCGGGGCCGCGCCAGGGCAGGGGCACCAACCTCCGGCTTTCAGGCGGCTGTCAGGGCTGGAGGAGCAGAGTGTGGCAACGCTGGCTTTGCTGATGACTTGGTTGGAAATGAGGATACTGCATCTTTCAGGATTTCCCTTGTACTTTTGACCGTCTTCACTGTATACTCTCCAGTGACTTGTATTTCCAAGCTTGGTGTTGTAAGATGCATTATTATGACTCTTCTGTTACCCTTTTTTAATGACAAAAATGCAACCTCTTTTGAGAGCTCCGACATTAACCAGACTAATTTTTCTTCCCCACTGTCCTGTGCAGTGTCATTGCTTGTTGACTTGCTGGTTTCCTTTTTTTGAGATACAACTGAAGTATGAGGGGATTTTTTTGAACTATTTAAGAGATTGCAGAAAAATGTTTACCTGCTCTGTGTATTCTGGGTTTTTCGTAACCCCTTTTTCTCCTGTTTCAGTCAATATTAGCGTTTACATTTGCAACTACATGATCCTTCAAATGCAGTTTTCAACCATTCTGAAACCAGCAGGGTACACTAGATTTCTTAGTAGTTTTCTTAGCTGAACTCCCAGATCTTTTCCTTTTTTTCTTCAGTATAATTTACCAGAAAGAATTAACTGATGCATTTTTGTGTTGTCTTCTCCTTCAGTAGTTATATTTTGTCTTTTCTGCACATCTGTCTACTAATAAAAATGTGAAATGAAAAAAACTCTGCTGTTACTTCCATGTTTGAGCTGGTTGCATTGCATGGGTTACTCAAAGCTTTGAATAACAGCTGTTCATGAGTTCATTGCTGCTCTGGTGTCAATAGACATATTTATACACAAATATCTATAAGTTTATTGCAAAATAAAGCTGCTGTTTGACAGCTGCCTGCACCTAGGACTAAAGAACAAACTGATTTAAAGAATGACTTTGGCAAAAGGCCTTTGCTGTTATATTTAGTCCTCCTAAGTCAGGAAGGGGGAGACCAGTGAGAAGGTGGTTCGTGGATTCATGTGACTGGAGCAGGGAGGGAGGACTCAGGCCAGAGTTGCTGGTGGCCAGTGCCCTGGCAGGGCAGGAGCCCAGTGCTCCCAAAAGGCACGGACAGGGTGCGGGAGGAGTTTGACCGCTGGGTCAGGGAGCAGCTTTGGCAGAGAAATTGAGGTCATGGCTGCCTGCCCTGCCTTGTCCCGTGCTGTTCCCTGTAGGCTCGAGAGGGAGCAGGGCGTTTGCAGTGCCCCAGCTGCTGCAGTCGAGCTAAAATTAGCAGGACAAGTGTCAGGGAGTTGCACTGGCTGCACTTGGTGTTAATGACAGCACAGCAACTGCTGAGTCAAATGTGGCTGAGGCCCAAGTGCCTCTGCTGCACAGCTGAGCTGGAGGAAGGGTGATGGCATTTTGGAGCTGCCTTCCCAAAGAACTCTCCACGCTACAGAAAGGGCCCAGGAGGGATGGTGCTGTCTGGGATCTGGCCTTGTGTTTGCTGCCTGACACTACAGCACTGGGCTGCCCAGAACTGCCAGCAGCTGCTTCCTCCAGCAGCAGCATGGGACCAAAGGCAGGACAAGGGCTCCAGCCCACCCTGCACTGGGTAAGCCCAGGGAGCTGCAAAGGGGGGTTTTCCCTTCTTTCCTTGGTGGCCAAGTGCAGCTGGGCAACCTTGCCTCTGCCATCTGGGGACCACAGCTTCGAGAGGAAACTGCTGCAGGCAAGTCCTGCCGAAGTGACAATGTAGGGGAAGAGAGAAACATTTTGTTGATTCTTACAAAGAGAGGAGAGGAGCCTGCCTGTGGCTGAAGGCAGCACTCTGCCTGCGGGCAGGATCCCAGAGCAGCTGGGAAGGGGTGGGACCTGAGCCTCAAGGGCTGCTAGGGGCTGGCACCATCTCTGCCCTGTTGCCTTTCCCCAGCTCCAGCTGCCTCTGGACTGTGACACGCAAGAACTGAGCTACACCTGTGGGGCAGCACTGGGTGTCTATAAACAAGACCTCAAGAGAGTAAAGGCAGCTCTGGGGAAGTCTGTGTTTCCAAGAGGGTAAATGAGATGCTGCTGCTGTGAGGGCTCAGCTGCTGAGGCAGTTTTGTACAAGCTGATGGGCCCCAGCCTGAAGAAACATTTTTACCCTCCTTGACATTCAAGCCCCAAAGCCAGTGGCAGTGGGGCAGCAGCTGCCAAGGGCTTGGAGCAGCTGTTGGAGTACAACCAGTGTCAAAACCTGAGCCAGGGCAGAGGAATGCCAGTGTAGTTCTTGTGCTGTTTGGCGGCTGGGGGAAGCCAGGCTGACAACTGAGTCTCACAGGATCCAGAGCTGGTAACAGGGAAAGAAAATGGTTCTCAGGGTAGAAACAGACTTCCTTCTTTCTTGCGGGTACTGAAAGGAAAAAAGCCCCTTGCCTGTTGTGTGCACCACATTTACCCACCTCCTCTGCTGCGCAGGGACAGGATGAGCTGAAGAGTAAGGCTGGGGAAGGAGACTTCCCTCAGGAGCCCCTCACACCCTGCCCTTCCTCCCAGTGGAGCCCATGGACCTCATGGGCAAAACCAGAGAAGGCAGAGCTGCAGCTGTGCCCAGTCCTTACCAATCCCAGCTGCTCACAGGGACTCAGAGCACCACTCCAGGAGACACCAAAGGCACAACAGGCTGCTCGTGGCAGGAGGGAGGGGGCGGCCCTGGATCCCATCCCTGCTGTGAGTGCCTGAGAGCTCTCAGCACACAGGTGAAATCACTGTTGTCAAACCCACCCTACTGCTCTTACCCTCCCAGCTTGGCTGCTGCTGCAGGAGCAGGTGTGGAAGGGGATAGGCTGTAAAAGTAAAACTGCTCCTGGAGCCTTTAAAAATGCAGACAAATGGCAGTGGGTATATATGCTCAGATCTTTATTAGGTGGAGGAAGGGCTTATAAAGAAATGAAACTCCTAGAACATTCACTGCACTGGTGCAGGACAAGAACCAGGAGCTGCCTCCAAGGTCTTTGTTTTAAAAAAAGTGGGGAGGGAGAGATGTAGTTTCCATCCAGTAGCTCTGGCTTTCCTGGGAAGGTGGCTCAGGGCAAAAAGAGGTACAAGACACAGCTTATATTTTTATTTAAGAAACTGCTACATAGTTCTTGCCTCTAATGACGCAAAGGAGGTTCCAGGACACACTGAGCCATCCAAAGTCTCTTGCTAGATAAAAACACCACCAACAAAAATCCCCCGCACAAACAAAAAATAGAACCCTGTCCTTTTTTTTTATTATTATTATTAAAAAATTGAAAAATTAGGAGTTGAGACTGCAGCTCAAGGCCACAGTGATGAAACTGCCCTCAAGAGCTTGTCTTCCACAGCAAGAGGGCAGGAGGGAGGGAGGAAATGAAAGAAAGGGGAAGGCCTACAAAACTTCTTTATTTCTTTCTTTTATTTTCCCCCCTCTAAAATAACAGCTATATTGGGGATCGGGGGTTAAAATCAAACCAACAAGACACATATTGATTTAGGTTTTTGGAAGGGAAGTCTCCTTATTTGTTTGAATTTAGAACTGCATTAGAAAAATGGGCTCCAGCTCCAAAAAAAGGTGCAGTTTGTCTGACAGAGTTACAAAACCCATAGAATTAAACAAAAAAAAAAACAAACAAACAAAGAAGGATGCCCTGGTGCAGATGGAAAATGAATAACTAGTCTTCCTACAAAGGAAATAAAACAGGGTGCAAGATGCAGAAAACCACATTTAGGCTCTATTACATTTACAAATACATACATAAATATATTACATATAACAGCAACTCAAAGAGGAAGCAGGCAAGTCACACAGAGGATGGCTGGCTGGCTGCAGTTCTCCCTGCACAGACGTTTGGCTGAGCAGTTACTTTTCCTAATAATTCCAAGAATGGGCTTCGGCTTTTATTTTCTTTTTCTCTTTCCTTTTGTGGTTTTTTTTTTCCTTCTTCCTCCTCTTCTTTCATTCTCTCCCCCCTCCCTGGTTTCGGATTTAGTTTGTCCAGTATGGAGAAGTGCCATAGGTGGTTTTGGTAGCCTGAGACTTTTGCTGCATGGTGCTGGGTTGGTTGCGTTGGCCAGATCCACCCTAGAAAAGGGAAACAAAGGAGACAGAAGCATCAGCTGCCCCAGCACCAGCATTCTCAGGAAGACAAGCTCACCCCAACATCACCAGCGACTGCCCTGACACTCAGCAGTGCAGCAAGGCTCCCCCCCGAACAGATTTGCTTCTGCCCTGCACCATATCTACATCCCACAGTCCAAGCCAAGCAACCATGGACACACCAAGCAGGAGCTTGGGGATGCACCATCCCACTGCCTCCCAAGCACAACAGGCTCAAACACAAGGTAACTGAGGAGCAGGGTCAGGCACACCAAAGGAGCTTTCCCAAGGTGAGCCAAGGTGGTGCACCAGACAAGGATGTCACACATTTGGAGTGCAAAATCATGTTCTATTACTGGACTCTAAGGCTGAACACTGTTTTGTTCAGGGAATATTTAGTGTTAGGAAAGTAAACACATGTGCAAGTGAAACCAAATTGGAGCTGACATGCAACCTGCAGGGGATGCTTAATTTTCCCCCAGAATCACAGCACAAGTGCTCACATCCTGCCCTCCCGACGGGACAGCAGCTCCTGCCTCAGCTTCACACCCCACAAACCATCCCTCCCCAGCCCACAGCAGGATGGGCTCTTCACACAATCACAGCCTGGCTGTGGATCCCTTGAGGTATTCTGTCCAACCCTTTTGCTCAAGCAGGATCACCTAAGAGCCAGCTGCCCAGCAGCATTCCCAGACAACTTCAAGGATGGAGACTCCACCAGCTTCCTGGGCATTTCTTGGTCACCATCCCAGCAAAAATATTTTCTCCGATATTCAGAGGGAACCTCTTATGTTCTAGTTTGTGTCCACTGTCCCTGTTCCTGGACACCACTAGAAAGAACCTGGCTCTGCCCTCTTTACATCCTTCCATTTCTGCCCATTGATGAGATCCCCTCTCAGTGCTCTCCAGGCTGAACTGTCCCAGCTCCCCCAGCCTCTCCTCACAGGAGACAGATCCAGCCCCGTCATCAGTCCTTCACTGGACACTCTCCAACACATCCATGTCTCTCCCACAGTGGGGAGCCAAGCACTGGACACGATGCTGCAGCTGTGGCCTCAGCAGGGCTCAGCAGAGGGCAGGGATTAGCTCCCCTGACTGCTGGCAATGCTGTGCCTGGCACAGCTCAGGATCCCATTGTCCCTTTTTGCTGCAAGGGCACATTGCTGGGTCATGGTCAGATTGTGCTCACCAGCCCCCTTTTTCTGTTGAGCTGCTTTCCAGCAGGTGATCCCTGACACAGACTGGTGCATGGGGCTGTCTTCTCTCCAGGGACAGGATGTGGCATTTCCCCTTGGTGAAATTCACGAGATTTCCTCCCAAGCTGGTCAACAGCCGCTGCTGCCAAGGCCCTTTCCCAGTGAGCAAAGCTAACAACAGAAGGGAACAACCACCCCAAGACCCTGCTGGGAAGGGGGAGCAATGTGCTCTTGGGGATGCTGTAGAGGCAGAAGGGGCTGACTCACCTGCCCATCCTGCTGGAGGTGGTGATGCAGCATCTGGGAATGAGGCTGCTGATGTGCAGGGAGGATATGGAGAAATGGGGCTGGAGCATAACCCGGGGCAGCACCAGGGTTCAGGGGCCCAGTCGATCCAAGAGCAGAAGGCAGGCTGAAGGGAGGCGGAGTGCCAGCATGGAATCCCTGCTTGTCAAACGTCTGCACAGGGGGCAACGGGCACAGTGTCAGAGACTGGTGTGAGTACCCTCAGCCAGACCAGAACAGGAGTGGCCCAAACACACATCACCCGAACCTTTCACCTACCCCGTGAGGAAGCCAAGTCACACTGAATACCTGCAAGCACACCAGAGGATGAGTTTCAGCTCCTGTCCTCATCCGTATTTCTGCACTAATGGCTCTTGAAACTTTTCTTTTCACAGGTATTGTGACTGTGATTCCCTGACCTCTTTCCATTCAGAGGGACATGGAATTGCACAAGCTGCCTAATCAGTCCTTCCCTCACTGAGTGGGCTCAGCCTAGAATTACTCAACCTATTCAGGGCAGCCCAACAAAAACACAGGAACTTGCAGTAATATTTTCCTCTTGCTGGCCAAAACATGACCCCTAAGCAGAGAGTTGACAGATGGCTTCCTACCTGTAAGCATGGATCACAGTCAGACACTGATTTCCCCTGCTGAGGATTCATGGAGGAGCAAACAGGAGCTGGACATAAGCCCAGTGCACAGCACAGCTGGTCAAAGTACTTTCTGCTTTGCCTGGGAAGCTGCACTGAGCAATGGCCACAGGGGAGCTTGGAACAGGGACCCTTGGATGTTAGAGGTTGTCACTACTGCCTGTCCCTCTGCTGGAAAGCAAACAGCCTCCTAACTCACCTGCTTTGAGGGCTATTTGGACTAAAAATGCTAACACCCGTAATTCAATTTGCACCCAGGACACTGCTGGCATGGTGTAGCGTGAGCAGTGTGCAGCGCTGGGAGCACTGAGCCTCTGCCAGCAGCTGCTGTCAGGAGCTGATACCGCAGAAACACTGGGACAGAGGATGAGACTTCACTGCAGTAGCAAACAGAACCAGCACTAAGAGATGCTGTGGCCTGCTGACCCTGAGACTGGCCAGCCTGGGAGTAGGAGTCATCAGCCTTGGGCCCTGAGGGAGGAGGGTCCAACACTCCTCACCTGAGTCTTGTTATAGACTGAGCCACTGATATCAGGCACACCTGTGTTACTTGAGGTCACAGAAACACCTGGAAAACAGAAATGCCAGTGAGAAACCAACAGTGAGAATGTCACCCCACCAGCAAGCACCATCCCAAGCTTTGCTCCCGGCATCTCCAGCAGCCTCAAGGGATGCACTGCCCTGCTGGCTCTCCATGATCTCAGACCCACAGCACCCTACATGGGAAGAGAAAAAAAGGCTCAGCTTCTTGTTGCCACTGCACAAGCCGACTGGGATAAATCACCCAGGTCCACTCCAAGTCATTAACATTCGGATTCCAAAGCACTTCACCAGGCAGCAGTTGGCTGAAGCCCACAAAAAGCCAGCTTTCCCCTAGGATCAGAGGTACATTTGCCTCTATTGCAGCATTCAAGAGCTTTCCAGTAGTGCCCTGAGTGATAAGACTTGGCATTTCCAACACATCTGAGCCCTGTCCCTCCATATATTAAGAAGAAGAAGAGTGAAGTCTGCAGTGCTCCTCTGCCCTGACAGAATCAACATCACTGGCTCAGAGACACTTATTCACTTATAGAGAATGGCTCTGACCACATCACTTGAATCAGAAAAAAGCCAATTGTTGCTTTGAATCAGAGAACTGGGATCCAAGGTACTGCTCTAAGCTTTTAACTCTCCTTGGACACTGCTCCTTCCTGGACTGCTTCTCCACTGAAGACAGTGTGATTACATGGTGTTTCAAATGCACAGAAAATGCTTGGTATTTGCTTCAGCATGAGGGTGAACCAGTTAGTGCTAAGCAGCCCAGTACACACTTCTCAGATCTAACCAGTGGGTGCCAAATAAAGCTTTTGTATGAGCTGGATAAATTCTTCAGCTTTTACAGTGACAAAGGAAACATTTCCAGGCATGACACAACATTATGAGTGTGTACAGGCAGCCCAGAGATGTGTGAAGTAACCTGCTCCTCTCTAACACATGGGTGTCTCAGATGCCTACCAAACTTAAAATCTAGCTATGATTTGGCAGAGGATCATTTCAGCAACACCACTGAACTGCTCAAGTTCCAAAATTGCAGCACTGTTGAAGGATCACTTCCCATGTGTAACTGGACCCAAGCTGGGCATCAGCCACACAAATCTTTATGTGAAGTTCAGCCATGAGATTTAGAAGGAACAACCAGGCCATCAGAAAAGCATTTTGTACACGGGAGATGAAGAAACAGCTTGGATCATGACCCTGTTAAGAGCTGACTGCACAGCACTGAGAGTTTGCCCTACTAAATCCCACTCTAAAGGAACCCCCAGAGTGTTACCTTTCCCAGGTCCAGAGCCAGCAGATTTGTTTTGTGCTTGAGATGACCCACTGTAGCCTCCTTTGCCGTAATCCCCACCTGCAGTTCCCTGCGTTAAGTCATCGTATCCTGGCGGGGCACAAGACACAAGAGAGGGCGTTAGGGCGCGCGAGCGGCGCCGCGGGCGCTCGGGGCACGGGGCTGGGCTCACCTGCTCCGTAGCCATGCTGCCCGTAGCCACTCGCCTGCTGGAAGGGAGTTGATGCCGTGTTCAGGTTGACTCCGTGCTGTTTAGCAGATGCTGGAGGTACCTGGACAAAGGACAGGAACAAAAGGTCCCATCAGCTGGAACACAGGCTCCCTCTGCCATCTAGTGGGGAAGGCACCTTCCACCTCACGTCAGGAATTCATGGAGACGACTGGAATGGCATGGGACTGCTCACAGCAGTACCTTGCTGCCGTGGATTTGTGTCCCAGGATATCTCCTAGAGCTGTCCCTGTGATTGCAATTCAGCCCTCTCTCAGAACAGGTTGCATATTTCTTTCATATGCTGAATGTAAACAGCAAATTTTTAGCCACAAACCTAAGAACAACCACAGAATCAAAGTAAACATAAATTCCTGCCTGAGGCTGTTCATAAAATACTATCCTACAGGGCCCTAAATAGCCTCATCCACCCTTCTGCCTGGAGCAATACCTCTTCCCAAATAACCTTCCTCCTGAGTTTTCCAGCCCTCCTCTCTCACATAATGGGGTCTTCTCCATCCATCCAGGCTCTCTCACCTCAGTGACTCAGCTTTACATCTTCCCTTGACTCTCCAGGGACTAGTAAGCCCACAAAATGCAGCTGTCAGCTATTTACAGAAACTTGCAAAGAGGTCCATGAGTTCTGGCCTTTAAATTTTTTTTTTCTTCTGGGTGATACTGCAGCTCTTTTCTCATATTGCATGTTTTTGGAGATCTTCTGCAGGCTGGGGAAGCTGACTGTATTCCATTCTAATGAGAATCCACCTGAATACTGACTCCAGCTCTGAGATCCTCAGAATGAGGAAGCTGCAGACCTGTTGGGGCAGATCCAGAGGAGGTCACGAAGATGATCAAGGGGATCAGCCTTTCCTATGAGGATAGGCTGAGAGTTGGGGCTGTTCATCCTGGAGAAAAGAAGGCTCTAGGGAGGCCTTATCGTGACCTTTCAACACTTAATGGAAGCTTATAGGAAAGACGGGAAAAACATTTTACCAGGCCCTGTGGTGACAGGACGAAGGGCAGCTGTTTTAAACTGAAAGATGGTAGATTTAGATTAGATATAAGGAAAATACTCATCACCATGAAGGCAGTGAGGCACAGGCACAAGTTGCCCTGAGAAGCTAAGAAAGGCCCTGAAGTGTTCAAAGTCAGGCTGGATAGGGTTCCGAGCAACCTGGTTTAGTGGAAGGTGTCCCTGCCCATGGCAGGGGAATGGGAACAAAATGGTCTTTGATCATACCTTCCAACCCAAACCTTCCTATAATTCCAAGATGTGGAGTGTCTGGGCTGGAAAATGCAAAACTGGAGAGGCACTTAGGCTGTCACACTTACAAACATGGTTGGCCCATACTGGAATGCACTGGGAACACCGGGCATTCCAGCATAGTAAGGGAGCCCGGTGTAGCTGTACCCTGGGGGCAGGGTCGGGTTCAGGAAGGGCTGCTGAGTCGTGTGGTGAGTCTGTGTCTGGTTCTGCTGTGGCTGGGCCAGCGTGGTTGCAGGAGCAGGAGAGGCAGAATCCCCACGGCCAAATTTTGTTACATCACCTGTGAAAGAAAGAACCGATCAGAAAAGCTATCAAAGGTACTGCAAAGGTGGAGAATTCAGTGGATTTAAATCCTCTGAATACAAGCAGACTACGGAACAGGACATATCCTACACCTGAAAGCCTGCAGTTGTTCATGGGAAGCCCTCACCCAATCTCTGTTCCTGACAGTCACAGGGATATTGCCTGTTCATGGCACAGAACTCTGTGCCATGACCACTCCATTGATAAAGAGAGAGGCCAATACTCACCTATCTCACATGGTCTGAGCATTACTATCAGATCATTGCAATAAAACATGCTAAAAGCAGAAGCATGGTAAATAGCCAGAGAGCCAATGGTTGTTAGGTTAGAGTGTGACTCTCCTGGAGGTTAACCTGTTTAGCTAAGCTTCATGAGCTGAAAGCAGGTTAGGATTTACAGGCAGTGATGGGAATATTTTTGCCAATGTCTGTTTATTTGTCAAGCATGACTAGTTAAAATGTCCAGTTCCTCACACCACCAAAGTTCTGAAGACAGTAGCTGAAGGCCAGGAAAGCAAGGCTTGCATCGTGGGCCACCTTATTGAAGAAGTAGGAAGGGAAATTCAGTTATTAACCCAAAAACAGCCTCCCAAGAGAAGTGATTATGAAGCAGAAAATTCACAAACACTTGTACTTTCTGGCAGCCTACAGAGCAGTATGTTCACATGTTTACTAAGGAGGTGACATACATCAATCCCTTCTACTTCATTCCCAACCAGTATTCCTTTTTGCTTGTTAACAGGAAGTATGACAGCACTTAATACCATCATCATAGGAACTACAATGCTTATGGCTACAGTTCTAAGATGTAATCAACTGGCAGTGGATGAAAACCACTGGCTGAAATCCTGGATGACATTAATATCATCTGTCCACAGTGATAGCTAAAGAACAAGAGCAGGAACAAGGAAGGCCTTCTTTGACCACAGAAGGAAAAGGCAACTCCTCTTTGAGCAATAGCAGGATGACCTGCACTGAGAAACGAGCATATCTCACTTGCCATTCTCATATTTAACTAGCACTCACCTGAGTATGGATTGTTAGCAAGGCTCCCATCTCTGCCTGTCAAGGTTGCAGGAGCAGGGAATGTAATTCCATAGTAATCCTTGGAAAGAGATAACACCATTTATTAATAGTTGAAACTGTAACACAGCTGGAGAGATCTTATGAACTGCATACTAGACACAGAAGAAAATTCTAAAAGCAAGAACTACAGGAGTTTAGGATGGAAACTGACCTTACATTGTGCAGCAGAGCTGAAAATTTACATAGATCCTTAAGCTAAAAATAAACCTACATGATAGGCACTTTTTATGTTATAAACAAATATTTCCTCTCTTAATGGTAAGTTATAGGAAATAAATAATTAAGTGATTTCCCACACAGCTCCCAGCTCTGAACTGTCATCTGCCAGTGAGACTGCCTGCAAAAGAACTGAGCATTGTGGGTCAAAGGCCTTGGGTCAGGCCAGGACTGTAAGCACAACATGGATGTAAGTCTAAGGGTTTTGCCCTTGTATCAAGACCTGTTTTCTAAAAGTGGAAATGTCAGCTATGAAAACAGCAAAAACATTAAAAGAGAGAGAAAAACTGGATGACTGGAAAATTTATTTAAACTACTCTACAGGTCATAGTCTCCAAAGTGGAGTGTGTATCATAACCCATAGGGGTACAAGAAGACAATGGATCTGGTACCTTTGATAAATACAACGTAAGAGATTTTAAACACATGTTTGTTTAACCTTCCTCTCCTTTTTTAATTTTTTATTTTTGTGTATGTTTTATAACACATATATTAGTACAGGGGTATATGCATATAATTTAGAAATAAAAATATAAGAAAGGTGAGTGCTCACAAATTTTTTGCTGATAGGGTGCATAAAAAAGGTGGAAACCACTGCCTCAGATCATTTTTCTAGGTCTTCTACAAGAAGGTAAGCAATTCTAGAAAGCTTGCACTCTGAAATTACAGGACATGCTAGCAAAACCAAAACAGTATTTTGACCTCAGTTTGGGAAAAAAGGCAGGAAGTTTGCCCTTCTCGGGGGTCCGTCTGGGTGAACTCCACCTGTGGGTCTGGCAATCTGTTTTTTTCCTCCTAATTTTCATGTTCTACTCCTCAATGCCTCAAATCCAAAAAGAGACAATGCTTTAAGTAGTAATGTATCCATTTCCACACATTTTCAAACACTGGAAAAGTCTCCTCCTTTATCATATTGCAATCTCTGCAAATGCCATAGCACCTCAAATATTTTTTCAGAGGTGACAGCACCCTCCACCTTGCTCCACTTCCATCCATCACTTCCCTGTCTACTACACCCAATCCTCCATCACTGAACATGAAATAATGTGGCAAAGTTTTAGTATTGTAGGTGCTTTCTGTAACTTGTAATGATGCCATTATATCATTAACCTCTCCTTCCCTGCTAATTCCCCCTTAGGAACTCCAGCATGAATCACTTGACAAAACACACAAAAATTCACATTAAAAGTCTTAAAGTCTTAGCAGGTTATTCAAAAGCAGCACTCTCCTAACCTTCTGATGAAAATGCCACAAAAAGAAGATCTAGAGAAGAGATATGAACACAATTCAGCGGGTATGAACTGACATGCTAACATTTTCCCTTTATGCAAACTGGACAAAATATAACCAAATCCATATGTGAAGAGAGTGTAAGAGTTGCAATTATTCCCTCTGCATCTCAGGCAGGGGAAAACCACATCAGTCCTGAATAACTGTATCCTACTCGTGTGTACACATATTCAAACTAAAAACTCATCAGAAAATAAGAGTGCAAGGCAGTTATATCTGCAGTTCATATCTGCCAAAAGGAAAGTATCAGGGAAGACACTGCTCTTCAAACATCACAGATACCTACCTCCTAACCTACAAAAGAAGAAGCTGCTTAAAGGCAAAAGAGAAATATCAGAAATAGGCTCAAAAAAGTGAGGCAGAAAAGGATGAAAAAAGGGTAAGTGACGAGACACAATAGATTTAAGTTCTACCCAGCAGTTCACTGGGCACCACATGCACCAGCTGATGCATTTTTAAGATCTGTACAACAGACGAACAGACAAGACAGCATATCCCAATGTAACATGCACCAAAAGAACCCGAACAACAAAAAAATCCACAGTGATGCTTTACAGCAACAATATGCACATTTCTTGTGTTAAATTAAAAAAAAAATCTCAAATGGACAAAATCCCAATCTTGCTTTATCAGCAAACATGGGAATCTCCAACTGCCGAAATTTACACAGGAAGCAATGACGACTATCACTTGGAACTTTGCCCACTTTCACTTTTCACATGTAAGTGAACTGACATGTGAAATAAAAATATTCCTGCCTGCTTCTGCCCCCAGATAATTTAAAACTGCCACATTTGCACAAAAAAATTCACAACACAATAGAAAATAAAACCCAAAGTCTAGAAAGGACAAACACTGCAGGAATAGTGGATGAAAAATCCTTTGTGATATCTGCACATTTATTTCTAACTATCAACATACCAAGGGCAATTAACTCTGGATACAGAGGTATGAGAAACAGCTCCAAGAATATTCTGCAAGATTTTGCAAAGAGAAGAAAAATTCTTGCACTAGCAAAGTTGCAGGTGCCACATAAAAAATACTAAAAATATATATAAATACAATTTAAAATGACTGAGAGACTAACAATTCAGCATGAAATATAAGAAAACAGTAATTAACACGGAAAATTAACATTATATACAAATAATATTGGAGCATGAAATAAGAAAAAAACAGATGCCGGTAGGTAAAGAAATTTTAAAATAAAATCCCAAAAAGGCAACCCACAAAACATATGAAAAGGCAATCCTCAAACACATCCCCAGCACAGCCACTGGAAAACTTCTGCCACACTTTTATCTTCTGTAATAGCACAGTAGCAAGGCTTCCCACTGGCAGCAGCCCTGAGAAGGCGTCAGCTCCCATTCTCATAGCAGCGCCCACTCCTGGTCAGTGACAAGCACCAGAAATTCCCTCAGAAGAAAGCAAACGAAAAAAACAAAAGTGAAAACAGAAACAGGAAATTCTCTACAAGATGGTGATGAAAGGAAAGCCTAGGCATGGGCACGGACACATAAAAGCTGGCAGCACCCCGAGCACAGCAACCACCACTACTGAGCCAGACGAGGCTCCTGCACAGTGCCCGAAGCTCCACCATGGCTCTACCTGGATGTGCACAGCCCTGCCTGCGGCACAGCACCCTGACACTCCTGCTCCTCATCATGGCTCCTGCCACCAGCCTCGCCTGCCGTCACCTGCGGACCCACGATCCTGGGGATGCACTGCAGCTTCTCCAGGACATGGCTCCAAGCACAACACAGCCCTGCGATCTCCAAGAGAGGCCCTTCTTCCCCGACGCCCTCCTGCCCAACAACCTCCAGCCGCGACAAGCCGCCGCCACCGCCCTACGCATCCTCCAGCACCTCTTCCACACCCTCAGCACCAACAGCACCCGCCAGCACTGGCCCGCCCAGCCTCGCAGCCACCTCCTCGGCAAACTCCAGCACCACATCCACCACCTCGAGCAGTGCCTCCCCGACAGCGCCGCGCTCTTCAAAGGACCACGCAACCCGCTGCTCACCATCAACAAGTACTTCAGGGACATCCAGCTCTTCCTCCACGCCCACAACCACAGCGCCTGCGCCTGGGACCACGTCCGCCTCGAAGCTGTTACCTGCTTCCAGCACGTGGACAGACTCATACGGCAAATGAAGCACTGAGCTGCTCTGGACCCCCACTAAGCCCACGGACAGCAAACACCCATCCCCAGCCAGCACCAGTGGCCATGGATTGAGTGGTGACAGCAGCAGCCCAGGATGGGACCACTCAGTACCAGTCAGACAGAATGATGAGCTGATGGGGCAAGGGGTATGACCGTGGTGACTCTGGGGTCAGACTGTGGCACCCAAGCCACAGCCACTAGAGAAGAAGGAAGAGGAAATTTCTGCACTATACACTCATGGACCGCTGGGAGGCACTGGGGATATGCATGCTACTTACTACCTGTGGAATTACTGCATTAGACAGACTGCAACTTCACCTGACAAATGGGTGGGAAGGGGATTATGGACACTGGGGAACTCCTGTGGGACTCTTATGCCAATCGCTATTTATCACAGAACTTTTGTTTACTTAGTTATTTAATTAATTGTTTATTTATTTGGCCAGCCATTTATTTATTTATTTATTTATTCTTTTGTTAGAAATAAAGGCTTTTTATATAAACAAAAAAGAATGAAAAAGCAAAGCTGTGGTCATTGTGCTTCATGCTTATACCTGACAGGTAAAGACACAGTCCCCTCAGGCAGGTAGGGATGAGTCTCCCTCCTGCAGCCCATCTTGCCAACACCTCCTGCCTGGGTCAAAGGCTATGAACAGCAGACCATTCTCAGGGAATGGTGGTCCTGCAGTCCCCAGCCATTTCTTACAGCTGCCAGACTGTTGGGGCACACATTTGCCCCAGACGGCGTGATGCCTGCACATGATGCCTTCCTCCTCTTCTACCACTACACTCTCCCTTCCAGACCATCCAGCAATGCCAAGACATGAAAGTCACCTCTAGACCATCGACCCACCACAAACAACCATTCTGCAATGCCACAGCACTGCTTTGGAAACAACAGGGTGGCATACACACAGGTGCACCTCAAAGAATCAAGGAGGGGACCATCAAGGTCTGCAAAGATCTGGACAAAGAACAGAAGCCCAGTGCTACCAACTCCACCCAAGAAACACCAAAAAGAAGAAACAAAACCTAAAGGAGATGTCCAGAACTGCTCACTGCTCTGCTATGGCCATCACGATGCCGGTCCAAGATGCTCCTGCCTGTGCTTACACACCAGTGGCTATGGGGACTTGCTGCAGTACACAGAGCACATTGCCCTTGACCCTCTTCACCCCAACACATCATTAGCAAGCAAAGACATCCATCACCCACAATATAGCCCAACCGAACCAGCACAGCATTCCCACAAAGGAAACTGCCCGCTATGGTGGTTTGTAAAGATTTCCTGAAATTTTTACCTGCTGAGACCTGGGAAGTCTCCTTTGTACCTGACAAGGGCCGACCAGTAGATCAGCGTTGGATTTTTAATATCCACACATTGTTACACCAATGAGAAAGTTTACATGTCTTTGTGAAACACACACGTAAATACAAAACATCTCAGGAAAGCTCTTTCCCTTCTGGCCTCTCACAAGGTAACATCAGCCCAGGCCCCCCTCCAAGCAGCCCAGGCAGGGCAGGGGTGGGCGGGCTGTGACGCAGGGCTTGGGAAGCTGCCAGGCACTGTTTCCAACCAGGGGCTCTGATAGCCAGCTGGAGGAGCGGGCTGTTGCCAAGATCCCTAGCCCCCATGGCCAGGGAGCCCACGGTTCGGCAGAACCCTGCCCTGCTGCCAGCCCAGAGCGGCTCCAGGTGGCCTGGGGCAGAGACAGCCGGGCCCTGTTCTGGCAAGGCCTCCCCAGCCTTGCCTGCTAGCCAGGGTAGAGGGGAAGGGAAGAGAGAAGACCTCCAGGGAAGACCCCCAAACCACGGCTGAAATTGAGTGCAGCAAATGCCAGAAAACAACCACGGAGCCAGAAAACTCATCACTGCTATCTGGCTAGGCCCTTACAATCCTAGCCCAGCCCCAGCATGGCCTTGAAAGGCTCTTTATCGTAAATAGCTCCAGCCTGCCATCGGGAAGAGATCACGGGACCATCAGCTGCCCAGGCAAGGTGTTAGCTCTTTCAATGCCCATAATGAAACTTTGCAGATACTTTGTTATCTCTCCTGAGTGAAAGAAGAGGACCAAGATTATGATATTCACAGAAACAGCAGAAAAACACCAAGGTGAGACAGAAGAAAGACTCAGGTCCCAGATGACAGAAGAAGGAGACTCATGGACTGAAATTTCTCTCTTTTTCTATGCTATGGAGAGGAGACTCTTGTTTCCTTATAACACACAAGATATTATGTGGAATGACTGTTATAACTGTAGATATGAGATGCTGAAACTGCTGTGATCTGCTAAGTTTAAATAGTGAGAAGACCCCTGCTGGTCCCCAGAGAAGGAGACCACGAAGGAGAAGACGATGAAGGAGGAGGAGACGACGGAGGAGGAGGAGGAGATGGAGGAGACGGAGGAGGAGGAGGAGAAGACGGAGGAGAAGACGAAGAAGAAGACAAAGAAGAAGACGAAGAGCAGCAGCAGCAGCTCTGCTTTCAAAGATGAAGTGAGCTTTTGTTTGAACTGTTATAATCCTTAAAGTGTGCCTCAGAAGTTGATATGGTCCTCAGTAACAGTTGTGGGAATACTGTTAGTCGAGGAAGGGATTTTTGCACAGTGATCAGATCTCCATTCTCCTGGGAAGCTGATCACTATGACACTGAAGCCACAAGAAAACTGTTCCTTGTGGAGAAATCTCTATAGACTGAAGAGAGAAGTCTCCTCTCCCAAGTAAATTGGTGAGAGACTATTTTAGAGATGGTAAACTGGCTGAGTTGTTTTCTGTATATTCTCAGTGTGAAAGGAAAGAAGTGTGTGTGGGGAGGAAGAGTGGTCTAAAGTTTTATTCTGATTTTTTTTTTATTTTTAGTTTCTCTTTGTATCATTTAAAGTTGAGCCCGTTTTGCCTTTCTCCTAATCCTATGTCACAGCTGGAAAATTTCAAATTGGTGAACCAAAACCACTACACTAAATTGGTGTTTCTGCCTAGTTATGAACTGAAACCAGGACAACCACCCAGCACCAGCTGCTCCTTCTCCCTCCAACCACCAACTCCAGAGTATCTCCCCAGATCAGCAACTCTGGCCTCCTGCATGGGACAAAGAGGTTATTTCCTGTGTTCAAACAACCTCCACCACTGCATGACTGCAAGGACTCTGCTCTGTGCAAACACTAATGATCACTTCCCATTTAGCCGAGTGAGAAAACAAGAGGATCAAATGCAGAATCATAGGATCATTAAGGTTGGAAAAGACCTCCAAGACCATCAAACCTTTTGACCAAATACTACTAAGCCATATAATGAAGCACATCTACTCAATTTTTGAACACTTCCAAGGATGATGACTCCACCACTTCCCTAGGGATCCTGTTCCAATGCTGGACCATTCCTGCAGTGAAGAATTTTTCCCTAATATCCAACCTGAACCTCCCCTGGCACAACTTGAAGCCATTTTCCTTTCCTATTGCTAGTTGCTGGGAGAAAAGGCCAATCCCCACACGGTTATAACCTTCTATTAGATCATTGTAGAGAAGCCATAAGGTTCCCCCAAGCCTCCTTTTCCTCATACTAAACTCCCCCAGTTCCCTCACCTGCTCCTCATATGATTCACTCTACAGACCCTTCCCCAGCTCCATTTCCTTCTCTGGACAGGCTCCAGCACCTCAGTGTCCTTCTTGCTGTGAGGAAGCAAAGCTGAACACAAGATTCCAGGTGTGGCCTCACCAGTGCCCCCAGCACAGGGGGATGGGCACTGCCCTGCTCCTGCTGGCCACACCATTGCTGACACAAGCCCGGGGCCATTGGCCTTCTTGGCACCTGGGCACACTCCAGCTCATGTCCAGCCACTGAAAACCAGCACCTCCAGGTCCTTTCCTCTCAGCAGCTTTCCAGCCACTCTGTCCCAGCCTGGAGCTGCAGGAGTTTGTGTGACTCAAGGGCAGGACATGGTACTTGGCCTTGTTGAACCTCACACCATTGGCCTCAGCCCATGGACCCAGCCTGTGCAGATCCCTCTGCAGAGCCTTCCTGCCCTCCAGCAGATCAGCAACATCAATACAAATAACAGGGCTGGCCCCAGTACAGAGCCCTGGGGAACACCACTGTGACCAGCCCCAGCTAGATGCAATTCCATTCACCAGCATTCTCTAGGCCAGGCCATCAAACAGTTTTTAACTCAGAGAACAAGAGTGTCCAAGCCACAACTAGCTCGTGTCTCCGAGAGATTTCTATGGAATACTGTGTCAAAGACTTTTCTAAAGTCCAGGAAGTCAACATCCCTGGACTTGCCCTCATCCAGTAAAAGGGTCACTGTGTTACAGAAGGAGACTGGGTTGGGCAGTTGTGCCCTTCACTAACCCGTGCTGGCAGGGCCTGATTCCCTGGATTTCCTATGTGCCATGTGATGTGCACTCAAGAAGATCTCCATGAGCTTCCCCAGCACCAAGGTCAGGATGACAGGCCTTGTAGCTCCCCAGATTCTACTTTGGATCCTTTCTGCAGATAAGCAGTACACTGGCCACCCTCCAGTTCCCTGGGCCCACCATGGCTAGCTGGGACTGCTGGTAAATGACAGGGAGTGGCTTGGTGAGCTTTTCCACCAGCTCTCTTATATATCCAGGTACACAGCAGGACTCTTCAAGCTGAAACTTCCACATTGTACTGTCCTCCTGATGCTCCTATCCAGAAGTACCCTGTGATGTCAGGAATGAGTACCTCATAGGTTCTGTCTTTTCTGAGGCAGCTGAAGGAACTAAACCACTCTAAGACAAAAACAGGAGTGGTGGTAATGACACATGCTGGAATACAGGGAATTCAAACATGAAAGAATAAATTAATTTGTATTGTGTCCTAGTGATACAAAAACCAGAATAGGAATTAGAAAGGTTGAGTGATATCCATTCCTAGAGACCTATCTAAAAGCATCACCGGACAAGGACATGAGCAGGCTCTTCTGATACCAACTCCTCTCAGCATCACACTGCACTTGGGATATACAGAGCAAAACAGACAATTAAAGTTAGTTTTAAAAAATCACTTATTCTTCAAAAGCAACAGCTTAGAGGAGATTTCTTTAAGCCCATCACAATGAAAGTCAAACTGAAAAGGGAAGCAAGAGACTGCAAAAACTTCATCAACAAATGTTCAGTGCATTTGTGCATAGACCCAGAGCCACCTCCTCAACTAAAAAGACTTCAGGAGCTCCTGAGAAATAAACCACTTTACAACTCTTTCAAAGGCTAAAAAAACAAAATTGTATTCATATGAACACAAAGAAAACAAGCATTTGGTAGAGAGAAAACAAAAAAACCTAATGGAGAATTACAATTAGACTTGGGAAGTATCCCAGGCAGAATGGAAGCTTTGGACAATATTTAGGAGGGAAGGCTTCCCACTGAGATTCACAAAGGACCTCACTGCTTGCTAAACTCCTTCTCAGACTGGTCTGGGTGCATCTTAATCTAATCCTAGTCCTAGATCTGGAAAACGGTTCATCTCCAAAGAATCATATAGGTGCAACTGAGCCTTTGTAATACAGCTTTCTCCGGACTCTATGAACGTATTTATTTATACACTTATATAGGAAATATATTTATATGGGAAAAAAAAATGATTAATTATAACAATGATCAAAGAACTTTCATCAGGATTACCAACAACGCATTACCCAGAATTGTAACTACTGGTAACAGTGCTCTATTAAAACACTCATTTAAAAGCAAGCATAATAACAAACAAGAGAACAATGCAATTAACTGAATGACTTTTGTTAAGTCTGAAGGAATAACCTAAAGGCTATTCCATCCAAGGAAAGAATTTACAAACACAATAGAAGAAGGTATACGATGGAAACCACAGCAGCAATACAGTGCAACAGGTATTTTAAAATCAATTATTGACAAACATGCATTACAAGCTACGACAACTGCAGCAGCTCAGCATCTTAACACTAACTTTACACATACTTATTAGTAACTTACTAGTAACAAACACTTCCCTTTTTCCGCAACTTAGTTGGCAAATTCCCACCAGTGCAACTCTCAGCCAGGAAACACGACAACAAAAATCCACAGAATGATTCATTTTGGATGACTTCAGTGATACTGATTTTAAAACTCTAAAGGAAAAAAACCCCCAAAACTCTGTACACAATACACATAAAATTAAGGAAAAAGAAAAAGTCCAAGATACAACATGAAAACTGAACAAGAGTGACAGGGAAAGAAAAAGAAGGGAAATTCAGAGAAACACAGGAGGAATAAGAGATGCTCCCATAAAAAACACCAACAATATAACACACGAAAGATAAAGCATTAATATGGAATTTCACCATCACCACACAAAAACACCAGGACCACCACCTCAGGACAACAAAAAACGGCCTCTGCCCACTCATCCCAATGGCACATGCCCAAGCATCATCCTGCAGCAAGCCCTTTGGAGACACATTGCTAGCCTTTGGCCAGCAATGCAAAAGCAAAAACACCCAAAGGCTGCAAAGACCCGCTGCAGCTCATCTGCCTCACCCACACCATGCTGCAGCTGTCTAAACCATGGATCTCTGACCTACACACAAGGATGTCGTGCGCGACAGTGTCAAACACAGGCCTCAAGCCCAGGAACGCCAGGCCACTCCCTCTGCCCCTAGCCACCAGTGCTGTGTAGCCTTAAACATAGAAAATCACCACCACAGCCAGGAATGACGAGCTTCCAATTTGGAAAGCCATCTTCCCTGTTACCAATCCCATCGTTGTGTTTCCACACGCACGTCTGAGCGGAATTTACCTTTCCCACACAAGCAGCCTCAGCATCATCTTGCTGGGAACAAAGCTCACACTCACTCCTCTGGAGCTCCCACACTCTTCTGCTTTTCCCTTTCGAAAAACACCGCTTAAATGTCCCTTCTTCCACTCACTGGCGACTCCAACTGAAACACACCGCCCGCAAAAATGATCCACGCTGGCCTAGCCACTCCATCTGACAATTCCCTCAGGACTCACAGCTCAATCTCATCACGCCCCATGGACTTCCACATATTCGCCTTCCCTACACGGCCTCAAACCTCACCCCATCCTACACTGCCCTAGCCACCTTCATCCTCCAAGCAGGCCTCCCTCCGTTGGCCTTTCACGACTTCCGCAGGGCGGCTGCAGCTCCCTGACACACAAGGCTACAACCACGGGCTCGTCCCAACAGCCTCATTTACCCAAAACTCCAAAGCTTGCAAATCTCACTCTCCACACGTAGGAACACTCCCACTGTGTCCCACAAAGGCAGTCATATCATCCCCACGCAGATCTAAACACACCACCATTTCCTCTTCAACGCTCCCCATCTTTTGGGCCTGTCTTTAAAGGCAGCTGAAACTACCACCAAGTCTTCCATACTCCAGCTGAAGAAGCCCAGCTTCTCCAGCATTTCTCACAAGTGACGTGCTCTGCTCCCCTCTGCATCTTCAGAGCCAGCCCCTCCAAGAGCTCCACGCCTTTCATGAACTCAAGAGCACCGAAGGGGACACGCTGTCCCAGGACAGGGCTTCGGCAATCCCAAAACACAACACCATTGCTGGAACGGACGACAGCCTCCTTTCGCCCTATGGCTGCCTCATCCACGCAAGCAGGGGAAACGCAGCCATGCCCTCCCTCTGTGGCTGAACACACGCGACCACAGACATATAGAAAGCAACGCGCGAGCAGCAAAGCTCTTCCTCTTCTCCTACTCCTTCATCGCACAGCCCAGTTTTTCATGTCTTGCTGCCCTGTCACCTCAGCTTCAGAGACTGCACCTAGGGCACCTCCATGCCACAACACTTCCTGCCCTCCAAGGCCCACGGATACACACAGCCCCTGGCACACAGCCACCGCCCCGGGGCATGACGGAGATACCCAGGCCTGCCTCACTTGACATCACTGCACATCCTTTGAAACCACAGAAAGGAAAACGGTGGCTAAGATGAAAATAAAGGCAAGCCACAAAGTGAAAGGAAAAGTGACCACAGCTACCACCAGGCCTTTGCAGGGGGAAACCAATCTTAGGCTTAAAGGAGACTTCAGCTGCACATCACAGGCCCCGTAGTTGTACATGCAGCTGAAAGGGAACAACCAAGAACCCTCCCCAATACACCTGACACTGAGGCCTCGGACCCAGCGCATTCGCAACCACTTTCACCCACTATTACCACACCACTGCCACCACAATCCACAACCACAGAAACCCTAACAAAAATCCTCCCTGTGACCAGCACAGCCACCAGGCCCGACAGGAAAGCACAAGCGGAAACTCCCAGGAATCTGAAAGCGATGAAGGGAAAGCTGGCGCCGTACAAAGCCGCGCGCTCGGCAGCACCCCGAGCACAGCCACCACCGGCAACACCAGAGCCGCCCGGCCCCACCAGGCTCCTGCCCAGCACCGCCCGACAGCTCCCACACCCCCACCATGGCTGCGCCCACAGCCCCACAGCCACGCCTGCCGCACGCGGCCCCGGCGCTGCTGCTCCTCCTCACCGCTCTGGCCACCACCCTCGCCTGCCAACACCTCTGGACACACGAGCACACCTTCCCCGGCGACGCCCTGCGCCTCCTCCAGGACATGGCTCCCAGCCACACACAGCCCTGCCACCTCCAAGAGCCGCCCTCCTTCCCCGACGCCCTCCTGCACGACAACCTCCAGCCGCGACAAGCCGCCGCCACCGCCCTACGCATCCTCCAGCACCTCTTCCACACCCTCAGCACCAACAGCACCCGCCAGCACTGGCCCGCCCAGCCTCGCAGCCACCTCCTCGGCAAACTCCAGCACCACATCCACCACCTCGAGCAGTGCCTCCCCGACAGCGCCGCGCTCTTCAAAGGACCACGCAACCCGCTGCTCACCATCAACAAGTACTTCAGGGACATCCAGCTCTTCCTCCACGCCCACAACCACAGCGCCTGCGCCTGGGACCACGTCCGCCTCGAAGCTCGCGCCTCTTTGCAGCACCTCCACAGCCTCGCACGCACCATGCGCCGCTAGCGCCAACACCCAACGCCACAACCCGCCCCTACCACGCTCCCACACCTACGCCCCAAACCCACGGCACCCCCCAACCTGGGACAAGGGACACGGCTCTACCCACCGCACGGCACCCGCAGCCGACAGCCACTGCGTCTCCATTGATACAGCCTCTCCCAGGGATTCGCACTAAGGACTTTCTCGGATAATTTGTATAACAAAGACTTTATTTATTTATTTATTTATTTATTTATTTATTTATTTATTTACTTATTTATTGTTCTACTTCTTCACTTACTCATGCCAGAGAAAATAAAGACAAATGACAAAAAGGCAATCGCCACTGCCTCTCGTCTCACTAGCACTGCAGCCACTCTTTGGGCCAGGCCAAAGCCGTCTCCGCTCCACACCGAATCCAAGCCCTGCTCCAAACGGCCTCTGCCCACTCATCCCAATGGCACATGCCCAAGCACCATCCTGCAGCAAGCCCTTTGGAGACACATTGCTAGCCTTTGGCCAACAATGCAAAAGCAAAAACACCCAAAGGCTGCAAAGACCCGCTGCAGCTCATCTGCCTCACCCACACCATGCTGCAGCTGTCTAAACCATGGATCTCTGACCTACACACAAGGATGTCGTGCGCGACAGTGTCAAACACAGGCCTCAAGCCCAGGAACGCCAGGCCGCTCCCTCTGCCCCTAGCCACCAGTGCTGTGTAGCCTTAAACATAGAAAATCACCACCACAGCCAGGAATGACGAGCTTCCAATTTGGAAAGCCATCTTCCCTGTTACCAATCCCATCGTTGTGTTTCCACACGCACGTCTGAGCGGAATTTACCTTTCCCACACAAGCAGCCTCAGCATCATCTTGCTGGGAACAAAGCTCACACTCACTCCTCTGGAGCTCCCACACTCTTCTGCTTTTCCCTTTCGAAAAACACCGCTTAAATGTCCCTTCTTCCACTCACTGGCGACTCCAACTGAAACACACCGCTTCGCAAAAATGATCCACGCTGGCCTAGCCACTCCATCTGACAATTCCCTCAGGACTCACAGCTCAATCTCATCACGCCCCATGGACTTCCACATATTCGCCTTCCCTACACGGCCTCAAACCTCACCCCATCCTACACTGCCCTAGCCACCTTCATTCTCCAAGCAGGCCTCCCTCCGTTGGCCTTTCACGACTTCCGCAGGGCGGCTGCAGCTCCCTGACACACAAGGCTACAACCACGGGCTCGTCCCAACAGCCTCATTTACCCAAAACTCCAAAGCTTGCAAATCTCACTCTCCACACGTAGGAACACTCCCACTGTGTCCCACAAAGGCAGTCATATCATCCCCACGCAGATCTAAACACACCACCATTTCCTCTTCAACGCTCCCCATCTTTTGGGCCTGTCTTTAAAGGCAGCTGAAACTACCACCAAGTCTTCCATACTCCAGCTGAAGAAGCCCAGCTTCTCCAGCATTTCTCACAAGTGACGTGCTCTGCTCCCCTCTGCATCTTCAGAGCCAGCCCCTCCAAGAGCTCCACGCCTTTCATGAACTCAAGAGCACCGAAGGGGACACGCCGTCCCAGGACAGGGCTTCGGCAATCCCAAAACACAACACCATTGCTGGAACGGACGACAGCCTCCTTTCGCTCTATGGCTGCCTCATCCACGCAAGCAGGGGAAACGCAGCCATGCCCTCCCTCTGTGGCTGAACACACGCGACCACAGACATATAGAAAGCAACGCGCGAGCAGCAAAGCTCTTCCTCTTCTCCTACTCCTTCATCGCACAGCCCAGTTTTTCATGTCTTGCTGCCCTGTCACCTCAGCTTCAGAGACTGCACCTAGGGCACCTCCATGCCACAACACTTCCTGCCCTCCAAGGCCCACGGATACACACAGCCCCTGGCACACAGCCACCGCCCCGGGGCATGACGGAGATACCCAGGCCTGCCTCACTTGACATCACTGCACATCCTTTGAAACCACAGAAAGGAAAACGGTGGCTAAGATGAAAATAAAGGCAAGCCACAAAGTGAAAGGAAAAGTGACCACAGCTACCACCAGGCCTTTGCAGGGGGGGCTTAACATCACAGGCACCCAGTAGTTGTACATGCAGCTGAAAGGGAACAACCAAAAACCCTCCCCAATACACCTGACACTGAGGCCTCGGACCCAGCGCATTCGCAACCACTTTCACCCACTATTACCACACCACTGCCACCACAATCCACAACCACAGAAACCCTAACAAAATCCTCCCTGTGACCAGCACAGCCACCAGGCCCCGACAGGAAAGCACAAGCGGAAACTCCCAGGAATCTGAAAGCGATGAAGGGAAAGCTGGCGCCGTACAAAGCCGCGCGCTCGCAGCAGCACCCGAGCACAGCCACCACCGGCAACACCAGAGCCGCCCGGCCCCACCAGGCTCCTGCCCAGCACCGCCCGACAGCTCCCACACCCCCACCATGGCTGCGCCCACAGCCCCACAGCCACGCCTGCCGCACGCGGCCCCGGCGCTGCTGCTCCTCCTCACCGCTCTGGCCACCACCCTCGCCTGCCAACACCTCTGGACACACGAGCACACCTTCCCCGCGGCGCCCGCGCCTCCTCCAGGACATGGCTCCCAGCCACACACAGCCCTGCCACCTCCAAGAGCCGCCCTCCTTCCCCGACGCCCTCCTGCACGACAACCTCCAGCCGCGACAAGCCGCCGCCACCGCCCTACGCATCCTCCAGCACCTCTTCCACACCCTCAGCACCAACAGCACCCGCCAGCACTGGCCCGCCCAGCCTCGCAGCCACCTCCTCGGCAAACTCCAGCACCACATCCACCACCTCGAGCAGTGCCTCCCCGACAGCGCCGCGCTCTTCAAAGGACCACGCAACCCGCTGCTCACCATCAACAAGTACTTCAGGGACATCCAGCTCTTCCTCCACGCCCACAACCACAGCGCCTGCGCCTGGGACCACGTCCGCCTCGAAGCTCGCGCCTCTTTGCAGCACCTCCACAGCCTCGCACGCACCATGCGCCGCTAGCGCCAACACCCAACGCCACAACCCGCCCCTACCACGCTCCCACACCTACGCCCCAAACCCACGGCACCCCCCAACCTGGGACAAGGGACACGGCTCTACCCACCGCACGGCACCCGCAGCCGACAGCCACTGCGTCTCCATTGATACAGCCTCTCCCAGGGACTTTCTCGGATAATTTGTATAACAAAGACTTTATTTATTTATTTATTTATTTATTTATTTATTTATTTACTTATTTACTGTTCTACTTCTTCACTTACTCATGCCAGAGAAAATAAAGACAAATGACAAAAAGGCAATCGCCACTGCCTCTCGTCTCACTAGCACTGCAGCCACTCTTTGGGCCAGGCCAAAGCCGTCTCCGCTCCACACCGAATCCAAGCCCTGCTCCAAACGGCCTCTGCCCACTCATCCCAATGGCACATGCCCAAGCACCATCCTGCAGCAAGCCCTTTGGAGACACATTGCTAGCCTTTGGCCAGCAATGCAAAAGCAAAAACACC